>OY992530.1:69803052-71250591 GCA_963921185.1 Dasysyrphus tricinctus | reverse complement strand
CAACAAAACGTTTTTGTCATGATGATGATGATAATGATGATGGTTTGACTAAAGAGTTTTTTAAACACCCATTGGGTTAGGAAAATGGAAAAACTTATATACAGTTAGGTAGGTACTCGATGATGGTCTATGTTAAGGACTTTATACATACCTAGGTGTTGGGTTTTGTTTAGAGGGTTTTTTTCGCAAAATTATTTATGCATTTTCTTATCAAAAGAAGAGATGGGTTTATTGTTTTTATTTTTAACAAAAGCCAAAGGAGGTAAAGGACAATTTGAATTAAGGACATGAAGTAGGAACTTGTGTTTCTATGGGTATAGATATAGAGAGTAAGGGTTTAAGAGGGTAATTGTTTTGTTTCTTTTGATGAACTATAAACAAAATTGACAAATGAAAATGGTAGATGGAACCAACTAAGTATGTACCTACGTAACCAGGGTCGAAAAAGAAGTTTGAAAAAATAGGTAGGTATTAAAAAAAAATTATGGAATACAACAATGTTTATTTCTTGCATATATGCCGTTGTTTTTTTATATTTTTCTGAGTTTTGCCACACTGTACGAAATTTTATCTCCCATAAGGAATCATCTGCTAGATATTAACAACTTTTTCAACGTTTTATTTAAGACATTTTTATCACAAAATTTATGTAAGCGAAAGTTTAATTTAAGTTAATTAAAAATACTGCTCTACGTTCATAGCGGCCGAGAAAGTCGTATTTACGTTAAAATTCTCCAGGCGGTAATTTTTACGAAACACATACAAAAATCGACGTAGTATTTTTCGTAGAAAAATGCTTATTTGGCTCGACTATTGATATTCCAAAATGATGAAAGTTCCCATAGAAACGATTGAGAAAAGAAACATTGCAATCAGCTTAAGTAGCATTTTAACACTGAATGAAAATGGCTGATTTAGCAATTAAATTATTCTTCAGGAAAGCTAAGGAACTTGCACCAAGTCTCTATAAGTATGCATTTGTCATCGAAGCTTACCTTTCGAGCGGATGTCCTGTTATTGCAGCCCATCAGGCGTGCTTTCCGAAATTACTTTAGTGTTTTACCGTTCCATTGGACTCTGGACCGGACATCAGATAACAGCTGTGGGTCATGTATGTACCTAGGAACTCCCTGTAATAGTATACCGGTACTTGTACAGGGTCTTCCATTAAGCACTTCCTATCTTTAAATTTAAAAATGGGTGAACATGCGGAACGTTGCCAGAGCACCCATTTTGAAAAAAACAGTTTTATCATTTGCACGTGTTGTTAAACGCTGCGCTATATTCACAAAACAGACTAAATATATCACGGATATAAGTCAACAGAACAGTATTGCAATTAACTGTATTTTCGTGCAATAATACGAGAACAAATTCTAAAAATTACTCAACCAAATTTTCCATTTTGAAAAAAGTGTGAACTTTGGTTTATGCCACACTCAACACCATGACTCATGTAGGTGAGCTTCGACCCACTACAACTTTAAGGTGAAACAACTTACAGAGATTGTTAAGAGCTTATTTCGTAGATAATAATATAACTCGACAAGGTTTTAGTTGGACATTTTGTTTTAAAATGATCGAAGGAGTTGTTCAATAAAAACAAAACTATAATCTTTTTTTCAATATGGCGGCTCTTTCTTAACCCCAAATATTTAAAAAAAACTCGGAGGCGTATACCCAAACAGATTCCATTAAAAAAATGTTGATAAACTCCTAATTTGACTTGGCTAATAATAGTTCATTTGCCTTTTCTGTTAATTTGAAATTTATCACTGAAAAAGTTTACACTTCCCTCCGGAGATCCGTCAGTTGCAGTTGTTATATCGAGATTAATTCTGAATTTCATATAATTCATATAATTTTTCAAACCGATTTGAAACAAAAATTTGCGATACCTTTTATGTGTTGTTTTCGCAAATCGAGTTTGCTCGCTCAGTTTGAAGGAAAAATTGGTGAATAATTTTCATTTGTTTCTTCAAATCGAATTGGCTAACTCGGTTTGAAGCAAAAAAGACGACGACGATGAAATTGAGTCACTGTGCCAGTCTCATCTCGCTGGTCTCTCGGCGTGGTCATCCAAACGTAGATTTCAGTATCGTGATCTATAAGCTCGCCTCGCTATGGTCTCGTCATGCCCTTTTGCATGGAAATCTCGGACGTGGCTTTATCGCTATGGTCTCGCTTTGGTCTCGCCATGACATTTACACGAGGTGTTTTGCATCGAGCATGCTTTGCAGGCATCTCTGTGTCGCTTTGGTCTCGCTCTAGTGTTGCCAAACTTCTTTTTCAAAATGGTAAAAAATACTCTAAGACCGTGGTTGAAAGGTCCAAACGTGGCTTTCAGTGACGTGGTCATTGTGTTCCTCTTATGTGGCCTCATCATGCCCATTTACAAGGCTGTCTGTGTCATGGTTTCCTCACCATGATATCTTCACGTAGTTTTATCATTGAGCACGTCTTACCATTGTCTCGATTCGATATCGGTTTAGTCTCCTTGTACCTAAGTAACATTTTTCCTCTCATAAGACTCTACCAGATTCTTAGTAGATTATTTTATGGGATTAAAATATTCTCTGGTAGTCTACTACAATATTTTTATACGATAGTTATGAGCGCTAAATGGGCCTAATTACTAGAGGCAATTTTCAACCAGAGTTAAAGATTTTATAAGAGATTTGATATCAGATTTTTATTTTTATCACTTCAAAAAACTGTTTATTGTTGTAAGAGTAACTTATCTTATGAGTGAATCAATAATAGATATATTATGTTTATCTGCAATATGGACATTATTATTATAAATAGTTGGACCAAAGTTTGATGCGGTTGAAAATGTATTATTTAATATTTACATTTTACCTCCAAAAAAAAAAAATAAGCGCTTTCAAAATATTTAGTAGAGTATAGCGCTTAGCCGCCGCGCATAGCGCTTATAAGTGTTAGACTATTAGCAATACAATATTGTTAACACAGATCAAATTTCATAATAAAATTTTTATAAAGCCTAGTACGCTGCTTGATGCGAAACGAAATTTTTAGTTGGTCTCCAACAACACAACCTAAATGATAACAAAAACAAAGCGGGAAAAATATTCTCGCCACACTTTTTGAAGGGCGGCAAACTTTGCCGCACCTATATACGGAGTGGAAAAAAAATTAATAACTATTAGGTATTAGCTTTAAAATTTTGCCGCCCTCAGCAAATGTATTGATTCGGAGTCTACGTGATCAGAAAGGCTACGCATTGAATTTCAATAACCAAATCCAAGGCTCCATGAATTGAAATACCAATACGCGAAACTACCTTGCTGATTACCGAAAGTGCCCTGCAGTTATTAAATTTTGGCATCCTTAAAAAATTCTGTTTATTTTTATTCGATTGAAGTGACAAAAAAATGCCATCTGTTCTGAGTACATTATGAATTTTTGGAGAAAAAAAATATAAACAGATAAAAATTAAACTTAAAAAAAAAAATATTTTGATTTTTTGTATGGGATAATATCCGTGGCGGTCGTGAAGAACCAGGTAACTCAAACTTAAAAAAAAATAGAAGGTCGGGGTCTATGTTTAATAGCATTTACAATATCTAACTTATGTCAAAACAAGTGCTCATCATATACCTACTGTCAAATATTTTTGGAATGCATTAGATGAGGGTAAAATTTTGTAAAATATTGTTAAATATTTATTTTAGAATTTTAAAAGAAATAAAAACTCACTTCAGGTATCTCGACTTACCTGGTTCTTCACGACCTCCATGGATATTTTTTGAGAATTTTAATTTGTAATATTATGCATTAATATATTTAATATTTGAAATTTACTTTGAAAATCCAAAAAATACTTTTTTGAAACCTTCGGTTCTAAGGACTTTTTTAAATTTTTTTTAGGAGTTTCTGTATGCAAAAAAAATAATTAAAATCAGTCACACAGTTTTCAAGAAAACCAAAAATCAATGTTGAGCTATTTTTGAGAAAAATAAGATTTGGTAAAATTGCTAAACAAAATTTTATGGCAGGTGGTAGGTCACAGGTACCATTTCTTTTTGTTAAAATGGTACAAAAACACTTATATGATGGGAATGGCCAAAAACCACTATATATAAGGTGACCATTATCTTGGGACTTGTTAAATTCTATATGCAAAACACCATATGTATTTTAAAAACTTTATTTATGTTTTCGCAACTAGTGTTAATGTTTGTTCGATCGAAATTCATCGTGCAAAACGAAGCTATGGTGATACCTGTTCTGTTAGCACCAAAGGTTTATGAACGAACAGTTTGGAAGTTAAATTTAAATCTTCACCCAAAGGGACTCTCTTGTCTTTATCTACGATTCTCACACAATTCCTAGGTTTTTCTGTTCCCATATCTTAGTAAAGTTATTCACTAAAAGTTCCTTGAGTTTTTGTTGCCCAGTTTGGTCGTTGAGTGTTGGCTTGCACTCTGAAAATTTCAATATAACGCTTTTTTACCAGGCGATTATGAGTGACATTTTAAAGTTTCATCCAGAAATTCAATGCTCTTTTAGCTATTTCGAATACCAATGGAAGAAACCCAGTTTCTATAAGAGTTATGTTGCTGTGCGTGTTGTTAGCCAAATCAAGTAACTTCCTCAACGCTGTATTTTAAATAACTTCAATTCTTCCAGCTCCAAGTCATCATATCTCGACATAGTAGAGTGTAGCCGACTGAATACTTAATTCAAAAACATCCCTATTTTGCATATACGAGCTTCGCAGTTTTACCAGTTTTGCTGCAGCTTTTCTTCCTTTGGCTTTGAAGATATTAATGGCTTCATTCCAAGAACCTGTGCGACTCAGATTTACTCCCAGATATTCAAAATTATTCACAACTTCAATTCACTCTTGTTTGTATGGCAATCTTTCGGGGCAAAGATAATTATTCATTTCTCTGTATTTAATGTCATAACTTTTGCAGACAAATAACTGTCTAGACGTCTAGAGCTTCCAAAGATTTTTCATCTCCAATTCTGATTTTTGAAAAATGGAAAAAAAAAATCAGCATCAGCTATCAAAATAACATATTAGTGAAAACTCATCGAATACTCCTGTATCTTGATTGCCAGCACTTTGTGAACATACTCCAATGAGAGGACTTCTATTAGGTTCCCCCAATCAAAAATCTGAAGTCAGGAATACAAAGCGGGACATTTTGCGTTATTTGGGGACAGCGGGACACAGAGCTTCAAAGTGGGACTGACCCACCGAAATCGAGACGTATGGTCACCTTAACTATATACCAAGTGTAATGAAAATCCTTCCTGCTGCTTAAGCTGTATAGCCGAAGGAACAAACAGACAGACAGAATTATTGTGGGACCCACTTTTTCGTCTTCCCTATCAATCAAAATCTCGAGTTAAACGATGAAAAATCATTTGATATATTTTTTTCATAAACAAAATTTTCTTTGGACCAAAATCTTTCGGAATTCGGAAAATTAGACAGTTTTAGAAAAATAGTATCATCTTAAGCTTTTTTGCAGGGAATCGTAGGATCTACAACTCTGTTATGCCGCTATTCTACGTTGACGCAAGTGTGTTGACTGAATGAATAAATAATAAATTGAGCTTTGCCGAAAAATTTTGAAGAATTTGTTTGTTTATGTAGTTCAAAGTTTTTTGCATTTGAATATTTACAAATTTGTGAGGGGAAGGGGGCGGAAAATTTTTCCACCACCCTGGGCGGCAGAAACTCACGCTACGCCACTGCACAGAGGTATATCTTCGGTGCATAAAGAAGAGGCGTGGCATGCTTGCTCTGGCTCGGCTCAGCTCTAAGGATCACTGATGAGTCCAAGCGAGTAAGCCGGAAGAAACGCCGATTTGTAGGACCAAAGGCCATAAAAAGCTATTTTGAATCAATAATTCAACAAGTCCAATCCTTAATGCTAAGTCTTCTACTTGCCTGATTTATTTCAGTAGTGCCTATATACAATTTGTATTATAAAACCTTCTTATATGAAAATTTTTTGTTTTACTCTTCGAAATAAGGTAGCATAAGCTGAGCACAAAGCAGCACTATCTTTCATTTTTTACAAAATTGCCAAATGTGAAAAAAAGATTTATCCGTTAAATTGGCAAATTTGGTGTTTTTTTTTTTAATATTTAAGGCACAAGGCAGCGCAATATAGCACAACTTTTTTTGAAAATTGTAAATGGCGGTGCTTGATTCACGCTTTGTAAAACTGTTATTTAGCTGTAAAAGTTACAAATATGTGAAGTTGTTTCTTATTTCTTCGGTATATGACAGCATAAATTGAACACAAAACAGCACATTTTAACTGTTCACAAAATTAAAAAAATGTTCTTTCGTTAAATTTGCAAATTAACGAATATTGAAAAATATTTACAGCACAAGTCAGCACAAGTTTGGCACAGCTATTTCTTGAAAATCTGAAACGGCTCGGCGTCCGAGCTTCACGCTTTGCAAAATAGTTTTTTGGCCGTAAAAGTTACATATATGCATTTTTTTTATCTCTTCGGAATATGGAAGCACAAACTGAGCACAACTTTTTTTTTGAAGAAATTGCGAAATTAAAAAAAAAATCATTCGTAAAACTTGCAAATTTGCGAAAATTTTTTTATTTACAGCACAAGGCGGCACAAGTTGATCACAATTGATTTTTCAAGAACAATTCAAAACCAAAAACAAAAATGCGAAATGAGTTTTTGGCCTAAAAGTTTTAAATATGCGAATTTTTGTATCTCTTTGGCACGTGGCAGCACAAGCTGAGCACAAAACAGCACAACTTTATTATTTATTTATTTTCATTGTTGTTAATGTTTTTAACTGTAATACAAGTAAGGAGATAAGTGAGTGAATGCATTAGTAGTACCGATTAATGTAAAAAGTAAGAAAAATTGTAATCATTTTGTAACTGAATTTGATTTACAGTAAAATAAAAACCCAGTCCCTGGAAAAAGTTGGAAAATAACCAACGAAACGTCGGGAAAGAATGAAACAATTTTTTATTTGCATTCGGAAAACAAGGATCTGTAAGCCTGTCTTATACACCTATATTCGTTAAAATACCAGATCACCAATTACAAAAAAGCACAACTTTCATTTTTAAGAAATTGCGAAATTTGAAAAAAACTTCATTGCGAATTTGCTATTTTTTTTATTTACGGCACAATGTAGCATAATCTGAGCACAATACAGCACAACTTCCTTTTTTTTTTTTTGAAAATCGAAAATGGAGGTATACTAACTCAAGGCAACCACATCATAATAAATAACCTTTTCAGAACTTTGCGGTACAATGGATTTCTCCAAATCGAGAACGAGATCCTTCAATTAGTAGTCTTCCAGGATGAGTCCGACGACTTATTAGAAGCATCGAGTTAGCATAGCAAAATTTGCTTCAACGAAATTGACTTTTTTAATCAAAGAACAATTTTTCGACAGAATCTTGCTGATATGACAAATTATTAACAATCGGTTCCTAATTTTGGAAACAAAATAGCCTTAATTTTATTTTTGCAGAATGGGTTGGGATCTTTTGGTATTCTTTAAAATTTCATACAACTCCTACGAGAATTATGATTTTTTTAATTTAAGTATACATATGTAAGTAGGTATCCGGAAACAATAATTACGTCACCTTATCTATAGTCTAAACAAAATTCGTCATAAAAAAGAAAGAAATTCCAAAGCCAATCTTTTTTCTTAACACAACACACAAATGTCCTTACCCATTTTTCAACAACAATAGTAGGTAGTTGTTGTATATCTTCTATCCAAAAAAAAAATATCCTTACCCATTTTTCAACAACAATAGTAGGTAGTTGTTGTATATCTTCTATCCAAAAAAAAATATCCTAAATCCTTTGAAATTTAAAATTTTCAAACACTCCCTCCCAACACATCAGCATCTGTCAACCCACGTTCTCGACAATAATAAAAAAAAGGTTTTATTTGTTTATCAAGAGAAAATGTCATAAAAATAACAATAATAAACATAACAAAATGAAAAGATGAAAAACACCAAATATGTATTTATAAAGAAATAAATATAAAAGCAAACAAAATGGAAATCATATTGAATTATAAATTAAATTCCTACTTTTTTTTTCAACTTTATCGAAATAATAATGAATAGCAATAAGGTAACCCCTAATATCACTCTTTGTGCCCATAACTCATTTTTATCCAAAGGAAATGTACCTTTTTCTTGTTTGGTAATATATAAAAAGGCGCAAGGCAAAGGCAGGTCTATACATATATTGTTGAGAAGAAGAGTGATGTGAATTCAATTTTCATCCCAACCTAAAGCTTAACGGTCTACACAAATGGCGACACTCTACCAATTTCTATGCCGAAATCCTTTTTTTTTTTGTCTGTGTCGCATCCTTTGAAAGGTATATCTATCTCTATACGATGAGTGGCTAATAAAAGAAAAGTTTTCCTATAAGATCCAAATTTAAAAGGATACCTATGTGCCTATTTACTTTGTCGATGACCATTCAGCTTACACGCATAATAATATAAGTATGTTTGTAGGTTGGTATATGAATATAAAGGAAAGGAGACTGATTTTTTAAGGATATAAGAAGGAGATTCCAACATATGTTTTTTTATTTATTTCAGTTTTTTTTGGCAAAAAAAAACCATCTTGTTATATGAATAGACGTAATGATGATGATAACCGGATGTCTGAATAGGCAAAATGGTAAATCAACAATTTATAAAAATTTTCTGTGCGAACAGACGACACGCACAATAATGATGTTTGTTTTGCTTTTTTTTTGTAGGTGCTTCCTTTTTATGTGTGTCAAGGATCTCCTGAATCAATGAATTTTTTTCTTACCAAAAAGGATATTAGAGCATACACTTGGAATGTGTTGTGTAGGCATGTGAAATTGGCCAAAAACGTTTTATGACCTCTGGGGAAGGAGCTGTTCTATCGATGATATTAGGAAAGGTCATGGAAATCGTAATACATATTGATATTGAGTCATAAAATTTTAAGGATATAGCTTCTGTGTGCAATAGTTCAAGGACAGTTTGATATTATTTTTTTGTTGGCAAGAACAATAGAAAATGAGGAAGCTAAGGCATATCTTTTCACATTTGACGCATTGTAATGAAACAGATGTTGCTGCAAACCATTTCAAAATTTTTTTCTTGTGTTTTTCTTAAGTTCACGAATTTGATGCTGGTGTTTGAACATTCAAAAATTTAAATTTAATTCCTTTTGATTGCAAATTATTTTAAGAGGAATATTGCAAAACACAGATGATTTCTCTAATACCTTATGTGAGACAATCAGTGTGTTATTTGTTTGAGCTAGGAGATTGTTTAACAAGTTTATAAATTTTGCAATTCATTTTATTATGATGATGTACCCATATGTACCCATTTAGATAGAGTGGCAAAGTAAGGCATATTATAAATCATACTGTGTAGCCGTGTGGAATGCCAAAAGCCTATTTGGATTTGATCGTCATGATTTGCCATCATCACGAACACGAAGGTACCTATTTCAAGATAGTGTTTTCTTAGTTTTTTTGTGCAACTGTTGCAATGAATGAAGTATCTTGAATAGATTGGTTAGCCGTTAGCTAATATTTAATTAAACCTTATTCTGCAAAGTATCACTTTTCTGCATTTTGGTACTATTTTTCGTTAAGAGCTTACACAGAAATATGTATGTTGTATATTCAAACCATGTTGCTGAGCAGGTGTTGGGAAAAAAGTTATAGGTAGTTATTATATACCTGGTGCCGCAAGGAGCAGGGCCAGCGGCTTTTTGGTTGTGGTTTTGTGGTAAGGGGAAGACCTAGCCAAGAAGTCTAAGGCTTCAAAAATGTAAGCGAGCGCCTGGTCACAATCCGCATCAAACCAAAATTCAAAAACATCACGTTGATTTGTGACCATGCCCCAACGGAAGAAAAAAATGAATCAACCGAGGAAGAATTCTACGATCTCCTCCAGAACACTTATGATAAGTGCCCCAAGTATGACGTCAAGATTATTCTTGTTGACGTCAACGCCATGATCAAAGAAAGGGGCATCTTTGGTTCGATAGTCGGAGGACACAACCTGCACGAAAACACTTCCCGCGGTTTCCGAATCAAGGAACCGTCAACCAGATTCATCATGTTGCTATAGTCGCCAGACATACTTCCAGTATTCTGGATATCTGAACGTTCCGAGGTGCCAATAAAGACTCGGATCACTACTCGGAGGTAGCTCAAGTACGAATGAGGATATCCTTGGCACCACTACGACGAGCGGACGCTGTGAAAAGACTTAACGTCGTGAAGTTAAAATCACAAGGGATCGCCAGGACTGCTGCCGACCATGTCCCTCTTAATCTCCAGGCAATTCCACCACCAGCATCATCTGTAGAAGACCAGTGGAAACACTAGCAAAATGCCATCAGGAGTGCAGCCACTGATGTGCTGATGGGTTTCACTAAACCACCACAACCAAATCCCTGCTTCGATGAAGAATGCAGGCTGGCGCATGCAGCAAATAATGAGGCTTACCAATCAATTTTGCAAACTAGAACCAGAGATACTGAGAATGCAGTCTGGGAGAACAGTGTCAGGGCTCAAGGGAGATTTTCGAAAGTTCTTCCCAAAGGTGAGGTAATCTAACCACGGTAACAAGGCCAGAACGGAAGCCTGCCGAGATGAAAGTGAGAATATGGTGTAAGACACACAGTCCGTGCTAAGGATCTGGAAACAACACTTCCTTAGCTTGCGAAGATGGCCAAAATTCCGCTGTAGAACAGAACATTCCATTCAACTTGGACGCGTAAGATGGTCATCATTTCCGTTTACTCGACCGAAGCAAGTGCGGTTAGCGATAGCCAAGCTTAAAGTGTACAAGGCTGCTGGTGCGGATGGCCTTTTCATAATCTCGCAATAACGAAATCCCGCAAACTAAAATCTCGCATATCAAAATCTCGCAAAATTGAATTGCGTGACTTTTTAATTTGCGATATTTTGATTAAAAAATGTATTTGTTGCAATGCAATTCAATTTTGCGAGATACCTACTGCAAAATATATTGTATTGTAATCGCGAGATTATGAAAAACAAGATTTTTAATTTGCGAGATTTCGTTATTCGAGATTTAAAAAAAAAGCGAGATTTCATTATTCGAGATTTTGGTTTGCGGGATATCGTATAGCTCTCCCGGTATAGTGTGTCCCATCCACAAGAAAGAAGATGCTCTGACCTGTGCCAACTTCAGAGGTATAAGTCTCTTCAAAGTCGCATACAAAATCCTGTCATCTGTACTGTGTAATCGCTTAAAACCGTTTGTCAACAATCTGATCGGCCCCTATCAGTCAACAGTCGATCAAATGTTCACACTGCGACAGACTTTGGAAAAAACCAGGAGCTTCAAATTGATACACACCACCGAATTCGCATAGATAAATAAGTGACTAACAACTCTCAACCTTTCCTGTGTGTGTGTTGTTGACAGGAAGGGAGGGGACCTACAGTTTTTTTCCGAGTCTGAACGACTAGATGAAAAGCACCTATTTATGACAAGTATACTCTTGGAGGATTTGTCAGTTCCTTGCGAGAGGCAGTACCTCGAATAAAACATTTCTGTTATCAGGTAGCACGGCTGGGGATCGAACCCACACCTTCGGCATGACAGGCCAACGCACTAACCATTATGCCACGAGGTACTACCTCAATTGATAGCGTAGATAGAGAACAACTATACAGATCCATGTCGCATCTCGGCATCCCTTCCAAACTCATCCGCTTGTGCAGGATGACGATGGAGAAATCTCGTTGTTCCGCCAAAGTTGGTAAGAACACCACCGAACCCTTTTGTGTCAAGACAGGTTTGAGGTAAGGCGACGCGTTATCATGCAACCTGTTTAACATTGTGCTTGAAGCAATTGTACGCCACTCGCAAGTCAACAACAGAGGTAAAATTTTTCAAAGTCCGTTCATTTACATATTCATTGAGCTTATGCAGATGATATTGACATTATTGGGAGAATGAAGCAAGCTATTACTGGTGCGTTTAGAAGCATCAAATCGGAAGGTACAAGGACTTTGTCTACCTAAGCTCCACTAATACATCACAAATTACCCTTGTCAACCGCTGTTTCTTTGAGCTAAAAAGGCATTTGAGTTGAGTAGTTCTCAAAGAACCAAGGAGACCTTATATAAGACCCTTATCATCCCAGTCCTGCTGTATGGGGCAGAAGCATGGACCTTGCCAAAAACAGATGAGAGTCTGCTTGGGTGCTTTGAATGGAAAATTCTTCATTTGATCTTCGGTCCAGTCTGTATCGATGGAGTATGGAGGAGAAGATTTAGCCATAGGCTTTATAGGCTTTACAGCAATGTCGACCTGTTCAAAAAGCTGAAAAAGTGGCTGAGATGGCTTGAACGGACACGTGGAGCGTATGGGCACCGACGCAGCAGCCCCCTGCCTTGAGTCTTCGAATCTACCCCAGATGGTCTGCGCAACAGGGGAAGGCCCACCTTAAGTGGCACACACAAGTGAAGAAATGACCTCAACTAACTTGGAGTGCGTAACTGGAGGCAGCTAGCTCGGTCCCTCCAGGGACCGAGCTCCCTGGAGGGGCTTGTTGGTTGAGGCCGTAGTTCAACCTGGACTGTTAGCGCCTTAAGTTAGTAAGTAAGTTAGTAAATAAGTTAATAGTTCTAACTTAGTACTTAAACCCTTCTTTACAGTATAAAAAAAATCGGTACAAACGGCCATCAAAAAATTTCGTACAAGGTTCCTAATGTCCTTAGACCTCGAAGAATTATTAAGCATGCAGCCTTCCTCTAAATTTTCAGCAACCATATGAGCAGTGATGGACCTTTCTGGTTTTGAGATGGTCAACGTTTTCCTTTGTTTTGATGATTCAGTTGGTCACCGCCCTGGACAAGCTTCAGCAAATTGAAACCAGATCTCACCAGTTCAATTTCTTTTGGATGAGTTGAACCAGATCACCCTAATACTCCCAGATGGAAACAGATTACAAGTCAAACGCAGCAGCGCCATATACCTAGACATCAGCTTTATAACGAGCCGCTGAAATTCAACCCACATTCACGGACTGTCCACAAAAGAGCCAATATTTCTTTCCACCACCTCTATTCGATCATGAAGAAGAGAAATGGGCTAAGCAAACAAACAAAAGTTCTAATCTATAAACAACTCCTGAGACCAGTCATCAGTTACAGCTTCCCCGTTTGGTTCACCATGTCCGAAACGGCTACGAAGAAACTGCTAATACCTATTCGAGACGAAAATCATGGGGATCTGCACTGGGCCTTACTTAGTGGCTTAAGCATTTTAAGAACGAGCAACTCTACTCTGAGGCTAAGGTAGCCCCCTGGACAAATACTTATTGCTATCTGAAGATAAGCTAGTTAGAAGCATCGCCAACCAACCTAATCAACTGATGAGAAGAATGATAAAACTTACAACGATGTCAGTAGCCTAAGCGCTCTGGAAATCCTAGATTTAACTCCAACAACCAACGATGAAGCATGAAGCAATACCCTTCTTACTCTGATCCAACGTCAGCACATTTTCGTCGCTAAACACCAACCCCACCTCCATCCCAAATAAATATACTGCCACTGACTGTACTGGTTGTTTGTTGGAGTTATATTCAGAATTGAATTAATTAAAAACAAAATAAAGGTCGATTTTTGGCACCTTATTTATGGGAACTTTGCAAAAAATTAATAAGGTCAGCTAGTGTCAGTTATTGGTCAGCTATATTAAATACAATTTTAAATTTTTTTTTCAAGCCTTTAAAACTTCATAAAAAAAATCTATGGCTGGCCAATTACTAGAACAAGCTGACCTTTGATGACCCTGAAGTGACCTTTACAATTGCATAGGTACTTTTTTTTAATGATCCAAATAAGGCGCTTAAAGCTTTTTCTTTGTGACCATGAAACGAACCTTAAAAATTCATAGAAAGAAATCTATGACTAATCAAGGGACTATAAATACAGAAAGTTTGACCTACGACAACAATTGCTTAAAATTGCGAGGTAAATATTTCTTGTATGCACATTTTTTCCCTCGGACCAATAGTTATTGGTTCAACACCTCAAGGGCTATTATTGATATGACTTACAGTGTTACCCAAATGACTTGACTTTTAATGTCGTTGGCTATCGATCTTAGGTACATGAGGTGCCAATGGTCCAGAGCCTTAAGGATACAACTAAAATATTAGATACTTTTGTCTTGTTAGTCTTTTGTATCATTTAAAATAACGAACTCTATATTTTTCTTAGAAAATTCCTAAAATCCCTAGCATGAAACACAAACCTCTCTGTATCAAAACAAACAAAACACCTTACCGTAATGAAATAATAGAGAAAAAAATATTCATACAGTCTTTTGCCATGCATTACAAAATCAAATGCATATCCCTGAGATTTAAGCATAATATGAAAATGTAATACCCACGTAATGTATGATAAGCGAATTTAAATTTTGTCTCTGTCAATATTGAACTTGACTTAAATATTCGTGTTCCTCCCATTCTAGCTGTATCGCATATAGTATATTCGCGCCTTTTAAAAAAACCTACCTACAAGCATATACGAAATGCTTGACTGTCTTTAAAAATCCCATCATTGTAAAACATTGCTTTCAAAACATATTGAGACATTTTTGTATGGTTATGTTTTATGTATAATGTTTAGGTATTCAAGTACCCTCTCACACAAGACTGATGTATATCAAATTTATATTTGGAGTATCTTGAAAATTCGTGCCATTTTCCTTTTCAATAATTTAAGTCAATTTGCAAACACTTTGGTTTTCTATAAGAAAATGAACTCCAAAAATACCCCCTAGGCATTTTGAAGAACTGTTTGTTGTCACAAGCTGTATACAAAAAAAAAACTCTTTTGAGAAATTGTTCAGAAGCAAAAGTATGTTATTGTGGTTTTGAATTCTTAAGAAAGGTAGGTAGGTAGGTATGTTATGTTATTTGCGTATATGATCATCAACTCCAGACTCCAGTAGCTTTGTGCCAATGTTTACGAGTTTATGCAAAGAGAGCTTTTGGAATATTTGATTTAATTTAATTCTTTCCAAAAAGGGACAAAACAAACGAACCTAGAGGAATTTTAAATGATATGGAATATGTCAAAGAATGTTTTGTTTCAAAATTTAAGAAGAATGAAATTGTAGGTTAGGGTGTATAGGTTAGGTAGCTACTTGATGGGTGTTTCCTGTGAATTGAATAAATGTTTAAACATTTTTGTTTTTTCAGATTTATTCACGTCGGCGCACAGTGGTCCGTTTGTTGAATTTTGGTGATAAGAATCAATTCCTCATAGGTTACCGAAACCAATTAGCATTTACCTTATTAGCTACAAGTTTTGATATAGTTTTTTTTTTATATTTTTTTGATATAGTTTTATTTTCTAATTTTAATAAACTTTCTATCTACTTAAATAGTTTTATCATTTTTTTTTTTTTAATTCAGTTGCCAAAGAAACATGGGACCCAGGTTTCTATCGGGGCTTATTTCAATAACCTAGATATGTACAAGTTTTCACTCTCAAAGTTATTTTGATGCGCCAAAATTATGGACGTGTCTAAGTACCCCAGTTCCTTGGCAACAAAATTTGAAAATAAAACTCTACTTTTTTTTAAATAAACCTCAACTCCTTCTCGCGCCTCCCGATGGGAAACATTAGATGCATCTCCTCTCTATCTCACCTAACCATCGTAAACATTGGGTGCCTAGTACTTCAATCAAATATGGGGTTTCAATCCATCTGGATTGTTGTTTAGGGCAGCAAACGAGAAAGGAGTGTTTCCAATCACTTGTCCTTTCATCAAGGCGATAGCTGAAGAATTCCCCAGATTGAATCAATTGTAGCGCCCTACAGTTCTAGTCAGGTTGAACTACTTAGTGAACACCTTATAGGCGTTACTGTGTTATGTGAGAGTTCAGGCCAATAAGGAGCGGTTAATCCGGCTCCCCACCCTTGGAGTCACACTAAGGCCCATTTCACACATGCCCGGCAGCCGGTTAGCCGGCATCGGTTACCCGGTTTCTCAATAAGTGAACCAGTTCCAGCATGTGTGAAAGCTTCCATAAGATCCTTAGCCCAACGACCGGTTAGCCGGTACCGGGAACCAGGTTGCCGGCTATGTGTGAAATGGCTCTAATGGTCTGATCCCCCAGGTTGGGGGTCATGCCGTGTCGTCGGGGTGACTTCCCGGCCACATAAAGCTATGTAAACTTCGGATCTGCACGTGGAATGTTCCATCTCTCTTTAGACCACGTGCAGCAGAACACTTAGAGGAGGCCATAGACAGCTACAAAGCACACATTACCGCCATCCAAGAAATGGGATGGGATGGACTGGGTAAAGGAAAAATGAAGGACTGCAATATATACTACGGTGACTGTTACCGACAGCAAAGGCAGAGTTTTTTGGTTGTGATGGATTCGTCGTTAGAAAAGATAAAGCCAAAAAGTCTTGAAAGTGAACGAGTGCCCAGGACAAATCGCATCAAGGCTTAATTCACCAACATCAGCCTCATATGAGCGCCAGCCCCCACAGAGGAGAAAGACGATGATGGACGGGTTCTATGAGCTTCTGGACAAAAGATGTGAGCTGATTTTAATGCCAAACTAGGAAAAGAAGACGTCTTTGGTTGCACAATCGGAAGAGGTTGTACGACACCACCTCCAATAACGGACTCAGGTAATCGACTTTGCTGCGAGATGAAACGTTGTGGTTAGTATGCAGTTCCCACATCTCATACATACACAATAGGAAATAGCAAATTCCAGGTCAATGAACCGCCGCCAGCCTGATTGACAACATTACGGTCGACGTAAGGGACTCCAGTATCAATGATGCCTTAACTTTTGGAGGAGCCACCGTTGACTTGGACCAACTCATATGAGCCAAAGTAATGCTACGGATATCCAGACCAAAGCCAAAATATGGAAATACTGTGAGGAAATTCGACATCGGACGGCTACAGTCGCAAGAAATGGCCCTGTGCTTTTCTGAGCGAGTCTATTGCATCCTCTTAAATAGTTTTATGAAACCAACTTCAAGCATCAAAAATCAATGCAAGAATTGCCAAGAAGCCATGAGAGATGTCGCCTCTGAAGTGCTGGGCTTCGCACGGCCACCAAAGCGAAGCCCCTGGTTCGACGGAGAATGCTGGAAAGTACATGCAGCCAAACAACAGGCATACATACAAAGCGGAGCTGCATAGAAGGAAAAGAGCTGCTCGCGAGCTCTACGAGCAGAAGAGGAGAGATGAACACAAGCTTCTAAGAAGGAAAAGGAAAGAGCATGAGAAGCGCGTGGTCGAGGAAATAGTGGGATGCCATTGTATCCCAGGGTTATACAAGGCCCGAGCCGAGGCCTGCTAGGATGATCAGGAGAACATCGTGGTAGAATCGCAGTCGGTGCTGAGGATATGGAAAAATCATTTTTGTAAATTGTATAACGGCGATGACGAATCGAATTCCGCTACCGCTATCATTCAGATAGGACCATTCAACCTGGACGACGCACGTAGGCCAACAAATCTGTCCACCCGATCTCGACGAAGTGAAGTTAGCTTTATTTAAAGTTAAGTCCAATAAAGCTGCTGGAGCTGATGACCTTGCGGCTGAGCTATTAAATGCCGCTGGCGAAGAATTGGTTAGGAGTATGCACCAGCTCATCTGTAAAATATGATCGGAGCAGAGAATGCCCTCAGTATTGTTTGCCCGATCCTCAAGAAAGGCGATCCTCTTGACTGCACCAACTACAGAGGCATCAGTATTCTTAATATCACCTACAAGATCTTCTCTGCCGTACTTTATGAACGCCTGAAGCCTTTCGTCATCAACCTGATAGGCCCATATCAGTAAGGCTTTAAGACAGGGAAGTCCACCATCGACAAAATATTCGCACGGCAGAACTAGGAAAAAACCCAGGAGTTTCAAATCGATACCCACCATCTTTTCATCGACTTTAAGGCCGCGTATAACACGATCTATAGAGGCGAGCTACATGGAGCAAAATCTTAATTTGGCATCCCTGCCAAACTCGTCTATTTGTGAAGGATGACGATGGAGAATGCACGCTGTTCCATCAAGGTTGGCAAAAACCTCACCGATACCTTTGATGTCAAGAAAGGCTTTATGCAAGGTGATGCGCTGTCATGCCACTTCTTCAACATCGTTCTTAAAAGAATAGTGCAAAACTCTCACGTCAACACTAGGGGCATAATGTTTCAAAAGTCCGTCCAATTACTCACATAATCAGACGAACAAAGCGAGATGTCAGTGGTGCTTTCATGAGTATTGATAATTTAGGAGGAAGCCTAGAAGATGGGAGAGACGCTGAAGAAGAACTACTTTTGCCAATCGATGTTTCATTTAGTTAAGATAAGAAAATAATTGAGTGGCAAAGCCCTCTTTCGAGCAATTAACTTGTCCATATAAGACGTCTATAATCACGGTCCTGCTCCTGGTGTATTGTGCAGAGGTGTGGACACTATTAACGGTGGATGAGAACGCCTAAGGCTGTTTGAGAGAAAAATTATGATATTTCAACCCGGCTGCATAGATGGGGAATGGAGAAGAAGGTTCAACAACAAACTGTACGGGCTGTACAGCGACACCGACCAAGCCAAAAAGTGAAAACCCAATGACTGAGGTGCCTGGTCACCTACAGTGAATGGACATCAATGCTCCGGCCCGTAAAATCTTTGAATCCAACCCTCTTCCACGCAAGTGGAAGAGAGGACCTCAACCAACTGCCGGCTTGAAAAAGCTTGTTGATTGAGGCCCTGGTCTACCCCGGACTGTAGCGTAGCGCCACCTTAAGTTAGTAATTAAGTAAAAGTAAAAATTATATTAAGTTAAGTGTTATTAGGCTGACGGTGGAATCCTTATAACTAGTATGCTGGTTTACACTAGTTATGAGTAGTGTCCTCACGTTTGTCATTCTGACTTCAAGTCCTGGGTGTTCTTATATCGGGAACCTAGCTTCTTGTACTGGTGACTGCGTCTGGAACGGTTTTAGGTTATATACGCTTATCAGCAGTTGGAACGCCCCTGGTGGCACTAGTCAGCAGGAACTACGCCCCTGAAGGTACTATTCAGCTAGTATAATTCCCTTGGTGGCACTAGTCGGCAAGTACAACGCCCTTGGTGGCACTAATCAGCTAGTACAACGCTCTTGGTGGCACTAGTCGGCAAGTACAAAGCCCTTGGTGGCACTAATCAATAAGTACAATGCACTTGGTGGCACTAATCGGCAAGTACAAGGCTCTTGTTGGCACTAGTCGGCAAGTACAACGCCCTTGGTGGCATTTATCAGCACGAACTAAGCCCTTGGTGGTAATTTGGACCTTCGGCTTTGAATTAAGGCCCCTTACCGCTGGTGGGAAGTAACCTTAATAAGAAATAGTTGGAGAGACTCTCCTACCTAATTTGGTCTCGCAAACGAAACCCCTTACCACTGGGGGAGGGGGAAGTTCCGGAAAGCTAAATTTACCGAAACGACTTGACTCGTCTGCGGCTGGAGTATAACTGATCAGGTTAATTAAAATGTCGTCTGACTTTGAGTATGATCGCAAGTGTGCCCTTCTTCCATCCGAGCAGGTCCACCGTCCTTATTATATTTCCGGTAAAGACTGAGTAGGAAGTGTATTGAGGATAAATGACAAAAGAATTACTGTTTTTTCCTTTGACATCACATGCTTGTGGTGAATGTGAATTGTGTTTTGATGAAATACAATTCACGGTGAAGAAGAAATACTATTCTCGCTGAATTAGCTGGTGCTGAAAATAAATTTGCGCTGAATATTAACTGGCCCTGATATTAACTGGCGATGAAGGTTTGCTATTTGCATTTTCCGGTGAAAGTAGAAAAAAGAATGTAACGTGGAACACTTCATTATACAAAGTAAACTAGAGTATTTACATATTATATAAAATTAAAGGCCAATTTCATATGTGAAAAGATACTTACCTAAATTGCAAGTCATAAGCAGTTCAAATTTCACCTCATAAAATAAAAATCACCCTTATCTTTTTAGGTATATCTCCCTATATACAAATTTACTATTATCTTATTTATTATTAAAATATTATACAAAAATCGTGCTGCACAAAAGTTACTTTACCTCGTGCAAGCTGCAAAAACTAGATATATATTTTTTTATTAATTAATTAATCACCATTAAAGGGGTAAAAGAATAGCAACCTTCAGGAATATTAAATTCTATATTAATTTCAAAACAATAGCCGAAAGATTATCTGTATACAAATTACGGATAAAGCAATGGAAAGTTCTCTATAAAGCCGATCGATGATAAAACGTCAATTTAAACAATAGAAAATTTTGTAGGTAGGTAGGTAGCTTTCGATTTAATTAAAGTTATCTAGCAGCAATTTGGCTTGAAAATGAATAGTTTATAACTTTAAATTGCAATATGTATACGATGCAAACCATGTAATAATCTTAATTCATCATGTTAATGCACTCGTAGATGTATATGTATGTTTTATATTGTTTCAATAAAATGTGCTTCTCGAAATATGAGAATATAGGGAACTATATATTTCTTACCACATTGTGATTGTAGTAGATAATGTATACACACTGTATTGTATAGAACTAGAACCAGAATTATTATCCGAATATTTATGTCCTTATTTTTTTAAAAAGATAGTCTGGGGCGGAGGTGGTTGCACCAACCCTAACCGACTAGAAAATAAAAAAATTAAAAACAAAAGGATTTATTAAAATGCCAGTCGCATGTTCTATGAATTTTTGACCTAATTTTAATCCTTCCATTTTCATTTCCCTTTCTTAGACCATCCCTTTCCTTCCACTTCCGTCCTCAGTTGAATCTGATTCCAGTGAAAAAAAAATATTTATCTAGTTCTGGGTTCTGGTATTCGAGTAAACTAACACTGCGAAACAATTTCACTCTTGTAAACCGCAACCGCTATCCTTTCCGCTGTATTTGTTCTTGGGTTTTTTTTTCTGGCAATTTCTTACTGGCTATAGAGTTGCCATAAATTATTTTAAATTTTATTTTTAAAGGGAATGTTGGTTCTTATTGTATTTTGCTTGTGTCTTCATTTTGGGTGCGATTTTATGGTATATTCTACCAGCAATAACCTTCAAATCAGTAAAATATCATTTTCGATTGCTTTTTTCACTTTTTTTTGTAATGGTCTAACTACGAGCATTAGACCAAATAAGTTGCACATCTCGCAAATTTCGAATTTGGCAACTCTGAAAGGATATAAAAGTTTTGAGATTGAAAAAATATTCTATGTACAACTTTGCCTAGTTCTCATTTTTAATTTCCAAATCCTCTTCGTCCAACACACAAAATAAAAGGACATCGATTGAAAAATATTTTTGTTGGCAAAAAAGTTTCTCTCCAAACATTCCCATTTGGAAGGTTTGGGCAATTCAAGTTCATTCAATCATTCATGTAAACTTTATATGTTTGCACATGCATACATGTGTGCACTTGTATTATTGTATATGAATATGAAGGGCAAAACCAACTGCACTGAAAAATTTCAAGTTTTTTTTTAGTTTTATTTTTTTTTTATTATCACGAGGATATCTATAAATCAAAATAAATTGCAGGCTAGTGGTTAAAAACGGGATTACGATTGCCGGATATCGACTTCCCTACATAATATACGGATTTTGAATTTATTAGTTTAGTTGTGAAAGTTTTTGTATTGTTTAGGGATTGAAAGATCATAAAGAAAAAATAATCCACTTTAAAAGTGTATAGTTTTTGATTGATTTTGATTTTCAAAACGTGTAATTTTGATTGAAATAGATGATATACAAATGGTTGCAAAAGAAATTTTTTTCTGTCGAAAGGCAAAACTTTTTTTTAAGTATTATTATGGGAATATCGACACAAGAAGGTATCCCTTGGAGTGATAGTTAAGTTATAGTGCGATTTTCTTTCACGCGCCGAAGCTCATTTGTAACAGATTCCGAGATTGTCAGCAGCACTGCCTCTTGCGGGAAAGTGAAGAATCCTCCAAGAGTATTTTTTGTCATGAAAAGTGCCTTTCATCTTAGCCATTCGGAAGCCGCAGAAATTTTGCAAATTAAATTCGCTTCGAATCCTGTCGATTAACAACATGTGGACAGTAATGGTTGAGAGTTGTAAGCCAAAACAAATTTTTGTACGATGACTGAAAACATTTGTTTGTCAGCATTTCTCTCGTCTTAATACCTCGGTTTTCAGATATTAAAATTGTTTTTTTTTTTTTTTGATTTATTTATTACTAGATGACCCGGTGAACTTCGTTTCACCATAAATTAATTTAAAAAAAATTGAGTGTAACTCTCCATAGGCTAAGCCCAGCGGACGTTGTATCGCATTAGAAAATACAGTTGATGGCAAACTCCGAATATAATTTTGAACAACTCCACTCCCGATGGCCACACTACAAAACATTTCTTATTTTTCATATATTAGGTTTAGTAGATCGTGGTCACCTCACTTTGTAATAGAATATTTTTTAAATAGGCTAGGCTATAGAACTTCTGAGTCTTAGGAATACTTGATAGCCTTGTACAGTGAAAGCTACAATAAGCGAACACTCATCGTCACCTCTTTTTTGTCTGGTTATCAGAGCTGTCGTAAAGAGAAAGATTGCCCAATGGCAACCTACTCTTTTTGGCATCGCAAAATAAAGTTACTTCGAAAATAAGAGCTGTTAGACATTTACAATGCCGAAACGCGGGGGAGAAATAGGAATGACACACTCTAAACTAAAGTTAGCTTATAGTTACCCAGGAGATCCGTATACTTAGCTCTCAAAGCAACAGTAATCTGTTTGGTTATTAGAAATTTGCTTTTGTATTGAAAACAAAAATTCGAAACTGTTTAGAAAACAGATCCTTTGCTTCTTCCATTGTGTCCGTTTGTTGTGACGTTTTCTATTTGAAATGAGCAAAAATAAGTGTCCGAGTCAGTAAAGGAGTGTCCGTATAAAACTATAAAGGAACGCAATTTGTATATGAGAAATTCGAGAAAAGAGTTGGTTCGGGAATTTCCCGCTTATCGTAGCTATCCGCAAATAGAGCTTTCACTGTATTTATACCTTGTTGAAATTTGGTGAGGTGATAATTTTTTTTTTTTATCATTTAAAAAAGCTAGATCTTTAAAAATACTCATTTCTTAAGGCCATCCTAATCCTTAGTAGTTTTATATTGTAAGTGAATGAAATAGACCGCACTTAAAAATCTCTTGAGATTCTGGCCCCTGCGATCAAGATTCGACTTACCTTCAAGCTATACCATCCTTTCGCTTCTCAGAGTGCATCTCACTTACTTTTTTTAGTGTATACATACGTATTCATCCCGCTATGTTTCTAGCTTATTCTTCTTATTTTTACTTTTTTAAAGGAAAAAAAAAAAAACGAAACAAATTATATGCATATAGACCTTCATCCCTTGATTCTGATCTTTTAGACTAATTCCATCACCAATCCGCGTTTAGCACCTGAGAACATAGTTTAAATTTTCTCATGAAGTAAACCTTTATATATCCGTGGCGGTCATGAAGAACCAGGTAGGTCGAGATACCTGAAATGAATTATTGTTGATAACATTTTACGAAATTTTATTTAGTTTTACCCTTATGTAATATTTTCCTAATGCATCTGAAAATACATTATGAACACTTTTTTCCACATTAGCATGGTTTTGTGTATGATATTCAACATAAACCCCGACCTTATAAACTTTTTAAGAGTTTGAGTTACCTGGTTTTTCACGACCGCCACGGATATTAAGTACCTCTTAGCTTCCAAAAGTCATATCATGTTCATGGTCTTCAACTATGAATGTAGTTCAATGGACTATACCATATTTGACTTTTTTTAGAAATTTTGCAAAATGCACTAATATTACAATAGGTACTCAAAATGTTAGTCTTTGATCCCCCTAAAAACATCTTGGATAGTAAAAATACCCTGTATCAACAGTTTATTTGCATTTTACCAAACCGATCCCAAGGCATTTTCTTATGGGTTAAGTATAACTTTGGCCACACTTTAAATTCTCGTTTTTAAAATCCGGTCCTCGAGGAGACTCGACTGTAATATTAATTTTTTAATTTTATTTTGTCAAACAAAAATTTCATAATAATTGATTGATTGATGTTTTCAAAAATTGATTTATTTAATTTTTTTTATGTAAAACAGGCACTCAAATTGCATTTTTGCATGTTACTGGCAAACCGCAAGACCGATTTAGACCAAACTTCATTTAAACACCCACCGGTTCATACTAAACACTTTTTGAAAAGAATCATCCAAATCGGTTCAGCCGTTTTTGAGCTTTTGCAGGACTAACGCACAACGATTGATTTTTATATATAAGATAATACATTAAGTCAGGTCAGGCAACCGATGATTGCAATAATTCATTTCTACACACTAAAGATGAAACTTAGCTTGGAAGTCATTTTAGTAGATAATCCTGTTGCTTTCAAAAATGGCGCTCATGGCCAATTTCATAAACAAACACTAAAATTACTTTTATCTAAACTCCTTCTTAATTTTATCAGACATTTAAAATTTTTCAGTTTCACCAATGTAGAAAAGGAATATTTTAGGGATATTTTAATTTTACTGAGTTTGCTCACATCCCTGGATTCAAAACAAAGAGGTTGTTTCCCTCGCACATGCGAAGTCTATGAGAAAAAATGAAAAAGCATTATGGATGAGGGACACTTATTCTGACAGCATAATATCAGCTGTTGTTGACTGGAATGGCTTAACAAAAAAGACTTTTAAAATTTAATGAGACAGAAACGAGCTTTTAGTTTACAAGGGCATTTAAAATCTTCCTAAATATAAAAGCATTTGGTGAAACCAAAAAACATAATTTAAAAGCAAAAAGACTTTTTAAATAGTAAAAAGCCTCTCGTGAAATCGGCCATCAATCTGTGGAATATTAAATATTGTAAACATGAAACAAGTTACAGAAATGCCTCCAGATACCAAACGCGTTTTGGGAAATGGCAATCGCTATCTTAATAAAATGCACGACTGTTTCTCACGTACTTGCTCTTATGTTCAAGACACTGCGGGTTTAAAAAAATTGTATATAAAAACATGGAAGTCATGACAAATAAAATGCACGACTGGATCGCACGTACTTGCTCCTATGTTCAAGTTGTGTGGGACTTAAGAGCTTTAAGAAAAATTCAAGTAATTATAGAAAAAGTATAAAAAGCATTTAAATCGTTCTTTTAATTGTATAAACAGTCTGATAAATAACTTTGAGCTCAAAAAAAAGTATGCCATTTGATTACTTAAAAAAATATGAATATATGCAAAAAAAAAAAATTTAAATCGTTGCAGCCGTTTTCTTAAAAATTAATTAATTTGTTTAAATAATAAAGTTCCTTATTGATTACAAAAATCGGTTTTAAAAAACAAAATTTTACACTTTTTTCCGAAAAAGAAAAACGCAATAATTTTTATTTTTATAATTAAAACTTTATTGAATGCATTTCGGCGGCGGTTAACATGCCATCATCAGCTTCACGCTTATAAACTTATAAAAGTTTATAAACTTATTATTTTTTGAGCTTAAAAAAAAAAACAATTTTCCCTCTGGAGTTACAAGAAAACCTTAAGTTCAAAATTTGAAGAAAATCGCTTCAGTGGTTTAGGCCGTAGGTTGAGGTACGGGCAGACAGACAGACAGAAAGAATTGTGCCACCCACTTTTTTCGTGTTCTCTATCACCGTATAGATAACGAGAAAATTTAAAATAAAAAAGTACATTCTATGACAGGTGCTATTAATAATTGCTAAGTGTAAAATTTTATAATTTTTGGTAGTAGATCGTACTAAATTTAGTATATGAAAAAAATTTAATCAAAATCGCAGGAGTCGTTTTTAAGCAAAAAAATATTTTCCATTGCGGTTTTTTAACTTTTGTATGGAAGGTACCGTTATTTTATCATAAATGTAAATTTTTTCTAAAAATATTTTATAGAGTACTAAAAAACTCTTAAATATCAAGTTTCAAAAAATCGATCATGTCATTTTCGAAATATTTAATTTTTCAAAAACAATTTTGAAACATTTTTTAAAAATCCAAAACATTTTTTTCAAAAATTTTGGTACACCAAACTATTTACATTTTTTGAAAGCTTCTGTATAAAAAAAAATTGAAATCGGTCGTTTGAAGAAAATTTTAAAAATGGTTCTTTGGGAGGTGCCATTAATAACCATTTTTGAAAAATGGTTTCACACCCAGAGGAAGTCCTTATTTAAACAAATTTATAGAATTTTTTTTGAGAAAAGTTGTCGAGCCGTTTTGGAAAAAAATACGATTATGTAAAATTGCTAAAAAAAATTGTGTGGCAGGTACCGTTATTTTGTTCTAAGCAAAATGAAAAAACAGTGTGGGCATATTCACTAAAACCCACTATGTACCTAGTTTGAAGAAAATCTATCGAGCCGTTTAGGCTGTAGACGAACAGATAGACAGACAGACAGACAGGCCAACACAATTGTGCCACCCACTTTTTTGGTGTTCTCTATCATCGTAATATCATGTTTGATTGTTATCTCAATTTTTTTTTGCACGAATCCAAAACTTTCCTTATAGTACCTATATCGCAAGTAAAAATTAAGTGTTAAATAAGGGACTTTCGGCTACAAAATGTAAATGTTGCTACTTTTTGAGAACATACTTTTTTTAAGTCAAAGATGGGATTTCCTCCTTTTTGTTGGTGTTTTAATATGTATTTTGAAAATGAAAAGATATGCCAAAACGCCTCCAGAAGCGAAATGCTTGCTGGGAAAATAAGTTGCAACTTTTTTTCGTGTTAAAAATATTAAAAATATCAACCGAAGTGGCGTCTACTCAACATATCTTTCTTTTTAGACGTCAACCGTTATTTTCCCAACACGCATTTCGTATCTGGAGGCTTTTTCTCGACGTTATTCATGTTCAACATATAAAAATAAATAGGAAAAAAAGTGGAAGTTCCATACCCACTATAAGCCCCAAGGCTATAAGTTAGATAAATTGCAAAAAAAAAACGATTTTTAGGGTGTTCCGAGGCTTCCGCAACGGTAAGTACAAAATGCATTAAAGCTAATGCTAGTGGAACAGTGTAGAAAAAGTAAACAAACTAATTGAAACAGTTTTTATTTTATAACATACTTTTTTCTGGATCACATCTCGCACGTAATTGCTCCTATGTCGTAGACGCTGCGGGCTTAAAAATGTTTTTTATAAATAGGTACATGAAAATAATGAGAGAAAAAGAATTGTGAGACCAGATTCTTTGGTCTTCCCTATCATCGTTATAACAAGTTTGATCAAAATCTCAAGTTCGATTTTCCATGTTTCGAGCTTCCTAAAAAGAATCCAAATTCATTATTTTTAGATGATGTGTGTGTACTAACGTACGTTCGTACATTTTCCTAAGTTCGTATGTTCCCTTCCTTTTTTTCGTTCACCGTATCTCTTACTTTTGAGCATTAGGTAGGTATATGTTTGAAGATCTGGATAAGAAAACTATGTGCTCAAAATTATTGAAAAATGGCTGTCGCCTCGAAAGTTTCAAGAACAAATACTGAATTCGATTCTGAGCTTATTTTTTTGATAAAACGTTTTTTCTTCGAGCAAACAGTCCTGTGAAGTTAGCAAAAAAATTGTTTAAAATTGAATAAAAAATGAGAGTTCCCGGTAGCAACCAAAGAGTTCTAGAGTTCCTCATACTTTTGTTCAATAGTTCTGGTGAATGGAGTGTTAAAATTAAAAAAAAAGTTTTTTTGCTAACTTCACGCAGCAAGGACTTTTTTGAGAAAGAGAGTTCTGAGCATGTTTTTCACCTTAAAATCAAGAGTTCCTGATGGGTTTAAGAAAGAGTTTTACAAAATTGGAAAAGTTAGCGCAATTTAAGGTGCCCATTGACTTAGAAGCTTAGAACCAAAAATTTTCAAAATCCAAAAAAATCTAAAAACGGTGTTCCCGATAGCAAACAAAGAGTTCTGAACATTTTGTTAATAACTTTTTTTTCTAAAACTAATTTTTCAAAAGTTATTCGCAAATTTAGGTGCCCATTGACTTAGAACCAAAAATTTTCAAAATCCACAAAAATCGAAAAAAGGAGTTCTGATTAGAGTTCCCGATAGCAAACAATGAGTTCAGAACATTTTGTTAATAACTTTTTTTTCTAAAACTAATTTTTCAAAAGTTATTCGCAAGGGAGATGACCCATTTTTGGGCCCAGGGCGTACACTAATGACACTAGTACCAAATGAAAGCTAATGTTTAGCCCAATCTATCTGCCAAATATTTTCGAATTCGCTCCGTAGATTCTTAGATAATTGAGCTTGAAGTTGATCTTTACAAATTAAAAAAATCTGGCTTTTTAGCAAACAATCTATCTATCTATCTATCTATCTATATATATAAAAATGAATGTTTGTCTGTGTATGACTTATAGACTCAAGTTCTACACAATGGATAGAGTTCAAATTCATAGCTTATACTCAAAAAATGACTGGTAATGTTTAAAGAGTAATTTGAAATAATTTCAATAAGTGGCACTGCACTTTTATCATAAAAGAGATAAATTTGTCTTTATATGAGAAAAATATTCATTAATTTAAGAAAATAGCCCTGTATTTTATGTCATTCAATATAATTTTTGCTATTCAAAAAAAAATTAATTAATTAACTTACAAAGGAAAATAAATATAAAAATAACTGTTATAAGAAAATTCCACGAAACGAAGAAGTTTAGAAATTATCAAATAACAGCTTAATTAAAAGCTGAAATGACGAAGAACACTACAATCTTACAGGCTGCAAAATCCCGTTCAGATGAAACGACGCATTGAGACTGAACAAAAAATTACCATTTAAGAAAAAGACGGATATACCAAATATTTCCACAAACGAATTTCCACCAGATAACACTGGTTTCAGGTACGCTAATTTGTAAACCAGGGTTGTAAAATGCAATCTTTTGTGAATGTAATCTGTTATGACTTCAATTAAAAGATAACATTAATTCATGTGATGTCACAATGGACCAACTCATGGTCTAAGTGTGTCAATCTTCACGACTGGCAGCCCTTTCCACCTAACCTTACCTAACATTAAATGACTTACCTACATTACTTCAAACTCTGCAATCACCTCTGCCATTGAAATGATTTCAATCATTTTTTCCACGATTCAATTTACATCAATCAATTGAATGCAATCTTTTGGGGATGCATGCATTATTTGCATTCTTTTGAATTTTTTTGAATTCTTTAACAATCTTTGGACTCACACTTAATCTTTTCCATTCAATAGTCAATTGATCTTTTATTAATAGGTAAATTTGATAGGTTAAAGGCTCTCCTTAACCAACGCGAAATGATAGTGAATCATTTACAACGGTACAAAATATGAAATATAGACAATGCTACACAACTTTTCAAGTTACTTTGGGAAAGCCTTAAATCGTGTAAGCATTTAAATATGGTAAACGAACAAATTCAACTTGATTTAAAAAATTTATTGGAAATGCAAAAAAAAGTCAAAGAATACAAATGAATGCAAAGAATGTAAATAAATGCTAAAGAATGCAAAGGATGCATGAAATTTTAAAAGATAGTATTGAGTGCTTGAAAATTGATGGGGAAAAAACGATTGCAATCATTTTATTTCAAATGAAGAATAGTGATTGCATAATTTGAAGTGAAAGTCAAGAGAACTCAATGAATGAGATCTTTTGATTTAATTTAGTAAAAGGCTTTAAATGATTGCATTTGCCAAAGATTGCATTCTTTTACAACCCTGAAATTATTTTTGACGCAGTTAGTATTCGATTTATTATAATATCTATTGGTTGGAGGGAAAAAAGCTGCAGCAAATTTTTGTTGTCATAGACATGAGTCTATTAGCTTCCAATAATTAGTTTCCACATGATTGCCTTGGGGATTTTGAAAATTTCACTGGCTCTCTGTCTTAGGAATAAACTATAAAAAGTTTTAGATTTATGACAAAATTGCTCAAAATGTCAGGAACATTTTGGTTGCATGCATAAAAGGTATTGAAATAAAAAGATTTGAAAAAAGGCCAAATGGGGCCAAATTTTGTATGTTATGCTTCAGTATTTGAGGATACTATAATATCTATTAATATTCATATGTTAATCTTTTACGCTCATTAAATTTGTCTACCCGTGCGGAGCCGGGACGGGTCGGCTAGTTACTAATAAATCCTAAAGTATGGCACGTAGGATTAATATTTTGATATAAGAAGGTTTTATAATACAAATTCTATATACTACTGAAATAAATCAGCCAAGTAGAAGACTTAGCATTAAGGATTGGACTTGTTGAATTATTGATTCAAAATAGCTTTTTATGGCCTTTAGTCCTATAAATTGGCGTTTCGTTCGGCTTACTCACTTGAACTCATCAGTGACATAGTGAGGGCTTTGTCACTTGGCTGATTTATTTCAGTAGTATATAGAATTTGTATTATAAAACCTTCTTATATAGAAACTATGCCTGGCCCAGGGCAAAAAAAACTTCCACCTTAATGATTAGGAATTCTAATCTTGTTGGATATAGTTTACAGTGGATTTTCGTTGGAAAATTCATGTAAGTTGAACTGAACTTAATATAAATTGCGTATGACAAAGCCCTCACTATGTCACTGATGAGTTCAAGTGAGTAAGCCGAACGAAACGCCAATTTATAGGACTAAAGGCCATAAAAAGCTATTAATATTTTGATTTCAAATGAAAGATCATAAAAATATCTTTCAAATTATGTTAGACATTTTTTTCTACACCTGATAAATTTTGAATAAACGAGCCAAAAACTTTTTAAAAAATATTTTTTGAGTTACTTTCGAAAGTCAATATCTCGAAAAAATCAGTGATGACCTATACTTTTTTCACACCACTGTAATGCCTGATTGACAACAAAAGTTGTTCAAAATTTAATTATCTACAACTTTGGTCATAATCTTACACTCCATTCGCCAGAATTATTGAAACAAAAGTATGAGGAACTCTAGAACTCTTTGGTTGCTACCAGGAACTCTCATTTTGTATTCAATTTTGTTGCTAACTTCACAGGACTCGAGCAAACGGTGCAAAACTTTGGTCCTATTTTGATTGCATATTGAACACTTGATACGATTTTTTAGGTTCGTAAGTTGGCGGTTTTCTTATAATAAAATAACACCGGGTCCATCCTTTCTACAAGGGACCCAAGGATAAGTTACCAGTGAGAGTCACACACTGTTTTTTTTTTCTTTACTCTTGAACAGAATTAAAATTATTTCAAGTTAAAGTTCAAATGAGCTTAACTTCATATTGCATTTCGCCCAGGATCAGTTAGATGACTATCGTACCCTTCTAACTGGCTGAATAGAATGTTGAATACACACAAATTCAATGATTCGAACACAACACGAGGCAGCTGCAGACGAAGCTGCAGACGCAGCTGGTAAAGTTGGAACGGAATTTGGTATCGATGTTTACCGACTAATATAAAAATCACAGCATTGGAGATACTGTGAATTTTATTATTCTAAGGGAATTTGTTTGTTTCAGACACTTAGGGACAGTTTTTCAGTGCGAAATCATCCTAGTCTCGGGGTTAAACCTGAGTTAACTCCATAACTCAAAGTCACATAAGCATTCGCCCTTAAAAAAATCAGTTTTTTTAAAATTTAGTAAATATCCATAAACGTGTTTTTCAGTCAATTGAAAACCTAAGTTAACTCCGAGTTAACTCGTCTAATTTGGTGAGTTAACTCAGGGACCAAATTGAGGGCCTTTTCAGTTGTTGCGCCTTCGATAAGGACAGTTATTGTCAGTGCAATTTCGTTGTGGCGCCATCTCTACTCCGACGCGTGTAAGGCGTAGAAGGGTGATGTCCATAGTGTCGCACATCGTTGGCCCTAGATTTTTGACAACTGAAAGATAGAGTCAGTCCTCTACTGAAAAACTGTTCCTGAGTTAACTTGGGGTTCATTTATTTTCAGGATTAGCTAACTCTGGTTTAACGCAGAGCTAACACTGAACTGAAAAACTGGCCCTTAGAATTTCAAATTCATAGTATCTCTAATGCTGTGATAATTATGTTAGTCGGTAAACACCGATACAAAATTGATTGCGTCTTAGAAGGGTACGATTGCCATCTAACTGATGAGCCCAACTATCGTAGCTGGGCGAAACGCAATATGGAGGTGAGCTCATTTGAACTTTAACTTAAATTATATTCCGTCACTCCACACTGAAGGATTTCTTTTCAAATTTTCTGCATTTACCATTAAAATTAAGTAAAACTCCTTATCTATTCAAATTGAAAATTCTAAAGTTTATTAGATATCATTCCTTTATCTCACCACAGTAATTAGGCCATTGAATCGTTAACATCAGCCATTATTTTTGAATAACTCACCTGCAAGAAAATAAAAAAACGGTATTAAAAATAATTCGATTTTTAGAGATTTTAAATAAAAATATATATTAACAGAACTACATACACTAACACATACATTCTCAAATAAATCCTTAAATTAATAATATTCATTAAATAACCACAACAAGATTATAATAAATCTAAGCTTCTGTCATCGCCAAATTATGCAAAATATAGACGATTATGTTTATATAAACACACAAATGCATAATTCAAAAATATTTCCACAATACTAAATAGAAATACCTACACACACGTAGTTAACTTAAAAATCACTATATAAATGGAAGTTTGTGTTTTAGAAAATAATGGCAACCATCAACCACAGTGTTGAACCATAATTCTCCTGCGGGCAAAGTTTTTAACCTGAATGAAATTCAAAACCCCATAATATTGTAATGTCAAAATGTTTTAATATTGCACATTTATGGAAAAATAATATGCAAGTTTTTGGGCTCTTTATTAGCAGCACACTTTGGTTTTGGTGGCGGTAATTGTGGCACCAGAGAGGCGTGGCGTAACGAGGCGTAGGAATTTTCAGAAGTTGCTGAAATTATTTTGAACAAAATATTTACAAAAAAAAAAAAAAACAGGACGCCATTGAAGTTGCATATATACTTTTAATAAAGCTGCGGTGTAAACCAACTATGCGGTGAATAGGGTGAATATGGTTGTCTGTTATTATTCGCATATTAAACAAAAAAATCATAAAAATTAATTTTAACGTGTTGCGTCCGTGTGAACCACACAGTTTGCTGCATATAAATGTTTTATAGGATAAAAGTTGTGGAGCGATAAATCGTTTAAATCCTTTGATGATTTTTTAATGGTGTTTTTTTTTTTTTTGCGTGGTGTTATAGCTGTTTGAGGCTAAAAGGTTGAATGGTATACGGTGGTATTTATGTTCGCATATATAAATTTATAGGAAAGAGCAGATTTAATAAAACGGTGTGTTACATAAAAAAAAAGAAAACACCTAAATGTGCAAAATAATTCAGCAATTATTTAGTTGAATGTTAATAAAACATGCATCAGGTTTATGTAATACAGAGGTTTATATGTACATTTCACAAATCAATGGAAATTTATAGATGGTCTAAGGTTATCAGTAAGACAATAACTTAAGTTCACCTTTAAAATATTGTAAGAATGTTCACGAAAATCTACTGAACGCTTCCATGATCTTATTTTCAATTTTCATTTATCAAAAGATATCCAATTTATAAATTTAGATCTTTGCTTTTCTTAGTTTTTTGTTGGCTCCAGTGGATTTTCAAAATCCTGAATTTTTTACAAAAATTCTGACGATCATGGTAGGTACCGGCAGAATTTTGCAAACATAATTTTGAACCCGCCATAATTTCGACCCCGACCCATGAATTTGTTGACATGAAGGCTTTCTCGTACTTTCTTCAAATTTTGTCAATTCTGAAATCGGATAGGCTCTTTAGGACCCGTTGTACGAACGTGGTTCAAATTTTGATCCGTGGTTCAAATATTTTTAGTTGCTGTTTTCGGTGGAACTACTGAGGTTCGAGGATGGTTCAAGGTTCAATTATGTTGAAGTAGCCAATTAAATGCCTGAACTACCGTTGAACCTCAGTTCATTCTCTGAAGTCGGCGCGAGTTAAAATCGCTGAACCATGAGTTAAATATTTGTACAACTGGCCCTTAATCATCTCAAAATGTTTATGATGCCTTGTATTTTGGGAAGATTGAGTAAGAGAAGTATACTAGTTCACAGGGCTTTCGTGAGACTCAAAGAAAATAAAAACACCTTACCCATGAGTATGATTTGTGCGAAATATTAAAATTCCTGTTGTTTCAAAGACAATTGATGAGTTACACATTATTGATACTGGCGAAGCTGGTCCCATTAAATCAAAGTACTACCCCTGATCACCTCCCCTTGAAGCAGAGGCTTATGCTGAAGTTGAACGGTGACAGTGGATGGAGTTCTCCAATCGTGGTTGTTCGTAAACGACTATGCCCATAATTTCCGAAAACTTAACAGCATTACAAAAAGGATGCGTATCCACTCCAACACATATGTAGGTCGTTTATTGAGTAGAGTTAAAAATACACATTTCATTAGCAAGATAAATATCCAACAAGCAATTCATCAGACTTCTAGAGAAAAGACAGCTTTTGTAGTCCCAGGAATGCCACTTCTCGTGTTCGCACTGTTCGCAGTGATGCCATTCGGGCTTTGCAACACTTCACAACGGCTAGTTCGTCTTTAGGATAACGTATCCCATCAACAAGTTTTCGTGATAACGTTTTCATCTACTAAGTTGCTTTACTTGTCTGTACCCAAACCATTGAAGAACATATCTCTATCGTAAAAGATTTGGACAAGTGCCATAGTAACACGAATCTGACCATAATAAAATGCACGACTGGGTCGCACGTACTTGCTCTTATGTTCAAGACACTGTGGGTTTAAGAAAATTGTATATAAAAACATGGAAGTTATGAGAGAAAATGTAGAGAAGCATGAAATACGACATTTAAATTGGTAAAACAATTATTTTGACAGTTTGATGTGGAAAAAAAGAATGCCATCTTAATTCTTGATTGAATATGATTGTATGGGAAAAAAAAAATTAAAAATCGTTGGAGCCGTCTTAAAAAAATTATTTTTTTATGTATAAAATTCTTAAAACATTTTTAAGAACAAGTTTTGGTATTCAAATCTAAAGTATATATTTATGTGTATATAAAAACAAAATATGAAACAAAATTGTCAACCCGTTTTTGAGATATCGAATTTTCAAAAAAAAATTTTGAAAAATCCAAAAAAAATTTTTTTGAAAATTTTGATATGCAATATTATTTTATCTTATCTGAATTTCATATATAAAAAATTCATCAAAATCCGTTAAGCCGATAACGAGAAAATTCAAAATAAAAAAATACGTTCTATGACAGGTACTATTGCTAGTTGCTAAGTGTAAAATTTTATAATTTTTGGTAGTAGGTCGTACTAATTTTAGTATATGAAAAAAGTTTAATCAAAATCGTAGGAGTCGTTTTTAACCAAAAATATATTTTCCTTTGCGGTTTTTTAACTTTTGTATGGAAGATACCATTATTTTTTCATAAATGTAAAATTTTTTCTAAAAATATTTTAGAGAGTACTAAAAAAGTCTTAAATATCGAGTTTCAAACAAATCGATCACGTCGTTTTCGAAATATTTGATTTTCCAAAAAAAATTTTGAAACATTTTTTAAAAATCCAAAAAACATTTCTTTTCAAAAATTTTGGTACACAAAACTATTTATAATAAATAAATTTTTATAGGACAGGCTTACAGATCAGTATTTTCCGAATGCAAAGGGAAGGAATGAAATAGTTTTATTTGCTTTTGCATTCGGAAAATACTGATCTGTAAGCCTGTCCTATACAAATTTATTTATTATAATTTGAACACCAGATCACCAATTTCAACAAAATACAAAACTATTTATGTTTTTTGGAAGCTTCTGTGTAAACAAAAATTATTGAAATCGGTCGTACCGCTTTGAAGAAAATCAAAAACCAAAAAAATGGTTCTTTGGGAGGTACCATTAATAACCATTTTTGAAAAATGGTTTTCCACCCAAAGAAAGCCTTTACTAAAATAAATTTTCTGAATTTTTTTTAAGAAAAGTTGTCGAGCCGTTTTTGAAAAAAATATATTAGGTACTATGTAAAATTTCTAAAAAAAAATTGCAATGAGAAAAATGTGTGGGCATAATCACCAAAAACCACTATGTACCAGGTTTGAAGAAAATCGATCGAGCCGTTTAGGCTGTAGACGAACAGACAGACAGACAGACAGACGGACAGAATTGTGCCACCCACTTTTTTGGTGTTCTCTATCATCGTAATATCATGTTTGATTGTTATCTCAAAATTTTTTTTTTGCACGAATCCAAAACTTTCCTTAAAGTACCTATAATCGCAAGTAAAAATGGACAAAAGCAAATTTTATCAAATAGTGATTCAATATTTATGTTAGATCATAAGCCAAGGATGTTCGAAGATAGATCCTTCAAAGTTGGCAGCAATAACCGAATTTCCACTGCCAAAAACTAATCGCCAAATTCGCAGATTTGGTAATATGACAGGATGGTATAGCTAATTCATACTCAACTTTGCAAGTTTGTCAGCACCTCTTACGAATTGTCTTCGGAAAGGCAAAGAATTTACTCAGACCAAGGAAGCTGATGATGATTTACAGAAATTAAAAGAAGCCTTAACCACTGCCCCAGAACTGGCACAGCCAGATTTTTTCCAAACCATTCGTGGTGCAATGCGATGCGTCAAGCTTAGGTGTAGTTGAAGTTTTGTACCAGTTCGATGATGAGGAACATTTCATTAGCACTCAATGTGTCGTAAAGGGTAAACAAAGAGCAAAGAAACTACACCGTATCGAAGTAAGAGTGCATGGTGGCCATTATTTGCGTGAACAAGCTTAGGCTATATTGAAGGACTTTCCTTCAAGATGGTCACCGACCACTCAAGTCTTAAGTGGATTTTGTCACGAAAGGACTTGAGAGGCCGTTTAGCTCGGTGGAGCTCTTGAAGCTTCAAGCATTTGATTTTTCAATGAACATTGCAAGGGATCCTAGAACGTTGCGCCAGACACACTATCCCGATTTGACAGTTGCGAATAACTAACGCCAACCAACAGTCGATACGAGATAGGTCTTTAGTCCGAATTCTTAAATTCAGAAGAATATCAAAAATTAAGGAGAGTTATAGAAGACTATGTCAACCACCTAGTCTTCTATAACCCTCCCGCCTAAGGCACCCGTTGAAAATTAATGAATATGGGAAACACTTTAACATCCAATATAATCGAAATATGTATTAAAAATTATTTCTTCTATTATTTTTTGGCATCTGGAGGCATTTCCGCAACTTTTTTTCATGTTCAAAACAAAAAAAATTACAAGTGGAGGATACAGAAAAAGTATGTTCTCAAAAATTGGCAACACTGAAATTTTATCCAAAGGTGTGTCTATTTAAAACCTATCGTCTTTAAAATTATCCCATATTTTTCCCACACACGTTTGGCATCTGGGGACGTTTCCGCAAATTTTTGTATGTTGAAAACATTACAAATTACCAAAAAAAGTGGATCACCATTCACCACCCTTTGAAAGCAAAAAAGTATTTTTTCGAAAACTGGAAATAGTGATTTATAGTGTATACTCAATACCTATCTTTTTAGACACCAACTGTTATTTCCCCAGCATGCGTTTGGCATGTAGAAGCTACCAAAAAGTGGAGGTCCCACCCTTTGACATAAAAACGTATTTTCCCGAAAAGTGGCACCAATGAGATTTTACACCAAGGTAGGTGCGTTTATCTTTTAAGACATTGACCGTTATTTTTCCAATACGCGTTTGGCACTTGGAAGCGTTTCCTCAACTTTTTTATATTCAAAATATTTTCTAGCGTTATAGAGTCAGTTAGTGAATCAGTGATCATCGTAAATTATATAATTTACGTTATTGTCTGATGCCAGACGTCTGCATTTGAAATGGCTATATGTATAAGAGGGTGAAGTTTAAGACAGGTTCCTTAGATGAGGAAGAAAGTCTTTGGCGTTTATATGGTTGCCCATCATCAACCAGCATTGTTCAGCACTTGGATGTCATGATAGCCCCGAAAAGCCGGTCTTTAGAGTTAAGCAGAAATATTATTGGCCAGAAATGGTCAAGAGATTCAAGGCTTTCATTAGTGTGATGTCTGCAAAGAATTTAAACCTGCTAATCCTATTATCCGACCAAAAATGAGTAGCCAAATCGTAACGGATATACCAATGCAAGGGCTATACGTTGATCTTTCCGGGTGAAAAGCATACAGAGTGGGGTAAATATATCTCAGCGATTCCATCGAATTTTAGAAATGACTATCATTCGTCAATTAATAGCTCACCCTGCTGTGCGCATTGTTTGGTCAAAATATGATCCAAGTATTTAGATGTGAGTATGCTATCTTAACCAAACTTATGGCATTAGCTAAACCAGAAATAAGAAACGATTCCATCCTCTCAGACCCAATGAATCTCATAAGGTCCAAAATCAAACAAAATGTAGCTAAAGCCCATCTAAAAGCAGAGAAAACATAGATTCAGAGAACGAAGAATGTTCGGTTTTTCGTTGGAATTTCGGCCAAAGCTTTTTCCAAAAGGGGAGACTGCCAAATTTATGCCCAAGATTTTAAGGTGTAATATGAAAAGAGAGTTGGAAATTTTCTTCTAGACTAAGAGGAAAACTTGTGGGAAGATTTCACGCCAAAGACACTCGGAAATGAAAAGATACTCCTGGGAGGTAGGTGAGTACTCATCATGTTCAGTAATTTCATCAATAACTTTTCACTCAGCCTAGTGCTTTCTTGTGACTTTTGAGTGATTTCAAAAAACATTTATATACTGCAAAACTCCGTCAAATGCAATGTACCCCCCTGCAGAAAGAATGTTTTTCATAAGTATGTTCAAAGAACATAAAATAGTAAGTACACAGTAAATGAACACATGAGGTTTTTTTTCCGAAACTTCTTGTTGATGATAATAACAACTGCATTTTAAGCTTTTCCCGACACTAAAACTGAGGAAGATAATTTTTCCATCTTTCACAAAATTCATTTTTTTTTAATCAACTTCTAAGTTTCTACTTTTGCCGTTGTGTGTGGTCTTAACTTTAACCGCAAGAATTACAACGCGCTATTCGGTCATGCATATTATATTATATTTGCTAACAAGAAAATTTGTTTTCTGTTTTACTTAAAAAAAAAAAGAAAAAACTATTTTTTTCATCATAATCCAGTTAGGAAACTTAATTACTATTTCCAGGTTGGATAAAATGAAATTATTTTGATGCTGGTTTTCGAATGATTTTTTTTTAATACGCTGCAAAAATTTTATTTATGTAACACCAAGAATAGCTTCGTTAGTTAATCCTCTTCATCATTCCCGCTAACAGTTTTTTTTAGGTATAAAGTAATTAAATTTAAAATATGCTATTTTATTCCTAGAAAATTTAAACATCTAGATATTAAATAAAATTAATTAAAAACATTTCTAACAGAAACAGAAACTTTTTTAGTTCATTTATGTAAGCAATTAATAAGTTAATTTAGTTTTTAAAATGATAAGCGTTTCAAAGAAAATTATGGAGAAACTCATTGAATTGGTTTTCTGCATAAAGTTCACCAACGGCCATTTTTTTTTTAAACTAATCATTATTATTACCTTCTTGTTTTGTTTCGAAAATTATAAATTTTGAACTAATGAATATAGGTGGATATTGATTTTTGTCTGCTTAAATAATATAAGAGGTATGGAATTTTAATAAAAAATGGTACACAAGGTGTTTCTGAATATTTAAGTGATAAAAGCTATATTTGTTTTTCTAAAAAAGAATTAACTGAAGAATTTATTTGAAAAAAAATCTTTTAATGGCCTTTAGTCCTACAAATTGGCGTTTCGTTCAGCTTACTCACTTGACTAATGGCCATAAAAAGCTATTTTGAATCAATAATTCAACAAGTCCAATCCTTAATGCTAAGTCTTCTACTTGGCTGATTTATTTCAGTAGTATATAGAATTTGTATTATAAAACCTTCTTATAAAAATTCTATTAATTTAGTAATTGAATAAAAAAAACATGAAGCCCTTTTTATCATCGGCACGAATAATTCTCCGAGACCTTTGATAGCTTGAAAAAAAAAATAAAAAATAAAATGGTTAATAAAGTTTGGTATACATAATGCACTGGCGGAAAGCTGGATTTTGGTGCATCGCACTCCCATAGGATTCGATAAGAGCGAAGCAAACAATTTTACGGGAGAACAAAGGCCCCTAAATTCAAGGAATATTTTCAGCACGGTTACTCTTATACAGAAAATGTGTCAAAAACTAGGTTGTAGCTTAGAAAATTTCCTAAAAAAAAAGTTTTGAATAACTTTTTTCATAGGAGTAACCGTTTTCGATATAATTCAATCAGTAAAGTTACAAATTTTATGTTTCTATATAAAATGTACTCTTTAACACCACTTTTGAGGTTGAGTACAAGGAGAGTTTTTCTTGCTAGGTATCCCCCAACAAAGTTTGAAAACAGTACTAAAAATTCTATACAGGGATTTATTTAAATGTTTTCGGAAAGTTCACCATCGGTTCGGTTTCTACTTTATTAAGCATACTGGAAGGTCACCAAACATGGTACTTTGTTTATACAGGGTGATTCGCATAAAATTGCCCCCGTCCGTCGTCGGGAGGGGCAATTTACTAAAGAACTTGGCCTAAAACAGAAAATAAATTATTAAAAACCGGCAGAAATCTTTACAATGCCATGCTTTACTTGTTTATAGAGCCAGAAATTGAAAGAAAAACTCACCTTGCACTCAACTTCAAAGATAATGTAGAAGAATCTCAAAATCTGAAACTCTATTGATCAAATTTTCTTGAAAACGATTACTCTTATGAAAAAAAAGTTATTTAACATTTATTTAGGAAATGTTCTAAGCTACAACCTAGTCCTAGTCATTTTTTCTGTGAGAGTTACCGTTCGGGAGATATTCCTTCAAAGCCGTTTGGGGGCTTTTGACCCCCCGTAAAATTTTTAGGGGCTTATATCGATTGGGACTTTTTGGAGTTTCCTTAGAATACCATGAGGAGGCTATATACCAAAATTCAGCTTTCCACCATTTTTTCCGAAGCAAAAAGCTTTAATGACTGGGTTTAGGGTTACCAGACGTCTCATTTTAGGGGAACAGTCCCCCTATTTCATACCAAAATGCTGTTTCTCCCATCTTTACAATCTGTCCCCTTTATTAGGTACAAACTCAAAAATAGAAAATATTCAATTGAAAACTGTAAAATATTTGCATTTAATATTTTTAAAAGGATTCTCTGTGAATAGGTACATGCATTGAAGTTCAAAATTCTTTCAAAGCTGAACGCATCCACTCAATGAACTACATCTCACTTCATGAGTGCAAAAGTTTTCCATCATCTGTCAGTTTTATTGATTTTTATGATTGTTTTCGTATGAAACTTTTTAACGTTACTTTTTTTTACTCATGGTGTTATATTTTTCAAAAACTTGTTTCTAGGGGGGATAAGGAAGAATACTTGTTCCCGCTAGAAAACTGGCGATGTCCCCCTTTTCGTCATTTACAATCTGGTAACCCTAACTGGACTACGCATACAGCGGCGTAGCTACCTAGGGGCAAACTGGGGCGGCGCCCCAGGGCCCCGAAGGTTTGGGGGCCCCAGAGACTGACAGAAACAATTTTTCGAAGCGAAAATAAAATTTCATCTTGACTTTAAGAAAGTTTTTGCTCAGTTTGTTTTGGATATTAAGGGTCAGTTTCAACATTATGGATAAAGTCTCGGATAGCCTATCACGAACTGCTAAAAGTTTCCGTCCTAATATTTTGAATTTCACCTAAAATAAATCCGTCGCGGTTCATACTGAATTTAAATCTTTAAAATCAGTCACATTTTAGATTAAAACGACAAGGATTTTCAGTTTTGACAACAAAAATTTAATTTTCATTATGTTTTTGATTTTTTATATTGTTCTCAAATGTCAGCCTCTAGTAAAGATTTTGACTTGTGAATAAACTTCAGAAGTATATGTTGCTATTTGGTGAGAAGTTCAACTAGAAAAAATGGAAGTATATCGCGATATCGTTTTAACAGATCTTTTAACGTGATCGATGCTAAACAAAAAAATCCATAAAAACTGACAAATGGGATCATAAACGAACAATGCCTTTTTTGACTTTGCTTCTGGTACACGGTAATACGGCCGAGATTGATTATTCTTGCAGATTATTGGGAAATGGTTTCATTCTTTTTTCGGACAGAAAACATTTCATTTATATTCACCCCGATTACAAAATCCAATGAGTGAGCGGAGGGAGTCAGACTCAATTCTGACATTTCGCTCATAGTAAAAATGTCAGAATTGAAACTGATTCCGTCCGCAGCTCATTCATCGGATTCCGTTATAGGCGTGATTATTATTAATAACATATGTATATAAGTATATGTGTAGCAAAATGGCTTTTGAGTTCTATTCGTGTTTGTTATTGTTGTCGTTTCTTTTTGTGATTTACATGCAGGTATAATAATAGTCGGTGTTTCTTGTAGACGTGAAGTTCTTATTTCTTCTAACACTAAATGCTTGCGTAATGTGGACTGTTTTTTTACGAAAAAGTCATTCCATATGAAAACGTCTATCGAAAAAACCAGCACATCTCCGATTTTGCTCCAACTTTGAGAGATGCGACCAAACGTCGATTTTATTCGATTCCAATTGATAAAGAGCAAAAGTGTGTGTTTTTGTCACTGCAATCAAAAGAAATACAAAAATCGATGTTTTGCAAAAATACGTACAAAAATGGAAAACGTCATAGGAGAGGGGATACCTTACCTGTTTTTTTTGTATCTTTAAGACTTTTAAGAACAACAAAATCAAGTAATTTTTCATAATAAAATAACGGTTTTAAAAGTCCAATTGACCTATAGTTTCGCTTCCTTAAGTCACCTATGCACGCACAATACATAAAAATAACAAAACCAAATTTCCAGGATTTAAAGTTCAAGGTTAGTACTATATCCTAAAACCTTCACGTCAAACACATCTGAGATGTGCTGGCTTTTTCAAAAGACGTTTTCATATGGAATGACTCGAAAATAAAATGTTTGAGGCTAAAATTTCTTATAGATCTTTTATTTTTTCAAAGGAAAAACAAAATGTTTGTACTGCAAAACTGAACTTATCAATGAAGGCCACAAAAATGTATTGGTTCATTAACGATTTTTTGAAACATTCCACAAACATTTCTGTTCTTAGCCACCAATTTTTTGCTATTATAAATAAACTGCATTCTAAGCTTAAAAAATTATATGCCTTACGGACATATTGTGCTGACAGTTTTTGTAAAAAAATTCCTATTACATTACATACCTATCTTCCAAACTTTCTCTTTTTTTTTGCTATAATCAAGAACGAAACCGATTTTTGTAAAGGGGCCCTATTTTATTTTCTGCCCCAGGGCCCTCACCTACCTAGCTACGCTACTGTACGCATACAAATTTCATAAGTCTCTAAGTTTTTTACTTTTACAGTTAATGGGATTAAGAACTTAATTTGAAAACAAAACATTAGAATGGACTTCTGGCTTCCAAAAGAGCTATTAAATAAAATTGTAATTGTAAATGTTGCCATTGTCTGATGTCCATCCAACTTGCAATTAAAAAAAAAAAAAAAGAATAGAAGGACCACCCTAACATGCATATAGATAGTAGACTACCCAGTACATTTTCAAGAACTTCTCATGAACAAGTCAGGAACTAGGCAATTTCCAAGTACAAATATCAATAAATTTTCAAGTAAAAGCTAATTTTCAAATACAAGTACATGTATCTACCTGGAAAGTACCTTAAAATGGAACTTGAAAAGATCTTGATGTACGGGGCAGTATTACAGTACCCAGTACTCAGAAGAAAATACCTACGTGGGAAGGTACTTGTATTTGGTCCTCGGTGCAAGTACCAAGAACATTGCACTTGTAAACTTCCCACTGCAAGTTATTGTAATTGGTCTGATTTGAGCTAGAATCAGAATCCATCATTTTTAGAGGGATGTCTGTATTTGTATGCGTATGTTTCCTACTATCTTTTTTTCATTCACCATGTCTTAAGAACGAATAAAGATATTGACTTCGGATACATTTTATTGTTTAGACAAAAATGTCGTTGAATACAGAAAGGACTTTCAAAAAAAAAAAAAAAATAAAAAAAAAGTTGCTGAAAATAGTTGAAAAAAGTTTTTCGTTCTCGAATAGATTGAGAACAAACAATTATATTGGATTCGGGTTAAATTTATTCAACGAACTAATTAAACAATGTTTTTGTCTCTAATATCTCAAAGGCAACCCAATCTTTAGTCTTAACTTAATTGCATATTGGACACCTAAAAACGTTTTCGAAGATCTAGAATTCACGGTTTTTTAATAGTAAAATAACATCGGGCCTCTTGCTTCCGAGGTAACCAATGGGAAGTAACCAGTGTGGGTCGTACCCAGCCTCTTTTTTTGTAAATTACAAGAATAAGGTACTAGCTACATACAAAAATCTTGGACACCGACATAGAGAGATAGTAATATGATAGGTTGATAGCATTGTACTACCTAGCCATAGTGGTAAAATTCATTACAACCTTGAGATTCTCAATTCCCTAATATGACTGATCTTGAACTGAAACTTACGTATGCGATATAATTCCACCGGTTGTCTTATAGCCTATTGAATAGACCGGAAAATGAGAGGTATAAAGGAACAATTACGTGCAAGGGTTTTTATTATTGAATATGTTTGTTTGGCCCATAAGCATGCTTAAAACCAAAAATGCTACTAAATATCACCTATGCGCTTCTGAGAGAATGCTCACACTGGCCACTTTTCAGTATTTTTGGTATAACTCGAAAGCTAAGCGGAATTTGACAATTTAACATATAATACTTTTTGTTCCAAATAGAATTTTCTATTGGAATGGATAGTTCAAAAAATTTTACGAAAAAATTTAAGCAGGAAAAGTTAACAAAAACCAACTTAAAAAAAAATCAAATAATCAAGGATATCTAAATTTTTTAATAAAATGTGCATAACTTTTTTTGAAGCAAAGATAGGGTCAAGACATGCACAGACAAAACAAAGTAGAGACTAAAGGCCTTAATATGGCATGTTCAAAAATTAATAGTTGTTCAAAATTGACAGAGATATTCCCATTCAAACCTTATCATTTCTTATAATTTTTCTCAGTTTTGACCCGAAAGTCCCTTTTTCGGTAAAATATGGCAAATTTCACTTTCGTAAAAATGTTTGAAATCAAAATTTTGATATAATATGACATTAGAGCTATAAAGAATTTATAAAAAGGTTGTAAGTTCGCAATTTCGTTTTTCGGCTGTTTTTAAATGCGTTCAGACCTACAGACCGAACAACTGGTCCGATTAACATAAGATTTAGTATTAGGTGCTAGGAACGTTAAATTTGTCATAAAGTACCAAAAAATAGGCTTTCGGGCAAAAACTGCGGAAAATTATAAGAAATGGTAAAGTTTGAATGGCTTTATCTCTGTCAATTTTTAACTAATATGGCTTCTTTAACATGTCATATTAAAGCCGTAAAACTCCAGTTTACTTTGTTCATGAAAGTCTTGAGCGTATCTTTGCTCCGAAAAAAGTTATGCGCAATTTAGAAAAAAATTTAAAAATCTTTGATTTTTCGATTTTTTTATGTTTGTTTTTGTTTACTTTTCCTGCTTAAATTTTTTTAAGAAATTTTCCAAACTATCCATTTCGATAGAAAATTTAATTTTGAACAAAAAGTTTTAAGTGTAAAATTGTCAAATTCGGCTTAGTTTTCAAGTTATACCAAAAATACTGAAAAGTAGCCAGTGTGACCATGACCATTCTCACAGAAACGCATGGGTGAATTTAGTAGCATTTTCGGTTTTAAGCATGTCTATAGGCCAAACAAACATATTCAATAATAAAAACCCTTACACGTAATTGTTCCTTTTTAAAAGGTCTATTCAATAGGCTTTTACTGGCTCATGAAATTTCAATTGTATTAGAGTTGTTGTCAAGATAACTGCATAATAAATTCAAATTATAACTTAAATAAAAACTCTCAAGCAAATATTAGGTAAACTTTCTTTGAATGCGTCTTTTGCGGGCCAAAGATAGCAAGCAGAAGCAAATAAACTTTTTGACCTTGAAAATTATATTGCTTTTTTTTTTGCTTTCGAAGTCAACAGTTTGTTTTATTTAGTTTTATCTTCTTTTATTAGGAATGTTTTTTGTTTTTATTTTTTTGTTATAATAATACGTGTATGTACTTGATATTTCTGTTGACTGTTGAGATGGTTAGCACGATCACAAGAAGATAATGATTTACAATTCTGGGAAAAAGAATGAAATATTTTCGTTGCAAAATATTTATTTAAATTTGTGGCAAACTACAATGCATGAATTTTCATCAAGTATTTTTAGCTCAAAATTATAGAATAAACGTGTGCCTGCTATGAAACATTCATTAAATGGAACAATAGTTTAAAAAGATGGTAAATAAGCAAAAGTTAGCGAATAATTTTGTTTATTTATGTATAAAATTCCATTGTGTGATTCATGAGTGGTAATCAAAACAATATAGACCAAGAACCAACAGTAGATTTTGAGTGTGGAGGTATAACAAAAATCGGAATAAGAAGGATTATAGGTACATGTATCGTGATATGGAATACAAAAGTCTGGCAGGTTTTTTCTCAGCCTTTGGTGGGGGTGGAGGGTTAAAACCTACTTGGTTTCCTATTTATAAGGTAGGGTCATTAACACTTCAATTCACTAAATGTTTCCTTTCTACGTGACCTTTTTTATTAATAAAGTTTGATTGTCCTCTAGCGGGCTATAGGTCAAAATTTGATTTTAGTTTTTGTTATAAGTTGTTACGTTTCGGGTGTGGTTACACCCTTCATCAGACAGCTGATCAAATAAGAATGTATAAGAGATAACTCTTATTTGTTTATGTACTCCGTTGTAAATGTTTAAAAGCCTTGAAAAAGACGTTTTTAAACAAATGGGCGTATCTTTATTTTGGGCTTGCTTGTATTTGTTCGAAAATAAATTTTCATTTTCGAACAAATACAAGCAAACCCAAAATAAAGATACGCCCATTTGTTTAAAAACGTCATTTCATTTTCGAACAAATACAAGCAAACCCAAAATAAAGATACGCCCATTTGTCTAAAAACGTCTTTTTCAAGGGTTTTAAACATTTACAACGGAGTAATAAACAAATAAGAGTTATCTCTTATACATTCTTATTTGATCAGTTGTCTGATGAAGGGTGTAACCACACCCGAAACGTAACAACTTATAACAAAAACTAAAATCAAATTTTGACCTATAGCCCGCTAGAGGACAATCAAACTTCAATTCACTTTTAGAAAATAGGATATCATGCTCTGTCATTTTTTCTAAATCTCAAGACTTTTATCTTGGTGATCCGATAAATATGACCCATGATTTAACCCTTTTAAGCAAACCTTATTGGCGTTTTTGTGGTGACTTTATGTGTTGATTTTTTTTTTGCTGAAAATCTCCTAAAAAGGGATGATATCTTAAGTTCTATTAATCCATCAAGATTGTGGTGTTCATTCTTAGAAAAAATGACAGGGTATTATATCCGATTTTTAAAATTGAATTAAAGAGTTTATAACTCTGAAATAAAAACAGGGTATTTTGAACTTTTAACGACCCACCCCTCCCAAAGGCTGAAAACAAAACCTGCCAGACTTTACTATTTGATATCACGATAAATGTACCTATAATCCCTCATACCCCGATTTTGGTTAAACCTCCACTCCCAAAATTTGCTGTCAGCTCTTAGACTAGTAATATTTACTATAGTTTTTATTTATAATCCTTATAAAATAGTAGATTAAATAAGAATTATTCAAAGTTAAGATCTTTCTTTTATTTGCAAGCATAATCTGCACAAAACAAATATACATATGTACGTAATTGTTGTACATATCAACGAAAGGGTCAATGGTAAAATTGTTTCTAAAAATATTTTAGAGAGTACATACTAAAAAAAACTCTTATGTATCGAGTTTAAAAAACAACGATCATGTCATTTTTGAAGTATTTGATGTTCAAAATAATATTTTGAAACCTTTTTTTAAAATCCAAAAAATATTTTTTTTTTTAATTTTGGTATACAAAACTATTTATGTTTTTTGGAAGCTTTTGTATAAAAAAAAATTATTGAAAGTAGTCATACCGTTTTGAAGAAAATCGAAAATAAAAAAAAATAGTTCTTTGGTAGGTAAATAACCAAATTTTGAAAAATGGTTTTCCACCCAAAGGAAGCATTTTCTAAAATTAATTTATTGAGTTTTTTTATAATAAAAGTTGTGGAGCCATTTTTGAGAAAAATACGATTTTGTAAAATTGTAAAATTGCAAAAAAAATTGTATGGCAGGTACCGTTATTTTAGGTTCTAAAAAGAAATGAAAAAAAAGTCTGGGCATAATCACCAAATACCATTATGTACCAAGTTTGAAGAAAATTGATTTACCAGACAGACCGACAGAATTCTGCCACCCACTTTTTAGGTTCTCTATCATCGTAATGTCATGTTTGATTGTTATCTCGAAATTTTTTTTTTGCACGAATCCAAAACTTGCCTTATAGTACCTACATACATCGCAAGTAAAAATTGAACTAAGATTTTGAACAGTTTTTTATTAATTTATTTTGACATGTTTCTGAATTAGCTCTCCATATTTTTTTTTCGCAATCACTTCATTTCTGACTTCGTTCTCGGATTGGAGACTACAGAAAATTTTTGTTTTTTTTCACGTACTAGGCTTAAGTACTACAAACTTTACCTATCTACCAATTTACATAGCTCTACAACAATCGAAAGTGGTCGATATAATTTATAAGAATTGTTAAGAAAGTGGTGGATGCCACGCCCCCTGAACGGAAAATTTTAAATATTCGATATTTTTTTCCTTGAAAGTACTTCAAGCCCTTCCGATATACCAATTTTCATCGGTCACATATAACCATTTTTAAGAAAGTGGGGACGGTATTTTCCTTTGAATGCACCACAAGTCCTACGGTTGTGCGAAATTTCAAGTTTCTACGGTGTCGGGAAGTGCTCCATTATTGTGCTGATCTGTTAGTGAGTGTGTGAGTCAGTCAGTGAGTCAGTCAGTCAGTCAGCCAATCAGACAGTCAGTCAGTCAGTCAGTCAGTCACTAAGGGTTTACGATTTTTGAAGTCCTATATCATAGGTATTACTAATGCTAAAGACTTGAAATTTGGTAAGCGACCTGTGTTTGATCAGCTCAGCAAATATTGCGAATTAACATTTTCATTTCGATTTTATTGTTACTGAAGTTGGACTGGGGTTGAAAATCGACTGAGTTTGTTCCTGTAAAAAGGGTGTAGTAACGCGAACTTGGCTGGGCACTACAGTGCCCTTTGATATAATTATTAATTTCGCTCGACAATTTCGCTGTGTCATTTTTGTATGGGATTTTTTGTTTCACATCAGCAGCGAACTAGCTAGACTTAAGGATAGTTGTCTTTGGCCATTTTCGATGACGTCAAGTCAACCAACTGCTATCGTCAAATATACAATCGATCTGTTTGTACAAAATATTTTTGATCAACGTCATTTCATTTTTCATGCAAATGCATTTGACTTTTACGAAAACATTCTTTGGCTTCTTAATATTTTTATCGTCAACTCGTCTTTTTTTACTGCAGAATTAAACCGCAGATAATGTTTTCGAACCTGTGACTTAATCCAACTACACATTATCATCGAAGACAATGCTAACGAAATAAAACTTATGCAGTTTACGTTTGAGAACATTCTAAAAATTTATTTTTGATGCAAATGACGTTTTTGAAAACGGCCATTGGCCAAATTATCTTATCCCAGCTAAAGGCTGAAGCTTTTACTCAAACTCGAACATGATGTTCGTAAAAAAAACATATACCGAAGTGCCATTCCCAATTAACAATTTAACTTTTGTTAGGGCCTATCGAAGTTAAGTCATATTTAACAAATTTGCTTGTATAAGGCCTTAGATATGTGTATTTGGCCCACTTGAGAAGCTTGAAAGGCTTTTAAGCAATCATTTTACAGTTGATCAGGGGAACTTAATATATTTCCTTAAACCCTTAAAGAAAGAAACAGTTTCCACAATTTCAAATGTGGGAAGCTATAAGTTTCCCAAGGAAACTATGAACAAGCTTTACCTGAAGGCTATTACTTTTATCTTCTTACTTTTATCTGAGAAAGCAAATTAAGACTTTCCACTATAGGCTACTGTACTTACAGACAAGCAGTTCATTTCCAAATGTTGTTTCGATTAAAACATCTCAGAACACTGGAGAGACCTTATACAAGACTTATCGAAGCCCAGCAGAAGCACATTCGTAGTATGCAAATTTAATGCAAACAAAATAAAATCCTTTTACATAAATTTTTATTTTTTCATTTTCTTGCATATTTTGATGCTTCCCGAAATTTATGTGGTGTTAGGAAGATACAATGGGATTTCATAAACGCTGTAAAGATACCATGTTTTAGTCACAAACTGCATTATTTCATTTCACGAAGTTTTAGAGTACCCGCTGTTCGAGACACAGTGGCAGTTATGAAAGAGGTAAGCTATTTCTGCAAATTTCAAACTCATCCATACTCACATCGCTTTGTGTGACCAAGTGTGTGGAGCGGTATGAAGGGTGTTATTCAATTTTTTGTAGCGTTTGCATATTTTTAAAAGTTCTTGAACCATGAATAAAAACAATGATGAGCGCTTCAGTAGTGTTCATTTTTTACCATCAAAACTGCTTTGATGTTTCTTAAAATGAAGCTTGTATCATTCTTTTGAACATAGTGATTTTTTTTTTATTTTATTAGATGCTTTTCAGATATGTTCTTCAGCATCTCTTTTCAGAGTTCATTTTAAAAATATACTGAAATCTGGAATCAATTTATTTTTAAGTGAAAATGTATCGATTTTTTTCTCTTTATCTATGAATTCATTTTAGTTTAATGATCCAGATGGTCAACATTTTTACATACAAATCTGTTTGTTGTCTGCAATAAAAATCTATCTTAACATTTTTCTCTAAAAGCCTTTCCATAATGTATTTATAGGTAATTTGAATCATTAATTATTCTAACATTTGTAAGGTTTTTGAACTATAAGAGAAGTTCATTGGACCCTCACTCGTGCGTTTATTACCCAAGCGAACTAACATAATAGGTAATATTGCTATAGTTCATTTTCTAATTCATATGGGTTTTGTGCTCAATCTAAGCACTAGCAGCTTATCCCTAAAGGAAATCACAAAGAATAGCAAATTGGGGAGATAAATTATAATAAAAGTATAAACACACTATTATCCACCGGAGATTTCCTATATACAACATCTCCTCTTCTTGGCGAAGCAATTTAGCATTTTTCCATTTCTCAATGAGTTCCAACTTCCAACATAAATCGGGTATCTTATGGAAGACAGCGAAGACCGGCAACTACGACGACGACGTGTTAAATCTATGCACACCACTCCGTCTACCATCAAGTCAATCTTAAGCAACCAAATCTCGAATCTATTGCTTTGGTCACGCTTCTTTCCTTCGGCACCGTTATACACTCTATGGAATTGTGTTTACCTTCTTAAAGATACAAAACAATAGCTTGATGGACGGACCATGCCATCATCATCATCATCGCTAGCCATCGCCGTCGTCATCGGTCGTTGGTCGTCTTTGCTCCGACAAGCCCCTTTAGCCGTCCAAGCATGTGGTCAGAGCTCAGAGGGAAAACAGTGTATTCAATGAATTCGTTTGTACCTATGGTCTTTGACCCTCTTGAATTAAAATTAATTTCTCAGATACTTATCTGTTCGTAGAGGAAATGTGAGGTCAAAATTGAGGGGCAAGAAAAATAAAAGTGGGAGCTAAACAATTTAAACTCACAGCTACCTACATACATAACTATTCAGACTCTCGACAAGATGATGATGGCGGATGCTGATCAGTGCCGCCACACAGCGCTCCGCGTCGCATCGTAAGAGCTCCCTTATTATTATTATGGATTGTTATTGTTTTAAGTGCGCTGATTAATTTAATTAAATCACACACAAGAGGGACGCACTCTGGGCTCTGGCCTGGTCAGAGATCTCAACAGCAGTAACCAACTTATGTAGACTGGAATTCGATTGCGTGTTGAACAATCGACGAAAGAAAAAAATAATTGTTTATTTTTTTTTGTATCTATGGCCACTTAAACAATTTTGTAGATACTATTATTATTGTTATTATTTTTATTTTTATCGTCTACATGTTGTCTGTCTAAACGATTCCGATGTTGGGCTGACGGATTGAGTGACTCAGGCGTCCAATAATGTCTTAATAGAGAAGAGTTTGGCGTGAAATGAATCCAATTGATTCGCTATTACACAACCCCACTTGATAGTATAGCTATTTGATTGCATGTTATTGCTCAATTAGTGGAAGGGAATTAAATGATGCGATGGTGTTGTCGAGTGGAATAGATTCATTAGGTATATCCATAGGTATACCTACGAGTATGTAGCATGTACATATGTAGGTACCAATTTATCATTATTTTTTGTAATTAACTTGTTGAAGCTTATTACTATAATATGGATGATAACATTTCTTGTTTGTGCGTAGATATATGGTTTCAAATTAGTACCTTCTGTTTCTATTGGTATAGTGTAACTAAGTGATATATCTAGTAGTCTTGAACTACTCAAGCATGGTTTTGAAGGATTCTCAAATCATTTGCTAGTATATTAGAACAGGCACGGATCCAGGATATCATTCAGGGGAGAGGGAATTTGCTTGTAGACTTGCCAGCTCTGTTGGGGTCACGCCTCTTCGAAATTGTTTCCGAAGTTTCCACAATCTGGGAGCGATACGATATCCCGCAAACCAAAATCTAGAATAACGAAATCTCGCTTTTTTTTTTAAATCTCGAATAACGAAATCTCGCAAATAAAAAATTTTTTTTTACATAATCTCGCAATTACAAAATCTCGCTCTTAACAACCTCGCATTAACATCTCGAACCTTAAGATCTCGCAAATTTCAACCAAAACCTTGCAATTCAAAATTTTGCAAATTCAAATTTCAGAGCAACGAATTGCACACGGCTTTTAGAAAAATTTGTTTTAATAACAACTTTACCCGTTAGTAAAACCTCTTACATCCTTTATTACTGTTAATAACCTAATTTTTGTTGGAGTTTTTTCTAGTTCAAGGTTAAATACGATTAATGCAATTTGCACATGACACTTTACAACTGGATATAACATCTCCATGTTCCTTATCTTCCTTGTTCTTTTGGCAACAATAATATTGAAAATCAACAGTGAATAACAGTAGGTAGGATAACTCGCAAAATTTATTTGTATCACAACAAATACACTTTTTTAATCAAAATCTCGCGCGAGATTTTAATTTGCGAGATTTTGATTTAAAAAATGTATTTGCTGCAGTGCAATTTAATTTTGCGAGATTTTGATTTGCGAGGTTTTAGTTTGCGGGATTTTGTTGCTGCGAGATTATGAAAAGCGGGATTTTGTTATTGCGGGGTTATGAAAAGCGAGAATTTTTAATTGCGAGATTTCGTTATGCGAGACTTCGAATGCGAAATTTTGATCTGCGAGATTTCATAGCCAACTAACACAATCTTGGTGCGATAAGGAAAATGTATGATGTAACAAAGCATGAAGGACGGGCACCACTGTGGTTCAGGAGCCGACAAAATTAATTTTATCGACTGATTTTTGACATTTTGATGAAGTAAGTAATAGCATTAGGATCAGGATCAGCAAAAAATTTGCATATTTATTTAATTTAAAGACGATCTTTTAGTTATGTGGTTCTTTTGACTTTTTTTTTGTTATTTTTCCTCTATTGAACAAAAAAACCAATTAAATTTTAGAAACAAAAATATTACCTGTACTTTGAAAACTGTTTTCACGCGAATTTTTAGAGTTGGTTTTTTTTTTTTTAAGTCAGACTCAGTTTTAAACTAAGAGAGTTTATGTTCCCTGGTCTTCCCTGATCAGACTTTTAATATATAATTTACACTGAACCGTCAAAAAAAAATGCTGCTTATACCTGCGAACCTTCAAAAGCACCGAGTTTATGTCTGTAGCCACCAAACATAAAAAATTCTTGAATGACGTTTTTACTATGCGATTTCAAATCTTTGCCTGGGATTATGGAAAAAGCTAAATCTTTGCATTAGTACCATTTCAACCCACCTTCTTATGAATATTTTAAAGGTTCATACAAAATCCAATTAATAACTTTCTTAACACCCTAAAGCCTCAAGTCTAGCTATCGTTTTCGAAATGAAGTGTTTATTTTTTTTTTAGTAGTTTCGTTGTATTAGGTATTATTTCTCTCCAATAAACCTCTAAGGCCTGGTTCACACGAGATTGTACCGCACGTTTTTTATCGCATTCGGTTTTTACCGAACAAAAATCGGGTGTTCACACGATATTTATATTTATTCGTTTAAAACTCGAATAGCTGCAGTATAATGAAAATGAATGGAAAAGTTTGAATTTGTGAAGTATTTTATTTTTATCTTTTTAAGGGAAAGGGCTAGAAAGCTGAAATTTGGACGGATGATAGAAAATATTGATTTAAATATGAATTAAGAAAATAATACAAAACGCGGTTTTCGCGAAAATATCGGTTTTGGAGGAAAACCTAATCGAAAACACAAGTTTTCTCATACATTTTTTGTAGCTTCAGGTTTTCGTAAAACACAAGTTTTATATAAAACCAGTCGAAAACATGTTGGAATTCAGAGATGAACAAAACAAACATACCTTTTAATAAGTTCAGTGCCTATTGAAATGTCAAAAAGGAAACTGATGGGATGCTTTCAAAAGAAATTGAAAACAGCTGACGAAATTCTGTCATATCAAATATAAAATTCGAATCTCAAAATAAAATATTTTATTAAAAATTGATAGATAATTGTTTGTGGCAAGTCAAATTGTTCATATGGATCCTCTTTATAAAATAAATCACCGATTTATTTCTAAAAAAATGGAAGAAAATAAAGAAAATTGTGCGTTGGTTTGTGTAATAAAAACTGGAATGTCAAACGAAAACGTGTAATGTTCAGTGTGAATGGTTTTCGAGTTTTGGAAAAGTTTTCGCCGAAAACCGGTTTTGGGGTTTGGTGTGAAAAGCCTACATATAAGAGTCCTAGAATACCGCTGGACGGAGATAACGGCATTATTTGAGCGCTTTCACATATGAACTCATATCTCTTTAGTGCATTAATGAATTTTCTTGTTGTTTTAAATATAACATATAATAAAATTACGGTTATTTTGATACCCCATTCATAATCGTACGTGGTATATAAGCGACACAATCTTGATTTTAAATTGATCGAAAAATCAAAGCAATTGCATTGAAATTACCGGCTTGGACCATTGTCCACGACCATCCACCAGCGAGAAGATCCCGTTATCTACATGGAATTTTTTTAATTAAAATTTGATATTAATGGCTTTAATATAGCCATATTTAGCTCCCGTTCTACTGATTGGATCTTCAAGCTTAAGGTCTTTAATGAAAGCTGACATAACGGGCTATATTGTGTAAAAAAATCATTGAAGAGGGGCAATTATTTTTATACTAAAAGGGTGAATAAAGCCCAATGCAATTCCATTTATTTTATTCTAGATTCAAATGTTGATGAAAATTTTTATAATTTTGAAAAACTAAAAACGCATATTTATTGCCTCATTCCTCTTCTTTATTTTAAAACCTTAACCTCTAAGATCCAATGAGTATCACCGGAGTTATAATTTTTTTTAAACCAACCATTTCGGTCGATTAATTTTTTTTGTGTACATCGGCTTTTCTCTCCACTGAAGCTCATTCTATGCCAACGAACAAATACCCAAGGTGGATTTAAACCGTGTGAACGAGACTATATAAGACTATACGCCACTGCAAGACGATACGTCGCAATTCATTCGTTTTTTTTATAAGTCCGTTGAGTATTCGATAAACGTACTTACCTGAGTACGTTTTCTTGCCTACAAACGTCGTGTGAAAGGCTCTATGCAAAATATATACGCCACTGCTCATTCGCACGGATTTATACTGCAAGAAATCGTGCGCTACAATCTCGTGTGAACCAGGCCTAAGATGTGGGCGTCGGTCGTCGGCGTCGTTTATTCTGTTGGTAGATGAAAAAAGAGGTAGGGTAAAGAGGTAGGGTAGGAAAAAGGAAGGGATAGGAAATTGGAAAGGAAGAGGTAGGAAATTGGAAAGGAATGTCAAGTTCCAGGGGACGTGGCCTGCTTGCGAGGCTCGGCAGTTAGCTCGACGGAATGGGGGGGATCTTGCCCCCGAAACTTAACCTCACCTGCAACAAAAACACAAATCAGGTCAGATAAAAAAAAAACTAAAATGACATCGGACGGACTATCACCACACCAAGGCGCTGCTGGTGACGTTGCAGCGTGGCCTTAACCCACCCAACCTGGAAATCTGCGGCCTTGTTTAGATTTCCCCAAAGATGGTGGCTGATCGCGTTCAGATCACACCATCTTCACCAAAGTTACCTAGCTACCATCGGCACCTCCTGAAAAGGTCTTCAAACAAACATGGCTTCTATTTAAGAAACCAATCAAACTAACAAATTTCATAAAACGGCGTTTTTGGAAGTTTTATTTAACAAAGCAAGCATTAAAAAAAAATCATTTGGAAAATTTCCAGCAAATAACGTTACAATTAATAAAAGTATCGAAAACAAAATAATTACTTAATTAACAACGAACAAAAATTATCAAAACTTTGATGTCTTCAAAATACAAAATAAAGCAATTAACAAACAAATTGAAAATAAAAGACCAAAAAAACTAATCAAATGTAAATTTGTTTTCGTTCCCACAGGACTCCCACTGAACTGCCTTCAGGACCTAGAGACAATTCCCTACCCTCAGTGAGCTCAATGGAGGTGGTTAATCAACGAAAGGAAACACAAAATTGACAGGCACTAAAAATCCCCCAAAATGACAGGCCCTGGGAACAAAACCCCCTTCACTTACAGATATGGTAAAGATTTATGTAAATTAAAAAGAATGTAAATTAATGGTATCTTAAACTTATATAGATAATTATATAAATGAAAAATGTAAATTATGGAAAATAAACTTCAACGCCTAATTGACACATAACAAATGACAAACACGCACAAAATTCCTATCACTGGATCTGAATTTTCGTCCTTGTGATGCACTCTTCTTCTGTTCTTCTTTTCTTGTTTCAATAGATGATTCACAAAAAGTAATACCTGTGTTCCTTGTTTTGTTTATTTTGTTTTCACCTGACTCAAGTCGGTTGCTGATTCTGGAAACAAGGCCGGAAAGCTCGAGAAATAATTCTGAGTAGTGGTTGTGAAATTGATACCTTCTTCTCCTAAATACTTTGTTCCAGACGGCAGACGGACGGACAGGTTCACAAAACACTACCAGTTCCAGTGAACAGAAAGTCTTCGCCAAATCGAGTTGGAGATACAGTTGGTTGAAGGACGAACAGAAAAAAACAGCTACAACAAAAGCAACTGCAGCAAAAAAGCAGCTACAGCAAAAAAAATACTGCAGCAAAAAAGCAGCTACAGCAAAAAAAAGTTCGTGGCGGCCCCAGCGCTCCGCTGGCCACCGGGATCCGCCAGAAATTCCCAATTGGGGGAAAAGTCAACCTGCTTGTAATTAACTACTTTAAAAAAACACTTATTCCAAAAAAAAAACTGATTTGTTGAACTCACCCTATCATCCTGTTCTATTTTATATGCGTGCCGATATTATGTTTGACCTTTAGCGGTGTCAAGGTGAGTCTCAAAAAAACTATTTCGCGGAGTCTTAAATAAAAAAAGCAATGTTTATTTTTATAGAAGCATGCCAAAATTTATAACTTTACTCACACCACAGATAAAAAACAGGAACTTCAATATCTATTTAAGAAACTTGTAGCATCACTATAAGTTAATTACTTTTATTTCATTGAAATAATTTGTATTTTCCTTGAAACTTGATGCCATAAGGAACGCGCTTCTAAATGTCAACCGTAACATGTGGCTTTCAATTCTATGAAGCTATGTCATGGAACAAACACTACTTTATTTTCACAAATCCTCCTCTTACACTGTTCGACTCCTCCCATCGCATTCAGCTGTCAATTTGTTATTGTATTCTCATCCTCTTTTGACATTTTACAAAGTCTCATCAGCTACTACTTTTCAGCTGTTGCCTACACCCCCTCTACACTAAGATGAAATCCAAATCCAAGTCACCCATAATTCACTTAAGTGAGCTGAACCAAGTTCGTATTTTACAGCGTCCGTAACAAGTTTAACAGCCAAATGCCAAGCTGGGAAAGCCCACTATGATCTCTTGGGGGATTATCCAGGAACATGGTCGTAAGCGAGTTTCCAGTTGGTCTCCGCCTTCCCACTCCACAAGGTATGAAGTTTTCAGTCAAGATCATGATTCGTTCATGAAAAAAATACAAAAAAAACACAAATATTTCTTGGTTTGAATTATAACGGATGTTGGTATAATTGTTGTATCAAGTTTGCCAGCACAAACAAATAAGAGGTGGATCTGAAGACTCTCATGGCCGATTTCATGAAAGGCTTTTAATTATTTAAAAAGCCTTTTAGCCTTTAAATGATGTTTTTTGGTTTCACCAAATGCTTTTATATTTAAGAAGATTTTAAATGCCCTTGTAAACTAAAAGCTCGTTTTTGTCTCATTAAACTTTAAAAGTCTTTTTTGATAAGCCATTCCAGTCAACAACAGCTAATATTTTGTTGTCAAGATAATTGTCCCTCATCCATAATGCTTTTTCACTTTTTCTCATAGAGTTAGCATGAGCGAGGGAAACAACCTCTTTTTTTGAATCAAATTAAAATATTCCTAAAATATCTCTTTTCTACATTGGTGAAACTGAAAAATTTTATATGTCTGATAAAATTTAGAAGGAGTTTAGATAAAAGTAATTTTAGTGTTTGTTTATGAAATTGGCCATCATTCAATTGGGACCTTATGCACGAGTTTACGGTTAACTCTACGGGGTTGCTATTCTTGCAGCCCGGAAAATGTGTTATCATCAATTATTTCAAGAACGAGTTGGAGAAATTGTTCTAGATCCATCAGGCTTTTTTCAAAAACTATAGTTATTACAACCGTCATTAGATAGAAGTTTGCTTACTCTTGCAAAATCTGTAAGATCTCAATAGATTGATAGTACCTTTGCCACTTGGCCAATTCGAGAACGCGCATGTAAACTCTCAAACAATATAAAGGTTGGTAAAAGTTGTGTTTGTGGCAGATATTAGCCCCGTTTTTCGTTGGGGGTGACGAAGTATTCATGAGTAGATGAAAGTTATGATCTAGAACTTCCATCTACTCATGCTCTCATACTCGAGTAGATGATAGCAAATTATTTGCAAGTACTTCGCCACCTCGAAAGGAAAACGCCTATTGAAGATCCTTTCCTTTTTATTTTTATCAGGTGAGACAAGTCTTCATTCAACTATTGGAGAAGGGTTATATATTTGTCTGCGAAAGAGACCTTGAAAGGTTATCCATCACTGTGACTATAGATCGAATTAATTCTGGGAATGAGTTCTCCCCAGATTCGAAATCCCACGTACGCCCTTGCTATGTCCTACTCCATTTGAGTGTATCTTTTACCTTTTCATAATAAAAACATACAAATATTTATAACAAACAAAATTTATAAGAATTGTGTTTTGATTTGGAAACCTTTATTTATTTTTCTATTAAGTATTTATTTGAATGCCTATACCTACTCGAATCTATCCAAGAACAGACAGTGATGCTTTCTTCTTCATTTTTTGTATTTAATTAAATAATTTATAGGTAGGTATGAAAACCTTAAATTTCACAAGTACGTGGGTATTTTTGCGTTAGACATTTTAAATTGAAATAAGGTAAATGTCTAATGAGTTAACTCCCATAAAGTTGACTCATCTTCCCTGTTTTGAATCTGATGTTTCTTTTTTTTTTCAAATTGAAAATTATTTTTAAAAATAAATTAAACGTCAGAAACAAAAGCAACCTACAGGTACCAACCTTCTTTGAAACACCAGACTCATACTCATAACAAGAATACAAAAAAAAAGTAAATAATTTATTATCACATCCGATGTTATATTTTTTTCATTTTGCGCTTCTAAACGTAGGGTAAACATAAAATTTGTATCTTTCCACTTGTCATGTCAACTTAAAGACTTAAGATTTAGCAGGCACTTATGTTGGTTGATGGTAACCATTATACCGATGCAAGGAATATATACATTGCTACAAGATACATACATACATATGAGTGAACGTTTGTTGTATTTTAAAATAATTCTATCTTTGTATCCTAGAAAATAATTTTAGGATGTGGTAAAATGGTAAATTAGGCTTCGAGAATGGGTACTCAGCTTTCCAACATATCTTATGAAGAAAAGAAGAACAAACAAACTTACATTCATATATTTACGTATAAATATGTAATGTATGTAAATTGTACATTTATACGTTCCTTTCTTTTAGACGAATTACTCTAAGAAGTCATTTTGACTGTGACAGACGACTCAGGTTTTTATTTCAAAATCTGTTGAAGTATGAGGCTGTATACCTACTCAAAAAAAGAAAAACTCTCGGTGCCAAGGTGATTTGGTGTAATTTAAGAAAACAAGTGGGAAATTTATTTGCCTCTGTTTTTCATCCGTGAAAGGCCTTAGCTTGACAAAGATTATAATTTGTTCTTCTTCGGAATTTTCGAACCAAAGATTTAATGTTTATGATTTGACAACAAAACCGTGACTGTAGGGGGTGTCGAACTTACCAACATCCAGACAAAGTAAATACATACATACAGTATGTAAATCTTCTTAAACTTAAGTCATCATATATATTAAGAGATACCAAAATGGTATAGTAGGAATTTCATTGTTTTAGTTATTGAAGTAATTGTGAAAAATGGTATGGGTAGTTCTCAACAAGCTAATATTTTTTTTGATTTTTGAAATAAAAAAAAATTAAAGTTGTTCCTAATTTGGATTAAATTTATAAAACTAGGGAGAAGTGATTCTCATGAATGACAGGCTTCTAAAGGCTCTGGTATATTGGTACTCCATATGTGGGATATTCGCCCAAAAAGTGCCATCTAATCGGTCAAAAAAAGTTGACTAGTTTTAGAAATTGGTAGCCATAGAAAATGTTTAATCAATGGTTTTAGTTTTTCAAGGTTAGGGGCGGTTTTCGGCATCGGATATTTTCAATCAACGAATACCAACTGAAAGGCCACTAGTTCATGATAACAGAGGTCGACTGGTTTCAATAATTGGTTAGCCGTGGCTTTTAATTTAGATACGATACACAAGATGTCCCCTTGTTCGTCAATAATATTTTGGACAATGGTTCCTGGGACCATCCTTAGAAAAAAATTATATGACGGGAAAATTTTCACTTTATTTTTTTTATTTCTCAAAAACTAAGGAAGGAACATTTATTTGTCGGTATTTGACTGAAAATTAATAAGGGCATCGAATATCAAGCACAAAAATAGCACTCAAATACGTAAAATTTTGAATAAAAATTGGATAAAATATTACAATTTTTTCAAAAATTTTAACTTAAAAGTTAAGTATCTCAAAAGCTATAACTTGATTAAAAAAACAAAGAAAGGAGTGGAATGTCAGTTTTCAAGAAAGCACTGACATATTATTTTATCTACTTTTGATGATTTTAAATAATTTTTGTTGCATTTAAAAGTCAATATTTAAGAAATTATTGTTATAGAATTCCCCGAATTAAAATGTTTTTTTTTTTTTTAATGATCCCAGAAATCATCCCCAAAAATATTATTGTAGAATAAGGGAACACCTAGTAGGTACTATTCAGTGGCGTAACTAGGATTTTGTTGTGGGGACGGGAGGGGGGCAAAGTATTTTTTTTATCGACCATATTGTGGGGTAGTTTTGATTTTTTCCTACTACATGTTTTCGGATTTCGGTGGTGCTGAATCCGAATCTGAAGTTTGCGACTGAAAACAAATGCAAAAAATGCAGTTTTTCGGAAGATTTTCGAAAACTGTATCAATTATTCGCAAATTACATCTTAAAACAATTGAAAGCATACCCAATTCCAAAATAAAATTCCGTTTAAGATTTTTTTCTATGATAACCAATGTGGACTCAATCGCGAGTTGAAAACGGACGTGTTTTTACTGTTCCGAAAAACCACTTGAAAACACTAATGACACTGTATGACAAAGTTATTTGATGCTCTGAATCTGGCCTAAGAATTGCTCTAGCACTTCACATTTTGATATATTCGAATCTAAAATTTTCTTGGAAGATAAGAGCTTTTTACAGTAATTAAATCTTTTCGTCTTCTTGCTTGGGTAAACTTATGTATGTTATGAGTAGGTTTAAGCCCTTTTTTCTCAAAATCTGTTGCTCCTACGAAAAAAAATGTTTCAATCTTTTTTGTGTAGAGTTTCATGGGCAACATTAAAAATCTATTAATTTTTTGAAAAAAAAATTATATTTGTTGAGATATTTACACATAACTACTTTAATTTATCTTTTTTAGAGTAAAAATCACAAGTGTTACTTTGACACGCTATTACTTCAAGACATATTAGCTTACAGAGTTGGTTAATAACTCATTTTTTAGATAATTTTATTGACTAAATGTTATTCTCTCATGATTTTGTTGTAAAATAAAATTCTATCAAGTTGTTGAATAAAAACAAAATCACTTTCCTTTTCAAGATGGTGGCCTTCCCCTTACCCCGGCCACCACAAAAACTTGGTTTTATAATGAGGAGATGTAACCAAACACAAATCGTATAAGAAATTTTGCTCATCGATTAATGAAATTTTAATTAATTTTTTGACAAAATTTGCATGAAGTTCTTGCTCCATTTTCTCTGAATCTATTGATTGTATGAAAAAAAGCATATTAATCTTTTTTGTGCAGAATTCCATAAGCTTCAATTTGTACCTTCATCTTTTTCCAAAAAAACTAATAGTATTCGAGTAATTAAGAAAAAAACTGAATTTTACTCCCCTAGAAAATGAACCCCGGCCCAAATTTACGGAACTTTTTAGGAAATGCTTAAGACATCAAAACAAAGCTCTCCACCAAAATTCAGCTTTGTCGGAATTTTTTCGAAGTGAAAGTTTAATATTCTTGGGCTACAATTACTGAAACTTGTTGACTTTTTATTATGATAGTGGCTTTGCAGATGCTATACGTTTTTAGCGAATATCCAACGAATGAGGAGCGAAAATCGCACGTGACCTTGAGTAACTTTAACCATTAATCTAAAATTTCATTTGGCTGATCAAATTCTAAGACTAATTGACCTTTTTTTCCAATAACTGACCCATTAAATACTTTTTTTTGTGAACATTCCTCGTATTGGGTGCCAAGATTACAGAGCCGCTGCTAAAAGACTGAAAGCTCCAGTCAAATATTTCCTTACTCCATATCAACAAATTTATTGGTCTTTTAGCTCTCCAAGTGACAATCTTGATGTATCAAGTTTAATAGCTGCATAATCAGCGTTTAGACAAATGCAATTTTTTTTATATTAGGTACATTAATATTACACATTATTACTATCTATCTATAAATCTCAGAGCACAGATAATAAAAGTTCCTTAAATCTATATGGCCTTATTTTATTTAATCATTGTTTATTATCTTTTCTACATAATATGATCCTAAATTGGATTTATAATAAATGTTTTTATGGCAGAAATGAAAAGGATTAAAAAAAAATTCTCCAAATATTTGTGTAGGTATAGGTATACCAATTATTTTTATCTTAACTTTTTTTATTAAATTAATAACTGATGGTAATTGAGTGAAAAATTTAGCAAGATAAATATTCGTGTGCAGTTCTTATCACAAGCATATATATAGGTACTAGGTACCTATGTATATACATTAGGGTGGTCCTTATTTTAAAAACTTTTGAGCACCCGTTTTTTTGTTCATTGACATCTTAAAACACTACCCTATTTTTTTTATTTTTTTAAATCACGTTAACACGTGCCGCATTGAGCTTAAAGTTGATGCCCCTGTGAGAGTTAGGGATTATTTAAATACTGTTTTAGCTCCAAAAATAACGGTACTTGCTACACAACCCTTATGAAAAACCTTATCTATCTTTAAAACAGCTCAAAAGATTTCGATAATAATTTTAAAAATGTTTGTATAATTACTCGGATATTTTTTAAAATTCTTAATTTCCAAGCAAATTGAACTTTTTGAGCAAGAACGTGCGACCCAGTCGGGCCTTTTATTTTTTTATTTTGGAGCAAGAGTAGGTAACAGATTTGAAAGTGCACTTTATTCATTCTGCAAATCAAATTTTTAATAGCACCCGGTTTTGGTCGATTTTATGAAAATTCAAATTGTCAAACTCATTGCGGCACGTATTAATACAATCCGATTAGCATGAAATTTTTTTGGTACACGTTTTAAATGTAGAAGAACAGACAAAAATAGTGCTCAGTAAAAACAAACAATTTTTTTTCCTCCATACAAATAAAGACCACCCTAATATACATATACACTTATCAGACGGAATATAAGTTTTTTAGAATAAAACCTTGAAAAGTGAGTAGTGATAAATCGTCAGGTTACTTAACTCATTTTTCGGGTTATGAATAAAATTGATCATTTTAATTTCTTACTTTTTTTTTTACACTTCAGATTCTTAGTTGTAGTGAGCTTAGAGCAAGCTGCAACCTACAATCATAGGCTCATCATAAGTGCATGTGTTAGTGGTTAATAAAATAAGGCAATCTAACACATGCATAATAATATACTAATACATTAACAAAATTAAACAAAAAATTAATATAAATACATAATCAAACAATATACAAAATACTTTAGTCATACACGTGGTATCAAAAATAAGAACAATCACGACCGTGGAGCACTGGTTCGAAATATTTTCTTTAATCCCATCTTACTAATGTTAAAATCAACAGAGGAGCTGTTTAAATTAAAAATCTTGCACATGCGGTTAAGAGGCTCATGTATACCGTAGTTAGTTCTATGGAAATTAACGTGTAATAGTTCAAATCTTCGCAGGTGGTGAGATCCTCCGGGGTAGTTTATGCCTATACAGGCTAACAAATCAGGAGCATCTATTTGGCCATTTATAAGTTGGTGAAGAAATAGTAAATCATTATTAACACGCCTTTGATATAAGGTTTGTACCTGCAGTAGCTGGATCCGATGTTCATATGGTGGAAGGTTGTACGGATCAGCCCAAGGAAGACCCTTCAAAGCAAAGCGAATGAATTTATGCTGTATTGATTCAATACGATTTTTATGAATTTCATAAAAGGGAGACCATATTTGCGAGGCGTACTCTAGATGAGGTCGTACATAACAATTGTATAAGGAAAGGGTAACATATGGATCACTAAATTCCTTAGCCCAACGTTTTATAAATCCAAGCATGGAGCTTGCTTTATTAACGATGTAATTAATGTGTTCAGTGAATTCTAAATTTGAGCTAAAGTTAACACCCAAGTCCTTGAAACTAAAAACTCGACAAAGTTTTTGCTGCGAAATGGAATAATCAAAAGCACTTGCAATTCGCTTTCTGGAGAAAGTAATTGTTTGGCATTTAATAGGGTTAAGAGAAAGACCGTTCTTACCACACCAAATGTTGAAACTGTCAATATCAGCTTGCAGAAGAACGTGGTCATGGTTAGCTTTTATTGACTTAAATATCTTCATATCATCAGCAAATATAAGTATATCACTAGAGCGTATACATGAAACAACATCATTTATAGCCAGGATAAATAGAAATGGGCCTAGATGACTTCCCTGGGGCACACCGAAGTGAGCAATGAATGCATTTGAAAGGCAGTTTCTAAATCTTACTAGGTACGATCTATTTTCAAGATATGACTTTATCCATGTGATAAAGAAAGTTGGAAAACCAAAAGCTTTAAGTTTGAAGATAATAATGTTGTGACTAAGTTGGTCGAACGCTTTAGAGAAATCGGTGTATATGCAATCAACTTCACTTCCATTTTCTAAGGCATTAGAACATTTATGCAAGAACGTAAGTAGGTTTGTTACTGTTGATTTTCTTCTCACAAACCCATGCTGTTGATCACATACTAAATTCTTGGTATGGAATGCTAAAGTCTCACACACAACTTGTTCAAAGAGCTTTGGTATACATGACAGTTTGGATATAGGCCTATAATTCGAAATATCAGTTTTATCACCCTTTTTAAAAATTGGAGTTAGGAATGAAGTTTTCCATAAACAAGGAAATTTCCCTGATTTAATAGAAAGCTCAAACAAAAATTGAAGAGGTTCAGCTAGAATATGTCTACACTTTTTCAATAATATTGGGGGAATTCCATCTGGTCCATATGAGAAATCATCATTTAACGATGATAGTAATTCTAAAACAGTACTCTGTTCCACAGCGAAATTATTGCAATTCGTTTGGGCATACGAGTGTAAATTTCTGAAGTAATATTCATCAATATCAAAAGGCGTGTCCACAAAAGAGTTACGAAAGTTTTTCGCAAATGCGTTGCAAATATCGATGGTTTCTTTCAACGCACAATTTTCATATATGAAGTTTGCCGGGTAACCATCTGAGTTTTTCTTCGAATTAACAAACTTCCAAAATGCCTTAGGGTCTTCTTTAAGAGATCTTCCCATTTCGTATACATGATTGGTGTATAGAGACTTTGAAAGAGATTTGAATTCTTCGAAAAGGGCAATGTAAGAGTTGTGGTCAACTGAAGAAAGAGTTTTTAAATATACTTTCCATGCTCTATTTCTTCTATTTCGGAGCGACTTTAACTCTTTCGTATACCATGAGTGGCAAAAATTCGTATTTTTTAGTGTTTTTATAGGGATAGTGTTATTTATGCAATTATTAAGTATGGTATTAAAGTAATTAACTGCTTCGTCAATATTGCTAGATACTGATATATTTTCAATACCAGATCTAGCTAATTCTTCGGAGAGCAACTGAAAGTTTGCCTTTCTGAAGTCCAAAGTATATGAGCGATCATAAGCGTTGCTATTTTCTATAATATGACTGCTCAAGTCAAGAACTATATCCAAAGGAGGATGGTAACTATCTATATTAGATATTCCTGAACTAGATTCTAGGACAAGAGTACTAATAGCGTCAGATGAAAATACTAAATCGAGAATTCGATTCTTTGAATTTTTAATACAGCTTACTTGCTGTAAGTCAGTTGCAATAATTCTATCCAAAAGCTGAAGCTCAGTTTGTGAAGACGTTAAAGATGCTTCTTGAAAACATTCATCCTCAGAAGGAATCCACTCTATTGACGGTAAAATTAAAATCTCCGAGAAGTAATATGGTGCTATTGGAGCAAGACAATTCAATAATAAAATCTAGAGCCTTAGAGAGTTCAACATAGACTGCGTTCACGCTTTTTGGGGGAATGTAAGCATTTAATATATAAATAAATTTTGACTGTATGGCTAACTTTATGCAAATTAGTTCAATTGATAAATTAAAAGGAAATATAATACGTGAAGATATAAATTTATTTCGAACTGCGATCGAAACACCACCTCCCACTTCCTTTGGTTTATCAACATGACGATCTTTTCTATAAACTAAGAACTCTTCATCAAAAAGTTCCGTGTCCAAAAAGCTTGAATTGAGCCAGGTTTCTGTCAAAATAAAGATGTCATGTGAAAATGCCTGGGAGTTAACATAGATATCAGCAGTTTTAGTACGAAGCCCTCTTACATTTTGATAGAAGAGGGTAATCCTATTAAGTTTTTTGGGGTTGCTTTTTTGGGTGAATTTCTTGAATGTCTATTTTTTCTAATTGAAAATTCTTTGATAAGAGCTTCAGGAGGCCAATTACCAATATCGCAAATAGAATCAAAGAACGAAGAATGTGTAACTATTTTAAATGATGAGACAAAACTATTTACTTTACTGATTTTTGTACACTTAATAGAAGTATTTGTAGGGATACAATTTCTAGCTATTAAGTGGCTTACAATCTCTTCAGGAACAATATCTGGTTCAAGTCGAGATATGAAAATTGTTTTCGGTTTGGAGACAGCTTTGATGGGCCTTGGATCGGTAACTTTATTAGATATAGTAATACAATCCGCTTCAGGAATATTGCTGGGAACCAGTGGCGTAGATAGGGGGGGATCAGGGGGATATATCCCCCCCCATTGGGATCGATAATTGTTCAACATAACCAGTCATGAACCAAATAAGTTAAAGAAACGCACTCTGAAATTTCTTTTTACGTGTCTCACCAATTGATAATAGGTAAACGTGCAAGAAAAAGAGCTTCCATCCAGCTTTCCATCACATAGCACAAAAGCCCAGAATATTTTCGTGTTTTCAATCCTTTTCTCGATTTCTATGTAATGAACCCTTGAGAAAAATTTACAAACCATGAAAACATACAAGAAGGGTTTTCGGTTCTTTTCAAGGATTCTTCGTCTGAAATAGACAAAGCAGCAAAAAAATTTAATGAAACTGTTGAGTTTTACCAAACATATTTGGCTGCCGGACCAGCGCTCGATAGCTGCCCCGAAGAAAGCTTTCCTAATATATATATTTTATGAAAGATATTAACTACACTGCCGGTTTCAACGTCAGCTCCCGAAAGAACTTTCTCCAGTTTAAAGAGAATAAAAACAATACAAAGAAGCATGACCAACGAAGTGAGATTATTAAAAATATGTCTATTTTAATAACAGTGTGATAAGCTTTGGCTGTTTACTTATTTGCAGGATCATTTGAATGGTTTTGCTGCTCTAGCTATTCATCGCGAATCGTTGGAGCCGTTTTTGAGATAAATAAGCTTTTCCTTAACGGTTGTATGGCAAGTACCGTTATTTTTTGAGCTAAAAAAAATATTCAATTTCCCCTCTGGAGAGTTACAAAAAAACTTCCGCTTCAGTGGTTTAGGCTGCAGGTTGAGGTACGGACAAACAGACAGACAGAATTGTGCCACCCACTTTTTTCGTGTTCTCTATCAATGTCATGTTTGATTATTATCTCGAAATTTTTTTTTTGCACGAATCCAAAACTTGCCCTATAGTATAACCTATATCGCAAGTAAAAATGAGCGAACTAGATCTGTCCCCCCCCATAGCGAAAAGCTATCTACGCCACTGCTGGGAACCGTCACTAAATCTTCATTCGCTACCTTAACCGGACAAGGTAAATCCGAAGCATTAAGAGGATTAAGGTTTGTTCGTTTAGGGGGTGGACTGGTATTTTTGATAACTAATGTGGTATCCCGACCTCTTTTCTTGCTCTTTTTGGCATCTGATTCGACATCACTGCGCATTGTTGAACTGGACTGCGCAATCAAATCATCATCCACTGGCAAACTCAATGGAGGGAGAGATGTATTAGGTCATCAGTAGATGTTCCGATATCCACGGGATCATTTGGGAGAGTCAATGAGCCAAAATTTGAGACTGCTTTGTTAAAATTACAGAGAAGCTCTTCAAATCCCTTAGAAAGTTTTACAATGTCTGATTTGAAATCAGACATTTTAAAAGCTAATTGAGACAGGGAGAGCTTACGGCAATTCGTACAATACCAATATGCAAATTTGGAATTTGTTATCTTCTCAATAAACGCATTAGTTGAACCAATGCATTTAGCGTGGTAAAGATTTCCACATGGTCCGAAACAGGCATATAATGGGGTTGAATTTAAGCCCTCAGGGCAGTTTATGGCAGAGCAAACCATTTCAAAAAAGCAAACAAAAATAATGAATGAAAAAAAATTGTAAAAATTTTGAGAAATGTTAAAAAAAAATAAAAAAAAGAATGGAAAAAACCAGGACTCGAACCCACACAGCGAAGATCTGGGGATCTGGTGCTTACTATCTGCACCACCGGCGTTAATAAATATTGAGAATAAAAAATTTAATAATAGCTAGAGCAACAGAATTTTAAAATAAGTAAAATGGGTTTAAGAAAAAAGAGAGCGGGACAACACTAAGTTACATAAAGTTGAAAGCTTAGGTTTGAGAAGAAAAAAGTAGGGGAAATAACTATTATTAAGGTATAGATGCACATACACAATAACACAGATATAATATTAGAAAGAAAGAAAAAAAAAAAAAAAAAAAAAAATTAGTTTAAATTCACTCAAATAGAGGAACACAAATTTTGGTTACTTACAAAATCTTACCAAGCAATTTAAATTTTAATTTTAAGACACAAAAACACATTAATTAAGCAAAACGTAATTAATTTAATTACAATTCTAAACTATTAAGTGAATTAAAGAAGAAACACTAATAAACATAACGAGATATGCATAAAATAAATAAAATAAACACAAGCGATGTGCACTTGACATCCTATCAAAAAAGAAATACATTAAGGGTATTCATGCAACATCAGCGTAAAGTTGCCGTAAAGGTAGTAAAGTTGTAAACTGTGTCAATCAGCATTATTCCGTGTTTATGAACAGAGTCTCCTTTGCCATCTACAACGGCTGTTCACCAGCTAGCTTACTACGTTTCCCACTATTAACTAACAAATTTTTATCAAGTTATCAAATACAGGTTCCTCTGGAGCTCTGGGTTATCAACGGTGGCAAAATTCAATTTTCTTGTAAATATCTAAAAAAAAATATTAGTTCTTTTACATATATGTAAATGTAAATAAATGTACATAGCTACATAGCTTATTGAAGCGAAAGAACCGGCACTTTCGACTTTTGAACTTTAAATTTTTAATTAAAAAAAAAAAAACAAAAACTAACTTCAAAAAATTCCACTATTGCTTCAAATGCTCGGATCTACAAGATTTAGATATAAAATAAAATTAAAATAATAAAATACATTTTTATATAAAATTATTGAGAAATAAAATGAATATTCGTGAGGATCTCGTCACTTTTTTGGATGCTTTTTAGGAATTTCCGTATTATTAAACTAGCTAGGAAAACGAATCCGATAAAGTAGATTGGAAGAGAAACCAGGAAACGATCACAGCAGTTACTGCCGAAGGAAACTTTAATCGAACTTAGACTTAAGGATAGGGTAAGTTCGGGCATTATGGCGCACTTAACTTCAATCTTATATATCTTTTCTACGGACATTTTTTAATTCAAATAACTATTTTTATTAGATTTGTGAAAAACAAAACATATAAAATTAAAATAAGGATAATAATTCAAGCTTTTTGACAAAAAATAAATTAATTTAAAAATAGCTTAAAAAAAAACATATAGGGCATTATATGTGGGCAATATGGCGAACCAGTGAAGGCAATATGGTGGGCAGATTTTTATTGTTATTAGCACGCCCGCATCCGTCACAAGTGTTTTTAAATGCAGTACAAGAGTCGTGAGACCACTGGACCACAAACGATACACTGTATCCATTCGCCTGTTTTTGTTTTGAGTCTTAAAAACAACTGGCGCAAATATTTGCTCCAAAATCTTTTTTTTTAAGGGTATTGGGCGTAATTATATAAAATTACTTTTAGCTAAAATGCTATTTGTACCTAAACATCTATTATTATTAAATATAAAACGCAGGAAATTGACAGAGACGAAGACATATTAAGTATGAAACTAGTTTTACATGTGAGCTTGATAAGGGCATTATGGCTCAGTCGCGCCGATCGTAGCTCGGCATGTATTCAGTGAAGACTGAAGTTTTTGCATAGTTTTTCTTTTTATTGGAGTTTTGAAAGTGTGGTATTTGCGTGGTGCGCCATAATGCCCACTGCGCCATAATGCCCAAAGTTACCCTATAGTTGTTTTTGGCCGTTTTCGAAGACTTTAAGTCAACGTTAATTCGACTGTCATATGATCGTTATTTTGTGACGCGAATATTTCCTTCTCTGTGTGTTCTGTTTGCATGGAATTTTTTTGATCAACGTCAGTCAAATTTCTTGCAAACGCATTCAATTTTACGAACTTGTTCTCTTAGATTCTCAATATTTTTGTCGTCAACTCGTTCTTCTTATAGCAGAACTGCACCGCAGATGATTTTTTTGAGCGTGTGTATTTAGGAAACTGCACTATCGAACACAATGCTAATGCTGTCAAACTTATTGTTTGCCTTTTCGAACATGCAAATGCATTTTTGACGCAGATGACGTTTCTTAAAACAGCCTTTAACTGGCAAGCCCATTGGCCAAATTATCTTATTCCAGCTCAAGAAGAGGTGACGCCTGACATCAAGGCGCCAGTTATAGCTATCATTGAAACTCATCATTGAAAATTTTAAGGATTAATTTTGAGAAATCCAAAAACTAAAATCACTGGTTATTTTGATTTAAAAATAAAGCTTTTGTTCTAATTATTCCCTCTTATTACGATAGTCGTTTTACTAAAACGTCAGTTAAACGACACGGCTCTAAAAGCCCAACTCTAGGCAGCATTCTTTTTCTCCCAGCTTAACTGGACGCCACCCGTGGGATTTAATGAGATAATAAAAACCTTGATCTCAATCCACTGTGCCAAATCTTTTCTATTTTTCTACTCTTTCTAACTAGTGCCGTGCAATTCAGGTTACATTTAAAAGACCTTAGGTCTTATAGGCAATTAGTTAAAATTATTATTACACTGGTCTGCAACGAGAGTCACTGAAAATTCATTTTTTGGACTCCCACTTAGATTTTTTCCTCCGTTTAACCTTGGTGTAGTTTCAGATGAACATGGTGAAATGTTTCATCAAGACATGATGCACATAGAACGAAGATATAACGGGAAATGGTCAGAAGCAATTCTGGCAGATTTTTGCTGGTCAATTTTTCGTCAGACAATGGAAAATATGAAAAGAAAAATAGTTATAGTAAATTGTTTATTTGGATTTTTGAGCTTATTTTATTTTTTAAAACTACTTTTTTTAGGTGTAGTTAGGTAGAATCGGTGTGTTTTTGTTTATATTTTAAAACATTTTACCAGTTTTTAATTCAGAGCACTCAGTGAAATATACTAATGGGAAAAAAGTGTTTGGGATTTTAAAAGACTTAGGGCCAGTTTCAAATTTTCCGGTTAAAGTTTCGGATAGATATCCGACACATAACCCTGTCCAGATAAAAGTTGCTGTTATTTATTTTCTGTTTTATCGTCAAAGTCTCGGATAAACTAACCGGTGGATAAATTTACTAGCCACTCACAGTTTGAGAACAACATAAAACATCAAAAACATACTGAAAATTAAATTTTTGCTGTCAAAACAAAACAAATTTTGTTATTTTTATTTAAAATGTCAATAATTTAAATTCAGTACGAACCGCGATGGATCGATTTACAGCAAAAATTCAAACTATTACGATGAAACTCATTGCAGTTAGGCAGACATCCAATCCTCAACGTTGGACCTAAGATTTTGGCATGCAAACAACCAGTGTTGGAAATAGATTCCCTATTCGAACAAAAAGAAGAGAAGAAGACCAGTGACGGTGCGTCAATAAGACGTTTTAGACAGTGTCTACCCTACCGTAAAGAGAGAAAAAAAAATAAACCTACTCGTTACAATCAAGAAAACTGTGTTTACATTCATTTCATTATGTTCCTAACATCCATAACCTATCTCAAATTGTCAACATCTATTACCACGTTTACATGAGCGGATCGAAGGATCGGATTCAATCCGGATCGAAATTTCGATCCAGGTATATGACGATGCCAGATTGAAAGATTGGATTCAAATGGAATCGAAGGGACAGTTTTTCTTTTATATTTGCATATTTATTTTCGCAAAATAAATAACATATTTCAACCATATAAATAATACACCATAGGCTACAGAAGAAAAAAACAAGCTAAATAGTCTGATACTGAATACATAAAACGAACACACACCATCACTAAGTTGTAATCCCGATTCCTCAATCCTTCGATCTAGGTATATACACTCCATTTTCAATTCGATCCAGCTCGCTGAGCTAGATCGGATCGAGTAATCCGGATTCAATCCGATCCAGGTCTACATAGACCTAAATCCTGATTCAATTCAGATTCAATTCTCCATGTAAACGATATATATAATTTACCAAACATAAATCATAACTAATATTTATTATTGGAGGACTATGTGACTGAATATAATAAATTAAAACACGAATCGATCACCTTTTTGTCACATAAAATTTTTTATTTTTATTTTTTTTTTTTTTTTTTTTTTTTTTTTTATAAACAGAACAATTGTTTCGACGCTCAATGCGTCATCATGTGACAAAAAGGTGATCGATTCGTGTTTTAATTTATTATAAATCATAACATTCATCCCTTAAATTCACACACTCACATTTGCCACACCTACTTTTATTTCATTAAATAATTTGAGCACAAAATCTCAATACTCAAATACAATACACATACACACACTGGGCCTTACTAATAATCAAATTTAGAAACGAGTTAAATATTTCAGTGAAATGAACCATAATATTATGGATCCCAAATAATGAACCATACATGGAATGTAAATTTTTTTAGGAGTTCATACCACCTATGGTTCATTGTTAAGAGCTCAATTAATTATTAAGGTCAAACCATGTATAGTTTATTATTTAGAGTCCATTTCATTATGGTCCATTTCAATGAAATATTTAAGTCTTCACTAAATTTGATTATTAGTAGGGCCCACTATAGCTTCGCTATGGCTATGGCTCTGCAGTCTGCAATAATCTGCATCTGCTACGTGCTTCGGGAAAACCCAACTGAATACGAAGACAGAGTCTTTCGTTCTACGTAAATTATATGAAAATAAAATCAGCGGGTTATGTTTCTCAGGTATAATTTCTTTATGGATCAATTCGACAGAATCGAATCTGTCTAATTGCTTATTTTGCTTTGAACTTTAAAGTAAATTCGAAACTTTTTCGTTGATTGTTAAGTGAGGAGAACAACTTCATTTTTTATTGTTGGAGTTGATTAAAGAGGAGGATTATTTTTTGTTTTCTCATTCATCTTTGGAACTTTTATTTTTTTGTTGATCGTTCGTTCACCGTCTAGCGGCCAGTAGGTCAACCCTAAGAAATGCAATAGGTAGGAAGGCTGGACTCTTTCGCAGAAGTACACTACTGACGAAACAAAAATTAAAGGAAAAATAATTTTATCCGTGTGTGTTTTGAAGAGCTGTAACTCTGTGATTAGTTGTCGTATTGAGACGAAACAAAAAGCATTTTGAAACTTTATGTTTCTTCTTGTTTTGAAATTGTTTTACAAATACCTACATATTTATTTTAAGGTACTGTTCCTGCTGCCTTATTGCGAAACTGTAAGAAATGGTACGAGAATCAAATGTTCTATTATTTTCTTTGTTGCATGGGTTTCTTGATTTTTTTTTTAATCAATAAATTTTTTATTTAGCTGTAATTAAGGTCTACAAGTTTTGTTTTTTGAGATTATTATATGCATACTTTTGTCTTTGATCACCATTATCTCAACAAAAAATAGTAAGGATGAGGATGACACATAAAATTCAAGGACAGTTTTGGAGTCTTAATAGGTTTTCAACAAGATATTTTTAAAATTTCATGTGAACTAGTTACGTTGGCCCTTCCACGTTCGTTTCAAAAAAAAATACAAGCATTTGATAAATATCCCTATCTGTGTACAATTGTTTGTAATTTGTATTCTTGTATTAAATAGGTATTTATTTTTGCTTAAAAGAGTTCGTTATTGGTAGCGATGTTTTAAATACACGTTTGTGAAGTCCTCTGTGAAGCCTTAACGTTTGATTTATTTTGGACCTCATTAACAGTTTTTTTTTTTGACTGGATAAGAAGTAAAATAATGAATTAAATTTATAACTGTCTACCCAATTCGTTCGAGTGCCACACGTCACTGAAGAAGACACCACAAGCGGTGTGATATTAACAGCAAATGATGCCACCCCTCACAGTACATGTCCGAAAATGCACTGGAGTTTAAAATTTTGGAATGTGCTTAAGATAAATAGCTGTAGTAAATAATAATATGCAATAAAAATATAATTTACAAAAATCTTTACAACTCATTCACCCGTTTATGCATTGTTTAAACAAAAACAGGATAGATGGAACTATACTAGTGTTCTAATTTGGTTGAGTGGCTTTCTTTTTTGTATAAAATATTTTTGTACCTTGGTTCTAAGAAGATCAATGTCCAATTTTTTTATTTTTTTGAAGTCGAAAATGTTGCTTTTTAATGTCTGAAAACGCTCAAATCTTTTGATAATTAAACTTTCTATAACCATTGGTATTTTGTTTAGAAGCAATAAGAGTCCATTGGCCCTTATTAAAGTCGTGAAACATCTTCCGCCGAGTCAAATAGTGTACTTTTGTAAGTCAGTATTGTAAAAAATGAACAGTGGCCCTTCTAGAACCAAGGTACAGATTTATACAAATTTGTCTTCCAAAATTCACATATGTAAATCCAAGACACTTCTTTTGACTGCATTTTACGCTCTTCAACGAAAAATTGGTCTGAATATATATTTTTTCCAAACGCTTCAAATTAATATTTTTCTTATCTTCTGGATAAAAGTTTTAACAGCTACTTGAACCGGCGGATAGGCTATCCGAAACTTTATGTGTTGGATATCACTATCTGAGACATTTGAAACCAAAAGTTGAAGTTTATCTTGCAGATAAGTTCCGGATAGGCTATCCGAGACACTAACCGGAATATTTGAAACTGCCCCTTAGCTGTTTCTTTTTTAAAAGTCTTTGATTAAAATTTAGTCAATATACCTACTTGAGTTTATGAATATCAAATATAGGGAAATTCTATTATTTTCCAAAAAATATATGTTTTTACAGCGTAAATCATAAAAACTACGAAATTTCGAAATTTTTGTTTTTTTTTTTTAAATAACGGTTTAAAACGGGTGAACATTGATGGATGATGACAAATCTGGTTTCATTTGAAAGCTGATATTATGTGGAGTAAATTCTCCAAATTTGAGCAGAATAGGCACAATAGTTTTTTGTTTTTACCAGGTCAACCAAATCTAAGAGGGCTCTGTTTTACAAATCAATCATATTTTTCAAAAATCAATTTAAAAAAAACTGGACGTGATAGAATTTTTCTGAAACCAGATTTAGATTCAAAAAAGTCAAATCTGTCAAAATTTTAAAGAATTACTTGAAGGCGAAAAAAAAAGTTGATTTTTGCAGACCAGTGTTATTATTAATATTATTTGTACTGTTTTTAATTAAAAAGAAAAGAAATAATGATGTAATTATGGCATTAATTATCGAGCTTTTCTCTCAACTAAGCACTATAGCATGTTATAAAAAAAGTCTGAATAAAACAAAAAGTCACAATTAGGTAATTGCGTACCAATTTATTTTTTGAAATTTCTTAAAATGTAGTGCCTACGTTCTTGACGGACGTGATAAAACTAACTATCATTTTTATTTTGACCCATCGTATAGGTTTATATATTTTAATATAAATTTACATATGTACATACATACATATGTAGGTACATATAACATTTATTTATATAATCTGTATAAATTCTATAACTTTTCAATTCTTGTTATTATTCTTATAACCTAATTCCTGGATGATGTAAAATACAAGAGAAAACAAATCAAATTGCATAACTGTCATTTTATTTCATGCGAATTTAAGAAATTGATTTATTCATTGTATATAATAACAACGGATTCTTCTGCACGCCTGAATTTTGTAATAAATTCCGATCTACAACAATATAACTTCTTGTCTGACATCAGAAAAACAATCAATATTTTAATTACTTGCATTCATTTCTATAGTTCGTTGGAAAAAAAATGCGAAATATTTATTGTTTGAAAAGTTTTTTGTAATAAATTTCCAATTCTCAAAACAATTATTTTTAGAAATTGTTGGAATGAAATTTATATTTATGTTTGTATTATGATGTCCAAGGGCATTTTAGCAAGTAAATAGAAAAAAATCATACTATGGGGGGTTTTACAACGTGCAACCGATAGGATAGCAAAAATAGTACACGTGTCTGATTTATAATGAACAGTTTTGTAATATAAGGTTTAAGTACGTAACAGATTAACAGGTAGATTTTTTTTAAGCCCAACCGATATTATTTTCATTTGGATGAAGTCGAACAACACGGTGTAATATAATTTTTAATATCAAAAGAAACCAGGTGTGGACACAGGAAAGGAGCAATGGGTGCAATTGCAGCCGCCTGGACAAGAACAAACGAAACATTAGATATCTGTGGTGTTTGGGAGAAAAATGATCACTCAATTTTAATATTTGCGTCTTGACGTCCACTTTACAGACTACAGACTACTACAGACTAAACAAGTGCACTGATTTCCTTCAAATTTAAAAAAAAATTTCTTGAGAGCCAAAAGAGGACTACACGTCACCATTTTTCTGATTTTCCATTTCAAGAAATTATTTAATACTTTTTTATGAAAACCTCTCCCAATTGCACCTAACCTTAAGTTACGTTTCTGATGATAATATTCGTGAGGACTTTGTCACTTTGGTATTATTATGATTTCGATGAAGAAGATTGGAGAGAAACCAGAAAACGACTTAAGTGCCTTCGTTTATTCACTTTGTCGAAAAGATAAAACAAGAATTTGTTCATATTTGCGCTGGAATCACCTTTACAAATTTATTCGCATTCGCAGTTGGTAGCTCTTATGAAAATCACTTTATACTGCAGTCACGACCGAAGAGAAGTTGGATGAAACTTCTAAGCCTATAGAGGTAGTTTTCTTTGGCAGTTTTTAAAAACGTCAAGTCAACTGCAATTTTAATGTCAAATGATCGTCAATTTTTGACGAAATCGTCCTATTTGTACAAAATCTTTTTCATCACCGTCAGTTAATTACACAGGTTTACATACATCGGTCAACTTCTCGACACGTGAAAGTAAGAGTCGTTCTAAGGGTAATATTTTACGCTGAACTCAAATCCGTTTTTCGCTATCAGCTCTGGTTTTCGAAATATTGCCGTTAGAAAGTAGAAAAAATCCCTTTTTCGTCATTTTTGGGGTTATGTAACTTTGCGAATTGATTTTTATTTTTTTTTATTGTACAGATTTCTGATAGTACTATTTCTTAATCTTCAAAATTCAGCTATAATCGTTCCAATATCTCTTTTATTTTTTAAAAGATATTAAATTAGTTATTAGTCCTCATCTGACTACACATAATTTAAAAAAATGCTTTCTCTTTGGCTTACCTCGTTTTTGACAGGAGCAGGCAAAATATGTTCTAAAAGGAGTTTTTGGTGTAGATCTCAAATCTTAAATCCATTTTTTGCTATCAGCTCAACTTTTGGAAATAAATTAAAGATCACCCGTTTTTGACCAGTTTTTTTTTTTTAATTTGAAATAACTCTTACAAATTAAAACAAGGTGTAAAGGGACTGCACGGCTTACCTATACAAATTTTGGTCCGTTTTACGTACAAGAGACCAACGATAGTCACTTAACATACCATCATCCCAAAAACTTTTTTCTATTCTTTCTATCTCGAAAACCAGAGCCGATAGCGAAAAACGGATAACGGATTTGAGTTCAGCATTGGCGCTCGGATGTTTAAAAACTAATAGCGAGGATGAATCAGTTGGCGAGATAGCAAAACTAATTCTGTCAAAACAGTATTGTGGTTGGGGTGTGAGCAGTATGTCAGAGAGCAAGATCAAGCTCCGAAGTTCAAGATAATTTTCAAATTCTATCGTATCTTTGTAAGCCAAAAACATAACGAATAGTACTATTAAAGGCAACATTGAGTTTACGTTTGCTTGCGTAGTTGCAATTGCAGTTTATATATTATATCGTAACCATAAGTCAAAATTGGTAATATTAAAGTCTTGGCAAGAAGTAAACGTGTTTTAACTGGCGTCCATTTATATGATTGTCCCAAGTTAAAACGCGGTTAAAAGTCACTCCGAGATTTTTGGCAGTTTCAACATTAACGATTGAATTTTTTTTAGGTTCAAAATAAGACCATTTAAATTGGACGAATTTAAAATTCATTCAAGGTCTTTATTGACACTGAAATGAGTCCAAGTGGGCAACTTAGGTGCAGCTGAATGTCATCAGTAAACACATGACAAGTATAATTATCAACCAAAGATGGAAGTTCATTGATGTAAATAGAGAACAGTAGAGGACATAATATGGAACCCTGAGGAACACCAGTAGTAATTGGCAAACAAATTTGACAAGCAGTCATCAACTTGAACTGCTTGTATTCTATTAGTTAAATAAGAATATATAAGCTTCGTCAGGGCCGTACCTCAGGGTGGGTCAGTTGGGCAGTTGCCCCAGGCACCTTTACACAAAAGGTCAAGACTTTATGTTTTATGATTATGGTTTATGATTCAAGTTTTTTCTCATTCCGTACAAACGTCCGTATAAACGCTTCAAGAAAAGCGTTGTTCCTTAAGTTACCCAACAATAACCGACGGAAAATATTTGTATTGGAAAAGGCGAGTTCTCTGAGCTTGCCCCAGGTGCTCTAAGGGCTAGAAACGGCACTGAGCCTCGTAGCACATGGTGAAAAATTAAACTCCTGGATAAGCTTTTTACATAAATTGACATGGTTAACTGTGTTGAAACCTTTTGAGAAATCAAGCAAAACCAAAAATGTTACCTCATCCTTATCCAAAGCTTGCTTTATGTCTCCATTGACGTTCAAAAGTGCTATGATACAGCTGTGCTTTCTACGAAAACCAGACTGTTTAGGTGTAAGTGGTTTGTTTTTGCAAATTTTTCTTGCAAACGCATTTGCATTTTCGTAAACGTTCTCTAGTTGCACGATATTTTTATTAAATTGGGTTTGAAAATATTCTGCAAATGCATTTTTGTCGCAGATGATGTTTTCGAAAGAAACCTTTAACTGGCAAGGCCATATTAGCGAAATTATCTTGTCCCATTTAAAAAATATGCTGAAGTTTAAACTTGAACAGAAACGTCACGTGTTAGTCCGGGAGCCGACCGTAAGATTACCTATCTCATCGCGGCAACGGTCACGAAAAAATTGGATGCCAACCGATAGCTTTACTCCAAACATTTACATAACTACTGCTCGGACAAGCTTTATCTGGTCGCAATGGTTAGAAAATGCACTTTTAAGGTTGTATTTTCCGCTAAATGTACCTATAATATAAGCAACTGCTATAAATGGGGTATCAAATGAAAGGTAAGACTGTCCTCTACACGATGCCAAAGGGTGGACAAACAGTGGTTGGGGCCACTTTCCTATAGCTACTTGATGTGAATATACTCAGTTTTACTTAATGCAAAGTGTTAAAAAATACGATTTTTTTTAAATGGTCGGAATCATCGCAACAGCCAAAAAAGCCTGTCCAACAAGGGGTATCGTGTAAAGGAGAGTCTTAGCTTTCATTTGATACCCCATTTAGAAAAATTGCTTATATTATAGGCACATTTAGCGGATAATGCAACCTGAAAAGTGCATTTTCTAACCATTGCGACCAGATAAAGCTTGTCCTACCAGTAGTTTTGTAAATGTTTGGTCTAAAGCTATCAGTTGGCATCCAATTTTTGCGTGGTGAAAGAAGTAATTGCTTTCTTTAAATTTCAAACTCATCCTCTCACATCGCTTTTTTTGACCAGGTTTGTAGAGCGGTATGAAGAGTACTGCAATTTTCTGTAGTCCTCATAAGGTTGCGGAAACTCACGAACATACCCCCCCCCCCCCTGAACTAAATCCTGTATCTGCACCTGTCTTTTGCTCAGGTATTTGAGAGTGTAGTTGCAGATTTCAGTGTTATATTCGTCAATGTTGGATGCATAAAAAGTTAGAGTGACAGTACACAACCTTGCTTTTCCCCACTGTAGATTTTTTTGCTCGTACCTTTCATCTCCATTCAGACATATCGTAGGTACATATATTGCTCACTGCCTAAAGCAAGTCAACTAAATTCCCTACTCTCATACTGTCGAATGCGCATTTTCAAAATTATTTTGAACCTTACCATTTTATTCTCGCAAATATTTCATTTAGATTTTATAATTTTTCGTGGTCCGCATTTCACGAGAGTAGATAGCTATATGGCGGGTGTTATAATGAAGCCCTTTCTATACAAATTTTGATATTTTCAGTTAATTTGTTTACTATACTCCGATGACCTGATTACGAATCAAAATTCAAAACATATATAATTAACGTGACTTGATTTTGTGGCTCTTATCCACGTTCGTAAAATGACTGCTAAAATTACCCACCTTCAAGTATAATTAATATATTGTATGTGAGAGAGATAGAGATACATACAAAAATATTAGGTATAGAATAACATATTTACCACAGTATCAACTCATTTCTGTTCTAATCCATATACAAAATAATTTAATTTAATGTAATTCATTTTGAATGTTTGACTGTTTGATACAAGCAAACAAATCAATAAGCCTGAAAGTCAAACCAGCAGCAAAACAAAGTCACCTAACTAACTATGATGGCATCAACAACAACTATACAAACAACAACAACGACAAGACCAACTTGACTGTATACATTATAGGAGTATAGGCTTTGCACCCACAACCCTCATCCCCTAACCCCAAAATAGTAATCTAAATATAGGGTGCGGTCATTGAACGACGACCCCAGATTGAATGTACTTTAGTGTGTCCAATGTCCATTATAGTGTTGTTCTGCATGTGTGTGTATTTGCGTATATAAATGTTGACCGAAAATCAACAAAACCACTGACCCGAATCGAATCGAATAGAATTGAAAATTTTGACCATCAAATATTGTGTGCCATTAAACAATCTCTCAATATAGCAAGCCACTAAATAAACAATTAAATTGAATGTAGAACTAGGCATTTTAAGATCTATGTATGTATAACATATCTACATCCACAAAAACATACATGCATAATATCGAATGCACACTTCTATCTCTAACCGCGAATTGTTGTTGACATTACTACTACTCTATATAGAGATACAGATAGTTAAATAGATAAAATATTTTTCCTCCTCGCTTATTTATACAACCAACAATATTTTTAGAGAAGATTTTGATTTAATACGGTTTTTTGCTACTTTACCTATTGGATATTTTGAAACTATAAAAATATTTGTTTAACTCATATTTCTCAACGAAGTTTATATACATAAATTGTCTGTTGTAAGAGGGGGTCAACATTCCATACTAATAGGTGTCTGATTGATAAATTATAAGATAAGATACTTTTGATATGTTAACATTATTTGCACAAACAAGATTATCGTATTTGATTGATTATGTGTGTATAAGATATTAGCAGTAAAATTGAATATACCAAAAATGAGTGTCTACATAATCAAAAAACTATAATTATTTAGCTTACCCGTGCAAAAAAAAAAACTCCCACATGTAGATATGCAATAGAAATTCTTATCAATAAAATGCTAAAAAGTATTTTTTAAAAGTGCAGTCAAACATGTTGCATATTGTTGAACGCAAAAGTAAGGCAACATAGTGCAAAAACATGGAAAAACGGCCCATGCAAAAGCTGCATAAATCTCAATGCATTAAAATGTCAACTTGAATGTCATAAAATCTGTCAAGTGACTGTCAGTTCCGAGGAAGAAAAGAAAGTCGAGCGAGACTACAAAAGAAGGGTTCTATGAGCTCAACGCAAGAACATGTACCGAAGCAATTCTCAAAGCAAGATGTTAAAATACTTTTGGACTTCATATGACACAACTTGTGTGACCGTTTCAGATTGATCGATTTTGTAGCGGGTGAAAATATGAAGATAAGCAGCACAAGAATGTCTCATCCCAACATTCACAAACGCATGTGGGGCCGTTGGGATCACCAGATGGTGGATGGAAGGCACTCCTCAAGTATTCTGAATGTGCGTACCTTCCGAGGAGTCAACTTCGACTCTAATCACTATTTGGCTAGTGCCAAACTCTGCGTATGAGAATATCCAACGAAGCTCTTGGATGATCAACAGCTTCTCAGAGAAAACTAAACGAAACGTTGCGTTGGAAGGCTACAATCGGAAGTGACTGCAATAGCTTATGCTGACCACCTAGCCCTTGAGCTTGCAAAGAAAACCCACGGCTATATATTGAAAGCCATTGGCACCGATATCAAGAAGAAGATTAAAAACGCTGTTGTAGAAATTAATGATTCGACTTCGATTTCGCACTAGCAAACAAATTTAAAATGGAGGTGTATACAGATTATAGCTCCAGAAGAAATCTATAGCTTCCCGCCAGCTCTATACCAATGCGAAATGCTTGCTCAGAAGGAAGACAAAAAAAATATATAAGCAGCGTCAACTCAAGGAGGTATAGAGATGCTACAGCAGAAAAGAGCTGCAGAACTTGGAAGAGTGAAGCGAGTTACATCAGGTATCACGAGCCACCTTGGAGTCTGCAGAGATTGTTGTGGGAACACCATAGTAGATAAAGAGGCCGATCCTTAACATCTATATGGAGAGACTACTTCAATAATTTGCCAAATGTTGATGAAAGCCAAAATCGCACCAACGAGCAATAGGTTCCAGTCAATCTCTGGATGATAACCAAGAGATTCAACTACCCGACCAGAATGAAATAAAATTAACCATTTCTAGGCTAAAATAAATAAAATGCACGACTGGATCGCACGTACTTGCTCTTATGTTCAAGTTGTGTGGAACTTAAGCACTTTAAAAAATATTCAAGTAATTATAGAAAAAGTATAAAAAAGCATTTAAATCGTTCTTTTAATTGTTTAAACTGCCTGAAAAATAACTTAGAGCGCAAAAAAAAGTATGCCATTTGATTACTTAACAAAAATATCAATATATGCAAAAAAAAATTTAAAATCGAATAATTTTGAATGAACAACAACAACTTGTGTGTGTTACCACCAAGTTTATAGGCTGGAGTTATAGCTATTTCACGAGAGCCACCTCGATCATCAGACTCCTTTAGTGGTGCTTAGTTTGGTTATGCTCGTAATTGAAAAACTCTTTGCCGTCATATGGGAGCGAACCATGAACCTTGCGATTCAGAGGCCGATGCACTACACACCGCGCAGGTTTCGTTGTTTATCAATTGCAACAGTGACTAGCATTTTTATTAACACACACAAGCTTGTTATTGTTCAGTCGGTTTCTTTCGTTTTTCCCCATGCACCGATTCGTATGCCAACAATTCGTTGGTCATACAAGGGGGGGGATGAGTTGAAAGAGTTGACACTGGTCAAGAATTAATTAACAATTTACAATTTCAAAATTATTCAATATAAATTGATGTATAATGCGCAGCATGTAATGCACTTGTGTGTGAATTTCCATTTACACACAATACCCAACATAAAATTTAAAATCGTTGGAGCCGTTTTCTTAAAAATTATTTTTTTTGTATATAAAATTTTTGTAACATTTTTCAAAAAAAAATTTGGTATGCCAATTTTGAGTATATATTAATATACATTTAAAACTGAAATTTCAAAACAATTCCTCAACCCGTTTTTGAAATATTGAATTTTCAAAAAAAAAAATTGAATCTTTTTCAAAAATACAAAATTTATTTTTTCAAAAATTTTGGTATGCAGTATTATTTATATTCCAACAAATCTTTTGTGCAAAAAATTTTATTGAAATCGGATGAGCGGTTAATGAGAAAACCAAAAATCAAAAAAACCGTTATATGACAGGTACCGTTAAAAAATGTTTTTGGTGATTTTCTTTCTTACTAAAAGGTATATCATATCTACAATAATACACTGATTTTTTTTTTTATCAAAATCGTTGGAGCCATTTTTGAGATAAATAAGCTTTTCCTTAACGGTTGTATGGCAAGTACCGTTATTTTTTGAGCTAAAAAAAAAATCTCAATTTTCCCTCTGGAGAGTTACAAAAAAACCTTAAGTTCAAAATTTGAAGAAAATCGCTTCAGTGGTTTAGGCTGTAGGTTGAGGTACGGACAGACAGACAGACAGACAGAATTGTGCCACCCACTTTTTTCGTGTTCTCTATCATCGTAATGTCATGTTTGATTGTTATCTCGAAATTTTTTTTTTGCACGAATCCAAAACTTACCCTATAGTACCTATATCGCATGTAAAATGGCAGCTGGAATTGATGGGCTACAAGTTGAACTTTTTAAATTCACTGGAATGGAAAACATAGGAACAAATTTCTTAACAACATCTTTTGATGTTTAAGTTCAAGTGAGTTAAGAAATGATTAATACCATGTTCGTGTATATAACTAGCCCAAGGTTTTTACACTTTCTCAAGCTTCAAAGGGCATAGATCAATAACTCTTAAGTGTTTAAAAAAAAAAAAAAAATGTTGCTATAGGTACCTAGATCATACGAAGATAATTTTATTTGAGGTTTAGTTGAAGGTCTTAATGTCATGACTTTGTGTTCTATACTTGATAAATTAATAGGTACAGAGAGATTTATTGCGTTCACAAATATGTAATAGGTAATGAATGTTGCAATTCAAGCATAGTTTTATCTAAGGTATTTTGGGACTTTATAATAGCACATACATATGTATGTACAATTGTTTATTGAAGGTTTCAGCTTTTAAGAACAAGGGCCCTAACTTATTCTCGTTACGAATCTATTCAAATTATTGATTCAAGTGTTAAATGTATGAACAAAAGACCAAATGTAACCATAAGAGCTTTTGACTTTTGCCACAGAATCTCTAGATGCCTGCATGTAGATAACAAATATACTTTTACTAAGAATTACAAAAGGAGAAAGTCCTAAAATGTTTAGTCGAAAACCCAGAATCAATTAATATGAAACATAATGAGGATGGCAAGGACATTAATTGTTTAAAATAAATATGAAATAACTTTCTTAAAAATTTATTCTCGAGACAATTTATGTATTTTAAATAACAAAGTGTTTTTATGGAAACAGAACTGGTAAGGGCGATTAAAAAAAAATTATATTCTATCAATTAAGATAGAAAACCATATGCACAACTACTCAAAGTGTAGTCACCATGAACGCATGAACAGAATAGTTCTCGATCTTACGTGTCCCGAGCTTATGCATCCTCTTATAATATTTTGTGTTCTAAGCCTTAAACTCTTAACTGTTTTGTATTCCCTATATTTCTGTAAATTCCTATGTTAATTAAAAACTGGGTATCCTCCAATATACTCTCAGCAGTACGACAGTGCACTTATTACCACTTTTCGTGCTAATCTTGATTACATTGTCATATAATCAATAAATTGTGTACAAAATTTTTTGACAAAATTTGTTGTTTAAAAGTTTTAGGCCAAAAACCCATATTTTGAACTTTTTACCTTTTTGAAGTACTAATATCTTATAACTGATCACTCATATGAAAAAAATTGTACAGTATTTTTTGTAGACAATATAAAAACACATAAAGTAGGTATAAATTTATCTTTGACAACTTCGTCATTTGAGAGTAAAAAGCAAAAAACCAGATTTTTTAACTTTTGACGAAGTTTTTAGTATAGTGATATCTTTGGAAATATCACTTGTAGAAAAAAAAAGTTATATTTTCTTGTAGAGAATTTAATAGTGTTAAAACTTTGTATGAAGTTGTTTTCGATAGCAATCACCGTTCATGTGTTTAAGGCGAAAAACAGACATTTTCGTCAAATAACGTTTTTTTTTTTAAATGGTGATATCTCCTAAGCGATCAGTCGGAGAAAAAAAAGTGCGTTAACATTTCTTGTAGAAAATTATATGATCTACAAGATTTGTATGAAGTACTTTTTGATAGCATTTGCCGTTTAGAAGTTATAAGCGAAAAACCAGTTTTTTTGACATTTGACCTTGAATAACTTCTAATGTGCACACGATTTGTCAATGGATTTTTAAGTGAGTGCTTCTTGTACCAAAATAAAGATTATTGCATTTAAAAACCTTTACCTGGATTTATTCCGCAAGTGAAAGTACATTTTTCCTGGTCTAATGATTCTATCATCGTTCCAGAGAACAACCACGATAATTAACACAATGGCAGTTATCACCCATACTGTCAGACCAAGTTCTAGTAAAAAGATAATTCAATGAAAAACCAAAAATCGTTACAATTCAAGTAATTGGTAGATTTCCGTTAAAAAGTAAGTATTCGCCACAGTATACAAATATAAGGTAATACAATTGCAAAGATTGTAAAAATTGAAAATGTCAGTAATTCCCTTAAATAACACATGAGCCCAACAAAAAATATTAAAATTTTACAATCAAACAGACCTCCACCATTTTCACCAATTTGGGCTGATGGCTGATGCGCCCAAATATCATTAAAACGCTTATGATATTTACGTTTAATATGAGAACTGTGAGTATTTGCTACACGACCCATCAACAATTATTATACTGTATAGACCCTTCTCTCTCTGCTTGGCACTATCTATGGCTTTTTAATAAAAAAAGAACTTGTTTTAACTACAAAAATTATGTTACTGTTTTGTGCGATCGGTATTTTGCCAAGTACGTAGATCGAGCAAAGACAGCAAAGGTTTTTTCAGGGTATGAAGGTATCTTATATTTCTTTATTAGTCCAGTCAAAAAAGCCATTTGATCGGGCCAAAATTCTAAAAATTTTTTTTCTTAAGGTATACCAAATCAAACTGCAAAAAGCCCTTATCACATCTCACACGACCATAAAAAGTTAAGTCGAAAAAGTAGATTTTTCCTCTAAAACATTCGAGCTATCAATACTTTCGAAAAGTAATGTGAGTAAATATTATAGATCAGGCAATTCTCTAGAAAAAAGATCGTGGTAGAATTAATGATTTTCGCAAAAGAAAACAAGAAAAATATTTACCTATCGACAGCATAAAATATGCCGATTCTGGATGTCACTTTTTTTCGTAAGGTAAATTGAAGAAGATATCGGTTTTCGGGCTAAAATCTCTGACGGTAAATGTTTTCGAAAAGTGTTTCAAAATGTTTGTAGAACATTTGGTCCCTTAAAAGAATATTTTATCATACGTGAACAGCCTATATTGTGGACATTTGGCCATTTTGAAATTGCAGATCTTCTCTGCCGTACTTTGTGAACGCTTGAAGCCATTCGTCAACACCTGATAGGTCCATATCAGTGTGGCTTTAGGTCAGGGAAGTCCACCATCGACCAAAAAGTCGCACTACGGCAGATCTTGGAGAAAACCCAGGAGTTTCTAATCGATACCCACCACCTTTTTATCGATTTCAAGGCCGCGTATGACAGAATCTTGTAACCGACAACTCGAACGGAAAAAAACTGTCAGAAGCGTGTAAGTAGAACACTTTAACGTCTTAAAACTGAGCACAAATAGTACATTTTGAAAAACCTCGTCATTTACGAGTAAATAAAATGCACGACTGGATCGCACGTACTTGCTCTTATGTTCAAGTTGTGTGGGACTTAAGAACTTTAAAAAATATTCAAGTAATTATAGAAAAAGTAGGTATAAAAAGCATTTAAATCGTTCTATTAATTGTATAAACAGTCTGATAAATAACTTAGAGCTCAAAAAAAAGTATGCCATTTGATTACTTGAAAAAATATGAATATATGCAAAAAAAAAATTTAAAATCGTTGGAGCCGTTTTCTTAAAAATTAATTTTTTATATATAAAATTTTTGTAAAAATTTTCAAAAAAAAAATTGATATGCCAATTTTGAGTATATATTAATATACATTTAAAACTGAAAATTCAAATTAATTCATCAACCCGTTTTTGAAATATTGAATTTTCAAAAAAAAATTTTGAATCTTTTTTTAAAAATCCAAAATTTATTTTTTCAAAAATTTTGGTATGCAGTTTTATTTATATTCTAACAAAGCTTTTGTAAAAAATTTAATTTAGATCGGATGAGCGGTTAATGAGAAAACCAAAAATCAAAAAAACCGTTATATGGCAGGTACCGTTAATAAATGTTTTTGGTGATTTTTTTTCTTACTAAAAGGTACATCATATCTACAATAATACACTGATTTTTTTTTTTATCAAAATCGTTGGAGCCGTTTTTGAGATAAATAAGCTTTTCTTTAACGGTTGTATGGCAAGTACCGTTATTTTTTGAGCTAAAAAAAAAATTTCAATTTCCCCTCTGGAGAGTTACAAAAAAACCTTAAGTTCAAAATTTGAAGAAAATCGTTTCAGTGGTTTAGGCTGTAGGTTGAGGTACGGACAGACAGACAGACAGACAGACAGACAGAATTGTGCCACCCACTTTTTTCGTGTTCTCTATCATCGTAATGTCATGTTTGATTGTTATCTCGAAATTTTTTTTTTGCACGAATCCAAAACTTGCCTTATAGTACCTATATCGCAAGTAAAAAGTGATCAATCTTTTCTGTATAAAATTTACTAATCTATAAAATTTAATCACATTACTTTCCGATAGCTTTGGTGGATGGAAAGTAATAGGCGAAAAACCAACTTTTTCGATAGTTAATTCTCAATAACTTTGTGTGGGATTGACAAGGACTTTTTGAAGTTGAATTTTTATACCAAAAGGAAAGTTTTTACGAATTTTCAGCCTTATTGGAATTTTGGCTCGGTTTGCATTTTTGTATGTCTATTTTGACTAGACAATATACATAATATCTACTGAATTTGTCATGTTGAACTGTACATTAGTCTAAAAATATGATTATAATTTATATATTTTATTGGTCAAAATACACTTTTTTCTTCAAAATATAGTTCAACCCTCATCTGTCAAGCCATCACCAGTCATATTCCATTGGAGGATGGCTACGACGTCGATAGATTAAAAAACATCAATTAGAAAATGTTTGAAGTTTTTACTTCTCCGGAAAAAAATTATTTAAAGGCATTTAGGTGACATTTGTATCAAAATATATTTTTTCCGTCAAAATATAGCTTGCCCTCCATCTGTCAGGTTATCACCTGTGAAATTCCTTTGTCAGATGGATGTGATGTCGATGAATTAAAAAAAAAAATCTATAAAAATCAGAAATGTTTACAGTTTCCTTACTCCTCTGGATATCCAATGGAAATCCAAATAATAACACTCGAAGCAAACAGAACCCAATCATTCAAAACCAACGCAAGCCTCATTTACTGTCCCAAACTGAAGTAATTCCTTAGGGTAATTGTGGGTAGGATCTCAACTAAGGTGAATTTACTCTTTAACTACTTCAGAACTTTTGCTCTCGATACTGACATTTTTTGTTGGCTTATGCAATTTGTCTTGAGTTTCCAGTCCAAAAATTCTCGCCTGTTCTTCAATTGCCGTGAAAGACTCTATAACGGGACATCGTTGGAATATGGCACATCATAAAAGTTGGACAGATTTGTTGAACAAAATGTTTTTTGTGTTAATGCCTGCTTCTTGCCCTCTAGATTGAAAAATACATAAATAACTCATCCTCTTGCCGAAACCCTATCCAATTTGGAATAGTACGGACACACTTTTCCCAAGTTGCATTTTGCACGTAACACCACATATCAGATTTCTCGGGACCCCGATCTCAGCTTGAAGTTGGTCAATATAGGGTGAGTGTCGACTTGAAATCAGGGTTGCCATGTCTTGAACTAGTTCCATAGCCCAATTTCAAAAAATGTGTAGCCCAAAATCAGAGCTGAATATATAGCCCAAATAGTAGCCCCAATGGGAATTCTGAGAAAAACATAATGATGGTGTTCATAACCAGCTTCACGGCTGAAGTTTTTAAATTTTTTAAAAATGTCTGCCTCCAATAAATAGGAATTAGATAAAAGAAAGACGTCAAAATGGGTCGCCTCACATGAAGCTGGTATAAACACCGTCCATAAACTGATTAATATTAAAGTGAAGTTAGCTGCAGTTCCTTGAAATTTAAAACCAATGAGTACATTCAGTGAGTAAAAAGTGGTGCCAAATTTTGAAATGCGTTATTTATACGAAAAAAATATCACCCAAGATCAAATTTGGGCTATTTATAGCCCAATTATGATTGGACTGTCATACCGAAACTGTTGTCGGAAATTTTGGAAAAAGTAAGCCCAATTTCCGATAAATAGCCTAATCTGGCATGCCTGCTTGAAATAGTTCTTGCCGATTAAAGTGTTGCAGAATGTCTTAAGATCCTCGAAAAAATTGTGCTTGGTGGTAGAATTGGAAAATGCTCATTTAGCAGCTTCTGGGAAATGCAACTTGATACACACCTTCTATTCTATCTGCTGCGATAGCAAAGTTACCTTCGCTGTTTCAAAGAGATTGCTTACTTACTTACTTACTTAAGGTGGCGCTACAGTCCGGGGTGGACCAGGGCCTCAACCAACAAGCTTCTTCCAGCCGGCTCGGTTTCTAGCTAGCTAGGTCCTCTTCCACTTGCGAGCGCCACCTTTTACGCTGTCCACCTCTACTGCGTTGTCCCACGGGGTTGGATTCAAAGACTTTCCGGGCCGGAGCATTGGTGTCCATTCGCTCTAGGTGACCCAGGCATCTTAGTCATTGGCTTTTCACTTTTGTGGCTAGGTCGGTGTCGCTGTACAGCCCATACAGTTCATGGTTGTATCTTGTTCTGTCCTTTGAACATCCAAAGAGATTGCGTTCCAGTCATAAAAGCAGGAACTATAATTGCCTGATTTTTTTAAACCTCCAGGTGTTCTGTCGATTGCAAGACTATTAGATTTCCTTATGCTGGAAGTTTGCGTAACGCCCTTTCATTTTAACGCATGGTCTTCTTCTCCTTGTTTAATTTTCTTTTTTCTCTGCTCTTGTTTTTCGCTTCAGTATATTGATCGCATGTACATCGTCTATTTCCTCTTAATAAACGCTCGTCTTAAATCTTAGATCCGTACTTTGCATTAATAAGCACCATCTGAGGAGAACCAGAGATTCTTTAGTGGACTCTTAGCATTAAAAACATAAATCAATTCTTATTACCGTATTATACGAGCTTTCACAAAGTCCATATTAGTGGGCATTAAAAGCCTAATGTAATTTTGTGGAGCTCGTGCCAGCCAAATTATCAGAAGAGGATTTCTTCCCTTATGGCTTTGGCATTTAAGTCCGTGAGTACAACTTTGACATCATATTGTACTTTCGACAGGCTCCGTAGTCTCCGTTGTGATTCTACAATTCATTCTTGCTATGTTCGTTAGCTTCATATAAGAAGAGGCGTGTGCGCATATTAGGCTTATGTTTCTTAAAGTTGCTTTGATGCGAGGCACAGCCAGGCAATCTCGTATTGGCTTAAAGTCACAAACCTTACATCATCGTTATCCGTTAAGTTATCATCATTATAATCATTCTAGCCATTTTGTTTCTCTTCCATTACCGAACACAAAACTTAAATAAAATAGCACAGACTGTATAAGTTTACGCTCAATGATTTGACATTTATAACCCGCACATTTTTATTTAGAAAGCAAAAAAAAAGTCACAAATTACGAATTAATTCTAATTAAAGAATTTCCCCAACTTTTAGGGAAAATTATATAGGTAAGCAAATAAGGTAAAACACCGAATGCTACGAAACTATATCAAAGATATAGGTATGGTACCTATCTATACCTTCCATATTTAAGGCATTCAAATTCATCAGACGATAAAGATAACATCAAGTTTAACTTTGCTTTACGCTCTCAAAACTTCAACTTATACATTCATCAAGCACCTTAACCACTAGGTAACTTAAGCATCCTTTCATATTTTTAACATGGAATAACCGTTTTATTATTCTCACTGATTTTTGCAGCTACCTATACAAAAGTTTAAACTCGTTAACGAGGCGTATCCCAAAAAAAAACCTTTAACCTGTGTAAAAGTTAAGTAATTATTCCTGTCGCTAGCGCGAAAACATTTAACAATTAGACTTTGTCCCAAAAAAAAAAAAAAAAAAAGTGATGCCATCAACTTTTCCCTCTCAGCGGTGATGCCTGATGCCCTCTGTGCTGAGTGTGAATAAAAGCTAAACACACTGGCTATGAAACGAACCGTTTCCCTTGAAACAAACCAAAACAACACGGACGGTTTATCTATATGTACAGCAAGCAAGCAGCAACCATTAGAACAATCTACACCGTGTGCTTGCAATATTCCCAAATGTCTTGTAAATTTCATTAAAGCAGTTAACGGGATCCTGTGCTGCTTTGAATTTGTTTATCTTTCCACGTGTTGGCAGTATGGCATGGCAGTTCTTGTTGTTGTTGTTGTTGTTATTGTTGCTGGCCTTTGGTGATGGAAAACCCCGACGCGACCCCACCGTCATTGGACGAATAATAATTGCCATCATACGGCAACGACTTTGACAACTGACGAGTCAACTGGAAACATCCACATCAGGTATATAGAACTAAAGACGAATAGTTAATTGGCAACGGTATAGCAAAGCAGTATATGACTATATGAGCAATTGGGGTACGTCACGGGCTTTTGGATTCGCATATCCTCAATGCAATTCATAACGCCAGCCGCCACACAGGAGAGTTTTGTTTGTTTGTTTAAGTACTCGGGTAAACACTCGGTATGTGTTGGCTGGTGCTGTGAGAAGAAAATCCTCGGAGCCATAGCTACAACACCATAACCGTTATTGATGAAATCAATATAGCTACAACAGGTGTGTATGTTGTTGTATGTGTAGGTAGGTATGTATATACAAAAAAGACTTGGTATCAAACCGAAGGACGGTAGATTGATTTGAATTTCCATATACCTACATAGCTATAGAAGCTTTCCTTACAGTAAATTTTCCCTTCGACTTTTCCTCGCCATAATCGATCGAAAGGACAGAATCGAAAATATAATCGCTTTTATAGTAAAAAGTGTGATACCTACTCATATACACATGCATGATGTATAACACCATGTGTCTATTTGGTCTCGGTGATTACACTGAAGAAAATTAGAAGAAAAACGCAAACAATAGCTATATAAAAATTGCATTAATTTTTGTGGACTACCTATATTGAATGGAATTCAAATTAAAATTTTTTGTAGTGACTTTTAGTCCGAATGCTTTCGCCCAAGACACTACAGTTGGAATCACTCATCATTTAGATCTAAAATGCTGTTGTAGCTCTTGTAACATGTATTTTTTTTTCAGATAATTTAAATTCTTACTTAACTCCGAGTTAACTCACTTAATTTTGTGAGTGGACTCCACTCACGGACCAATCAGAAGGCCATATCCGTTGTGGCACCATTTAACTCAGAAACAGTTTTTCAGTTGGAGATTAACTTTATTTTTCATATGTGCAAGATGAAGATCTGTTAAAATTGATGTGTGATACTATATCATGCCTTTCAGTATCGAAAATGAGATGGCATCAAAACGGAAATGCACTTCAGTTTGGTCTCAGAGTCAACTCACCAAATAAGGTGAGTTAACTCGGAGTTGACTAAGGACTTACATTGACTGAAAAAAACGTTTCCTGGTAAACTAAGGGTGATTTTTTTCAGTCAAAGTTGAACATAACTTGTATTTTTATTTTCAACTTGTGAATTTGTTTTTATTCACTCAAAGTTGACGTTTTCAGCTTCCGATTCTCAACTCTAGAGTTGATCAACTTCAGATTTTCTCAACTCCCGAACAAATCAGAAGTTGGCATAGTAAACTTGAGAGTTCACATAGAAATAACGTTTTTTCTTCATTTATCAAAATACAAATGTTGGGTCGTATCCTCGTTAATATGCATTATGCTGGGCAGAAGATTACCGTTTCGTCTTCACCACTATAATAGTAGCCCTAGCCAAATTTAATAATTACTTAGAATTAGTTTTTTGCTCGAGATCGATAGTTCATCGTCAAGCGCTTTATGTATGTAACAATTTGGGGAAGTCTGCATCTGAATTTTTGGGTGCAAGTGAGGTGCCGAACACATACACAAACAAATTTCCTTTTAAAAACTTATCTTTATTGGATAAGTAATAATAGCTTCCACAACTAGATGAAATTTGAAGAAGTGTCCTGCAGATCTCGGCTCCTCGTGGTTATTGGATTTTTGATTAACCACATTGAAAATGAAAATCTCTGCTTACAACTTCAACTTTGTACGCCTCCAGTTACGCATCTTACCGTTGTAGCGAATTGTGTTTCCGGTACGCAGCTAATTTTTCTTTAATTCGAAACGATTTGTGGGCCGGCATTTCGTCCGCTCTTGGCAAAGATTGAAAAAGGATTTCACACAAAATAATACACAAAACTTGGGAAAAAAACAGTATTATTGCCCGAATGGCTTCAAACAAGCTAATTTGACACAAAATAACACACAAAACTTGAAAAAACTGTGTTTTATTGACCGAATTGCTTCAAATTTAAGTATTAAATGACAGTTCTTGAATTATTTTTACAAATATGACAGGGATTTTTTTTCAAATCGGAAGTTGGCCAGCTTTAGATTTTCAACTCGGGAGTTGAGAAAACAATGAGTGAATAAAAAGGAATTTAAACTTCCGTTTCAACTCTCGAGTTGAAGTCAACTCTCAAGTTGGTCAACTTGAGAGTTAGCCCCAAGTTGAGCAATAGTTAAAAAAATGGCTCTAAATCCGATTTAACGCAGAATACTGGCGCTAAGACTCCGAATATCGGAGCTCAGGCCTATAAGGAACGGTTAAACCGTCTCCCCGCCCTTGGAGTTATATTGTAAGGGTCTGGTCCTCCAGGTTGGGGGTCATGCCGTGCGTCGGGGTGACTTCCCGACCACCACGTAAAGCTATTTAGTTGCGAAGTAACAACAAGCCTCGGATACGAACGAATTTACTGTTGACGAACTTAGCAAACGAAATAAGGTCAACGAACTTCGGATCTGCACGTGGAATGTTCTGTCTCTCGATAGACCACGTGCAGCCTAACATTTGGCGGAAGCCCTAGACTACTTCAAAGCAGACGTCACCGCCATCCAAGAAGTGCGATGGGATGGGCCGGGCAAAAGAAAACTGAAATACTGCGACATCTACTTCGGCGACTGTTACCGACCACAAGGGCAGCGTCTCTTTGGATGTGAACTCGTCGTTAGAGGCAGACTTAGGCAAGAGGTTTTGAGTTTCAACTATGTGAACGAGTGCCTCACGACAATTCGCATCAAGGCGCGCATGCCTCTGCAGAGGAGAAAGGTGACGACACCAAGGATTAGTTCTACGAGCTCCTGGACAAGACACATGAGCGATGCCTTAGCTACGACATTAAAACTGTCCTGGGTGATTTTAATGCAAAACTAGGAAGAGAAGACGTCTGTGGTGGCACAATCAGAAGATATAGCCTGCACGACACCACCTCCGATAACGGACTCAGGATTATCGACTTTTCTGGGCGGTGAAACGTTGTGGTAGCTAGTACGCAGTTCCCGCATCTCGATATACATAAGAAGACATGGCGAATTCCTGGTCAATCAACCGCCAACCAAATTGACCACATTGCGATCGACGCAAGGTACTCTTCCAGTATCAAGGATGTCCGAACGTTCCGAGGAGCCAACGTTTGCTCGGACCACTACCTCGTTGTAGCAAAGGTAATGCTACGGATATCCAGACCAAAGTCAAAACAGGGAAATACTATGAGGAAGTTCGACTTGTCGGACGGCTACAGTCGCAAGAAATCACCAGGTCCTTTTCCGATCGAGTCTCTCGCGCCCTCTTAACTAGTTCTTTGCCGCCAACTGCAAACATCGAAAACCAGTGGAAAACTGCCAGGAAGCCATCAGAGAAGCCGCCTCTGACGTGTTGGGATTTGCACGACCACCACAGCGAAACCCCTGGTTCGACGAGGAATGTCAGAAAGTAGATGCAGCCAAACAACAGGCATACAAAGCGGCGCTGCATAGAAGGAAGAGCTGCTCGCGAGCTCTACGAGCAGAAGAGAAGAGAGGAACACAAGCTTCTTAGAAGGAAAAAGGAAGAGCATGAGAAGCGCACGATCTTGCAATTAGAGGGATGCCACTGCAGGAATGAGGCTCGGAAGTTTTATCAAAAAGTAAAAAGAACCTCTCAAGGTTACAAGGCCTGAACCGAAGCCTGCAAGGACGATCAGGGGAACATCGTGGTGGAATCGCAGTGGTTGCTGAGGATATGGAAAAATCATTTCTGCAAATTGTATAGCGGCTATGACGAACCGAATTCCGCTACCATGCAAATTACCATTCAACCTGGACGACGACGTAGGCCAACAATTCCGTCCACCCGATCTTGAGGAAGTGAGGATAGCCCACAACTAAACTAAAGTTCAATAAAGCTGCTGGAGCTGAGGGCCTTGTGGCTGAGCTATTCAAAGCGGCTGGCGATGAATTGGTTAGGAATATACACCAGCTCATCTGTAAAATATGGTGGGATGCCCGATGAATGGAACCTAAGCATTGTTTGCCCGATCCTCAAGAAAGGCGATCCTCTGAACTGCACCAACTATAGAGGCATCAGTCTTCTTAATATCGCCTACAAAATCTTCTCTGCCATACTTTGTGAATGCTTGAAGCCATTCGTCAACAACCTGATAGGTCCATAACAGTGTGTCTTTAGGCCAGAAAAGTCCACCACCGACCTAATATTCGCACTACGGCAGATCTTGGAGAAAACCCAAGAGTTTAAAATCGATACCCACCACCTTTTTATCGATTTCAAGGCTGCGTATGACAGCATCTATAGAGACGAGCTATAAAGAGCAATGTCTAGTTTTGGCATCCCTGTCAAACAAGTCCGTTTGTGCAGGATCACGATGGAGAATGCATGCTGCTCCATTAAGGTCGGCAAAGACCTCACCGACACCTTTGATGTCAAAAAAGGTTTTGGGCAAGGCGACGCGCTTTCATGCGACTTCTTCAACATCGTTCTGAAAAGAATAGTGCAAAACTCTCACGTCAACACTAGAGGCACAATCTTTCAAAAGTCCGTCCAATTACTCGCTTACGCACGCTGACGACATTGACATAATCGAACAAAGCGTGATGTAAGTGGTGCTTTTGTGAGTATTGAGAAGGAAGCCAAGAAGATGGGTTTAACGGTGAATAAAAGCAAAACGAAATATATGCTGTCAACAAGAAAGGACACCAACACCGACGTCTAGGACAGAACGTCACTATAGACAGCTATAATTTTGAGGTGGTCAGAGACTTTGTCTACCTAGGATCCGCTATAAACTCAGCGAACGATACCAGTGCTGAGATCAAACGCTGTTTCTTTGGGCTAAGGAGGAACTTGAGAAGCAAAGCCCTCTCTCGAGCAACTGAACTGTCCCTGTATAAGACGCTTATCACCCCGGTCCTGATGTATGAGAACGCGTTAGGCTGTTTTGAGAGGAAAATTCTCCGGGAGATTTTTGGTTCCGTCTGCATAGATAGGGAATGGAGAAGAAGATACAACAACGAACTGTACGGGACTGTACAACGACGCCGACCTAGCCACAGAAGTGAAAACCCAACGACTGAGATGGCTGGGTCAACTAGAGCGAATGGACACCAATGCTCCGGCCTGGAAAGCCTTTGAGTTCATCCCCATGGGACAGCGCTGTAGAGGTGGACAGCGTAAAAGGAGTGCACGCAAGTGGAAGAGGAGCTCAACCAACTTGGCGTGCGAAACTGGAGACAGCTAGAAACCGAGCCAGCTGGAAGAAGGTTGAGGCCGATTGAGGCCCTGGACCACCCCGGACTGTAGCGCCACCTTAAGTAAGTTTAATAATTGCTCTGGGTTTTGCACAGCAAAAACTTTTTATAGAATTTTTTTCTCCGTGTAGCCTATTTTCATATCCTATTTGGCAGGGTGATAGTTGGTTTTTGATTGCTTTGGGTTGATTACAGCCAAGCAGAAAATTTTATGGAAGAAATCTCCAGTGATGTGTCCTCTCTGGTTCGGTGTGTTTTTTATGAATCAGAACCAACAACAAGAACAAAAAAATCAGAATAAAAAGTCAAGTTGCTATGGAATATCATACAAAGAAGTGCGCCTGATGGAAACGGGACGCAATCAAGGGCGAGTCAAGTCATTCTGGACGATTTATTTGCGATGGATTTTCATCGAATAAACCCTGTCTGGCCATGACCTTATGCCAAAGAAGCGCAAGAGAATCGATAAGGAGGATTTCAATAATTGTACGTACATGCTCCTCGCACAAAAGATACACTTTGGAATGGTGTGCCTTTTTTTTTTGTGTCGATTGAATAGAAATGGAGAGTTTGAATGAAATTAAGAAATAATTCCCGGGAAACTTGAAGCTCTCTAATAAGTCCCTATATAGTACCTAATTAGATAGAGATTATGTGCAGGGTTTATAGATTATTTTAAGGACATTATTGTATTCTTAATAGAATTAATATTGCCTGATGCGGAAGCTGAGAAAACCTTACTTCCTGTCCTGCCGATAGACCAGAGCAGCCATTCTGGGTGGGATTTATATATGGGGTTAAGCACTTTGATTGTGACAACGACAAGCTTAACAAATGAGTTAGTAAAGTGAGGCATTGAAATTGTGATTATGTTTATGAATAATGCACGTAGTCAAGATTTTTGCTTTAGTCGGCAGTGGCGGTGGCGGTTGAGATGAAATACGTATACCCTTGAATACATTATCCATCATAACGTCCATATAGAATATTTATTGCAATAGAAGTTAGGTATGCATAATGCATTAAATGTGCGAAGTCGATGTCAAAGCATTTGAAAGCCATTTGTCTGGTAGAATTAGGTATTTAAGCTCTATTTAAGCTATTCATTGAGGTTGTATTAGCATTGAATACGTATAATATCCTTCTTATGTGAGGAGATTATAAGTGATTTCACAGAATTATTCTCATGAATTAAATTATTTGACGAGACGGTTGTTGCTCATTTGAGTTTAAAATATTATTTAACATATGTCATATGACGGCCTTCAATTATTTATATAGCACAGGCACTGCAGTCTTTGCACTAATAATTTAACTCCTCCTGGAGCATAGGGAAGGAATTGATCTTCCCCATCTATCCTAGTTCGTGGCATGGTGCTCTAGGTGTGCCCATGTTTGAATATTAATGGATTGAGCTTAAGCCTGAGAATTTCACAAGTAGGACTGATGCTTATGATCGACACAGGATCGGCTACTGCAAACTGCAGCTTGGTGCCTCTTGAGTTATGACTCTCTAAGCTTTTTCTTATGCACTCGAGAACAAGAGTAAAGTTCGAGAACAGACAGAACTTGTTGCTTGTTATTATAATTTTTAATATAACCTTTTCCTGGAGTCTTAACAATAACGCCATAGCGTTCTCCCAAACATCATGAACTTTACTAGTGGAAGCAAAATAGCAGCCGTGGTTTCAGGGTCCACTTTCAAGAAATCAGCTGGTATGCCATCAGGTACAGCTGCTTTGTTTGTTTTAAAGCTAAGAATCGCAAGCTTAAGTTCTGTGTAGGTTGGTGGGTTGGTGTCATTGCCCCTAAAAGATTTGCGCATTTGGATATCATTTGTGAATTTTCGAACTCTGGCCGTCGTTGAGCAGTTCACAGAAGTGCTCCATCCATCTTCTAGGCAGATCTTCCATTGTCACCAAAAGATAGCCATTTATGTTCAACACAGGAAGGGGTGTGGTGTTACGTTGCCCACTAATTTCCTTGGTTATTCTGTAAAGCTCTCCTGGGTCCTATCTTACTGCAGAATATTTTGCCCGTTCATCATTGCTCTATTGTCACGTCTCACACAGTGCTGTATTTTATGAGTTAATCTACACTCGTTCGCAGAGTTACTTTCCGATGCGCGACAATTGCTACAACAATTCTCACCTTAAATGATCAACGTTGTGTTATTATGTCCCACGTGTCTTGGGATATCCAGGGATCTCTAGATCGCATTGGCTTTGGAACAGTTATGTAGCCGGTTTTCATAAAAACATTCCTTAGTTGGTCCCCATACTTGTCGTCTATGGACATATGATCGCTTACAACCCATGTTCGACGATGCTTGAGTTTAATGGTGTAATTGTGATTTGTGACATACGTTTGAATCAGTTTGAGCGCTTATTAGGAATTTTGACCTCCTTGCTATCCTCTGAGTGTTTCTCTGGACAGCCGCTGTTTGGAGCTGCAAAGTTGCTAATACTAGGTGATGGTCGCTGCTAGCATCACATTTACAAACATTCCGAGCATCACAAAGTGGTTTCCCCCATCGTTGTTGTATTATGAAGTGGTCGAGTTGGTTCTTTGTTCTACCATCCAGATGATTCCAGGTGACTTTATGACAAGTCTTGTGTGGAAACAAGGATACACCAACAACAAACTGACGAGCGTTGCAGAAGTCAACTAGCATATATATCATCATTTTCGTTTCTCTGACCTAAGCAATGTTTACCCAAAACGCATTTCAGACCAACGTTGTCCTGTACAATGCGTTTAGAAGAGTGTAGAATTAATTTGTTTGTCATATTCTGCATCATTTTTAGGAGCATAACATTGAATTGAATTGGTTATCTAGCTAACTTTGGGGCAAAGCGGTACCGTCAATAGCCTCGCCAAAATTAGGTTCCATGATAAAAGACTATGAACTGAACATAATAGCTGGTGTCAAAGTAGTTGCCTACGCAGATAACCTGGCACTGCTAGCAACTGGGAAATTTATTTCCATGACGAGGAAATGTGGACTTTCGAACCGAACTGGTACTTTTTACTAACAAAAGGAAAATAACAGAATTTGTCCTAGCATCAATAGAAGGAACCTTACTTAGTCTATCAGATCATGCCAAATATGTTGGCGTTGTTCTTGACAAAAAGCTTATTTGGGGTATGAACATTAAAGAAGGAACCAAAATCATGGCTTTGATCGCTTTTTACTCCTGCAACAGGATCTTTGGTAAGATCTGGGGTCCAAACCCTTAAATCATAATGTGGATGTATACGGCAATTATAAGACCGATCCCTATATATGGTAGCCTGGTTTGGTGGAGCGCGATGGAAAATAATCTAATTATAAAACACTTAATAACGTTTAAGGACTATAGCGTGCATAAGCATCACAGGGGCAATGAGGTCCACACCCACTGCGGGAATGGAAGCCAAACTCAATTTAAGACCCCTAGATCTATTGGTACAAGAAACTCAAAACTGCAGCCTACGGTGCTCTGAGACTTAGCCAGACCGATAGCTGGAAAAGTAACTCCTTAGGACATGCAGAAATCATAAGCAAATTTACGGAAAGGTATGTATGCACAGACTACACAACACCCCGGACATATTTTGAAAACCCGTTTTCTGTCTTCATCGCCACAAGAGAAGAATGGTATGCTGGTTTACAACAATCAGATAAACCGATGGTAGAAATGTACACCAACGGATCGAAGATGGATACAGGAGTAGGTGCAGGCTTCTACTAAGAATTCCTCAATTAAGCCAACTCCTAAAGACTCCCAGATTACAGCAGTGTCTTCTAGGTGGAGGTTCTGGCTGTGATTAAGGCTGCCGAACAGATCTCATTGATGGCGATACCACGGGCTGATATCACCTTTTATACTGACAGCCAGGCAGCAATCAAAGCTATCTCTGCAACAAAAATAAAATCCAAGTTGGTTTCATGCTATCGCGAAGAGCTAATGGTTCTTGCCACGCAAACTCAGACTATGCTGGGTTATCATAAACCTGAAAAAGAGTTCCCCTTTAGTATGGAATATCACAGGACATAATCTCTTAGGGTAAAGAAGATAAGACTTAGTTCATAGGTTATATTTTTAAAGGGAAGGTCCAATCAATCAGAGTACCACAATGGATTAACACGATCCACCGTCAGCCAATTAACCAAACCTAACCTAACCTAACCAAACACTATATTCCGCTTTCCCTCTCCACTAAGATTCACTCTTAGTTTACTGATATTAAGTCTTTGTATTTCCCGTCCAACTTGCTCGTACATTTCCATCCCGTACAACGACGAGAACGACAGTTCCATCCTCCAATCTATGTAAGGTGTTTTGTAGCCAAAAGTACCCTCCCTTGAATTAGAAAGATTTAAGAAACCTGATGCTGGTTCATTATTATTTATAGCGTCTCGATTTCCGCTATTCCACGATGAATCCCGCAGCCCTAAATCGGATGTTTACTCCAGTTACTACAACCAAAGGAGGATTCGCCAGATTTTGTATATTCCTTGGGGAATAAATACCATTAGTTGTTATTTCTCATGTATAAGCTTCCTTCACTCCGCGGTGGTGTTTTCCCAAATAAGATTTATTACTCCCTTAGCCGAGAGTTCCACAGGCAGACCAGCCATTTAGTTGGTCTAACACGTGCTTAAATAACGCCGCCCACTATGGAAAACAGACGCTTTTGGTAGCAACCCGATATGGGATACCCACGCTTATTGCTGCTACCGTTGGCCTTTTAAGATAGGCCCCTCCACTATCAGACTCTCTCATGCTGTTGACTTCTACCTGCAGTTCCTCCGCCTTAAGGGTGCTACATAATTTTCAACACAAGCGAGCAAGATCGTGCTCTTACCAAAATGGCTTGTTTGCTTATATCGGCAGTCCATCATCGGTCCCCCTTAACGTTAGCTTTACCCTTTATCTACCACGGGAAGGAGTGAATAGGAAGCAACCAGTCATTGAGACTGAGACCACTCATGTGGCATTTTTCAGATCTCTCTTGTGCTTCAAAGAATAAATGCCATTACCCTATCAAACGGAATGGGACTACAACTACTCGAGAAAAAGGTTGTCCGCTGCGGACCGGACATTTTGCTTCTGGAAACAGTGATATCAGGCTATTGAGAGCGAACGCTGAACTACAGCTCAACACGTTAAAAATAACTCCATGAAATATTTTCAAATGATTTTTTAAAGCTTTAAGTTCTCGCCTCTGATTACGTACATTTCTAACTCTCTGGATGTGTCAAAAACAAAGTTAAATTGCTTCACTAGGGCAAATAAAAAAAGAAATTTTCCATTGACACGTTTTTCAAATTTCATTTATGTAACTTTAACTAAAATAACTGAATAATTCCTTTGACATTTTTATTTTTGCTTTTCATATAACAAAAAAAGAACTCTTATTTATATAAATTTTAAATAAAATAAAATGCAATAACCTGTGACATTTTCCTGGTATAACGTAATTACTGCATCCAGTTTACAAATAAATTAATAGTTATTTTTAAAACTCGACATTGACGCAAGTTTTTTTTAAGCATTATCTACCTACTCACTACCTGGCTGACATAGAGAATATATTACCTTACAATTAAAACTATGTAAATATAAAATTGTCCTTCTATAAAAACTAAAAAAAAATATCTGAGAATATAAAAATAAAAATAAACCATTCAATCTAATTAAATCTTATTTATTTTTCTCACCAATATAAAACTTTTTCTGAATCATTTCAAAGTATTTTACAATGAATATTCATAATATTGCGGTCAACATTTTTAAGATGAAAGAAATCCAGAGAGACCAATTTAACACCCACATTATTTTCCAAAAATAAACTTTCGCAAAATGACTTGCCCATCCCATCGAGCATAGAGACCTTTGCTGTTTGCCAAGTAGTAGTAGTAGTAGTGAAATGATGGGTGGAATGTTTTTATGATCTAATTATTTATTTAATATTAAAATGAAGACAAGTTGCTTATAGTTACATGTCAACAAATATCAAAAAACCATCATCAAAATATGACCGAAATTTTTTCTCTAAAAGAAGATGAAGGTCTTCAAGTTTAAGGACAGTACGGAAATAGGTATACTAATTGATAAATTGAATAATGCAAATTTTTAAGGGTGACATACAACTTCTTAAACGAGTTTTTACTTGCGGTATAGGTACTATAAGGCAAGTTTTGGATTCGTGCAAAAAAAAATTTGAGATAACAATCAAACATGACATTACGATGTTAGAGAACACCAAAAAAGTGGGTGACACAATTCTGTCTGTCTGTTCGTCTACAGCCTAAACGGCTCAATCGATTTTCTTCAAACTTAGTACATAGTGGTTTTTGGTGATTATGCCAACACGTTTTTTTTCATTTTTTTTTTAGAACCAAAAATAACGGTACCTGCCATACAACTTTTTTTAGCTACAAAACATAATCGTATATTTTTCTCAAAAACGGCTCGACAAGTTTTCTTAAAAAAATTCAGTAAATTTAATTTAGTAAAGGCTTCCATTGGATGGAAAACCATTTTTCAAAAATGGTTATTAATGGTACCTCCCAAAGAACCAATTTTTTAATTTTTGATTTTCTTCAAAACAGTATAACCGGTTTCAATTATTTTTCTTTCTTTCTTGCCAAGAGCTCGCACACAGGAATGGTTGAGAGTTGTAAGTCACTAGGCCCTGGTTCTCCATATGCCACCAAATTTAATTTAATTAAATGCATAATTGACTCGAGGCAATTGCAGGGATTGCTAGGGTCCTGCTTGTAGCGTCTAAACTTAAACAAATTTAATACTCCCCTTGTATCAGAAGTATCTATAAAAATATTCATGGTAAAGGGATGTTTTTTTTTGGGGGGTTTGAGGAAAAAGGCGGATTATTACAAAAAGAAACTTTTGACAAAAATGGTTCTCTCATGAATCTGGGTAAATGGCAAATGTTAAACTTGCTATGAGAATGAAGAATCAAAAGTCTATCTATAAAAAAGTATTTAAAAACTTATCCTTTATATCCCCCTCCTTTAAAAAAAACACCCTTCCAACCTCGATAGACTCTTTTGGTTCTTCATTCGCATAGTTACTGAAACATTTTATCCAAGTTTTATGATGGTACTATATTTGTCTAAGGATTTTTGGTAACAAAGTTGGTTATAGGACGGTACAGAAAAGACACGTCATTAATGATTGTAAGTACTTTTTATAAATTAGTACTTTAGCTATTTATATACGACTTATTAGCACTATCAGGGCTAATAGCCAAAAATCGTCAAAATTCGAATCTGTTATAAAAAGTAAGTATACGCCACAGTAAACAACTCTAAGGTTATAATTGAGCTGGTTGTCAAAATTGAAAGTGGCAGTGATTGAAGATGGCTATTCATGCACCTCAAATAACATGAACACACAACAACAAATATTGACATTTGACAAATAAACGCACCTCTGGATCCGCCATTTTCACCAATTATTATAGATGCAAGTAATTATCTTTAAAATGAGTACCTACTGTGAATATTCGCACAAGGATCAATTAACCGTTTTATGTATAAAGATGCGTCTCTCTCTATTCCGCACTTTTTATCATTTTTAATAAAAAATAACTATTTATAAGTCCAGCTTACAGTTCCCGTGCGAAAGTGAAATACAAAATAATTTTTGCATGATTGGTTTACAGTTCCATGCAAAAAACAACATTGCTGTCATAGAATGTCATGCAAATAATTAACCGGCAATTGTTTTGATGCAACAAAATAGTGTGTGGTCGATAAAAAATATTATTATATATGGTCGGTTTACACTTAAAAAACATATATTCACCTCATAGCATTATTTGCATGCAAATGGTTTTGCATCCAAATTTATTCGTTTTCCATTTTTAGGCCTATAATTTATTTATTAACATTAAATTAACGACTAAATGAGGGGTTTTATCCAAGGCAAACTTTTTTCGCCTTGAATACTTATTATACAAAATTATGCACAGAATTGGTTGAAATTTAATTTTTTTTGCATGGGAACTGTAAACTAAATAACTAAACTATAACTACGGAAATTATTTTGCTACAGTTAGATTCGTAAGAATCTAATGTCATACGTTTGTATCTGTTTTGTTTGGAGAACTATCAAGTACTTTTGTTTTTTAAATCCTCATTGCTTGTCCCATATACATGTGTCGACCCTTTAAATACATAAATTATTTACATACATAAGTAAGTAAATAGGTACAAAATAGATACAAACTTGTTTTTATTTGCATAGTTGTTTGCGTCAAAATGTCAGCACAAAATGTGTTATTTTTTCTTACAAAGCAGTTCGGAGACAATGTTTCGTATTAAAAATTAAGCAAATCAGCTAAAATCCAATTCATGTTAACAGGTGTTATCAACGAAATTAAGTGCACAATTGAGTCACATAAACTTGCTGTTATACTTAAAGTGTCTTAAAATGTTTGACATTATTTTATATTATAAATGTGCATTGAACATAATATTCATAAAACTAGGTATGTACAAACACTAATCAAAAAAATTAGGTAAACACAATTTTTCAATTTAGTTAGTGTTTTTTGAAAAGGTAGCTCTGTGATAAATGGTCGTATTGAGATGAAGCGAAGCAGCGTCGTGTTCTTTTGTTTTGAGATATTTCTGCAAATAATTTAGTTTAACGTACTGATGTTATTGCGCAACGTTATTTCAACAACAACAAAAAACTACGTTAAAGCTGAATAAATAAGTTATCTGACGAATACATTTGATTGACTGAAAGGAAAAAATCCAAGAAATTGGCACACTTCAAAAAATATAAACAAAATATGCTAGCCCAATAACGGAAAACAAGAAATATGAAGCTTTAGAATCCTTTACATTTCATCTCAATACGACCATATTTATCACAACAATACTGCTTTTCAAAAACACAAACAAAATTGAAAATAATCTTGTTCCCTTAGATTTTTTGGAAAGTGCATATAAAAATTTAAGTACAAACATAGTTTGAAAAAAAAAATGATGAAATGAAAAATTTTCATTCCTCAAACTGCTAGAAAAAACTTCGTTAAGCAGAGGTTAACATCAGATTTGCTAGTAGATATGAAGAAGTGGGTTTTAAAATCTTTAACATTTAAATACTGAACTTCTTCCCAACGTGTGTAAAACCTACCAATATCGTGATTTTAAGAACTTAAACACCACTGCCCTTGAGACTGAAATTCGAACTATCCGATGGCAAGACATACACTTGTTAATATCTCCTGATGAACAAGTTGATTTTCTTCAGCGCTATTTAGATTTACTTTTTGATATTCATATTCCTCTTAAGATGAAAGCAATTACGCATAAGAATAATCTTTGGTTCACGGATGAAATTCGGCAAGCCATTAGTCAACGTAATTTAGTGTATAATAGATGGAAACGCTTTAGAATAGCTGACGATTGTCAACAATTCCGGCAATTGCGTAATAGGTGCAAAAACCAGATGGAATATGAATGAACTTAATATTTCGCAAAACGGGCGCAAACTCTGAAAGAACCTTAGTGAAATTGGTATTGGCAAGGAGAGACATGTTGGCACCGATATTGACTCAGATTCTCTTAATAGATCATTCACTTCATCCGTCCCCCGACCATTATTGGTAGGTTTGTCGCAGTCATCTCAATTGGAATTGTCCCTCTTGCCAACATAACAAGTTTGTTTTAATTTAGTAAGGGAAATTCAAGAAGATATTGTGGAAAGCTTTATTTCTATAAAATCAAACGTAATGGGTTTCGATGGACTGCATGCCACATTTGTTAAAGCAGTTCTGCCATTTATTCTCCTATATAGGACCCACTTTTTCAACACAAATTGTAGTAAAAGCACTTTTCCAAAGTTATACTTGTACCCAAAAACCAGACTTATAAAGAACTCCAGTCCATATCTATCCAAAATGGTCGAAAGGCTAAAATACATAAACAACAAACTCATTTCCTTAATTCTTAATTCTTTTGTCCACCCAACAGTCCGGGTTCCGGCAGTACCATGGCAGTACCACTGCACTCCTTGAAGTCATTGAACAGATAAGAAAAGCTCTAGATGATAACAAAGTCTCCTTCTTGATTCTACTCGATTACTCTAAGGCCTTCGATACCATAGATCATAATTTGATGTGCAGAAAACTGTCTTGTCTATTCAACTTTTCTTCAGAGGCAGTGAAGTAGCTCATGTCTTCATATCTCTCTGGGAGAAGTCAGGCAGTGGTATTAGGAAATCAAGTATCCGAATTGCTCTCACTCAGTCATGGTGTCCCACAAGGGTCTATTTTGGGACCTCTTCTTTTTTCAGCATATGTAAACGAAATTCCAAATTTAATACAAAATTATGAAGCACGAATGTATGCTGATGATGTTCAGCTTGTTAAGAGTTGTCATCTCGGTTTAATAGAAGACTGTGTTAATATGTAGTATTAATGAAGATATAAATGTGATTTTCGTATGGTCTAGTAAATGTGGTCTTGTTCTCAACCCTATGAAAATAAAATGCCTTGTAATTTCCAAACTTCCCTTCTGTGGAGCCAAACGGAATACCAGAACAGTATGTGGAGAAAGCTAAAAACTTGAGAATTTGTTTTAATAGAACTCTGACTTAGAATGATCGAATCAATACTATTGTAAGTAAATTAAATGGAGCCTTAAGAAATCTTTCAACTTTCGAAAAATGTATACCTCTTGACACGAAGAAAATGTTAGCAAAATCACTTATCGTTCCTGTCTTGATATATGGGTGTGAAATCTACAGCAACTCCGATGCTGTGAGTCAAAGGCACCTTAACATCGTGGTTAACAACGTTGCTCGTTATGTTTATGGCCTAGTAAGATTTTGTCACATCTTGTCTTACTCAAGATGTGTAAGTTTTGATAAACTACTAAAAATTAAAAAGAAAAGATTGCGACATTTATTACAGCTGTCAACAAAGACTGCACATGCTAGGATGTGGATTCGTCGTGGGAAATCGACTCAGACTGAAAGTCATCGATTTTTAGCCGATTAGCGATCGCCTGGCTTTGATCCGGTATCAAAGCTACCTTCCAAAACATCAGCCTAATATGTGCACAACGCCCCTACCGATGAAGCTGAGGAGTCTAACAAGGAGGAGTTTTACGACCTCCTGATGGACGGAGCGTACGGAGCCTGTCCGGAGTACGATGTCAAAGTCGTGCTCGGAGACTTCAATGCTTTAAGTCGGAAAGGAAAACATCTTTGGCGGACTAGCTGGAAAGCACAGCCCCCACAAAATGACAACAGACAACGGCTTCCAACTAATCGACTTTGCTGCAGCTTGTAATACGGTGATAAGTAGCACTAGGTTCCCCAGGCGAAGGATACACACAGCAACCTGGCGATCTCCACATGGTCGAACTGCCGACCAAATCGACCATGTGCTAATTGGCGCAAGGTACGCATCGAACATCTTGGACGTGTGAACTTTCCGAGGTGCAAACGTGCACTCTGACCACTTTCTTGTTGTGACAAAGTTCAGAGCCCGACTGTCCAACGAAAAGAAAACGAAGACCGCACAAAGAAAGAAACATCGCATGCCTTAGCATATCTGAGAAAGCCAGAGACTACAGTGAGCAATTGACCGGTAAACTCTCTGCCGTACACCCAGCCACAAGCGTCAACAACCAGTGGAACCAGTATCACGACATCATTAAGGAGACCACCGAGACCACCATAGGCTATCAACCACCCAGAAAAAAGAACCCGTGGTATGATGATGAATGCGCGGAATTGAAGCAGGAGACGGAAAATGCACGAATGCAAATGCTGCAACGGAAAACAAGAGCAACAAGAGAGGAGTACCTTGAAAAGAGAAGGAAAGAGAAAAAACCCTGCGCAGAAAGAAAGAAGCATCCGCAGCCTCTCAGCTCAAGTATCTCAAAAAGTCCAGCACCGCCATCAGCACCCGCCGGTTCTACAAAACAGCCAAGCAACTGGCACCTGGTAATAGGACTGGCACGCAAGCTCTTAGAAACAGCGAAGGGAACCTAGTCATCGAAGTAAAGGGAATTGTAGACGTGTTTAAGCAGCATTTCCAGCAGCTGCTTAATGGGCATTATGTAGAGGAGGCAGGGGAACAAAAAAGCATTAGACCAGTCAATGAAGATCCAGTCCCAGCACCCAGTACTAAAAAGGTTAAGAAAGTAATCCACAAGCTTAAAAACAACAAATCCGCCGGCTCGGATGGCCTGGTAGGGTGCATGCACCAGCTCATCAAGTTTGGGAGGAGGAAAGTATGGCGGGCGACTGGTAAAATAGCTCCATATGCCCAATCTACAAAAAAAGGCTATCCTATGTCCTACAATAACTACAGAAGCATATCCCTGCTTAATGTTGCCTACAAGATCCTATCCAACGTACTACGTGAGCGTCTAAAACCTTTCTGCAACAATATGATCGGCACGTACCAGTGTGGCTTCAGGCCAGGCAGATCAACGATAGACCAAATCTTCACATTGAGGCAAATTCTGGAAAAGACCAACGAATTTCAAGTCGAGACCCACCACCTATTCATCGACTTTAAAGCCGCATATGATAGCATAAGTCGCCAAGAGCTTCTATTGGCGATGTCGGAACTGGGGATCCCGAAAAAACTGATCCAGCTATGACGCATGACGTTACAAAATACGCGGTGCAACGTGCAAATGGGTAACAGCTCATCCGAGTTATTCCAGACGTGAACAGGGTTCAGACAAGCAGATGCGTTATCATGTGATTTCTTCAACTTGGTCCTGGAGCAGATAGTGCGAAAGAGCAGTGCTAACATGGAAGGCACTATCTTAAACAGGTCTTCTCAACTGCTTAGCTATGCGGACGACATCGACATCATCGGCCGCTCCAAGAGAGCTGTACTTGAAGCATTCACAGCTCTTGATGAACAGGCGAAACGCGTTGGTCTTGAAGTGAATGAGGACAAAACAAAGTATATGCTATCAACAAAAATAAAGCCTCGTCTGTCCATCGCCTAGGACAAAACGTCACTGTTGGTAGCAGAATTTTCGAGGTAGTCAAGGAGTTCACCTACCTCGGAACAAACATCAATCCCACGAACGACACCTTAGTGGAAATCCGACGAAGAATTACCCTAGCGAACCGCTGCTACTTCGGTTTGGCCAAACAAATGGGCTCAAAACTCCTTTCACGAAAGACGAAGTGCACGCTTTACAAAAAGCTAATTCTACCAGTTCTACTCTACGGCGGCGCCGAGTGCTGGACGATAAGTAAAAAGGGGAATTGATGCTGGGCACTTTTGAGAGAAAAATTCTTCGGCGGATATTTGGTCCTATGCGAAGAAGGCGATTGAAGGAGAAGATTCAATCGTGAATTGTACAAGCTGTACCAAGATGTGGATGTAGTCCAAAGAACCAAAACACGTCGACTTTAAATATAACCCAGACAAAAATTTTACGGAAATAGTAAAACCAATTTTACATAAAAGTTTTATCCGGGTACCTATATTTTGTTTGCAACTTTACCATACAGAATTACTGTCGCACCTACATATATTATTTTGGTTTTATATAAATCATGATGTGAGATTAAACAAAAACTACGTGCTCGATATTTTTAAAAATAAAATGCAAAACATGACAAAATGCTTATGTAAGTAAAATACAAACTTGTAATTTAATTGCCAAAAAAAAAAATAACAAGACAAAACCTTGTTGAAATGTGTTTTTTGAAAGATCAGCAAAATAAAAGAATAAGATACAAAACACGTGTAATTAAATTCTTTAATTTACATATTTTATAAATTGTGTAAGTTACCTATAGTTTACTCAAGAAAATGCCTTTGTTTACACAAAACACAAAAAAATAAAAGAATATTCCGAAAAGGGCATGAAAATAAATCAAAGCTCACATAGGCTTACCTACATCATTATACAAAACAAAAAAAAATATTTTTTTGCTATTTCAATGACCTTGGTGGAAGGTCACTCTTTCTATTAACAATAACCATATAAACTTGATAGGAAAGCAAATTGATGATAATGGCCTAAATATAAATGCAAAAAAGTGCTGAAACTTTTTACTACAAAATACGAGTATAATAAAGCACCAAAAATTCTATCCATCATATGAATGAATCACTGTTATATTGAGGTGAAATCTGTACCTAGCAAATAAAACTCATCGTGTATCTAACGCATAAATCTGCTCAGTTAAGTAGTACTCATCTTCATCATTTCTCATCAAAAAACTTAATTGTAAGAAAATTATTCTTGTCTTATATCCCTAATTGTGCTGATAAGTATCTTTTTTCTTGAATGTACGCAGTACATAATATGTAATTAAAAACTCAAAGGAAACAATAAACTGTTGATGAATCTTTCACGGCCTGGGTTCATGTTTATGCAAATTTAATGGGATGGTACGGCACACTTCCGTCAGACTAAGGTATCGTCGTTGATTGTTACTAACTTTAAAACAGAAATTTACAGTGCGGTTCACTTTGTTAAATACATTTTTAAAATACAAAGAAAATCGGTGTAGTGATTAAGGCTTTAGGCTTGAGTGGAGATCAAGGTATACATATACAAATACAAATACATACAAATGCTAGCCATGTCTTACATACATATTTACAAATGCAAGTCAAATAGCAAGATTAAAAAAATCTTCCAGAGTAAGTTTAATCAAGTTAACCGCGCTGTAAAATCAAAAGCAGTCAACAAATCAAGTTGTATAGCTATGTCAAAGCGCTTATTTATTTCCCGTATAGCTAGCTGTGCATACGTTCACAAAAATTATTTTCTTTTTGTTTTTAATTTTATTCTTATACTGCTATTAAAAGAAAAAGAATTTTAGTTGGTCATGATGGTCTGAATTGTTTGTGGAAGTTCATTGGCACCATCAACAGCATGGTATGTGACATAATCTAAGCGACAGACTTTTTTTTTGGAAAACCTGATTTAAATTTTTTGAATAAATTTAGAGCATGACTAAAAAAAAATCGTGTTTTATATTTTGATGCATCGAAGTTTTTTAGTTCCCTTGTTAATCATGCACTTGACCATTCACGTTGTATTTATTTCACATTTCGTGTGTGTGTCTGTGACAGTAGTTGCACTCATTTATTATACAAACGTGACTTGGAAATTGTTAAACGCACGCAATAATTTAAACAAGGTAGGTATTTAAATAATTTATTTTTAACTGAATAGCTAGTCGTGATTGTAAAAATTAAATTAAAAAAAATAGTAAGTTCAGATAAGAAAAACAAATTCTGAGATATAGAAGAAGGGGCGGTTGCCACTACCTCTTTTTACTTCCGATAAGTATATATGGGAAGCTAAAGCTATACACATAATTTATTCGCCAAATTGTGGATTGTATGTAGGTAACAGTAAATCACGCGAATGTAATGATTTTTGGCAGTACCTCGTGGCATGATGGTTAATGCGTAGGACTGTCATGCCGAAGGTGTGGGTTCGATTCCCAGCCGTGGAACCTAAAAAGAGAAATGTTTTATCCGAGGTACTGCCTACTGCCTCTTGCGAGGAACTGACAAATCCTCCAAGAGTATACTTGTCATGCAAAAGTGCTTCTCATTTAGCCGTTCAGACCCGGCAAAAAACTGTAGGTCCCCTCCATTCCTGCCAACAACACGCACACAGAAATGGTTGAGAGTTGTAAGTCACTAGGCCCTGGCTCTCCACGAGCTGTTGCGCCACCCAATTTATTTTATTTTTTTATTTTTTGGCAGAGTGGAGAGATAGCGTCATGAAAGCAACATATGAAAACAAGAAGGGGAAATCTTGTTCATAGTCGAATTCATGGAAAATTACTAGTAGATTATGTATATGTAGGCCTGATATTAACGCCTCCAAACAACATGAAGTTATATTTTCTAAAATAAAAACGCGTGGAATCTGTTCAACAATAAATTGATTCTGGTTTTTCTTAAACGACCACTACACTTCCCTATGATCACTCCCACAAAGGGCTGGCGTAAGGTATACTGGGTACAGGTTACTCAAAACCTGAAATACCGGATAGTGAACTCAAAACCCGAAAATCCCATACAAAAGTTTCATTTATGAAAATGTATGCACCAAGAAATAATGTGCGTAGAATCGCTATTTAAAGTGGTTGAAACTACCTTAAACTAACACAGTGCTAGCTTCAAGAAAATAGGGAAGGATTTAAGAGGAGATACCAATGCACATTAGTTAGAAGCTTTGAAATGGGAGGGAAAAACAGAGGCCAAGCAAAGCATTCCACAATGGTGTGGTGAGGTTAGGAAAAGAATCTCCGTATTTGCCAATACGTCTGAAGTCGGGGTCAAGAGTTAACTGAGGTGCGTTCCTATAAGATCGACTTATGAAACACAACCGAAAGCTTTTCGGCTTCCTCGATGCAGGTGCTACTCATTGATGGGGGCATAGTAGTGGATTTTGCTTCAACAACAGAAGACAGCATTAAGTTTTTGAATCATTAAGTTCTACTCAATTTTTTAAAACCCCATTGGACAATTCTGTCTACATCAGAATTTAATGAGCTTATATCATTATAGTCTAAGAGCCAACGAAATAAAAAGTCATGTCTTTTGCATAAACTTTTAAGTCATATCAGTAATAGCCTATATGGTGTTGAACCATTAGACATTTGTCTGCCTGCCTAAGCACGTGACGAACAGGTGTAAAATTTGACGTAAATTTTTTACATCGATTTATTGGCCGGAGGGAAAAAGTGTGCACAGAGGAAATATTTGGCTTGTAATTTTGAACAATTGTTGCCATAGGTCCATCTCTCTGTAGTGAATCACTAAGAAGATAGAGAGCCACGAAGTTTCCAAACATCACTTGTTTACCTATGTTTATCTGAGTATTTTTTTTTTGCATATTTTGCTGCTTTCTATCTTTGGAGGGACAAACAACAGAGAGTTTGACCTTTGACAACAATTGTTCAAAATTGAAAGCTTACACTTTTTTCCTCCGACCAATAGGCATTGAAATAAATCGATGTACAAAACTTACGTCAAATTTATACCTGTCCGTCACGTGTTTAGGTAGGCAGACAAAAGGCTAATGGTTCAACTCAACACCTTAAAGCCTATTACTGATATGACTTACAAGTTAATGCAAATGACTTGACTTTTTATGTGGTTGGCTCTCAGTCTAATACGTTCAAGTTCCACATCCGATTAAGTACGAAATGAATCTTGATACGAATATGAAAAGCTGAGGGAACTGTCGTCTACTCTACAGAACAATTCAATGGATAAGCAGTTTCAGACAAAACAACATTTATATTTTCATAAATGATCTTTTGTCTATAACTAAAGAGGCTCGGAGACAAAATGAAGCTTTTGGGCACACCAGGGGGTCAATTCTCGATCTGTGAAACTGTGAAGTGATAAATATAATAACGCCTTCACGCCAAATGCGATTCTCGAAGTGTGAAAAAATGACAACAAATGCCAACATTTTTTCATATGATAATTCGTTTATCACAATCATTTCATTCTGTGAAAACCTGTGAAAAGAAAAATGATAAACAGAAACAAATTGTGCTCAATTGTACACCCAAGTCGCCATCTTGGTCTTTCTTTTACGTCACAATCATCTTTTTCTATGAGCAAATGGTAGCATTTTTATGTTAGTACTTTTTAGTACTCACTTTGACAGCTGTTTTTCATAACGAGTTCGGGAATTCCCTTGCACGTGCTTATGAAGTGATAAAATGATACAGCTCTGTGAAAACTGAAATGATAACTTTGTTTCCCCCCCCCCCCCAGGGGGTCAATTTTCGATCTATGAAACTGTGAAGTGATAAATATCATAACATCTCCACGCCAAATGCGATTCTCGAAGTGTGAACAAATGAAAATAAATGCCAAAATGTTTCCATATGATGATTCGTTTATCACAATCATTTCATTCCGTGAAAACCTGTGAAAAGAAAATGATAAACAGAAACAAACTGTGCTCATTTAATTCACCCAACTCGCCATCTTCATCTTTCTATGTCGTCACATTCATCTTTTTCTATGAGCAAGTGGTAGCATTTTTCATGTTAGAACTTTTTATAACTCACTTTGACAGCTGTTTTTCATAACGAGTTCGGGAATCGCCTTGCGCGTGATTGTGAAGTGATAAAATGATAAAACTCTGTGAAAGCTGAAATGATAACTTCGTTTTCATTTCACAGTTACACAGATCGAGAATTGACCCCAGCATTCATTTTATGGATATCAGACTTGACCTTTCCATGACCTTGGAAATAAGAAACGAAAGTTAAATTGGACGATAGTTAGAGGGTAATGAAGATTCGCCTTTTTAGAGACAGGCTGTAGAAATGCTGTTTTCCATCCACTCGGAAAGAGACCTGTAGAGTAGTTTACAGATGAAAAAGCTTACGCAGCGGCATTTCCAGCGTTGAACAACACCTCTTCAAAACAATGGGAGGGACAGCGGATTTATGTATATCAAGATAGTTTAGAACTCTTGCCACTGCCCGAGTGCGAAATAATATTGGTCCCATGAAATCGTTTCCGTTTTCAAGTACAGGATGTGTCACAACACTCTCTGGCAGCGTCGAATTTACAGCAAATCGTACTGCAAGCAAATTGGCTGTCTCTATTGAGCTTACATAGGGAGTGTCATTGAAGACAAGGAACCAAAGACGAGATAGTATTTCGAATATTTTTACAAAATAACCAAAAAATTGAACTTCATTTGCGACATTGTGGTATTTTTTGCCGTAATTTTTGGTCATGCAAAAAATTTTGTTCGACAAATATGAACGCTACAAGTCTTTCATTACTAGGATTGGCGGAAACTTACTTTTCTCACCCTGAGCCTCTTTACAGCTCAAATCAAACCGTGAGAACTCTTTCAGTTTGATAGATTTTATCCAATTTGGGATAAAATTTTTCATTCCGTACAGAATCAAGTTTAACTATCATATCTGCACTGGATTCTATAGATCACTAAAGAAAGAAGCATGATGATCAGTAAAAGTTCCTGAAGAATTCATTGAGACCGCCCCAGTTGGCTTTCTCGTATATTGGCTATAGGTTCTCTATATAAGGAATTTACTCTTTAACTGAGTTTTTGCGGCATGAGAAATTCGCAGATATGACACAATGGTCTGTCTGATGTGCCTATAGAGGCGATAATACACATAAAGTGTATTTATCAGTTTCTGAGGTAAGAAACAAGTCTATAGGGTGTTGATGGATTGCCTGCAACGTCAGAGATTCAGCTGGCCTGTTAATCACAGTATAGACAAATATAGAAATTCTTTCGTAGGCTATGAATGTTGCTATTATTGCCATTCCAAAAACTCAAAACTATAACAAAACCAAATCAGACTAATATCTAAAATGGATGTCTAAACTAAGTCCCGATTTGAACTTTTCAATACAAAGTATCACTAGTGTTATGCCTTAGTGACAAGATGTATCAATCTGCTCCTGGTTTCCTCAAAAATAGCAAAACGTGTTCTTAGACCACCTAAGCCCGAATTATAAGAACAAAATATTTAAACACAAATGTCAGCCTACCCTAAAGTCAAAGAATACAATTTTAAAGCTAGTTTGTAAGGTCCTTTGACTTCAATACAATTTTTGAATTGTTCAACATAGACTTTCTTTCTGCCATAAATTTGCTTTGGCGTGCATCGTCGGCCTAATTTTGCAATTGCAAAATTCTTAGTTCTAGTAGTAGCACCGGGTCTTTATCGAAAACCTAGTAAAAATGTCTAGTGCGTTCACGTGTACACATACACATACATATATGAAATCTCAGAATTTTTGTCCACTTCAAACATTTAGAAACTACGAATGCAAATTGTTGTTCCCAGAATTTTACAGCACAACTGAGGAATTATTGTAGAGGTATTTGAGATCTTGTTACCATCAACTGATTTATCAGTTAAGATTATGACAATGGAACTTCAAAATAACATTGATTTTTACCTATAAAGATGATGTTTGAATTGGAATAAAGACTGTTTATATCATCTTCCAGAAATCACATACAAAGTACAATTATAAGAAGTGACTTTTCAAATGCGGATAAAAACAGATTCTATTTTTTTTTTTTATTCTTTTTTCTTGATACTCTGCAACACAATTATAAGCTCTCTCAAGTAATAATGCAGCAAACAAACGCTAGAAAATTTCATTGAAATTCAAAATTTCATTTTTCTTTGATTTTCTGAGAACTGTTTGAGCAGCTTTCAAAAAGTCTACTTCCCATTTCCAATTCTACTGTTTGATGAAATCCTGACAATGCAACGTGAATTTCATCTTTAATGATATATTTTTATTTTACATTCTCTGAATCAACTCCTTGCCAATCAATGACAAACTGTTGATAACGAAAATATCATTTGATTCATGAAAGGAACTACCGTACTGTGAAAATTCAATATCAATTCAATATCAAAGGTGTACATTAGGGTGGTCGTTAAAAAAAAGGTCATCACGGATGGGCCTTAATCGGCTATTAATGAAGAAAAAAAGTTCACTTATTTTTTCAGATTTTTATTTTCATCCCTTATAATAGTCGCTGTAGGGGTAAATTAAATGTGCATACTAGGAAATTTACGTTAAAGCTATCAAAAAATCCTACAGGAGAGGGATGATATCTCCCCCCGCTTCGACGGGAGGGTCAATTTAATTAAATAATTACATAAAATAGAAAAAAAAATAATTAAAAAACAACGGCAACACTTGTAATGGTACTTTGATGTAATTTTCGAATAGTTGGTCGTTTTCGAGCCATTAGTGAAAAACTCCCAAAAAATGCATTTTTGCATCATTTTTTGCATTTTGTTTCCATGTTGCATCACGAAATTTTGTTGGCGAACCTCAGATTCGGATTCAGCACCCCCAAAAACATAAAAAATGCGCACAAATCAAAACTACCCCACAATTTGCATGGTAAAAATACAATATGACTGGTTAATAGTATGAAGCTCTATTTCCAAACTCAAACATTTTAAAATATGAACGACGACCTTATATACAGGGTGTTTTGCATAAATAACAACAAAGTGCCTTAGCGTATAGGTTGAGGCAAAACAAAAAATATTCTGCAGTAGTGGAGGGAAGTCTTTTCCCCACAGGCGAGATGGGCAATCTTCTATCAGAATTGCCTTGGAATGAAAACAAAATTATTTAAAAATATAATAGAAACACCTGTGTCATGCTTTAACTTTCTTCAAGTCAGAAATTAATTTTTGAACTCAATTCCAAATCAATCATGAGAAGAAATAAAACGAAAATTGTTAATATTTTTTTTTTACTTTTTTTTCCAAAATTCAAGGCTGTTAGAAATTTTTATTCAAACACCAAAAACTTAATGCTCCAAGGTCTCCTACATTTTACCCCGGAAGTGCATTAAACTGTGGTAACAATTTGATACCAATTTGGTTTCAAGATTGCATTAGGTACATTATTTAATAAAATTTCAACTGTAGTGGAAGCTCTAACTGCTTCTTTGGTTATTTTTTTAATTATGTAAAATATTATAGAACAAATAATTCTATGGAAATCATAGACCTGCCTTGTTGAGTAAAATTCACCTAGGGTATTCTTAAAAAAAAAACAAATAAATAAAATCAAATAAAGTCAACTGCGATAATACCAGAAATCAAATCAACTGGAGCTAAAACGCAAAACAAATTGAATTGACTTTTATAATAAACAGACCACTAAAAGCTATTTTAAAACCATATTTTTATCCCAATCACAATTCATTGTATTGTTCTCATAAAAGTAAACACAATATCTTGTTAAATAAAATAAAAAAATGATTTACCTTTTTTTATGTCACTCATATAAAATGATAGAAAGAAACATAATCATAAGCACTTCCCGGGATAAGAATAATAACTTTATATAGGTGCTAGCATTATCATAAACATAAAATATGACACAAATCCATAAAATTCTAGCGTTGTGCTCCATAAAAAAAAAACTGAAATCACATTGCAAAATAAAAATAAAAATAAAAACAAAAAAAATGGAAGCAAAATTCGTTGATCCTTTCATTTTTGTGATAAAAAAAAACATTTTTCGCAAAGGTATCGTAAAATATACGCTTCTTCATTGAAATACCGGAATCATTTATAGGTACAAAAACAACAAATAATATTCTCTTAATACGATTTGAGTAGGTAAGCAGATTAAGCTATTTAAAAAACGTGGTGCGCACGCTTTATTTTGGAATGCAGAAATTCTCTTTAAAAGAGGTGATAGCAATTCGAATTTTATTTTAACTGATTTTATTTTTCTTGATTGAATTGTTTAATCAGCAATGCTTTGTAATATTATGACTTGAACGTGTTGTTTTTTTGATATAAAACAACAATTTCGTCTAGAAATACCTACCTGATTGATAAAACATATAACTTCACAAATTAGCTTTGAACGTGACTTATGTACAAATAAATCTATTCCAACGTACAGTACCTACTGATTGATTTTTCATCATTATTAACATACTTTTTTCAAAGACAATAATAATATACGTGCAAGTGTTACCTATTACACTTTATAATAGATTATTATTTATTTATTTTGAGATTGCATTTTCCAAAAATGCCTTAATGATTTTGGTGAAATTTCATAGGCAAAAAAAGTCCTTTTAGTTAATTCAAGCGTCGTCAGTTGAATTCATGACCTTAGGCAAATCGGGCGGTGCCTTCCTTCACACTGCGTACAATTTTTAACACATCCAGCCCTCAAAAACGCTCAAAACCAGCTGAATTTAGACTCACAACAAATTTCGATATGACGAGACTAGACTTAGGGCTCTGAATCCTCGGTACCTCATATACGGGCAGTTTGAAAAAAAGGAAAATGCCATCTAACTGGTCAGTAAAGATCAACTAGTCCTAGAAATTGGTCAGTCCTAGATAACTTCTAATCAAGGCTCAAGTTTTCTATAGGTCATGGAAGGTCACACTCGTTTTTGGGCACCTCGTTTGTGGGAAACGGCCAGCCATTCACTTTTTAGGTCTAGAAGAATTTCAAAAAAGCCGGAAATTAAAACCATGGACAACTTTCTAACAGATTTTATAAATTTATTTTGTTTCTGTTTTGTTTGAGAATTTGTTTTGCTCCAAAAAAAGTTATTCGCAATGCCTCGGATACGGACGGATTTACTGTTGACGAACCTAGCAAACGGAATAAGGACAACGAACTTCGGATCTGCACATGAAATGTTCTGTCTCTCAATAGACCACGTGCAGCCGTCAGCAGACCAGACATCACTGCCATCCAAGAAGTGCGATGGGATGGGCCGGGCAAAAGAAAACTGAAAGACTACCACATCTACTACGGTGACTGTTATCGACCACAAGGGCAGCGTCTTTTTGGCTGTGGATTCGTCGTTAGAGGCAGACTAAGGCAAGAAGTATTGAGTTTCAACTATGTGAACGAGCTCCTCACGACAGTTCGCATCAAGGCTAAATTCGCCAACATTAGCCTCATATGCGCGCATGCCCCCACAGAGGAGAAAGATGACACCGCAAGGATGAGTTCTACGAGCTCCTGGACAAAACATATGAGCAATGCCCTAGCTATGACATTGAAATTGTCTTGGGTGATTTTAATGCAAAACTAGAAAGAGAAGACATCTATGGTGGCACAATCGGAAGATACAGCCTGCACCACACCACCTCCGATAACGGACTCAGGTTGATCGACTTTGCTGCGGGGCGAACGTTGTGGTAGTTAATACGCAGTTCCCGCATCTCGATATACGCAAGGGGAGATGGCAAATTCCTGGTCAATCAACTGCCAACCAGATTGACCACATTGCGATCGACGCAAGGCACTCCTCCAGTATTACGGATGTCCAAACGTTCCGAGGAGCCAACGTTGACGCGGACCACTACCTCGTTGAAGCCAAGATTATGCTACGGATATCCAAACCAAAGCCAAAACAGGGAAATACTATGAGGAAGTTCGACGTCGGACGGCTACAGTCACAAGAAATTGCCAGGTCCTTTTCCGATTGAGTCTCTCGCACCCTCTTAGATAGTAATTAGCATGTAGCCAAACAAAAGGCATACAAAGCGGCCGGCACTGCATAGAAGGACCATAGCTGCTCGCGAGCTCTTTGAGCAGAAGAGGAGAGGGGAACACAAGCTTTTAAGAAGAAAAAAGAAAGAGCATGAGAAGCGCGTGATCAGGGAATTAGAGGGATGCTATTGCAGGAATGAAGTTCAGAAATTTTACCAAAAAGTAAAAGAAACCTCCCAAGGTAACAAGGCCCAAACCGAAGCCTGTAAGGACGGTCAGGGAAACATCGTGGTAGAGTCGCAGTCGGTGCTGAGCTGAGGATATGGACAAATAATTGCTGCAAATTGTATAACGGCGTTGACGAACCGAATTCCGCTACCATGCGAATGGCACCATTCAACTTGGGCGACGTAGGCCAACAATTCTATCCACCCGATCTCGACGAAGTGAAGATAGGTATATCTAAACTTAAGTCCAATAAAGCTGCTGGAGCTGATGGCCTTGCGACTGAGCTATTCAAAGCGGCTGGCGATGAATTGGTTAGGAGTATACACTAGCTCATCTGTAAAATATGGTCGGAGGAAAGCATGCCCTATGAATGGAACCTCAGCGTTGTTTGCCCGATTATCAAGAAAGGCGATCCTCTGGACTGCACCAATTACAGAGGCATCAGTCTTCTAAATATCACCTATACAAGATCTTCTCTGCCATACTTTGTGAACGCCTGAAGCCATTCGTCAACAACCTGATATAACCATATCAGTGTGACTTTAGGCCAGGGAAGTCCACCATCGATCAAATATTCGTACTACGGCAAATCTTGAAGAAAACCCAGGAGTTTCAAATCGATACCCACCACCTTTTCATCGATTTCAAGGCCAGGTATGACAGCATCTGTAGAGACGAGCAATGTATAGTTTTGGCATCCCTGCCAAACTCGTCCGTTTGTGCAGGATGACGATGGAGAATGCACGCTGCTCCATCAAGGTCGGCAAAGACCTCACCGACACCTTTGATGTCAAAAAAGGTTTTAGGCAAGGCGACGCGCTGTCATTTGACTTCTTCAACATCGTTCTTGAAAGAATAGTGTAAAACTCTCACGTCAACACTAGATGCAGAATCTTTCAAAAGTCCGTCCAATTACTCGCTTACGCTGACGACATTGACATAATCGGACGAACAAAACGTGATGTCAGTGGTGCTTTTGTGAGTATTGAGAAGGAAGCCAAGAAGATGGGTTTAACGGTGAATGAAAACAAAACGAAATATATACTGTCAACAAGAAAGGGCACCCAACACCGACGACTAGGACAGAACGTCACTATAGACAGCTATAATTTTGAGGTGGTCAGAGACTTTGTCTACCTAGGATCTGCTATAAACTTAGCGAACAATACTACTGCTGAGATAAAACGAAGAATCACTCTTGCCAATCGCTGTTTTTTCGGGCTAAGAAGGCAATTGAGAAGCAAAGCCCTCTCTCGAGCATCTAAACTGTCCCTTTATAAGACGCTTATCATCCCGGTCCTGATAAATGGTGCAGAGGCATGGACACTGCTAACGGTGGATGAGAACGCGTTACGCTGTTTTGAGAGGAAAATTATCCGGGTGAATTTCCGTCCTGTCTGCATAGATGGAGAAGAAGATACAACAAGGAACTGTACGGGCTGTACAGCGACACCGACCTAGTCATAAAAGTGAAAAGCCAATGGGCCTTACTAATAATCAAACACTAATGTCGACTATTAGCTAACTGCGAGGTTAAAATAAAATGTGGAGCTTAAACGGAATGCTACCAATAAAGAATTTCAACCTTTTGCTAACAAAATCCTCAGACTTTCCTTGAATCTACTACAATATGCATCAAATTCTATCAAACAAAACCGCACACTACAATAACACAAGTAAAAACATAGAAGAAGAAATACACACACACAAATGCATTGACACAGGGTCGGCGGCGTGCAGTTACACGGTTGAATTCTGGGGCGCCCAAGGAAAGCAAGATTTAAAAAAAAAAAAAAAATCATTGAGGTGCTTCTGTCATTTTTGCCCAGCTATACGAAGGTGTATAGAGATTTTAAAACGTTAAAAACGTAAAAAAAAGCTAATCAAACTAAATAAAAAAGTGAAACAAAAGTAAATAAGTGAATATCTGCAATACTTATTTAAAAAATATATATGTATGTATAAGACAACATGCGGACTTAAATAATGTAAGAACACCTATTATACGGAGTGAACAAATTTTTCATTTCACAGTAAGTTTTGTCTCATTCTACATAAAGTTATGTGAAGGGGAGTTCTTTAGAAATACATAATCTTAAAATACTTTTCTTTCTTCTTCTTCACGAAAATATAAAACTGAGATGAAAGGTCAAAAAGACCTTTGAGAATATATCATTCAAAGCGTTGAAAATAACTCTGCACTTCAGACACTTAATGGATATGAGCGCCTTGCCATCACCAACAAAAATGAGGCCGTCCCTGCTGGACGAGAATTTCTCATTTGACAGATGAATCTCAAACTAAATCAATTGATTGAAGTATATTTTTATTTACAACAAATTAGATTTATTAAAGCAAAATATCATGAGTTATCAATTGAAAAGTATTCTACGATAGTTAAATAACCTAAAAAACATCACTTCACATAGCTTTATGAGGAAATATCAAACAAAACTCACTTTTGAAATAAAATATTTGTACACTCTTGATTATAGGCGTTTTTACCGGATTTAACGTAGCACCGCGTGTTTTTTCATATTTTGTTTAGTAAAGTATTGCATGTGTTCATTACACTAATTATATTACACTTTTTTATTAAGTTTAATTAGGTTTTTTTCACTCGTTTAACGATTTGAAATCGCAATATACTTTCTTCCATAGCTCAGCAAAATGACAGATGAATTTCATTTTTTTTTAATTGTTCAAAGAGTGAAGATAAGTATTGCCTTATTCTTTTTTAACAGTAACTTTTTCAGTACTATAGTATGTAATTTGTTCAAAGGGTTTGGACGATTTTAATTTTATTTTATGTACATAGTTGATAAACATAATGCAAGAACATGCATATTTTGAGTAAACTTAATAGTTAGTTATGATATATGAACATACCAGTATGAAATTGCTACGGAAATAAATTATTTTCTGTTGGGATTCCTACAGTGATATTTCTGTTCCTGCAAACTTAGTAGATATTTTTTTATTAGCTATCAGAGTACTGTTGTTTCCATTGGTTTTCTCAGAAATGTTATCCTTTTTAATTCCAATAAAATATGAAACGACCGACTTTCAAATGCCAAATTACGCTATTTTATGAGAAACGTTTTTTCAAACATTAATTTCTCTGATAAGTAATCCGCAAGAATGACTACGTATGTTTACGTGTAAAGGTGTGCTCTCTGACACTCCTTAATGACAGCGGGAAGTAAAAAAACACTCCTAAAACATGATTGTAGGGAACGAAGCCACTGGAAGACTATTGTAATACAGAAGGAGTTAAAAAGGACTACTAAGAGTGACCAAAGAAAACCCACATGATTGACAACCATTTTGAAGTTTCTCTCGTTATGTTTTAGACTAGACGTTTGTGAAAGTATAAATATACTTTAAAAATATTCAGATAGATTTGATTAATTAATATAATGTTAAATAAATAAAAAACTATGAAACGAATTCTAAAAACTCAAAATAAATCCGTTCCCATTCAACACAAAAAATTACTTTTTAGATAATACGTAATTTGGTATGCAAATATATACAATGGAATCAAAAAATTATGCACATATTCAACGTAAATCCAGACGTACTAAATATTTATGAAGAAAATAAATAATCTGTTCCTGTTGCAATACATAAACATAAGAACAATAAATAAAGTACTTCTATATAAAGTTCTTCTTTTTCACTGTAAAACAAGGATCTGAAGATTGAAACCAACCCATGGAAATAGGTACCTATTGAAATCTATCTGATAACTTGGGAATAGATTTAAGTAATAAATACCAATTTAAATACCATAAAACAGCACTAAGGCAACACTTTTTATTTAGTGTTCGACTTTAAACATGGATTTCTATGTATTAAATTTTGACATATTGCTAACGACTAAACTGGAGATTAAATTCGTTATTGGTATGTGGATTTTCTAAAATCCGGAGATTTTGTTCTAAGCTTAACACTAAATTTGATTATTAGTAAGGCCCAATGACTGAGATGGCTGGGTCACCTAGAGCGAATGGGCAACAATGCTCCGGCCCGGAAAGTCTTTGAATCCAACCCCTTGGGACAGCGCAATAGAGGTGGACAGCGTAAAAGGTGGCGCACACAAGTGGAAGAGGGCCGCAACCAACTTGGCGTGTCAAACTGGAGACAGCTAGCTAGAAACCGAGCCGGCTAGAAGAAGCTTTTTGGTTGAGGCCCTGGTCCACCCCAGACTGTAGCGCCACCTTAAGTAAATAAGTAAGTAAGTAACAAAATTAGAAGTCTTAAATATTTCGATTAGTTTGCTGTTGTTTTTTTTATTAATTTTTCCTGCTTAAATTTTTTTATAAAATTTTTTAAACTACCTATCCATTTTGGCAGGATATTTAATTTTGAACAAAAAGTTTGAATATTGAAATAGTCAAATTCCATCTAGTTTCCGAGTTATAACAAACATATTGAAAAGTGGCAAGTGGTACTATTTTCTCAGAAACGCATGGGAAATTTAGTAGAATTTTCGGTTTTAGACATACTTATGGGCAAAACAAACATAGCTTTTTCAATAATAAAAAAACATTGCACGTTATTGTTCCCTTAAACTTATCATGTTCCGGTCTATTAATAGTTTATATAGACTATTAGCCGCGTTCATTTTGAGGTGGCAAAGTAGATACACGTGAGTAATAATATTTTATTAAGAAATTGCAATCGAACGCACAGAAATGATTCTGCTTTGTGCTAAAAGCAATCGGCGGAGTTTTCAATAAGTACAATAGCCTACAGATTGTCCATCATCTCATCAACTAATGACGCAATTTTTTTATTTTTTATTTTATTACAGACGCTTTTTTAAAAAGGATTTGTTCAAACAATTTTTATTTCATTTTGTTAACTCTCCAATTTGTATTTTTGAATAAAATTCTAATTATTCGAATGATGTAAAGCAGCACCATAACACTATAATATACGTTTACCTAATATGTAGAAAAGCAGGTAGGTATGAACATCAGGTCGTGTGATGAGAGACAATGCGTCGAATTTACACCGCCTCACAATGACTTATATTGACTTTTTTGGTTGCAATAATCATAAATCTTAAACAAGCAAATATAAATATCGTGATAATTTTTGTTTGCTTGAATGAAATTTTCAAGGTTATAAAATTGTTGAACTAAGAAAACAAAAAAAAACACTTGAAGGTTATTTAAGAGTGTTTTTGCCAAAGTAAAACTTTTTCTTACCAGAGAGAATAGAAATTACATTCACTTTCCAATTGTTTGGGACCACTATTTGAACAAACGTTTCTTAGCGATAAGTTCCATGTACAAAATGTTTTTCCTTGATATATTTAATACTGAAAAAATGCAATAATTTTTGCACTATGAAAGCTTGCGGTTAAAATAAAAGTCAAGTGAACTTGCTTATGTCTTCAATTCAAGAGAGCGTTTTATTCAGAGTAGGAGATATTTATAGCTTATGAGTAGTTAGTTTACAATAACAAATTGGGCGGAATTTTAACTTGACGAAGCGTCATTACTAAAATAGTTTATTGGAAAGTTAGAATAATTCATTTTAATATTTAAGGATATGTTTACAATGAGTGTGAGTTTTGAATTGAATTTCTTTTAGTACAAATATGAGAAATGATTAAACACCGGCCACGTTGAAGAACTGCACATCTTCAATCCATTGGTAATATGGCTAGCTTATGAATTGGTCTTCTTAGTATTCCTCTTGGTGTTCTTATATCGGCGACTCGAACTCTATCATCATCACCTGTCACCACGGCCTCCACCCTTCCTGTTATCCAATGTTGAGGGGGTAGATTATCGTCGTGTATGATGACAAGTTTTCCAATTGCAAGGTTTGGTTGCCCACGCACCCACTTGTTTCTTATTTGAAGTTCGAGTACGTAATCTCTGGACCAAGCTTTCCAGAACTTTTGCTTGAGTGCACATAAGAGTTGCCACCTTCTCAAGCACCCCATTTTGGATTCTGGCACGTCTGGCACGGATTCTGGCGGCAGCGAACGAAGAGCCTCTCCGATTAGTAAGTGCGCTGGAGTTAGCGCTTCTCCATCGTTCGGATCTTGACTTAGCGGTGAGATTGGTCTCGAATTTAGAACGGCTTCGACCTCGACAAGCGTCGTTTGAAGTTCTTCTGCGGTGAGGAGAGCGTTGCCGATTGTTCGTTGGAGTCGATTCTTTGCTGACTTGACGGCGGATTCCCACAATCCGCCGAAATGCGGAGCTCTTGGAGGTATGAAGGCAAACTCGATCCCACTTCCTGCAGCATACAATTGAATGTCCTCTCTCTGGGAAGCAAATGCGTCTTGAAGTTCCTTTAGCTTCCTGTCTGCTCCTACAAAATTGGTGGCGTTGTCGCAGTAGATCTTGCCGGGCAGTCCTCTCCTTCCAACGAACCTTTTAAGACACAAAATAAAACAATCAGAAGTTAAATCACTAACAAGTTCTAAATGAACAGCCTTTGAAGTGAAACAAACAAATACTGCTATATAAGATTTAATAGGTGGTCGACCTCGAATTTTCAAAGATGAATACACTGGACCACAGAAGTCAACTCCTGAAATTGCAAAGGGCCGTAAAGCCTTAAGCCGATCAGCCGGCAAATTACCCATTATTTGGGTCTCTAATTTTGGTTTATAGCGAAAACAATGAACGCATTTTCGAACAACTCGGATACAGGCTTCTCGAGCGTTTATAAGCCATATGTTTTGGCGCAGTATTGCAATCATTGCCTTTGGCCCTGCGTGACAATTTGTAAAATGCAGGTGTGTCAAGTACAATGTCATAAAAGGAGAGTCTTTTGGCATAAGCATTGGAAATTTTGTATCATATGGTAAGGGTGCATTTAATAAACGCCCTCCGACACGCATTACTTCAAAGGACCGTTTCTTTTCCTTAAATCCATGAATGAAAGGATTAAGCTTTTGAATATTTGGTGACAAGGACTGGGATTTTTTCAACTTTTGAATTTCATCTGCAAATTCATGTTTCTGAATCGTTTCAATAATCTTCATAAACGCTCCTCTTAATTCTTTGGCAGTGGGGGTTTCTGATGAATTCTTTCTGTACTTGTTGGTCATAAACCGATACAAGTATGCAACAATTCTTAATATTTTTAAATATGAAGAATGTTTCGAAATCAATTCTAAAATTATATTAGGTTCACTACTGACCGCAAGCAAGTTAAATTGAGTTTTTCTTTGTTCCAATGACTCTTCTTCAGGCGACAATAAAAAATGATCGTTTTTAGGCCAATAAGAAGGCATTTGAATGAGAAACTCAGGACCTTCAAACCAGGTTGAATTTATTAATTCTTCTACATTACATCCTCGAGAAACAATATCAGCGGGGTTTTGAGATGATGGGACATGTCGCCAAGATATATTTGCCGACCATTCCTGGATTTCTGAGACTCTATTTGCCACGAAAGTAGTGAGTGAAGATGGATGTGTTTTAATCCAATGTAATGTTATTTCTGAATCTGTCCAGAAAACAACATTCTCAATTTCGTAATTTGAAAGCATGTTTTGAACTCTAGAAAAGAGTTTTGCCAAGAGATGCGCTGCACATAACTCAAGTCTTGGCAACGACTTTGTTTTAAGGGGAGCAACTTTAGACTTGGCTGTTAAAAGCCGTGAGCGAACTATATCGCCTTCTTGGCTACGGACATAAATACAGCATCCATATGCTCGTATGGAAGCATCAGCGAAACCGTGAATTTGACATTTATAATTATGAGACGTATGAACATATCGTGGTAGTTTTATTGTGTCTAATTTCGATAAATTGACTTTAAAATCTTGCCAACAACTATCTAATCGCATTGGAATTGACTCATCCCAATCTAGTTTTCTCAGCCAAAGCTCTTGCAATAAGATTTTTGATTTAACTACAATTGGACATAAAAGTCCCAATGGATCAAACAATCGAGAAGAAACCGAGAGAATGTTTCTTTTCGTGGCTTTTAAATCCTGAAAGTTTTCTTCCAGTCGAAATTTGAATGTATCATCTTTTGGAACCCAGTGGATTCCTAATGCCTTTACGAAATCAGCATCATTTATTTGGAGCAGTTTTTCCGTTTGTAAGTCATTGCCATTTAGATTACTTGAGCACCACTTTGCTAATTTGAACCCACCCGATTCTAAGACTTCGGAAACTTGCGAACGAATTTTTTCAATGCCTTCAACATCGTCAGCTCCTGTTAACATGTCATCAACGTAAAAATCTTCACGGATGACTTTTGAAGCAATTGGATGTGAATTCTTGCAGAATTCACTCAGGTATAATAAACATCTTGTGGCCAAAAAAGGTGCAGGAGCGGTTCCATATGTTACAGTATTAAGACTGTACAGGTTTAATGGCTTTTGAGGATCTTCCCTCCATAATATAAGTAAAAATTTTCGGTCTGCCTCGTCAATTTGTACTTGACGGTACATCTTAGTGATATCAGCAGTGATTGCGTATCTATGCAGTCTGAAACGCAGTAAAGTTGAATACAATTCTTCTTGAACAATAGGGCCAACCATTAACGTGTTGTTCAATGAGATTTGAGTCGATGTTCGGCTTGAAGCATCGAAAACTACACGCAATTTCGTTGTTGTACTTTGCGGTCTAAGAACACATTGGTGTGGGATGACATAATGTGGACCTTTCAAAATATCGTAATTTGTCAAATGCATATGACCGAGATCAAGATATTCTTTCATAAAGTTCATATACATTTCTCGTAGTTGAGAGTCTTTTGAAAGTCTTCGTTCTAAAGAGAGGAAACGCTTTTTTGCTGTTTCAAAAGAAAAACCCAAAGAATCAGGGGTGGACTTAAATGGAAGAGAAACCTTGAAACAACCATTTGGTAAACGTTGAAACGTTTTTAAAAAATAATCCTCACAATCTTGTTGCTCTGGAGTGAATCTTATTACCTGTGACTCCTTGGGAATTTCCTCTAACTCCCAGAATTTTATTAATGTAGAGTCAAGTGATTCAGTATCTTCAGCAAGAGTGAGAACACTGCATATTTTAAATTTTTTACTTTCTGCACACTTAAACTTTCCAGAAACAATCCACCCAAGCAATGTTTTTTGAAGTGTTGGAAGATAAGGATTAATTTTTATTTGTCCTATTGATAGTAATTCAAAGAACGTTTCTGCACCAAGTAATAAATCTATTCTTTGCGGCTTATAAAAGAAAGGATCAGCTAGTTCAATATTTTTTGGTAAATTCCAATCTTTTGTTGAGAATGTGTGGTCAGGTTGATAACCGGATATTGATCTCATAATCCAAAAATCAGATGAAAACTGATGCGAGTTTATACGCGATCTTACAGTTGCATGTAGTTTTTGTTTGATTGTTTGATTAGATTTACCTATTCCTGTTAAATTAAGATTTGTTTCTTCTTTTTTAAGTTGTAGTTTTTGTGAAAGTTCCTCGGTTATAACATTAACTTGTGAACCGGAATCCAGTAATGCTCTAGCCAAATGATATGAACCTGATTTGTCTTTAATTTTGACAACTGCTGTAGCTAGAATGACATGATCATCAGAGGCCGAGGCATGATTAACCACAGCACGAGAAGTCGACGATTGATCAATTTTATTAATATTATCAAACTGAATAGGCTGGCTAAAAGTTGAAGAGTTCATATTCAATTGGGAATTGTTAGATGAATATTGATGAAGAAGAGTGTGATGAGCCTTATTGCACACACTGCAACGACTAGCCTTACATTTAGAGACTGAATGACCTTTTCGTAGACAATTGATACAAATAGGTACTCCCTTTGCAAACTCAAAACGCTGTTGTACAGGCAGCGCCATAAAAGAATTACACGTATTTATAAAATGTTCATTTGAAGAGCAGAATGCACATTTGCTCGATGTTTTCGTGGTTGCTTTTACTGCCGAAAATGTGGATTTCAAATTCTTTTTCATTCCAGCATCTTCTTTAGGTTTATTATTTTTAACCTTTGAAGTTGATGCCTCAGCAGCTGAAACATGCTGGAAACGTTTATTGAGAGCGACTTCACAATCTTTCCATAATGGAAGTTTATCGTAGTCTAATTGTTCCTCCCAATATAATCTTGTGGGAACATCAACCTTAGACATTACTAAATGTATTAAAATAGCACTGGTTATGTTCTTTTCATCACCGATAGACAAAAGCGATTCATATATAGCTGAAACTGTATCTACAATTGAACGTAGACCAGAGGCTGATGGCTTATTAGCTTCAGGAAGCTCAAAAAGCTTTGAGATATTTTCGAAAAAGATCAAACAAGTATTATCATAAACCTTTTTAAGACTTTCCAGAGCCTTTGAATAATTGCTTTCAGAAATTTGAAATGCACTGACTGTGCCCAACGCTGTATCCGAAAGGCAAGATAACAGATGATTGAATTTTTCAATATCACATAACGATGGATCCTGATCCACTAAACTTTCAAATAAGCTAATAAAATTCTTATATTCAGAGTATTTACCACTAAATTTAGGAAGTCTCATATTCGGAAGTCTTGAGTGGTGCAATCCTAATCCAATCGTTGACACCTCATGAACATTTGACTTCTTGTGTTTATTCATAAGTGCTAATAGCAACGATTTTGTACTCACACATATATTTTCAAGCTCACTTCGCGATTTATCAGTTGGATCAATAGAATCTATTTTATTTTGAAAATCCATTGCCTGTTCTATATATGAATTTAAAATATCCAATCGACATTCCAACTCAAACGTATTAAACGAAATTGTTTTATCTTGAATCGACTTTTTTATCCGTATAATATTATCTACAACTGCCTCTTTGCGTTGCAATATTTGCTGCAAACCATCTTCTTTGTTTACTTGGCTCTGTCGTCTTTTACTCATTTCTATTGTATATTTTTGACACTAACAATATTTGCAATAAATAATGAAACAAATTTACTATTTGCTGTCGAATTTCAATCTTTAATCCACTTAGAATCAATGTATGAAGCTTAATAGAAAATTCTATTTAAACTAAGTATGTATTCCTTGAACAAACTTATCAAAGAAAACCGTTTTCCACTGGTCGAATCTGATCAGATGGAGATGATTGATAAGAAATTTATATACACGATAAGCACTGACCGAGCTACGAAAATGAGTGTGAAGCAAAATGGAGAAAAAGTCACTGGGTAGTTTGATAAGCTTAATTTGTTTTTTATGATTTTATTTTTTTGTTGTTTATATATACAGAACTTTATTAACTTAACTTTAAAGTTAAGTGCAAATTATGCAATAATATTATTTTTAATCACGGATTTGAGATAAATAATTGCATATGTTTATTGTTAATGAAATATGAAGATGCAAATAAATTATGTTCTCTTCAGTGATCTCAATAATTGAATCACGAATGAAAATGGTTTGTATGTGTAGAAATGGACTATTTCCACTGCTTTGCATTGACTATGCAGCGAATGAACTTGATGAAGATTTTAAGACTTTGCAAGTTGATCTTTTTAATAAGTATTGCTTTATTATGTTTTATTAATTAGATATTAGATTAATAGGCAATATATAAATTGGAGTAATGAATGTTTCACTTCATATTACTATTTTATATGTATGTAAAGTTGAATAATATATTTGGTAAATGCAATTAATACTACAAGTGCGTTTTAACTCAATTATTTTTGTATAGCAATTAATAAATGTTAATATAAGAAACATAAACTTGTTCTATGACAAATATTGCCTTGCTTGTAAGCAGAATTTAATATGATTCGCACTTTTGCTTTTTAATTGCATTTAGATACCTGGTCATTGGATTGAACTTCCTTTGTATAGTGTTTACAGAAGCACCTCATGGGGTTTTTGTTCCTAGCCAAGGCACGTGATGATCGTCGCTGGTCTTTCCTACACTATAGACACCTGGTTTCTTCCTTCTCCGATAGTGATTTGGTGATTCCCTTTGTTCCTGGACAAAACTTGGCGATCTTTGGTGGTTTTGGCACAATAGAAACCTTGTGCTTTCCTTAGTGGAGCTGCTGTGGTTCACTGCTTTTATGTAGTAACACTTGCTCTAACGCGCGATTAAGAATATTTCTACTGTTGATTTTAGTTTAATTTAGCGTGTGAACTTTTGGAAAGTACAGTCCCGTATGCGCGTGGTATAGTTAATTCAACTTCACGTGTTATATGCGGTAAACTCGTATTTTATTAAAATAAAAGAAAGGAAACTTTGATTTTTAAATTTAATTATTTAATAACTTTAATTTTAACTCGCACAGCTTTTTTTAAAAAAATTATTCTAATAGAAAAGTGCCTGCTCGAGCGCCATGAAAAAATGCAATAATTTTTGCACTATGAAAGCTTGCGGTTAAAATAAAAGTCAAGTGAACTTGCTTATGTCTTCAATTCAAGAGAGCGTTTTATTCAGAGTAGGAGATATTTATAGCTTATGAGTAGTTAGTTTACAATAACAAATTGGGCGGAATTTTAACTTGACGAAGCGTCATTACTAAAATAGTTTATTGGAAAGTTAGAATAATTCATTTTAATATTTAAGGATATGTTTACAATGAGTGTGAGTTTTGAATTGAATTTCTTTTAGTACAAATATGAGAAATGATTAAACAAATACCTATGAGCAAGTCGGTATAGGCGGTGCTCAAAGGGTAGACAGACACGGAGCATTCACAAGCAGGACACAAGCAAACCTCTGTCTATCAACTCCTAATCTCTACACCTTTACCTGATAGATGGGGTTCCAATCCCGGTTTTAGGTGGCAGTAAAAGAGAGAGAAGGGAGGAGTGTTCCCACCGGTGCAGGGAATTAACTTCACGGGAACTACCTTCACATGGGAATTAACTTCACCTTTAGTGGGAATTAATTTCACTTTTTTGAAGTGAAATTATTTCCCACTGAAAGTGAGTAATAATTTCACTTTTTTGTGGGAATTAATTTCACTTTAATGTGCGTTTCCTTAAATCCAGATTCTTTAAATGCAAAAGAAACTTTGCATACACCCAGCCTCGCACCTACCCCAAATCATATAATGTGCCCAATCAGGGGGGTTGCAGGGGGGCAGCATGCCCCCCCATACATACCTCACTGTTTATTCGCCGTAATGCTTTGCCTTACATAAATACAGTGCTAGCAGCAAGCATTACAGTGAATAAACAGTGAGGTATGTATGGGGGGGGCATGCTGCCCCCCTGCAACCCCCCTGCTTGGGCGCATTATAGGATTTGGGATAGGTGCGAGGCTGGGTGTATGCAAGTTTCTTTTGCATTTAAAGAATCGGGATCTAAGGAAACACAATTTTACATTTTTGTAATTTTTATCATATCATAGGTGGGAAATAACTTCACACAATTTTGGGATGAAATTATTTCCCACCTTCAGTGGGAAATTACTCCACAAAAAAAGGTGAAATTAAATCCCACTAGTGGTGAAGTTAATTCCCATGTGAAAGTAGTTCCCGTGAAGTTAATTCCCTGCACCGTCCCCACCGCACAATTGGAGTTGTATTAAGGGTTGGTCATTCATCGAGGTAACTTCCCTTCGACGGAAAAAAAACAATGGTTCAGAAACAACAACAAGTCTCCGATACGGATGATTTTAATGTAGACGACCCCATCAAACAAAACAAGGACAATGGATTTCGGATCTTCACGTGGAATGTCTGGACCTTAAACAGACCCCATGCAGCCGAACAATTAGTGAAGAACCTGATGTAACAGCCATCCAGGAAGTGCGATGGGATGTAGAGGGCATACGAAGGTCATGCAATCTCTTTAAAATCATGTACTTCAAAAGCAATTGTACGCAACTCGCAAGTCAGACAGAGGCACTCTTTTTCAAAAGTTCGTTCAACTTCTCGTAATTACTTATGCAGATGGTAATGACATCATTGGGAGAACGAAGCAAGCTGTTATCGACGCGTTTGCTAGTATTGAATCGGAGGCGAAAATAGATTTCGCTGCTTAATGAGAACAAGACGTAGTATATGCTATCATCGAGAAAGGAATCTCAACATCGTTGTCTCTGGCAAAATGTCACGATGGATAGGTACAACTCCGAAGTCCTCAAGGACTTTGTCTACCTGAGCTCCACTATTATAACGCAACACGACATCAGTGCGAAGAATTACTCTTACCAACCACTATTTCTTCGGGCTAGGAAGGCATGTCAGTAGTAAAGCCATCTCTCAAAGAACCAAGGAGATCTTATATAAGACTCTCATCATCCTGGTCCTGCTGTATGGGGCAGAAATATGGACCCTGTCAAAAACTGATGAGAATCTGCATTTGATTTGAAGGGTGATGCTCTTAGATCCAGTATGATTCGATGGAGTATGGAAGCGAAGATTTAACAACGAGCTTCACGGGCTTTTCACCGAGGTCGACCTGGTCAAAAAGCTGAAAATACTGCGGCTGAGATGGCCAGGACACGTGGAGCGTATGGACACCGACGCATTAACCCGACGAGTCTTTGAATCTACCCCTGATGGTCTACGCAGTGGAGAACGACCTCAACCAACTTGGAGTGCGTAACTGAAGGCAGCTAGCTAGGGGCCGAGCTGGCTGGAAAGGCTTGTTGGTTGAGGCCGTAGTCCACCCTGGACTGTTAGTGCCATCTAAAGTAAGTAAGTAAGTAAGGTGGGCCACTTATGAAATCTCGGCGAGCCACATGCAGCCCGCGGGCCGCAGGTTGAGTATAGCTGTGCTAGACAGATAGCGAAATCGTGAAAAAATGACCTCACACAAGTGGTGGATGCGTTGCGTATCAGTGTATATCATTTTTATTCTACGTCTTATGTAAAGATAAAAATATGGATGTAATAAAAAGTAAATAGCAGGACACTTTTGATGACTTTTCAGATCACTAAAAATATAAAATCAGTTGTTGCTTTATTTAATTTCCAAGTTTCTCAAAAAGCAAACTAATTTCTCTTCTGGTTTTGTTTGCAAAAAAATGGGTGTTCTGATTTTTGTAAGTGAACTTAGCAGGACAACTTTTTCAAAAGTAACGATTCTAAAGTTATTTACAAGTTAAAGACTACGAACGCATAAAGAAACGATATAATCTGCATTTTATTATCTCCGGGTCCGGGTCGAGGTTATCTTTTAACATGTATTACAAAAACAACATTTGATCCAGGTTTCTATCTAGGCTAATTTCAATAATCCAGATAGAGATTTTCACTCTAAACGGCAGAGGGCTGTTTACCATCGTGATTAATGTCAGCGGTTTTTCAGCAGTATTAGGAATAAAGAGGAAAAGATGCAGACTTTAAATGAAAAACAAATAAACATAAGAAAAAAAGAGACAGATATACAACACTTATTTGCACTAACCAGCATCGTTTTATTTTCATGAGCTGAACCATATGGGTTACGAGCGATAATAAAACGCGGCTATAGAGGTATAAAATGACGAAGGTGAATTAAAAATAGTAGCATGAAGTGTGGTTATAAAAATGCCGCTACCACGGCTAGACTCCAAGAGGTGGATTCAGCGATAAATTTTAAACAATAAGTGATAAGAAATAATAATTTGCTGTGTCAGATTTTAAGCTTCAAAAGGTGTGCTAAAAATAAATAATAGCAATAGCTAGCAGTAATATATTTTAACTTGCTTCAAGGGCAAATCTTGGTTTTAATTTGTATAAACAATATTAGACGTGTTGATCGAACTTAACAATGATAAGTTCAAGAAAATTATTTCGTTAAGAAATCAATGAATCTGTTAGTTTTTGCATCCATCCATATTTCGAGCATAAATTTATCTTAAACAGGTAGCTCTTGTAATGCGAATTTGAAGATATAATTGATTATAATCGTATCTATCTATAGGTATATTAAAATACATAGTAATACCTATACTACCTACTATTTAAATATAACAATATGCGAAAATGCATTCTCTAGAGTCTAGATCATCAAGAGAACATTAAATGGTGACTAATAACGGATATTTTTTTATTATTTATTTAAAATCTCAGGCTCTGGACCTTTGGCACCTCATATATGGAAAAAGCCATCTTATTGGTCAGGAATATTGGTCAGAAAAGGTCAACTAGTCTTGGTAATTGGTCAGCCCTAGATAACTTGTTATCAAGCTTTGAAGTTTCTCAAGACCTCACAAGGTCCTGAGCACTTTTTGGCACCTAATTTGTGGAAAACTTCCAAAAAAAAATGTTCATCCGAAAAATCTCTATATTGTGTTAAAAAGTCAACATTTTTCAGTTATTGGCCAGCCATAGACTTTTTTCTTGCGAATTTGTAGACTATGCCCAAAATCGTTCGTGACCTTGAAAAAATTGAAAAATCGTTAAAAAAAAGCTATAGCTGACCTTATACTAAAACTAACTGATCTATTATACAGATCTTAGGGCTTTTCAGGTAGTATTCATTTTATGCAAATTTCCAATTAATTAGAGGCCCAATTCATAAAAGAAATTTATGGGTGCCCAATTATTGAAAATAACTGACCTTTTATGACCGTGAACTGACCTTTGAAATGGCATACTTTTTTCCCCAAATGAAACGAACGTTAAAAATACATAGACAAAGAATTCTATGGCTGACCAATTACTGAAAATATTTGACCTTTTGTCACGACCTAGAGATCTTTCGGAGGGTTAACATTTTTTGCAAATTTTCCACAAATTGGGTGCCAAAAATCGTACATGACCTCGCGTGAACTTGCATGACCTTGATAAACTTTCAGCCTTGATTATAAGCTATCAAGGGCTGACCAATTTCTAGGACTAGTTTCTTCTTTCAAATTTCCCATATAGGTATGAGGTGCCAAAGGTCCAGAGCCAAAATCTCATACCATTAATTTTATGCTTTAACTATCAAATAGCAGTATAAGGATAGCTAGGATATGATGATATTAAACATCTAATAAAGATGCGAAAATTTTGACTTTTATTTTGATAAAACTTTGTATCTCTTAGGTAGAGAGAAGTTTTAAATTTAACTTAAACTACACTTGGACAGGTTTTAGGAGAGAAATACATATGTACACTAATTCATAACGTACCGAATAAAGTGAGGCATTGATGTTTATTATTTCAACAATGGTCAAATTTTCAATATAGTACCACTTTTTCTTGTTATTGGGCAAACCAATTTTATTTAAATTTTGCAATAAGGTCATGGCCTTATAGGCTGTGTTGCAAGTTGCCCCATTTAGTTAGTACCAAATGTTTTAGAGATCAAAAGCTTCAATTTGAGGCAGCAAATAGTCCTTTATCATGGCGCGTTAACGGGCATATGGGTGGCGCAAAAGCTCGTGGAGAACCAGGGCCTAGTGACTTACAACTCTCAACCATTCCTGTGTGTGTGCTATTGGGAGGAATGGGACTTACAGTTTTTTGCCGAGTCCGAACAGCTAAATGAGAAACACTTTTTCATGACAAGTATATACTCTTGGAGGATTTGACAGTTCCTTGCAAGAGGCTGGGAATCGAACCCACACCTTCGGCATGACAGTCCAACGCACTAACCATCATGCCACGAGGTACTACCAGTCTTAAAAAAGTATGGTATGATGATTCCACTTGCGCATTAACCACACCAAACTGTAATTTTGAGCGGATTTAATGGCAGCTTCTGATCTCTTCAAGTTGCGGAGAAACGCAAATATGGTTAAGCCATTTTTTGACAAACCAGTAGATTTTATTTAAGCTTTTCAAGAGCCCTAAGTATTTCAATGATGATTTGCTAATATGAATAGGTACAAATAACATGAAAATATGACACTAGTCACGCGTGATTTGTCAAAAAGAACTTAGGTATAGAAACATAAATACATTTAAGGAACAATTAACTATGACTTTATTTCATAGAAAGACAACAGTAATTAGGCTTTTTATCAGATCTGCTAGCTCTAATGTTCATTTAAATATCTTTTAAAAAGTCTGAGGAGCATTCTAGTGGAACAAATTACATTAATTGTATATGATGAACAGATTTCGTCAAATGTTTTTTTTTTAAGTTTTGCAATTTTGAAAAAAAAAAATCTGATATATTTTTAAATATGAGAAAAGCTGGGTATTGTAAAACCACAGTACACAAATATAAAGTTGTCGAAATTAAAATTGTCAGAAATCAAAAATGGCTGTGTTTATGAACTTCAAATAATAATCTATTGAAATTACTAAATAGGTATATGTGTACCGTTTTGCAAGACTACTATATTATGATAAGCAATGAAATGTATCACTTTTAGTGTCAATTGTTTGAATATTCCGGATATTGGGTACATTTTTGGTCTTATGAGCCTTTCCACATTTTGCTATTGTTACCAGTTTAAAAATATTGAAAATTTTATGCCATGCGTTGTAAACAATTGAAACACAAAACTATGAAGAAATAAAATCAACCTCCACGTTTATTTTTTTTTTAACAAGAAAGCAACAAAAATATTCAATTTAAATTCCAAGTGAATTTATGGTTATTTCTCTTTCTAAAAAAAAAATGATTTCTAATCAAAATCGAACTCTCGAAGTAATGTTAACAAGTGTTCACAATTTGTGTAAACAATTTGAGATACAAATATTAATAATTAAATCAACAAATTGTATCTTTTATTTTGAAGATAAAATGTGATAAAAATCGCATGAGTGTTAAAAAAAAAAATCATCTAGAAATATCGATATTTTTCTTTTTTGTTATTTTAATGAAAACTTTTGGAATGACTAATGATGGTGATCGATGAATGATCAGTTCATTGGAAGTCTTAATTCAAATATATTACATTTTTGCTAAATTTTTTAAAGATATTTGGCTTAAGAAAAACATTTCTGACATTGAAAAATAAACCAATAAACATGAAAAGAAATAAATCAATTTATCTTATTTTTTTTTTCTGGAGATTTTATTTTGTTTATAAATAAAGCTAAATACATTTTTTTATTTAAAAGAAGAAACGATAGACAAGAATTTGATGATTAAAAAAGAAAATTGAATACCTATTTGCTTTCAGACATCAACTTTTTAATAAATCAAATTAAAATGATTAGCAAAATAAATTTAGTTCAAGGAAACAATTAATAAATTATTTTTGTGTCTTATTTATTGATTGAGTTTAATTTTGAAAAAAAAAACAATGAACAGTGAGTAAAATGGAATTACGCCTTCAAACTTTAGCTATGGACATTTAATATACCTTTACATTTTTTTAATTTTTATGGAAACGAGTTTTTGTCAAAAATTTGGTCTACACTCCTTTTAGGAAGGCTTAACTCTTTCATATTCTTCCTATCTCATTATCTATCTCTGTTTACAACCGAACAATCTGATAACTTGCGGAAGAAAGTTTGGTGTTAAAATTCTAGCTTATATCAACTGTAAGGTTGAATTTGTTTTTTTTTTTAAGGGGTACTATATACTATATACTATCTGCAAAGAAGTGACAAATTTTTCAAGAGTATCATGTGCCTCTCATCTTTACCGTTCGAATTAAAAGAAAAAAAATCCGCTGAAACAACTTACTAACTTAAGATTGTGCTACAGTCTAAAATAGATAAGGGTATCAACCAATAAGCTTCTTTCAGTGGACTAGGTCTTTACCTAGGGGGTGAGCCAGCCAGCTACCAAAGCTGGCTTTCACTTTTTTGACTAAGTATGTGACGCTACACTGTGCATTCAGGATACAGCCCGTACAGTTCGTTGGATTTGACCAAAAACTAAGTGGAAAATTTTATTCTCAAAATAGCCAAAGATCCATCTTAAATATATGTTAGCTATCCATCTTAAAGTTTTTTCAGAGATGGCTTTGCTACTTAGTTGCCTTCTCCTTCTTCAAAGAGGCAGTGATTCAAAAGAATTATTCTTCGTTACAATTAGAAATATTTACTTTAGATTACAATCTCGAGATCTTCCTCGGACTTATTGCTACACAATATGAAGAATCACCTCACTAAATCATTTCCTAGTCCAAGTTATCTCAGTGAATTCCTTAATTTTGCCCATTCCCAAAGCAGTTTAAAATTAATTTTACCGCGTTTCCCATACAGCATATCTGAACACTCATTTTACATATCTGCAACTCGTTTGTGCAGGCTTCAGTTGGGTCTTGTTACCTTGGTAGGTTCTTTTTCCTCGATCGCGTTTATCTCATGTTCCTTATTTAAGCTTTTGAGGAGCTGGTTTCCTTTCTACTCTTCTTCTAGTAGAACTGGCGCACTCAGTTGCTTACAACAACAGTGGAATCTGGAATCTCAAGAGCGGACATAGCGGTATAGTGTTTCTTCCAAAATCTAAGTGGCATTTCCGGAATGATATCGTTATTGTTGTGCCACAACGCCTTAAGCTTCCGAAGAATAAGTTCTTTAAGGATTGTGCAGGCTTTGGCTTGCAGATTTGGTTAACATTTTTCAATGCTGTTTGTATTTACACTAACTTCCATCTCTTCGGAAAATAGTAATTGTTGACACAGTTGCTGAACAGGATGTGTGAAACAGCATCAGGACTTGAGTAAATTTCCTTTTGATGTAATTGGAAATCCTATCTGGTCCGGCGATGATTTCTTTTCATCATCATCATCATAATCATCATCATCATCATCATCATCATCATCGTGTTCTGTAACCCCGGCTGGGGCATAGGGCACTGTTTGCAGAAACAATACTGCCAAGGTTGTTAAACTGTTCCACTACTTCAACTGGCGTCTCCTGTAAAATAATACGCTGCTGTGTGGAGTGACCTGTGAGCACTGTATAGTGTTTTTAGGGAATTTTTCTTGTTAAAAAGCGTGCCTCAAAATAATTTATGTATATTTTAGTCCACTTTTCAATATTTTTGTAGTTGCTGTTGCATTCCTTGGTTGGTGCCATTGCAGTCGCTTCCGTAATGATCATACAGTTGATTAATTCCTACTGAAAGGTACTGTCTACTCCATTTTTAAGGTCTTCGGTCTCTTCTGCTCAGAGCGGATTTAATACTGATTTCCATTATTGATTCGGTGGATTCTTCAATTTAATTATTAAAATGGTTTCTATCACAGTTGCAAAAAGGCTTACTATTGTACTGAATTCGGTACTATTGGACTTTCCCGAGTACGCAAGTACCACTTTTCAATTTTCAGTACTATTTGTACTATTTTTAATTTTTGAAAAGGTCAACTTTCATAAATCTCTAAAATCAAACAGATATGTTCAGTCAGATTTCACCACATCTTCATGTAAAGAAGCTTTTAATGAAAGACCCATATTGTCAATAAACTTACTAGAAAACCACCTTCCCGTCGAGGAAATCTATTGCGGGACCGAAAGTGAAATTTTTACACTTCTAAAAATTTTGCTCAAAGCAAAATGTATAGCTTTAAAAGTCATGCACGGATGTTCTATATAGCTTTCCTCGAAGATGTGAAAAAAGATTTAGTTTTGAAGACATTTTTTTTAACTTGTTGCAACATTTTTCACAAACTTCAATTTTAGATGGCCAAGTAAATTCAATAGATTTTTTCCTGGCGAACAAAAGAACATTGAACTCATTAATAAAGAATATCGAGCTCTAACTGACTGCCAATACTTAAAAAATTTAGAAATGCTTCTATTTCTGAGTTCTGGGCTGAAATTGGCCTTGTGAAAAACGCGTTCATGTTTTCAAATATAAACAGAATTGTCCAGGGTGCTTTTTCTATTCCTCATTCTTCCGTAAACGTCGAAAGAATTTTTTCTTATCAAAATATTATTAAAACAAAACTAAGAAACGGAATGCAGGTGGACACGTGTTATGCACTAAAACTAAAAACCTAATTAAATATTAAAGCTGAATGTATTTTTGTTTTAATAAAATATTTATTTTAATTGTGTACGTTGTTTTATAATTTAAAAAAGTTCAGTACTATTTGGTCTTTTTCAGTACAATTTTTTTTCAGTTTTCAGTACAATCAACAAAAGTCAATTTTCATCACTGGCTTTCTATTGGCATCCGGCATTACTATGTTCTCTCGATTTTTCTTTGGAATCGTTCGGTATCCAGTCGGTTATAGTTAATGTAGGGTGTCCATAACGTGTTTGAAAAAAAAGAGGACATTTTCGAAAATCCAAACTTCTACTGTTAACCCCCCCCGCTCACCACACCATCATTAAAATAATAGATAAAGACCAAGAGTTTACTTTAAGTTTATTTTATAAAAATATATCTGTGGTTGTGGTGTTTGGGAGAAACATGATACCTAACTCCATATAAAAAATTGCGTCTTTACGTCCAGTTTACATTGACCTAGAATCTAAACGGGTAGACCAATTTTGTTCAAATTTTAAATGTTCATGAACGTAACCTTTAGAAAATTTGTGTTCCAAATTTGAAGAAAATGAGTTCACCCGTTTAGGTTCTAGGTCGATGTAAAGTGGACGTAAGGACGCAATTTTTAAAATGGAGTTATCATGTTTCTCCCAAACACCACAGATATATTTGTACAAGTAATGTATGTAGGTACATAAGAAACAGCAGTTTTGATAGTAATAGGTAGTTTTATTTAATATCTATTTTAAGAAAACATATCTGTGATATAAACCAGTATATTTTATAAACACTTATTTGCGCTTCAAATTGAACAAATTAAAATACATAAACATCTGATTAAATTCAAAATATCGCAGAATTTTAGTTAAATGGAGGCCAAATATACATTAATTTTCTTCCTCATCTGAAGTGTCATATTTTTGCGAGCTTCGAATTTGATTAAGATACTTATTTTCATATGAATTCATAAAACTTTCGACAGCTAAAATCATTTAAGTTATAGGCAAATATGAGAGTCCTACTTTTAAACGATTTCGTTCTTTTGTCCATGGCGAACCCATCAACGACAAAATACGTTCCACGTAACAAAAAACAAAAAAAGAACTGGCACTTTTGAGCAGATATTTTGTTTTTAAAATTGTCATTTTCTTTCGAAAGAAACTTGTTTAAATAGTAAAATTGGTCAAACAACTTTGTATCCAGTAAAACTTCCTTAGAAATTCGGTAGGTAATCGATACTTTTTTCTAAGTCTTCCATTACGTATTTCTTGTCTAAATTCATCCATCGATCTCGAATAGGAAAGTTTTTACTTCATTGTATTAATGCTTTATTTTATATTTTAAGGGACAATACAAACGACATTAAGCAAAAGTGCGTTAAGTTAATATTTTGGTCATTTAGGAAAAAGAAAAAGAGATATAAAAGAGTAGATAAATAAAAAAGAGTAAAACAAAAGAATTTGATGAAAAAAGAAAGAATAAGATAGATCAGAGTCAAAAAAGAGAACATGTTCTCTTTAAAAGAGATGTTCTGGAAACCCTAAGTTAATGTAATCCTCGTTTTGTGGTTCTGTTGGAAGGATTGGTTGTCTTGGTTCCAGCCAGGATGGTGCTCATAGAAATGATGGCATCGGCTGAGAGCCCACTTAAGTGGCCCATATACAGCACACAAGTGGGCACACACTCCGCCACACACATAACACCGATCGACGCACCGCAACAATGATCGAAGTGTGCACACTTGTGTGGTGTGTACGGGCTACTTAAGAATGAATGGTGCTAAAAATGTTCATGCATCTAATTTTAGTGGGTGTCGGAAACTAAAATCGCTTCTAATCGGACAATAGGTACCTATTGCTGAAAATATAACTATCGTGGTTTATATCGATTTGTCAGGCACTGCGTTTATTGTATTGTGTTGAAAATAATTAGTGTTCTGTCATCGTTGAGTTCTATGATGACGGTTGTGACTTCAAACAATGATAGAGTGGGGATCACGACTTGGAATGCTTAAAAAATCTTCTTTACGAATACTCTGTGCCTTGAATTGTTTGTGTAAGAAAGTTGTTTTTTCCCTTAAAGTTTATGTTTTCTCGTTGGTTTCGCTGATGAGGACTATTTCCGGTGAGTATTTCTTCAGAAAAAGGTTGATTGCCTTCCTTTTTAAAACCCTGTACAATGAGCAAACATTGCTAGGTGGCCAAACTTATTATAGTTTCCTTGATTTTTTTTGTTCTTTTCCTTCAACTTGCATTCCTTATAGCACTTCAGACATACGTATTTAATTCCACAGCTGATCGCCAGATGACCAAAACTTTTGCAGTTCTTGAATTCCAGTGGACCTTCTCGTCTAGGCTCAGCCTTATCACGAGATTTGATGACTTCTACAACGAAAGAGTTGAAGCTTTTGTTTTTCACTTTTCTTGATGATCTGGAAGGTGTATTGTTGGCTCGTACTCCTTCAATATGGAATTCATACTTGACTTCTGTGGCTGAATACTTACTTATCTGGCTCCCAAGCCGCTCCACTACGATCTATAGCACGCTGCTTCTAGTAATCTAGAAAAAGCCTCTTAGTATCTGTGATAGCTTGGCCTTTAAATTAGAGCTTCGCTCTTATTTGTTCTCTCGACCAAAGGGCTGCTGGAACTCAAATACTCTCTTTTTTTTTGAGCATTATTGTTTATTCGCGCGATGTGGCCAAGCCACTATGTATATGACGTAACTTGATTTTCTGGAGTTTATCCCCATCTTGATATAGCTCATAGAGTTCACGGTTGTATCTTCTCCTCCATTCGCCCACCTAACATACAAGACCAAATACCCGGCGAAGAATTCATCTCTTGAAAAAAACTCAATTTCAGTTCTTTTTTCTGCTTATCGTCCAACACTCGGTGTTATAATGCAGGACTGCCAGTATAACTGATTTGCTAGTGTAATTTTTCATCTGATCTCCACTTAGATGTCGTTCGTAGGTTTATTGTTTACTCCGACGTAGATAAACTCCTTAAATTCTTCGAAGTTGTTACTATCAATACATTTTGTTCTAGACGGTTGACAGACTTTTCAGTATTTGTTGATAGCATGTATTTTAACTTATTTTTGTGAACATTTGGATTAGTTCGGAAGAAGCTTTTCCCAAGTTGCATATTGCATCACGTATTTTTCAATGTCACGCGACACAATTGGATCAATTTTCCCGGGATTCCAAGTTCAACCTTTACCATATAGAACTCCTGAACATATATTAATGATTTCATATATGGCTTTAATTTCGATGAATTAGATGGTGAATCTCACCTTTAAATTCATTGGCCTTTTTCAAGATTTGCTAAGAGTGAATATTTGGTCTATGGTCGATCTGTTTGGCTGGAAGCCGATTATAGTGTGCTGTTATCTTAAGACGCTCACACAGTACGTTGGATAAAATTTTGTATGCGAAATTCATCTGGGATATACCTCGATAGTTCTTGCACGATATGATGATTTGATGCATGCACTCTTTAAACACATTCCTCCCGAGCTTGAAGAGCTCCACTGGCAAAACCATCAGATCCGGCGGCCTTGTTGTTCTTAACATTCTATATAGCTTAGTCTACCTCTTCTACATATACATCTACTGGGTGGTGGTGGTGGTACTGGGTTTTTATTGACTGGAGGTGGGTTCTCTTCTTGTTCTTTTTCTCGCTCTACCTGATGCTCTTGGCAGCAGCTGAAACATCTAATATTTCTCGAGCTTCGGTGACTAGGTTATCTTCGCTGTTTCGAAGACCCTGCTTCTACTTTAAAAGCCAGCACCCAGTAACTGGGCTTTTTTTAACTAGCGGGTGTTGCTTCGATTACGACACTCTTTGTTCTTATTGAGCTGGGAGGCTGCGTATACCCTCTTCTACGCCCTGGTCTTCTTCTGATCTCTTCTCCTTTCTCGATACTCCTCTATCAGTACCCTTGTTTTACGATGCAGCATATTCACATTTGCATCTTCTGTCACTTTTTTAACTGTACGCATTCATCATCACAGCACGCGGGTTCTTTTTCTGGGGTGTTTGGTAGCCTTTTGTGGTTTCAGATGCCCTTTTGATGATTTTTCTAATAAAAGGCAGTGCTAAATTTGCAAGGTCTTATGCTGATTTTACAAATAACCTGCCTGGATTTAACACGACATTAATATCAGGTAGGTATGTATCTATTTAAATTTTCTGCCTAAACCACTGCGTTGAAATATAACAACCTGACAATTGTTTGGTTTCTGGTTAATAATAACTGATTTTGTTCTCTGATTGGGAGGGTAAGAAAAACTTCTTAGATATTTTTGTTTGGCAATAAATCAATTTATTAAATATTTTCACTCAGAAAATCAACAAGTTTACCATAGTAGGTACCTACCTTAATATGTTTTGAAATAAATATGACGTACTCACGTAAATGTAAGTAGGTACTTATAGCTTTTGTCATTTGTATTCAAAACAGAACATAATTATGCAATAAGCTACACAAAAGCAAACACACTTTTAATAATAACAGTCGAAGCTTTTAAAGGTCAGAATTCTGGAAAAAAGCTCAAGCTCATGTTTTGCGTCAAAGTATGTAATGTAGGTACCATGCCACTATTATTTTAGAACCTACCCTAAAACCCCTGACGTGTTTCCTAGAGAAAAACAAAACAAAAATATGAGGGTGGCAATTGGATGCAATTGGTTTAGGTATAGATTTGTTCATAGGAATAGGAACCTGTGGGATAGAACCCCATAGGGTTTTATTAGAGATAATAACTTATCTTTTATTGATTCTTATCCTTCCACTTTATCATAACTACAACAAAGAATCATACAACACCTCACAGATACATGCGTACATACTATAAATATTATTAGAAAGAAAAGGATCAAATAATTACGCCTCCAGAAGCCAATTACAGTCTTACATTTAGAATGATATTGATTGCCATCGACATAGTCAATAATAACGAACTATAAACTAGCAATATCCTCTTAACTACGCATCCAATACAAAAAAAAAAAAAAACGAATTAACTTTAATTACATTTTTATTAAAATAACTAATATATACCTAAAGTGACAGAAGATAACATAATACCCGGAGAGATTGTCTGAGTATGGCAGCTGCCTCAAGTTTGGTTATGCGCAATGTCCCATGAAACGAGAGAGAGTAAAGGTAATGCCAACCTACCTAAACAGCAACTGACATTTGTCTTTATAGAGAAGTTATATCTCCTGTCACCACCCACATCAGCGCCCCAAATAACAACTGTTCGATTCGAGTTAAGGATAATAATGGACGTTTTTCGAAGGAAATACAAACTGTACCTTCAAACATGAATTAAAATTTAAGATGAAATATGAGAAGATTGTTAAATTTAATTTAACTCTGACAGTTCATTAATTAAGAAATTTCCACGAAGAACTCAAACTTACCTTTAAATTTCCAAAGTTATTATTTGAGGCTCTGTTTACACCCCTGTTAATCTATGAGGATTTTTTTTACTTGTACACAAAACACAAATCACTTGTTTCTATTGAGAAATTTCTATTACATCCCCAACTTAAACAATTTGTTAGTGATGTAGGTATTTTTATATCTAAATAACACTGCACTGCATCTGACCGACCCCGACTGGGTTAAATCGATTAAAATTGCACAGCGGCGAACAAAATAAACTTTTTTTTTTTAGAATAACAAACGGAACTTTGCAATGTTAATATGATTAAGAAATTGACTTGTGTATCACGGTGCGCACGAGAGGTTGTATTATATTTTTTGCACTCCCACACAAAATAGGTAAGTCTAATCGATCAAATTTATAAGTATTCTATCTAGATATGAGGCTCTAGGCGAATATTGTTGGGTATTTACCTTTTTTTTTATAGAGACAACAACTATACACACAGAAATAATAATCCGCGCGTCAGATACTTTTAATCAGGAACGAAAAAAAAAACACACGAAACAGATAACAACAATCGTTTACGTGAAGGCCGTTCTTTACGAAAATAAAGCAAACAATTCAGGCAGAGAGAATGAGAGCTTAAAAAAAGTGTGGAGAATGCGTGCTAGTTGCTAGAGCTGACAGTTGACAGTTTCATCTCTGAGTCGAGTCGATTCCTCCAAAACAACTAACGACTCAACTGACAGCAATGTGACAGTGGAAAATCGAAACTCGTCTTTACTTCACAATAACATAACTTAGACGTCTTAATGATAACAGAGAATGAGGCACAGAAGAGGAAACCAATATAAATTCCTCTAGTTAATCCGCCACCACGATTTCCAGTATTGGGACACCGACCGACGAGTTCATAGATAGGTAACTAGGTAGGTACACAAGTATCTAGGTGGGTATCGACACAAACTTGCTCCACAAGCGCTATGGGGGAAGACTCAAATTTATGGAACAAGGATGAGGAACAAACAATAGCAAGACAGACTCTATGACACGAGTGGGTTCTCAAACATATACTATGTGTACCTGGGTTCTTTTGACAGATTAAAGATTTCTTTTTTTTTCTTATTTTATTTGCATACTACGAGAACGAGTGAGCTATTCAATAATTCGTGAGATACTTTTTACGGGAAAAATCTATCGCTATCGAATGAAAAACAAAATAAATTCAAGAGTACGAGGTACGACACACATAAAAGAAGGAAAAACCAGCGACGACGACGACAACGACGACGTACGAAAAAGACGACGACGAGCAAAGCTACACACTTTTGAGTAGTAGCAAGTTCCGATATCAACTGTTTGCGGCCAAAAGCGCACAGAATGTGTGTATCTTCTCAATTCACTTTTCACTTTGACTGTTGTTTGTTGTTTTTGTTATTGTTGGTGTTTTTCTGTTGTTTTTCGTTCACCGAAGCGAATTATTATATTCTTTTGTGTCAGTGTTGTCGATGTTTGTTGACGATTTTCTATTTTTTCTTTTTTTCTTTCGTATATTTTTGTTAGCTTTTTTACAACTTATCAAAAAAACAATGACGACAATTTTCTAATTAAAATATTGAAAATTTAAATTATTTGTGTGTGTATAACTGTATAGGATTGACACAGATATACACAAAAAAAAAAGCTATTCTCTCTCGTTGATAGTATAGTGTGGAAGAAGAGGCAAACAAAAACAGAGAGAAGATTCACACTGGGGCTGGAGGTTACAAAATATGCAAATGGCATAGTGGAAAAGCAAACGGGGAGAAAAACAACGAGTATTATGGTTGCCACTCATTAAAAACTTTTCGATGCTTAGGGAAAATGTTTCACATAGCATGAGAAAGAAGAATTTAAAAATCTATACAACCCACCTGGAAAAGTGGCAAGTTTTTGTTTCAAGTTTAATCAAGGCCCTGGAAAGACTTTTGTAGGGAAAATCTAGACAAGTTAAACTTATCTAATACTCGTGAGGCTCTCGCTAGTAAAAGCTTGGGGGATAAGGCCATGGAAAGGCTTTGGTAGGGAAAATCTAGACAAGGAAAACTTGTCAAATACTCGTCAGACCCTTGCTAGTAAAAACTTGTCGGATAAGTCTTGTTATCCCCTCACAAATACCCCATATCTTACAAAACCAAAAAACTAATAATTTATACCCACCAAACAAGAAAAATCACAAGATCGAATCGCTGTGAAGACAATTTTTTTTTTGTCTCTAGGCAAATGGTTGCTTAACTCGTGAGGCCCTAGAGAAAATCGAAAGTTACCCTCGCTAGTGCCTTGTAAGGGTCATTGTTAAACTTTCTAGTTCCCCGTTAAAAACTAGATTGGTTTTCCAGGTGGGAAATATTTCACTTGGAAGGGTGTTTTTTGAGAGGGGGCGGGAGAAGTTGTGGTGTATCGAACAGAAAAATTATACTTGGTTGGTACAACCATATATGACACATGGGGTCATGTTGTGGTGGTTTATTATAAAGGAATCGTTAACTGTGAGGGAACCATTGAACGTCAACATAAAGTGCAAGATTATTAAGCAGCCTTAACTCAAATATTTGTTATTGTTATTACTTTAAGGGTTTTTTACTAACTACCACTACTTTCTTATAAAAAAAATTAAAATGTTAAAAAAGCCTAATTCCCCAGTAGTCGACCACTAGTTTCCTAAGCTCGAACATAATTTTTCTTTATTTCGAAGCCAAGATGTCGTACAAAGTTTCACACGGAAAGAATTGAAAAATCATCAGGTTTTATTCGTAAATCAAGGCATTTTGATCCCAAATCAATACAAAAACTGGTAATTTAACATTCAAAGCGTAGCTATTTACAAAATTTGTTTTTTCGTGACTTGCAATTGAAGTCCGCGATTCAAGCTTGTACTTTTCTTAACAAAATACAACTTTTTTGGTTTGAGTTCCTTTTTAAAAGAATATGCGATTTGTGGTTCGCAATTTTTGTTTTTGATAGAATACTTGATACTTAAGGAGTGCTGATTTACGATTGTAGAGTATCAATATCTTCATTTTGCTCAATTTTGCAAATTGAAAACAAATAGTCGAAAATTTCGAGATCTCGAGCCAAGGTATAAATCGGGATTCATTTTTCGTAATTGGCAGCTCATTTTTCTTGATCTGATCCAAGAATTCTTTCCGTGTATTAGGCACTGAAAAAACGCCAAATTTGTGGTTGAATTATATTAAATAATTTAATGGAAAAATCTTATAGACTGCAAAACAACGTAATTTAATAAAACAACAACAAATGTATGTGTATTAGTGTTTTTTTGATTTAATTGTTACGAATGCATTTCGGTTCACATCAGAGGAACCATCTTCATTTATTGAACTACATTGTTTTGCGGTCTATAAGGTTTTTCATTAAATTATTTAACTATTTTTTGAAGTTGCCTATATTCGAAAACTAGTGTTTGAACAGCCTACTCTAAAAAATGTGGCTTCCTGTGTTCGTCAATTTGTTAATTTATTATTAAGTTTAAAACTTCGAATAAAATAATGTCTTACAAAAAAGCGCGTTGAAATAGATATTTACCATTAGGCTAGGAACGCACTTGCGATTTTAGTCGCACGATTATTTAGTCGCCACAAATAGAACACATGAGTCGCAATGTGAATGAACGCACATGCCGCCAAGAAATTGTATTGAATTATGACCACTTTTTTTAGCCGCGCAGCGACAGAAAATCGCAAGTGAGTTTCCAGCCTTATAATCTTCGCAACAAAGAGCACAGTTTTTCACAATAGATACTTGCAACAGTTTTTTTTTTATAAAAACTTGAAATAAACTGGAGCTCCACTTTTTGATTTTTTTTTTTTAACTTTATGATGAAATTAGACTAGTTAATAGGACTTCAAGGTTTGAGGGAGTAACACACGCACTGTTCTATAGAAGTTGAAAATCGGAGAAAATACTTAGATTATAAGTTTTTTTTAAGTGTAACTAGGGTCCTTTTCGAAGCTTTTATGTGCTAAATGTGCATAAAATTGATGCAAAATTACGTTATTATAATAAAACTGATTTTTGCTTGCGATATACATACATAGGTACTATAGCAGTGCCGGTCCTAGCCCGTAGAACCTGGGGCAAGCTCTGAGAACCCACCTTTTCCCATAAAAATATTCAAAATTTAGAATAGTAAACTGTGAACCCGTCATTTTCACCGTGTTTAAACTGACACCAATCACACAGAAAAAAAGTTAGGGACTGGTTAAAATGTCGCCTTATGTCTATTCTTTTGCGGAATTTTGAAAACCCGACTTGACAAAAAGTGGACTGTATGGAAAAAATATCGACGTAGGTACATACAAAAAACTCGATACAAATCGACATTTTAACTAGTCCACATTTTCACATGTCATCGTTTTTTTGGTCGGTTATTCTTGCGTGCCTTAAAGAACAACACTCTGCATGAAACGATTGTATGGAATGAGAAAAAACTCGAATCATAAAGCCAGATTCACATTATAGTTCTGATATCGATAAAATCTCGATACGATACAATACTCTAACACAATAATCAATGAGTATATTCCTGATACGATTTCGATCCTCTCATTGATTCTTGTTTAAAAATTTTATTGTAGCGAGAGCATATCGGTATCGGCACAATAGTATGGATGTAGCTTAAATCATAATCATAAATCATAAATTCTTGACTGAATTTTTGACATGAACTTATCAGTTATCGGATTTTGGAAATTGTATTTATTCAGTTTTAAACAATCGCTTGGATGGTAGGTGCTGAATATGGTGATTGATGATAATCCAAAACAAGTATAAGTATTTTAATCAGATCAGAAGCTTGAGCTTGTAAACGTCATTCCGTAAAGTATGATCTGATCAAAATGTTCATGACTGTCGACATTTTGAGAAGTCATCATTCAAAAAAGTCGGTAAAATTTGATTTGTATTTTTGGATCAGTCGGTCTTTAAACTAGTCAAAAGTTGGTGTCGAAATTATAACAATCGATCTTATAGGATCGTCGATTCGATATAAATTCAACGTACATATCTTACCCAATCGATTTGAGTTGCTCAATAATGATAGGTAACTAGCATCAATAACCCAAGTAGAATCGGAACATTTGAACGACACAGTCAAAGTGTACTTATGAACACAAAACTCGATTTGTTACCTTTTTATCACTTAGTTGATACCAAATGGGGAATACACAATTGTGCCAACGATAACACTATTATGACCACTCTGAAAGTATTCTGAAATATCTTCTAAAGATTTTATTTGACTTGCCTGCTTAGATTTTATAATTTCTGTTTTTAATTTTCTATAGTAAGTTGAGGTGAATTTAAAATTTTGTTTTCTTCTTGACGGTATTTTAAGTAGTTAAAAGACACTTGAATGACATCTCGATCACCAAAAAAAGTTTTCTCATTTTGTTAAATTGAGCAGTTGTTGTAAAAGGTCACAAATTAAAATGAATATGGTGTAAATAAACCAAAAGGTACACTTAAACTTAATGGTAGCGTATAGAAGGCACGATATGCTTCATAGCGTATGACATTTGAGTAGTGTAGAAGTAGATACATTTTTAGATACGATTTGGTTTTTCTGACTTTGTATGATGCCTTATAGTAACTTTTTAGGTTACAAAGGTAACCATATTATTACCAATAAGAAAATTTGATGTTTAAAGTCACAAAGTAGTTGCCGAGTGTACAGAGTGTTTTCTTAAATTACCGCAACTCTATTTACTCAAAATATTTACGTATTATCCGAAATTGTGACCATAATTTTGTATGAATTTTCAGAGAGGTTACAAATTTCTACTTGGGAATAATTTAACAATTCAAATTTGTAGTTATTTTACCTACTTGAGTTCGATGCAACAGCAGCCGGTGCGGCGACTTACATAGTACGGTGGCACCTTTCACGGAATGGCACTCCCTTTGTGGTACGTTGGCGCCTTTTATTGCGAGGCGCCTGGGGCAACTGCCCTATTGACCCACCCCTAGGCACGGCCCTGTACAATAGGATAGGGCAAGTTTTGGATTCGTGACAAAAAATTTGAGATAACAACCAAACATGATACTACGATAATAGAGAGAGAACACGAAAAATGTGGGTGGCACAATTCTGTCTGTCTGTTTGTATCTGGATCTACCAATGATGCGATTTTCTTCAAATGTTGAACTGTTTTTTTTTTTAACTCTCCAGAGGGAAAATTGTTATTTTTTTGGCTCCAAAAATTACGGTATCTTTGCCATACAACCATTATTTATCTCAAAAACGGCTCCAAAGATTTTGATAAAAGAAATCAGTGCGTTATTGTAGGCACGGTATACATTTCGGTAGAAAAAAAAATACCAAGAACTGTTATTAACGGTTCCTGCCATAAAACGGTTTTATTTTCAATTTTATAACAAACGGTTTAACGGAAAATTTTTACGAAATATGTATAGCTGTCAAATGTCAATAATATTGCATATCAAAATTTTGAAAAAAATAAGTTTTGTTTTTTTAAGAAATACATTTTTTTTTAATTCAAAATTTCAAAAACGGGTTTGATGAACTTTTTTGAAGCTATGTATGTTTTCAAATATATTTTGATAGTTTTTATGAAAACCGCTTCAGCGATTTTTAATTTTTTTTTTTCATATCTTTCTATTCTTTTTTTTTCAATTTATAAAATGGCATACTTGGTTTTGGGCGATTTAATGTTTTTTTTAAATATTTTTTATATAATTTTTCTGTTCAAAGGGTAGACATGTGCATTCAAGAGGACACAAGCGTCTACAAGCTTTGTTTCAAAGCGAACCTCTGTCTATCAACTCCTACTCTCACCTCCCCGCGGTGAACATCGGGTGCCTAGTACCTTTAACTGAAGATGGGGTTCCAATCCCTGTGGACGGTTTTAGGGGGCAGCAAACGAGAGAGGGGGGGAGGAGTGTTCCCACTAAGGCACTTCTCCTTCATCCAGGCGGCAGCGGAAGAATTCTCAAGATGGAATCAACGGTGGCGTCTACAGTTCCAGTTAGGCTGAACTACTTAGTGAACACCTTATACGGGCTACTACGACATATTCGGAGCTCAGGCCTATAAGGAGCGGTTAATCCGGCTCCCCGCCCTTGGAGTTATATATATAGGGTCTGGTCCTCCAGGTTGGGGGTCGTGCCGTCGGGGTGACTTCCCGGCCACGTAAAGCTATTTTAGTTGCGAAGCATCAACAAGCCTCGGATACGGACGGATTTACTGTTGACGAACCTAGCAAACGAAATAAGCACAACGAACTTCGGATCTGCACGTGGAATGTTCTGTCTCTCTATAGACCACGTGCAGCCGAACATTTAGCGGAGGCCCTAGACTGCTACAAAGCAGACATCACCGCCATCCAAGAAGTGCGATGGGATGGGCCGGGCAAAAGAAAACTGAAAGACTGCGATGTATACTACGGTGACTGTTACCGACCACAAGGGCAGCGTCTTTTTGGATGTGGATTTGTTGTTAGAGGCAGACTGAGGCAAGAGGTCTTGAGTTTCAATTATGTGAACGAGCGCCTCACGACAATTCGCATCAAGGCTAAATTCGCCAACATCAGCCTGATATGCGCGCATGCCCCCACAGAGGAGAAAGATGACGACACCAAGGACGAGTTCTACGAGCTCCTGGACAAGACATATGAGCAATGCCCTAGCTATGACATTAAAATTGTCTTGGGTGATTTTAATGCCAAACTAGGAAGAGAAGACGTCTTTGGTGGCACAATCGGAAGATACAGCCTGCACGACACCACCTCCGATAACGGACTCAGGCTAATCGACTTTGCTGCGGGGCGAAACGTTGTGGTAGCTAGTACGCAGTTCCCGCATCTCGATATTCATAAGGGGACATGGCGAATTCCTGGTCAATCAACCGCCAACCAAATTGACCACATTGCGATCGACGCAAGGCACTCCTCCAGTATCAAGGATGTCCGAACGTTCCGAGGAGCCAACGTTGACTCGGACCACTACCTCGTTGTAGCAAAGGTAATGCTACGGATATCCAGACCAAAGCCAAAACAGGGAAATACTGTCAGGAAGTTCAACGTCGGACGGCTACAGTCGCAAGAAATCGCCAGGTCCTTTTCCGATCGAGTCTCTCGCGCCCTCTTAACTAGTCCTTTGCCGCCAACTGCAAACATCGAGAACCAGTGGAAAAACTGCCAGGAAGCCATCAGAGATGCCGCTTCTGACGTGCTGGGCTTCGCACGACCACCACAGCGAAACCCCTGGTTCGACGAGGAATGCCGGCAAGTACATGCAGCCAAACAACAGGCATACAAAGCGGCGCTGCATAGAAGGACCAGAGCTGCTCGCGAGCTCTACGAGCAGAAGAGGAAAGAGGAACACAAGCTTCTCAGAAAGAAAAAGAAAGAGCATGAGAAGCGCGCGATCGAGGAATTAGAGGGATGCCACTGCAGGAATGAAGTTCGGCAGTTTTACCAAAAAGTAAAAAGAACCTCCCAAGGTTACAAACCCCGAACCGAAGCCTGCAAGGACGATCAGGGGAACATCGTGGTGGAAACGCAGTCGGTGCTGAGGATATGGAAAAATCATTTCTGCAAATTGTATAACGGCGATGACGAACCGAATTCCGCTACCATGCAAATTGCACCATTCAACCTGGACGACGTAGGCCAACAATTCCGTCCACCCGATCTTGACGAAGTGAGGATAGCCATATCTAAACTTAAGTCCAATAAAGCTGCTGGAGCTGATGGCCTTGCGGCTGAGCTATTCAAAGCGGCTGGCGATGAATTGGTTAGGAGTATGCACCAGCTCATCTGTAAAATATGGTCGGAAGAAAGCATGCCCGATGAATGGAACCTCAGTATTGTTTGCCCGATCCTCAAGAAAGGCGATCCTCTGGACTGCACCAACTACAGAGGCATCAGTCTTCTTAATATCGCCTACAAGATCTTCTCTGCCGTACTTTGTGAACGCCTGAAGCCATTCGTCAACAACCTGATAGGTCCATATCAGTGTGGCTTTAGGCCAGGGAAGTCCACCATCGACCAAATATTCGCACTACGGCAGATCTTGGAGAAAACCCAGGAGTTCCAAATCGATACCCACCACCTTTTTATCGATTTCAAGGCCGCGTATGACAGCATCTATAGAGACGAGCTATATAGAGCAATGTCTAGTTTTGGCATCCCTGCCAAACTCGTCCGTTTGTGCAGGATGACGATGGAGAATGCACGCTGCTCCATCAAGGTCGGCAAAGACCTCACCGACACCTTTGATGTCAAAAAAGGTTTTAGGCAAGGCGACGCGCTGTCATGCGACTTCTTCAACATCGTTCTTGAAAGAATAGTGCAAAACTCGCACGTCAACACCAGAGGCACAATCTTTCAAAAGTCCGTCCAATTACTCGCTTACGCTGACGACATTGACATAATCGGACGAACAAAGCGTGATGTCAGTGGTGCTTTTGTGAGCATTGAGAAGGAAGCCAAGAAGATGGGTTTAACGGTGAATGAAAGCAAAACAAAATATATGCTGTCCACAAGAAAGGACACCCAACACCGACGTCTCGGACAGAACGTCACTATAGACAGCTATAATTTTGAGGTAGTCAGAGACTTTGTCTACCTAGGATCCGCTATAAACTCAGCGAACGACACCAGCGCTGAGATCAAACGAAGAATTACTCTTGCCAATCGCTGTTTCTTTGGGCTAAGAAGGCAATTGAGAAGCAAAGCCCTCTCTCGAGCAACTAAACTGTCCCTGTATAAGACGCTTATCATCCCGGTCCTGATGTATGGTGCAGAGGCATGGACACTGCTAACAGTGGATGAGAAGGCGTTAGGCTGTTTTGAGAGGAAAATTCTCCGGGTGATTTTTGGTCCCGTCTGCATAGATGGGGAATGGAGAAGAAGATACAACAACGAACTGTATGGGCTGTACAGCGACACCGACCTAGCCACAAAAGTGAAAAGCCAACGACTGAGATGGCTGGGTCATCTAGAGCGAATGGACACCAATGCTCCGGCCCGGAAAGTCTTTGAATCCAACCCCGTGGGACAACGCAGTAGAGGTGGACAGCGTAAAAGGTGGCGCACGCAAGTGGAAGAGGACCTCAACCAACTTGGCGTGCGAAACTGGAGACAGCTAGCTAGAAACCGAGCCGGCTGGAAGAAGCTTGTTGGTTGAGGCCCTGGTCCACCCCGGACTGTAGCGCCACCTTAAGTAAGTAAGTAAGTATATAATTTTTCTATAATTACTTTCTTATTTCAAAAGTTCTTAAGTTCCATGCAACTTGAACATAAGAGCAAGTGCGATCCAGTCGTACATCATATTTGATATGTTTTAAGGAACATCTACAGTGGGACCCAATGTCAGCCAGAAACCTTTAAAGTTTTGCAAAAAAATGTTTTAATTTACGCTTTAGTATCAATGTATCGGTTTGCAGTCAAATCTTACGCTTTATAAACTTCCAGGAACTATTTCAAAATATTTCTAAAGTCGTCAGACACCTACAGTGGGGCTTTATGCTCAATGGTATCGTAAGTTAATGATCCTTTCATGGGCCTCAGTTCAAATTTAGTCGTTTTTACAGCAGTACTAGCAAATGTAGCTTTGCTAACATAACCTACAAGAAATAGATTATTTTGACACTTTCAAATATGTCTGGTCAAAATTAAATCCCACTGTAGGTGTCTGGTTTCGGGGAAATATTTGGATATAGTTTCCCTAGGAACATTACACTATAAAACTTTACTTTTATACTATAACGCAAAACATACGATTGTTTTGACAACTTTTAGGTGTCTGATGAATAAAGAGCCTCAGTGTAGGCAGCTTTAAATATGTCTGGCTGACATTGGGTCCTACTGTAGGTGTCTGGCAAGTGTCAAAATAAGTTTATCATAAACTTTTCTTAAAACCTATCAAAAAATCAGCTTGGATAAAATAACGTAATTTTGCATCAATTGTATGCACCTTTAGCAAATAATTCCTCCGAAACGCATCCGAGCTCAAGATTAGTATTATTCATTCAATCATACCTACCCTAGTGTTAGTATGCATTTATGGCAAAAATGTCAGTTTGATAAAATGATGTATGTCTAACGGTCCTGGGATATTGGTCTATTATTTAAGGTGGCGCTACAATCTGGGATGGACCAGGGCCTAAACCAACAAGATTTTTTCAGCCGACTCGGTTTCTTCACGCCAAATTGGTCGAGGTTCTCTTTCACTAGCTTGCGCAACCTGTTACGCTGTCCACCTCTACTGCGCCTTTCGTCGGAGCTGGATTCAAAGACTCTCTGGGCAGGAGCATTGATGTCCAATCTCACTAGATGGCCCAGCCTTCTCAGTCGTTGGGTTTTTACTATTGCTAGATTGGAGGCAAGGTTGACAAAGTTTCTGACTACCTCGAAATTATAGCTGTTTATAATGACGTTCTGTCTAAACTCTAAAACAAAATATAGTGTGTCTTGCCTTCATTCACGGTTTGATCATCTTTTTGGCTTCCTCCTCAATTCTCATGAAAGCACTACTGACCACGCTTTGTTAGTCCGATTATGTCAATATCTTTGGCGTAACGCGTAAGCCAGTAATAGGACTGACTTTTGAAATATTAAGCATCTAGTGTTGACGTGAGAGTTTTGCCATTTTCTTTCAAGAACGATGTTGAAGAAGTCGCTTGACAGTACGTGCGTCACCTTGTCTAAAACCTTTTTTGACCTCAATAGTATCGGTGAAAGGCTTTTGCCAAGCTTGAAGGAGCAGTGTGCATTCTACATTGCCATCCTGCATAAACGGAGAGATACTAAAGCTAGACATTGCTCTATATTGCTCGTCTCTATAGATGGTTTCAAACGCAGCCTCGTTATCGATGAGAAGGTGGTGGGTATCGATTTGATCCAATGCAATGTTAAGGAGAATGATGCATCGGAAGTTGGTTCAGTCCATCAGAGGATCACCTTTCTTCAGGATCGGGTGGGGATCAATTTCATATTATATATCATTGTAACGTAGATTTGATGAAAATCTTGTGGTCGATTTTATTTACGAATCCAAAACGACTCTGGGATTTTGTTTATGGAACCTCATATAGTATTCCATGTCTAATTGGTCAGAAAAGTTCAATAAGTCAAAGAAATTGGTCACCCCTAGAAAACTTGTAATCAAGGCTTATAAGGTTTATCAAGGTCACACACGATGTTTAGATTCTCGTTTGTGGGATATTCGGAAAAATAGTATACCTTTTGAAAGGCCGCTCAATTGCCATTAAAGGTTAACTATTTGAAGTAATTGGTGAGCCAAAGATTTTTTTTTAAAGAATTTTCAAGAGTTTTTCGAGGTCACAGAGAACAATTTTTCCCACCTCATTTGAGTTAGTTTAAAAAAAAAAAGTATGCCATCTAATTGGTCAATAATTGGTCATTAAAAGGTACTCTATCTACTATTAGAAATCGGTCCACCACATGGTTGTAAAAGAATGCAATCTTTTATGAATGCAATGAATGCAATTGAATGCGAAGAATTCGAATGAATACGAAGAATGCATGAATTCTGTAATTGGTCATAAAAGGTCAAAAAGTCCACCATAGTAATTTTTAAGAATTTTGTTTACATTTCCAGGTCATAACGATTTCCGGCACTTTATTCGTGGTATATTCGCAAGAAAAAATATACTAGCTGATCAGCCATATAGGATTTTTTATAATTTTATGAAAGTTTTTATTTTTTCAAGATCACGAACTATTTTTGGCACCTCATTTCCGGGATATTCATTAAAAAGTGTGTACCATCGAAAAACCCACTGATTGATGGTAGGTATACAATTTGTGGGAACATCCCATACATTGAGGTGCCAAGATTCTAGAGCCAACCAAACCTTGCCTTATGGTTTATACTCACATCGTGAATCACAAAATCAAAACACACAAGTGGTAACCATTCTGCGAATGGAGCTTTCGAAGAAGATGCAATAAATAGAAAATTAAAACAATAAATCATAATTTCTCTGAAGGAAAGTATCTACATGATACTTTTTCGATCAATTGCGTCAAATGACACTACTTATCGAACACAGCTGATGGTATGTTGTTTTTGTTTATAAATGAGGATCTGTTTGCTCTCAAACTCAAACTTGAAAAAGAGAAAATAATAATCTCCCTCCTTCGTTAAGACTTGAAAGGCCCGCGTACGATTTACAATAAACAAACCACCACTACCACTGGGGGGGACTGACATAGAAGAAAAACCAGGCAAACTCAATAACAAAATACAACGTCAGTGACGTTTCCATTCGAATTTGCTTATAGTACTTATGACATTTTGCTGCATTTTTTTTGTACTTATATTCTATTGGTGTATGGATGCAGTTTTTCTTTATTGCCTTTGAGGTTTGCCTTTGAGGTTTTGATGCGATAAGTGTAGATGTACCGCAATAATAACCTACAAAACTCAAGAACCAGTTTTTGATAAAAAAAAAAGAAACAAACAACAAAAAGAACTACATTCATATAAAAAAACGAGGAATCTCCCGATGAAAGACTAATCGAAGCCCCGGCCGGTCCGATCCGGGGTCCGGCAAATTGAAGCTACTGACCAGATTATGCATGCACATAACATGGGTATTCTTTCGAACACTTGAACTCATCGTATTCGTCGTATAGTACCAGTACCTAGAATGTTTATTTTTTTAGGTCACGTGGAGCACGTGTGTGTTTGTTGTTTTGAGTATGTTTCGACAGACGGAGGAGTGGAGGAGTTGAAAAATATGTGTAGTCGGTTTAGTAGCACTACTTGATGTGTCGAAGCAAAAGAAAAAAAAAATACAATTGGGTGGCGAAGTCAAACTGACGAGACAACATGCTTGAACTGAAGTGTTGATGTTGATTGTCATAGATAATTTTTTAAAGATGGAAAATGGAAGTCGGAAATTATGTGTGTCGAATATATGTAAGTGTTTAATGGTTGGACATTCACTTTTTGATGAATCTTTTTTTTTATTAATTTAAAACTTCCGTTTCCTATAATAGAAGTAGGTGCATACCTGCATAGGTATTATGATGAGAAAAATGCTCATTATTGTTTGGCAGCCTATTTATCTGTATTTACATCAACATTGAGCGTGAATTCAAGTTTAATTCAGAAGTTTTAAAGTATGTATGTAAATTATAAAAAAATTATTTATGGCTGTCCACTAGGCACGTAGCCGGAGGGAAGGGGGCTTGAGGTTGACACTCCCTGCCCTCTGAATACAAATTTAGTACAAGCCTATAAGCTATATCATCATCGTGTCCTATAACCCCGTTTGCGGCATTGGGCGCTTACAAAACGTCTTCATCCTTCACGGTCTGCAGCAAGGTATTTCAATTGTGGTCACTTCTATCTCTCGGATTCGGCTTCTGATAAGACACTTGATTTCCATGTTACTCTTGGTCCTCCAACCCAACGTGCACTTTGAGGATTCCACTCAAAGGACTGCTTTGCTATTTCACGTTTGGTTGGTTTTCTCACTGTGCGCCCAATCCATTACCATTTGCAATTTCTAATGCCGACGTTAAGCCGCTCTTGAATTGTCCTGCACCACAATTCCTCGTTTGATATAATTTGTGGCCAGCGAATCTTTAGGATGTGGCGCAGACAGCGATTTACAAAAACCTGCAATTTCCTCGAAATGGTAGACGTGACTTCCATTTTGCAAGCATATTTCAGCATGGATTTGGCATTGGATTCGAAGAATCTCAGCTGTGTAAGGATTTCCAAATTAGGGACGGAGTACCGAAGGTATGTAGCATGAGCTCTATTTATTCTGAACTGAACCTTTCAAACGATCTCCATTGAATTCCCTGCCCTTCCGTGGTACCAAGACAAGCCGTCAATTATAAGCTATAAGCTTTTCAAATTAATATAATTTTATAGATCTTATCTAATCACTTAGATGAAACAAGAGAGTCTTTAACTTGGCCGGCAATTAAAAATGGGAAACTAAAGCTCTGCCGCACTTCAGAATAAACAGCAATTATTTAGACATTCGAGTTTCACAATTCACATTATAAGCAATTCTAAAAACGCAAGCTATTTTTTCGAGCCCAAATATCCAAAATGAATATATCGTATTTTTCTCAAAAACGGCTTCAAAACTTTTCTTTAAAAAAAATTCAATAAATTAATTTTAGTAAAGTTTTCCTTTGGGTGGAAAGCCATTTTTAAAAAAATGGTTTTAATGGTACCTCCCAAAGAACCATTTTTTTAATTTTCGATTTTCTTCAAAACGCTATGACTGATTTCAATAATTTTTTTAAACAGAAGCTTCCAAAAAATATAAATATGTAATTGTGCAAACCAAAATTAAAAAATATATATATTTTTTGGATTTTTTAATTTTTTGTTTTGAAATCAAATATTTCGAAAACGATATGATCAATTTTTTTGAAACTCGATACTCAAGAGGTTTTCAGTAATGTCTATAATATTTTCCAAAAAAATTTACATTTATGGAAAAACAACGGTACTTTCCATACAAAAGTTAAAAAACCTTACGATTTTGATTAAACTTTTTCCGTATACCTACTTAAAATAGTAGGATCTACTACAAAAAATTAAAAAAATTTAACACTTAGCAACTATTAACACTTAGCAACTATTATTTTATCTATTTCGAATTTTCTCATTATTCGCTGAAAGAATTTCGATACATTTTTTTATATAAAAATTTCAGATAAGATTAAATAATATTGAATATCAAAATTAAAAAAAAAAAGTTTTTGAATTTTTAAAAAAAGACTTCAAATTTTTTTTTGAAAGTTCGATATCTCAAAAACGGGTTGATAACTTTTTTCATCTGCACATAAATATATGCCTTAAATTTGCATTCCAAAATTTGCCCTTAAAAATGTTTTAAGAATTTTATATATAAAAAATTATTTTTTTAAAAAACCGCTCCAACGATTTTAAACTTTTTTTCCTTGCAATCATTTTCAATCAGGAATTCATACGGCATTCTTTTTTTCACCTCAAACTGTCAAAAGAGTTGTTTTAGCTAATTTAAATGTCGTATTTTATGTTGCTCTACATTTTTTTCTCATAATTTCCATGTTTTTATATACAATTTTCTTTAACCTGCAGTGTCTGGAACATAAGAGCAAGTTCGTGTGAACCAGTCATGCATTTTATTTTAATATTCAATGCTGTTATTAATTTTAAGTCAAATTCTGAAAACCGTATGCAAAAAAGTCTTCTATAGGTTTTGAGAAAAATAAAAATCTACTTAACTAATTACAGTAAATTTAACTTTAAATTTTTTACCGTTACGTTCTGCGCTCGAGTACGAAAACTAGGTCAACATCATAAACAACTCAGGTATAACTACAAGGTTACTGGACTAATATGTATTGAGTTTTCATATATAAACTTTGAAATATTTTTTAAAAATTTAAAAAAAAATATATTTTTCGAAAATTTTAAAATTTAAAGTAGGGCTGTCCAGAAAAGTCTCGTTATCGTTTGGTATCGATATTGGAAATTGCACCGAGCCGATACCGTACTTTTTGGACCGAAATTTACATGGACTATCGGAAGTATCGTTTTCTTATTAATTTATTACAAACAAACAATATTCTTGTTATTGGTTTCTCAAAAACGGCTGTAACAATTTGGTTGATATTTTCACAGTTTTTACTCCATACAAGGAAAACGTATAATATTATTTTAACCCTCTACCGCATACAAACCCATATATGGTAATGGTTCACCAAATTCATTATCATTTATTTCCATTATTATTTCACGAGTGGTACAAAAATGCACTATTGAATGAAACTATGTCTATTTTACTATAATCCACCGGATTTTGTTTTTTGGAAAAGAGTCGTCATTCCCAAATAAGCTCATTGTTCAAAGGGCACTTGCCAAGTGCAGCTTAATGAAAAAAAGTTCGATCTTTGGAAACATTTTTTTATAATAAAAAGATAAGTTCCATCAAATACAAAATTGTTTTGTTATGTACTTAAATTTCTTTTTTATGTTTATAAGCTTTATTTCTTGTTTATTTAATTATTTATGACTTTTTTTGGGGCTTTTTCTTGGAGATAATATATGGTCTTTCATGCATTGTAGGCTTTTTTACAAAGCCCATATATGACCTTATATGCATCAGTGACTTAAGTGACTGAATTTTGTAAAAATATAATATGTTCAAACTTGTAGAAGAAAGTCAAAGAGTTTTTATGGAAAATATAAACTAATTAATGATATAACTGGCGATAGTTTTCGAATGATGTAAGTCTAGCTTCCAATTCTGGTGATAAATATGTTCCTCAGAGTGAATTTCAACATCGTAGAAGCTCCAGTTTTAATTCCGGAGATAGAGAGCGATTACACCGATGACGAACCCGAACCAAATCTTCCGAAGACGACGAAAACGTGTTTGAAAAAAAAACTAGGATAGTTAATTTAAACGAAACATTAGACAGTCATACAAGCCACAGAAGGTTAGGGCCGTCAAAAATTCAAGAACGCTCAGACGGAAACGAGATATGATTTTTCGTTGAACACTTTGAGGTGTAATAAATATTATGACCATAGGCCAAAATGGGAAAAGAGAGAAATAAATGTGGAATTTGTGGGATAAAAACATTAACGTTGTGCTGGAAATTTAACGTATTATTGTGCTTTAGTTATAAACGGATTGTTTGACAAAACTCCAAAAGCAAAACAAATTGAATTAATTTAGCCTTTAATGCATAATAAACCATATAAAGGTTCTTAATTTGTAATTGAAAATGGCTTTAGTGCATGGTAACCCATATATGGGTTACTTATGTAAAACATTATATACATGTATGTAAAAAAAAATTCTATGTAAAACCTTTTCTTAACCCCAAATAAAGGTTAATTAATGTCCAATTATTTTTGTTTTCATTTCCTTCATAATTCATGCAGTATAGGGTTAATTATAACTACCCGCTGGCCACGCCCATTTTGGATGGATGAAATTTTTAGCTGTGGTAATTTTTAGCTGGATGAAATGACTTTAGTGAAATCCACCGACTGCCACACCTATTTTTTCTTATATCTTATGTCGAATTCCTTACAACCAAATAATCGATTTTTTTCTAAACAGAATCGATTTTTTTCTAAACAAAATCGATTTTATTCTGTCAAAACAAATCTTGCATTTTCAGCTAGATTTCAAATCGATTTCACACACACTAACAAGATTTGACATTTCTCTGGAGTTGAAAGTATTTTGCGGCGGGTTTAACAATTGTTCTAAAGTGTTCGTCGGTCATTTAAATAGATTAAAAGCAAATAAATCATTAAAACTAATTTTAATTCATCAAAAAATAGTGAATGGTCAGTTAGAAGTTATAAAAATATCAACTTACTTCGATTCAAAGTGCCCAAAGTCAATAAAAGATATGAATCGCGCGCTCGCCGATGTGTTTCTCGAATGATGTGTTTCTTGGATGAATTTGGGTTGTTTTTTTTACTTTAATGGCCACATAACTATTTTCTGTTTATTTTTGCAACTTTTCTTCGAAATGTATATGTTTTTAATCTAACAAAATGAAGCGAAAAACTGAATGCACTTTGGAATATTTGTAACAAATTTGTATGCGCACAGTTTGTTTACTTTTTTGCCTCAAAGCTACTGTCAAATGACACACACACAATCCCACACGAAAAATTTGATTTTTTGTATGTTCCTTACAACCAACAAAAAAAATCGATTTGAAATGGTTGTAAGGAATTCAACATTACTTTCGCGGAAACGGCATTAACGATTTTTGTAATAATTTGCACTTATTTAATTTATTTTTTCTTTTGGTATCTAATCAATTACACCTATAGCACCGTTTTTTTCGATTTGTTCATTAATTGTTTCACTTTTGTACGGCTTACTGTGAACAACGTCTTAGTTATTGTCTGATTACTAATACAAAATAACAGATACATTTTGAGACAAAGTAATAGTCCACAAGTCAAACAAATAATTTTTTCTCATTCTAAACTTATGACCCTGCATTAAAACTTATGTGTCAGATACCTGATCAGAACTTTAATCAGACATTGTGAAACAAGTCTTAAACATTGTTAAAATACTTTGTATAAAGATGCGATTAGCGAACTGCGAATAGTCGTGAAATTAGATATTTCTTTCACATGAGTGGTCACTGACAGACGTGAATTGTCATAAAAAATAAACCAGTTAAATGGGCGCTAACAAAATTTGAGGTTTAATTCGAACGCATTTTTCATTCGCAAATTCGAGAAATGCAACAATATGTTGTGGCTTGCGAATAAGTGTTTGACAGTTTGCAGAAAATATCTTGTTGTTCGAGTGGAAAATATAAAAAAAATTAACATTACAAATTAAATTAATTTCAGGCAGGGTTTTCTTTTTGAAATTGTAAATAATATCGTTCATTCAATTTGTCGAAAAGATAAAACAAGAATTTTTTGATATTTGCGCTTGGAATTGCCTAAACAAGTTTATTCTCATTCGCAGGTCACCAGCTCATGTGAAAGACACTTTAAGTCAAGTAGAGAAAATTTTAGTCAAAAGTTCATCATACATTGAGCTTGAGAGAGTTAGGGCCTATTTAAATCCTTTTTTAGCTCCAAAAATGTACTTGCTTTACAACCGTTACGAAAAAGCTTATACATATTTCTCAAAAATGGTTCAAATGATTTCGATAAAAAATTCTAAAAATGTATGTACAATTACTTCAATATTTTAAAAAGTTCTTAATTTCCAAGCAACTTGAACATTTTTAGCAAGCACGTGCCTTTTATTTGTTATTTGTTTTTTCTAAGCAAGAGTAGATCTACCGATACCGAGACGATACTGAAATTTTTCGATTTTGCCGATACTTAAATCAAATACACGTACTTGCCCTTATGTTCCAGACACTGCAAGTTCAAGAAAATTGTATAAATGTAGGGAAGCATTAAATACGACATTTAAATTAGCTAAAACAACTCTTTTGACAGTTTGAGGTGAAAAAAAGAATGCCATCTGAATTCTTCAATTAAATATGATTGTAAGGAAAAAAAAAAGTTTAAAATCGTTGGAGCAGTTTTTTAAAAAATTAAAAATTAATGCAAACTGTAGAATATTTGTGTGCAGATTAAAAAGTTAAAAAAAATTATCAACTCGTTTTTGAGATAACGAACTTTCAAAAAAAAATTTGAAACCTTTTTTTTTTTAATTTTGATATGCAATATTATTTAATCTTATCTGAAATTTGTATATAAAAACATAATCGAAATTCGTTAGTCCAATAATGAGAAAATTCGAAATATGTAAATAAAAACGTTCTAAGTATGATAGGCACTATTAATAGTTGCTTAGTATAAAATTTTATAATTTTTGGTAGTAGATCGTACTTATTTTAGTATACGGAAAAAGTTTAATCAGAATCGTAGGAGTTTTTCAGAAAAGAAAATATTTTCCCTTGCGGTTTTTTAACTTTTGGAAAGTACCGTTATTTTTCCATAAATGTAAAATTTGTTCTTAAAATATTTTAGAGAGTACTAAAAACTCTTGAGTATCGAGTTTCAAAAAAATCGATTATGTCGTTTTCGAAATATTTGATTTTCAAAACAAAACTTTGAAACATTTTTGAAAAATTAAAAAAAAAAATTTTTTTTAATTTTGGTACACAAAACTTTTTACTTATATTTTTTGGAAGCTTCTGTATAAAAAAAATGATTGAAATCAGTCATACCATTTTGAAGAAAATCGAAAATTAAAAAATATTTCTTTAAGAGGCACAATTAATAACCATTTTTTGAAAGATAGTTTTCCACCCAAAGGAAGCCTTTACTAAAACTAATTTATTTAATTTTTTCAAAGAAAAGTTTTGGAGCCGTTTTTGAAAAAGATGCGATTATGTAAAATTGCTAAAAAAATTGTATGGCAGGTACCGTTATTTTTAGTTCTAAAAAAAAATGAAAAAATATGTGGGCATAATCACCAACAAGCACCATGTACCAAGCTTGAAGAAAATCGATAGAGCCGTTTAGGCTGTAGACGAACAGACAGACAGTCAGATAGACAGACAGAATTGTGCCACCCACTTTTTTGGTGTTCTCTATCATCCTAATGTCATGTTTGATTGTTATCCCAAATTTTGTTTGCACGAATCCGAAACTTGCCTTATAGTTCCTATATCGCAAGTAAAAATGAGGTGTGATGTACATTGGTACCTAACTGAACTAATATAGGTTTATATACCACACATGTATTTCGAAAATCAAACTGTCAATTTGTTTAAAAAATTTATTTAAGAGGTTCTTAACAATCCTTAGAATATTTTTAAGATAGTTTCTTCCGTAGAAAAATAACGGTACCTACCTGTATTACAAATATTAAGAGCCAAGAGCCGTGTACTTTAATTTCTACAATCTAATACTGAACTAATTTTTGTATGGAATATGTAGGTACAGGGGTGTCCCCCAAATGTACACCCAAGTTGGCAGGACTGGGGATGCGAGCGTAAATCACCATCTTGAAAAACGCGTTTTATCAATTATCTCGAACAAAATAGTAAATTTTTTTGCAAGCTAATATTGCATCCTTTTATTTGTTTTATTTTTTTTAATCAAGTTGTTTTCGTGAAAAGTTTTTGAGAAATTAAATTTTAATGCCAATATATTTTTGGAAGCAATTAACTTGAAAAATATCACAATTTTTTCAAAAATGTTGACTTAAAATTTAATTTCTCAATAAAATTTCACGGAATTAAGTATGTGCCACTTTTTAGATCGATTTTCAAAATCTCGACAAAAAAATTTAATAATATAATATCAAAATTTAAAAAAAAAATGATTTAAAATTATAACTAAATATTAATAAAAACTATTTTCAGTTTTTTAAACAATATTTACCCAGTAAAAAGTGACAGTAAATATCGCTGTTTTTGTGTGTTTGTTTGTTGTTTTGAGGGTTTTTTATAATAAGCGCGCACTAAAGGGGTTTTGAGTACCCTTACAATGATTTAACATGGTGCGAGCGTTAGGAAAATAGGGAAGGATTCGAGAGGAGATGCCAATGCTCATTTGTCTTATAGTTCTGAATATCAAAATAAGAGGGAAATACAGAACCATAGGTAAAACATTCCACTTCGGGTAGTGCGACTAAGAGGAGAATCTCTATATTTGACAGTACGTCCGAAATGGGGCTCAAGGGTAAACTCTCTATTTTGAATTTTATCCAAGAGATTTAATTGGGTTTACCTGCCTAAATTAAGGAGTTGTACCCAAGCTTTGGAGGAATGTAGGCTTTATAGATTACAGCCAGATCAAAAATGGAGACAAAATTCGTACTCCTTCGCCTTCGCAGCATTTTTGGTGAGGTCGAATTTGTGATCATTCCATAGAAGGTGTTTTATGAATCAAATACCCAGAACTGAAAGCTGTTTGGTTTCCTCGATGCAAGTGCCACTCATGGATTGGGGCATAGGGGTGGGTTTCACTTTAACGACAGAAGACAGCATTGAGTTTTTTGAAGCATTAAATTCTACACGGTTTTTATTCACCATTGGACAGTGCTGTTAAGATCAGAATTTAATGAGCTTATCATACGCTGCCGTTCAAGTTCCACATCCGAAGAACAAGGAAGTGAATCTTGGAACGAAAATGAAAAGCTGAGGGTACTGTCGTCTACAAACAATTCAATGGATTAGAAGTTTCAGACAGAAGATCATTTATAAAAATAAGGAAGAGAGTTGGAGACAAAACGGAGCCCTAGGGCACACCAGCATTTAGGAATATCTGACTTGAAACCGTCCAACACAAATTGTATTGAACGGTCCAAAAGGTAATTTCTAATCCAACGAAGAAGAGATTCATCAATACCAATTGCACGCATTTTCGATAAGAGAGCCTGATACCAAACTCTATCAAACGCTTTTGAAATATCAAGTGCAATAATCTCACTTTCTCCAAAACGATGTAAGCATTTGTTCCACTGCTCGGTGAGATATGTATACAATCAGATCACCAGTGGACCTATTGCTACGAAAGCCACACTGCTAGTCATTAAGAAGCGTTCTTTCTTCGAGATATTTCTAAAGCTGATAATTTATTAGCGTTTCCATGACCTTGGAGAGAACTGACATAAGTGCAATTGGACGATAGTTAGAGGGAGAAGAATATCTGCCTTTTTTGGGGACAGGCTGGACAAATGCTGTTTTCCATTCACTCGGAAAGAGGCCAGTAGAACATTGCAGATGAAAAAGCTTACGCAGTGCCAGCGTTGAAGACCACCTCTATAGAACAATGCAAGGGATACTATCCGGACCAGCAGATTTGTGTATATCAAGGTCTTTTAGAACTATAGGGAATTTTACGAATCTGTGAATTTCAAGAGTGACAGCTTCCATTGGGGCGGATGTGTCAAATTCCAAAGTGCAAAGCAAAAAAAAAAACAATTCCACAGCAATGCAAATGCACAAAAGTCAATATGACATTTCCGCCTGAATGCTGATTTTGACGTTTCTAAATGAAAGAGAGAGTGATATATTGCTATTTTTTAAAGAGCTCTGTTGTCACTGCACGAGTGCGAAAGAAGATTCGACCCATGAAATCCTTAACGCTCTCAAGTATAGGAGGAGTTGTGACACTTTCTGGCAGCGTCGAGTTAACAGCAAACTGTGCTGCAATCATATTGGCTTTATCAATTGAGCTTACATAGGGTGTGTCATTGAAGACAAGTGTTGGAACCGAAGTTGAGGTGATATTTATAATGTTTTTTACAGATGACCAAAAATTCGTTCTACCTTTGAGAAACTGTAGTATTTTTTGCATTAATTTCTGGTCATGCGAAAATTTGGTTCGTTGAATATGGCCGTTACAGGTCTTTCTAGATTGGTTGAACTTTTTCCGGTTTTCCTCAGTGGGCTTGGCTTTGTAACAACGGACGCTTACTTCTCTTACCCTGATAGCCTCTTGCAGCTCAAATAAAATCATGAATTTTCTTTCGTTTTGATTGATTTCATTCTATGCGGGATAAAATTTCTCATTCCGTGAAGAATCAAGTTTGTGACCATATCTGCACTGGAGTCTACGTCACTATCGAGGAAGCATAGTGACCAGTTAAAGTCCCTTAAGAAACTGTTGAGACCGTCCCAGTTGGCTTTCTCCTATTGCCGAACGGTTTTCTTGTTTTTTTTTCTAACTGAGTTTTGTTGACACGAGAAATTGGCAGATATGACACAATAGTCTGATGTGCATAGAGGTGATAATACACTGATAGTGTATTTATCAGGGTCAGAGGTAATAAACAAGTCCAGACTGTTGGCGGATTGATCTGCAACGTCAGGGATTCGAGTTGGCTCATCGACAACCTGAGTTAGGTGGCTTAACTCAGAAAATATCTCAACATTACTTCCTTCGGGTGTTGTTTGTCCAGAATAGGGAAGCCACGAAGATTTGTGTACATTGAAATCGCCCTCAATGACGAAGATAATGCGCAACAATTCTTTGAATGGAGTCGGACAGAGCATCAAACTCGTTAAAAGTTGAATTTCTGTCCAAATTTGGGCTTCGATAAAGAAAACATGTATGAATGAAATGATGTGCTTATTAACTGTAATATTTAACCACATGAAATTAAGGTTTTTGTTAGAACACAAACCGTATTGTTGCAACATCTTTAATAATTATTGTTCAAGAAAATTGAAAATCATGTTTTTGTATTTAATATGTATGGGTCAATATATCAAAATATTAATATTTTTCAATCCAAATTGGAACTCGCTTTAAACAACCTATTTTGCTAGAATAACAATTATATCTCAAGAGTGTTTGGACTGTAATGGTGATTTCATGAAAAAGATTGCGAAGCGTGTACTTGTCCGATCAAAACGATTAAGGTGTCTATGGACAGATAAACTTATTTTCTAGGGCATCATTGGAAAAAAAATTTAATTTTGTGCTCTAAATTTTGGGAAAACCCTCTAAGAAATCGAGAAAATGGCTAAAATGGCCGTTTTTCAAAGCAAATGTAGCTTACACTATAGCATTTTTTGCAAAAAAATGTTTAATAACATAAAATTCCATATTTTTAAAATGCCACTATTGGAGAAAATTTTTTATTTTGTACCTTATACAAATTTTAGTAGTGCAAAATAAAAATGCTTGTGAATTTAGAAAAAAACGCATTTTTGGCAGTAAATTTTGTATACCTAACGGTATTTTTAGACATTTTATTTGCAGTGGATATAAAGTCAATATATTTTTCACGATTTTCATTAATTATATAATCATAATTGTATCATTTGATATTGAAATTTTAAATTCTTTAAAGACACTTTTTCACAGAGAATGTATGTAAATTTGGAACTTAAAATCAGTTACTTTTAGAAATTTTTTTTTAGTACAATAATACGCCTACTAGTGACCAATTAGTAAAAATGCAAAGTTTTATAAAACAAAGTAGTGTTGCTTAAACATCGATAGTCTATCGATAGTATCGATAGTAAAAAACTATCGCGTACATCGATAGTTTTGAAAAACTATCGATAGTTTCAAAAATTCCAAATTGTGTAATGAAGGGCTTGTGAACATAAAAATTTAAAGCAAAAACGTATGATATTTTAAGGCTGTCTATTGTCTCCATCATTATTTTTTATACTGAAATCCTGACATTAATAGGCGTGTTTTTTTATCATCGGGATCTGGATCTGGATCTTCTTTTAACACGTATTACAAAAACAATTTTAGAAAATTTCCCATTATTTTGTTTTTGTATTACGTGTAAAACTTAATCCAGATCCAGATCCCGATGATAATAAAACACGCCTAATGTCGTTTTGAATTGAATTTTCTGACTGTTCTACTCCTTTTTGAGTCCAATAGAATATGAAAACATCGTATTGTCAAATTTACACACACACTACACCATATTATAAAATGCTTTCTTCAAGCATTCATCACTTTTGACAAGTAGTGCGACGAAAAACTGTATGTACATGCGTGTGTTCCAAATCTACTCCTTCTTCAAATCGGGAATAGAAAAATACTCTGAAATCAGTACTCCGAACAGCCAATCAAAGGCTTTGGAGTAGAAAATGGAAATCGAACGTCCAATCGAAAACGACATAAGACTATGGTTCTGTTGATTAAGAGTTACAAGACATCAAATATGTGAATAGTTGAAACCAAAGATAGGTTATATAGGTACTTGAAACTCTTAAAATGGCGAAAATACAGTAGACGCTTTATTTGTGAAACTCGAAATAGTGAACTTTCCAGAATAATGAACACACAAAATTTTATATAAAAATGTATTTTGTATACAAATTTCTCGCAAACATTAAACATTGCTTAATATCTCCTCAGTGATATTATTAACTGTTTTCATTTTTTGTTTAAACCTCGTTGACAGCTTTGGTAAACGCTAAAATAAATTTAAAATTCACATCGAACAAAATGTGCACTTTTGATCGAATTAATCTTTAGAAAGCCCCTTAAAGCTCCCGCTCGAAAAGAGAACAATCTCGAAAGAGTGAACAGCCTTGGTTTTTATTACTTCACTATTTCGAGCGTCTACTGTAGCTTTGAATGAGCTAAAACTAAATAATTACTATCATTTAAATTCAATTTTTAAAAAGAAATTTTGAGACCTTTTTATAGCATAATATCTTTTTCTTTCAAAAACATTAATTTTATAATTCAATGGATTTTGCAATAGAAGTCTTTTTGAGGCATATTAAAAATGTGTGTAATTCATTTGATAAAACTATCGATAGTATCGATACTATCGATAGTTTTTTGTAAAAATATCGATACTATCGGAAATGGAAACTATCGATGTTTAAGCAACACTAAAACAAAGTATCTGATAAAAGTGAAAAAACCGTTCTTATATATGCAAAACAAAAGTTAGCAAATGACTGGTTTTGTTCAGTTCGGAACACTCTTAATAACTCTTTAATAACCACTTTAAAACAAGGGGTCATAGTATTTGATTAATTTTAAGGGTTTATAAGTCAGGGAAATGACATTTGTGTAAGGGGAATGACAAAAATTTATATTAACTCCGGTGATTAGATAGATATTTAGTTTTGCGGATGGTTTCAGGAGGATAAAGAAAAAAGAGAACAAATATCATTAAAAATAGTATCCACGACTATGTTGCACGAACTTGGTTCAAAGTTTTTGCGAGACTAGACTATTTTTTAGTTACATTATTTTATGATATTTTTAATGATAAAATGTTAAAAATTGAAAATAACTAAAAATACTGAAAATATGTTTAAATGCAATGTTATTGCTCTTTCTAGAAGTTCCAAAACTCAATCAATCATTATAATGAAAACTTGAAAGTCAGGGGAATGACACAAAAAATGATGTTAGGGGAATGACTCCGAAGGGTATTTTATGAGGATTAAAATCGAAGTTAAAAGAAAACTATCTATTTGTACTATTTATCATGTAGGTCCTTGTAAAAGACACAGACGAGTAAACTTGTTTAATTTTTATATCACATGGTTTAGTAAAAAACACGAGGAATGCAAAATTCGGTGGACGAAAAAAATGTCATTACCTTAACTTGAAATATAAAAGACAACGAAGTTTTTTTTTCAAACTCTTGCTTCAATTTTCGTAAGGAGCAATTTTGTCCCGTTTAACCAAAAAAAAAAAATCCTACTTTTATATTTTGGGTCTATATATTCTTTTTAATTTCCATTGGTGAGAAATGATAATTGTATGGAGGACAGTTACTTAATAGCTCCTATTTAACAAAGTTTAACAAAGTAAAGCAAGTAAAAATAAACTAACCATTTTTTATTGAGGGTGCATATATTATTGAAAAGACTGCATCATTAGATTTTTTTGTATCGTTTTAAGTTTTGTTGCTAAAATTCATTGCAATGTGGTAAGTAGGCCTGGGGATACGTCAGGGGAATGACATTTTGGGTGTTTAAATGGAGATAGCGGGTATAATAATTTTGTGAACTTATTTTTTAGAGCGAATGTTGAAACCCGTTTGTTCTAAGCCATCTAACCAACAAACTTATAGTATAATCTTTTTATTTCGGTTCAAAAATGAAGGAGACTGAAATATTAATATGTATTTTGAAATATTTACCCGTATATGGAAAAAAAAGATTTCCCATACACTTTCGCGCATCTATCGAAATTTTGAGTTAAAGACCATTCATGTATTTTGTATGGGAAATTTCAAGTGCTTGTCGGCACGTATTAACGATAACCGTTCTCAATAATATAATTTGTTATAACCTTGATCACTTAACATGAGAGCAAGCACGCCCAACCCAGTCATGCATTTTATTTTCTGAAGGTGTATATGCCTTTCAGTACCTAAGTGCACATATACCTACATACACATGTGAACATGTACATATACATATAAATTTATCAAACTACCCTAAATAATCTAAATTAAAGAACAAAGAAAGTTTGCCGTATGCAAACCCAAGATTTGCTTCAATTTATTATTAACGTTAAATATTTATAATAAGAAAGTCTCAAGTCTCAACCATTAAATTGGCATACATTTCATGTGGTTAACAATCTCTGTCAGAGAATTGGCGTGACATAAAGCATATATTCCGCTAATATATTCATCCTCAGGGAGCCAACACACGAAATTGTGACATCAAAATGTATGTCACATACTAAATTCCGCACTCAGTATTTCACGGGCATTGGGATGAGACTACATTCAAGAAGTAATTACGCCAAATTCTAAGAACAGTGACCTTGGTGGCGCGCCTCTAAAAATGTTCGTCATAAACACATATTTACAATAATCATAATGAGGCAATAGCTGACTAAAAGAAGACAAACTGTTTCAGCAGTGTATGTAGACACTCACTTTCTATTGAAACGGATTTGGTACATTTAATTTGCTTGTGTTCTGTAGGTTTGCCCACATATTATGACATATATTGTTCCATCCATTTGGAAAAAAGACTTTAAATTTAGCACATCTACATATTATGAATGTAGGAAAGTCAAAATGGTATTTCGTCTGTGAGAAGAAGATTTGGTCAAATAAAATCGAGTTAGTGGATCATGAATTTTGCGGCTGGAAATGGTGCAGTAAATATAGCGCTTGACTGATAACTTGGAGGTGTGGATTCAAGCCCCTTTCTAGACAAAATAAAACAAAATTGTCAAATATGGTTGCCATATACAAAAACTCCCCTGGTCAATCTCAAACAAAATTAATTTTCCATAAATCATGCTTAAATATTTATTCATCGCAACGCTAAGGCTATACTTATCAGATTATTTATCTCTCAATGTCAACTTATAACAATTCATCTAGCTTGCTTGTTAACGTCTACAATCTATACACTTTTCCTCATGTGCACACACCACAACTACTCATTTATTGCAATTACTCAATTAAATGTGTTGTTGTTTTTGTTATTTTTTTTTACAAAATGCTTTAGACGAACAGGAATAGAAAATAGAAAATATTTGTTAGAATAGCTTTTGACACAGAAGAACAAATTATACACAAAGTGAATTTGATTTCTTCCTTCTTTTCAACTTTGTTGCATTACAAATACTGGAACATCTCTTCTTGAAAGCTTCTTGTGTATATTTTGTAAACTTAAACAATAAACACATGTTTTGGTTGTTGAATGCATATTTTTAACCTAACGATGAAGTTATAGATAGCTCTATATGCTTAGAGTATAAGGCTGCTGCTTAGAAACTCTTATCATATCAAACAGGAAACGTTCGCATGCTATTTTGTGATATTGTATAAGAAGTGTAGTTTCAGTCTCAGATGAGTAAACATCGAACTATACAGACCTTTCATTCCATGTGACATAACAAAGTGCGGTCGTCGTATGTAACTCGTGTGGGTGGTTGTTGTATGCAAACATGAAATTGTTATGCAATATCATGCACTCGCAATTTTTCACTGCATCGTTCCATGAGAACATTCGAATCCAGATATAAACATAACGGTAGATACAAAGATACCTATAGGTAGAGTAAAGGGATGTATGGAATACTATACAAAGTAAAGATATTTTTTCGGTGATTCAGTAGGTATTATGCATAGATAGATAGATATCGATTCAATATCGATTTTTCGTTGAAAGGAAAACAAACAACAATTAATTATTGAAAGTTGAGTTTTTTTGGGATACAATCTAGTAAAACACGAAAATTCTCTCGCAATACATGAAAGCAGTTAACCTACTCAGTTGGATCTAGCTGAAACAAAGTATGACCAGGTCAGTCCTAGGGCTGGCCACGATACCAGAAAAGTATATTTTTTTATCGGTATCGTGAAGCAAAACGATACCGAGACGATACCAGCTCCAAAGCATATGAAACGATATTGAGACAAAACCGAACCGATACCGATCCTTTAAAGCCAAAATTGTCCTATACTCTCGGTTGTATCGTTTGGTATCGGGAGATTCTTCTTAATAGTTTCTCGAAAACAGCTCTTACGATTTGTATAAAATTTTCACAGTTTTTCTTCTAAGGCAGCGAGAAGTTTTAAGCAATAATTTTAACTATAAACACCCAATGCCACGCCCACTTTTCTTGTGCATAGTTTTTCTGAAACCAATGATTTGGATGAAATTTTCCGACTTGGTTCTTTTTACTGGAGGAAAGTCACCCACTGCCACGCCTACTATTTCTTATGTGTTGGAAATGGTTCCAACCATTTTTAATACAATATTACTCAACTCATTTTTATTTGCGATATAGGTACTATATACTATAAGGTAAGTTTTGGAATCGTGCAAAAAAAAAATTGAGATAACAATCAAACATGATATTACGATGATATAGAACACCAAAAAAGTGGGTGGCACAATTCTGTCTGTCTGTCTATCTGCCTGTCTGTTAATCTACAGCCTAAATGGCTCGATCGATTTTCTTCAAACTTAGTACATAATGGTTTTTGGTGATTCTGCCGACACGTTTTCTTCATTTTTTTTTTAGAATCAAAAATAACGGTACCTGCCATACAATTTTGTTTAGCAATTTTACAAATTCGTTTTTTTTTTTCAAAAACAGCTAGACAACTTTTCTTGAAAAGAATTCAATAAATTTGTTTTAGTAAAGGCTTCCTTTGGGTGCAAAACTATTTTTCAAAAATGGTTATTAATGGTTCCTCCCAAAAAAACATTTTTTTAATTTTTGATGTTCTTCAAAACGGTACGACCAATTGCAATTATTTTTTTTATACAGAAGTTTCCAAAAAATATAAATAGTTTTGTGTATGAAAATTTTTGAAAACATATTTTTTAAAAAATGTTTCAAAATTTTTTTGGAAGCTCAAATATTTCGAAAACGACAAAACTGATTTTTTTGAAACTCAATACTTAAGAGTTTGTTAGTACTCTTTAAAATATTTTTAGAAAAAATTTTAGATACATTTATGAAAAAATAACCGTATCTACCTTCCATACAAAAGTTAAAAAACCGCAAAGAAAAATATTTTTTTGCTTAAAAATGACTCCTACGATTTTGATTAATTACCTAGATCGATAATTTAAACTTTTTAAAAGCTAAAATAAAAGGATACTTGCCATAAAACCGTTAAGGAAAAGATTATTTATCTAATCATATATGGATGAAAATAAATTGGCTTATAATTCAAGTTAAAAGTTCAAGTGAGCTCAACTCCATGATTAATTTCCGACACTTAGCTAGATGTGCTTGCAAAATTCAAAGCTTGAGTACTAAAGTGGCCTATCGGATCAATTATAACGGTATTTTGAAGAATCATTGATACAAGATAAAAAACCTTTTATTTGTAAATCATATTGCAAATAAAAATCTAAATTATGTTTATTTATTTAAAAACTACAATTTTCTTAAGTTGATTTGAGCTACAAGTGTTTAAAAATCATCTGCTCCTTATTTTTATGTATAAAAAGTTAGCAGGACACTTTTGGAAATTCATGTTTAGAACTATCCTATCATACTTAATTGCGAATTAGTTACGCAAAAAAAAATTAATTGCTTTTTTGGTTTGCGAAAAAATGGGTGTCCTGCTAACTTCATATGAACTTAGCAGGACAACTTTCTCAAAAATGTGTATAAACGACTAAAAAAAAAATGATTTTGAGAACTAGTTAATTGCGAATTAGTTACGCAAAAAAAAAATTTATAGCATTTTTAGTTTGCGAAAACATGGGTGTCCTGCTAACTTCATATGAACCTAGCAGGACAACTTTCTCAAAAATGTAGATAAACGATCCGAAAAAAGTAGGTTGTTGAGAGCTAATTAATTGCGAACTAGTTACGCAGAAAAAAATGAATTTTTAGTTCGTTTGCGAAAAAAAGGCGTATTGCGAACTTCACGTGAACTTAGCAGGACAACTTTCTCAAAAATAAAGATAGTCGAGCTGAAAAAAGTTGGTTATTGAGAACTAATTAATTGCGAATTAGTTACGCAAACAAAAATTATATTGCATTTTTGGTTTGCGAAAAAATAGGTGTCCTGCTAACTTCATATGAACTAAGCAGGACAACTTTCTCAAAAAAGGAGATAATCGAGCTAAAAAAAAGTTTATTGTTGAGAACTAATTAATTGCGAATTAGTTACGCAAAAAAAAATTTAATTGCATTTTTGGTTTGCGAAAAAATGGGTGTCCTGCTAACTTCATATGAACTTAGCAGGACAACTTTCTCAAAAATAAAGATAGTCGAGCTGAAAAAAGTTGGTTATTGAGAACTAATTAATTGCGAATTAGTTACGCAAAAAAAAATTTTTATTGAATTTTTGGTTTGCGAAAAAATGGGTGTCCTGCTAACTTCATATGAACTTAGCAGGACAACTTTCTCAAAAATAAAGATAGTCGAGCTGAAAAAAGTTGGTTATTGAGAACTAATTAATTGCGATTTAGTTACGCAAAAAAAATTTGTATTGCGTTTTTGGTTTGCGAAAAATGTGTGCCCTGCCAAGTTCATATGAAGTTAGCAGGACACCCATTTTTTCTTAAACCAAAAAAGCAATTAATTTTATTTTGCGCAACTAATTCGCAATTAAGTAGCAACTAATGATAGGATAGTTTTTAACATGAATTTCCAAAAGTGTCCTGCTAACTTTATATACATCTTATTTTTGCTCTACTGAAAATATTGAATAATGCAGTTAGGCCACTATGGCTCTCACTGCCTGATATTATTCAATTTCTCTTCTTTTGATGAAAATATTTTTAAGCAAGATTTTTGTAATAAAACTATTTTTTTAATGAGTGAGTTTGACTTAAAATATCTCGGCAAAAACGGTACTATCAAGATTTTTCATCCAATTTTTTCTATTCTACACATAATAGAATATTTCTGAAGAGTAAGAAACATACAAATTAAACTTTCCCTCCTCCTCTTGTAGTTAGGCATCTATGAACGTTGTTATCTCCAAAATTTATAAAATTGAGTTACCTAGTTCTTGCAATCAGGGGACGATATGTAAGTATGAAAATTTTAAAAAAAAGTTCAAAAAGCTTTTCCAAATGTACCGTGAGTTATCATGAAATTGCCCTGAATATACAAATTAGCATACATTTTTTTTAATGGACAAATTTGAAATCAGTAGAATATTATATGGCAGGTGTATTTGAAAGTATCCTACCGAGTTTTAAATCTTTTTCCTTGCATTTATAAAGGCTACAGAATGGACCTTAAAATTAAGGGTATAAAGGAACAATTACGTGCAAGGGTTTTTATTATTGAATATTTGTGTTTGGACCATAATCATAACCGAAAATGCTAATAAATTCACCCATGGGTTTCTGCCGGAATGGTCACATTGGCTTCAGTGTTTTTGGTATAGCTTGGAAACTAAGCCAAATTTGACAACTTTACTCTCGAAACTTTTTGTTCAAAAATAAGTTTCCCATCAAAATCAATAATTTAAAAAAATTAATTAAAAATATGAAGCAGGAAAAATTAACAAAAACCAGCAAAAATAAATCAACAAATTTAAGTTTTCTAAATTTTCTAAAATTGCGCATAACTTTTTTCGGAGCAATAAAAGGCTCAAAACATATAAAGACAAAATAAAGAAGAGGCTCAAGGCGTTAACATGTTAAAAAAAAATTATTTTTTTTTTCAAAATTGACAGATATTATTGTACTCATTCAAACTTTTCCATTCCTTATAATTTTTCGCAGTTTTGTCCCGAAAGCCTCTTTTTGTATTCGAACTCAAAATTTTGATGAAATATGATATTTCGATAATTGTGAAAATTTAAAAGGTAAGTAAGCCCGTAATTTTATTTTCCAGCTTTCAACTTGGTACAAGGTGATTGTTTAATTTGTCATGTAGTACCGGGAAAAGGATTTTCGTTCATTGGAATAGTTTGCGGATGTGCGTCTACTTCTTGGACAGCGATCAATGGAGAGAATGATGAGCAATATGTAAGTGAGTCATCAGCGAAGAGAAGGTTCTCGCATTCACTTGAAATTGGTTAGTCAGAGGTCATGATGATGTAAAGAAGTGGTCCAAGTTTCGACCCTTGGGTAAATCTAGCCCTGACGCTCTTCACTCTCGATTTGCATGTTCTCCAGTTGCACGAAAAAGTTCTTGGAAGAAAGAAAAGAAAATACAATTTTGATTAGTGCAAAGGGAAAGTTTAGTATGTGGAGTTTATGGATAAGGGATTCAATCCATATACTGTCGAATGCTTTTTCGACGTCCAGGAAGCATCTGACAGTAGCTTGATTATTTTTTAAAGCTATGGTGGTGTCATGATGAAACAGGAGTGGATGCAGAGTGGAATGTTTTTCTGGAAATCGAACTGCATGTCTGGGATCAAATTTAATCCTTTTACCACAAAATGCTCCATATAATTATAGCTCACGATTATGAGAAAGGGAGCGGATGCCACGCCTCTTGAATACAAAAGTTCAAACATCAAATTAATATTTTTGCAAACATTAGAAACCCTACTATCCAATTTTAAAGTTCTAATGTATCTGGAGGTATGGTAGGTAGGAAGGTAGGTAGGAATGGCGGCCACGAGCAATACTCTCGCTCGGTGACCCAATTAGCGCTGGAGTGCGCCGTTTTGATACCATAACTCGTTTGACCTGTGGATTAAAGTGGATTAGAGTAAGGGTTTGTGGGCTCTACAACAAAAAGAAACCAGGCTAGCTTGTTGCTTTATTCAAAGCTCGAATAACGGTCCCCGAGGGGATCATCATGTTGCATGATTAGGTGCAACATCACCGTGGGCCTCCGTCTGCTCACTCCGCATTACGTGAGGTTTCCAGCGGATGTCACCAACCACTCACGAAACCAGATGTACTCCCTGGTTTGGGCGGTTCAGATTTTCCTGGATATTTTGCAGTTGGTTAAACTGTTCCACCTACGATTGGGTTCACTTAGGAAAATTGAGAATATATTGCCCTTCACAACTCCAAGGGGAATATTGACTCTTTCCGCAAGTGAGCTGTAAAGGGCTGATCCTTGCCTGGCAAGCTCATCTGCCAGTTCATTTCCCTCAATGCTAATGTGACCAGGAGCCCAGATCAAAGTGACCTTGAGGTCAATATTTAGGCTTGCGAGCTCATCACGGCATTGTTGGACCAATTTAGAGGATGATGTAGTCGAAACAATGGATTAAATAGCTGCCTGACTGTCTGTCAGGATAGCTGCATTACGATTTTGGTTTGGGTCTAGTTTAAGTATCTTGCATGCTTCCCTAATTGCAAGTAATTCCGCTTGGAATACACTTGAAAAATTGGGTAACCGAAAGGACCTAATGATGTTTAGAGTCTCAGAGAAGATTCCTGAACCAACACCGCACTCCATCTTTGAGCCATCAGTATAAATAGTTGTGTCGAAATCTCTCGTCACGATGTCATCATCCCAGTTTTTTCTAGATGGGATAATAACTTTAAAATCTCTACTGAGGCTCCCTGAAGGGGCGCAGTAGTCAGTGGGAGTCGAAAAGATTTCAGTGGGAATCAAATTGGTAATATTGCTGTGACTATAAGGTTTAGCAACCCAGCAATCTGATTCTTTTAGTCTTAGTGCACTGCAAGATACTAGATATTTAATGTATAGATCAAGTGGTAAAAGGTGTAGAAGAACGCTTAAGGCATCCGTTGGACAAGATCGAAGAGCCCCTGTGGTACCAACGAGTTTGCGAGGGGGCATTCATCTAAAATGTCTCTAATATGGTTATCTAGAATGCGCTCTAAGGTTTTGAGCGCGAAAGAGGTCAGGCTAATCGGTCTGAAATCCTTCGCGGATTCATGCCCCCGCCTACCTACCTTCGGTATAAAAACCACCCTTACCTGCCTCCAGGACTCGGGAACATGGTTGAGGGAGAGACATCCTTTGAAGATCATCTCCAGCCAGGGCACTACCACATCTTGCTGTTTCTGGAGCATTATTGGCAGTACCCAAGCAACACATTCTCCTCTTACAGATATCTTTCAGAATTCTTAAATAAAGAGCATTCAACACTGCAAGATAACTTAAAGATGTCTCTAAGACCCAAAAAGGCCCAAAGGGGCGGAGCCAATTGTATGAAGTGAAGAGTTCTTATTAATGTCTTTGTAAGTGCTAATGAAGAGGACTTCTTTTGTTGATGTATTGACGACGTATTCAAGATATTTAAAAGAGGTTTTCAATAGATCTTAAAATCCTCTTAAAAAGGTCTTTAAAATCTCTTTAAAAGTAAACGCGGACCGAGAAAAAAAAACTACGTTTACTTTTTCTCTTTTACGCATGCATCATGGCAATAAATAATATTTTCTCTTTCACGCATGTAAACATTGAGTTGCATTTTAATGAAATGGAATGAAACTTAAGATGAGTGGTGAAAACATAAGGAAATTTTTTAATTTCATTTATAAGAAGCTCGGCCAAGTTAGTTATTTTAAAATGACAGTCTTAACATATTTTGTGAAGCATATCTAGAATGTGTTTCGACATGCACGATCATATTTACTTTAAAGTCATAGATGCTACCCCCTAAAAATTCACGCGCTTAAAAAAATAAGGATATTTACATTTTTTTTTTTCATTTTCTTTCTAGACACAAAACTCGTTACTGAAGTAAAAAAATGTTAATTGCATATTGTTGGGTTATTATGTTATTTTAAGAGGTCTACACAAAATTATGAAATGAATCTGCGATTATTTAAGCCCTAATTGTCATTTATTATATTTTATACAAAATAATTTTAGAAATTGAAATCAATAAATATGGCGTGTAAGCGACAGGGTGCCTCTTTTTAAATAGTTACGCAATTATTTATTTTGTTTGTTTCTACAGCTGCATTTTATTATTTACATAAGTCACAAACAAAAAAGAGATAGAACATTGTCTGAGTGCTGGGACTCACGTCCGACGTTCTGGGTCTACTAGAATATTTTAAGTTTGACAGGTGACAAAATGTGCCAAAATTGTTGATACGGTGGATCGAAAAGCGGAGTACACCAATCGATTTAGTAGGTGGATATTACCTAGTGTCACGCCCGCACTTTGGGGTCCACTAGAATACTTTTAGTTTGACAGGTGTCAAAATGTGCCTACGGTGGACTCGAAAAACAGAGTACGCTAATCGATTAAGGAGGTGGATACTACCAAATGTCACGCCTGACATTCTGGGTCCACTAAAACACTTTTAGTTTGACAGGTGTCAAAATGTCAAATCAGAATTCTGAGAATACGCGCTACGTTACGTGTGCTATACTCCGAAACGTCGCACAGGGAAAGTCCATCAAAATTAAAGATATTTTCACCCTTCTGAGTTTCGCAAAATTTTCAAAGTTTTATTCACATATTATAAACGCTTTTTCTATTATACAGATCTGATCAAAAAGTTTAAGTGGTCATTCATTACTTTTTAGGTCTTAAAAAACGAAATGTCAAACCAGTATCAATGGCAGATAAGAAATCAATGCAACAATGTCATTAAAGATATCTGGAAGACCTCTTCAAGATGTCTGAGAGAGAGCACGCTAGTAAACTCTTAAAATACCCTTATTTTTAAGGAGTTAAAGAGGTTTTGAAGAAGTTTTATAATGAGATATGAAAAAATAACTTCAAAGAGAGGTCTATAAGATGTCTTCAAGATGTCTTTGAGAGAGCAAGCTAGTAAATTCTTAAAAAAGTCTTATTTTTAAGGAGTTAAAGAGGTTTTGAAGAAGTTTCATAGAAAGATATGAAAAAATAACTTGAAAAAGAGGTCTATAAGATGTCTTTAAGATGTATTTTTAAGTATTGGCTTTAAATGATCTTTTCAAGAATTATAATTAAGTGCTTATTAAGTGCAATGGTATCAAGAAGACTGAACTAAGATGCCATTAAGAGCTGATAAATTTATTTAAAGAACTCTTCAAGAGTTTTTGTGTTGCTTGGGTATGCCGTCCTGACCTGGAGACTTATACGGAGAGAAAGTATGTATAGCCCAGGCAATACTATCTCTTGTTATTATGGTATTCATATGTTCTTCATAAACTAACGGTAAACGAGTTCTATGCGTTTCGGGGTTGCTATCCACGCAACCTGGAAAGTTCGTCACCATCAGTAGTTCCAGGGACTCAGTCGGAGAAAATGTCCAAGATCCATCCGGCTTTTTCAGAAAAGACGGATTACAGTGCTCCTTGGATAGAACCTTGTTAAGCCTGGCAGATTCTTTTAAGCTCTCGATAGATTGGCAGTACTCTCTCCAACCCTGTTGCTTGGCTGATGCGAGAGCACGCTTATAGACTCTCAGACAATTTTTATAAGGTTGGTAATACTTGTGTTTGTGGCAGATATTGAAGATTATTCTTGTCATTTTTCTAAGATTAGACAAGTCTTCATTCCACCATGGGGGGAGGGTTTTTCGGCTGTATTTGACTGGGCAAGAGACCTTGAAAGCGGTGTTCATGGATGCTTCAAGAGTTTTCACCCTTGACTCAAGATCTATTACCGATTCTGGACTCAGATTCGGTATATTGCGCAGTTTGGAATTAACAACTTGACTGAACTTCTTCCAGTCAATTCTTTTCGGATTTCTATAGGGAGGAGGGGTTTCAGACTCAAAATTCACATTGAAGAGAATCCACCTGTGGTCCGAAAAGGAATTAACCAGGGACACTCTTCAATTCTCCACCGCTAAATTAAATTTATGGTTTACGACGGTAACATCAAGTACATCCTCCCACCCTTCGTAGTTATCCGAGCTCGGAAAGACGAAAGTAGGAGTACTACCTCTGTTACAGATCGTCAAATTGTTTTCAATAATAAAATTAAAAAGGGACTCACCCCGTTCATTTATCTCTGAACTACCCCAGAGAGTATGCCGTGCGTTTGCGTCGCATCCAATCAGGAGGTTTGTCCCTTTCGCCGCTGCTTCGTTTGTGAGTGTGCACCACTCATCTTGCGGTGACTGCCTGTCATGCGCCGAGTATGCAGATGCCAACAGTAGACCGTCTGTATTTTTGTCATCCAACCTAACAACTGTCAGATCGGAAGTGCTATAGTTAGGACACAAAAAAGCTTTTAAGTGTTTTTTAACTAAAATACAAGTTCTAGGCTTACCTTGGTCTTGGGTTACAGGCTTGTAAAAAAGATCGTATTGGCTGTCTTGGAGGCCCCTCACTCTGAGGCTCTTGAATAACGCCGACGTCTACGTTTTCCTCCCTCAGGAAAACTCTCAGATTATCTGAAGCACATTTAGAGTGCTTCAGATTAATCTGAATGACTCGCAGCGCGTTTTTAATTCATATTCGATTCTGCACAGTCAGGGCCCAGCGGCGGCTCGCTAGGGACCTCAACTCCGTTAACGACATTGTTGATCTCAACATTGTCGTCAACTTCATCGGGGTCTGCTCCCTGACTCTGCAGAATCTTTATCTTCGCATTTCTAATGCCAAACCTCAGTTTAAAATCGGCCTTCTCGAGGGCCCCACGGCTTTCTTCGCTGATCATCAGAAGATAAGATCCGCTGTTCTTCTGCGGTTCCTCTGTCTTAATGACAGCCCAGTCATGCAAAGGAACCAGCGGATTTAGCCTCTGAGGACCGCGGATCAGCTCCTGTCCGCTTGGTTTGACACCCATGAGGGGCAACCAAATGCGAGCCTTCGGTTGCCTAGGGATGTCCTTAGCCAGGATTAACTTGAGCTTCAAGCCATCCCAGTCATTGCTAATCTTAGCAATGCATGAACTAAGGAAATCCTTAGAAAACTTGTCTGCAGATTTGATTACCCTATATCCCCTGAGCATCTCGCCAGAGTCGAACATGGGGTAGGGACCTTCGTTAGTCGACAACGTGTATAGAAACACCATCTCAGAGAGCTTGGCCTCGATTGAGCTCCACACGGCAAGCAGATCTCTGCCGTTTGTGGAGAGCTCATCCACAACCGATACCTGGAGGCCGTCTCTGACAACCTCACTGAGAGTACGTGGTTGCGCTGCTCTAGGGGACGATGATTTAGCGTTCTTGTTTGGACCGTCTAGCTTACTCTTTTTCGAAGGCTTGATTGTCTCATCTCGAGATCTGTTGCGCTTGATGGCTTTTTCTTGGGTACTCAGAAGATTATTGTATTCCTCAACAATCTTCTGGTATTTAATCTTATCAGCGCCGTCCTTCTCATGGGCCTTTCCAGCTGCCTCATTCCTGGCAATCTTGCCTAGAATAAAAGACGCCTTCTTGAACTGCACCTTGAGAAGAGCGAACGCCGACTTTTTGCTTCCACGTGCAGCGCTGCTATGGCTGGCATTGCTACACGAGGTTGCCGGGATGGTACATATCGGTTTCGGATGCACAGGGGTACTATGGCTGGTACTGCCTGTGCTTCCTGAAGGTTTGGGTTGCTCAACAGCACCAGAACTACCGGTACTACTAGAGTTCCCCTTAAGGGTTTCCTGGCTGGAGGCCAAGAGCTCATCCTCTGTGTCAGCGGATGGCAAATCGTCTATTACATCATCAACGTCCATAGTAAAAATAAAAATAAAAATTTGGTTCCCACGAGTAGGTCGGAAAAAAAAGGTCAGCCCCGGCAGAGCAAAAGTAAGACGGACCCAGCCACGGCATCCGAATGAGCTCGTTAGTGACTGGTTTACCCCCCAGCCTTCAATTTCTTCGGCACAGATTATGAAAATCGCTCACACCACCACTGAAAATTAGGGACTCGCATCTATGGTCAAATCGAAATACAGAGGGTTGAACTATTGAGGAGTAAAGGAACACCTCAGCAGTTCAAAATGACCTTAGCTGATCCCCAATCTTGACAAAAAGCACAACACAAGATTAACTGTGGTGATCATTACCGCCCGGCACCCACTAGGAGGGTTTGATGCGAGATTTTTGCCAGGCATCTGGAGGTATTCTTATATATAAAATATAAATTTCCTAAAAATGAGTAAATGAAAATCAACATTTTTTCTTTTGTATATGCAATACAAAACCTATATAAAACAATTTACACGATAATATACGGTGTTGGGAAGTTCTCCATAATTTCGATGATTCGTCTGTGATTTAAGACTACTGATTTCAATGATACTGAGATAAGAAGGAAGTCAAAAAACACCTGAATTGGTTCCTGTAGAATAAGTGTTTGTGCCAGAACTTAACTGGGCGCTGCCGTGCACTCTTTCATCTAGCTCTATGCAAATATGTCTTGATCCAATATAAAATGTTAGTCGTCTCGTATTTTAATTTGTATTATGATGCTGTGAATCATACCTTATAATTTAGTAAAATACATATACACACATAAATTACAAAGAAATAAAATAAAAAAAAAACTGAAAAAAAGTACGTATACGCCATAGTGACCTTTTAACTTTTGTTAAAGTAAACCTATTACAGCAATATTTTCTTAAGCCACATTCTTATACGTCATTAACGTTTATGAATTCTATTCGATGTAATAAATGTATGTACATATGTACAATATGTATTAAAAAAAAATATATATCATTTTCTACATTATTGTATGTTTAAATTTTCTTATTTATCCAAAGTTTTTAAGATTGTAATTAAATTCTCTCATTATTCTTATGAATCTACATAGATTGAGGCAGTCAAGTGTATAGTTACTTACCCACCAACGTGACATGCAGCTTTATTACGATTATTCTGTAAATAACTGAAAGTAGTTTTACTAATATTCATGGACTAAAGGCCATTAAAACCTTCTTGCTCTTTCCCAAAGATCCATGTTCTACATAATATTCTATAGCAAGTTTATTTAAGTGATCTCATTGATGAAATAGGTTTCATCAAAAACTACTATTGGTTAAAAAAATAAGTACCTACAACTATTGTGCATTGAACACTATAATTACATCAACCTGAACTTACGTCTTTAACACTTAAACGCAACAGAGTTTTTCTTCTCATGATTGTTTATCATGACAGTTTAGTTGAAATATCCGTTAAGTGAAAATTAGCTTAAAGTAATAGTCGCAGTCTTTATCATTACGACAATAAGGTATTATAAGTAAAATCAACTTACTTGAAATTTAAAACTAAAACTCTACGGAAACATGTTGTTTTTGTTTCAATTGTTTGCTTTCATTAATCCGTGAAAATACAGGAAATTATCTAAAAAATGTATTTTCCCCTATACACGATTTTCTCACTTTTTTATTCAAATAAAACAATAGATTTCAGCAAACATTCCCACATAATCTGACAGCAATTTGGGATTTCACATACTACATAGCTTTGTTACCTCTGTCGCATCAGCATCGGCATGGCATAGGCATCGTGTGAGGGACTTTCGTTTTTTTCTTTTTTATTCATTTATTTTTGTTTGTCTAAGAAATATGTTATAAAAAAAATTCCTCTCACACGGAAACTGATGCTTTGCAAATTCATTTGCAACAAAATAATAATATTTTAAAACAGGGTGATTTAAAAAAATATTAAATATTTAAAATGTAACTTATCATGCGAAATCATAAATAAGTATTAGAAAAGATTTAGCAGGTAGCTTTTTACTTACAGTTCAGATTAAGATACGATACTCTGGCCTATCCAATAGAGTGAATTTGGGACAATTATTTCTGCTAATACATACAACTTTTAGGTACATTACTCCTGATTTATAATTAATTTTACTTTGGATCATGAAATAATCAACGATAAATTTGAACCACCCTGTCGTGTAAATGTAAATTTTTGAGATTTACTTTTTTTTTGTGAAAAAAAACATTAATATAATTTATCACTTGCGAAAGTGCAATAGATCCGTGTCATGAGAACGATGCGATAGTTTTTTGTGCCAAGATTTCTGAAATTCATTTCAATTGACTCACTTGGCTTTAGTAAATAGGCTGACCGACCGACCGAACACTCGGCCCGACCAACCAAACAACGGATAGACAGTGATAATGTATGTATTTTTAGAAATAGGTGATGTCGACGATTGGTGCTAAGTGACAAGTGAAATTACCACCGAAATTTGTGTTCAATGTCAGGGAAAAGCCAGGGAAGCGTTAAGGTGTTGTTTTGTTTTCTATTTTTTATTTAATAACACTAAATTGTATCTTATAGAGATATACATAGTATGAGAGAAGCAGGTGGTGGATAATGTATCGTTTTAAGAGATTTTAGACATTTTCTATATTTCGAAAGAGGTGTGATGGCATGACAGCCTATTGAATCTTTGAAATTAATTAGACTTGGCTGTCGTTGAAATTTATATTATTTTAATTCTATTTGACTTGTCCTATGTATTTGTTTAATTGAAATATAAATAGAAGCGGATAGATAACTTTTCCTTTTATATTAGGTTCCGGGATATAAATAATATTCTTATAATAGCAACATATAAGTATGTACTTGTACATTTGTACAAACATAATTACATTAAAAAAATAAATCGATTCTTCCGATCATAAATGACATAAAGTGCGTCATGCTGTTCATGCTTTTTATGCTGAAAAGAACAATACACTATGGGGAACATCTTAGGATTGAAACAATTCATTGAATGTTTAAAGATAAAGGACATTGGTCCTGTGAGGATTCATTTTCAGTACATTTAAGCTATGAATAGCTTGGATACCATGCAAAATAAATTCGTTATGCCAAATTCCTGAGGTTAAATTACTGAGGTTAAAGAAATTGAAAAGAAATTTATCGTAAGACCAAATTACTGAAAAAGAAAATAAACTCATTATTTTTAAAGTAGGTAATTTTTCAACCAGTCATGTTTTACGGATCACTTGTTGGGAAAATTGTGCGAAGAACCGTATTTTATAGCTAAAAATATCCCAAAGCAAGTTGTTAAAAATAATGGTAAGCCTTTCGTGGCGTTGAATATGTTGCAAATAGAATTTTGAAATTAAAAGAAAAATATAACATTTAAGAAATATAACATATTACTTCTGACAGTGATTTAATTTCATATTTACATAGATTCTTAATTATAGTAATATCCTTAGACTAATTTTTATTATACTTTTCACAACAAAAACATAAATGTTAAAAAAAGAGCCAAGTTCTTATATGTACAAGAAACCTGTGCGTAAAAAGTCAGTCTAAAAAAGTAATGAGATCTAAAATATATGCCAAGTTTTAAGTTCAAGAAGTTTAATAAAATATCTTAAGTAGAGTAATATCGAAATGATTCCAAATCATGACAGAAATTTGGTAATTAATGATTACTGATTAAAATTTGGTGGATTTACTTGGCAAGTTTTCTCTTAAATACTTACTTAGTCACAAATTTAAGATGTATGAAAACTTGACCAGTGAACCCACCAAATTTTAATCAGTAATCATTAATTACCAAATTTCTGTCATGATTTGGAACTGTTTCGATATTACTCTTCTTAAGATATTTCATTAAACTTCTTGAACTTAAAACTTAGCATATATTTTAGATCTCATTACTTTTTTTGGCTGACTTTTTACGCATAGATTTCTTGTACATAAAAGAACTTGGCTCTTTTTTTAACATTTATGTTTTTGTTGTGATTTCACTCCTTTTTGCAAAGATTTATTTTGCCAGGTGAAAATCAAGCCCTAACGCTCTACAAAGTTTCATAATTCTACGAAAGCCAAAAGTGCTCCATATAAATAATAGCAACTCTGATAAAGTGGGTGGATGGTACGCCCCCTGAATGGAAAATTTCAAATTTTCAATTGGTTTCTTTCTAAGTACTTCAAGTCCTACCGATCTACCAATTTTCATCATTCTACAACAATCAGAAGTGCTCCACATAACTTATAAGATTTTTTAAGAATGTGGGTGGATGCCACGCCCCCGGAACTGAAAATTCCAATTTTTCGATTTTTTTCTTTCTAAGTACTCCAAGCCCTACCGACCTACAAATTTTCATCGTTCTACAACAATCAGAAGTGCTCCACATAATTTATAAGATTTTTTAAGAATGTGGGTGGATGCCACGCCCCCTGAATGGAAAATTCTAATTTTTCGATTGTTTTCTTTCTAAGTACTTCAAGTCCTACCGATCTACCAATTTTCATCGTTCTACAACAATCGATAGTGCTCCATATAATTTATAAGAATTTTTAAGAATGTGGGTGGATGCCACGCCCCCTGAATGCAAAATTCCAATTTTTCAATTTTTTCTTTCTTAGTACTTTAGCCCTACCGACCTACCAATTTTCATCGTTTTACAACAATCGGAAGTGCTTCATATAGTTTATAAGAATTTTTAAGAACGTGGGTCGATGCCACGCCCCCTGAACTGAAACTTCCAATTTTTCGATTGTGTTTTCTTCTAAATACTTCAAGGCGTACCGACCTACCAATTTTCATTGTTCTACAACAATCGGAAGTACTCCATATGATTTATAAGAATTTTTAAGAATGTGGGTGGATACCGCGCCCCCTGAATGCAAAATTCCAATTTTTCAAATGTTTTCTTTCCAAGTTTCTTAAGCCCTACCGATCTACCAATTTTCATCGTTCTACAACAATCGAAAATGCTCCATATAATTTATAAGAATTTTTAAGAATGTGGGTGGATGCCACGCCCCCTGTATGGAAAATTCCAATTTTTCATTTTTTTTTCCTTCTTAGTACCTCAAACCCTACCAACTTACCAATTTTCATTGTTCTACAACAATCGAAAGTGCTCCATATAATTTAAGAGTTTTTAAAAATGTGGGTGGATGCAACGCCCCCTGAATAGAAAATTGCAGATTTTCGATTTTTTCCTTTGTATGTACCACAAGGCCTACCGTTGTGCGAAATTTCAAGTTCCTACGATGTCGGGAAGTGCTCCATAATTTTGATGATCTGTCAGTGAGTCAGTGAGTCAGTGAGTCAGTGAGTCAGTCCGTCAGTGAGTCAGTGAGTCAGTGAGTCAGTGAGTCAGTGAGTCAGTCAGTTACGGTTTTTGCGATTTTTGAAGTCCTATATCTTGGGAACTACTAATGCTAAAGAGTTGAAATTTGGTGAGCCACCTGTGTTTGATCAGTTCAGCAAATACTCCGAATTTGAAGTTTCTGACTTTATTGGTACTGAAGTTAGAGGGGGGTTGAAAATTGCCTGAGTTTGTTCCTGTAAAAAGGGTGTAGTGCCGCGAACTTGGCTGGGCACTACCGTGCCCTTTGATGGAAAATTGCAAGTTTCTACGATGTCGGGAAGTGCTCCATAATTTTGATGATCTGTCAGTGAGTCAGTCAGTCAGTGAGTCAGTGAGTCAGTCAGTCAGTGAGTCAGTGAGTCAGTGAGTCAGTCAGTTACGGTTTTTGCGATTTTTGAAGTCCTATATCTTGAGAACTACTAATGCTAAAAAGTTGATATTTGGTGAGCCACCTGTGTTTGATCAGTTCAGCAAATACTCCGAATTTGAAGTTTCTGAATTTATTGGTACTGAAGTTAGAGGGGGGTTGAAAATCGCCCGAGTTTGTTCCTGTAAAAAGGGTGTAGTGCCGCGAACTTGGCTGGGCACTACCGTGCCCTTTGATATTTGTCATTCCCTTGATACAAGTATCATTTCCCTGACTTAAAAAACCGTTAGATTTGATCAAATGTTATGACTCCTTGTTTTAAAGTGGTTATTATAGAGTTATTAAGAGACATAATTGTTCATCTACCAAAATAGGTTCTTTTGAGCGAGGGTCCACTTTGAAGTGAAAAATATTAATGTTTTGAAATATTGACCCATATACTAAAATTAGTACGATCTACTATCAAAAATTATAAAATTTTACACATAGCAACTATTAATAGTACCTTTCATAGAACGTTTTTTTTTTATTTTGAGTTTTCTCGCTAACGGATTTAGATGATTTTGTTATATATAAAAATTTCAGATAAGATTAAATAATAGTGCATATCAAAATTTTCAAAAAAAAAGTTTTTGGAATTTTAAGAAAAGTTTCCAATTTTTGGTTTGCAAATTCGATATCTCAAAAACGGGTTGACAATTTTTTTTTCAAATTTTGTTTCAATATACACATAAATATATACTTTAGATTTTATACCAAAATTTGTTCTAAAAATATTTTAAGAATTTTATATATACAAAATTATTTAAAAAAAAAAACCGCTCCATTGATTTAAAATTTTTTTTCCATACAATCATATTCAATCAAGAATGAAGATGGCATTCGTTTTTATCACCTCAAACTGTCAAAAGAGTTGTTTTAGCCAATTTAAATGTCGTGTATAATGCTTCTCTACATTTGTCTCTCATAATTTCCATATTCTTATATACAATTTTCTCAAACCCGCAGTGTCTTGAACATAAGAGCAAGTACGTGCGACCCAGTCGTGCATTTTATTTTAATTTCCATTGGTGGGATAGAAATTATCATTTTATGGGGGACACTTACTTAATACCTCCTATTTAACAAAGTTAAGCAAGTAAAAATAATCTAACCATTTTTTATTGAAGGTGCATATATTATTAAAAAGACTTCATCATTAGATTTTTACTTGCGATTATAGGTACTATAAGGCAAGTTTTGGATTCGTGCAAAAAAAAAATTTTGAGATAATAATCAAACATGATATTACGATGATAGAGAACACCAAAAAAGTGTGTGGCAAAATTCTGTCTGTCTGTCTGTCTGTCTGTCTGTCTGTCTGTCTGTCTGTTCGTCTACAGCCTAAACGGCTAGATCGATTTTCTTCAAACTTGGAACTTAGTGGTTTTTGGTGATTCTGCCGACACGTTTTTTTCATTTTTTTTTTGGAATCAAAAATAACGGTACCTGTCATACATTTTTTTTTGGCAAATTTACATAATCGTATTTTTCTCAAAAACGGCTCGACAACTTTTCTTAAAAAAAAATTCAATACATTTATTTTAGTAAAGGCTTTCTTTGGGTGGAAAACCATTTTTCAAAAATGGTTATTAATGGTACCTCCCAAGGAACCATTTTTTTTAATTTTTGATTTTCTTCAAAATGGTATGACCGATTTTAGTTATTTTTCTTATACAGAAGCTTCCAAGAAATGTTAATAGTTTTGTTACCAACATTTTTGAAAAAATATTTTTTGGATTTTTAAAAAATATTTCAAAATTTTTTTTGGAAAATCAAATATTTCGAAAACGGCTTGATCGATCTTTTTGAAACTCGATATTTAAGACTTTTTTAGTACTTTCTAAAATATTTTTAGAAAAAATTTTACATTTATGAAAAAATAACGGTACCTTCCATACAAAAGTGAAAAAACCGCAAAGGAAAATATTTTTTTTTTCTTGAAAACGACTCCTACGATTTTGATTAAACTTTTTTCATATACTAAAATTAGTACCATCTACCATCAAAAATTATAAAATTTTACACATAGCAGCTATTAGTAGTACCTGTCATGGAACGTATTTTTTATTTTTAGTTTTCTCGTTATCAGCTTAACGGATCTAAATGAATTTTTTTATATACAAATTTCAGATAAGATGAAATAATATTGCATATCAAAATTTTAAAAAAAAAAGTTTTTGGATTTTTAAAAAAAGTTTCAAATTTTTTTTTTGAAAATTCGATATCTCAAAAACGGGTTGACAATTTTTTTTTCAAATTTTGTTTTTATATACACATAAATATATAGTTTAAATCTGCATACGAAAATTTATTCTTAAAAATGTTTTAAGAATTTTATATATAAAAAATTAATTTAAAAAAAAACCGCTCCAACGATTTTAAATTTTTGTTTCCCATACAATCATATTCCATCATGAATTAAGATGGCATACTTTTTTTTCACCTCAAACTGTCAAAAGAGTGGGTTTAGCTAATTTAAGTGTCGTACTTCATGCTTCCCTACATTTTTCTCTCATAATTTCCATGTTTGTATATACAATTTTATTAAACTCGCAGTGTCTTGAACATAAGAGCAAGTACGTGCGACCCAGTCGTGCATTTTATTTGTATCGTTTTTAGTTTCGTTGCCAAAATTCATTGCAGTGTGGTAAGAAGGCCTGGGGACACGTCAGGGGAATGAAATTTTGGGTGTTTTATGATAATCTCTTTAAACATTTTTTTTTTAGAGCGAATGTTGGAACCCGTTTGTTTTAAGCCATCCAACTAACAAACTTATACTATTTGTATTTGTATTTATTTATTTATAACAGAAAAGAATATTATCTTTTATTTCGGTTCAATATTGAAGGAGACTGAAATATTAATATTTTGAAATATTCACCCATATATTTGTGTGCAGATAAAAAAATAAAAAATTGTCAGCCCATTTTTGAGATATCGGATTTTCAAAAAAAAATTTGAATTTTTTTTTTAAATAAAAAAAAAAAATTTGATATGCAATATTATTAAATCTTATTTCAAATTTGTATATACAAAAATGTATCTAAATCTGTTTAGCCGGTAATAAGAAAATTCAAAATAAAAAAATAGTTCTATGACAGGTACCTATTAAAGGCTGTTTTTTTTAGAGGTACAGTGAAACCTCCATTAGGCGGACAACGACGGTCACAACAATTTTGTCCATCTTAGGGAGTTGTCCGTCCAAGAGAAGAGACAAAAAATAATTTTTTTATTAAGAAAATATTTGTAGCTCCAAATTCTAACTTAAATTAAATTATATTAACTGTCTCTAAAACATTCAACAGAATAAACAATGATAGATAAAAAAGTACAGAAAACAACTTAATTTCAACAAAAAAATATTAACTTGGATAAGGAATTCAAAAAATGGCGCCATAAAATTCATTAACAAACGAGAAATAAATAAACAAGAAGATACAATAACAGACCACAGCTGCAGAAAAAATGCGTTATGCCATTGTTGGTTAGAAGAGAGTTAAATTTAACAAATTATGGTTAATATTTTTGTCCGCGTCCGATCAAGGAAGTGTCCGCTTAAAGGAACATCAAATGTGTGGAATTTAAATCCAAGATCCACGGTCGTGAGAATTTGTCCGCTTAAGGGAGCTATCCGTTAAAGGAGGTTTCACTGTATAGAACTTTGAAATGGAATAAAACAAATATGATTTTTTTAAATTGACATGAAATCTAGTTTATTCGAAAGATAATCTTCTGGCATTATAATTAGAATATTATTTCTAGGATATGACCGCCACCGCTGGCTCGGACGTAGTCTAATCTGGAAGTCCAATTTTTGATTACTGTTTCCTATATTTGAGGCCGTATATCGGCAATTACGCGGCGAATGTTGTCCTCCAAGTGGTCAATCGTTTGGGCTCATTGGCGGCGTTGACTAGCGACTTCACATATCCCCACAGAAAATAGTCAAGCGGCGTTAAAGATCGTGCGGATCTTGCAGGCCAAGTCACGGGTCCCTTACGTGAATTTATGCAGCTACCAAACGTTTCATTTAATAAATCAATTGTGGCACGAGCTGATGTGTGACATGTTGCGCCGACTTGTTGAAACCACAGCTCCTGCATATCATGGTTGTTCAATTGATGAACGAAAAAGTCAGTAAGCATGGATCTATGGCGATCACCATTGGATGTAACGTTCTGGCCAGCATCGTTTTTAAGGAAGTACGGACCAATTATGGCTGTAGACGAACAGACAGACAGACAGACAGAATTGTGCCACTCACTTTTTTGGTGGTCTCTATCAACGTAATTTTATGTTTGACTATTAGCTATCTCAATTTTTTTTCACGAATCCAAAACATGCCTTATAGTACCTATATCGCAAGTAATAAAATGCACGACTGGGTCGCACGTACTTGCTCTTATGTTCAAGACCCTGTGGGCTTAAGAAAATTGTATATAAAAACATGGAGAAAAACGTAGAGAAGCATGAAATACGACTTTTAAATTGGATGAAACAACTCTTTTGACAGTTTTATGTGGAAAAAAAGAATGCCATCTTCATTCTTGATTGAATATGATTGTATGGGAAAAAAATTTTAAAATCGTTGGAGCGGTTTTTTTTTTAATTAATTTCTTATATATAAAATTCTTAAAACATTTTTAAGAACAAATTTTGGTATGCAAATCTGAAGTATATATTTATGTGTATATAAAAACAAAATTTGAAAAAAAACTGTCAACCTGTTTTTAAGATATCGAAATTTCAAAAAAAATTTATTTTAAAAATCCAAAAACTTTTTTTTTGAAAGTTTTGATATGCAATATTATTTAATCTTATCTGAAATTTGTATATAAAAAAATTCATTTAAATCTGTTAAAGCCGATAACGAGAAAACCCAAAATAAAAAATATGTTCTATGACAGGTACTACTAATAGTTGCTATGTGTAAAATTTTATAATTTTTGATGGTAGATCGTACTAATTTTAGTATATGAAAAAAGTTTAATCAAAATCGTAGGAGTCGTTTTCAAGCAAAAAAATATTTTCCCTTGCGGTTTTTTCACTTTTGTATGGAAGGTACCGTTATTTTTTCATAAATGTAAAATTATTTTTAAAAATATTTAAGAGAGTACTAAAAAAGTCTTAAATATCGAGTTTCAAAAAAATCTATGATGCTGTTTGCGAAATATTTGATTTTCTGAAAAAAAATTTGAAATATTTTTTAAAAATCCAAAAAAAATGTTTTCAAAAATGTTGGTACACAAAACTATTAACATTTTTTTGAAGCTTCTGTATAAAAAATAATTAAAATCGGTTATACCATTTTGAAGAAAATCAAAAATCAAAAAAAAGAAAATCAAAAATTAAATTTTTGAAAGCCCAATTTAGTAACCCAAAGAAAGCCTTTACTAAAATAAATGTATTGAATTTTTTTTAAGAAAAGTTGTGGAGCCGTTTTTGAGAAAAATACGATTATGTAAATCTGCCAAAAAAAAGTGTAGATATGGCAGGTACCGTTATTTTTGGTTCTAAAAAAAAAAAAAGAAAAAAACGTGTCGGCAGAATCACCAAAAACCATTATGTACCAAGTTTGAAGAAAATCGATCGAGCCGTTTAGGCTGTAGACGAACAGACAGACAGACAGACAGACAGACAGAATTGTGCCACCCACTTTTTGGTGTTCTCTATCATCGTAATATCATGTTTTATTGTTATCTCAAAATTTTTTTTTGCACGAATCCAAAACTTGCCTTATAGTACCCATAATCGCAAGTAAAAAGGGAAAATTAATATACTCCTTCAACGTCTATAGGGGATGAAAATAAAAATATGAAAAAATAGGAAATTCTTTTTCTTCATGTAGATCGGATTTAAGCCATCCAAATGTACATAAGTATGTTTATTGTTTCCTATATTTACGGAAAAAGTGCAATTATTTATGAAAAGCGGTGCCACATGCCTCCAATGCCGCACTTGCCTTAGTGAAACTGCATTTCAACTGAACTATACACTGGGGCAACAAATATGGGATGACTGACTTTCAGTGTGGCTTCATGAATTTCACTTCCACCGCAGTTCCACCTAGTATGGTCTTAGCTTTACCTTGAGGCTGAATAAAAGTAAGACCTTTAATTTGACCTTAACATAAAACTAGGTTACAATCCGCTTAGTGGGGGCTGCATGACATTTCAATCGACTGCTCATTTAAGTTCATTAAAAATAAAGCAATTTATAGTACCTTCCATAACACACTCAATTCCTTGATCCTTGCATTTAACAATGAGTCTTGGTTGAGAGCTCTTCAATTTGAAATAAGTGCATTTTAATATGGAATTTCATTTCAAATCTAAAGCACCTACCTACTAGCGGGAGGTATCCAAAATATCATGTTAAATTTGCTAAAATTCCTCATTTTTCCTTGTTTCCTCTGAATTCTGTGCCAAACACAACAACTATACTACTATTGTTGTGATTTTATTTGCCATTTAACTTGTGCTATCGCATTTAAAATGCACTCAAGTGCATCCCAGGGATATGCAAAGCTTGTATATTCACACAAGCAAAAGCAAGCCAATTATTATTCAACAACAAATTGATAGTGGTACCTAACCTATACCTACCTCTATACGTAGATATATGTATATGCATATGTACTATATGTAAGATCAAATCTGAAATCTAAAACCGAAAAGCAATTGATTATTTAGCTTGAATGAAAATTTTCTATTTGGCTAACGTGCAATTTCTATATTGAAATGATTTTTCGATTTTTCAACCAATTCCAATTTTAATTGAAAATTCATTGGAATTTATTGTTGATTTGTTCTATTTGGGAATACCAGAAGATGGTGTGATATGAAAACAATAATTAAGTGTAGTATTGGCAAGAATAATTCAAACATATTGATTTAACACGGAAAATGCTGCATGGAATGAGAACGGTAGTTAATAAAAAAGCAATATGCTTGACTTGATATATGACGAATTGAACAACTTAAAAATAGAAAAAATGCCTCAAAACTGTTGAGCTTCAATCTAAATAAGTTTTTTAAAATGATGTTCCACCAATGATAAGATAGATAATAGCGTGTTATATTTTTAACTGATTTTCATTACAGCGGAAGTTTTTTGTATAAATATTTAGTTTTTGTTTATTCAGGTGTTTTTCCAATATTTCATTGGTAAAGGAATATTTTTTTTTTTTTTCAAACTACAAGGAAGCTTTAGTAAGAATACACATATGACTTTAAACTCCTTGCAGAGTTTCTCTATTTTGTATACCATTTGTTGTCTAGTCAAGTAATGTTTGTTCTTTCAGCGCTATGTTAGGCGCCAGTTATAGCTATCATTGAAACTCATCATTGAAAACTTTAATGATTGATTTTGAGACGTTTAGAAAGCAAATTCTATTATTATTTTGATAGAAGATTAAAGCTCAAGACTTAATTAATAATTCTAGTCAAAAAAAATTTCAAATAAGCCCAACTTTTCACAAAAAATTACTTTTATTTTTTTAATGATCACTGGTAAGGTAGTTCAATCATAGAAATAAGAAAAGTGTTTTTATGTGGAAAGTTGGGCCTATTTGAATAATTTTTTTGGCTAGAAATATTAATTAGGCCTTAACCTTTATTTGTCCATCAAAATAATTAATGATTTTACTTCCTAAACGACTCAAAATCAATCATTAAAATTTTCAATGATGAGAGCACCTTAAAATTGTAATCTTCAGGTTGTAACAAACACTTTTGCCTACAATTTTTTCTTAAACATTTTTTTTTTGCCCGAATGATTTTTAATTTCCTGCAGCCTCTGAGGAAGATATCCACATTGTCAGTCGTAGTAATGATCCCAAGTAGTTTCAACAGTCTGAGTGATGGGTATCGCATATTCAGTGTAAACGGTGGGTTCAGTGTGATTAATATGTAGCACGTGTTAAAGGTTTTCGACCGTTGAATAATTCTTCCTAAGCCCGGCTTGGAAATCCGACAGTAGTTTTTTGTCCTCTACCCATTTTTCCAATCGGTCAGCAAGAACTCCATAAAATACTTTCGCTATGATATTCATAAGTGAAATGCCTTGGTAGATTTCGATGGCATTTAAGGCACCTTTTTTGTGTATTGGAAAAATAACATCTTTTCTGAAAGAAGAAGGAATTTCAGCGCTCACAAGAATCTTGTTAAAAAGCGCTAACAGGTGACTATCTGCATTTTTGAAATGTTCATATAGGAGACTCCATCTTCACTTGGTGCTTTACTATTTTTAGCTTTTTGCAGAACTGTTTTTATCTCAAAAGAAGATATATTTCTGTATCCAGTATATCATCCATAATAAAAGGTTCGGCGCAAGAAAAGGTTAAGTGATAGTTTTTTCGCAAAAGGCTAGAGAAATGAATGGAAAGTTCTTCTGCGGATACACCTGCGCCAATAATTTAGAATAGTTGTCATAGAATTATGAAACTTTGTAGAGCAGTAGGGCTTGATTTTCACCTCGCAAATAAATCTTTGCAAAAAGGAGTGAAATCACAAAAAAAACATAGATGTTAAAAAAAGAGCCAAGTTCTTATATGTATACAAGAAACCTGTGCGTAAAAAGTCAGCCAAAAAAAGTAATGAGATCTAAAATATATGGCAAGTTTAAAGTTCATGAAGTTTTATATCAAATATCTTAAGTAGAGTAATATCGAAACAATTCCAATTCATGACAGAAATGTGGTATTTAATGATTACGGATTAAAATTTGGTGGATTTACTTGGCAAGTTTTCTCTTAATTACTTATACTTAATCACAAATTTAAAATGTATGTAAACTACAGTTTTTTGCCGAGTCCAAACGGCTAAATGAGCAGCACTTATTCATGACAAGTATATTCTTGCAGGATTTGTCAGTTCCTTGCAAGAGGCAGTACACCAGACAAAACATTTGTTTTAAGGTGGCACGGCTGGGAATCGAGCCCACACCTGCGGCATGACAGTCCTACGCACTAATCAACATGCCACGAGGTTCTACTTTTTTAGTACATATAATAAAGTATGTTTCTCAATCATGTAACTTACACACCTCTACTAATGCGACGACGACATGTGTGTCCAGCCAATGCGGGGCGCACATGGTGGCTTGCCAGAGCCACTGCCCGCGGGCACACATGTCGTGGTCGTCGTCGTTGCATCAGTAGAGGAAAGAATAATTGTGTTATAGTAGTTTTACAAACGCAAGATCGGAATCAGGATTGATACATTGTAATTCATAGTGCAGCTACACATTGATTTTCACTTTCAATATAAGATAAGATTAAACACAAAACTAGTAAATGTAGATCAAGTTGTGTAGAGTGGTAGTGCGGTTTGAATTGATCCGAGATTTTTGCTATATAAGAAAGATTTTTGCGTTTTAATTTTTAGATGTACAATGATTGTAAAACTAATAGTAGCTTAAATAAAGAGACGTGCAGTGACAAAAACGGCAGCAGTAGAAGCAGCAGCACCAACAGAGACCCATTTGGAAACTCAAATGATGATGACAGCAGCAACACAAATAGTTCAAATTTCGGATGCAGCTATCGAAGAAACATCAAGCGACGAAGACGAAGCAGCGATAATTGTTGTAAAGTAGATATAATTCAATAAAACTTGTTATCATAAGTTATTTTTATTATCAGTAAACATTGTTTCTATTATTATTCTCAATAAAATATTCAAACTGAATAGATGTTTTTGTAATCGGAATTTCCTTGACTGCGCAACTTATAATTTCAATAATAATTCCTTGCAGCCAGAAGATGGCTCCAGAACTGGACGAGGAATCTATGCAACTGTTGGACGATCAGCAGCAGCAACCACCGAAGAACAGCAGCAGCACCACCACCAACAAGAAGAGGAACACCGGTGGCAGCAGCGAAGAGGAATCGCAACAGCATACCAGCAACATCAGCAGCAGCAGCAATGGATATCACCAAATTATTCGGGATCAGGAGCCGAAAAACGACGAGACACTTCTATCTTATCTGGGTCTAATAATAACCATCTGGACGGACGACTTTTTGGTGAAGGCCCCAAAAATATTAAACATCATACTGTGCCAAGCACTTCTGGCCAGGCAATTCTCTTCGAAGAGGATTATATACGAGATCATTCAAGTGGTTTTGTATATAATCGAAGAATTCCGACCCACTTCAATCAAGCGAACTGCAAAATCTGGAATAGAAATGCAAACAAAATGCAAATTCATGTCAAGGTCCCATTTGCGTGAAAGTTGCCCTGCTAACTTCACAAACGTAACTTACACGACGCCACCAAAACAAAATGATTAAAAAAAATATACATGCTGTTAACATCGATCCGTTCCCATTGGAAACTCCTTTATAGTTGCAATAGAATGAGAATGTATGCGAGTTTGTTATTGAAGGAGAATAGCTATTATAGTGCAGGCTTTTTACACATTTATAAAAAAAAATTGTTAACAGCAGTTTAATAATACAATTTCCCCCCTCTTTTTCACATGTTATGTACCAACTAATCATATTCTTATAAACCTCACTCCCACTCACTATAATCAAATTACTTTTGTCAATTCAACAGATTATTGTATCTTGCACACTTTTTGTCAATTCAACAGATTCTCTCATGAACTGTTTTTATCTTGAGTAATATGAATTCGCAAGACGCCAACTTCTTTGGCGTCCCTACACATAGTTTGAAGATTAAAAGATTCAGATTGAATTAAACTGTCTACTCGAGTGGTTGTCTGTACATTTGAATTTTTATTTGTATTGATTGTATTTTTATATTTTAAATAAAGTAACGAATTAAAAAATTAATCATAATACACAACCCAAAACCCCCCTCCAACTCTGCCTCTGGGAAATAGATTTGTTTTACATTCCTTATAGCCCCCTTCTTTTTTTCTTTTTTTCGATTAAAAATATGTTAATAACCCTGCTATTAATCAAAACTAATTTTAAAAACAAATATACGTAGATATTTTACACACATAATTGTATTGTATTTCTACAGGAGTCGCCAGTTGAAGAGGTTGAAGTATTGTTTAAACAAATGGTGGTATAACTGATCTGGACTATAAAAGTAGAATTAATAAAGCTAACGCAGCTTTTGGTACTCTGTCCCAAATTTGAAAATCCAGTAAAATCTCCTTACGGACTAAGTTCAGATTCTTTGAATCCAATGTTAAATCTGTATGATGTTATGCTTAAGAAACCTACAAAGTCACGACTACTATTTTTTCTGTCTGCCACATTCTAAGGATTCACTGGCCACGCTCTAAGTTTAACGTTTGACAACTGAGTAGTAGATTTGATCTTTCTGAGTTGATGATTGATACAATTAAGTACATGTTTTCCATCAAACCTGCTCAATTTGTGGTAAAAATACAAGGAAGACGATATGGCTGACGATATTTTACATTGTGTTTAAAGAACGACATCAAATCCCGAACTTCAAATGTAGGATAAGATTCGCAACGAGGAGCTGATATTGATCCAGGACATATGTCTGCTTATGTGTGGCAGTCTGTTGAGTCAATTGGGAATGACAGATTTCAATCGGGACGTTTTGACAGACTTAGTTGGCAAAAATGTCCCACATCTAAATCAACAGTAAAGGAAGGTATACGACATACTGATAAAGGCAGTTGATGACGGAAACGATGGCATAATTTTCCTCGATGTGCCTGGTAGAATAGGCAAAGCATTCCTCGTTGTGTTGATTTTAGCGGTAAAACGATCAAGATCCAACATCGCACTTCGTCTTCTGCAATAGCGGCCACGTAGTTGGAAGTTGGTCGGACAGCTCATTGAGTCTTTAGATGAATGACGAACCATTATGCAACATTTCAAGAAACTCTGCGATGGCACAGGTTTTGAAAACATGGAAAATTATCGTCTGGGATGAATGCATAAGCGAGCATGGAGGCACTTGTTCGGACAATGAAAGATTTCCGGAATAATACTTTACCGGTCATCCAGCGATCAACATCTGCATATAAGTTGATGCTTGTCTGAAATCATCGACTTTCTGGAAATTCGTAAGGAAGCTGCAGTTAACGACGAACATGTGAGTTGCGTTGTAGAACGATCAATCATCTGATGATTTTTCAAAATGGTTGCTGGCAATTAGAAATGCCCGGATTCCAGTGGATTCTTCAACTGGCTTGGTTTCATTACCACCAAATTTTTGTGAATTTACGTCATCGAAGGAAGAACTCATCAGCAAAGTGTTCCCAAACATCGCAATTACTTGAACCATGTGTGGCTGAGTGAACATGCAATATTATCTACAAAGAATAAAGACGTTGATGATTTGAACATCACTATTCAAAATCAAATCGCATCGGCACTGCATTCGTTCAAATGGTTTGATCGCGTAACAAATGATGACGAAGCGACAAACTATCCGACTTAATTTTCAATTTCATTGGATGAACCTGGTCTATTACCACACGATTTGCAACTCAAAGTCGGCTCCGTTATTATTATGTCTGAACCCATGAAAACTATGCATCGGAACCAGGAAAAACGTAATCCAAGCCACAATAATCAAAGGCTCATTCCAAGAATTCCAATGATACCGACAGACTTGCGGTTCCAGTTTAAGCGAATTCAGTTTCCCGTTCGACATGAAAATCAATAAACCGCAAGACCAATCGTTGCAAGTTTGATGCCTTGACCTTGAATTTTCTTGATTTTCTTGAAAGGGACTTTAATAATTTAATGATTAGGCGTAACGAAGTTCGCCAGGTCAGCTAGTATATAAATAAATAAATTTAAAAATAATTACATTTTTGAATAAATAAATAACAAAAAGAATCAAAGGGCACGGTAGTGCCCAACCAAGTTCGTGGCACTACACCCTTTTTACAGGAACAAACTCAGACGGTTTTCAACCCCCCTCTAACTTCCGTACCAATAAAGTCAGAAACTTCAAATTCGCAGTATTTGCTGAGCTGATTAAACAAAGGTGGCTCACCGAATTTCAACTTCTTAGCATTAGTAGTTCCCGAGATAAAGGACTTCAAAAATCGCAAAAACCGTAACTGACTGACTCACTACTGACTCACTGACTCACTGACTCACTGACTTTCTGACACACTGACTGACTGACTCACTGACTCACTGACTCACTGACACACTGACTGACTGACTCACTGACAGATCATCAATTTGCAATTTTCTATTCAGGGGGCGTGGCATCCACCCACTTTCTTAAATATTCTTATAAATTATATGGATCACTTCCGATTGTTGTAGAACGATGAAAATTGGGAAGTCGGTAGGGCTTGAGATACTTTAAAAGAAACAAATTGAAAAATTGGAATTTTCCATTCAGGGGGCGTGTCGTCCACCCACATTCTTAAAAATTCTTAGAAATTATATGGAGCACTTTCGATTGTTGTAGAACGATGAAAATTAATAGATCAGTAGGGCTTGAAGTACTTAGAAAGAAAACAATCGAAAAATTAGAATTTTCCATTCAGGGGGCCGGGCGTGGCATCCACCCACATTCTTAAAAAATCTTATAAATTATGTGGAGCACTTCTGATTGTTGTAGAACGATGAAAATTTGTAGGTCGGTAGGGCTTGGAGTACTTAGAAAGAAAAAAATCGAAAAATTGGAATTTTCAGTTCCGGGGGCGTGGCATCTACCCACATTCTTAAAAAATCTTATAAATTATGTGGAGCACTTCTGATTGTTGTAGAATGATGAAAATTGGTAGATCGGTAGAACTTGAAGTACTTAGAAAGAAACCAATTGAAAATTTGGAATTTTCCATTCAGGGGGCGTACCATCCACCCACTTTATCAGAGTTGCTATTATTTATATGGAGCACTTTTGGCTTTCGTAGAATTATGAAACTTTGTAGAGCGTTAGGGCTTGATTTTCACCTGGCAAAATAAATCTTTGCAAAAAGGAGTGAAATCACAACAAAAACATAAATGTTAAAAAAAGAGCCAAGTTCTTATATGTACAAGAAATCTATGCGTAAAAATTCAGCCAAAAAATGTAATGAGATCTAAAATATATGCTAAGTTTTAAGTTCAAGAAGTTTAATGAAATATCTTAAGAAGAGTAATATCGAAACAGTTCCAAATCATGACAGAAATTTGGTAATTAATGATTACTGATTAAAATTTGGTGGGTTCACTGGTCAAGTTTTCATACATTTTAAATTTGTGATTAAGTAAGTATTTAAGAGAAAACTTGCCAAGTAAATCCACCAAATTTTAGTCAGTAATCATTTGCCCTCTAAAAGTACTTGAGAGTGCTAGGACGCCATATGGCCCTAGGCTCAATGATAGGAAAATCCCTATGCACACCTCCGCGTGGTAGAGGGCGGGTAACGCTAACGTGCAGGGGGACCGAATGGATGCCGGGATAAGCAGACAACCCAGCTATGCTGGTCAGGGCACAAACTTGTCCTCGGGATGGTTAAAAGCCCCCTTAAGGCGGATGAACTGCAGGTGGCGGTCAACGGCATGATAGTCTGGTGGCGGAGGAGCTTTTTTTTTTTTTTTTTTTTTGTGGTAAAAGGCCAACGGCAGCAGCAGGTAGCGTCTGTAACCCATATTGGGCGGCTACAAAAGGCGTCTGTTTTCCCACAGTGGGCGGCCTCGATCAGTTATGTGTTTGACCATACAAAAGGCGGGTGTGCCTGTCAAATCTGAGCTTATGTATGTTATTAATCATATCTCGGAAAACACCATGGTGGAAGGATATATGCAAATACATGAATTATGACAACAAATGGAAATGAGTCCCCAAGAGGTAATCTTTTTATAGAAAATCCTTCTGTAGCTTCGGCTGCAGTAAACCGCACATCGGATTTGGGGGTGCGGCATCCTTCATGTACGAGCGTCAATCAAGACGCCATAATAATAAATGAATCGTTGACAAATAGAAGAAGTCTTTCAAGAAGCGCAAATGTTACTTTTGGCTACCGCATACGTACGAAAATCGGAGCATGGAACGTTCGATCCTTGTACAGCGATGGTAGATACGAGCAGGTTGAGCGTGAAATGCTTCGCCTAAAGATCAGTATCCTGGGCATAAGCGAAACTAAGTGGAGAGGAAGAGCTGAATACAGATCAGACACTGGACAGACGAGAATGCTGTATTCCGGCGAAGATGAAAGAGAGGGTGGCCAAAGACTGCATGGTGTCGGAATTATGTTGAACGAAGAAGCGAGGCGTAGTTTGATCTCATGGGCGCCCATTTCTGCGAGATTAATGACAGCAAGGTTTCGTTCAAAAATTCGTAACGTCACAATTATTCAGTGCTACGCCCCCACAAATGAAGCGACCGAGGAAGACAAAACCGCGTTCTACACTCATCTTAACTCGGTTTACAGTAGTGTTCCGAGAGCCGACATCATAGTCGTTATGGGAGACCTTAATGCCCAAGTCGGTTCAGACAATTACGGACTGGAACGCGTGATGGGAAGAAATGGCGTGGGGTCACGGAATGAAAATGGTGACTTGCTTGTCGACTTTTGTAACGCGAATCGTCTTGTGATAGGTGGGACTGTATTTAAGCATAAGACGTGCAACAAAATTACCTGGGTGCATCCGGATGGTCAAACCGAAAACCAAATTGATCATATCATGATTCAGCAGCGATGGAGGAAGTCTATGTGTGATGTCCGGAGTATAAGAAATGCCGATGTGGGAAGCGACCACCATTTGGTTCTGATGAGTCTCAAACTACGAACCGCTGCCGTACAAAAACCAGCGCAGGATGCAGCAAGGAGCACAAAATTCATTACTTATGCTTTAAATGACCCCAACATATGTCGAAACTATGTCACCACCCTTAACGACAGAGCCTCGTCATTAAATGGAATCCAGAATTCAACAATTGATGAGATGTGGGGTGAAATTAAAAGTGTTTTTATGGAGACTGGATCCGAAACTGTACCCAAGCGAACTAGACGTAGAGACTCTTGGATATCCCAAGACACCTGGGATAAGATCGAACTTCGCAAATCGTTGAAAATCCAAATAAATGCCGAAGCTGATGTTCAACGAAAGGCTGACTTGCGAAGAGAGTACCGCATTGCACATAAGATGGTCTACCGCTGTGTGAGACGTGACAAGAGGGTGAAGTTGGATGGACTCGCAGATAATGCGGACAGCGCTGCCAGAAGAGGAGATATCCGGGAATTGTACCAAATAGCCAAAGATGTTATCGGGAAAAAAAGCAACACCAATCATCCTGTAATGGATGTGGATGGCACACTTTTGGTATCAATTGAGGATCAGCTTCGTAGATGGAAGGACCATTTTTGTGCCCTGCTAAATGAGGATTCAGTTGAGCAGAGTGCTGAAGTGCCCCAACTAAACGAGATGCGCAGGTCCTATAGGGGTATTGACATCGAACCCCCGTCAGAATCGGAAATTCGTACATCAATAAATCTCCTCAAAAACAACAAGGCAGCTGGACTGGACGGAATACCAGCTGAATTCCTGAAAGCCGATCCCGTAGCAGCGGCTAGTATTTTACATCCGCTGATACAAAACATTTGGGAAAACGAAAGCTATCCCAGGGACTGGAAGGATGGTGTGATTGTTAAGTTGCCAAAGAAAGGTGACTTAAAGAATTGCAACAATTGGCGTGGTATCACCGTTTTGTCCGTTTTCCCAAAACTAATGGCAACAATCATACTCGAGCGAATAAAGGATAGAATCGAGTCTACACTCAAGAGGCATCAAGCTGGCTTCCGCAGTGGTCGATCGTGTGTCGACCATATCAACACCCTGCGTATCGTCCTCGAGCAGTCGATGGAATATCAATCACCGCTTTACCTCATGTTCGTGGATTTTGAAAAGGCCTTTGATCGAGTTAACCGAGAATGTATATGGAGATCGTTGCTTGGTAGAGGAATTCCACCAAAAATTGTTGCCATTATTAAAGAGTCCTACAACAACGCGAGGTGTTTTGCTTTGCACAATGGGCAGCTATCCGACTCCTTCGTAGTGCAACAGGGTGTGAGACAAGGGGATGTTCTATCGCCAATTCTCTTCCTGCTGGCGATGGACGACGTATTGACGGCCAGTGTTGGTACAGCTGAGCGACAGGGTATTCAATGGAGACCGTTCGAAAGGCTCAGTCATTTAGACTATGCCGATGACATATGTCTACTGGCAAATAACATCAGTGGGCTGAACGGGATGTGCCAAGCACTGCAAGTGAAGGGAGAGTCGAGTGGTCTAAGAATTAACAGCAAAAAGACAAAAATAATGCTCACAGGCCGCTCCACACAGCAGCGTATTATTTTACGCCAGACGCCAGTTGAAGTAGTGGAACAATTTAACTACCTTGGCAGTATTGTTTCTGCAAACGGTGGTACGGATCTGGACGTTAAAAGTAGAATAAATAAAGCTCGTGCTGCCTTCGGTACTCTGTCCCCAATTTGGAAATCCAGTCAAATCTCCTTACGCACTAAGTTGAGATTCTTCGAATCCAATGTCAAATCCGTGCTGTTACATGCTTGTGAAACCTGGAAAGTCACGTCTACCATTTCGAAGAAATTGCAGGCTTTTGTGAATCGCTGTCTTCGCCACATCCAAAAGATTCGCTGGCCACAAATAATATCAAATGAGGAATTGTGGCGCAGGACAAGTCAAGAGCGGCTGGACGTCGACATAAGAAAGCGTAAATGGCGTTGGATTGGTCACACACTGAGGAAACCAAACGATGAAATTGCAAAGCAGTCCTTTGAATGGAATCCTCAGGGTGCACGGCGGGTTGGAAGACCAAGAACAACATGGAAATCAACTGTCTTAGCGGAAGGAGAATCCCAGAGAAAGACGTGGCCACAGCTTAAGTACCTTGCAGCAGACCGTGAAGGATGGAGACGTTTTGTTGACGCCCTATGCCCCAGCCGGGGATGCAGGACACGATGATGATGATGAATCATTAACTACCAAATTTCTGTCATGATTTGGAATTGTTTCGATATTACTCTTCTTAAGATATTTGATATTAAACTTCATGAACTTAAAACTTGGCATATATTTTAGATCTCATTACTTTTTTTGGCTGACTTTTTACGCACAGGTTTCTTGTACACATAAGAACTTGGCTCCTTTTTTAACATTTATGTTTTTGTTGTGATTTATATTTACTCCGTTGATTAGATGGATATTTAATTTTGCGAATGGTTTCAGGAGTGTAAAGAAAAAAGAGAACAAATACTTACATGAAAAATAGCATCCACGACTATGTTGCACGAACTTGCTCTCATGATTCAAGGATCTGGCGAGACTAAACATTTTATAGTAATAATCGTATTTTTGGATGATATTTTGACCGAGAAAATGTGAAAAAACTCAAAACTACTAAAAATACTTCAAATATGTTTAAATGTAATATTATTGATTCTTCTAGAGTTACCAAAACGCAATCAATCATTATAATGAAAACTCGAAAGTCAGGGGAATGACACAAAGAATGATGTTAGGGGAATGACTGCGAAGGGTGTTTTATGAGAATTAAATGGAGGTTATTAGAAAATTAGATGTTTTATATTATTTTTCACGTAGGCCCTTGTAAAAGACACAGACGCATAAAACTTTATAATTTTTATTATGTTGAGTGGAAAATATGTTCTCCGTCGGCTATTTTGGTCACAATAATTTTAGCAATGAAACAAGATTTGTTACATATACTTTTCCCGACGTTTCGACAGGGGTTGCTGTCTTCTTCAGGGTGAACTTTATTACATACAAAATACAAATTTAATTAATCACACTGTTATGCAACAAAATTTATACAATACAAAATAAAACTCACACTTTAAAAGTTTTAAAAGTTGTTAAAGTTTACATAATATGTAATCTTAAATGATTTATAAAATTAAACTTATAAAAAGAAATTAAAAGCACTTCTGATGAAGAAGTTTAGTCTGCAACTGAAGAGAGGTAGATGACGCATTTTTTAATTTGAGACCAGGGAGCAGTATACCGCTGAGATGTTCTGTGTATCCTGTTTTCGATTCATGTTGTTTTTGTTATTTAGAATGTGCAGTGTCTCTAGAGTGTACCGCTTCGATGTGTGGTTTTCTCTTTGGAGAACTTGGACACCGTCAAAGTCCGGAGAATGGCCGCTTTCAATTGCATGGCTGGCGAGTGCAGTTTTGGCTGGGTTATTGGTATTTATGTCGGATCTATGGTTTGACATTCTTTGACGAAGAAATTGTTTTGTCGTCCCAATGTAACATAAGGGGCAAGATTCACCCGTTTTGCCATTACAATTGATTTTATATATGACATCCGTACATTTGTCCTTGTCAGGTTTAGTCTTCAATTTGGTGAAAAGATGTCCTAATGTTTGGTTAGATTTAAATGCTAAACGAACATTTTTAAGATTTTTCATGACAATCTCTTTGAAATTCTCAGTTAAACTTCTAACGTAAACAACACTTTTGAAGAAACCATCCGTAGCAAAGTCGCTTTGTTGGCGGGGGATTTTGTGGTTGTATTTCGAAATCAAACCCCGAATGACTACAGCAGGAAACCCGTTATCATTCAAAATGTTGAATACTCTTTTTTGGTTAGCGGAGTGGAATTTTTCATCACTCAACGTAAACACTTTGTTGACTAAGTTAGAAGCCGTGTTCATAATAATATGTTTGGCTTGACTGGAACGAAAGTTAATGAGTCTTCCTGACGCTGTATTTTTTTGATACCAGTCGAATGAGAGATGATTTTCTTCTCTATAGACTTTTACATCTAAGAACGCTATTGAGTTATTTTGTTCCCTTTCGACGGTAAACTGTATTTTTGGGTTGAATCTGTTTAGAGTCAACAAGACATCATCAATTTTACGCCTATCTATCACCGCAAATAAGTCATCCACATATTTTACTAGGAAGCTTGGTTTTTCTTTTGAGTCAATAAAACATTCATCAAGTAAATAGTCCATCACAAGGTCAGCAATAGTGGGTGAAAGGGGATTGCCCATAGGCATTCCAAAAATTTGCTTAAAAATATCCCCTTTAAATTGTAGAAAATTGTTTTCTTTTATGCAAAAATCGAGAATTTCGAGAAATTTGCCTTGGTTGATTTTTCAAAGTTGATTAGTCAAAGCACTAAAATCAACCAAGGCAAATTTCTCGAAATTCTCGATTTTTGCATAAAAGAAAACAATTTTCTACAATTTAAAGGGGATATTTTTAAGCAAATTTTTGGAATGCCTATGGGCAATCCCCTTTCACCCACTATTGCTGACCTTGTGATGGACTATTTACTTGATGAATGTTTTATTGACTCAAAAGAAAAACCAAGCTTCCTAGTAAAATATGTGGATGACTTATTTGCGGTGATAGATAGGCGTAAAATTGATGATGTCTTGTTGACTCTAAACAGATTCAACCCAAAAATACAGTTTACCGTCGAAAGGGAACAAAATAACTCAATAGCGTTCTTAGATGTAAAAGTCTATAGAGAAGAAAATCATCTCTCATTCGACTGGTATCAAAAAAATACAGCGTCAGGAAGACTCATTAACTTTCGTTCCAGTCAAGCCAAACATATTATTATGAACACGGCTTCTAACTTAGTCAACAAAGTGTTTACGTTGAGTGATGAAAAATTCCACTCCGCTAACCAAAAAAGAGTATTCAACATTTTGAATGATAACGGGTTTCCTGCTGTAGTCATTCGGGGTTTGATTTCGAAATACAACCACAAAATCCCCCGCCAACAAAGCGACTTTGCTACGGATGGTTTCTTCAAAAGTGTTGTTTACGTTAGAAGTTTAACTGAGAATTTCAAAGAGATTGTCATGAAAAATCTTAAAAATGTTCGTTTAGCATTTAAATCTAACCAAACATTAGGACATCTTTTCACCAAATTGAAGACTAAACCTGACAAGGACAAATGTACGGATGTCATATATAAAATCAATTGTAATGGCAAAACGGGTGAATCTTGCCCCTTATGTTACATTGAGACGACAAAACAATTTCTTCGTCAAAGAATGTCAAACCATAGATCCGACATAAATACCAATAACCCAGCCAAAACTGCACTCGCCAGCCATGCAATTGAAAGCGGCCATTCTCCGGACTTTGACGGTGTCCAAGTTCTCCAAAGAGAAAACCACACATCGAAGCGGTACACTCTAGAGACACTGCACATTCTAAATAACAAAAACAACATGAATCGAAAACAGGATACACAGAACATCTCAGCGGTATACTGCTCCCTGGTCTCAAATTAAAAAATGCGTCATCTACCTCTCTTCAGTTGCAGACTAAACTTCTTCATCAGAAGTGCTTTTAATTTCTTTTTATAAGTTTAATTTTATAAATCATTTAAGATTACATATTATGTAAACTTTAACAACTTTTAAAACTTTTAAAGTGTGAGTTTTATTTTGTATTGTATAAATTTTGTTGCATAACAGTGTGATTAATTAAATTTGTATTTTGTATGTAATAAAGTTCACCCTGAAGAAGACAGCAACCCCTGTCGAAACGTCGGGAAAAGTATATGTAACAAATCTTGTTTCATTGCTAAAATTATTGTGACCAAAACAGCCGACGGAGAACATATTTTCCACTCAACATAATACAAATCAAATTGGTCAATAAATTAACATCTTAATATATAATTTTTAGACCACACGGTTTAGTAAAAAACACGCGTTAGAGGAATGACAATTTCGCTTGACGAAAAACGAAATCATTGCCTTAACTTGAAATAAAAATGACAACAAAGTTTCTTTGAAACCCTTACTTCAATTTTCATAAAGAGCAATTCTGTATCATTAAACAACAAAAAAATCAGTTTTCTATTTTGAGCCTATATATATTTTTTTTAAATTTCCATTGGTGGGATAGAAATGATCAATTTATGGGGGACACTTACTTAATAGCTCCCATTTAAAAAAATAAAGCAATTAAAAACCATTTAACTATTTTTTAGTAAGGATGCATATATTATTAAAAAGACTGTGTCGTCTTTAGTTTCGTTGCTAAAATTCAGATAGTGTGGTAAGTAGGCCTGGGGACACTTCAGGGGAATGACATTTTGGGTGTTTAAATGGAGATAGCGGGCATGATATTTTTTTTAACTTTTATTTTTTCTAGAGCGAATATTAGAACCCGTTTGTTTCAAGCCATCCAATTAACAAACTTATAATAAAATTTTGTACTTCGGTTCAAAAATGAAGGGACTGAAATATTAATATTTTGAAATATTGACCCATATACAAAAGTTTAATCAAAATCGTAGGAGTCGTTTTTAGGCAAAAAAAATATTTTCCTTTGCGGTTTTTTAACTTTTGTATGGAAGGTACCGTTATTTTTTCATAAATATAAAATTGTTTCTAAAAATATTTTAGAGAGTATCTACTCTCAAATATCGAGTTTCAAAAAAGTCGATTGTGTCGTTTTCGAAATATTTTGGTAAACAAAACTATTCCTATTTTTTTGAAGCTTCTGTATAAAAAAAATAACTTAATTCGTTCGTACCGTTTTGAAGAAAATCAAAAATACAAAAAAATGGTTCCTTGGGAGGTACCATTAATAACCATTTTTGAAAATGGTCTTCAACCCAAAGGAAGCCTTTACTAAAATAAATTTATTGATTTTTTTTAAGAAAAGTTGTGGAGCAGTTTTTGAAAAAAATACGATTATGTAAAATTGCTGAAAAAATTGTATGGCAGGTTCCGATATTTTTGGTTCTAAGAAAAAAATGAAAATAAATGTATGGGCATAGTCACCAAAAACCACTATGTAGGTACCAAGTTTGAAGAAAATCAATCCAGCCGTTTAGGCTATTGACGAATAGACAGAATTATGCCACCCACTTTTTTGGTGTTCTCTATCATCGTAATATCATGTTTGATTGTTATCTCAAAATTTTTTTTTGCACGAATCCAAAACTTGTCTTATAGTACCTATGTATGTATGTATATCGCAAGTAAAAAGCATATTTGTTTTATTCCATTTCAAAGTTCTATACCTTTTAAAAAAACAGCCTTTAGTACCTGTCATAGAACAATTTTTTTATTTTGAATTTTCTCATTATCGGCTAAACGCATTTAGATAAATTTTTGTATGTACAAATTTCAAAAAAGATTTAATAATATTGCATATAAAAATTTTCCAAATTTTTTTTTTGAATTTTTAAAAAAGTTTCAAATTCTTTTTTTGAAAATTTAATATCTCAAAAATGGGTTGACAACTTTATTTTTTATTTTTTTATCTGCACATAAATATATATACTTTTGATTTGCATTCCAAAATTTGTCCTTAAAAAAGTTTTAAGAGAAAATTAGTTTTTTTTTATAACACCGTTCCAACGATTTTAAACCAAGATTCAATCAAGAATGAAGATGGGATTTTTGTACCTCAAACTGTCAAAGGAGTTGCTTCTCTACATTTTTCTCTCATAATTTCCATTTTTTATATGCAGTTTTCTTTAACAGAGTGCAGTGTCTGGAACATAAGAGCAAGTACGTGCGACCCAGTCGTGCATTTTACTTTGTTTGCATGCTAGGAAATTTGCGTAAAATCTGCCAAAAAATTCAGAGCATGTAGGTGGAAAGTAAAAAAGAAAAAAGTTTAAGAGGAAGGGGGTAATATTTCCCCCCGCTTGGAAGGGTTAAGCAATTTAAAAAAATAATTGTATAAAATGGAAAAAAAGATAATTTCAAAGAATAGCAACACTTACACTTTGGACATTCAGAAGTTTTTATAGATTATTTTCAAATACATTACTTTGACTAAACTATTTCAGCAAAACCTGTTTTGAAACTTTAAGTTTTGAAAAAAAAAAAAAAAAATATTTTTTCTTCAAAATGTTGAGTTTGAAACAAATTTTGGGTCAAAAATGTTCACTAAGTAAACTTAATTTGAAATCGAGCCCCAAGAATGGACTTCTGGCTTTTCAAAAGAGCTACAAAACAATTTTTAATAATGTTTTTTCTATTTTATGCAATTATTTTTTAAATTACCCCTCCCGGCCAAGCGGGGGGAAATATTACTAGAATTTTTTTCTTGTCCACTTTCCACCTACCTACATGCTTTAAAATTTTTTGGCAGATTTTACGCGAATTTCCTAGTATGATGAAAATAATAATCTGAAAAATTAGGGAGTTTTTTTTTCTTCATTTAGGGCCGATTTATGTCCATCCACAATTAAAAAATAATATTTTTGCATACCCTCCTTATCTCTCCCTCCACCCAAAAGGAATCAATCGAAAAAAATCGATTTTTAATTTAAAAAAGAGACTGATGGGCTTAAGGTCTGGAAGGGGGGAAGCCCCAAATTTTGTTGAATATGTTTTAGACTTTGAAAAACAATAGAAGGCTTATTCAATATTAAGATTAATGTACCTATCTTATCAACTTCGTTATAGTGATTAATCGGTTATTATCGTCTTAAGCAAAATTATTTGTACCCCTATACTTCAAATCCTATTAAATATCTAGTTAAAAAAAAAACATTTTTGCAACCACGCCGAGCATTAAACCTCACTTCCATCAATCAGCTCTCGATTATTTGTATTACTTGTTCATAATAATTGACGCTGTAATCTTATTTTATTTAACAGTAACTCTTGCTACAAACATGCAAGCTAATTGTGAATCTCTAGTGAATAATAATTCAAAATTTTATTGCAGTTATCGGCTTCGGTTTTATTATGAACAAACGCTGCTGTTGACAAATAAAACGCATTAGCTCGCCCACTAATGGTTTTGTAATCGAAAACATAAGATGTAACTGCATATAGTGCATTGCGATACTCATACAATCAGTTATCTATAGTCTGGAAGGTAGTGTTGTAGAAAATACAAAGTAATTTTCAACTCTGACTGAGTTTTGTAACATTGAACTGGAATTAAACCTCTAAGAAAATAATAACAAAGTGTACAAGTCAATTCTACGGGTAACTGTAAAACTAGGGCCATCTATAAGTTCAGTATGTAAATATTTAATCACTTTGACATTTTTATCATGATTGACTTTTAATAGGTCAAGTTTTAAGTCTAATTTTATAATAAAAAAACAGAAAAAAATTCCTAATCTAACCTAAAATTAAAAAAAAAAATTTATTTAAAATATTAAGACAAGCTATGCTTGTCAGCAGACATTGTAAAGTAGTTTCACATAATGCAACGCTGCATTCCCAGACTAAATAACATTCAATGCACGATTGTACTTTCTGCTTTGGGCGTAATTTGTGAATCGAATATAATATAACCACAAGAAAACCGCCTCACAGCTCGCAATCCATACTCAATTGGATATCAACTATATTTAAGTTATTTAATAAAGCCGCGAGCAATTCACAATTCATCACAATACTAATCAATAGGGGGGAAAAGGGTAACTCGGGAAGTCTAAACTCTGTGACTCGAAACCTGCTGACATGACAGTTGATTACTTTGGGTCAATAACTTCAGATGACTGTCCACACAGTTGGTGGTGTGTCGCGGCATATAAAATGACGTAGCCATATCCATATTCACCTGTTGTGCCAGTATACCTACATACCCCCAAGCTCTAACTGTATACGAACATGCATGCATAACTGGAGTGACGAGTGACGAGGAACCTGAAAATTTCCAGTTTCTTTTCTGATTTTGGAATTCAATTCATGATGATGATGATGGTTGCTTGGTAAGCCTTAAGCCCGTGAACTGTCGCTTGTGTGTTATGATACTTTTCTCTTGATGGCTTTCTGCTGTAGGCCAGTCTCAACTCAAGTCTGATTCCAAAACAGTAATCTACCTGATTTTATTAGGTACTTGGCTGATACACTCATGTGGGTAAGGTATTTAGTGATAGTGCGTGTTTTGAACCCAAAAAGGTGCGCCACCACCAAGAGGATGACAGAATACATTTTTCAAGAACAAGGTTAAGAGTTACAGCATTTCAGGTTACCCTCTTAACATAGAAATAGGCATTAATTATGCGTACCTGTTCGATGGATACCTACAAGAAGAGTTGTAATATGTTCAAAGCTAATAAAAGAAGACATTTTTGAGGTATCCCTTTGAATGCTTTTGCTTGTTTCAGAGAGTTTTGAGATTTGATGTTTGATAAAGTAGAAGGTAGGTATGCATGAATGTTGATATTTTTTTTTTGGGTTTTAGGGAATTTATTATTATGACTTTTCATCTAAATGGAGCATTGGATAGTAAAGTACGGCTTGGGAAAACGAATTATGTAAGTAAGACGGGTATGGTTCGTTTCGTCTTTTTCATCTTGTTGATGTGAAACATCTTTTCGATGTGTTTGGGCAGAAAATTTTCCTGAAAGCCAATTTTCGTTATACATTCCTTCGGTAAAGAGATAAAAATCGTTTAAATTTGAAAATTATGCAATGGTTATTTGAGTTTGTGTAGTATTTTATTTTTATTTTTATTTTTATTAACGAGTGAGGCTAGAAAGCTGAAAACAAATGACAGATGATAGAATTTTATTGATCAGAATATAAATGCAAACAAATAAGAACCATAGAATACGGTTGAACGGAGATACTGGCAATGTTTGTGTGGTCTAGCATTTCAACAGAAACAGACAAATAATTCCAGTGTTACTCTCTATTTTGAAATTGAAAAGAGATATCTTTATAACAATGTTAAAGGTAGGTACTCTTAGTTAAAAATTTTCAATTTTCAATTATGCCGCAGATGGACGATATGTTTTCGTGATGTGGTTAAATGTTAAAAGCCACAACCTGAAATAGGCCACTCAAGGCCACACTGAGTGGAGCAACGTTGCGTGAGTGGGATAGATGACCCTTAATTTTAAAATCCTTTTAACCATCGAAGCAAGGCACCCAAAGGTACTGTTGTCTAAGAAAACTATTAACATTGGCACCAGGCTGGTATACCTATACAGTGGACGTCCAGTATAACGAATGATATAATGTTAATGGTCTAATCGATGGTAATACGGCGCTGCACATAGGAGTATTTGTATGCAAAAACCGGACAAAATTATTTTTTGTCTTGATTGCAATATTTTCATCTTAACCCATGTAATAAATACCGTTTTTAATAATTTTACCCTCTTTTAAAACAAACAAAAATTTCAAGTTTTTTTTTAATTTTTCAACTGGAAACAAGAAAAAATGCATACAATCGGATATACGATATAACCAAAAAAGATAAAAAGGATCAAAGTTGCAGCCAATATTTTTTTTTTAATCAATACTGGGAGCTTTGCTAAACCATATTTTATACAAATAATTACCAAATAACTCCAAAAAATAAAAAAAATGAGATCCCAAGGAAAAGTAACAGCACAAATAGTCAGTTTGAATGGACATAAAAGTGGGAATACGATATGACAAAAAACATCTACATCCGCAAATATCCGCAGCCGATTCTTTTTGAAAATGAAGCTTGATGGTTTATTTTATCAACCCATATACAAATGAGAACCCAATTCCACCTTCATCTATAAAAAAATTACTTCCCAATGAAAAAGAACCAACAAAAATAGTGTTTTTTTTTTTGTATTTTTAGAACAAAAATTCGAAAAAAATATAAATATTAAAATATTTGTCGTAAAAATGGCTCAATATAATAGTGAACATCTGTAGTTGATTTTTGTATACCAAAAATTTCATCAGACTACACAAAATTTTTAAGAAATAATTTAATAAAATGTTTCAAATTTTTTGAAGGTTGATTACAAAAAGAAGTGACAAATTCTTAATCGAAGACTGAACTAATATCATAGCCAAAATATGTTGAGCAATAAAAAAAATATTTTAGCCTATTGTTCCATATGGGATCCTAGCTATTGTCTGGAAAAAGTTCCCCTTTCAATTTTGACACTTGAAAAATCGACTTTTGGCCGAGTTTTGTGGGCAAATACTCCTATGTGCGCTGAAGAGAAAAGATCATTTCCAAAAATGATGCATTTTAATGAAGTGGGTTACATCTGGGAAGACACAGTTCACCATATTTAAAGTATTTTGCAATGTAAAATTTCCCATCTTTCGGCGATTATGAGAGTGGAACTTCCTTACTCTCATTGAAATCTTCGGAATCACTTATTGAAATGTTTCTTCTACATTAATGAAGCATTTGACTTAAAGTCTATTCGATCCTCTTTCCAGAAGCATAATATTTCATCAAAGAGTTTAAATTTTTTCAGAGAAGTGGTTATGCCTGGATCCCTTGAGTTTGAACGCATAAGATGTTTTTCCTTTTTAATTAAGAATTGAGCTATGAGCATTTCGGGCACTAACTAAGCGTGTTCTGAGCACTGAATTATTTTTGAAATATACCTGAAAAACTAGCTATCACCATTTGACATTTCACCTTTCAAAAATGCTTGTGTTCAGCATTTAACTCTGCCTGATAAGTTATTTTATTCTGAGCTAATAGAGCGCACTCTCAACTCGCTCAGAACATGCTTCTTAAAAGGAGAAAAGAAACAACTAGCTCTGAACGCTTTGAGCTAAAAAAGAAACACATATTTTTTGACAGCACGGGTTCTGCTCCAAACTAAAAAAAGAAAAACGCCTTTTATGTCACTAAGCAAGTTATTGCGGTAAGGGAACTTTGTTAGGTGGATAGCGTTCTGGGGCATATGTCAGCGCTAACAACCTCACCAACTACATCATACAACTAAAACATACAACACGATCAGTTACATTTTTCTGTTTCCAATATAGGTACAACTGGAATTATGAAATTAAAGAAAAAGCATTTCATTAATCTATTATAAATGTAGTGCAAATTGGCCCCCTGGTCCATCGGTTGTATCAACGGTGTTACATTGGGTGGCATAAAGATATCCCATTTTATTATTTTAAACATTATACATTTTGTGTCAATTTATTTATGCGTCCGTTATATCGGATAGCAAATTGTGACCATCGTTCGCTATTTAGAGATGTTAATGTTAATTTAAAAAGCGTTCGTTATAATAAGTGGTGTATTTAATGATTTAGCGCCCCGGGCCAATTAGAATTAGCGCCCCATCAAAAATTTATAAATTAACAAACAGAATTTTAATATTTTTGACGGTAAAAATATTAGTTGAAACATTCATCAAAGGCACTGTTGTAATTGACCGATGCTGCTTAGTCAGAATTAAATTAAAGAGATGGCTTAACTGACGTCTTTTATTTTGGTGGACACTTTTCGGCGGAGTAAAGTTATTTTTATATCTGAATTTGTAGCTCACTAAATGCATATTTTCCCCCTGAATTTTCTTATTATGTATTAAAGTTTCCGCTATAATAAGTCTGAAGTTCGCAGTGAAAATTTAAAATATAAAAGGTACGAATATAAATTTGTATTTGTCATAATGAATTTCTAGAAAATTAAATGCTAACTTGCTGCGCACACCCCGATTTTGGTGCTCTAAAGTTTCTGAATATTTAAGTTTCTGCTAAACAAGAATGAAGCTACCGAACGAAAATAAGAAAATTATGATTCTTTTGTGCACAAATTTGTAGCTTTTTATAAACTAACTTTGTATGCATAAATGAGTTTTGTAGCTCAAATGGATTGTTCTTTCAATTTTTAAAATAAAATTCACATTAATATTGCGCATTTTCAAATAAATAAAATGCAAAGGGAATTGCTCATTTTTGTATAGCGCTGTGGCCTAGAGTGAACACTAATGAATTTGGTATCAAATGAAAGTTTATGTTGAGCCTGTTATATGAGTGAAATATTTTCAAAATCTGTCATGGGAGATCTGAGATATTTGAGCTTGAAGTTTGCAACTGCAAATAGAGCTTTTTCAGCTTTTTGTCGATATCTTCCTATCTAGGATATGTATGAAAATGATATTGGTGTCAAATGAAAGCTACATTTCTAGGCTTTTCAATATACCTAAAATTATTTTGCTACTATAAACACATTTTGAGATATTTTTAAAAAACTACTTTTTTTGCACTGCCTTTTGCACAACGATATCTCTAAAAATTCAGTGATGACATACGCTTTTTTTTCATACTTTATTTCAAACCTTTAATATAATATATAATTGAGTGGCCTAGCTCAAATAAATACTTACATATAAACAAAACTTAATTTAAAAGGCACTTGACAAAGCAAAGTGCTTAAAATGTGAGAAAATAAAGAGATTTCGAGGAAACATTTTTTTAAATCAGGCATGATAAGTTTTTCTATTTTGTATTTGTATTTCTTCTTTTATTTACAATATTACATAAAACTTATTTATTTCTTATAAAACTTCTTTTTAATTATTTTGTAAGTCTATTTTCTTAATTCATATTGCTGTCTGTTTTATTAGCAAGAAAATAAAACGAAAACTAATCAAAATCAAAGACAGTTCAAATATTATCTTAAAACTAGACAGGTGACGTTACATTATTTTTGTGCCCTACCCAGCTTAGATATAAATAATGGTCATGATGTGAGCGCAAAAACTGTTCGTAAACATTAGGAATGGCTTCCTTAGGTTCGTTTGTAAACTTGTGCAAGGAGTATGTAAGTACTAATAGGTAAAGATAGTTTTGAATACTTTTAAGTTATAAATGGTGATGAATATTTGTACATATTTACCATCAACAGAGCGATGAGCGATAAGCCATTAATGAGAACATATAAGGACCGACATTTCAAAATTAAAAATATTTTGGAAGCGTGTATTTTCTAGTAGGATGGAAAATGCCCCTTCTTGGCCCTCGTCGCATTTAAAAATCTGTGAGCGTTCAGAGATTATATTTGGTGAGACACGCCTATTAATATTTATAGGTGGCCTTATCGCAATTGTATGTATTCACTGTATTGCGTTCCTACTTTGATATCTCTAAGACTGATTAGAACAATTGAAATAATTGAATATGAAGAAAATTTGAAAAGAAATTCTTCTGTTTAAGTGGAGTGACCGAATATATAATTCAAAGTTAAAAGTTCAAGTGAGCTCAACTCCATGATTGCGTTTCGCCCAGGTACGATAGTTGGGCTCATCAGTTAGATGACTATCGTACCCTTCTAAGACGCAATTTTGTATCGATGTTTACCGACTAATATAAAAATCACAGCATTAAGATACTATGAATTTTATTATTATTTATGGGCGAAACGCAATCATGGAGTTGAGCTCACTTGAACTTTTAACTTAGAACAATTGAAAGTTATATAAGTATCTATGGTAGACAATGTAACGTTCTACAAAAAAGTGTAAGAGTTAAAAACGTTGGTACCTATTCTACATCAATCACACCGTTTCGATGATATTCTGCCTGGCGCCTCTAGGCTTTACTTTTCCAATAGAAATTTGCAAAGGAATTTTAAATTTTGCATCCAAAGTTGAATGCCGCCCTTCGCAGTGTGCCGCCCCGGGCCATGGCCCTTATTGCCCCTAGGGTAAATACGCCACTGCGCAAATTCGCTATATCGGGTATTCTTGGACGACCACTTGTACATATTTATTACATCTGGTCATGGTTGCTTTAAGGTAGAGCCATGACCCGAGTCTTGGGCTTACATCGTTTCTGAAATAATGACCCGTAATGAAGTCGATTTTTTAAATGGGTCTTTTTGGAAATTGATTTCTAGATAGATAGATAGATAGATAGATAGATAGATGGATAATAATTTTATTTCATACAAAGGCTTAAAAACATTGCTTATGCTGGTATAAAATTATTTATGACAACAACATAAAATTTCCTGTCAGGTTCAAAAAATTGTCTGTTACAAAATTAAGCTTAGTGAGTTTATCAAAATTATGAAAATTCATTTAAAATTAGATAGCGATATTTTAGTGAAGCTTTCAAAAACTTATAGAGATTTAGGTAGCAGCTGCCATTTAACACGTTTAAATATTGCGATCGGGAGAGTACGTCATTTTGAAGATATGTTCTTCTATACCTCTTGAAGACTGGGCAGGTTCCAACGAAGTGAAAAGTATTTTCAGAGGCATCTAAGTTGCAAAGTGTGCAGAGCCCATTAGTATTTCTGTGAAAGGACCTTCCATTCAGATTGAGAAGCCCACTGCGAGTCTTCAAGATGAGACAAATCATATCAGGAGGGTTTGAGTTGTCAAAGTAATTTGGCACTTCAGAATATAGCAGATTGCAGTAGGCATCGCTTATAAATTTGGTCCAATGTTTTTCTTTGAGCTTTGCTATTAGAATTTTATGTAATCCTTGCCACTCATGCAAATTCACGGTGAAAGTTAAATCTATCGACGTTTCGTGGAAAAGATTCAGTCCAAAAATTCTTCTTTCTTATAAAAACTTCGGACAAAATCCTTGGTAGTCTACCATTGGGAAGATTTAGTGTTTTCCGGATGTATGAAAAATGTAGGTTGAAAGTCGTTAGGAAGGCTCTAGTAAGTCCAGTTTCGATGTGTAGAACATAATTGGGCGTGTATTCTGGTAGAAAAAAACATCTTTTAATAAGAAAACGTTGTAGCTTTTCAACTTGTTGAATGTTGATATGTGTTCGCTAAAACCCCACACCTGAGCACAGTACAGCATGATTGATCTATGCATTTTAAAATTAGCTGAATGTTGAACTAACTAATTTGTTAGCAGCTTGGACCATGTAGCATTAATGAAGTTTTTTGATGTTGCCAGCCTATTATTTAGATGCTCATTCCAAGACATATTGAAGTTAAAAACGACTCCCAGATATTTGTATTGGTTTGACACTGTAACTTCAGTGCCATTGAAGAACCATTTCTCACATGCAGCTCTACGTCCTCCATTTCGAAAAATTACTATTTCAGATTTTCCAAGATTTACTTCAAGACTCCACTTGTTGCAATATGTTATAAAGCTGTTTATTATTTCTTGAAGCTTTGAAGGGTCGTCCGAAAGAAGCACAATGTCATCGGCATATAAAAGGGCATTCATTCCAAGATCTTCTAAAAATAATCCAAAGGGTAGATTCTCATTGAGATCGTTTAAATATATAACGAAAAGTAGAGCACTTAAGACGCATCCCTGTCTGAAACCTTTGTTGAAAGAGAAAAAGTCGGATAAATTTTTACCATCCCAAACAGTTGCTTCATATATATGTAGTTTTTGATAGCATTACAACGCACTTCAATGTTATTAGTTTCTGTTATTTTCAATGGTACGAATGCCTCAAGATTTGTTTTATACATAGAGCATCTATTTTCAATCCAGTTTATTCGAGGAAGGGTGTTCAAATTATTCCTACGAGTTATTGTTTCAGCAGATTGTAAAGATTGCTTTCTATTTGTTATTCAAAAAAGGGTAAAACGAATTTTTTCATTTTAATTTCATTAAATAAGAAAGATCTAGAACAGTGATTCCCAAAGTGGTCCAGGTGAACCACCAGGGATCTAAGGGAGATTCGACGGGGGTCAACGTTGACATGAAATAAAAATGGGAGTTCACCAGTTCTAAGTCGGGGTGCACGAAAATGTATCTTGTTTCTATAGTAAATCACACAAAAATGCAGGCTGGGCCTTATCTGTCAATGAAGGCAGATATTACCTACACTAATCAAAAAAATTAAGGGAAGAAAAAAATTCCAAATTTGTCGGTGATTTTTGATAGGCTGTATTTCAGTGGTCGTATGGTCGTATTGCGACTTTAAAAAAAAAAAGGTTTTGAAGCTTTAAGAATTAAGATTCAAATCTTCAAAATTTTTGGCTAAAATTTCTTAGGAGCTTCTCATGCAGTCCTATCAATAACATTGTAAATATAATATTGTTAGTTTTTTTATTTTTCTTTGGTCCGCGGGATTGAACAAAATTTGTTCAGTTGGCTGGCATGTGAATCAGATAGCCTGTTTATGTAGCATTAATTCCCTTTTTTAAAACCTCCCTTAATTTGTTTGAGAAGTATATTTTAAGAAGATCGGCGACTATTACTTTTAAAAACTTTCATATCGTCGACTTTCTGTCAAAACCTCATAAATCTTAAAATGCCATTTCAATGTATTTCAGATCAAAACAAATCACAAAATTCAAATATCAATACATATCTCGTAACTATGTTATGGTACCTTTTGATGCTATCAACCAGTTTAAAAACCTTTTACGATCTAAGAATCCATTTTATTACCTTTTAAGTTTGTTTTTTGTTTCTTCTAAGCAATTTTTCGAAACAGACTTACGAGGACTTGAAATCAGAAGGCCGACGATATTCGAGACTTGCAAAGTGGCTCCCGAATTTAGGTTTGGAACTCAGCTGCTACGCACATTTCCATCTTTAGAACTTATCTTTGCATCTTTTGACGAGTTTTGGGAATATGGTAAAAAAATTTCAGATTTTGGCTACAAAAATCTCGTTCAATAAAAAAAAAAAATTTCATACTAAAAGTGTGAATAAGTCTCCTCAATTGTTATTTCAAAAGTAACCCTTGTTATATATGGGAAATTCTACAAATAATGAAAATAAATCGGCAAAACATTTTTGGAAGTTGAACTTTAGAACGTCCTTTCACATAATTCACATAAAATCGAACCCCTAGTCTAAAAAGATAGACTTCAGCCCCATCCCACACAATTTTGTTCTTGTTTCGATTCAACGTTTGCCCTGTAGCAAAGGGGACTAGGCCAGGGGACTGAGTGTTTTCATAGCTTTTGCGCTAAAAACATAGTAACGAATTTTACGAAAAAATAAAAAAAAAATATATAACTTCATTTTTACTTGGCCATTGGCCTATAATATAATGTTAAAAATATGTCTACTTTCATAGAAATTTTTCATGTAAAGTCTCATCAGGGTACTGCGAAACTAAACAGACAATCCATAATTTGCACAAATGCCTTCTTCACAAATAAATAGATATGCATATGATTTTATTTTCACGAGACTTTAAACTTCACGCAACTAGATCTGAAACTTCGATAGTTTTCAAATTGTTTTAAAAGCTATTGATATTGATATCTGTCAGGGGTAGGGTAACCAGACGTTTCCCTTTAGGGGGTACAGTCCCCCTCTTTCATACCAAAATGCTGTTTGTCCCCTCTACACAAACCTCTGTCCCCCTTATTAAGTAAAAACTCAAAAAGAGAAAACATTCAATTGTAAACTGTAAAAATTAAAAAGATTTTCTTTGAGTACTTAATTTGAAGTGAAAAATCCTTTCAAAGTTGAACGCATCCACTCAATGAACTACACCTTACTTCAGACGCAAAAGTTTTCCTTCATCTGTCAGTTTGATTGCCTTTTTTTGTTCGTCATTTTGAATCTGGTAACTTTAGTCAGGGGACTGATAAGTAATCCTCGGGATAAAGTTCAATGACATTTTTTTAATAAAACATAATATTTATAAAAATTTATTTATATCATAAAAAGATATACATATTATTTAACTTCAATAATTGACGGATCATTTTGGTTTCGGAACTAAAATAAAAGAACTGTAAGAATTTTGCCCTTCAAAAACGACAATAGGACACGTCAGGGGACTACAGCCTAAACGACTCGATCGATTTTCTTTAAACAAAGCGTTTTTTTTTTCAATTTCCTTACAACCAAAAATAACGGCACCTCCATACAAATTTTCTCAGCAGTTTTACATAATCGTTTTTGTCTCAAAAACGGATCCACAAATTTTCTTAACAGAATTCAACTAATTACTTTTGGTAAAGGCTAGCTTTGGATAAGAAACCATTTTACAAAAAATTCTTATTAACGGTACCTCCCATTGAACCATTTTATTATTTTAGATTTTCTTCAAAATTGTAGGATTTGTTTCAATAGTTTTTTATTCAGAAGTTTCTTGAAAATATTAAGGGTATTCATGCAACGTCGTAAGTTTACAAATTGTGTAAAATGATAAGTTTACGCAAAAGTTTGCATGAACGACCTTTTTATTAATTTGGTTAAATGCTGTGTAATTGAATCAGCTGTTCGTTAAACGTCAAATATTTGGGCGCGTTCGGCTTGGGTCGAGGAGTTGGTTTTTACAGATAATGCATTATGGTCTGTTTAATTGCATGGGTGTGTACCTGTACAAAAATATATATTTGTTTTAATAGATACGTGTGGTAAGTAGTCCTGTTAATTCAATTATATTTGTTTTGCATTGGAATTAATACATCAATGCCATTCATTTTGCTGGAATCTCAATACCATTTCAACTCAACTCAAGTGACAAAAAACCTGGAGCTCCCGATCCTGCTTGTTAACGTAGTAATTCTTAAATAGAGAACCTCTCCCGAACCAACGCAACGTGAAGTCGAAAACTCGGAAGGATAAAACAAAATGTAAAGTGAGAACTATTATGGCTTTCTCAAACCAATGTGAAATATTCGGAACTACGACGAAACTTTTGCCTGTCAAAATCAATGCGTCGGCTTAGAGTGAAAAGCAGCTTACTTCTATTTTGCATTTTTTACAAACAATTATTTAAATAAAAGTGTTCGCATTATTTGAATAAAAGCAAAATTACATTAATTATTTTTCAGCATTCGTTTTTGCTAAATTCGCTCAAATTGAAAAGATTTGATAGGTTTTTGTATTTTTAAACAATTTTTGAAGTGGTCTATAATGACAAAAAAAAAGCCGACGAATGGGTTAGAAACCCTAGAAAAATTGCTTTCCAAACAGTCAAAAGAAAAAGTGAGGAATATTCCACTTAAGTAAAATGAATCATCCCTCTCTTTTTTTCGTTCCAACTTCACCAAATGTCAGTTTCACTCCCGTGAGATGAGTATGGTTTTCATGTATTCGCTCATTTTCAACCGACCACTTCAGTAAACTATCAACAATTATCACAGTTCTACCTTAATATACATATATGACAATAGTCACGTTGTAAGGTAGAAATATATTAGTCGCAAGCTCACGGCAGTGGTCGGATGAAAATCAGCGAATACAAAAAAATTTTAATTTTCGTTAACTTTTGCATTCGGAAGTGAATAGAGCGCCCCCGAGTACACTTTACGGAAGTGAAACTGAAATAGGAACGAAAAAAAGAGAAAAAGTGAATTATTACTTTGTTCTGATTTTGACAGTTCAGAAAGATACTTTGCGTTGGCTAATGACATCTGTTTCTAACAGCTTCCGACTATTAACAATCTTCCTAACCAGTGCGAACCATTTGTTGACCCCTACAAAAACATTAATAACAACACGTTGTTGTAAGTGAAAACAACACGTTCTTCGTCGTCAACGAAAGATTCGCATTCGTTTGGGTGAGAATTTATAGTTAAGGCTCTCCCAAACCAACACGAAATTAAAGTGAATGATCTCAATACTAAAAAACAACAAAAAACTGTCCTTGTGAATGCTTCGCTATAATTTCGCGTTGGTTGGGCAGAGCCTTTAATGGTTGGGTAAATGTAGACCTTCTTATTATTTTTGTTTGTGTAAACTACGTTTTAATTCACAACTTTTATGAGCAACTAATTGCAATGCAATAATTACAGAACACATTCAGAACTTTTTAAGTTCTCTGAGATATTATCATTTATATCATGTTTCTAAACATGCCTGATTCTTAAAGTCACAAACACGCCTAATTCAATCTCTAAAAGTCACAATGACGTTTGGATAAGTTTAACCAAATATTTGTTTAATTTTCCGCAGCTAAATCCTTGGATAAAATTAACCAAATTGTGTAAACCATTTCCCATACAAAATTTGACAGTTCATTAACCAAAAGATAAAATTAACCAAATCGTAAACTTATCTAGTATTTTACGCAGTTGCATGAATACCCCTATTATTACATAGTATTAGTCCGGGAGCCCACCGTAAGATTACCTATCTCATCGCGGTCACGCAAAAATTGGATGCCAACCGATATCTTTAGTTGAAACATATACAAAACTGCTGGTCGGACAAGCTTTATCTGGTCGCAATGGTTTCAGGTTGCATTTTCCGCTAAATGTATCTACCTAGAATACAAGCAACTTATATAAAAGGGGTATCAAATGAAATCTAGGACTGTCTTCTACACGATAGAATTGGTCGGACAGGCTTTTTTGGCTGTTGCCAGGAGTCCGACCACTTTTCTAAAATTAGGGATTTTGTGCATCCGGATAAGAATGAAAAAAAAGTGGCTACGGCTACTTTCTTAAACATTTTATATGATTTTACTCAGTTTTCCCTGATGTAAGACGCAGTGTTGAGAAAAGACCATTTTTTTAAAAAAGTGGTCGGAGTCGTCGCAACAGCCTGTCTGTTGGTATCGTATACGGGACAGTCCTAGCTTTCATTTGATACCCCATTTATATATGTAAGTGCAATACTAAATATTCATGCAACGTCGTAAGTTTACAAATTGTGTAAAAAGATAAATTTACGTAAACGTTTGCATGAACGAACTTCTTATTCATTTGGTTAAATGCTGTGCGATTGAATCAGCTGTTCGATAAACGTCAAACACGTGACAGATTAGACGCGTGTTCAGATATCGAAGTTTTTTTTTTTAATGGAGAACCTCTGCTTGTTTTTCCAATTAAATCTTCTATATTCTAATGAAATAATTCATTAAATAGAAATCTTGTGCTTAGAAAAGTTTGCGTGCAATACTTACTAGACCAAATTTTGCAAAAAACTAAGACAAAATACTTATTACTGAATAAAATAATCATGAATGAATGCCATTTTGTTTCAGTTTTAAGACGTTTGTATGTAAATAAATTCATTTTATTTTCAGTTTAAACTTAAAGTGGCTAAATAATATTAAATGTATCTCGTTTTGAAAAGTCATCTATCATATTTATTGTACCCTTAGTTTTTTTGTTTTATTTGCCTTTGTCGCTTTAAAAACTTATATCTTACTTCATATTATTTCACACACTCTCAAAAAAGAAATTAAAAAAAAATACGCTATTAAGTACCTTCCAATATAATTGCAAGTACAACAAGCACATTCAGTAATCGTTAGTATCTGGAAAAACTGCAATTAATCATCACACATCGACAGTTGCATTTAATGTTCATATTTAAAAAAAAAAAAAAAATTAAAATCGTATTACAAAAACACAACAACAATTTTTTATTTATGTATTCCAAATTCCAAAACTTGTAAGGCATTCGTAGAGTCGATAAAAAAATAAAACTGTCATTAGTACACCAAATAAAACAACCGCGATTATAGGTTTTTGCACTGTGATGATGGTATTGCACACGTCACTTAATTGCAATTTGAAATTGCTCGATGCAAATTAAATGAACACGATTCAAAGAATTGCACGTTCAGCTCGAATAAAATAGCATCAGCTGCACTCAATAAAAATATTTTTTTTAAAGTAATTTAAATGTTCATTCAGGTCAAAGTAGGTAATTGAAGTGTTCTTCTATATTTTTTGTTATTTTTTTTATTTACATACAACATGTGTTTCGCGGTACCTAACTTGTTGCATAAATCTATTTGTGACTTAGTGGCTGCAGTTTTGTCTAAGATTCGTAATATTCATACGCATTCTCTTTGAAATATGTATTTGGTAGCAACTTTTTTGTATACAATCTTTCTCAAGACACTGCACTGGTTTGAAAAATGTTTTTCAATATGACGACTACAAAAAAAAAACCTGTTAAAGGGTTTTCCCATAGGTAGATGTTGACAGTCTGTGGGCGCTATGTTAATTAAGTGGCATCTGAAAATCAATTGTTTATTGTTCAGTCACTGGTGCAAAATCCCCATGCCTGTTCCACGACTGAGCAATACGCGATAAAACTTTATTGTCAAAATAGATGTTAGTTTGACGGATGACATAATATGGTTATACTTCCCAGGTGACTATTTAACGCTTGGTGGCCAAATTGAAGTCGACCGGTTCAATTAATAAGTAATTGCTAAGAAAATCTAATAAATACGACTGTAAGAGTCTGATCCTCCAGGTTGGGGGTCATGCCGTTGGGTGACTTCCCGACCACATAAAGCTATTAAGTTGCGAAGTAATAACAAGCCTTGGATACGGACGGATTTATTGTTGACGAACCTACCAAACGAATTAAGGACATATCGAACTTCTGTCTCTCTATAGACCGAGTGCAGCCAAACATTTAGCGGAAGCCCTAGACTGCTACAAATCAGACATCACCGCCATCCAAGAAGTGCGATGGGATGGGTCGGGCAAAAGAAAACTGAAAGACTGCGACATCTACAACGGTGACTTTACCGACCGCAAGGGCAGAATCTCTTTGGATGTGAATTAGTCAATAGAGGCAGACTAAGGCAAGAAGTCTTGAGTTTCAACTATGACTGTGAACGAGCACCTCACGACAATTCGCATCGAGGCTAAATTCGGCAACATAAGCCTCATATGCGTGCATGCCCGCACAGAGCAGAAAGATGACGACACCAAGGATGAGTTCTACGAGCGACAAGACATATGAGCAATGCCCTAGCTGTGACATTAAAATTCTCTTGGGTCATTTTAATGTGAAGCTAGGAAAAGAGGACGTCTTTGGTGGCACAATCGGAGAATATAGCTTGCACGACACCACCTCCGATAACGGACTCTGGTTAATCGACTTTGCTGCGGGGCGAAACGTTGTTGTAGCTAGTAGTTCCCGCATCTCGATACGCACAAGGGGACATGGCGAATTCCCGGTCAATCAACCGCCAACCAGATTGACTAGTGCAAGAATTGCCAGAAAGCCAGCCTCCTCTGACGTGCTGGGCCTCGCACGACCGCTTCAGAAAAAGCCCTTGGTTCAACGAAGAATGCTGGCAAGTACATGCAGCCAAACCGAGCTCTACGAGTAGAAAAGAGAGAGGAACACAAGTGTCTAAGAAGGAACAAGAAAGAACATGAGAAGCGCGCGATCGAGGAAATATTGCCATTGCAGGAAGGAAGTTCGGAAGTTTTACACACGAGTAAAAACAACCTCCTAGGGTTACAAGGGCCGAACCGAAGCCTGCAAAGAAGATCAGGGGAACATCTTGATAGAATCGCAGTCGGTGCTTAGGAAAAATCATTTCTGCAAATTGTATAACGGCGATGACGAACTGAATTCCGCTACCATGTGAATTGCATCATTCAAACTGGACGACATAGGCCAACAATTCTCTCCACCCGATCTCGACGAAGTGAAGATAGCTATATCTGCACTTAAGTCCAATAAAGCTGCTGGAGCTGATGGCCTTGCAGCTGAACTATTCAAAGTGGCTGGCGATGAATTGGTCAGGAGTATGCACCAGCTCATCTGTAAAATATGGTCCGAGGAAAGCATGTCCAATGAATGGAACCTCAGCATTGTTTTCCCGATCCTCAAGAAAGGCGATCCTCTGGACTGCACCAACTACAGAGGCATCAGTCTTCTTATTATCGCCTTCAAGATCTTCTCTGCCGTACTTTGTGAACGTCCAAAGCCATTCGTCAAGAACCTGATAGGTCCATATCAGTGTGGCCTTAGGCCAGGGAAGTCCACCATCGACCAAATATTCGCACTACGGCCAGTGGCGTATTTAAAGATTTGGCGCCCCGGGCCAATAAGATTTGGCACCCCATCAAAAAGTCATAAAATAACAAACAGAATTTTTATATTTTTGACGGCACATAAATTAGTTGAAATATTCATCAATAGCACTGTTATAATAGACCGATTCTGCTTAGTCAGAATTAAGGATTTAAAGAGATGGCTTAACTGACGTCCTTTATTTTGGGCGAAATAAAATAATTTTGATATCTGAATTTGTATAAGAAAAAAACGTAAATAATTGAAAATTAATTATTTTTGTTTTTGTTTATGTGGACTTCTTGAATATAAATTCAATTTTTAATGTTTTTGTGACCTTTAGTCCATATGCGTTTCGCCCAGGTACAACAATTGGGCTCATCAGTTAGATGTTGTTGTACCCTTCTAAGACGCATAATTTTAAGTCGATGTATACCGACGTGTATTAAATAAACAGCACAAAAGCACTGTAAATTATAATAGGTTCTAGTGGAATTTGGTTAAATTCAGACGACTAGAAATAGATGATGGTAAAGCCCGTGGTCTGGCTGGTATTAAATAAGAAAAAAACTGAATCTGAATTTGTAGCTTATTAAAGCATATTTTTTGCGCAAACCATATATTTTCTCCGTGAATTTTCTTATTATGTATAAAAGTTTCCGCTAAAATAAGTCTGAGGTTCGCGGTGAAAATTTAAAATATAATAGGTACGAATATTAATTGCTACGCACACTCCGATTTTGCAGCTCTAAAGTTTCTGAATATTTAAGTTTCTGCTAAACAAGAATGAAGTTACCGAACGAAATTAAGAAAATTATGATTCTTTTAGTGCACAAAATTGCAGCCTTTTATATACTTATTTTGTATGCATAAATGAGTTTTGTAGCTAAATTGGATTGTTGTTTCAATTTTTAAAATTTAATTCGCATTAATATTGCGCATTTTTAAATAAATAAAATGCAAATTTAAATATCAAAATTATTTGATTTTGCCAAAATAAGGGACGTGCTTAGCTGTCCGATTGTTCTACCCTTATCCTGAAGCGTTATAATTTGTCTGTTTTTGAATACGGGAAAATGAACGTTCTTCACTGCAATTATTTGTCACTGCAGTCCTCAGAAAAATTATACGCATAGGGTAACCCCTGTGACAAGTGAGACACCCGTTTTTTTTATTAAAACATATCGGAATGCTGTTAAGCAATCTATAACAGCATTTTAAGACATATATTTATTGGGTTGTGCCTAAAAATCGTAAATATTTATTCTCTTTAAATTTGAGGTTTTCATATTAGGTCAGTCTCACTAAATTAGATCTCACTCACGCGTTCAATGTCAATTTGGCGAAGGCGGGATGATTTGGTGGGACAAGATTTTTCCATTCAATTGTAAAAAAAAATATGTGATAATTCTCATACTGAGCTTTTGGAAAAAAGTTTCAACTTTACTTTAAATATTTAATTGTGAGAGCACAAAACTTAATGAAATTAATTAATGAAAAATAAAAGCAAGTTCGTTTTATTTTCATTTGTCTAAACATTCCACCTTTATTTTCTATTTATTTATCGTTTTTGAATTTGAAATTCACCAAAGAATTGTAATTTAGCGAACAGCCGATTCGGGTAAGAAAGGACATTGAGAAATTAATCAAAAAAATTTTCGAATCTGAAAAAATCACAGTGATCAGGTGAGATTTTCAATTGAATTTGTCGCACTTAAAAAATCTCAGAGCCTTCAGAGATTATATTTGGTGAGACATGCCTATTGATATTTATATGTAGGTGGGCTTATCGCAATTGTATGTATTTACTGTGTTGCTTTCCAACTTTGATGTCTCTTAGACTGATTAGTACAGTTGAAAGTTTTATAAAAATATCTATGGTAGACAATGTAGCGTTGTACAAAAATATATGAAAGTTAAATACATTCTGCCTGGTGCCTCTAGGCTTTACTTTTCCCATAGAAATTTGAAAAGAATTTTAAATTTTGCATCCAAAGTTGAATACCGCCCTTCGCAGTGTGCCGCCCCGGGCCATGGCCCTTATTGCCCCTAGGGTAAATACGCCACTGACTACGGCAGATCTTGAAAAAACCTCAGAAGTCTCAAATTGACACCCACCAGATCCAGGATTTTTTTCTGGGGGGGGCACAAGGGGCGGATTGGCAAAAAAAATCAGCAATAACAGTTAGAAATAAAATGAAGTATTATACTTCAAGCCAAGTTTATTTAAGTATGTATAGGAGGGTCAAAACAATAGAAAAATTAAATGTTTATCAAAGACAGTTTTCTTTTATATTTCCTGCCAAAGATGTCCAGCACTTCACTATCGTCCATTTCGGCCGCAAGGTTTTGATGGATATTTTTTTTTGTATAATAAGCGCGCACTTCAGGGATTGTGACTACCCTTCAAATGATTAAACACAGTGCAAGCGTTAGGAAAAAAGGGAAGGATTCAAGAGGAGATGCCGGTGCCCATTGGTTTTGTAGTTCTGAATATCAAAATGGGAGTGAAATACAGAGTCAGGTAAAGCATTCCACATTCGGGTAGTGCGACTATGAAAATAATCTATATACTTTACAGTATCTACGTCCGAAATTGGGCTCAAGGGTAAACTGATGTGCATTCCTAGAAGTACGAGTATTACGGCGGAATTGTTTAAGGGGAGGAATGCAACTGGCTATTTTTCACTAGAACATTGTTTGTAAAAATATCGATAAAATAACAAAAGGCACGAAACATTGCGACGGTGCTCGAGAGATGCAAATGTTTCTGTTATAGCTTTATCAAATATCAATTTTAAAGCTCTATTTTAAACTCTATCCAAGAGACTTAAATGTGTTTTATGAGCACCCATCCAAATGTGGGAGTTGTACTCAAGCTTTGGACGAATGAAGGCTTTATTTATTACAGCCAGATCAGAAGGGGAGAAATTCTGGCATCTTCGAAGAAAACCTAAACATTTCGCAACATTTTTGGCGACGTCGAATATGTGATCATTCCACAGAAGGTGGTCTGTGATGCACATACCCAGGACTGAAAGCTGTTCGGTTTCCTCGATGCAAGTGCCACTCATGGATAGTGGCATAGGGGGTGGGTTTCGCTTTAACGACAGAAGACAGCATTGAGTTTTCGAAGCATTAAATTCTACACGGCTTTTTGTTCCCCATTGGACAATGCTGTCAAGATCAGAATTTAATGAACTTATCATACGTTGCCGTTCAAGTTCCACATCCGAAGAACAAGGAAGTGAATCTTGAAACGAATATAAAAACTTGAGGGTACTGTCGTCTGCAAAATAGTTTAATGGATTGGAAGTTTCAGACAAAAGATCATTTATAAAAATAAGAAAGAGAGTCGGAGACAAAACGGAACCCTGGGGCACACCAGCATTTATTTTATGAATATCAGACTTGTGACCATCCAATACAACTTGTATTGAACGGTCCGTAAGGTAATTTCCAATCCAACGAAGAAGAGATTCATCGATACCAAATGCACGCATTTTCGATAAGAGAGCTTGAACTCTTGCCTCCGCACGAGTGCGAAAAAAGATTCGTCCCATGAAATTGTTAGCGCTCAACTATAGTATTTGATGCTTTTCAACATTTTTCTCTCATAATTCTTAAGTCGTTATATACAATTTTCATAAACGCTCAGCCTCTTGAACATAAGAGCAAGAACGTGCGACCCAGTTGAAAACTTTATTTTTTTTTTTTGGAAAATTGAAAACGGCGGCACTTACTTCACTAATCGTTGCAAATATACGATTTTCAAACTCAGCACAAAACAACAGAACTTCCATTTTCAAATTTCAAAAAAAAAAATAGTCCGTGAAATTTGCAAATTGTTTTATGGCCGTAAAAGTAATATGTATCACAGTTTTTTGTATCTCTTTGGTATATGGCAGCATACTAGGATATATTTTTAAATATTTACGGCACAATGCCGCACAAATTGAGCACAGTAAAGCACAACTTGTTTTTTTTATTTTTGAAAATCAAAAATGGCGCTGCTAATTTCATGCATCGCAAAATTGTTTTTTGTTCGTAAAAGTTGCAAATATGCGAGTATTTCATTTCTTCAGCATATGGCAACACGAGCTAAGCACAAAACAGCATAACTTTCATTTTCATGAATTGTAAAATTTCAATCGTTAAATTTGCAATTTGCGTTTTTTTAATATTGAGAATAAATGAGCACAATTTTTTCGTTTTGAAAATCGATAATCGCGGGGCTAACTTCATACTTTGCAAATTCTTTTTTGGGCGTAAAAGAAGCAAATATCCAATTTTTTTCTTATCTTTCAAGTTAGACACAACACCGCACATTTTTTTGAAAATCGAAAATGCATATAATTATGTACGGGAAATGGTCAGCAAGATCATGCAGTTTGACCTAGTTAGACTTTTTCTTGTGGGGTTTTTTCAAGTCGCAGGTCTTTGTCAATAAACCGCAATTGACAAATGCACTCAATATAACCTAGGCCATCATTCAAATTTAGCCGGATTTATGCGACAGAATAATTGAAAATTTCCCCTCTAGGATCCGTGCCACCACCGGCCGCCCTCCACTGGCCACCACCGTTGCCAAACCTCGATGTCATATTTCATACATTATGACTGGGCCTGTCAAAAATAAATAATTTCCTTAATAGACCTCACACACAGCTTATGTTATTCTATTTCAACATCAATCCGGCCTTATTAAAAAACCCCTTGCCCTTTCTACTAAAATTGAGATTCAAACAGATTAAGTCACATTTTTGGTAGACTTTAGACCCTTTTGCTCATACGAACATTTGTTTGTTCTAGTTAAGCTCTTATGTGCAACTTTTTCCTCTGGGTAAACTGTCACATTAGCGCTAATGTTGCACTTGAATATTTAAATTTTTGTTTCATCAAATGGGCTTTAGATATTTTAGATTTGAAAATAGTTCCTAAAAGATAGATTTTGATGGAAACATGAAAAAACAGAAGACAAAAGCATCGGCAGCCTTTAATATTAATATAAAATCAATTAAATATGATTTTAATTCAAAGGAATTTTAATGACTTCGAGTCAAAGATTATATTTTCTTTGACTTCATTGTGGATTTCTCTGAAAGTACACCCGGGAAATAATCGATAATAATTATTAAAACCAAAATATAGAAACCAAAACGATTAGAACCTTAAGCTTCTCTATTATAATTCCTCTTTTTGCCTTATCCATCAGAGTTCAACTGCCTCTAATTCTTTAAAATAGGAATTTCGTCATTCGAAAAGTCTCCCGCGACCACCTCCTTCGCAAGTCATAATATACCATACAACCACCACCAAATGCCGACAAAAATAATTATCTTAAAACTTGAGACTTGAGCTTGCAAAGGCAGACACAAGCGTTTGCCATCACAATTAATTTCCGTTTTTAGTGAGTACAAAATGATTAGCATGACAAGACGGATAAAATAATAGACGAAGCAGAGGCAGGCTATACGCAAATTGTTCTTCAGACAGTTTTTTTTTTTGTTCATTGCGCGTTTAGGAAGCTAAGCAAAGTTTTTTGCAAGGAAGGTAGGTAAGGTATACTATATCACACATCACCATCAAGGCGCATAGATCATAGAAACCGACATGAACCAACGGAATAAAGGAGCACCTCTGCTCCCTGTATTTATGTCTGTTGGTAAAGTACCTTTAAATATCAACGGTGAATAGCACGCACGTACCTGTAATTAATTTCAAGTACAAGAAGCCAAAGTCGAAAGTATAGGAGCCGGAGCCCTGGTGCCGCTTGAAGAAATGAATAAATTATGCCAAGGCACGAGCGAATTGATGAGCTGTTGTTTTCATTTTGAAGGCTGTTGGGCTGTTTGGCTGTTTGTCTGTTCGGGGAGTCAGGCATTTCGAGCTCCAAAGAGAATATGGACTTTTTGATTCGTCGTCGTAGTTCTTAGGTGGTATAGAAAAGGGTTGGGATAAAGTTCTACCCCTTTTTCAACGGGAGCTGTAATTAGCAATTAATATACAAACATCATCCGGCGGATTCTTGTGCTGTTTCAACGGAATCGGATATTCTTGTTCGGCAAAGGTATGATCTTTGTATTCTTTCTCATGCAAATATGTTTAGGAATACACGATGTCAGTCGGTGTTGTTGTTGTTTTTGTTGTTTTTCTGTGAGAAATGATTTCATTTGCACTCCGCTCCGCCAGAGGGAATGCTTAAATACGGTTCGGTTGGGGGAGCGAGTTAATTGGCATTAGGGGATTTTGTAGCAGTCAAAGGTGGATGATGGGTATTTGTGAAATGAAGACATTTTCTTCCCAGGCATATGCAAAGGGTTGATGGTGATTTGAATTTCAATTTGGGGATGTACATACCTATTTTTGTTGGGAGATTGTGCACGATTTGCGTTCATTAAAATATCAGAATTGAAGTGATGGGCTTTTGGGGACTAGGGTTTGGGATTTGGGCTCGGGCTGATGGGGTTTGTTGTTTTCGTTTTAAAAATCTAGAAACTCTTAGGAAAGTGGGTCGGAGAGGAAATTGATTTTAGTCGATAATTTGATTTAATGGAGAAAGACTTCAATTTTGTCTTTGGGTAATGATATTTGCCTTGATGTGTTTTTTTATAATGAAATCATGATATTGCTTGAAATGTAAGGAAGACTTAATTCCAGTTGATGGCGAACTCAAATGATTTGGCAGTTTAAAAGTCAAATTATTGTAATTGTAAATATTTGAATTTTAAAAGGAAAGTTTGTTTAATTGGAATATAAGTTCAAAATGATGTTTTATTGACATATCTCGCATTGTAAGTGACAAATAATGATCGACCTGGGGCGAAACCTAAAATGAACCGGTAATTGATAAGTAAAGGAGTTGATATATGTAAGGATTCTTATAAAAGCTTAAGATTTGTCAGGCTTTAACGACAGCTCGTTTGCTGTTTAAATTAAAATTATTTTAAAACGGTTCTGTCAATACGGACCCCAAAGCAATCAGAGCCCTCTAATTTTGAGTATTCTTGAGAAACATACCTGCATGTCAAAGCTTTTGAGTTGAAACAAAATAAAGAAGATACTTTGACCTGTGCCAACTACAGAGGTATAAGTCTCCTCAAGGTCGCATACAAAATCTTGTCATCTGTACTGTGTGATCGCTTAAAACCGTTCATCAACAATCTGATCGGCCCCTATCAGTGTGGTTTTAGCCCTGCAAATCAACCGTTACGTTGATCAAATGTTCACACTCCGACAGATTTTGTAAAAGGCCCCGGAGTTTCAAATCGATACACACCACCTCTTAATCGATTTCAAAGTCGCATATGATAGCGTAGATAGAGAAGAACTATACAGTCACATCTGGGCACACCGGCCAAACTCGTCCGCCAGTGCGGGATGACGGTGGAGAAATCTCACTGCTCTGTCAAAGTTGGTAAGAACACCACCGAACCTTTTGATGTCAAGAAAGGTTTGAGGCAAGGTGACACATTATCAGGCAACCTGTTTAACTTCGTTCTTAAAGCAATTGTACGCAACTCCCACGTCAACAGCAGAGGTACGATTTTTCATAAGTCTATTCAACTACTTGCTTATGCAGGTGATATTGACATAATTGGGAGAACAAAGCGAGCTGTTACCGGCGTATCTGCAAGTTTTGAATCGGAGGTGGCGAAAATGGGTTTGATAGCTGTTTATTTAGCAGCAAACATCAGCAGATAGAGGGGGCAGGACCCCCTCCCATCCCCAAGAGTTTGCTTAACTTTATTAGCTTAATACAAGCAACAAAACACTTACATCTAAAAGTTTACAAAACTTAAAATCTTAAGTTTACAAACTTAACTTAAGAACTAGATTAGGGCTAGCATAAAAATAAAAAAAATAAAATGCATGACTGGATCGCACGTACTTGCTCTTATGTTCAAGTTGTGTGGAACTTAAGAACTTTAAAAAATATTCAAGTATTTATAGAAAAAGTATAAAAAAGCATTTAAATCGTTCTTTTAGTTGTTTAAACAGCCTGATAAATAACTTAGAGCTCAAAAAAAAGTATGCCATTTGATTACTTAAGAAAATATAAATATATGCAATAAAAAAATTTAAAATCGTTGGAGCCGTTTTCTTAAAAATTAATTTTTTATATATAAAATTTTTGTAACATTTTTCAAAAAAAAATTTGGTATGCCAATTTTGAGTATATATTAATATACATTTAAAACTGAAATTTCAAAACAATTCATCAACCCATTTTTGAAATATTGAATTTTCAAAAAAAAATTTTGAATCTTTTTTTAAAAATCCAAAATTTATTTTTTCAAAAATTTTGGTATGCAGTATTATTTATATTCTAACAAAGCTTTTGTGCAAAAATTTTATTGAAATCGGATGAGCGGTTAATGAGAAAACAAAAAATTAAAAAAACCGTTATATGACAGGTACCGTTAATAAATGTTTTTGGTGATTTTTTTTCTTACTAAAAGGTATATCATATCTACAATAATACACTGATTTTTTGTTATCAAAATCGTTGGAGCCGTTTTTGAGATAAATAAGCTTTTCCTTAACGGTTGTATGGCAAGTACCGTTATTTTTTGAGCTAAAAAAAAATTTCAATTTCCCCCTGGAGAGTTACAAAAAAACCTTAAGTTCAAAATTTGAAGAAAATCGCTTCAGTGGCTTAGGCTGTAGGTTGAGGTACGGACAGACAGACAGACAGACAGACAGACAGACAGACAGACAGACAGACAGACAGACAGACAGACAGACAGACAGAATTGTGCCACCCACTTTATTCGTGTTCTCTATCATCGTAATGTCATGTTTGATTGTTATCTCGAAATTTTTGTTTTGCACGAATCCAAAACTTGCCCTATAGTACCTATATCGCAAGTAAAAATACATATAGATAGAAGGATGATGGGACATGGGAGGTTAATGAGATTAAGAGGTATAGAGACATATTTTCAGAGAGTATTTGCTGGAGTGAAAGTCAAAGGAGTTTTACATACTATTAGCAGTACGTAGCATGCGGGTCATTGGTTCGTTACTTCCATAATTAGTTTGGTGGAAGTTGATATTAAAGAGAGTTACCGTCACTCAGAAAAAAAAACGTTGTTATCCGAAGAGTTTTCAGTTCTTGTTAGATTGTGAATGAAAAATTTTTGGCTCAAAAAAAAGTTCTTGCATCAATAACTCATAATTGATTTTTTAAGAATCAAATTATTGGTTTAAAAATACGATTCTTGTAAAAACAATTTTAAAATTCTTAAGCAATTTTAAAAACGAAAAACTATCAGCCCAAGAAGAAAATTGTTGTGTTAAATAATTCTTAAGACAAAATATCCTCTCAAAAATCAAATTGTTGACTCAACAATGCGTTCTTCCGTTCACAATTATTATCAAGAATAAAAAAACTTGTCATAACAATGAAAAGCGTTAAATATTTTTATGATAATCTGATTTAACTACATATTTCTTACGCCAAAAAAAAAAACGTTATTTCTTAGCAAGGACATTAAGTTGTTGGAAAAAGCACTTTTGAATGTTAAAAAATTGAGAATAAAATAATTGTTCTCATGCCAAATATCTGTTCTTACTAATGTTTGACTTGATGTTCTGAAGTTTGAATCATTGCGTAGACGACAAAGACAAAATCCTTTCAGTTCAATCTATCGATCTATCCTTCCATACACTTTCGCTTTCATACCAATGTTATGTAGGTATAGGTATGCATTACACATTATCTATATCGAAATTCGGAAGAAAAAAAAGGATCATGCAACCTAAACATATTCCATATAGTTACATCTATAATTTCCTTGGCGTGCGCTGCTTGGCTGGTGCTTCAACAATAAAAATTGTTGGCACAAGTATGTTGTACTTGTATCATTGTTCGATAAGAGCACACAAATTGCAATGCAACTGTATCTTTAAGAATGCGTTCTTGAGATTTAAATACAAATTGTTAGGTTTTCAACAACTAGTTCTTGGGACAACAACAAGGTCTTGACATAACAATTTATTCTTTAAATCATAAAAAAGTAACTGTAATTCATTTCCTTAGTACAAAAAACAATGCAATGATTATTGTCTTTTGAACCGTGATCGCGTTTGGATCATTCTTTAAAAAGTGAGAGTGAAAGTGCAAAATAGGATTGTGTGCTGTTAAATAGAATAATAAAATATAAAAAAAGAAATTTAATTTTATTGAGTTTTATTTTATTATAACAATATTGATAAAATCCTTGTGGGAAGAAACTTTTTCGAAAAGATTGAAAGAAGAAAAATATCCACTAGCTTCTTTTTTGAAAGCATGGCCACGCTATAAAGATGCAAATGGCGATGAGCTTATAAACTTAGATTTCCAAACATTACATCCGGGAAAATGTAATAAACTTTTTGAAAGGTTCGATGAGCTGGAAAAGACATCTAACAAGGTTTTCTTTCCCTCAACGATTAAAGAAAAACTTTTCCTGGAGATATACAAGAAAGTGGTTTCTCCTGAACTTTGTAGGGGTAATACTAATGATTTAAATATATTTTTATAAACTTGCTGATAAAATTCTATTTCAGATCCAAGACAATTCTTCTTTTTCAACTTGCTGCACACAATAATTATACCACCAAGATTAAGTAAAAGTAGCAAACCATCAATTTCTGGTGCGCAGAGAGATATGAATGTTCACTTGGTAAGCATTAACAATTCTAAACCGAAGGAAGAGGAGCTGCAAATTCAAGCCAGATCAGAAAAACCTAAGTTGCAGCGTAAAATTTTTGTCGTTGGGGAGTCTTTGGAAACATTAAAAGAGTTTTATGTTTATGTGGAGGGACAATGCTATAAAGTTTCATCGCTGCTCCATGCTATAGATTTAGTTATTAAAATTTGTTTCGACTTTAATTCAGATTATAGTCAGAAAAGCAAATATGTGTGGTTTTTTTTTGCAGGAATACGTTTACCAAATCATCCCCGATGAAAAAATTCCAAAAATAAAAAACATTATTTCGTAACTAGAAAATGTCTTAATTGAATAATTTTTATGATACTCGTACAAACACACATATTTGCTTTATTTGCACAAAAACTTTTCAAAACTCTAATGAATTTCTCAATCATTTAAAAGACGATCATATGACTCCAACACACTATCAATTTTCTCGTAGTTATAATTCATGTAATAAATTTTTTCAAACTATTTATAAATCTAAAAATCATATTTCAAAACATGATACAAAACCAGAAAGCTCTGATTTTCCAACTAGACAAAAAAAAAATAAAATCAAACGAAACTATCTTATTAAATAATGAAAAAGATCCAAACACCCAAGTACCCAGTTATTCTGAAGCATGCAATTCTTTGCCACAAGCCCAAAATTCTTCTTCTAACAAACCATTAGTTAATATTAATCTTAACAAAATACAAAATATCTTATCAAAAGCAGTAATTACATTTGCACTCCAACTCCATACAAAAGCCAATGCTTTAGAAGGCGATACCGTATACTTTATCAATAAAAAGCTGTCTACAGTTTTCACATATAATTCTGCAAAACATATTTTTTCAAGACAGTTTGCCAATTGATTTAACTGAACTTCCATATTACCTTAATCTATGTACACAACTTTCTTTAGGAAGGCAAGTATACAGTTTGATTTTTAAGGGAAATCTTTTTCAAATTAATTATTTTGTCAAATTTGAGAACTCAGTATTGAAAATCTTAAAGACTTTTTGGATTCGGAAAATGATTGTTTCATAATATGCCAAGAATTCAAAAGTTTATTTTCAGAAAAATTTCAGGCATATCAGATAATAAAAAATATTATTAATTTTTCAAAATTCGTAAAAAGTGTCACTTTAAACAGCTCTGAAAAAGTTGTTCGGTTTTAATTAGGTATTTTGTTTGTAAAAATATAAATATGTAAGTTATTTTTAAGAATTTATGAAAAAAAATAAATGTTTCGTTGTATCACCATCTTAATTTTGAGCGTTAAATTTTTATTTTTGTTGCTCTTGTTTGGAAAAGGAATAGCTTTTCAATTACTGAAATTGATGTTTTCAAGGTAAGTTTAAATTTTGGTATTCAAAATGTTGGTTTCAAGCAAAAAGACGTTTTGACATAAATGTCTAAATTTTTCCCGTATGGTTTACCTTTTAAATAAAATCTTTGGACATTTAGTTTTGCCGCTGCATTATATTTCTTACATTTAAATTCTGTCATTTATATATTATTTTAATTTTAATGCCTTATTAAAAGAAAATATCAATGTACTTATTTCAACAACTATTATTTTTAAAGTAAGTTGATAACGCGTTCTTAACGGAACAATTTAAGTTTTTGAAAATCTGACAGTTAAAATATTTTAACTAAAAATCTAAATTTTAATTTTTGTTGACAATTTGTTCTTGTGTCAACAATTTATATTTAAAAGTTTCACATTTATTGTTCTTGAACCAAGAATTTTTCTTCTTAAAATTTTAAATGTTTTCGTATTTGGCCACACGATTTAAATTGTTGAGTTTTTAACAACTCGTTTTTCAGACAACAGTTGACATCCTTAATATTTTGACATTTTCTATCTTTAAGTCAAGAATAAAAGTTCTTTCACCATAACTTACACTTGGATTCTCAAATTAAGAATTTTAAGTTCTTGGGTTCATTTTGAAGTACGAAAATTGTTGGGCCAATGTATAAAGTTTTTGATATTACAATTTTTTTTTCTGAGTGGTTAGATGTCTTGGGTTCGTGTAGAGGGAAATTTTTTACAGAAGCGCTGAGCAATCGATAATACCAGCTTAAAGCTGGTGAATGAATACAATGTCGGCCACTTTGTGACATTTATGAAGGGGTTGCAAGTTTATAGGCTGAAGATGATCTTCGTAGGGTGGAAGATGAAAACTATTTTTGAAATATTGAATTTTCAAAAAAAAATTTTGAATCTTTTTTTAAAAATCCAAAATTTATTTTTTCAAAAATTTTGGTATGCAGTATTATTTATATTCTAACAAAGCTTTTGTGCAAAAATTTTATTGAAATCGGATGAGCGGTTAATGAGAAAACAAAAAATTAAAAAAACCGTTATATGACAGGTACCGTTAATAAATGTTTTTGGTGATTTTTTTTCTTACTAAAAGGTATATCATATCTACAATAATACACTGATTTTTTGTTATCAAAATCGTTGGAGCCGTTTTTGAGATAAATAAGCTTTTCCTTAACGGTTGTATGGCAAGTACCGTTATTTTTTGAGCTAAAAAAAAATTTCAATTTCCCCCTGGAGAGTTACAAAAAAACCTTAAGTTCAAAATTTGAAGAAAATCGCTTCAGTGGCTTAGGCTGTAGGTTGAGGTACGGACAGACAGACAGACAGACAGACAGACAGACAGACAGACAGACAGACAGACAGACAGACAGACAGACAGACAGAATTGTGCCACCCACTTTATTCGTGTTCTCTATCATCGTAATGTCATGTTTGATTGTTATCTCGAAATTTTTGTTTTGCACGAATCCAAAACTTGCCCTATAGTACCTATATCGCAAGTAAAAATACATATAGATAGAAGGATGATGGGACATGGGAGGTTAATGAGATTAAGAGTTATAGAGACATATTTTCAGAGAGTATTTGCTGGAGTGAAAGTCAAAGGAGTTTTACATACTATTAGCAGTACGTAGCATGCGGGTCATTGGTTCGTTACTTCCATAATTAGTTTGGTGGAAGTTGATATTAAAGAGAGTTACCGTTAGATGTCTTGGGTTCGTGTAGAGGGAAATTTTTTACAGAAGCGCTGAGCAATCGATAATACCAGCTTAAAGCTGGTGAATGAATACAATGTCGGCCACTTTGTGACATTTATGAAGGGGTTGCAAGTTTATAGGCTGAAGATGATCTTCGTAGGGTGGAAGATGAAAACTATCTGACCAGGGTAACACGCGAAGTGCAAACCGAAGGAATCTTCTTTGAACGGCTTCTATTCGAAGGGAGTAAAAATAAATAAATTGGGTGGCGCAACAGCTCGTGGAGAACCAGGGCCTAGTGACTTACAACTCACCACCATTCCTGTGTGCGTGTTTGTTGGCAGGAATTGAGGGGACCTACAGTTTTTTGCCGAGTCCGAACGGCTAAATGAGAAGCACTTTTTCATGACAAGTATACTCTTGGAGGATTTGTCAGTTCCTCGCAAGAGGCAGTACCTCGAATAAAATATTTCTGTTTTTAGGTGGCACGGCTGGGAATCGAACCCACACCTTCGGCATGACAGTCCTACTCACTAACCATCAAGCCACGAGGCACTTCGAAGGGAGTAAGTAGCATAAAAGGGTGACCATACCTGGCTGGCATATTCTAGAAGGGGCCTAACAAATGTGAGGTAAAGAGATTTTGTGACGTATGGGTCGGAGAATTCTTTAGACCAACGCTTAACGAAACCGAGGGCAGAGTTTGCTCTATTGATAGACGTGGTTATGTGAGATATGAAATTTAGTTCCTTATGACACACAACTCCCAGATCACATAACGAATTAACAACGATAACTGGCTCGTTGTTGATTAAGTACGTACGTGAAAGGAGAGGAGACCGTTTACGTGAGTACGTTATAGCTTGGCACTTGCTTACATTAAGCTCAAGGAAGTTCTTCTGACACCAGGTAGAAAATCTGTTAAGGTCATGTTTAAGAAGGTAGGAATCAGATGGGGAGGAAATATTTCTATAAATTTTTTTGTCATTGGCATAAATAGAAATCGAGGAATCTTTGATGACGCAGTCAACATCATTTATAGTTAAAATGAAAATCAGAGGACCGAGGTGACTACCCTGTGGAACACCAGACGTTGCGAAGATAGGTTCTGATTCGAAATAGAACTTTGTATTGACGTTCACTCAAATACGATTGAATCCATGCAATAACGGAAGGTGTAAAGCCAAGTGATTTGAGTTTGAAAAGAATAAGGGCGTGCAAAATTTTGTTAAAACCTTTGCAAGGTCGGTCGCGATAACATCAACTTCTTTCCCAGCTTCCAGGGCACATTTATACTGCCAGACACAAAATCTACTAAGTTTGTAGTAGTTGATCTACCGCTAAGGACCCCGTGTTCATTGGGGGAGAAAATCTGTTTACAATGGAAGAGCATAGTATCATAGACTATACTTTCAAAAAGCTTAGGTACACATGTTAGATTGCACTCGACTGAGGTATTCATGATAAAGAGAGTTACAAAGTTCAGAGAAAACAGAAAACATAGTTTGCGCTCCGAAAGTTTGAGAGATCATAGCCTGTCCGAGATTGCAGGTACTTTCACCAAAGTTTATTCCTTTTATTTCGGAGGGATTTTAATTCATTATTATACCATGGGGGACTAGAGGTAATGTTTTTTTGAGGTGCAATTGGGACTGATTGACAAATGCAGCTAAACATAATATAAAAGAAATGAAAGAGAGCAGAATTGATATCACGACTTTCAATGATACTACTAAAATCGACGGCAGATAGCAAATTATTAAGTTTGGGAAAATTTGCCTTTCGAAAATTAGCCATTATTTTTTCCGAAGCAGTAATAGTATAGGAGGAGTCATAGGAGAAGGTAAGCAAAAGAGGGGGATGGTGGGAATCTAAGGTAGAAAGAAGGTGATCACTCGCTGATACTACACAGTTATCGACGTCAGAAGAGAAGATTAGATCGAGTTAACGGCCTAAATTATTTTTGACACCACTCAGTTAGAAAAGGTCTAGGTCGGAGAGGCAATCGGTGAATAATATTTCTTATCTGATATGGCATTAGAAGTTGGGATTCATCATCAGAGATATCCCTTTGGAGATTTGGAAAATTTAAATCACCAACAATTAAAACGACGTCAGACGTTTCAGCAGCTTCGATAATAGAATCAAAAGCATCAACTGCTAGCTGATAAGATTGGACAGGCTGGCAAGTATTTAATGTAGCAGTAAAAATAAAGAGTTACATTGGCGATTGTTGATTTGACACAGACGTATTCAAAGGGGGAGGAATCGGATTTTTTGAAAAGAGTTGAATCAAAGCGATTATGTGTTGCTAATAAAACACCACGGCCTACAGACATATCGTTATCCAAGGAACTGTTTGCTCGAAAAACGTTAAAGTCGAAGCTAAAAAGCTCATTATCATTTATACTTGGTAAGAGATTAGTCTCGGTAAGTGCAAAAATGTCATAGGGTAAAATCATTGAATTGAGATAGACCGCCGAGGTTTTTGTACGAAGCCCTCTGACGTTTTGATAGTACAAGGTCATAAGATTGGGAGGAACATAACAGCTGTCAATATTCTGATGGTCTGAAAACTGCTTAGTTAGCTTGACTGTTGGTGGGGAAAGGGGGTCTAAATAGGGAGGTGAAGTACTAGCATGACTTTCGGAGGAGCTGCTATTTGGAGGGCATGAAGTGAGGTTCTGGAAAAGATAGGTCTTATATGTAGAAGGAGGGGATGTGTAGACTGTAGAGGGACGTTGATGACGGAGATGAAGGTTCTGGATTGAGAATATGGGATCGGATAAAGTTGGGATAATATAAATTAGAGGAGGAGATGTGAAAATTCTAAGAGATTTAAGGTAAACTATTCTGTGCATTAGGGATGAGGACAAGACGAAGTAAATGCTTTCATGGAGAGCGGTCTCAACATCGGCAAAACGTCACGTCTACCTGAGCTCCATTATTACATTGCAAAATGACATAAGTGCAACGATCAAACGAAGAATTACTATTGCCAACCGCTGTTTCTTCGGGCTAAAAAGACATTTGAATAGTAAAGCCTTATCTCAAAGAACAAAGGAGCACTTATATCAGGCGCCCAGTTATAGCTATAATTAGACCCTGTCAAAACGGATGAGAATCTGTTTGGGTGCTTTGAAAGGAAAATTCTTCGGGTGATCTTCTGTCCAGTCTGTATTATGGAGGAAAAGATTTAACAACGAGCCCTACGGGCTTTACAGCGATGTTGACCTGGTGAAAAAGCTGAACATACAGCGGCTTGGATGGCTTAGACACGTGGAGCGTATGGACACTCGAATTGCTCGAATCAACCCCTGATGGTCAGCGCAGCAGAGGAAGACCCCACCTTAGGTAGCGCACAGTAGTAGTGGACAACGACCTCAACCAACTTGGAGTGCAAAACTAGATGCAGCTAGCAAGGGACCGAGCTGGCAGGAAGGGCTTGTTGGTTGAAGCCGTAGTACACTCTTATGGACTGTGAGCGCCACCTTAAGTAAAGTAAAGAAAGTAGAAGCTTCTGTGTGAAATAAGATCGAAATCGAAATAAAGACTTAGGCCGTTATGTAGATAGTCAAAAATTATAGAAAGCAGAAAACTATACTGCCGTGTTAAGAAGAAAAAACGTAACTGACATTTCGGCTGTTTTGAGTTAGGGCCAGTTTTGACATCTTTGATATGTCTGCTATTTTATTCTTTAAAAATAAAAGCCCTTATTTGCTTTTGTAATGGCTTAAAACGCTTAAGAAAAATGACGTTCGTTCAAAGAACCATGCTTTTTAAGTAAAAATTGACGTTTTAGCACTCAATTTAAGAAAAAAAAAAATTACCACCATACAAGCATTAGTCCATCTGATAAATAATCAAGACAAAAAAAATTATTCACTTACAAATACAACAGAAAAGCACTCAACAACAAAACAAAAAAAAAGAGATAAAAACAGAAAAACGCGTTTATCTCGAAATGTCAAAAATACACTTACGTTTTTTCTTCTTAACACGGCAGTATAGGTAGGTGCATATGTATGTACCTAACCTACCTATGACTATTTAGTCAGTACTTAACGATGTTTTTTTAATAATATTTACCAAACATTTGAAGTCAATACAGTTGTTGCCAACGCACTAGATAACCCAAAAGCAGCCCAAGACGTCAAAAAATAGATATCCAAAACCTATATACCAATAATCAACAATCCAACAATCCTGTGACTGAAACAGTCAACAGTTCAAGTTTGAGCACCTCTTAGGAGATAGCTCTGAGTACTAGCAGGACCAAAGAAATCAGCTGGGGCTGGATGGGGTATCCAACTTTGTCCTTAAGAGGCTTCCACAAACAATAACGGTATAAAAATAAACTACATCAACAACCGTTACTTCCCCGAGAAATAGAAAACTGCTAAATTGCGGAAATTTCCATGAAAGGTGCAAGAAACATAATGATCATCCACAGGCCATTATCCCTCCTCACCAACCTGAGTAAGCTCTTGGAATAACTGATACTTACGAAACTCATAAAGTTCAGCGGCAAAAACAGCATTAAGACATGCAGTTCAGTTTTCGGAAAAGCATTCCAGTCTTCTATAGTACCTCGTGTTATAATGGGTAGGGCGTTGGACTGTCATGCCGAAAGGCTGTGTTTCATTCCCAGCTGCTGTTATGAATAAGTGCTTCTCATCTAGCCGTTCGAATTCGGCAAAAAACTGTTGGTCCCCTCCATTCCTGCAAATAACACGCACACAGGAATGCTTGAGAGTTGTAAGTCACTAGGCCCTGGCTCTCCACGAGCTGTTGCGTTCCCTAATTTATTTATTTATTCAAAACAACGTAAGTTGGCGTCGGAGAATAACTTTGTAGCACATACAGATACTTTTCAAACGACATTTTTTGCCTCGTCTTTATAGGTTCTTATATACAACAGACCAGTTTCCATACATTTTTGCAGCTTGTCCTTTGTGTGTTTGAAAACTATTTCCATATTTTTGCTTCCCCATAACTTAACTGCATAGAAACCAATCATTTTTAATACTTGCCTCAAACACTAAAATGTGAGAGGAGAGTATGAAGCTTTTATAGCCATCATAAAAATGGTCATGTATCAACAACCACACAAATGCTTAATTGTTGTAAACAAGTTGTCAGATCTTGTGCTATGACTGATGAGCTATCACCTTCTATTTCCACACATAATTCACACACTTAATGATTTTCTTCCCACATTTTTGACTTGGGTTCATTATACACTTGGGGATAGTGTGTAAGGCCTTTAAGTGGACGCAACGGCTGATCGAAACACGGTAATTTGTCTATCTGCATTTCAGTGAGAAACGTAAAAAAATAGAAGGTCAAAAGTTTGCTTTCAAGCTCTGTTGGGTATTGTCCGTAAAAGTCATGAGTTTGTTACTATCTGTTCAGTGTGATGGGTAATTATCAATTTCAAGTTATTAAAAGTGTCTTCTCTTTAATTTATGACTTCTTATATTTTAAAAGAGAAAATTAAATTAAAACAATTAATAGCTTTATTCGACTTGATTATTTTTAATCGCATTTTAACATCAAGAATTCAGACGTACACTGATGCACCGCGCCGGGCAGCGTACGTCTGAAATACTCAAAAGATGTGATTGACAGTGGCGCAAGCAGCACAAGGTGTCATGCATGCGATTGAGAACCTCAAATTACTTCTACGACATAGTGCAATCACACTTCAGCTCGAATACCATAAACTTCGCAAGTCAATCATTTCTGAAATAATTCGCATACACCAAGTCGCTCCGCGCTACAAATACCATCATCATCTGATGTGTGCTGTGCGCCGGCCGTGCCGTATTTTGAAATTTCCAACCTACGATCCTTTCGTTTCTCTGATGGATGGAAAATAATTGCAAAGCATTTCGAATCCGTTATGTAATTATTTAAAAATGTTGTGGCACTGACTGCGAGCCTGTTTCACTGCCTCGACTGCCTATACTAGAGAAATCGTAGAAATGGCAATGGCGCTATAGCTACAAAACTACAGCAAGCTATGTACGTAACGAAGTTGTAAAGGAAGCAGAGACAAGTCCAATGCGTTCCACATCCTAATCCAATGCATTTAATGATGGTTTAATCCAGTTATGCAGGAGGAGATTTTTGAACTTGTTTACCATCTAAACAGGCCTTCGGCATGACCGAATTATGCCAACCCGCAGAAACCCACACGTCACACCTTATAACAGACGGATTACGGATACCAACACGGTGACGTTGACGATGACGGAGCCCGGTGTCGTCGTGTGGATGTGGATGCATGGAAATAATTTATGGGCGCAATGAAACCTGTACTTGGTAACGGGCGTATCGGGTTTATGGTTTCATTATCAAGGTAAATGGAGCTACGGTGTAAAGTTACGTTACGGTGAAGCATATACAAGTTTGCCTGCAATCATTTGTTTGCCATCACAAAAATGTCCATCCATATGCATTTGCTCAGCAGCGCTAACCACTGCGTCCACCACCACTGTCACTTACGCCGGATAGCCTCCAGCATCCATCTCGGTAATGATGCTGGGCTGGTCTTGTGGTTGGTCTATTGGGGGCATAGATGTGCGTGATGCGAATGTGGTTTGGTATCCAGTCCAATAAGTGTATTTTTTTTATTTTTGTTCATGCCTTTGACTCTAACGAAGACTTAGGAGAGAAATGTTATTAAATGCTGCCCAGACAACTGTATCGAAGCTGGACATCTGAGAAGATAGAAATTTGAGATAGTGTCTGCCACTTAGATTTGCATAGAGCTATTTGCCTGAGAAAACTTTGATCCCGTTGGGCAGAGAAGCATAGAACCTAGACTCTGTGAGTTCAGTTTGGAATGTAGGTCATTGTGAACCTGTTTATATATTTTACTGCTACCATAAATGGCCATATAGAAATGTAGAGTAATATGTACCTTTTTTTTAGGTTAATTTACCCAGATTTGTGCTCTGATAACTAAAATTCACATAAGAACTTATTTTAAATGAAAAGTCTAGACATACTCGTAAGGCTATTTAAATCGAAATCAGTAAAACTGGGGTGAATTTAATTTTAACAATTTTAAAAGGGATATGTGTACATCTACATAGGTGAAGCTATAAAAGCAATTAAGAATAAGACTTATTGAACAATCACAACATAGTGACATAGGTACATTGCTACAAACAAACAAAAAAATTAAAACGATTCAAGTAATTGGAGAAAAGATAGACAAACGAATGTGATAGTCATCGCCGCAAGCTTTTGAAAATGGTGTTCTCACTTCAAAGAGATTTTAATGTAACCACTGTTGCAGAAATCAACTGTTTATTTTTCTCTTATACATAACAACAAATTTCCTAGAAAAAAAAGTCTTATTCATATTTTCGGTAGGAGCAAGGTTAAGAAAGATACGGGGAGTAGAAAACTCAAAAAATTGAAAAACAATGTATATGTGACGTCTTTCAGCATCAATGGTTTTTGATCAATTAACCCAAAAAAAAAACCGGAAAAGTACGTATATATTGATTCATGGTCATTTCAGTGACGTCCTGAGAGCACTTTGAAGTGTACAGAAGCTGGTTGTGTTTAAAATATCCTTATTTATTTTTTTTTTTATAGTGTTTATTTTTATATGAGAAACACTGTTTCTTAAAAGGTAAGAAGTACACGGAATATTTCCAAGTTACAGGCCAATACTTTATGAAAGCATTTTTGGACATATCCTAAGAAATAAATTCTTTAGAAGTGGAGGTGTATTTTCCCCCTTCTTTCTATAGGGGGGGACAAATTCCCTAAACATTGACTGAAAATAGAAAAATAGCTATTTAAAAACAACGGAAATACTTACAAAATTGTGCTGCATCTTTTTCGAAAGTTTTAAACAGATTCTTTTATTATATAGTCAAATCAAGTTAACAATTTATGAAAAATTCCTTCGAAAACTCAAAATTAATAAAAAAAAATTTAAAAATATTTCAAGATGATTTTTCATTTTTTATTTTACACTATAAAGTAGTAAATTGTCTTTCATCATTCAATCTTGCTATTAGCCTTAATCAAATGCTGAAAACCAGATGGTTGTAGGGTCTCTAGTTTTTGAGAAGATTGAAAATAATGAAAACTCCTTTTTTTTAAATATTTTTGTTGAGTAATTGTTAATATCGCATACGTACGAAAATCGGAGCATGGAACGTTCGATCCCTGTACGGCGAAGGTAGATACGAGCAGGTTGAGCGTGAAATGCTTCACCTTAAGATCAGTATCCTGGGCATCAGCGAAACTAGGTGGAGAGGAAGAGCCGAATACAGAGCTGACTCTGGGCAAACGAGAATGCTGTATCCCGGGGAGGATGAAAGAGAGGGTGGCCAAAGGCTGCATGGTGTCGGAATTATGTTGAACGAAGAAGCGAGGCGTAGTCTTATATCCTGGGCGCCCATTTCTGCAAGAATAATGACAGCAAGGTTCCGTTCAAAAATTCGCAACGTCACAATAATTAAGTGCTACGCCCCCACAAATGAAGCGACCGAGGAAGACAAAACCGCTTTCTACACTCATTTTAACTCAGTTTACAGTGGTGTTCCAAGAGCCGACATCATAATTGTCATGGGAGATTTCAATGCCCAAGTCGGATCAGACAACTACGGTCTGGAACGCGTCATGGGGAAAAATGGCTTGGGGTCACGAAATGAAAATGGCGATTTGCTGGTCGATTTTTGTAACGCTAATCGTCTTGTACTGGGTGGGACTGTGTTTAAACATAAGACTTGCAACAAAATCACCTGGGTACTTCCGGATGGTCAAACTGAAAACCAAATTGACCACATCATGATTCAGCAGCGATGGAGGAAGTCAATGTGCGATGTTCGAAGCATTAGAAATGCCGACATGGGAAGCGACCACCATTTGGCTCTCATGAGTCTCAAGCTACGAACTGCAGCTGTACAACGTCAATCACAGGGTGCAGCAAGGAATTCGAAGTTCAATACAAATGCTTTAAGTGATCCCAACAAATGTCGTAACTATGTCACCAACCTTAACGACAGAGCTTCGTCATTAAACGGAATACAACATTCAACAATTGATGAGATGTGGGGTGATATAAAAAGTGTTTTTATGGATGCTGGATCCAAAACTGTATCCAAGCAGCCGAGAGTTAGAGACTCTTGGATATCCCAAGACACCTGGGATAAAATCGAGCTTCGCAAATCGTTGAAGATGCAAATAAATGCCGAAGCGGATGCTCAACGAAAGGCTGAATTGCGAAGAGAGTATCGCTTAGCACATAAGATGGTCTATCGCTGTGTGAGACGTGACAAAAGGGTGAGGTTAGACGGTCTCGCAGAAAATGCGGAAAACGCAGCAAGAAGAGGAGATATGAGGAGGCTGTACCAAATATCCAAGGAAGTTGTCGGGAAGAAAAGCAACACCAATCATCCTGTAATGGATGTGGATGGTACACTTTTGGTATCAATCGAGGATCAGCTGCGCAGGTGGAAGGATCACTTTTGTGCCTTGCTTAATGAGGATTCTGTCGAGCAAAGTGCTGGAGTGCCCCAGCTTAACGAGATGCGTAGATCATATAGGGGTATTGACATCGAACCCCCTACAATACTGTAAATTCAATCTTCGATTAATCTTCTCAAAAACAACAAAGCAGCTGGACTTGACGGTATACCAGCCGAGTTCCTGAAAGCTGACCCTGTCAGAGCGGCTAGTATTCTACACCCGTTGATACAAGCTGTGTGGGAAAATGAAATCTATCCCAGCGACTGGAAGGATGGTGTAATTGTTAAGTTGTCAAAGAAAGGTGATCTTAAGAATTGCAACAATTGGCGAGGTATTACAGTTTTGTCCGTTTTTCCAAAATTAATGGCAACCATCATTCTGGAGCGGATAAAGGTTAGAATCGAGTGTACACTCAAGACGCATCAAGCTGGTTTCCGGAGTGAGCGGTCTTGTGTCGACCATATCAATACTCTGCGTATCGTTCTTGAGCAGTCTGCGGAGTTTCAATCACCGCTTTACCTCATGTTCGTGGATTTTGAGAAGGCCTTTGACCGAGTCAACCGTGAAAGTATATGGAGATCACTTCTTGGTAGAGGAATTCCCCCAAAAATTGTTGCCATTATAAGAGAGTCCTATAACACCGCAAGATGCTTTGTTTTACACAATGGGCAGCTATCCGACTCTTTCGAAGTGCGGCAGGGTGTGAGACAGGGAGATGTTCTATCGCCACGACTACCATCTCAAAGAAATTGCAGGCTTTTGTGAACCGTTGTCTTCGCCATATTCTAAAAATTCGCTGGCCACAAATTATATCAAACGAGGAATTGTGGCGCAGGACAGGTCAAAAGCGGCTGGACGTTGACATAAGAAAGCGTAAATGGCAATGGATTGTTCACACACTGAGGAAACCAAACGATGAAATTGCAAAGCAGTCATTTGAATGGAATCCTCTGGGTGCACGGCGGGTTGGAAGACCAAGAACAACATGGAAATCAACAGTTCTAGCAGAAGCAGACTCCCAGAGAAAGACGTGGCTACAATTAAAATATCTATCTGCAGACCGTGAAGGATGGAAACGATTTGTTGGCGCCCTATGCCCCAACCGGGGTTACAGGACTTGATGGTGATGATGAATTGTTACTAAGTATTTCCGAAAAAAAAGTAGTTTTCATAATTTTTAATTTTCTCAAAAACTAGAAACCCTACAATGGTCTGGTTTTCAGCATTCGACTCAAGAAATCGTTTAATTTCGCTGCAAAAAAGTCTATTTTACATTTGAATTTTAGATCGGCAAACAAGAATCTTACCTTTCGAAATGCAAAAGATATGTGAGTAAAAGGCAAAACCTGGTTTATTAACGATGCTCAATTTTGACGAATTTACATACTTGAAGAAGATTTTGTCTTCACTCACTAAAATATTTGAGGTAGGTGGGTATAGCATATATATTTATAATGCGAAAAAAAAATCAAAATTTTCAAAACTATTTTCCATCTAGCCTGTTCACCAAATTGAATAATATTCAAGGTGAACAACATTTGCCTTAGCCACCATTTGAGTCATTAATTTACCCTTAATTAATAAACTATAGAAATAAAAATGGAAAATAATAATTTTTGCATGCAAATAATGCCTTGAGGTGAATATATATTTTTTTTTCAAGAAACTGTAAGCCAATCATGCCATGTTCAAAAGGTAGACATGGTGCATTTAAGAGAACAATTTTGTCTATCAACTCTCACATCCCCGCGGTGAACATCGGGTGCCTAGTACCTTTAACTGAAGATGGGGTTCCCATCCCTGTGGACGGTTTAAGGGGGCAGCAAACGAGAGAGGGGGGGAAGCGTGTTCCCACTAAGGCACTTCTCCTTTATCCAGGTTGCAGCGGAAGAATTCTCCAGATAGAATCAACGGTGGCGTCTACAACAGTTCCAGTTAGGTTGAACTACTTAGTGAACACCTTATAGATATACGGAGCTCAGGCCTATAAGGATCGGTTAATCCGGCTTCACGCCCTTGGAGTTATATTGTAAGGGTCTGGTCCTCCAGGTTGGGGGTCGTGCCGTCGGGTAGACTTCCCGACCACGGAAAGCTATTTAGTTGCGAAGCAACAACAAGCCTCGGATACGGACGGATTTACTGTTCATGAACCAAGGAAACGAAATAAGGACAACGAACTTCGGATCTGCACGTGGAATGTTCTGTCTCTCAATAGACCACACGCAACCGAACATTTAGCGGAAGCCCTAGACTGCTACAAAAGAGACATCACCGGCATCCAAGAAGTGTGATGGGATGGGCCGGGAAAAAGAAAACTGAAAAACTGCGATATCTACTACGGTGACTGTTACCGACAACAAGGGCAGCGTCTCTTTGGATGTGGATTCGTCGTTAGAGGCAGACTTAGGCAAGAAGTCTTGACTTTCAACTATGTGAACGAGCGCCTCACGACAATTCGCATCAAGGCTGAATTCGCCAACATTAGCCACATATGCGCGCATGCCCCCACAGAGGAGAAAGATGACGACACCAAGGATGAGTTCTACGAACTCCTGGACAAGACATATGAGCAATGCCCTAGCTATGACATTAAAATTATCTTGGGTAATTTTAATGCCAAGCTAGGAAAAGAAGACGTCTTTGGTGGCACAATCGGAAGATATAGCCTGCACGACACCACCTCCGATAACGAGCTCAGGCTAATCGACCCCTTGTGTATATCGAGACGCTGTTCCCGCATCTCGATATACACAAGGGGACATGATTAATTCCTGGTCAATCAACCGCTAACCAGATTGACCACATTGCGATCGACGCAAGGCACTCCTCCAGTATCAAGGATGTCCGAACGTTCCGAGGAGCCAACGTTGACTCGGACCACTACCTCGTTGTAGCCCACAGTACACATATCTAAGGTATTATCTTGCGCATGTTGTCCGAAATGAGAACTGTCAAAGAAAGAAAAGATGGCGGCTTTACGTGACCCCGTCCGCTGTATTACAACAACAACGAAGAAAACAAACACAAAAGGATAATTTAAATAACACTAAAAACTAGGAAGGAATGTTGTTTGCATGACAAAATAATGTTAATAAACACTAAAAAGCTTGAAACAATTGTATTTGCTTATAAATAAGTAACAAATGAACACATAACACACAACAAATTTTGATGTTTAACGAGTGGGGGTCACGGGATTCGACATTTTCCACTGATTTTGATGGATGCGCAGAACTAAACAAAAATGAAAACGCTAATGATATTACCTTTAATATGTGTACTGTGGTTGTAGCCAAGGTAATGCTATGGAAATCCAGACCAAAGCCAAAGCACTGTAAGAAAATTTAACGTCGAGCGGCTACAGTTGCAAGAAATTACCAGGTCCTTTTCTGATCGAGTCTCCCGCACCCTCTTGCATATTCCTATGCAACCAACTGTAAGTATTGAGAACCAGTGAAAGAATTGCCAGGGAGCCATCAGAGATGCCGCCTCTGACGTGCTGGGCCTCGCACGACCCCCACAGCGAAACCCCTGGTTCGACGAAGAATGCCGACAAGTACATGCAGCCAAACAACAGGCATACAAAGCGGCGCTGCATAGAAGGACCAGAGCTGCTCGTGAGCTCTACGAGCAGAAAAGGAGAGAGGAGAAGAAAGAGCATGAGAAGCGTGCGATCGAAGAAATAGAGGGATGCCATTGCAGGAATGAAGTTCGAAGGTTTTACCAAAAGGTAAAGAGAACCTCCCAAGGTTACAAGGCCCGAACCGAAGCCTGCAAGGATGATCAGGAGAACATCATAGTAGAATCACAGTCGGTGCTGAGGATATGGAAAAATCATTCCTGAAAATTGTATAATGGCGATGACAAAACGAATTCCGCTACCATTCAGATTGCACCATTCAACCTGGACAAAGTAGGCGAACAATTCCGTCCACCCAATCTCGACGAAGTAAATATAGCTTTAACTTAAGTCCAATAAAGCTCCTGAAGCTGATGGCCTTGCGGCTGAGCTATTCAAGGCGGCTGGCGATCTCTGCCGTACTTTGTGAACACCTGAAGCCATTTGTTAACAACCTGATCAGTGTGGCTTTAGGCCAGGGAAGTCCACCATCGACCAAATATTCGCACTACGGCAGATCTTGGAGAAAACCCAGGAGTTTCAAATCGATACCCACCGCCTTTTTATCGATTTCAAGGCCGCGTATGACAGCATCTATAGAGACGAGCTATATAGAGCAATGTCTAGTTTTGGCATCCCTGCCAAACTCGTCCGTTTGTGCAGGATCACGATGGAGAATGCACGCTGCTCCATCAAGGTCGACGACCTCACCGACGCGTTTGATTTCAAGAAAGGCTTTAGGCAAGGCAACGCGCTGTCATGCGACTTCTTCAACATCGTTCTTGAAAGAATAGTGGAAAACTATATATAGTCCGTCCAATTACTCGCTTACGCTGACGACATTGACATAATCGGACGAACAAAGCGTGATGTCAGTGGTGCTTTTGTGAGTACTGAGAAGGAAGCCAAGAAGATGGGTTTAATGGTGAATAAAAGTAAAACGAAATATATGCTGTCAACAAGAAAGAACACCCAACACTGACATCTCGGACAGAACGTCACTATAGACAGCTATAATTTTGAGGTGGTCAGAGACTTTGTCTACCTAGGATCTGCTATAGACTCAGCGAACGATACCAGGGGGTCAATTCTCGATCTGTGAAACTGTGAAATGAAAACAAAGTTATCATTTCAGTTTTCACAGAGTTTTATCATTTTATCACTTCACAAACACGTGCAAGGCGATTCCCGATCTCATTATGAAAAACAGCTGTCAAAGTGAGTACTAAAAAGTACTAACATGAAAAATGCTACCACTTTCTCATAGAAAAAGATGATTGTGACGTCATTGAAAGACCAAGATGGCGAATTGGGTGTATCAAATGAGCATAATTTGTTCCGGTTTATCATTTTTCTTTTCACAGGTTTTCACAGAGTGAAATGATTGTGATAAACGAATTATCATATGAAAACATTTTGGCATTTGTTTTCATTTTTTCACACTTCTAGAATCGCATTTGGCGTGAAGGCGTTATCATATTTATCACTTCACAGTTTCATAGATCGAGAATTGACCCCCAGTGCTGAGATCAAACGAAGAATTACCCTTGCCAATCGCTGTTTCTTCGGGCTATGAAGGCAATTGAGTAGCTAAGCCCTCTCTCGAGCAACTAAACTGTCCCTGTATAAGACGCTTATCATTCCGGTCCTGATGTATGGTGCAGAGACATGGACACTGCTATCGCTGGATGAGAACACGTTAGGATGTTTTGAGAGAGAAATTCTCCGGGTGATTTTTGGTCCCATCTGCATAGATGGGGAATGAAGAAGAAGATAAAACAACGAACTGTATGGGCTGTACAGCGACACCGACCTAGCCACAAAAGTGAAAAGCCAACGACTAAGTTGGCTGAGGCTGGGTCACCTAGAGCGAATGGACACCAATGCTCCGGCCCGGAAAGTCTTTGAATCCAACCCCGTGGGACAACGCAGTAGAGGTGGACAGTGTAAAAGGTGGCGCACGCAAGTGGAAGAGGACCTCAACCAACTTGGCTGTGCGAAACTGGAGACAGCTAGCTAGAAACCGAGCCGGCTGGAAGAAGCTTGTTGGTTGAGGCCCTTTTCCACCCCGGACTGTAGCGCCACCTTAAGTAAGTAAGTAAGTAAGCCAATCATGCAAACAATTAATTTTGCATTTCATCTCAATTATGTTTGACATGCGAGAATATTTGCATAGGTTTTTTTTTGCGCACGGGAACTGTAAATTAGGCTTATACGTCAGAAATGATACAGATTCGGAAAAATTCACACATGCTTCACTGGTGCATTTTTTCTGCCAACGGAGAACCAAGCGCTAATTTGTGCTTTTTGGGTACAAAAGTTAAACAAAAATTGATTTGTTTCTTTTTGTGTAATCTTGATGAAAATGTGCGAATTTTTCAACAAAGTATAGGAATTTTGTGAGTTCTGTTGGCTAATTTTTGTATTCCATTTGGGAAACTAAAAAGTTCTAACAGCCCTATTATTGACACGATTCAAAACTAGTTTTAACGTAAAACTAGTTCTATATAGTCTGGGAGCTGTTATGAGACGTCGCAACAGCCAAAAAAAAGTCAGTCCGACCAATGGTATCGTGTAGAGGACAGTCATAGCTTTCAGTTGATACCCCATTTATAAAAGTTGCTTATATTATAGGTACATTTAGCGGAAAATGCAACCTGAAAAGTGCATTTTCTAACCATTGCGACCAGATATAGCTTGTCCGACCAGCAGTTTTGTAAATGTTTGGACTAAAGCTATCGGTTGGCATCCAATTTTTGCGTGGCCACGATGAGAAAGGTAATCATACGGTGGGCTCCGGGACTATATAAAACTAGTTTTATGTTAAAACTAGTTTTGAATCGTGTTACAGCCCTATTATTGACACGATTCAAAACTACACAGAGAGAAAAAGTACTACATAAAATCAATAAGATTGCCTTATTGAGCTACTTTGCTAAGAAATCTTATTGAAAGTATTGAATAATATGATATTTTCATAGAGAAATCTAATTGATTTTATAAAGAAAATCTTATTGAAGTTTTGAAAATTTTGTACTACAGTTTCTAAATGGAAAATCACATTAAATGATGTAAACAATGTGAAAACCTTATTACTAATCATTTCTTAGAAGACATCTTCTTAAATCGAAAAGTTTTTCTTTTAAAAATTTAGGCAGTAGATCAAGCGTTTGATGAACAATAAGAAAACCTTATTACTTTTCGATTTTAAAAAGATAAACTTATAATGCGGGGTAGGTTATGTATACACTGTTCAAATGAATGACATGTATATGACGGTGTCCACATTGGGTATGAAAAAGTGAATTTTTAATGACTTTTCAGTATTCATATCTCGCTCCCACTCCTTGATTGAAGTGAGATGTGAATACTGAAAAGTCATTAAAAATCCACTTTTTCATACCCAATGTGGACACCGTCTATGAGAGTGTATTCTTATTAGCTTTCTGGTTTAAAAAGGTAAACTTATTACTTTTCACTCGTCTAAGGAAATCTTCTTGAAACAAAAAGAATTCCTTCTTATTAGCATGAGTTTTCTCATAAGCATTGTGTTTGTGTGTGATACCGGCAACGGTGCTTTGCATTTGCATTGTTAAGGGAATTGTGATCGCAATTAGACGTGCGTGTGATTTGACCCGTATTGGCCTATCGTATTTGGGAAAAAAATTATAAAGTAAGTAAAAAGAGTTTTGAAATGGAAAATATTCCATATTTTAACGCGAGTGAAAGTGAAATTGAACTACCCGGTGAATTAGTGAGCATTCCAGCGGTAGTATGGAAAGATGAGGATATTGCGGAGACACGGCAAATTTTTGACACCTGGGACCTGAGTAGTTCGGCGTCGACGTTGCTGAAGGTGTATGTGTTCCTTTATTTTTTGTTATTGAGAATTGATTTTTATGTTACACTTTTTGTAAGCAACAAAAAATAAAAAATTGAAAAAAATATAACTATTGCGTCTTTTCGTCATGTGAAAAAGAATTTAAAAAATAACCTTATCTTATGGAAACCTTAATGGCTGGCAATCTCTCTCAATCTTTTAGAAACAATAAGAAGATCTTATTGATAATATGTGACAATCTTTTATAAACAATAAGATGGTCTTATTGAAAAGGGATGAAAATCTCTTGGAAAAACAATAAAGTGAGCTTATTGAAAGTTTGTAGGATTCTGTTTGAAATAATGTGAAATAAAAGAAATTTTAATTTCAATCTTAGATTTCATTTATAAATTATTTTTAATTTTTAATTTCTTCTATTTCACATTGTTTCAGACAGAATCCTACAAACTTTCAATAAGCTCACCTTATTGATTTTCCAAGAGATTTTCATCCCTTTTCAATAAGACCATCTTATTGTTTCTAAAAGATTGTCACATATTATCAATAAGATCCTCTTATTGTTTCTAAAAGATTTTCACATACTATCAAAGAGATTTTCTTATTGTTCCTAAGAGTTTTCCTCATACTTTTCAATAAGTTTTCTTATTGTTTTAAGAAGCATTCGTATTGAAAGCTAATAAGATATCTTCTTAAAAATATGTGGATATCCTATAAAATGGTCATCAACATTCTTATAAGATAATCTCTATGGTTTTAATAAGACTTTCTTCTTGGATGAAAACCATAGAGAAATCTTATTACTTTTCTTCTATTTTATGTGGTACTTTTTTCTCTGTGTAGTTTTAACGTAAAACTAGTTCTATATAGTCTGGGAGTCCACCGTAAGACTACCTATCTCATCTCGGCCACGCAAAAATTGGATGCCAACCGATAGCTTTAGTAAAAACATTTAAAAAACTGCTTGTCGGACAAGCTTTATCTGGTCGCAATGGTTAGAAAATGCACTTTTCAGGTTGCATTTTCCGCTAAATGTACCTAGAATACAAGCAACTTATATAAATGGGGTATCAAATGAAAGCTAGGACTGTCCTCTACACGATAGCAATGGTCGGACAGAGGTTTTTGGCTGTTGCCACGAGTGCGACCACTTTTCTAAAATTAGAGATTTTGTGCATCCTTGGATGAAAATTAAAAAAAAAGTGGTTAAGGCCACTTTGCTAACCATTTGAAATGATTTTACTCAGTTTTCCTTGATGTAAGACGCAGTGTTAAAAAAAGACCACTTTCTTAAAAATTAGTCGGACTCGTCGTAACAGCCAAAAAAAGTCAGTCCAACCAATGGTATCGTGTAGAGGAGAGTCATAGCTTTCATTTGATACCCCATTTATATAAGTTGCTTATATTATAGGTACATTTAGCGGAAAATGCAACCTGAAAAGTGCATTTTCTAACCATTGCGACCAGATAAGCTTGTCCGACCAGCAGTTTTGTAAATTTTTGGACTAAAGTTATCGGCTGGCATCCAATTTTTGCGTGGCCGCGATGAGATAGGTAATCTTACGGTGGGCTCCCAGACTATATAAAACTAGTTTTATGTTAAAACTAGTTTTGAATCGTGTCAATAATAGGGCTGTAAGTGTTTTTTTTTTTAAAGCGACGAAACATACATATATATCCAGCAAGCTAGGTGAGTAGTAAGTTGGACCAGCTTGGCAAATAATGTGTGTTATTATCGTTGTGTATGAAGCATATTGTTAGACTTTACCCGGCGAGGAGAGGGTGTAATGCCGTTCTCACCGATATTTGGCCCATACAAGATTCTCTTTTACTGACAATGGCGTCATTTACTTTATCTATAATTGCGCTTTGAATAAATTTTTATTTTAGAATCAAATGAAGTACAAAATTACAGCGTTTATGTCCTTCAAAGAGCTTCCTTTTCCATTTCTTTGGCTTTAACTTACCCCATTTTGAAGTGTTGGCCGGTGCGGACACAGAGAATGGATTTTCCAAAGTCAAAAAAGTCACCTTTTGTTCCTAAACTCCTCGTTGGTTTGCAAATTGTCAAAAAACAGCTAAAATGTATTTGTATTTGTATTTGTATGTTTTCTTAAGATACTTTTTGTTACGATCGTTTTACTCACTTGGACTCATCAGTGAAAGATGAGTCCAAGTGAGTAAGCCGGATGAAATGCCACTTTATTAGACTAAAGTCCATAAAAAGCTATTTTGAATCAATAATTCAACAAGCCCAATCCGTAATGCTAAGTCTTCTACTTGTCTGATTTATTTCAGTACTATATAGAATTTGTATTATAAAAACCTTATTAAATGGCAATTTAAATATTTAAGCAAACTTAACTTAATGACGTCTAAGAGGCAGTTTGAGAAAATCTAATAAATTCAACTGTATGAATAAACGTTGAAAATTTAAATTGATGCTCTACTTTAATGTAACCATTAACGCCTAAGATTAGTCTTCAAAAAAATAAGCTTAAGGTAATATTGAATATTTTTGGAAACTGAAAACAGACTTTGTAGTTTATTTTTCATTTTTACTTTGTACTCCACGAGTTAAACATTCTCAATTAAATCTTATAGAGACAATAGAGATAATACAAAGCTGAACCGTTCAGCTTTTATGTTCTTCATAAAGTATACATACTTACTTAATAATTTAATTAACAACTAGTTTAAATTCAAATAATGCTTATGGTCCATCAGGCTAATCTAATTATGAAGATGGCTTTAAAAGTAAAAAAAAGAAACAGATAATAACAATGAATGTGTGGATGAAATTTCATTTAAAGTTATGAATTTTACTCCAAAGAATGCAGATTTTAAACCCTCAGCCTCTTGAACATAAGAGCAAGTACGTGGGACCCCGCCATGCATTTTATTTGAAACGCTTGCATTTCATCAGCTTTTTTTCAAAATTTTGCTTAAATTTTCTCTTACAGCATGCTAATGAACGTTGTCAGCCATTTGGTTGCTGATTTAGTTGTTGAGAAAGACTTCAAGCTCTCCTCAGCAATGACGAGACGACACTTTCCACTATCATTATCACCTTTATTTTAAGTTAAATATTGAAAGAAGTTGACTTGACAGATTCAAGAGTTAGGTAGGTGACAACCAGGCACCCTCATCCCTTCCCAGATTCGCAACTACCTTGTCCAGCCATCGCCATTGAAAGCTATTATACATAAAACGGCTTGGTGAAAAGTTGGTCAATCAAAACGGTCAATCTTGAAGCAATTAGTCTTATTTTTATAAATACATACGAGTAGTTTGCGGTTATTTTTATTTTACGAGTATTTGTTTCAAAACTCTGTTAATTATTTGAAATTAGCTTCCCAGCAAACAAGATTTCAATATTAAAGTAAGAAATAGTGAAGGTCCAATAAATCAACTCTGTGGTACACTATTTTTGTTCAAGTATTTGAGACCATTTTATTTGAACTGTGATAAGCTATTTCTGCCACCAAGCATGAAAAATAATTTGCCCGAAGTACACTTTTGTTGAGTTATGTAGATGTAGGGTTTTTTTCTTTGAGATTCTTCCTACATTCTTTTATTTGAAGAAAAATAAACATGATTCCATAACTTGAGGAATCAATAGCTAAAACTATTGAACCGATAGTATTATTGTTGTTTATTGCTTTCGTAGGCAACACACTATCTCAGGTGGAAAACTAAAGAATATGAAATAGCCAAAGTACTCAATACTCACCAAAAAACATTGCCTTTTCCATATAAATTTTCGATTCCATTTGTTTGTCAGTGTGGAAATTCTTTATTTGCTTGCACTGGTAGACAAAAAAAAAAATAAAAATCCAATACTAGAGATATTGTGTACGATGAATACCTTCCTCCATCATGTTTATATCGGTTTGTTCGATTGTACGAGTACTTTATACAACATGCTTTTGAATTCAGGAGACCTACTATTCGAATTGAATCGAATCTAGGCTGAAGGACGATGACGATGACGACGCAGTGTTTACATTCCGTACCCACTTACTCAATGCCCACTACAGGGAATTACCTTGACTTTCCTCCGATAGTTCAGATGTGCTACACCACCTTCATTGCTGTTGTATCAAGCTAGGTATACTTGGTACAAGAGGTGCATCAGATTTTCGCAAACCAAAAGATACACACCATGAAAGAACTGCAGCACTCAATTCGAAAACCATCGCTTCGATCGATACACTTTCTATTTGTATCGGGCCCATTCAAATAGAAGGTAGAGTTTTATTCAAATAAAAGTTTCTGGAATCAGTTCTGTCTACATTTTCAAAGACAGATTAACAACAAATTGAGTGGTTCTCTGATGAGTGAGACTAAAGAATTTATTGTTTATATATAAAAGGTAACTTACTAGTTTATTTGAAATAGTAACAATTGATAGAGAAGCAAGTTCATGGTTAGAACTTATAATCAGAATAGGGGCTATTTGTGAAGAGTTTTATTATTTTAAAATGGCCATTTTAATCGAATGCAATGTAGCAATGTCAACATGTCTCAATGATTTCCGGCTGAAGTTTTGCAAATATCAAGTCAACATATTCGCAAATTACATATTACATAGCTATCATGACCAACGAGCTAATTAGATTTTTTAATTCAACGGGTTTCTCACTGAACCACAGTTTTTGTTTAGTTTAAAGACATTTCTTTGAAAGAGAATATGTATTTTTCCGAAAATGTATCACACTTTTATTTTTCAGTACCGAATGTAAATCCAAGTTGATGAGACAGGGCAGGGGCGTGCGAGCGTCAGTCGCCATCTTGGAAAGTGCGTTGTATCAAATATCTTGTCCATCTTATGATGCAAAAAGAGTACATTTTTTGAGAGCTAATACCTTATTCGATTTTTGTATTTAAGTCCAGTCAATTTGTGCTCAAAAAGGCTCTTAGCGAGAAAATTATTGGGTAGTTTTGATTTGTTTCCTTCTTTAAGTTTTTGGGTAAGCTAAATCCGAATCTGAAGTTTTCGACTAAAATTTCATGACGCAACATGGCAAAAATGCCAAAAATTACATTTTCTTAGGAGCATTTTACTTATGGGTTCAAAACTTTCGATTATTCGTAAATTACATCAAACTACAATTGAAACTATAAGCAATTTCCAACAAATCTCTATTTAAGGTTTTTGTTTGCAACAACCCATTTGGAGTCAAACGCAAGTTGAAAACTGACGTATTTTTACTGTTTCCGAAAATCAACTAACAACTAATTAGTGATTTTCTCAAATAGTCCAGTCAACGAAGGAAAAATAAATGCAATTAATCATGCTCTCTAGGTTATTATTTAATGTGGTAGGAGTGATCCCAGGTATAACATACTAAAATTCCCCAGCCCAGGGCCGCGAGCTATAGCCAGGAGAGGGGGTTAAAGGTCCCCTTTTTAATATTTCGGGAATATTTTGAAAACTAAGCGTTTGAGCGGAAAAGTGTACACCACAAATTGAAAGAATAATAAATTTCCTACAAAAAAGGTCTTATTCATATTTTCAGTAGGAGCAAGGTTAAGAAAGATACGGGGAGTAGAAAATTCAAAAAATTGAAAAACGATGTTATCGTCTTACAACATCAATGATTTTTGATCAATTAACCCAGAAATTACCAGAAAAGTACGTATATATTGATTCATAGTCATTTCAGTGACGTCATGAGAGCAAGTTGAAGTGAACAGAAGCTGGCTGTGTTTAAAATGTCCTTATTTATTTTTTTGTATACAGTGTTTATTTTTATAAGAGAAACACTGTTTCTTCAAAGGTAAGAAGTACACAGAATAGTTCCAAGTAACAGGCCAATACTTTATGAAAGCATTTTTAGACATATCCTAAGAAATAAGGTGTATTTCCCCCTCCTTTCTATAAGGGGGTACAAATTCCCTAAACATTGACTGAAAATAGAAAAATAGCAATTTAAAAACCACCGGAAATACTAACAATATTGTGCTACATCTTTTTTAAAAGCTTAAAACAGATATTTTTACTATAAAGTCAAATCAAGCTAAAAAATTTTGAAAAATTCGTTTGAAAACTCAAAATTAATAAAAAAAAATGGAAAATATTTTTAAATGATTTTTCATTTTTTATTTTACACTATAAAGTAGAAAATTGTCTTTTATCATTCAATCTTGCTGTTAAACCTTGAGTCGAATGCTGAAAACCAAAGCTTCTAGTTTTTGAGAAAATTGAGAATTATGAAAACAACTTTTTTTTCGGAAACACTAAATAACAATTACTCAACAAAAATTATTTAAAAAAAAGAAGTTTTTATTATTTTCAATTTTCTCAAAAACTATAAACCCTACAAACGTCTGGTTTTCAGCATTCGACTCAAGGCTAACAGAAAGATTGAATGATAAAAGACAATTTACTACTTTAAAGTATAAAATAAAAAATCATTTAAAAACATTTTTCAATTTTTTTTTATTAATTTTGATTTTTCAAACGAATTTTTCAAAATTTTTTAGCTTGATTTGTTTATATATAAAAAGAATCTGTTTTAAGCTTTTAAAAAAGATCAAACACAATACTGTAAGTATTTCCGGTGGTTTTAAATTGCAATTTTTCTATTTTCATAGGATTCGAATATCTCAAAAACGTAATTGAATAGATTTAAATTGAATTTTGAAAAAAGGATGGTACATACTTTCAACAACCAATTCATATTTTGTAATGGGATGGGAACGAAATCTCACAAATTAGAATCTAGCATTCGGATAATGAAATCTCGCAACTACGAAACCCCGCTTTTCATAATCTGGCAATAACGAAATCCAGGAAACTAAAATCTCGCAATATTTAATTGCATTTCAACAAATACATATTTTAATAAAAATTTCACAAACTAAAATCTCGTGCGAGAGCTTTTTATTGAAGGGTATAGTTATCATTATCACAAATTATGCAATAAACTCTTGGGTGTGTTCTCAAACAAAAAATTGTAAAAGCCGTGTGCGATTCGTTGCTGTGACATTTGAATTTGCATAATTTTAGCTTGCGAGATTTAAATTTGTAAGATTTTGATTGAAATTAGCGAGATTTTTGTCTGAGATGTAAAATGCGAGATGGTTAAAAGGGAGATTTTGTAATTGCAAGATTATGAAAAACAAGATTTTTAATTTGCGATATTTCGTTTTTCTAGATCAAAGCAAAATGCGAGATTTCGTTATTCAAGATTTTGGTTTGAGGGGTATCGTAAAAGGTTCCTTGAAATTGCGCCATAGGAAAGAGTTTTGGAAAAAACGCCCAAAATTGCTTGGCATAAAATTATTGGAAAAAAAAGCCCAAAATTAAAAAAGGAATATTCGCCATAAAACATGGAAATTACGCCACACATTTTGAAAAAGAGCCAAAAACTTTAAATGGCCATAATGCCAAAAAAAGATCAACTTTTTGGTTTAATTTTCAAATTCATTTCGGAAATAAGACCAGAAAAACAGCCTTTTATGACCTTATTACCAAAATGTACTTGGAAATTTTGTTGAAAAGGTATAAAAATCACAAAAGGAGCGTAGTCACTACATCGCAAAATAACATTAGGAACTTGAGCATCATTTTTGAAGCACATGATGATGGTTGATGAGGATGAATACGATGAAGAAGGAACTCAAGCCAAAAAGTGCCACGGCAAAGGCGGACGGTAGTGCTCGGCGGCAACGGTGAACAGTAGAGTGTACGAACGCGAACGCCCCCTCCACTGCCCCCCACACCCACCGCCGTTGATTACATCATACTTGTGCATTTGATTTGTAGAACACATTTAAAACAACACATCTTCTTATAACATTGTTTATTTCAATTTGTCAATTTATGTTAACTAAGCATACATTTCATAATATTAAGAAAAAAAAGCCCAAAAATAAGCATTTGGCGTTTTTTTTTTTTCAAAACAAAAACTTTTTAAAATCCTGAATCAACGCCAATCTTTTTCGGTTCCTTTTCCTAGGAAAAAAAGCCATAACCATTGTATGGAGAATTTTGGACCTTGTTTTCATTTTTATTTTTTGGCGTAGTTTAATATGGCGTAATTTCAGGGAGCCATCGTAGAAAAATGTTGTTTCATCATTTTCTAACGGGAATATACCCAACCCCCAAGCTGATGGTGAGAAACGGGAAACAGAATTGAGTTCAGCACCCAACAGTATGATAAGCACTACTTAGAAACAAAAATTATTGGCGAATAGTTATCTTCACGGATGATAAGAAAATTACTTCACATGGGCCAAAAGCTACAACTTCCATGTTCACGATACGCAAAGGGCAAATAGGAACTTTTTCTAACCCGTTATCATAGCCGAGATGGCGCAGGAGTGGCCTGGTATGCGACCACCTTCCTTGGTGTCCATGAGCTTAGTGTTTTAACCACAAAAATGACGGGAATAACCTTAAAAGAAGTATTGGAATCAGCTTTTCCTTATCTGAAGGTCATGTTTAGACCTTCACCATCATGGATCTTGCAAAAAGGACAACGCATTACTCCATACTGCTCAAGTTGTAAAGTCGTATGTGGCAAGCCAAAAAATTGAAGTGATGAATTTTGGCCACCGTATTCACCTAACCTTTACATTATAGAAATGTCTGGCGATGTCGTACCCGCAAGGTATACGAAGGAGAGAGGCAGTATATTAACATTCGCTTGGGGCGAAATATCGCTGAATTATGTGTATAAAATCTTTGAATGGCTAAGTTCCAGATCGGATTTTTGAACCAATTTCAAAGACTGTTGCCAAACTCACTATTAAGTTATTTCTTGAATTACTGTTTATAATAATAACTGATGCTTACTTTTTTGAGTATTTTATCTAATTTCGAAAACCCACTGATATTCGTTGGAAGGAGACTGAATTATATCGTCTTAAATATACTTAGGGCCAGTTTTTCAGTTCAGGCTTTTCTCTGAGTTAAATCAGAGTTAGCTAATCCTGAAAATAAATTAACCCTGAGTTGACTCAGGAACAGTTTTTCAGTTGAGGATTAACTTTATCTTTCAGCTGTCAAAATTCTAAGGCCAACGATGTGCGACACTATGGATATCAACCTTCTACGCCTTTTACGTATAGGAATAGAGCTGGCGCCACAACAAATTGCACTGGCAATAACTTTCAATATCGAAATCGAGATGGCGCCAGAATTAAAAAGACCCTCAATTTGGTGCCTGAGTTAACTCACCAAATTAGACGAGCTAACTTTCGATTTCAATTGACTGAAAAACAAATTTTTGGAGTTAACTCCGGTTTAACCCCGAGACTAGGATGATCTCGCACTGAAAAACTGCCCCTTAGAACCACAAAAGTGTTTTGTCATACCATTGTTTATAAAAATTTCAGTAAAATATAGCTCTCTTGCTCTTTTTCCAAAACATGAAAGGAAAATATGCCTGAAGTTTTTTTCTGGCTTTTTTCAAAACTTTTTTTCAGACATTATTTTCTGGTAGTATTTGGGAGCCTTGATTTCTAAGGGCCAGTTTTACAGTTCAGGCCTTACTCTAAGTTAAATCATAGTTAGCTAATCCTGAAAATAAATTAACCCTGAGTAAACCCAGGAACAGTTTTTCAGTTGAGGATTATCTTTATTTTTCAGCTGTCAAAATCCTGAGGCCAACGATGTGCAACACTATGGATATCACCCTTCTACGCCTTTTACGCATAAGAATAGAGCTGGCGCCACAACAAATTGCACTGGCAATAACTTTCAATATCGAAATCAAGATGGCGCCACAACTAAAAAGACCCTCAGTTTGGTGCCTGAGCTAACTCACCAAATTAGACGAGTTAACTCGGAGTTAACTTTCAATTTCAATTGACTGAAAAACACGTTTTTGGAGTTAACTCCGGTTTAACCCCGAGACTAGGATGATCTCGCACTGAAAAGCTGGCCCTAAATGAGTTAAACATCGATTAAAATTTGCGTCCTAGAAGGGTACAATATCATCTAACTGATGACGATGAGCCCAACATTTTGACCTCCACTTTTTTGGTAATGTTTAATATTTTGAACATGAAAAAACTTACCAACTAATTTTTCCAATACGTATTTCGGATCCTGGAGGCGTGTCCGCAACTTTTTGAAGGCTCAAACACTAAAAATTAGGTACATATACCAAAAAAGTTTAAGTCCCACCCTGACATCAAACAAAAGTATGTTCCCTAAAAGTAACATGACTGACATTTAACCCCAAAGAGCGTCCACTTAACACCTATCTTTTAACCGTTATTTCAACCATGGAAATTTTCCAATTTATTCGTTTTGTTCATTGTACCGTTTGGCCCATATTGGGCTTTGGCCCCTGACCGGATTAAAATCAAACAATCATCTTTTTATCTTCGCTGTTTGAACCCGTATAGTTTGCTTAAGAAAACAAAATGCATATTATGTAGTATGTAGTTATGTACAAACATTACTATGGTTTTTATAAAAATCACATCACCTCAATTTTAAGCAATACAAAATCGGCGCTATGTCGATTACATAAGTTACAATTTCCTTTAAGGATGATCTTACAATGCATAACCAAGAAATGTGATTAAGTAGGGAACTTCACGCTATGGGAGCCTGATTTTGAATCTCCTTCTATTACGTTAATTTGTCTGTAGATACAATTTATCCTTAGGTGACATTATAAGTAGAAAAATAAATAGGCTTCTTAATTTTTGTTGACTGATTAATACAAAATTCAAGGAAGATTTACGCAACAAAGGTAAATTATGTATCTTCTGGCTCTCATATAAGAACCTCCACCTACTCCTGATTACATTATATTTTCTTTGCAAATAAAGCAATTATCGAATCCACAAAAATAATCGCTATTTCTTGCGAATAAAAATCTTCCATTACCCTCAATTAATTCATTAATTATTCTATCCTACACTTTGAATAATGAATTGCTTCTTTTTTTCTCTATAATGGTGAACGAAAATATATAGAAAAAATCAGGACAATTAATTCCCCAAGAGAAGGATCTAAGTGCCAAAGCCCAAATTGCTAAATAATCTTGGGAATCCCTATCGTTGAAAGAAAAACCTACACAATACACATAGATTTCAATTCTTTTGCTATACGTGTAGTGTATGGCTCTCGCTTTGCCATCGCATATAAAACCATAAAAAATTCAATTTTCCAGCCACTTATCTTGTTTGGTAGCACATTAATACCTTTAATTTAGCTCCGATACACAACCACAGCCTCATCTCGAATAAACAATAAGGATACTCGCTATACTGGTGTTCTCCTTCTCCCTTCTACACAATGCATCTTATGGTATTTCTTTTCACTCGTGTTAATTTAACAAATTAATTCGCTTATATTATAGTCTTTGTATTCCCATCGTCTTGTGTTTGTTTTGTTTTTGTGTTCTTTGGTTCAACTGCTTTTGTTTCCAATTCCGGTAAGGCTAGGCAACCCAAGTTGTCAACTTCAGTTCTCAATTTCATTAATCTCCGAGAACTAATCCGCTGATAATAATAGAAACGACAATGACAGTTCTAGTGGAAAAACACAAAATCTCATGTAGGTCGATGGCAACGCCCTCTGTATATCTCTATAAAATTTATTTCACAGAATCAAGAGTATCAATGGAAAGCTTTATTCGTATTTTTATTCGTAATTTTTTTTTTCTTTTTTTCTTTTTGATTTATTTTAAGGAAAGTCGTCCTTGAATAAGAAAACGAAATTCGAAAGTGTGTCGGAGGAACAATGGTAAAACAAACACTGTACCTTTCTGATGAAATTTAATTTATATTAATGTTTTATCATTTTCGACGATTGAATTGGTGAACATTGACCAATAATGCTTACCTATCCATGCGGAACAAAACTCGGAAGCATTTGTGGGAACATCTACATCTCGTAGATTGGGCTACTAACCTGGAGAAAAACCCCATTCACACATCATCGTTTATTATTCCTTGGGAAAATTCATATAGCATCCAGGGCCGTATTTTAAATTATTTTATTGAAGAGGTGTGAGATCAATTTTTTTGTTTTATATGCAAATTTTCAATTGTCAAAACAAAGATGCCTCGGTTTTTAAAAATTCAAATATTGATATAAAATGGTGGCATAGTTTTGAAAAAAGTTTTTGAAAAGTTGAAAAAAAAAATAAAAGACTAAAAGCACGAAAATTACAGTAATAAAATATGTTGAGCTTTTGAAAACCTTTTGAGCACTATAATCCGTATCAAGTTTGTATCTACTTTTAACATGACATGATGATAATATCTTCTCTTCTATATATATAAAAATGAATGTTTGTCTGTGTATGACCTATAGACTCGAGATGTACACGATAGATTGAGCTCAAATTTCAGTATAATATCTAAAAAATTACTGGCAAGGTTTAAAAAGTAATTTTAAAAATTTTCAATCAGTGCCGCTGCACTTTTATCTTAAGAAACAAAAAGCAATGTTTTGTATGTGAAAAAAGGAAGTTTATTTAGAAAACAAGCTCTGTATTTTATTTCAGAAAATATAATGATTGCTTGAACCGTGATTGTCAAGATTCAAAAAAATTATCATTGGTCGAAATACACGAAGAAATGAAGAAAAATTTCAATGTTATATGCACAACGTACCTATGTATGAATGGTTTCCAAACTGCAAGAGTGGAAGATCCTGTGTAAATGAAGTCTATGAAGTCTAAATACATACATTGACTACCTATCGGAACTGATCGCTTGGTCTTCAGAAGTCATATTTTTGATGAAGTTAAGGGAAAGTACTAATGAAGGGTTTTCCATAAGGACGAATCGAAATTAAAATGGAATAAGACAAGCTGTGTGTGAGGTATGAACGAAATTCTTTTTTTATTTGAAAGGAATCACAGAATGGAACCACGCCCGATGGAACGGGACAGAGGGATCCAATTTACAATGAATTAAGTGCATAGATTGAGCTTAATTTGAGCGATGGTTTGGGTTACGCTGGCCCGTGATACCAGAAAACCCCATAAGAATAAATTAACGGGGTAAAATCGCACGACCTTGGTGGCCAATTCACTTACCTCCGCGAGAGATAATTTTATATAATTCCATTAAGGTTTATCTCGGTTAAAATTAAATAATTTTATTTGTACGGTGCAGAAAGATTTATTTTAACAGCACCTTTCAAAATGCAAATTGTGTTTCATTTTTTTTTTATGAAGTGGAAGTGAGATAGAATGTTTTATTTGTGCCAAACAAAAACGAACTGAATCCAATGAATCCTTCAGCGCCATATAAAAAAAGGTGCGTTTTCGACTATTTGTCCTAGGAAGATTTAACAAGATTTATTTATAATCTTCTAGATTTACGAAATAAATTTGTATGGTAAATCTTCGAGATTTAGTTAAGTGTTTGGTGAAAACGTAGCCTATTACTCTATCCTCAAATCGTTCTACCAGAATGTCTTTTATCCAAACAGCCTTAAGCTGTGTGACCCATAGTGCTGTCCTGTTAGGACTATTACATCGTCAGTCATTCAAATACTTATCGGTTAATTCGGGCCAAAAGCAAAAGTTTTTCTTCAATCGTTGGAAGTCTCTGTTAAATGAGTTGACGGAATTGATTGCTTTGGGTTCTTCTGCACACTTTTACACTTTTAGGACCAATGCGTTGTTTTTGGCAGATTCTCTATTTATTGACATACGGGTATCGTGAGATTGTTCTCTGAACCAATCGACTTGAATTTGGCCACCAAACGTTGAAAAGGACGACCATATACATATTTCGCTTAACATCACCTCACCATGCATTATCTTATAAACAATGCACAAAAATTGCAGAAATAATAACTGTTAATAATGGTTTTCCCCAACATCATCAACAATAATGGTAAATCAAAAGATTGAAAAATAAATAGATAAAGCAAATCCGAAATTTTTTCAATAATGTTATAGCTATGTAATGTACCTTACGTAAATAAATGATAATTTAAACAATCAAATAGTTAGGGTATTCATGCCACAGCGTAAAGTCGTCGTAAACGTGGTATTGTTTTAAACTTCGTAAATCTGTCAAATTTTCAATAAAAATTGTGACAGAATTACGAAGTTTTAATGCTCTCCCAAACCAACGCAAAGCATTCGCCAACGACGCGAAATCATTCACAATAATACAAAATATGAAAGATACACAATGCTGAACAATAACAAAAAACTGTCCTTGCGAATGACCTGCTATGATTTCGCGTTGGTTTGGGGAAGCCTTTAAACTTTACAACGTTTACGACGACTTTACGATGTTGCACCCATAGGTAGTATTTATTCTCCATATCGTCGGTCCAAAGGTAAAACTCAGTAAGTGCACAAAATAATAGGTCTGAGTTTCAGTGATTGTTAGTCCAAGCTTGTGTCAAACTAATTTTTTTATATGAACTTTGACAGAACTTTGGACTAAAATGCACAGAAATGCACAGAAAATTACAGAAATTCAAAGTAAAGGAACAGCCCTAATGTTCCACAAAATGAGACTGAAATGATTTCTTGAAATCCAAAATGTCCAATTTTGCACGGTTTTTATAAGGACATTGAAAGGCATGCTCGGTAACGCTATTTCAAAATTTTGCAGAACATGACTTTTCAGCTTCAAAACGTATTCATGTTTCCAATTTCCTTCAATAGTGCATTTTGTAAGTAAGTGAGTTTAACATTTAAACCGCCGATATGTCCTGTTTATTCCTTTGACACTTAAATTGATGATTGAAAAATAAAATTTTGAGGAGACTAATTAAACAGAACTAAAATTAAATAATAAAGGTATTCATGCAACAGCGTAAAGTCGTCGTAAACGAAGTAAGGTTGTAAACTTCGTAAATCTGTCTAATTTTCCATACACATTTGGACAGAATTACGAAGATTAAAAGTTTACAACGTTTACGACGGCTTAACGCTGTTGTATGAATACCCCTTATATTTATTAATATTTTCTTATGTTAACTTTGTAAACAACTACATGAATTTTGTCTGCCCGTGCGAAGCCGGGGCGGGCCAGCTAGTAGTTTTATAAAACAAAATTCAAGTAGTTATAGAAAAAATCTTTTAAAAACATTGGTAATTTGATTTAGAGTTCTTAAATTAGAAAAAATCAAAATAGTACCAACTTATTTTTTAAATAATATTTAAATAATATTTTTCTATAATTTCTTTGTTTATATTCATTGCAACTTTATTTATTTATTTTACACTTAAGATACATACTTTATGTAATCTTTGTAAATGTTGCTTCATTCTTTAAATAAATATCAAATATCAAAAATACACCCCATTAAACTTGTGAGCTTCGTTCCCACCTCAAACTCACTATTAGTTTTCGGTCACTTACCATCTGCCTCTATCAATAAACGATAAGCAACAACGAGTTAGCATTTATAAATCTGCTAACTTTTAAGTCTTATTAACAACATTTTTACTAGCCTGTGATTTTTGTTAACGAATGAATAACTTTCATTTTTGGTATGAAAGTTACATCTTCTTAAAAATTTGTTTGAATATCATTGACAAAGAATTGAGCATTTACTAAAGAATATATATGTACAACTACCAAAATAAAAGTTAAGATTTATTAAATCCAACCAACTCTTCTTTTCCGTTGGATTAGAAATAAACATTCGGACCAATTAATACCAACTTTGTTAAAGGGTTTCAAGTCTGATATTATTAAAATAAATTCTGGTGTGCCCCAGGGTTCCGTTTTGTCTCCTACTCTCTTTCTCATTTTCATTAATGAACTCTTATCTGAAACATCTTATCCATTAAATTGTGTTGCTGATGACAGTACCCTCTGCTTTTAATATTCGTGTCTAGATCCACATCCCTGATGTGGATGTGGAATTTCAACGGTAGCGTATGATAAGCTCATAAAATTCTGATCTTTTCCAGCGGGAGAATTTAACCCACCACTACCGGTGCTCTAAATATATATCTGTGAGACCGTGTGTTAAAGTGCGGAGTTAAGATATCGTGGCACTCTGGCCTATGTTTCTTGGCTTATTTTCTATTTCCGGGTTTACCCGTTTAAATAACATCTTGTTTCGTGTGTGAGCATGACAACGAGGCATTTTTGTCTGCTGCCCATCTGTTTAAGCCATAAAAGTCCTAACACTAGGCGTGTTTTTTTGGGATTTTAGTATTTACAATATGGTACCCCTGAACAGCTGTCACAACACAAAAGTGAATCCTCGCGTTCCAATGTTTATTCGCTATGCTATCTAGCTATCCCAAAAATTTTGAGATAACTTGAGTTGTTGTTGCGTCAGCTGTTATCAGCTGTTTTTTAACAAGGGATTACAACAACACAAAGCTATCCGGATAACTGAGAATAGCCAGCGGAACGTGCCCAATTATTTTTTAAATCACCAGTTTTATCAGATAAACTGAGGTTCAACAATAGTTCAAGTACGTTAGTTTCAGTTGTACTTACTGGTTCAAAATTTGATCCATGGTTTTGCATTTGTGACTTAATCGGATCTACTAAGTGCAACGATGGTTCAAGGTTCAAGTATATTGTAATAACAATTTCTAGCTTCACCATTTTTGAACCTCAGTTAAACTGCTGAAATTGGTGAGCTTAAATAATTAAACCACGCATCAAAACTTGAACCGCGTTTGTACAAATGGCTTTTATTCGCCAAAAGCAGTGAGTTAAATTTGCTGAACATCGGATCAAAATTTTAACCATGTTTGTACAAATTGGTCCTTGCTATAGACCATAGGGTTTATGTGAAGTGCTTTTCATATGAGCTGCGAATAGTGAATTGTGGAATGGGAGTGATCGTGAATTTTGGCCGTCCACTTAAATGAGTAATTGTTTTGGTTGCCTTTAGAATCTAAAGAAAAGAACGGCCTTAAATTGGTTTAAAGTTTAAAACTTAGCATTTTTATATTTTAAAAGTGACAAACAAGTTACCTTCTGCGGCCTGTGTCAAACAATAATTCGCAAACCATCTAAACGCATTTCACAAAGCATTTATCTTGACATTTTTTAGCGCACATTTTACTGGATTTATTTATATTTACAATTATGGCAATTGGCATCTAAACTTTAGATAAAATGTGCGCTAAAAAATGTCAAGATAAATGCTTTGTGAAATGCGTTTAGATGGTTTGCGAATTATTGTTTGACACAGTCCGCAGAAGGTTACTTGTTTGTCACTTATAAAATATAAAAATGCTAAGTTTTAAACTTTAAACCAATTTAAGGCCGTACTTTTCTTTTAACAAAGCATAGGATAATATAATTTTTTCATTTTGTCGAAAAGTTAAAACAAAACAACCATGCGCCTACAAACGATGACGATGAATTTATGGGTAAAATTTTCTCCTCACCGATTTCTTCTACAAAAACATGGTCATTACGAAGTGAATAGTTACAATCTTAACAGGGCCAAATCATTCAACATAACTCTACTCTACGAACAGAGCCATCGAGAATTCGAGACACATAAAAGTACCAATCTTAAGAATGATATGGCTATCCTATTCGATTGAGTTCGATACTCGAACAAACCTCAAAAGTTTATCCGCAGCAGGATTCTACTTTAACTTTTATAGGCAGCGATTCTGCAGCTGATGTTGTTTTTGTAGTTCATACAAAATTTAACTGTACATACTGCGGGTAGCTTTCCCAATAAAACACGCCTAGTATTAAAGTAAAATAAAATTACTGTTTCCGTAATTCCGTATGGCCCGAAAATAGCTCCTCTGGGATGTAGTGTTAGAAATTGCCTGATGTAATTTTTACCAGCTTTATATATTAACTTTCTATATTTGTTTGTTTGTGTGTATGTACATTAGAGTCACAGTACACATATTAAAGGTAATATCATTAGAGTTTTGATTTTTGTTTCTTCTGCGCATATATCAAAATTTGTGTCAAATGTCAGTATTTGTTGTTGTTTTTACGTGTATTTAAGTCATCAAGCTCCCAGCCATTTTTATTTCTGACAATTTCAATTCTAATTTGTTGTTGCTTTTACGTGTGTTTTCTTCCTCACGCTCACAGCCATTTTTTATTTTCGACTGACAACCTGTGCAGTCCGTTATTTCCCAAAATCATTTTAAAATAGCAGACACCCCCTAAATCAAATGTTTATGCTCTAAAAAAAATTTGCCCAAGCAAAATTTTGTCCGAGGCTGTTTACACGTGGCCGTAAGCCCATACTTTTCCCATACATATTTGTATGGGATTTTCGCTCTTTTCACGTTTTATTTTTTTTCTCTCGAATTACTGCAGCTATTTTAAATTTTTTTGTTGATTTTTGTTTTTGTTCTTTAACCATTCCTTTAAGAGATCTCATTCAAAAAATTTATTAGGAAAAATTTGAAATTAAATGTTAAGACGTTCAGTTTTATGATGTTTTTATATGGAAACTCCAAAGCTCTGGACCTTTGACACCTCATATGAGGGAAATTTGATAAAAACAAGTGCCATCTAATTGGCCAGTAATTGGTCAGAAAAGGTCAACTGGTCCCAGAAATTGGTCAGCCCTAGATAACTTTTAATCAAGGCTTAAACTTTCACAAGGTTGCTCAAGGTCACGCGCGATTTTTGGCACCTCATTTAAGGGAAACTTGCCAAAAATTTACACCATTTGCAAAAAATGTATCTATCTGAATGATCTCTAGATCTATATAAAAGGTCAGCTAGTTTCAGTAATTGGTCAGGTATAGATTTTTTAAATGAATTTTTAAAAATTTCAAGGTCATAGCGACTTTTGGCATCTCATTTATGGGAAGTTTGCATAAATTTAATACCATCAGAAAGAAATACTTTAAAAAATCGTAAGAAAGAATCTATATCTGACCAATTACTGAAATTAGCTGACCTTTTATATAGATCTGGAGATCTTTCAGATGGTACACATTTTTGCAAATTTCCCTTAAATGAGGTTTACTGAAAATAGCTGACCTTTTACAACCGTGAAGAGGCCTTTCAAATTGCATACTTTTTTTTTTAATGACCCAAATGAGGTGCCAAAAATTTTTTTTTTGTGACCTTGAAACAAACTTCAAAAATTCATAGTTAAAATCTATGGCTGACCAATTACTGAAAATAGTTGACCTTTTATCACGATCTAGAAATCTTCCGGATGGTTTAAATTTTTGGAAATTTTCCCTTAAATGAGGTGCCAAAAATCACGCATGACCTTGAGCGACCTTGGGAAAGCTTAAGCCCTGATTAGAAGTTATCTTAGGCTGACCAATTTATGGGACCAGTTGACCTTTTCTGTGCAATTAGATGGCATTTGTTTTTATCAAATTTCCCTCATATGAGGTGCCAAAGGTCCAGAGCAGAAAAATTCGATTTTTTCTTTTTTTTAATAAATTTTTGAATGAGGTTTTTTAAGGGATGACTAAAGAACAAAAATCAATTAAAAAAAAAAAACAAAATAGCTGCAGTATATCGAGAGAAAATAAAATGCACGACTGGATCGCACGTACTTGCTCTTATGTTCAAGTTGTGTGGAACTTAAGAACTTTAAAAAATATTCAAGTTATTACAGAAAAAGTATAAAAAAGCATTTAAATCGTTCTTTTAATTGTTTAAACAGCCTGATAAATAACTTAGAGCGCCAAAAAAAGTATGCCATTTGATTACTTAAAAAAATATCAATATATGCAAAAAAAAAATTTTAAATCGTTGGAGCCGTTTTCTTAAAAATTAATTTTTTATATATAAAATTTTTGTAACATTTTTCAAAAAAAAATTTGGTATGCCAATTCTGAGTATATATTAATATACATTTAAAACTGAAATTTCAAAACAATTCATCAACCCGTTTTTGAAATATTGAATTTTTAAAAAAAAAATTTTGAATCTTTTTTTAAAAATCCAAAATTTATTTTTTCAAAAATTTTGGTATGCAGTATTATTTATATTTTAACAAAGCTTTTGTGCAAAAAAATTCATTGAAATCGGATGAGCGGTTAATGAGAAAATCAAAAATCAAAAAAACCGTTATATGACAGGTACCGTTAATAAATGATTTTGGTGATTTTTTTTCTTACTTAAAGGTATATCATATCTACAATAATACACTGATTTTTTTTATCAAAATCGTTGGAGCCGTTTTTGAGATAAATAAGCTTTTCCTTAACGGTTGTATGGCAAGTACCGTTATTTTTTGAGCTAAAAAAAAAATTTCAATTTCCCCTCTGGAGAGTTACAAAAAAACCTTAAGTTCAAAATTTGAAGAAAATCGCTTCAGTGGTTTAGGCTGTAGGTTGAGGTACGGACAGACAGACAGACAGACAGACAGACAGACAGAATTGTGCCACCCACTTTTTTCGTGTTCTCTATCATCGTAATGTCATGTTTGATTGTTATCTCGAAATTTTTTTTTTGCACGAATCCAAAACTTGCCCTATAGTTCCTATATCGCAAGTAAAAAATAAAACGTGAAAAGAGCGAAAATCCCATTCAAATTTGTATGGGAAAAGTATGGGCTTAGAGCCACGTGTAAATGACCTCGGACCAAATTTTTTTTGGGCATAAACTTTTGATTTGTCTGCTATTTAAAAACGATTTTGGGAAATAACGGACACCTTAATGTCTACCGTCAAATCTTGCAATTGAATTTTAGAGCAGTTATCCTCAAACCTCAACCGATCCCGATGACAACGCATGATAAACTAAGTAACATTATTCTAAATCCGTAGTACCTCGTGGCTTGATGGTTAGTGCGTAGGACTGTCATGCCGAAGGTGTGGGTTCGAGTCCCAGCCGTGCCACCTAAAAACAGAAATGTTTTATTCGAGGTACTGCCTCTTGCGAGGAACTGACAAATCCTCCAAGAGTATACTTGTCATGAAAAAGTGCTTCTCATTTAGCCGTTCGGACTCGGCAAAAAACTGTAGGTCCCCTCCATTCCTGCCAACAAAACACGCACACAGGAATGGTTGTGAGTTGTAAGTCACTAGGCCCTGGTTCTCCATGAGCTGTTGCGCCACCCAATTTATTTATTTTTATTTATTATTCTAAATCCAATATGGTAAGCGCCAAGCGGCCCTAGATGGCGGGGTAGTTATTTTAAGTGTTCTCCCATCAAATGGTTATCAAATGAAAGGGTAGGCTAAAAAGAATACGGTAATAAAATTACTTAACTCTTAATTCAATATGGCGGATGGCCAAAGATGGCGAAATTATTATTTTTTGTGAACTCCCATGGTGGGAATCACAGGGTTTGCTGAAAAGACGAAACTTAATAGTTCAAAATGTATATAGCCCAGGAAAAATGTACAAATAAATTGCCAATCTGCGGAAAAATTCCAAGCGAAGATTTTTGAATGCAATTATCTTTATTTGTGCATAAGGAATACGCATGCGAAAGTCTACAAATGAAACTGGCTTGCGTTAAAAGTTATTCAAGGTTAAATGTCGAAAATACCGGTTTTTCACGTATAACTTTGAAACGGTACATGGTATTAAAAAGTAATGCATTAAAAATTTTTTTTCTCTGACTGATGGTTAAGAAGATATCGGCGTTTCAAAAAACGTAAATTGACGAAAATATCCCTTTTTTGCGTATAACTCAGAAATGGTGAGTGTTATTGAAAACATTTACAGGCAAAGTTTGTATACTATGTTACTCTCTATTAAAAAAAAAAATAAATTTTTTCTAATGGTAATAATTTCAAAGATATAATTATTTGAAAAATTTCGTCAAAAACCTGAAATTCCAGACTTTTGCTTTTAAATCTTAAATAACGAAATTTTCATAAAATAATTTATGTTCAGATTATAGACTATAATGTAATCTACAAAAAATATTAACACACTTTTTTCCACACGAGTGACCAGTAACAAGATATTGCTACTTTAAAAAGGTTAAGTAGGTATTGAAAATAAGGATTTTTCGCTTACCACTCTTAAACGGTATGTGTTATAAATTTTATTTTTACACAGTTTGTAGGTTAGTTACCCTTCTACAAGAAAATAAAAAAAAAAAAAATTTTGTTTGCGGTTATTTAAAAGATATAATATTTTATATAAAATGCACAAAAGTAAAAAATAACGGTATTTTGCGGTTTTCTCTTAAATGGTGAAGTTTTTGAAAAATAATTTATACTTTTTGTATAAACAATAATATTCTCTATAAGAACTCTTATGAAGACTTTTTCGATATAAGGCCCCAATAAAAAGATATTGAGACTTCAAAAAGTATCAATTTTTGAAAGTGCTGATTTTTCCGGCCCAAAATGATTCGCCCAGCGACATAAAATAATAATAGGGTTTTTTAGAGAGACATAGTACAAACATTTTTTCATACTGAGGGGGGGGTCTATCTCCCCCCAATCAACCGGGAGGAGCAATTTTCTGAAAATAGTACTAAAATTAAAAAAAAAATTAAAACAAATGGCAACACTTAAAATAAAGTACTATATTTTTTTGAGATTTTCAAGTTTGTTCTTTAATTATTTTTTCTTCTTTTAGAGCATAACCTTTTTTTTTTGGATAGTATCAAGGAAAAAATTCATTTCCACTTGAGAAAAATTCCAAGTTAGATTTCTTAAACGCAATTATCTGTAAATTGCCATAAAGAATACTCGTGCAAAAGTCTGCACACGAATCTGGCTTGCGCTAAAAGTTATTCAAGGTATATCAAGAATTAGATCCACAGCAATGGGGTTGGAACGCTAATAATAATATATTAGAGCCCATCACCACTAAACTTCCTCCTGCACCAGATGAACTCCTAAATTCAATTTTCTGCAACTGCACAAATGGTTGCAGCTCAAATTGCGGATGCAGAAAACTAGGACTACAATGCTCTGTAGTTTTTGGTTTTTGTCGTGGTCAGTCTTGTCTAAATTCTACCTCTGACGATGATGATATAGAGCCAGAAGTAAATGACACTGAAATAGATCCTTTGGAAACAATATCTAACTTGCTTTTGTGCAATAAAAATGAAGAAGAAGTAAGGGAAGCAGAACAAGAAAGCGAAGATGAGGAAGAATAATAAGGCTTTCATAAATCCTTACGAATGGTATAGGCCTAAAGGGGGTCCATGTAAAAAAAAAACGCCTCAAAGGTGGTGTGGAAACAAATGCACTTTACATATAAAAATATATTTTTGACATTTGACCCTGAGTAACTTTTTATGCTACCAGATTCGTGTGTAGACTTTTGCACGAGTATTCTTTATGGTAATTTAAAGATAATTCCGCTTAACAATTTAAACTTGGAATTTTCCCGAAGTGGTAATGCATTTTTCCTAGATATACTACCAAAAAAACGTTTTTTTAATGTTGGGTTTGAAGGTATTTTTTTCGAAAACTATTGGCAGGAATAACTTTTTTTGAAAAAATAATTAAAGAACAAACTTGAAAATCCCAAAAAAAATATAGTACTTTATTTTAAGTGTTGCCATTTGTTTTAAATTTTTTTTAATGTTAGTACTATTTTCAGAAAATTGCTCCTCCTGGTTAATTGGGGGGAGATAGACCCCCCCTCGGTATGAAAAAATGTTTGTACTATGTCTCTCTAAAAAACCCTATTAATATTTTATGTCGCTGGGTACTTTTTGATACTTTTTGAAGTTTCAATATCTTTTTATTGGGGCCTTATATTGAAAAAGTCTTCATAAGAGTTCTTATAGAGAATATTATTGTTTATACAAAAAGTATAAATTAATTTTCAAAAACTTCATAATTTAAAAGGAAACCGCAAAATACCGTTATTTTTGACTTTTGTGCATTTTATATAAAATATTATATCTTTTAAATAACCGCAAACAAAAAAGTTTTTTTTTATTTTCTTGTAGAAGGGTAACTAACCTACAAACTGTGTAAAAATAAAATTTCTAACATATACCGTTTAAGAGTGGTAAGCGAAAAATCCTTATTTTCAATACTTAACCTTTTTAAAGTAGCAATATCTTGTTACTGGTCACTCGTGTGGAAAAAAGTGTGTTAATATTTTTTGTAGATTACATTATAGTCTATAATCTGAACATAAATTATTTTATGAAAATTTCGTTATTTAAGATTTAAAAGCAAAAGTCTGGAATTTCAGGTTTTTGACGAAATTTTTCAAATAATTATATCTCTAAAATTATTTCTCTTAGAAAAAATTTAATTTTTTTTAATAGAGGGTAACATAGTATACAAACTTTGCCTGTAAATGTTTTCAATTACACTCACCATTTCTGAGTTATACGCAAAAAAGGGATATTTTCGTCAATTTACGTTTTTTGAAACGCCGATATCTTCTTAACCATCAGTCAGAGAAAAAAAGTGTATTAACATTTCTTGTAGATAATCATATTATCTACAAGTTTTGTATGCATTACTTTTTAATACCATGTACCGTTTCAAAGTTATACGTGGAAGACCGGTATTTTCGACATTTAACCTTGAATAACTTTTAACGCAAGCCAGTTTCGTTTGTAGACTTTCGCATGCGTATTCCTTAGGCACAAACAAAGATAATTGCATTCAAAAATCTTCACTTGGAATTTTTCCGCAGCGAAAGTACATTTTTCCTGGGCTAATAATAAAGAAAACGTTTTTAAGAACAAGCCTTAAATGCTCTTAAAATAAGAAAATAAATTTTAAATTTAATCAAACCAACCAAATCACTATACATTAGACAATTTATATGATATCCGTGGCGGTCGTGAAGAACCAGGTAACTCAAACTCTTAAACAGCTTAGAAGGTCGGGGTTCATGTTGAATATCATTCACAAGAACTTATTACTGTGGAAAAAAGTGTTCATCATGTATTTTCAAATGTATTAGGAAAGTACTACACAAAGTTAAAATTTCATAAAATGATGTTAACTATTTTTTTCCGAATTATTAATAAAATAATAATACACTTCAGGTGTCTCGACTTACCTGGTTCGTCACGAACCTTTTGCGTCGTGAGATTTACTTGTTTAGATTTATTTTGCTATTTTTCCAAAATGAAGTCTTTACTGTAAGTTACATTTTTAAAACTTTTTTTCATTAAAATCTGTATAGTCATTTTAGAAAAAAAAAGATTTTATGAAATTGTTAAAAAAAAAAGTTGTATCGTATGTACCGTGATTTCTTGGCTCTAAAAATGAACAAATATGCTGGGGGAGTGAACAAAAAACGCTATAATTAAGTTTAAAGAAAATCCATCCAGCCGTTTAGGGTAGCTCAACAGACAAACAGCACACTACACCTCTCTTAATAAGTGTGCGAAGGAATAAAGCCCTGTTTTACTTCCTTTAAATGTTTGAATTTAAAGTAAGTAAAACAGGGCTTTTTTTCTATGTATGTATACATATATGTACAGTACATATATGTATTCATGGAAATAATGACACATTTTGAATGTAAGCTTATTTTGTAGGAGTTGATATTCATTTATTTAAATCGATTATTAATGCTCAGAACTTTGTCAGGATAACTTCAGAATCCCTCACGCACCTTTCTTGATATGCACCTGCATTCACAACATGCCAAAGAGGAAGCAACTCTCCAAGGAATACAAGTATAGTAATGAAAACAAAAAAAAAAACTGAGGAAAATTCAAGCATATATAGAAAGCGAACGAACATAAAACAAATTACTCACCTCCACCTGTCCATTATCAAATTAGTCCAAAATTTATTGCCTTTTTGGTTTCAATTAACTTGAAATCGAATTTTCCTTCTCGTTGCGCCCTCTACCGGTGCTACTGCCATCGCCATTGGCGGCATGGCGGGCGCTCTAGTTTTTCCAGCGAATAAAGCGGTTGTGGGAGGCAATATGTAACGGTCTAGTCTAACATAGCCACATATAGCGCGCGCAAGGTGATGGATTTAGGATGTGTTTATTCTGTGCGGATCCGGATGGAGTGTGTATGTGGCACCACTGCTACTGGTGCTTTATAGGTATTGATTTTGATGTTACTTCTAGGGTGTATATTGAATATAAGGCCCTAGGACAAGAGGTCGCTTGGCAGGGCAGTGTTAATGTGGCATTATTTGATTGCTCTATACCATTCGAAGCAAATTACCGGGTATTATTCAGTATGGCAGTTTTGACAGACATTTGCGATATGACTTGCGATGTGTGTGCACTTAATTCTCCCGAATAGACAGCATGCCACGTGTGCGCCAGTTGGTACCCTGATGGAGTATCTGGTATAATGTATTTTATGTCTACATATACCCACATTAAATCATACATAAGGAGGTTAGGGTTTGTACTTTGGTTTGCTTTAAGAGATGTGGTGAGGCTCCGCGTCAATTGATTTAGCTATGGCCTTCGAGAAATAATTTTCATTATACTTGCGGCAAATTGGTATGATGGGCTAGGCATTATTCGATAAATATAATAATGGTAATGTTTTTGTGTGAGAATATTATGTACGAGATTGTATGAAAATTAATATTGGTAATATAAAAATGAAGGTTTTTCTTGAGTTGCATAAATGAAGGTCAAAACAAAACCTTATTGGGATTAAGATATGGACGGTTACGCAGAACCCTGTCAGGTTTTGCTTCACTTCAGACAACCTTATTAGATTTGTCGTACCATACCGACAAACAAAAAGTTATGTAAGGTGGCGAAGAAGAAAAAGTTGTCACTCGATATTTCTTGGATGTATGTATAAAATTTTTGTATGAATGAAAAACTTTAGTTCTGCTTTCGGATTATGATTATCTGATGTCATTATTTTGCTTTTCATTAAGTGGAGAAAACGATAACGGCTAATAGACCGCTGCTAGAATTGAAGACCATTGGGGCCCGATTTATCACTATTTCGATTACTCTTGACAGAACTTCCGGCGATAGATCCTCGCATTCTTGACGGATATACCAAGTATTTTGGGGCTTCTAGAGTCTAAAACTTGTTGGCATAAGCTCAGTCCTGTGAAGTTAACAACAAAATTGTTTGAAATTGAATAAAAAATGAGAGTCCCCGGTAGCAAACGAGGAGTTCTAGAGTTCCTCATACTTTTTTTCAATAGTTCTGGCGAATGGAGTGTTAAAATTTAAAAAAAGTTTTTTTTGCTAACTTCACGCAGCAAAGACTTTTTTGAGAAAAAAGTTCTGAGCATGTTTTTCACCCTAAAATCAAGAGCTCTAGAGTTCCTGATGGGTTTTAGAAAAAGTTCTACAAAATTGGGGTGGTTGGATGTTGTAGGAACTGGGGGCCTCGAGCTGTATCTTTTCCTACACATCAAGTGCTTACAATACCTCCAAGTTGGTAGCCGCCGGATACTGGTCTTGGCTTTATGCCAGGACTTGCTAAACTTGTAAGTGCGAATGTTGATCAAGGAAAGAATTGCAACATTAAACCCATGGCCCTACAGATTGGAGGTTAGTGCGTTGGGCTAACGACCCGACCACAGTAAAAAAACCAATTGTTATGAGAGAGACGCGTGAAGCCTCGGATAACGACCCCCCTCAAATGGCAACCATACCCGGAACGAAAATGGACTATGATCTACGAGTATGCACCTGGAATGAAAGGACACTCTACACACCAGGTGCTACTCAAAAACTTGAATCTGTCCTCTCGCGGTACAAGGCAGACATTACCGCGATCCAGGAGATACGATGGATAGGATCAGGTATAACGAAAAGAAAAGATTGCGATATTTATTACAGCTGTCACCAAAGACTGCACATGCTAGGATGCGGATTCGTCGTGGGAAATCGACTCAGATCGAAAGTCATCGATTTTAAGCCGATAAGCGATCGCTTGGCTGTGATTCGCATCAAAGCTACCTTCCCAAACATCAGATGAAGCTGAGGAGTCTAACAAGGAGGAGTTTTACGACCTCCTGGACGGAGCCTACGGAGCCTGTCCGGAGTACGATGTCAAAGTCGTGCTCGGAGACTTCAATGCTAAAGTCGGAAAGGAAAACATCTTTGGCGGATTAGTTGGAAAGCACAGCCTCCACGAAACGACAACAGACAACGGCTTCCGACTAATCGACTTTGCTGCAGCTCGTAATACGGTGATAAGTAGCACTAGGTTCCCCAGGCGAAGGATACACACAGCAACCTGGCGATCTCCAGATGGTCGAACGGCCAACCAAATCGACCACGTGCTAATTGGCGCAAGTAACGCATCGAACATCTTGGACGTGCGAACTTTCCGAGGTGCAAACGTGGACTCTGACCACTTTCTTGTTGTGACAAAGTTCAGAGCCCGACTGTCCAACGAAAAGAAAACGAAGACCGCCCAAAGAAAGAAGTTCAACATCGCATGCCTTAGCACATCTGAGAAAGCCAGAGACTACAGTGAGCAATTGACCGGGAAACTCTCTGCCGTACACCCAGCCATAGGCGTCAACAACCAGTGGAACCAGTATCGCAACATTATTAAGGAGACAGCCGAGACCACCATAGGCTATCAACCACCCAGAAAAAAGAACCCGTGGTATGATGATGAATGCGCGGTATTGAAGCAGGAGACGGAAAATGCACGAATGCAAATGCTGCAACGGAAAACAAGAGCAGCAAGAGAGGAGTACCGTGAAAAGAGAAGGAAAGAGAAAAAAACCCTGCGTAGAAAGAAAAGAGCATCCGCAGCCTCTCAGCTCAAGTATCTCGAAGAGTCCAGCACCGCCACCAACACCCGCCGGTTCTACAAAACAGCCAAGCAACTGGCATCTGGTTATAGGACTGGCACGCAAGCTCTTTGAAACAGCGAAGGTAACCTAGTCACCGAAGCACAGGGAATTGTAGACGTGTTTAAGCAGCATTTCCAGCAGCTGCTTAATGGGCATTATGTAGAGGAGGCAATAGAGGAACAAAGAAGCATTAGACCAGTCAATGAAGATCCAGTCCCAGCACCCAGTACTGAAGAGGTTAAGAAAGCCATCCACAAGCTTAAGAACAACAAATCCGCCGGCTCGGATGGCCTACCAGCGGAACTCTTCAAGTATGGAGGAGATGTTCTGGTAGGGTGCATGCACCAGCTCATCAACCAAGTTTGGGAGGAGGAAAGTATGCCCGACGACTGGTCAAATAGCTCCATATGCCCAATCTACAAAAAAGGCGATCCTATGTCCTGCAAGAACTACAGAGGCATATCCCTGCTTAATGTTGCCTACAAGATCCTATCCAACGTACTATGTGAGCGTCTAAAACCTTTCTGCAACACTATGATCGGCATACGTACCAGTGTGGCTTCAGGCCAGGCAGATCAACGATAGACCAAATCTTCACATTGAGGCAAATCCTGGAAAAGACCAACGAATTTCAAGTCGAGACCCACCACCTATTCATCGACTTCAAAGCCGCATATGATAGCATAAGTCGCCAAGAGCTTCTATTGGCGATGTCGGAACTCGGGATCCCGAAAAAACTGATCCAGTTATGCCGCATGACGTTACAAAATACGCGGTGCAACGTGCAAATGGGTAACAGCTCATCCGAGTTATTCCAGACGTGTACAGGGTTCAGACAAGGAGATGCGCTATCATGTGATTTCTTCAACCTAGTCCTGGAGCAGATAGTGCGCAAGAGTGGTGTTAACATGGAAGGCACTATCTTCAACAGGTCTTCTCAACTTCTTGGCTATGCGGACGACATCGACATCATCGGCCGTTCCAAGAGAGCTGTACTTGAAGCATTCACAGCTATTGATGAACAGGCGAAACGAGTTGGTCTTGAAGTGAATGAGGACAAAACAAAGTATATGCTATCAACAAACAAAGCCTCATCTGTCCATCGCCTAGGACAAAACGTCACTGTTGGTAGCAGTAATTTCGAGGTAGTCAAGGAGTTCACCTACCTCGGAACAAACATCAATTCCACGAACGACACCTTAGTGGAAATCCGACGAAGAATTACCCTAGCGAACCGCTGCTACTTCGGTTTGGCCAAACAAATGGGTTCAAAACTCCTTTCCCGAAAGACAAAGTGCACTCTATACAAAACGCTAATTTTACCAGTTCTACTCTACGGCGCCGAGTGCTGGACGATAAGTAAAAAAGGGGAATTGATACTGGGCACTTTCGAGAGAAAAATGCTTCGGCGGATATTTGGTCCTATATGCGAAGAGGGCGATTGGAGGAGAAGATTCAATCGTGAACTGTACGAGCTGTACCAAGATGTGGATGTAGTCCAAAGAGCCAAAACACGTCGACTACACTGGCTCGGCCACATCGAGCGAATGGACAACAACGCTCCAGCCAAGAAAATCTTCGAATCCCAGCCCCCAGGTTCGAGACGACCAGGAAGACCGAACCTCCGCTATAGGGACCAGGCGGTCACAGACGCAAGAGCGCTTGGTCTCGACGACTGGAGGGAGCGTGCGAGGGACCGCAACCGATGGAAGACCGCAATATCTCAGGCAGAGACCCTTCATGGATCGGGAGCCGGATAAGTAAGTAGTCTACAAAATTGGAAAAGTTAGAGCAATTTAGAACCATTAATTTTCAAAATTCAAAAAATCAAAAAAAGGATTTCGGATTAGAGTTCTCGATAGCCAACAAAGATTTCTGAACATCTTCTTAATAACTTTTTTTTCTAAAACGAATTTTTCAAAACTAATTCGCAAATTTAAATGCCCATTGACTTAGAGCCAAAACTTTTCCAATTTCGTAGAACACTTTCTAAAACCCATCAGGAACTCTAGAACTCTAGATTTTAAGGTGAAAAACATGCTCAGAACTCTTTTTCTCAAAAAAGTCCTTGCTGCGTGAGGGTAGCAAAAAAAAACTTTGTTAATTAATTTTAACACTCCATTCCCCATAACTATTGAAAAGAAGTATGAGGAACTCTAGAACTCCTTGTTTGCTACCGGGAACTCTAATTTTTTCTTCAATTTTAAACAATTTTTTTGCTAACTTCACAGGACTCATACACTCGTGACTTCAAAACAACCCACAAGAAGACGTCTTAAACAGTGAGATCGGGTTGACTCGTGGCTCGTGCAGTATGTTCCGCTGTTCCATCTTGATAGAATCACATTTTCTCTAATCCCATTTCATCGAATGGAGTAAGGAGAAAGTTATTGAGCATGGCTCTGTAGCCTGCATTTGCATGGTCACCTGGTTGATACTCCGTGGTTTTCTGCAACATTTTCTCCAGAACAGCTGCTCCGGATCCAGCACGACCTGGCTGCATCTCGTGTTGTCCCATGCTCTTCTAGGCAAGCAGTTAGACGGGGAAGTGTTTGCCCAATTCACGCTGTGCCAAAACTACCAATTTCATACGTGTTCTTTAAGAGTATAGCGAGTATTCAATTTCAATTCAATTCAATTCAATTTCAATTTATTTATTTCACAAATCAACTTACAAGTAAGATAACAGTAATCTTTTTAGGTTTGTAAGGCTTAAAATAATTCAAAAGGTTTTAGAATTTTCATATTTAAAGCTAAATTATCAAAGTGTGTATGTATGTAAACTAAGTAAACTAAATTACATAAATTTTATAATACAAAAAAAAAAAAAAATGCACGACTGGGTCGCACGTACTTGCTCTTATGTTCAAGACACTGCGAGTTTAAGAAAATTGTATATACAAACATGGAAATTATGAGAGAAAAATGTAGAGAAGCATGAAATACGACATTTAAATTAGCTAAATCAACTCTTTTGACAGTTTGAGGTGAAAAAAAAGTATGCCATTTTAATTCATGATGGAATATGATTGTATGGGAAAAAAAAAATTTAAATCGTTGGAGCGGTTTTTTTTTAAATTAATTTTTTATATATAAAATTCTTAAAACATTTTTAAGAAAAAATTTTGGTATGCAGATTTAAGCTATATATTTATGTGTTTGTTTGAAACTTTTTTTAAAAATCCAAAAACTTTTTTTTTGAAAATTTTGATATGCAATATTATTTTATTTTATCTGAAATTTGTATATAAAAAAAATCATCTAAATCCGTTCAGCCGATAACGAGAAAACTCAAAATAAAAAAATACGTTCTATGACAGGTACTATTAATAGTTGCAAAGTGTAAAATTTTATAATTTTTGGTAGTAGATCGTACTAATTTTAGTTTATACAAAAAGTTTAATCAAAATCGTAGGAGTCGTTTTTAAGCAAAAAAATATTTTCCTTTGCGGTTTTTTAACTTTTGTATGAAAGGTACCGTTATTTTTTGATAAATGTAAAGTTTTTTCTAAAAATATTTTAGAAAGTACTAAAAAAGTCTTAAATATCGAGTTTCAAACAAATCGATCATGTCGTTTTCGAAATATTTGATTTAAAAAAAAAATTTGAAACATTTTTTAAAAATCCAATAAACATTTTTTCAAAAATTTTGGTACACAAAACTATTTATATTTTTTGGAAGCTTCTGTGTAAAAAAAAATAATTGAAATCGGTTGTACCGTTTTGAAGAAAATCAAAAAAATGGTTCTTTGGGAGGTACCATTAATAACCATTTTTGAAAAATGGTTTTCCACCCAAAGAAAGCCTTTACTAAAATAAATTTATTGAATTTTTTTTAAGAAAAGTTGTCGAGCCGTTTTTGAGAAAAATACGATTATGTAAATTTGGCAAAAAGAAATGTATGACAGGTACCGTTATTTTTGGTTCTAAAAAAAAATGAAAAAACGTGTCGGCAGAATCACCAAAAACCACTAAGTACCAAGTTTGAAGAAAATCGATCGAGCCGTTTAGGCTGTAGACGAACAGACAGACAGACAGAATTTTGCCACCCACTTTTTTGGTGTTCTCTATCATCGTAATATCATGTTTGATTGTTATCTAAAAAATTTTTTTTTGCACGAATCCAAAACTTGCCTTATAGTACCTATAATCGCAAGTAAAAATACAGTCAGGAATAAGAATAATTAGTTCGTTTCAAGGGCCAAATGTGAATAAAGGGTGTTTTTAAAGCAATTTATATTTCCAATTTTTCTTAGGCCAATAGGCAAAGAGTTCCAAAGTCTGGCAACCTGTACGAAGAACTGGCGCTCAGATGTTAGACAGGCAAATCTTGGTTGGATTAGCATTTGAGATCTACCTGATTGCAAGAAGTTAAGGCGCTCAAATAAATAATCTGGTTGATGAGTATAGATTATGTCACTCAAAAAACACAAAGCCCTATATTTTAAAAGACAATCGAAAGAAATTCCGGTTAATTGTCTAGAAAATGTTGAGATATGATCACGTTTTCTTAAATTGAAGACATACCGAGCAATATTATTGAAAACTACATTTAATTTCTTCCGACTTTTGGAGTCGGGACTCATAAAAATTTCACACCCGTAAAGTAGAATTGGCAGAAGAAGCGTCTTGGCCAGAAGTATTTTAGTTTCAATCTGTATGAAGTGCTGAGTTGCCCAAAGAGTACGTAGTCCACCATAAACCTTGCCAATAGTATTATTTATATGAGTGTCCCATGAGAGGGTACTATTAAAGATTATGCCAAGGTTTTTGGCAGATGCAAACCACTCTATTGGGCTTTGTGCGAGCTGCAAAGGAGGTAATGTTGAAATATCGAGTGGCTTTCGATAAATAGCCAGAGCTTTTGATTTCCCCGGGTTTAAGCGTAAGTTATTTTGAATGGCCCAATTGTGAATGCTTTCGAGATATTCATTTAAAAGATCGATAGTATTACTAAAAGTACTGAGTGGACCGCCTTGGAAAAGTTGAACATCGTCAGAGTATTTCACTACCCTATATAATTCATTAGTATACAGAGATAAGAGCGTGGGACCAAGTATAGACCCTTGTGGTACTCCATTTTTTATTGTTAATAGCTTTGATCGTGTTTTTTCAACTGTGACGCACTGCTGCCTTCCATTTAGATACGAATAAATCAGTTTGATCGCACTTGTTCAAAATTTAAACTCAGTTTTAAGCTTCCTACACAGAGTCGAATGATCAACTGTGTCAAAAGCTTTTGAAAAATCAAGGAGCGTTAGAGCAACGGGGTGGTTTTCATCAAGAGCATTTCTTATTTCCTCAACCACTGCAATGAGAGCTGTCTTGCAACTTTTATTCGCCTGAAAGCCCGACTGGTTTTGAAGAAATAGTTTTTCCTCTTTAAGGTATTTTTGCATTTGGTTAAAAACCAGCTTTTCAAAAACTTTCGAAATAAATGGCAAAATAGCTATTGGTCTGAGTTCTGTCACACTGCCCCGTTGTTTCTTAGGTACTGGGATGATCATAGCTTTCTTCCACTCCGATGGAAACTCAGATGTGGTTAGGATTCTATTAAAGACATACATCAAGTGCGAAAGTATATATGGAAGAAGTAGCTTCACAAATTTAGGGTTAATGTCATCCAGACCAATAGCATTTGATTTTATCGATAAAAGTGCCTCTACAACATCTTCTTCACTGACTCCTTGAAAGTAAAAAAGATTTTCAGTATTACTTTCAGATGATCGCTCAAAGAAAGCAGGTTGATTCGCTTCACTACCAGATGATGCGACAAATTCAAGATTAAGTTTATTACAATCAATATCAGCTGGGATATTGTTTTTCTGTTTGCCTAAGCCGATTTGTCGAAGTTGTTTCCATAGTTGCTTTCCTGAGCTAGACGGGTCAAGTCTAGTTCTGTAGTAGGAAGACTTTGCAGATCTAATTTTCATCGTCACCTTATTGCGTAGAGTGCAGTATTTTTTAAGAAATGTTTCTAAATGATATTTCTTCCACTTTCTGTAGCAGACATCACGTTCCTGCATCAGGGAAATAACATCTTGGCTGAGCCATTGAGGTGTATCATGGTGTTTACGTATAGTTTTCAAAGGAACGTGGTTTTCATACAAGCAGTTGATGTTTTCTTGCAGAAACAAAACTTGGTCGTTAACAGAGGTCATGCCATATATATAGTTCCAGAATATTTGCGCAATATCACGTACGAGGATTTCGTTGTTGATACATCGAAAGTCTCTGAAAGAAAAATTCATCCCTTTGGAGAAGTTGTTGATGTCCAGCGAAAGGTAGATGAGATCGTGTTTTGAAAAACTGGGTGCCGATAGCTGACTATAAAGCAGAGTTTTTCCAATATCTCTTACGAAAAAGACATCTAAGAGTGAACAGGTATAGCGATTTATGTCTTTTGGAGGAGTATTTTGTACCTGTTTACTTCACAAACATCAAATTAGAACTGATATTTGCCATCACGAGAGCAAAAATTGTAGCATGGCGATAGGTTGATGACTTTTGGGCCACTTTATATTAACATACCTACATGATATAGTCTAGTAATCACTTTGAACCCCTCAAGAAATTTGTTTTATTATACACTTATTTAAAGTTCTAAATATCCCGAAACTCGATATGTCGAAAAGTATGTACCAAGTTGTTTTTTATGATGATTAGATCAGAAGGGGATACAAATTTCTTGCATCCTCAAAGAAAACCCAACCACTTAGCAACGCTTTTAGCGACGTCGAATATGCGGTCACTCCACATAAGGTGATATGTTATGCATGTATCGAGGACTGAAAGGGAAAGCTGTTTGGTTTCTTCATGCAAGTGACTGGCGACAGCATTAAGTTTTTGGAGCATTCAATTCTACGTGGTTTTCGATTCCCTATTAGACAGTGCTATCGAAATCAGAATTTAATGAGATTATCATTCGCTGCTGATGTAGTTCTACATCAGAAGGACAAGGATGTGAATCTGATAAACGAATACGAAAAGCTGTGGGTACTGTCGTCAGCAAAACAATTTAATGGATTAAAAGTTTCAGACAAGCGATCGTTGATGAAAATAAGAAATAGAGTCGGAGGCAGAACGGAGCCCTGGGGCACACGAGTATTTATTTTATGAACATCTTACTTGAAGCCATCCAATACATCTTGTATTGAGCGGTCCGGTAGGTAGAATCTAGTCCAATGAAGAAAAGATTCATCGATACCAAATGCACGCATTTTTGATAAGAGAGCTTAGTGCCAAACTCTATCAAACGCTTTTGAAATGTGAGATACTATCAAATCATCAATGGACCTAATGTAACGAAAGCCGTACATACATTAAGAAGATTTTGTTTTTCGAGATATTTCTTAAGCTGATAATTTATCAGCGTATTAATGACACTGGAACGAAGGGACTTCATTGCGATTCGATGATAGTTAAAAAGTGATGAAGGTTCGCCTTTCTTAGAGACAGGCTGAACAAATTTTGTTTTCCATTCACTCTGCAGGACACCAGAAGAGTAGGACAGATAGAATAGCTTACGCAGTGGCTTTTTTAGCATTGAAGAACACCTCTTCAGAACGATGGAAGGGATACTATATATCCCTGTATATCGCAAGATCTTTTAGAACTCTTACCAACTTTATGAGTGCCAAAGAAGATTTGTCCATGAAATCATTAGCGCTCTCAAGTACAGGAGAAGTCATGATCAAAAAAACTCTCTGGCAGCGTCAAATTAACAGCAAAATGAGTTGCAAGCTACTTGGTTTTTTCCTTTGAGCTTACATTGGGAGTGCCATTGAAGAAAACGAGTGCTGGAACCATAGACGAAGTAGAATTTAGAATATTGTAATATTTTCTCAGGTTCGTTAATAAAACTTATTTACTTTATTCAAAACGTCCACTTATTTATTTCGCAAAATAAAACACTTTACTTTTCTTACTACAAACAAAACGATTTATTATTCACCACTGAATTAGTTCACAAACTTTACTTTTCACTTTTATTACAACCAACTTTATTCATTCACGATTAAAAACAAACTGTATCGCTGCCGTTCAAACATGTGCCTTTTATACTTGTTTTCCAAACTCTGGAAATAAGGAGAACGTTCTAGTCTCTGCTTCCAGAGCTTTCCATAGGGGAAATTTCCCAATAATTTCCCTTCCAAAAGCTTTTATTTGACAGCTGGTAAATCTGCTATAATCCGGCAGATGGCGCTTCCTTCGTTTGAGAGTTGCTATAATTATTGCTAATAAGGGCATGTTTGCACTGCGACCGTAAGCTTTATTGTGTCCGTTTGCTTGCATTTCGGAGTCGTTATAGTTCAAATATGGAAGGTTATTACACTGCCCCCCTCTTAGGATTGATCGTCCCGAGCAAATCCATCACTTCCATCACCATTATAATGATGCAAACGGTCGCTGTGAACTACTTTTAGTTTGCCTCTTAATCCTCTCTGAATGCGGTAGACGACATCGTTTATTCGTGTTACAACAGCATAAGGGCCTTCCCAATTTTGTTGAAGCTTCGGTGAGAGTCCCTTCCGACGGTGGGGATTATAAAACCACACAAGGTCTCCCACTTGGAATCCTGTCGTTGTGGCTTTTTGCGTCGCGTCGTATCTTGTTTTCATCCGATCACTCGACAGCTTTATATTTGCCCTCGTCCTTTCGTGAATGTCAACTAGCTTTTCTTTGAGGTTGTCCACGTAGTCATCTATTCCTTGTGGCTCTCTTGTATAACATCCAAATTTGATTTCGCTTGGTAGTCGTATTGAGCTCCCGAGCAGGATTTCTGATGGTGTATGTCCTGTTGAGCTATGTACCGCACTTCGATAGGCCATCAAGAATAATGGAATATGCCGATCCCAGTCTCGTTGGTTGTCGCTTACAACTTTGGAAAGGTGTTCTTTAAGGGTTCGGTTGAATCGTTCAACCATCCCATCAGATTGTGGGTGAAGCGGTGTTGTCCTCGTCTTCTTAATGCCAAGGAGTGTACAAACCTCCTGAAAGATCTTGGACTCGAAGTTCCTCCCTTGATCTGAATGGAGTTCCATAGGTACACCAAACCTGCTTACCCAGTTGAAAACAATCTGATCCGCCTCAGGCCACTTGCTGAAGTAGTCCATTACTACCAGGATGTATCGGTTTCCGTTTTCGGTTTCTGGAAAAGGGCCTGCAACGTCTATTGCAATCCTCTCAAAAGGCGTTCCCACATTATACTGCTGCATTCTACTCTGGACTTTTCTGCCTGGTCCCCTACTTGCAGCACAAGTATCACATTTTCGGCACCATTTTTCGACGTCTTCCCTTGCATGTAGCCAGTAGAATCGCTGCCTTACCTTTTCCAGTGTCTTATTCACCCCCAAATGTCCTCCGGAAGCTCCTTCATGCATCTCTTGAAGAACATCATTAACCTTGGAACGAGGTACGACTAGCTGCATCACATAAGATTTGCCGTCTGTGGATTCCCACTTTCGTCTTAGTACTCCTTCTTGTACATGAAGTGAGTCCCATTGTGCCCAATACGCTTTAAGAGTTGGACTTCTATCGGAGATGTCACCCCATTCTGGTTTCTCTTGGTGTTCCTTCCACGCAAGAATAGGCTCGATATCCGAGTCTTCTTGTTGGGCAGTCCTCAGTTCTTCGTTACTCCAACCGTAAATGGGATCAGCTCTTAATCGCTGGATAGCAGCAGCTTTTCTCTTCCTGACGTGTGCAGTGCTTGCAGTCCGGTTTGCATGGTCTCCGAGATAAGGCATCTGCATTTGAGTGCAACCTTCCTCTTCGATGTTGGATCTGGTAGTCGTATGTCTGCAATCTCTCGATCCACCTCGCTACTTGACCTTCTGGATTTTTGAAGTTCAAAAGCCAATTAAGTGCGCCGTGGTCTGTTCGAAGAAGGAACTTCTGTCCATAGATGTACTTATGAAAGTGTTTTGTAGCCGATATTAGAGCTAGAAGTTCTCTTCTGGTCACACAGTAGTTTCTTTCTGGCTTTGAGAGTACCTTGCTGTAGTAGGCGACAACCTTCTCTTCTCCTTCGTGAACTTGTGAGAGTACGGCTCCAATTCCCACGTTACTCGCGTCAGCGTCAATGATGAAAGGTTTCCCTGGTGTCGGATAGGCCAAAACTGGCGTATTGCATAGGCGCTGCTTAAGTTCCCGGAAGCTTTTCTCGCACTCGCTTGACCATTTGAATGGTTTGCCTTTCACGTCTGTGAAGTTAGCAGGGCAACTTTCACCCACGCAATTGGGACCTTGACAGGAATTTGCAGTTTTTTTGCATTTTTTTTGCATTTCTATTCCCGATTTTGCAGTTCGCCAAATAACGGTGTAATTTAGTGACCTGCTAACTTCACAGTGAAGTTAGCAGGTCACATGGCGTATCTCAGGAACCAAACGTGCTAGGAACTTGTAGTAAGGCTCCAAATTTGCAGTTTTTTTGCATTTCAAGAATAGGCTAGGTCAGAATTTTGAAGTCCTTTTTTTGAAAAAAATTTCATACTGACCTGCTAACTTCACAGTGAAGTAAGCAGGTCACATGGTGTATCTCAGGAACCAAGCATGCTAGGAACTTGCAATAAGGCTCCAAATTTGCAGTTTTTTTGCATTTCAACGATAGGCTATGTTCAAAATTTGAAGTCCTCAATTTAAAAATTTCCCAAGTTTGACTTCAATATGAAGCAAGTAGGTCACATCGTGTATCTCACGAACCAAGCATGCTAGGAACTTGCAGTAAGGCTCCAAATTTGCAGTTTTTTTGCATTTCAAGAATAGGCTAGGTCAGAATTTTGAAGTCCTTTTTTTGAAAAAAAATTCATACTGACCTGCTAACTTCACAGTGAAGTTAGCAGGTCACATGGTGTATCTCAGGAACCAAGCATGCTAGGAACTTGCAATAAGGCTCCAAATTTGCAGTTTTTTTTGCATTTTAACGATAGGCTATGTTCAAAATTTGAAGTCCTCAATGTAAAAATTTCCCAAGTTTGACTTCAATATGAAGCAAGTAGGTCACATCGTGTATCTCAGGAACCAAACGTGCTAGGAACTTGCAGTAAGGCTCCAAATTTGCAGTTTTTTTGCATTTCAAGAATAGGCTAGGTCAGAATTTTGAAGTCCTTTTTTTGAACAAAATTTCATACTGACCTGCTAACTTCACAGTGAAGTTAGCAGGTCACATCGTGTATCTCAGGAACCAAGCATGCTAGGAACTTGCAAAGGGGCTCCAAATTTGCAGTTTTTTTTGCATTTCAACGATAGGCTATGTTCAAAATTTGAAGTCCTCAATTTAAAAATTTCCCAAATTTGACTTCAATATAAAGCAAGTAAGTCACATTGTGTATCTAGCACCAACGTTTCTTTAATCTCTCTAGACTGCTTTCATATAATGACCTGACCAAGGAGCTATCGCTTCAATAGTCATCCTGCTAAATTGTTATACAGTATTTATGTAAGTTTGTGTTACTTACTTTCTATATTGCTTGTATTATACCTGAGATACACTGGTATGGATACTATGGTATTAGCTAAACCACAATGGGTGACATACATCCTGTTAAGTATAAGTTGACAGATTTTGTACTGAAATTAAGTTCTTGAAATTATCACCAAGGAAAAAAAACAACGCTTGTGTCATTAAGAGGCTATGTATACTAACGTATACTACGAAAAAAGCCCAAGTTTTGATACCATGCTCATTCCATTTTGCTCTCGTAGCTTAAGCATGGTATAACGTGACACATTTGTGGTGTAAGTGAATACTATAGTATCCGTAGCACCAGTGTGTCACGGGTATTAGTGAATATGGTGAGTCTTGAAGCTATAATCGGCCATTTTATAATTTATATTTAGTTTGGCATACGAGCAAGTATATTTTTTATTGTTTAAGCCAAGGTTTTAGTTTTGTATTTAATAATTTATTTATTAGACCTATGTATTTATTTATTTAACAAACTAAGGGTTTATAAAAGCCATAATAATTATTTTATATTATTCTTGAACAAGTTTTGTATTTTTAATGCACGCTCTAGTTTTTTGCCTTATATAGGAGAACATCTAAGATTTAACTAGTTCCGATTTAATCCAATATATTGTATATGTTAGCCGATCGGTTAGCCAGCAAGACTATTGATGCAAAGAGACTCGGGTTCTATTCCCTGACCTCTTACATATACTTTTTTTTGTTTTATGTGAACCTCTCTTAAGCCCGTATAATTAACTCCATTAAGGTGCAATAGGAGTGAAAAAGGTTGCCTTTTTCACTCTTTGGAGTCTTATTAAACGGTGAATTTCTCCCGTGACAGTTGAAAGTATGTATTTTCCCACGGGTGTATAAAATATTATGAAGTGCAAGTCGTTCGTTTGAGTGGATTAAGAACAAATATATATCAAGTTTATTCATGCTGCGGTGTAAAGTTGTCGTAAACGTAGTAAACTTGTAAACTGCGTAAATCTGTCTTATTTTCGATACAAAATGTGACAGATTTACGAAATAACTTTAGGTACTACGTTTACGATGACTTTTCACTTTTGTATGAATACCCTTATTACACTAGTCAACAATATTAAAGGAACAAATTTTTTTTCAATTTTTGTTAGCGTTTTTTGAAGAGCTGTATCTTTGTGACAAGTGGTCGTATTGAGTTGAAATAAAAAGCATTTTACAGCTTTATGTTTTTTGTTTCGAGATTTGTTTGCAAACAAATTTTTTTGAAGTACCGTTATTGCGTTATTGCAAAAAATGAGACGAGACAACAAAATTATTTTGTTTTTATTTTTTTTGAAGGTCCTCATTTCTATGGATAAATTTTTTTGAGTCAATTAAATGTCATGATCAGATACCTTGTTTATTCAGCTTCAATTCAGTTTTTTTTTTGTTTTCGTACGATTTTTTTGACATGGTTTATCTGACTTTGAATGAAAAAAGACACTTTTAGCCTTGATTACCAATATCTCAGCAAATAATGACGTTATAAAAAATTCAAAGACAGTTTTGGAAATTTGAAAAAGCGTTTTACAAGATTTTTTTATGATTTTGTAGAAATTAATTTCTTTTACCGTTCACCGTTAGTTTAAAAAAAGTACTAAAAACCGACGTTTTGTGGTCTTTTCGTAAATCTTTTTTTTTCGTTGCAAATATTGATTGCATGGCTTGCGTTGGTATGCAAATTTATAGACTTTTAAATCATCAATATTCTTGTAAATTTTCAAATTGATTCATCGAACCGTTTTTCCTCACCAAAACTTCAAAGCCTTACAAACCAGGTAAAGGAACAAATTGTGGTGTTCCTAAACAATGCGAAGTTGTCATCAAAATGACAAGAAAACTGCAATTCCAGTGGATTTTTTTCACAGTTTTGCATCAGTTAGATACTTTTTTGAATGGAAATGAAAAAAAATTACATTTTTCAAAAAAAAATAAAAATTAAAAAAAATCAAGTTTTTTTGTTTGAAATTTTTTTTAAATTATTCTTTTTTATTTTTTTGTTTAATGTACTTTTTATTTCATTTCAATTCAAAAAAGTATCTAACTAATGCAAAACTGTGAAAAAAATCCACTGGAATTGCGGTTTTCTTGTCATTTTGATGACAACTTCGCATTGTTTAGGAACACCACAATTTGTTCCTTTACCTGGTTTGTAAGACTTTGAAGTTTTGGTGAGGAAAAACGGTTCGATGAATCAATTTGAAAATTTACAAGAATATTGATGATTTAAAAATCTATAAATTTGCATACCAACGCAAGCCATGCAATCAATATTTGCAACGAAAAAAAAAGATTTACGAAAAGACCACAAAACGTCGGTTTTTAGTACTTTTTTTAAACTAACGGTGAACGGTAAAAGAAATTAATTTCTACAAAATCATAAAAAAATCTTGTAAAACGCTTTTTCAAATTTCCAAAACTGTCTTTGAATTTTTTATAACGTCATTATTTGCTGAGATATTGGTAATCAAGGCTAAAAGTGTCTTCTTTCATTCAAAGTCAGATAAACCATGTCAAAAAAAATCGTACGAAAACAAAAAAAAAACTGAATTGAAGCTGAATAAACAAGGTATCTGATCATGACATTTAATTGACTCAAAAAAATTTATCCATAGAAATGAGGACCTTCAAAAAAAATAAAAACAAAATAATTTTGTTGTCTCGTCTCATTTTTTGCAATAACGCAATAACGGTACTTCAAAAAAATTTGTTTGCAAACAAATCTCGAAACAAAAAACATAAAGCTGTAAAATGCTTTTTATTTCAACTCAATACGACCACTTGTCACAAAGATACAGCTCTTCAAAAAACGCTAACAAAAATTGAAAAAAAATTTGTTCCTTTAATATTGTTGACTAGTGTAATAAGGGTATTCATACAAAAGTGAAAAGTCATCGTAAACGTAGTACCTAAAGTTATTTCGTAAATCTGTCACATTTTGTATCGAAAATAAGACAGATTTACGCAGTTTACAAGTTTACTACGTTTACGACAACTTTACACCGCAGCATGAATAAACTTGATATATATTTGTTCTTAATCCACTTCCACTCAAACGAACGACTTGCACTTCATAATATTTTATACACCCGTGGGAAAATACATACTTTCAACTGTCACGGGAGAAATTCACCGTTTAATAAGACTCCAAAGAGTGAAAAAGGCAACCTTTTTCACTCCTATTGCACCTTAATGGAGTTAATTATACGGGCTTAAGAGAGGTTCACATAAAACAAAAAAAAGTATATGTAAGAGGTCAGGGAATAGAACCCGAGTCTCTTTGCATCAATAGTCTTGCTGGCTAACCGATCGGCTAACATATACAATATATTGGATTAAATCGGAACTAGTTAAATCTTAGATGTTCTCCTATATAAGGCAAAAAACTAGAGCGTGCATTAAAAATACAAAACTTGTTCAAGAATAATATAAAATAATTATTATGGCTTTTATAAACCCTTAGTTTGTTAAATAAATAAATACATAGGTCTAATAAATAAATTATTAAATACAAAACTAAAACCTTGGCTTAAACAATAAAAAATATACTTGCTCGTATGCCAAACTAAATATAAATTATAAAATGGCCGATTATAGCTTCAAGACTCACCATATTCACTAATACCCGTGACACACTGGTGCTACGGATACTATAGTATTCACTTACACCACAAATGTGTCACGTTATACCATGCTTAAGCTACGAGAGCAAAATGGAATGAGCATGGTATCAAAACTTGGGCTTTTTTCGTAGTATACGTTAGTATACATAGCCTCTTAATGACACAAGCGTTGTTTTTTTTCCTTGGTGATAATTTCAAGAACTTAATTTCAGTACAAAATCTGTCAACTTATACTTAACAGGATGTATGTCACCCATTGTGGTTTAGCTAATACCATAGTATCCATACCAGTGTATCTCAGGTATAATACAAGCAATATAGAAAGTAAGTAACACAAACTTACATAAATACTGTATAACAATTTAGCAGGATGACTATTGAAGCGATAGCTCCTTGGTCAGGTCATTATATGAAAGCAGTCTAGAGAGATTAAAGAAACGTTGGTGCTAGATACACAATGTGACTTACTTGCTTTATATTGAAGTCAAATTTGGGAAATTTTTAAATTGAGGACTTCAAATTTTGAACATAGCCTATCGTTGAAATGCAAAAAAAACTGCAAATTTGGAGCCCTTTTGCAAGTTCCTAGCATGCTTGGTTCCTGAGATACACGATGTGACCTGCTAACTTCACTGTGAAGTTAGCAGGTCAGTATGAAATTTTGTTCAAAAAAAGGACTTCAAAATTCTGACCTAGCCTATTCTTGAAATGCAAAAAAACTGCAAATTTGGAGCCTTACTGCAAGTTCCTAGCACGTTTGGTTCCTGAGATACACGATGTGACCTACTTGCTTCATATTGAAGTCAAACTTGGGAAATTTTTACATTGAGGACTTAAAATTTTGAACATAGCCTATCGTTGAAATGCAAGAAAAACTGCAAATTTGGAGCCCTTTTGCAAGTTCCTAGCATGCTTGGTTCCTGAGATACACGATGTGACCTGCTAACTTCACTGTGAAGTTAGCAGGTCAGTATGAAATTTTTTTCAAAAAAAGGACTTCAAAATTCTGACCTAGCCTATTCTTGAAATGCAAAAAAACTGCAAATTTGGAGCCTTACTGCAAGTTCCTAGCATGCTTGGTTCGTGAGATACACGATGTGACCTACTTGCTTCATATTGAAGTCAAACTTGGGAAATTTTTAAATTGAGGACTTCAAACTTTGAACATAGCCTATCGTTAAAATGCAAAAAAACTGCAAATTTGGAGCCTTACTGCAAGTTCCTAGCACGTTTGGTTCCTGAGATACACGATGTGACCTACTTGCTTCATATTGAAGTCAAACTTGGGAAATTTTTAAATTGAGGACTTCAAATTTTGAACATAGCCTATCGTTAAAATGCAAAAAAAACTGCAAATTTGGAGCCTTATTGCAAGTTCCTAGCATGCTTGGTTCCTGAGATACACCATGTGACCTGCTAACTTCACTGTGAAGTTAGCAGGTCAGTATGAAATTTTTTTTTTAAAAAGGACTTCAAAATTCTGACCTAGCCAATTCTTGAAATGCAAAAAAACTGCAAATTTGGAGCCTTACTGCAAGTTCCTAGCATGCTTGGTTCGTGAGATACACGATGTGACCTACTTGCTTCATATTGAAGTCAAACTTGGGAAATTTTTAAATTGAGGACTTCAAATTTTGAACATAGCCTATCGTTGAAATGCAAAAAAACTGCAAATTTGGAGCCTTATTGCAAGTTCCTAGCATGCTTGGTTCCTGAGATACACCATGTGACCTGCTAACTTCACTGTGAAGTTAGCAGGTCACTAAATTACACCGTTATTTGGCGAACTGCAAAATCGGGAATAGAAATGCAAAAAAAATGCAAAAAAAACTGCAAATTCCTGTCAAGGTCCCAATTACGTGGGTGAAAGTTGCCCTGCTAACTTCACAGACGTTTGCCTTTCTCTGTTAGCTGGTGCAAACTTTTCGCGATTCCAGCAAAATCCTTCACAAATCGTCGATAGTACGTGGCTAGACCAAGAAAGCTTCGGAGTTGATGTTTATCCTGTGGTGTTGGCCAATTCTTTACAGTGTCAACTTTTTCAGGATCAGTCTTCACTCCTTGGGAAGAGATGATATGTCCCAAGTATTTTACCTCAGACTTAAAAAATTCGCACTTGTCTGGATTCAATTTCAAGTTTGCTTCTCGAAGCCTCTGGAAGACGGCCTTAAGGTTTCCACAATGCTCATCAAATGTTTTACCATAAACGATGACATCGTCCAAATAGACTAGGCAAGATTTCCAAGTAAGTCCTTGTAAAGCGCACTCCATCAAACGCTCAAATGTTGCCGGAGCGTTGCATAGTCCGAAAGGCATCACTTTAAATTGCCACAGACCATTTCCTGTGGAGAAAGCCGTCTTTTCTCGATCTTCTGGATGGATTTCTACCTGCCAGTAGCCACTCTTTAAGTCCAATGTTGAGAACCATTCAGCTCCTTCCATCGCATCCAGAGTATCGCTAATTCTTGGCAGAGGGTAGCTGTCTTTCTTTGTCACATCGTTCAGCCTCCGATAGTCCACACAAAATCGAGTACTTCCGTCCTTCTTTTTGACAAGAACAACTGGGGATGCCCAAGGACTTTTAGAGTTTTCGATTAGCCCATCTCTCTTCATTGTCGATATCATCTCTGCAACTTCGGTTTGTTTGGCTAATGGGAGACGTCTTGCTGGTTGTCGAATAGGTCTCGCGTCTCCTGTGTCGATTCGATGCTGCACCAGTTTTGTTCGACCATACTGCCCACTGGGTGACGATAGTATATCAGCGTACTCGTGAAGGAGGCTTCCAGCAACACTAAGCTGACGTTCAATTAATTTGGATGACTTCAGAATTTTTGCCTTCATAGAGTTCACTTTCCCAGGGTCCACAGATTTGTGTGTGTCAGCTTCTATGATTTTAGTTATTGCGGATACGGATTCACACCTTCCAACAACTTCTCCTTTTCTAAGCTTGACTTCGTACGGTTTGATGTTGAGTATGCGTACAGGCACCATGTTGTTCTTTGGTTCCACAAGTGTCTTCCCAAGGATGATGTTTTGGGAAGACTGCTCAGAGTCTGGTTCCACCATTAGATATCGATGGCTACCCAAATCACCCTTTATTTTCGTCCAAACGAACACTTCTGAAGAAGGTGGCAGGCAAATATCTTCCTTAATGATGGTCCTTAGTGTTGATGAGTTTTTGTTGCCATAAACCATAGGAATTTCCACATTTTGGTACTTAAGAACTTGCTTCCCGATATCAAGAATTACTCCATGCTCTTTCATGAAGTCGATTCCAACGATGCACTCGTCACATATATCTGCTACCAGAAACAGATGTGAAAACTCTAGTTCTGCCAAACGGATCGTTAGACGAACCTCTCCGTACACTCTGGCTGCCTCTCCTGTTGCTGTTTTCAGACGGTAGGCGTTGGTTTTATGCAACCACGTCATCTTCACCAAGTCCTTTCGAACAATGGAGGCAGTGGCACCGGTGTCGATCGTAGCCACTTGCTTCTTGCCGTTTAGTGTTGCCTCCACAGTCAGACTTTTGTTGTTTCGTTTCGTCTGTGAGACCTGGATGGTGGTTCTGGGGCCATCGATACCAGAAACCAGCTTCTGCCCCTCGAAGTTGGTTCTTACTCGTTTCCCGGTTGAGAAACGGGGCGAGTAGGTGTATTGACATTGTTGTTGTTAAAGTTTCTGCTTCCACAATGTTGACATGCAGGTCTTCTAGGTGGCAATCTGCACTGGCGTTGAAGATGTCCGGTCTTGTTACAATTCCAGCATCGAGCAGGTCCATCTCGCTGGTTCCTTTGGAATGCAGTTCTCTGGCAAGAACACTCCTCAATTTCTAGTTCTCTTACCCGATGAACTCCTTGAGAAGCCTGTTCTGCTGCTTCCATAGTCAGGGCGAACGCCAATGCTTCAGGGAGTGTGCGTTTTCCAGCCGTTCGAATTGCTCGCTGAAGGTTGATGTCAGATACAGCACGAACAAAGGCTTCTGTTGCGAATTGGTTGATGATTTCATCTCCTGCAGTTGGATATGCCAGATGTGCCAATCGTTCGATGTCTGCTTGAAGCTGTTGCAGAGTTTCTCCCCTCTTTTGGATTCTAGTATTGAGTTGAACACGGAAGACTTCTTGCATATGGCCATCTCCAAAGCGTTTGTCAATGGCCTGAACAAGAGCACTAAAGTTGCCACTCTTATCTGCTGGTATGGTTTGCAGCAGTTCAGCAGCAGTTCCTCTGAGGGCAAGCGTCAGAGCTATGTATTTGTCCTCCTCATCCCAGCCATTTGTTGCTGCGGCTGCTTCAAACTGCTTCTTGTAGATTGACCAAGAAGTTTGTCCATCGAAGGTTGGGGGATGCATCTCCTTTCTCCTAGGACAGTCACCAGATCTTTCTCGAACCTTCATTTTTCTTACTTTGTCCAATTCCTTAGTAATGGATTCGATTTTATCTTCCACTTTTTCGAACTTTGATTCTACTGTCGACAATTGCTTATCGACATTAGACAATTGTTGATCGACAGTTAACAATTGTTTATCGATAGAAGAAAATTGTTTATCGACACGCTCGTCAAGGGCAATAATTCTATTGTCAAAGGCATCTAACTTACATTCTAGCATATTTGTCTGTTTTTCCAGTAGACACTTTTGTTCTTGGCTTTGTTGCTCGAATCGTTCGAGAAGATTCTTTTGTTCACTACGTTGCTCTTGGCCTTGTTGTTCAAATCGTTCGAGAAGATTCTTTTGTTCATTCCGTTGTTCTTGGCTTTGCTGTTCTAGAAGATTCTTTTGTTCTTCAAATTTTGCGAGCAGCTGAGACAGCATATTGGTCATGCCCGATGTACTTACTTGTTCTTGCTGTTCTTCCATTTCAATATCGAATATAAACGTGTCCGGGTTTTTTCCACATCTTCTTAAATCTTCTTGCAGACGAATTATAAGATCATTCTTTGTTCCAGCAGTAGGAAGATCTCGCTTATTCAGTTCTGCCTTGAGTTCCACTACATTTAAATCATTCAAAGATTTACCCATTGTCTTTTTTTTTTTTTTTTTTTACTTTTCACACAATAAATTTACTGAGTGCACAGATAAATTAAGTTTTATTCCACTTCTAACACCAATGTAATATTTTCTCAGGTTCGTTAATAAAACTTATTTACTTTATTCAAAACTTCCACTTATTTATTTCGCAAAATAAAACACTTTACTTTTCTTACTACAAACAAAACGATTTATTATTCACCACTGAATTAGTTCACAAACTTTACTTTTCACTTTTATTACAACCAACTTTATTCATTCACGATTAAAAATAAACTGTATCGCTGCCGTTCAAACATGTGCCTTTTATACTTGTTTTCCAAACTCTGGAAATAAGGAGAACGTTCTAGTCTCTGCTTCCAGAGCTTTCCATAGGGGAAATTTCCCAATAATTTCCCTTCCAAAAGCTTTTATTTCACAGCTGGTAAATCTGCTATAATCCGGCAGATGGCGCTTCCTTCGTTTGAGAGTTGCTATAATTATTGCTAATAAGGGTATGTTTGCACTGCGACCGTAAGCTTTATTGTGTCCGTTTGCTTGCATTTCGGAGTCGTTATAGTTCAAATATGGAAGGTTATTACAATATTTTTTTTTTAATGACCAAACATTTTTACTTCCTTTGCTTTGGGACATTGTGGTATTTTTTGCCGTTATTGGTAATGCAAAATTTGGTTCTTTAAATATGATCGTTACAGTTCTTTCTAGCTTGTTTAAAATTATTTCAGTTTTCCTCAGTGGAGTTGGATTTATAACAACGGAAATTTACTTCTCTAACCTTGTTAACCTCTTTACAGCTCGAATCAAGAATCAAACCATAAGTTTTCTTTCGGTTTGATAGATTTTAAAAACTTGCAGATATGAAACAATATGGTCTGCCTGCAGGCGATAAAGTTTCTTCCTCTAATTTTCCTTAAGGTATGCAATATTAAATATATGTACTTAGTACATAACATACAGTGGCGAACAAAAATGAGTAGATGTCTAAGGAAAAAGAAAACCAAAGGAAAATTTGCCCTTTTGAGCACAAATTGACTGGATTTTTCGAATAAGGTAGTAAGACGAAAAACAACGATTTCTCGAAGATGAATGGAGGTATTTAAAAGATAAAATAACTATGAAGTAAAATGTTCATACTTCAGAATGACCACAAACATTTTTCGAAAAAAAATACCTCGAGAAAAAAAAATAACCCCAAACCTGTATAAAAAAATGCATTTTTTTAAATCTTTAGATTCGAATATTTAAAAAACGTGACGTGATAGAGCAATTTCAAGGCCAGATTCGAACTCAGCGCATCAAAGACCATTATAAAAGTATATATCTTAGTTCATGTTACAGACAAAAATTCTTAGTAATTTCTTAGCGCTTTCGACGAGTAGATTTTCGAAAACAGTAAAAAACGTCAATTTTTGATTAGCGCTTGAGTCCAAATGGGTTGTCGCAGAAAAAAACCTTGAGTAGGAATTTATTGGAAATTGTGTATACTTTCAATGGTACTTTGATGTTATTTTCGAATAGTTGGTTATTTTCGAGCCATTAGTGAAAAACTCCCAAGAAATACATTTTTGCATCATTTTTTGCATTTTGTTCCATTTTGCGTCACGAAATTTTGTTGGCAAACCTCAGATTCAGATTCAGCACCCCCAAAAACATAAGGGAGCAAACAAATCAAAACTACCCCACAATTTGCTCGCAAAGAGCCTTTTTGAGCACAAATTGACTGGACTATTAGGTATTTAAAAAAAAACTATCTTCAAGAAAAAATGCTCAGAGGATACAAATCTGTCAACGGACTGTGTTTTGGTATGAAAAAAAGGAAAAATATGCGTTGAAGGAGTTATCGTCCAGGCCAGCCGAGAATGTTTACTGATGGGGTGGCATGGTTAATTGAACGATTGATGCATAGAAAGGACTGCAAGACAACAAAATCAGTTGCTACTGATAAATAGGAACGTCACAATGAGTAGACAGCCATAAGACCTTTACAAAGAATTCAATTGGTAGCAGTTGTTAAACTGAAATAACCAGGGGCCAAATCATGTAAAATGAAAACGATCTATACCATATCTAAAGAGAATAATAAGGACAGCTATCTTCAAAACGATATCGTCCGATCATTTTCGATTTTCGTCACATTAGGCCCCAGCACTTTCTGACACAAGAATGTGAAAGTACGTCTTAAATTCTGCAAGGATCACAAAAACTGGTAGTGTTGAAGATTCAAAGCCACCGGCCGATGGACGAAATCCTCTGAACAAAAGATACTGTTCGTCTCGTAATTCATAATTTTGAATAAGCTAAAATACTCGCTTATTTTATGCAACCCACTTCCTTCAAACTTAAACGTGGTTGTTGATTCTGAGTTTAACCCAGATGGTTTCCGAAATATGTAGTCCAATAAAACTTCTTAGGTTGGTTTTTTTGATGATGGTGGACTTTAATTTCCTATAAAATTTTTCTTATTTTACAATATAGATTCTTATATATTATTTACTTACGTTTAGTTCTTTTTTCTTTTATTTTCTTTATAATATAATTTACAATTTATGAGTTTCTTAGTTTTTAGCTATCACAAGGATTTTCTGCTTCCTGCGAAAGAACAAATTAAAATGGCCGATTAAGAATAGAATTAATCTAGATTTGCCGCGTGGAATTTTGAGAAAGAGACAGTCTTATATTGCATCGTGTATTGCACCCTTTTTATCTTGACATCGATTTTATTTATTTGTCATCGAAAGGTGTGGTGCCAAGTTCGCTTAACACTCCCCCCTGGTAACTGGGTGAAGACTCAGCTTACCACATTCCTCGAACTTGTGAACATCTAGTACCGCGAGTTTGACAGCCGGACGGGTGTAGATACCTCCAGAGGTTTGTACCACTGCACTTCGTACCGTGCCGTCTTTTCCGGTTATAGTCCTCAGAACTCTCCCTTTTGGCCACGATTTTCTTGGACTGTTGTAGTCTATGATTATGACAATATCTCCTTCTTTCAACTGCCTTTGCGGTGTAAACCATTTTGTACGTCTAGTCAAATCTGGTAGATATTCGCGAAGCCATCGCTGCCAGAATGTTTGGGCGTACTTTTCAGCGGCTACCCAATTTCGTCTTATCGCAACTCCGTCGTCAACGGTCTCTGCGATCATTATTTCTTTATTAGGATATCCGAGTAATAGATGATTGGGGGTAAGTGCTTCACTACTTTCGCAGTCGATTGGCACATAGGTAAGGGGTCGCGAATTCACAATACTCTCAACCTCCGTCATCATGCTCAATAATAGTTCGTCACAAGGATTACGTGTAGGCGAAATTTCAGTGAGTGACTGCTTAACGGATCGTACCATACGTTCCCAACACCCACCCATGTGTGGCGCCGCGGGTGGAATGAAGAACCATTTTAATTGTAACTCAAATTCTTTTGCTATTGCGTGTTTATTTAAATCTCTTATGGCCTGCTGCAGCTCGTTATTTGCGCCGCGAAAATTTGTTCCGTTGTCGGAGTATACTTCCTTTGGCATTCCTCTTCTAGACACAAATCTTTGAAACCAAGTATGCAGGAGTCGCTTGAGAGGCTGTGGGCTATTTCAATATGGATTGCACGTACAGTGAGACAAGTAAGCAGCATGCCCCATCTCTTTTCCAAACGCCTTCCGACCTTTACATAGAGTGGTCCAAAATAATCCACTCCTGTGTATGAGAAGGGCCTCTGGAATGGTTGAAGTCGCGCGGGTGGTAGAGCTGCCATTAGCGGGGGATGTGGAGTGGCTCTTTTGTTCTTGCAGTGCTGGCAATTATTGATAACCTTTTTTAAAACGCGTCTCAGGTTCGGAATGAAGTAATGTTGTCGAAGCTCGTTCACTACTGTTTCGTTGAAGAGATGGTAGAATTTGTTGTGGTATTCGTCTACGATGAGTTGAGTTATTGGATGTTGTTTGGATAGAATGATTGGTCTCTTAGTTCCCAACGAGACATTCTGTATTGCATCGATTCGTCCGGCCATCCTTATCACACCGTTATTATCCAAGTATGGAGAGAGTTTATAAAGCGGGCTAGTTTTTTCGATGATGACTGGACTCCCGGAAGTTGCAGCTCTGGATAATACTTCGTGTTCATTTAAAAAACTTTCTTTCTGGCATTGTTTGTAAAGCAGGATCTCAGCTGCTTCCTGTTCGTCTTTCTGGAAAATCGGCGTTTTTGAAGGTTGTCGCCATTTTCGAGCAAAGAGTTTGGCGAAACGATAAATAAACATTAATGTCTTCAAGAGACTTTTCCATTTTGAGAAACGAGTATAATCCAAAACAAACGTTTTAGGCTCTTCGTAATGTAAGAAACATTCTTTGACTTCTTCATTACCGGCATCAGAGGAAAGCGCCGTGGACTCCTGTTGTGGTGGATGAAGTGGATTTTGATACAACAGGTCTGGTCCCTTGTACCATCTACTTGAAGAGCTGAAATCGTAGTTAACTTTGTACTTTGTCGCGTCATCAGCCACGTTTTCTTTGCTTGGGACCCAATTCCAATCACTTGTATTCGAATTTTCTAGTATCTCCCCAATACGGACGGCAACAAAACTTTTGAACTTCTTACTGCTCGATCTTATCCAACTGAGCACAACTTGAGAATCAGTCCAGAATGTAGAACTTTCGAAGTGAAGTGAAATTGAAGATTAGTTAGATATCTCCTGTTAATGGATACGTTTCTTATTTTAGGAATCAGGCTCAACCATAATTTCCATTTTTGAAACTGCCGGTCTTTGATCTTCTCATCCCACTCTACTCCTGAGCGCCAAATCTCTTGAAGAATGATTTTGAGATGGATGGTGAAGTCTGCGATAAGACCGAGGGGGTCAAAAATGCACATGAGTGTTCTTAATACTTCGCGTTTTGTTGGTACTTGTTTGCCGTCCATGACCTCACCTTGCATTTTGCTGGATTTGAAAGAATATATGAATGTGTCGATGCCTGGAGACCACCACATGCCCAGGAGTTTTTCGAAGTCATTCTGGATGTGATCGACGAAGAGCTTATTTTCTTCTGAAGGTTTGGATTCCAAAGCACTTAAAACGCTTGAAGAGTTTGAGATAAAATTTCTTATTTCGAAACCCGCCTGCTGGTGAATGAAGATTACGTCTTTTGCCAGGGCAATCGCTTCTTCTTCGTTGTCTACGCTGTCCAACCAGTCGTCAACGTAGTGATTCTCAATGATCGCCTTTGACGCTCTCGGAAACTGCATTTCAAATCGTTTCGCGTTCTTATTTTTTATAAATTGCGCACAGAATGGTGAACAAGTAGCTCCGAATGTCATCACTTGCATCTGATATACCTCAACCTTTTTTTCCGCATCACTCCGCCATAAGAATCGTTGAGCATCTTTATCTTCTTCGAGAATCTTCACTTGGTGAAACATTTCACGTATGTCCCCTGCTATCGCTATCTTTTTTTCACGAAAGCGAAATAATACTGAAGGCAATGCAGGAACATTATCCGGTCCCGTCATTAGACATGAATTTAGCGACACACCTCTGACTTTGGCCGCCGCGTCCCAAACAATTCGTAGTTTATCGGGCTTATTTGGATTTATTACCGGAAATATAGGTAAATACCAGGTTCGTGAATTCGAGTTATTTGATTCTTCTTCAGTAAGCTTTCTTGCATAACCTTTCTTTAGATATTCTTCGATTTGTTTATTGACTTTTTCGATTAGTTGTGGTTGATGTAAAAGGCGTCTTTCAAGACAGCGTAGTCTGTTTTCAGCCATATCTCTTGTATTCGGTAGTTGGACGTTCTCATACTTCCACAGCAAAGGCACAGCAAAGCCATCACCTAGGAAAACAGTCTTCTCTTCTAATATCTGTACTGCTCTACAGTCCTCGTCTGAAAGTCTTTGCATCTTGGGTTTGGTGCCGAGGCTTTCCAAAGAGAAGTATTGCTTTACTGTTTCGTGTGTCTGGGAGTCCAACACATTTTGGCATTCACAAAGGTGGAGGTTAATACTAGCATCTGAATGTTCTTCTATCCCAGTACCGATTGATGCAACACCGAAGAGTGTCCAACCTAAACGGGTTTTAATAGCTGCCGGTTGTGACTCTTCACCTTCTCGAGTCTTCAAGGCCATACCCAATACCGAATGTTGAAGTCCAATTAAGATTTGCGGTTTTGCTTTAAGGTATGATTTTATTGGTAAACCTTTCAAGTGGGTGTATTGTTGAGTTAGGCTGCTCATATCCAGTGACTGTCGCGGGAGATCGAGTGACTTAACAGTGTGTGCATTTGAAAGCGAATATTTACGATGACTACCTTGGGCTGATATCTCGAACGTAATCTTCATAGATGAGTCTTCTCGACGATGAGTGTTGGCTGTCCACCTTAAACATAAAGGTTCTTTGTCGCCATTGGCATCAAGCGCAATTGCTAGTTCTTCATCCACCAGGGTTACTGAAGATCCATCATCGATGAAGGCGAAGGTGTCCAATAATTTGTTGTTGTAGTGAAGGGTCACGGGAACTATTTTAAATAGTGTTAGTGCAGCGTTCGGACGAAAGATTGTTCCACTGTAATGGGCGTTCTGCACTCCATTCTCTGTGGTTGAATGTGTTCTTTGCACGTCACTGACTCTTGTTGATAGATCGTTATTATGAAGAAGTGAGTTATGGCGATAGGTGCATCCGTCAACACCGCACAGCTGTGAAGACGAACAGCGACGAGTTCCATGTCGTCGAAGGCATATACGGCAAATATAGAAGCGCTTAATCAACTTCCATTTATCTTGTAGCTGCATCTTGGCGAAGTGTTGACATGAAGTTAGCGATTTGCAGTCGTTCTTGCAAGCAGGGCATTTAGTTTCATCTTGAGGTTTGTTTTCCTGATGAATGTTGATAATAGCTTTTGTCCTTTTAGGTGGCCTGTGATCGAGCGAATAAGGAACGGTTGAGGTAACCTCAGAAGCTGCATTTGCATATCTTGCAAGCCATTCGTTAAGAACTGACAGGTCAACATCAGTTAGGCTCTGCTTAAACATCCCCCAGCTTAGCTTTATTTGTGCTGGTAATTTCTCTACAAGTTCTTGTATCAAACAAGGGTTGTTGAGATGAGCAGAAAGCCCAGTGACCTCCATCACGCGACACATATTATCTAATTCAAGAGAGAAGTGAATTATGCTTTCTAACTTGTCGTATTTTGGTGCCGGCTCATTTCTAATCTTCTTTAGAAGTGATTGAATAATTATCTCGGGTCTTCCAAACAGCATCTTCAATGTTTTTATCACACCATCTACTTGATCTGGGTGTAGAAGTCGAAACTGTACTGCCTCGAGTGCCTTTCCCTTCAAGCATCGTTGTAGCCGAATCATATTCTCGTTGTTGTTGAACCCGCACGCTTGCGATGAATTGTTCCACCAGCTTATAAACACCGGCCACTCTTCTGGTCGTCCCGAGAAATTGATCTGCTCTTTTGACATTAAATGCCTAGCAGCGATTTGAGATTTGCTTAAAGCTGTATTCGTACACGATGTACTGAATCTCTTACTACCTTCAACGATCGGCTTATCCTCAGTCGAAATGTTCTGCCGTTTGTTTTTTCCATTCTCACCTGCACCCTTTTGCACCCACTCATGAACGCGGTCACTGACAGTATCAATCGATGCGATTGATTCTAGGTCGTCTTCCGTAGAACACTGCTCTAATATGGCATACTTTTTCTCGATGTATTCTTGATCGCGTTTTTTTTGTAATTGTCGCTCTTCTTCTAGCCTTTGTAGTTGTAACCTGGTTCTTCCTTTACTCGCTGCGGTGGCCACAGAATTGCTACTTGACCTGGTGATGACGTGGGCTTTATCATTGCCGACCGGTATACACTGCTTGTTTACTTGTATGTTACTACCCACGGAAGTGACATCCTTCGAGGAAATTTGTAGGTTGACGTTTGCAGCTGGCGCATTAGTTTTAGATTTGTCCTTTGAGGTTGAACCATGAGTCGCTTTAAGCGCCTTAATGCAATCGCTGCAGTGCCAATCCATATTTTCCACTTCCTGAGTAACTCCCACGCAGGAAAAGTGAAACCAGTTTTCACACGCACCGTCACACTCTACCATAGGCCCTTTACTAATGGACTCGTTACATATTTTGCAATTATCTTTTTGAGCAATGGCTGACGAGGATTTATGAGCATTGTGAATATTCGACCTATCACTACTATGACTACAATCACTACGAGACATAATGAAAAATATTGACTTACCCCTTTGCCAAAGTAATTGGATTATGAGTTGACCAAAGCTGATGACGTTGCAAATGAAGAGGATGACGATGATGATTAATACCCTGTGTCTGTGTTGCGCTCTGATGACGATGAGAATGATGAACTTATATGCTACCGATGATGATATGCCTGAGTTGCAAATAAAGAAGATGACGACGATGATATACAGACCCTCTGTCTGTGTTGCGACCACTGATGACGATGAAAATGCTGAACTTATGATGCCGATGATGATATGCCTGAGTTGCAGATGAAGAAGCTGACGATGATGAGCCTGAGTTGCAGATCAGGACTATGATGAAGATAATGTACGCCTGAGTTGCAGATGAAGTAGATGACGACGATGATATACAGACCCTCTGTCTATGTTGCGACCACTGATGACGACGAAAATGTGAACTTATGAGCCGATGATGATATGTCTGAGTTGCAGATGAAGTAGCTGACGATGATGAGCCTGAGTTGCAGATCAGGACTATGATGAAGATAATGTACGCCTGAGTTGCAGATGAAGTAGATGACGACGATGATGATTATGATGAGGAAGTATTTGATGGATTTGTGTCTGATATCGACAAAAAAGGGGTCTGATGGGATGTAGCGTTTTGTCACGTGCTTATGCACCTCGCTTTTGACACCAATTTCTTGAATTTCTTGACGTTTGTCCACTTGTTGATCGTTTTATAAACGAAATTAAAGAAAATGTTGATTCTGAGTTTAACCCAGATGGTTTCCGAAATATGTAGTCCAATAAAACTTCTTAGGTTGGTTTTTTTGATGATGGTGGACTTTAATTTCCTATAAAATTTTTCTTATTTTACAATATAGATTCTTATATATTATTTACTTACGTTTAGTTCTTTTTTCTTTTATTTTCTTTATAATATAATTTACAATTTATGAGTTTCTTAGTTTTTAGCTATCACAAGGATTTTCTGCTTCCTGCGAAAGAACAAATTAAAATGGCCGATTAAGAATAGAATTAATCTAGATTTGCCGCGTGGAATTTTGAGAAAGAGACAGTCTTATATTGCATCGTGTATTGCACCCTTTTTATCTTGACATCGATTTTATTTATTTGTCATCGAAAGGTGTGGTGCCAAGTTCGCTTAACAGTGGTCTTTTTCAACAGATTTATCGGACAACACGATATCTGCAAATATGCTTATGACCCCAGAGCACATTCTGTCTATCGTTATCAGTAAATGATTCTGCATCAGCACAGACTATGGGTGACTGTGCTGATATGTAATGTATGTATAGAGTTTGGCAATGTACCAACGGGTAGTTATGAAATAGAGTTCTCTGCTTTTCATCACCATTAAAAATCCTTAAAGAAAAAAACACTGTGGTTTTAAAAAACCAATCTGACAATGTAACTAAATGCATAAATCCTTCAAAGCATAAGTTGCATAGCATTAATTCATTCGTACCTGCTTCCAAAACACCTATTTTGCCTGGATCTGAAAGATTCTCAAATACAAATTGTTCTCTTCATTATATTTATGTTTAATTCATGCATTCGTGCGATTATATTCTTCTTATCGTTTTTAAAATAAAGTCACTTCAAGTTTTATCTACCATCTTGTATTGTGTTCATTTGGAAACATTTAGCATTGTCAAAAGTTGTTTTATGTACTTTATGCAGAGATAAACATTTCTCTTAGAGAGTCACCCTTCAAAAAACTTCTGTAAGTACGATACCATACCAAAAGCCAATTCATATACAGAAAGATTTATGGCAACGAAGCACTAATCGATTTCTTATTTTGTAGTTTATATTATACACAAAGACTTCTTCAAAAGTTTTCCAATAGTACTCTGAATCCAGAGTCTCAGTATTGTTTTGTTCTCCAAAATTATGTACTATACATAAGCAACAGGAGAAAACTGAAGTTTTTGTGTGGTATGTCGTAGGTATCAAAATGTTTCTTCTGCAAGTGGCGCAGGTAAAAACTTCAATACAACATCGTGTTCTAAGAATACGGAAAACTTTTTTAAATTTGATTTGGATCTCCACAATGTAGTTCGATAAGGAGTTTTCTAATTGTTGTAATATATTTAGGAAAAAGTTGAAATTGACAAAGAACGTAATTATGAAGCATTTTGCGAGATTAGGTCAAGAGTATTGGGGTCCAATACTGTTTTTGGTGCCCCACGTGGTCGAGTTAAAGGTAATTTTGCTTTTGCTTTTGCTATTCTGGAAGTTTGATTAACGTTTTCTATGATTTTTCAAGAAAAATCAAAATAAATTTTCAATTGTTCAGGTTGCATGGAACTACATACCTAGAACTTTTGAAAATACCATGCAAGTAATTAAAGAAAAATTTTTCGATGCATCAATCTCGTTCTTTCAATGGTATAAACAACTCGTAAAAAAGATTGGAGGTCAAAAATAAGAATGAGATCTGATTTATCGTAAACTCGTAAATAATATATTTTGTAAAATATTTTACTGATGGAGTCAGGTTAAACTGATGAGAATGTATGTATGTATGTTCTCGAAAACTTTGACAAATAAAAGCATTACATCGTATAAGAATGAGAATTAGAAATCTTTCAATTAATCTAGTCATGCTATTTGATAACTTGAAAATATGCAAACAAAAGTTTTAATAACCTTAAAGCGGGAACAAATGGGGTCTTCAACTTCGTATCACTCACTTACACTTTGGTGATTAGATCGATTATCTTTTACGATGTGGTAAATTGTGACAATTTATGCAAAGTCCAACAATCGATTAGTTTGTGCATAAGTGGAGCCCTTGGTAGTTGGTAGTTGTCACCCATAGCCACGGAAATTTGTATTATTTCATGGTTTCTCAGAAAAGGCTTTAACGAATTGGATGAAATTTTCAGAGTTGAATCGTATGCGGAAGAAAAGAAAGTGATTTCATCAAAATCCGTCCACTTCCCTGCCCGCTTTTTATATCTTGATTTCGCAAAAACTGCTCTAACGGCTATTGAAGGTATCAAAAATTGTTTGTTCGAGCAAGAAGAATCCACATAGTCGTTCTAAGGGTAAGTTTTTACGCTGAACTCAAATCCATTATCCGTGTTTCCCTATCAGCTCTGGTTTTCGAGATATTACCGTTAGCAAGTGCAAAAAAAACTTTTTTCGCCATTCTTGGGCTTATGTAACTATGCAAATTTAATTTTTTTTTCAAGGTGTATATTTCTGATAGGTAGTACTAATCTTAATCTTCAAAACTCAGCTTTAATCGTTCCAATATCTCTTTTACTTTTTGAGAGATATTAAATTAGTTATTAGTCCTCATCTGACTACAAATAATCTTAAAAATGCTTTCTCTTTGGCTTACGTCGTTTTCGACAAGAGCAGGTAAAACATGTTCTAAAAAGAGTTTTTAGTGTAGATTTCAAATCTGAAAATCCATTTTTTGCTATCAGCTCAACTTTTGGAAATAAATTAAAAAATCACCCGTTTTTACCAAAGTTTTTTTTTTATTTTAAATAACTCTTACAAATTAAAACAAAGTGTAATGGAACTGCACGGTTTATATACATTTTGGTTCGTTTCATGTACAAGAGACCAACAATAGTCACTGAACATAACATCATCCCAAAAACCTTTGTAACATTTTCCTATTCTTTCTAAATCTTGGTGAAGTCGCCCTCCTTGATCATCACAATATATTGAAAAATGCAACGGAGGATTTCTCAAAAAGTAAAAGAGATATTGGGACGTTTAAAGCTGAATTTTGAAGATTAAGATTAGAACTTTCAGAAATCTGTTCAACACAAAAAATAAAAATCAATTCGCATATTCACTTTTTAACGGTAGTATCTCGAAAACCAGAGTTTATAGTGAAAAACGGATAACGGATTTGAGTTCAGCATGAAATATTACCCTTAGATCAACTCTTCTGCACCCAATGCAGGATTGCATTATTTTTCTATTTGCCTTTTTTTGATGCCAAATAGCTCTCGAACCCCATAGGTTTCAGCTCATCGACTGAAGTACATGCAATAACTTTTCCAACGATGTAAGAAAATTACTGTTGACTTGGAGACCAGCTTCAAATGCGGAATTGCATTATTGTTCTATAATGCGTTTTGCCAAATATCTCTCGAACCCCATAAGTACATGCTATAACCTTTCCAACGATGTACGACACATTGATGTTGAGTAGGAAGACAATGTCCAAATGCCGAGTTCCATTATTGTTCTTTTCGGTGCTTTGAAGCTGATTATCTCACGAGCCCCATGGCTTAGAGCTTAACGGCCATAGAATGAAATGATGTCCTAACAATAACCTTTTCAAAAATGTATGACACAATTGTGTTGAGCATATGGGCCACTTTGCCCATTCTCTTTTCATTAAAGATACAAAATTGACAACGCCTAAACAAAGACGATACACAGCTAAGGTTTGTAGAACGATAAAATATGATTCGTTCTCACGTAAAAATTCAAAAGGATTTTTTTTGTATATCTGATTGCGATTCTTAGTTTTTGGTTCCTAATAAAATTCGCTTTCACTCGAATCAAATCTATAAGGATCTGTAGAATATGGTTCCTTCTCGAATTGATCATGGGAGAACTATTGAAGATCTATTTTAGGAAAGGACAAGCCAGAGTTAAGCTAGATAAAGTATCGCAGTACAAAGTTGCAAGAAAAGTTTTGAAATCCTCGGGACTTCGTTGTTCCTTGAGCGATTTAAACTAAATTGACAGAGGTGATAGGTGAGATAGAGTTATACCAGAAAAAAATATATTTTTAAAATAAGACGTTTCAATATTATGTAAAAATTTTGCAACTTCGTTCTTCCTTGACCGAATTACAATGAAATTTCCCCAAGTTATAGCTGATGCAGAATTTTAACTGAACAAAAAATATTATCAAAACAGGATGTTTCAAAAAATGTCGTTGTTCCTAGAATGGTTTCTATGAAATTGACACATACATTTCAATCCTTAATAGTTGAGAGCTAAGCAACGTCAAAACACAAGTCATTTTAGATTGGCTGGTTCTATGATATGCGTGAGGGCAGCCACTGGCTGGTGGAAAATGTTGTGTTATCCGCCATTTTGGAAAAGAGTGTTGAAAAAAAGTAAATGCATTTTCTCGGCTCCTAGAGAACAAAGAGTAAAATTTTTGTATATGATTTTGTAGGTTAAAAATTTTTTTTTAATTTTTTGTTTTCAAACATTTTCGACATCATGAAAATTTGCTGTTGAAAAACTATAAAAATGGTTTTTAGCATTTATCTCACCTTTTGCTCATCTGAACGAAAAAATTTTTACTAAACAGTTTTTTGTGGAAAACCTGATTTCCTATACATTTGTTTGTATATAGACATTTTGTGAAATAAAAATATCTAAAATGCAGTATAATAAAGTTGCCAGTTTCCAGCAAATAATTCTTTAGGCAAGACTACAATTTGTACGGCGGCGCGGCGGCGTGGTGCGACGATTGTTGATGGACACACTTCAAGTGTTTTATATTATTATTCAAGAAGGGGGATCTACCTCCTACAGTTTAGGCAGGAGGGCAAGTTTTGTAAAAATATATTTGCATACAATGCAAAAAATAATTGTTAAAAAACCACAGAAAAAACTTTCAATTATGTTTTATAGCTCGTTTCTTTAATTAATTTTTTCAATCAAGTTATAGTAGTCAAAAATTTTTGAAAAATTATTTTAAATGGTGAAATAATGATAGAAATAACTGCTAAGGGTTGACGGAGAAATACAGTTTAATGTTCCATTGTCCCATCTCATTTCATTAAGCGTCGCAATTCTCAATTTTTTCAGTCGCATGGATTTGGCGCCCCAGTAAGCTGCCGCCCGGGGCACAGGCCCCGGTTTGCCCCCCATAGATCCGGGGCTGATTCCTGCAACAACACGCACACAGAAATGGTTGAGAGTTGTAAGTCACTAGGCCCTGGTTCAGGCACGTAGCCAGAGGGGGGCTTGAGGGGCTGAAGCCCCACCCGAAAATCTAAACAAAACTTTAAACCTTTCTAATATTATATTAAATTCAAATCTATAAAAATAAGGAGACTATCCAGGTAGGAATAGTTTGTTTGAATTTAGCTAAAGTTCTCAACTACTTGAAAATATGTACTTCGTTAAAAAGCAAGAGACTATTTAGATATGTTTACAATTTTGTATTGAATTTTGGAGACTATTTAGGTATTTTATTTAACTCTAAAAGCTATTAAAATGAGGAGAATATTCTACATACATATGCATACCTACATTTTATTTGATTTGGAATTGGGATCAGTAAACGACTTCAGTTATTGCCAAAAAATTACAAATTAAAAATAACCACAAATTCTATAAGATTTCAGAGTAAAACAAACCAAAATAAATAAAAATAGTGATATGCGCGTTACCAAAACATATGATTTAAAATAACTTTCAGCTTGCGGAAATTTTAAATTTATATGTTATGATTAAGAGCAAAAAAATATTAGAAGTTCCGTTTAAGAGATATTTAACAATAAAATTTGGATATGAAGAGTTTTGCTGCAAATGATTGGATATGGTCAATTTCCCCACCATTCTAACCTCTCACAATTGCACCCTTTAATATAAAAGCACTCCAATACTTTCCAATCTTTAATGATCCATTTAAAGTTGTTTACAATAAAAACCCGTGAATGTGGTAAGTTGTTATTTTTGAATCGAACCACAGATCCCTACGCAATATATACGGAAGAATCCCACAAAAAAGTATAAGCTCTCATAGTAAAATGTATCTTATGAACCCGGGGATAGTTCAGGTGAATTTTCACGAACTTTGAATTTTACCTGATATTTTTGTTACGGCATGGGAGTTTTAATACTTTTTTTTGGATTCGTAGTATAAATCTACATATTATGACGGCGCGTACGATAAGGCTATTAAATTTGTATCATTATTAAAACCCTTTTGGTTTTGTTAAGCTCAGGTTTTTAAAATTTAAATTATTTGAGTCCAGATATCTAGAATGAAATGTAGTACCTCGTGGCTTGATGGTTAGTGCGTAGGACTGTCATGCCGAAGGTGTGGGTTCGATTCCCTGCCGTGCCACCTAAAAACAGAAATGTTTTATTCGAGGTACTGCCTCTTGCGAGGAACTGACAAATCCTCCAAGAGTATACTTGTCATGAAAAAGTGCTTCTCATTAAGCCGTTCGGACTCGGCAAAAAACTGTAGGTCCCCTCCATTCCTGCCAACAAACACGCACACAGGAATGGTTGTGAGTTGTAAGTCACTAGGCCCTGGTTCTCCATGAGCTGTTGCGCCACCCAATTTATTTATTTATTTAATCTAGAATGAAATCCTGGAGATATGTTCTGATATTGTAACAACTGAAATAACTAAACGGGCTATAAGTTCAAGTTGTATCAGTATCCTCGCTGACGAAACAATGGATGTTACTGGGTGTGAACAACTTTCGATATGCCTTTGATATATCGACTGTTTAACAGATCCCAAAAGTTGTATGCTTCGGGAAGATTTTGTAGGTTTTGTTCCTGTTGATGACTAAACTTCTGAAAACTTGACAAAAACCATACTGCAGCGATGTGAAGAGCTGTATCTTGATATGAAGAAATGAGTGGGCCAAGGCTATGATGGAGCCGCAAATATGGCAGGTCACTTAAGTGGAGTACAGTGCAGGTTTAGGCATGCAACAGTATCCAAACGCTTGGTATGTACACTGTGCAAGCCATCGCTTGAACCTGGCTCTGTCTAATGCCATGTCAAGTCCTGCAATTCAAATTGCCTTGGTGTAGTAAGTGAAATAGCTAATTTCTTCCACAACCATTCAAATGCAAGTATAACTTTCTAAACACGCACCAGAGAGCCGAAAACCTCGACTTCTACGCCTTTGTGAAACAAGAGTCATTGAAATGCATGACAGTTTTATTTCCTTTATAAAGCTTTTCAAATGCATCTCATTAAGTTTTGAAGAAATAACGAGCAGAACGTGGGCGATATATCTTCGAAAGCATCAACACTTGGCAGCGACCCAAAGAAGTGATTTCCTAGTAAGCCTCATTGTGTGCGAAAAACTATTCTGTTTAACGCTGCCCTTATCAGTTTTCCTACAGAGCTATTTCTGCAATCGACCGCACAAAAGAAGTTTGGAGTTCTCTTAAGAACAAAAGAGAAAATGCCGAACATTTTTTCAGAGAGGCTTTTCAATCCGCATATCCCAAGTTGCCGAAGACTTATTTGAAGTTCAATTAAGAGCTCCAAGAACTTCATTGAAACAAACACTGCGATCCAATCCAGAAACCTCTTCTACTGAAGCCTATTTTAGAGTGTCTAAACTGATTCATTGCTTCCAGTGACCACAGCTGGTGTTGAAAGAACCTTTTCAACTATGAAAAGGATTAAAATAGTATCCCGAAGCGTTATGGGGAAGGAAAAATTAAGCTCTCTTGCTATGATATCTGTTCATTCGCATATTAATGTGGATCCAGATAACGTGATTGAAGCCATGTGAAAAAAATCAAGACGTCTTCTGCTTTAAGAAAATGTGTACAGAAAAAATATTTAAGAATGTTCTATTTAAAAACTAATAAAAATCAATAAATTGGAATAAATATAGTTTTTTGTTTAAAGAATTTCTGGTAAAATTAGGAAGCAAGCCCCCTCCAAAACAAAATCCTGGCTACGGCACTGCCCTGGTTCATCACGAGCTGTTGCGCCTCCCAATTTATTTATTTATTTTATCCATTTGAATAGGGTTACGTTCGGGTTAAAAAAGTTGAACAATATTGTTGATCATTTTAAGTGCACACTTCCCACTTTTAGGAGCATATTTAACAATTTTTTTTTTTCGTTTCTTAGGTGCATGAAAACCTCGCAAAGGAAGTCGCCCTTATTATGATTCTCAATTATCAATTTGATAATTGCTAAGTATTGAAATAGGGTATTTCAAAAGTTTAAAAAACTGTAACAAACAATAATGTTCTTGCAACTCCCAACGGCCTACATCCTTTTCAATGATGAATCATTTATCAATCAATTTGTTAAATATCAAAATTTAATATTTATTAATCATCAACTGATAATTGCCAATTGTTATAGGGATGAGTTTCTTCAAATTTTTGAGCACAAAAATAAAATAAATAAACTGAATAGGTGCTATTGATAAGGTGAATGTGGCTGTGTAGCCAAAATTGTCAGATTCTTTTACCGATACAAATACGTTTCTTTTATATAATATATATTGCGGGTGGGAATGGTGCAGTGGATGTAGTGCTTGACTGCTAACTTAGAGGTGTGGGTTCAAGCCCCATTCTAAGCAGCATTTTTTTTGTATATTCTCCCAGCTTAACTGGACGCCACCCGTGAGATTTAATGAGATAATAAACACCTTGATCTCAATTAGCTGTGCCAAATCTTTCCTATCTTCCTACTCTTTCTAACTAGTGCCATGCAATCATTGTATATCCAATCTATAGTATTCTCATGAAACACGATTTTGTAGGTAGACATTTGGTCGATAGGTTCGCTGTGATCGCCTTACCGAGATCCCTTAACAAAAATTAGTATTACATTTGGACGCACGAGCTTTTTTTCTTCATGAGAATAATATAAAATTTATATACAATGGTGCAATTCAGGTTTGCATTTAAAAGACCTTAGGTCTTACAGGCATATAGTTAATATTAAAAAAAAAAAAGGCGAACAACCCTATGTATTTTGTTTTCTTTTCTTAATCATTCTTATAAAAACAGCATTTACGTGAAAATGTCGACCAAGAGGTAAGTGACCATGCCAACGGATATTTCTTATTAAATTCTAACATTTTGGTATCTTAATAGTTTTTGTTTGCCATTTGTCAAATGAAGCATAGCATAACTTCCATGTTCCATCACATATAAACATAAGAAAATCAGGTAAACTGTGGCGTATGAGTGTTTAATTGAATTGAAAGTTCTGCTGCGAAATGATAAATTTGTAAATTTACTTTTCTTTTCAACTATTGCCACGCAGTCTTCTCTTAACCATTCAATATTTTGATCACAGCTATTTTGATCTTGTAGACTCAAAAAAAAAAAAAACATACAATGCAATTGACCCCTACTATATGTTTTTTTTTATATGTTTCCCATATGTCATGAATCATTCGAAATATAGAAATAAAACACTCCCAAACAATCGTATCAAAGTTGTTCGATTGCAAACAAATACAAAATAATAAAAATAAATTAAGATTTTGGAGCTATTGTTTCCTTCCCATAAATGATAACTAGTGATAAGAATGACAATGATCGCGCCAAAAATAATTTCTTTTAAATAATTGTTTTTGGTATATCAAGTCAAGACACCCCTAATCTTTAATCTTGATCCAAGTAAATATATTATACACACACAGATGTTCAGTAAACAAATACATATGTATGAATGTATGTGTGGGTAAATAAATATGAATATTCTAGGTTTTAATTCTTAGAAAACTTGGTCCCAGTTTGTCAATATTTCTTTGTCAATAAATGAATGAAACTGAAATGATTCCTACGTAGCGTGTATCATAAATAATTGCAGAAGTTCGTTCAGCTTTTGTTCTCACCAGCTGAGATGTGTACGATAGCAGGCTCTCTACATTCTTACAGCTATCACCATATGACATTTTAATGTCAGTTCTATTTTAAACGTTCGTTGCTACAGTTGTTGTGTTGTTCGGTTAAGTTTAAGTTGAAATGATGCTGTTACTTATGGGAACTTTCACACGCCAACTTATTTTCTTATCATCTGTGCTATTGTTAGTTTTTATTTTTACTATAAATGTTAACGCCGCCGCCGACGATTCCGATGTGAGAAAAATTTAAGATATTTTCTCATCAACAAGTAGCAAATTTATAAAATATATTAAATATCATAGGCAACAACAAACAAGAAGCTAGATGTTTATTACGATTTATTACGAAGCACTCTGTCCGGACAGCATAAGATTTATAAGGAATCAACTCTTTCCTTCGATGAATGTGAAGAATCGCTTTAATTCTACTAATCTCCAATTTGTGCCATTTGGAAAAGTTGAGGTGAGATCGTTTTGAGTGATTTGTTGTTCCTATGTACGAGTATCAACATAATCTATGTACTGTACATAAATGTTCTGTCTACAGCGATGAAAAATAGTTTAATATACCTAAATCTTAATAATACATAATTCTGGTAATCATGATCACGAGTTTGATAAGGCTTGGTAAATTTGTAGAATTATATTTTTCTTTTTATACAATTTATGTGACTATTATGGTAGATTTAAAATAAAATCTCGCTTGAGAAGTCATGTAGACATCAGTTATCTTATAAGACAGGAGTGTGGACCTAAGTTTGTGAGGCTTAATTTCTGTGGCGTAAACACCTTTTGATAAAACAGCAAACTTAACCTGAGTAATGTAGCATATAGATAGCTGTTTTTGGAAAATATTCGGTATTTCTTTTTGGTAGCCCTTTATTTTGGGAGCAAAATATAGGCAAAAAAAATATTGACGCAACAATTATAGACAGCCAATTTTAATGCCACTAACGTGACAATCATTACCTTTTATTTAACTTTGAAGCAGTTTTCTAACATTTCTTGAACTATAAGCACTTGATAGTTAAGACTAATTTTCTTAAAAAATTTTATTTGAACTCTACTTATTCAATGGCAACTCGTGAGAAAAAATATGACAGATACGAACTAGTGTGATACTAAAAAATTTAAATTAGGCTTTGATGATTTGAACTTTAATGCAAATGTTTAAAAATTATTACTTAAATTATTTAAAGTGTCTTCACTATAACTTTGCGCCATTTTATTTTATTTCTCATATTTTGTGTGTCCAACATCTGAGTAATCGATTTAAGCCTAGTTTACAGTTCCCGTGGACAAAAAAATTCTATGCAAATATTCTCGCATGTCAAAAATAATTGAGGTGAAATGCGAAATTAATTGTTTGCATGATTGGCTTACAGTCTAATACAAAAAAAAATAATTGCTGTCATGGAATGTCGTACAATGTACCGGCAATTGTTTTGCATGCGAAAAAATGTTGGGTGAGTAAAAATTTTTTTTGATAGTCAGTTTACATTACCAAAATACAAAAATATTTTCACCTCAATTCATCATTTGCATGCAAATTTTTTGTTGCATCCAAAAACTAATATTTTCCATTTTTAGGCCTTAGTTTATTAATTAAGAGTAAATTAATTACTCAATGGGTGGTTTAGGCCAAGGTTAACGTTTTTTGCCTTGAATATTATTCAATTTTGTGTACAGAATAGGTGGAAAATCACTTTGAAAATTTTGATTCCTTTTCGCAAGAGAACTGTAAGCTATCCTTTAATGGCTAAACTCCTGAAAACCAAATTCCTTCCATTTCAAAGAAAAAAAAAAATCGTTAAAATTTGAAAACTATCCAATGGTTATTTGAATTAATTTAATATTTGATTTGTATCTTCTTTGAAAGTGGACAAAAAAACTGAAATTTTGACAGATGATAGAAATTGTTGATCTGAATATGAATACAAAAATTTTAATTTGAAAGTTTATGATAGAAAACGGCAATATTTAACGCTTTTACTTATAAACTCATACCTCTAAAGTGGTAGGTATAATTATAAGCATCACAATGTTGATTTCTAATTGATCGGAAAATCAAAAAATTTTATTAAAATTACCTGTTTTACATTGTGTGAACAAATCATTAACGAGCAAACATTTTTATACTAATGAATACATGTATAGGCGTTTTTTTTTTGGGATTTTATATTTAGTACAGTGAGAAATTTCCAAAAAAACGCATCCGCAGCGGCCTATATTTTTGTATTTGCAATATGGTACGCCTGAACAGTTGTCACGACAGAAAAGTAAATTTTGTGAAAGTCAAAAGTAGAAATAAACCAAAATTATTAACAAAAACTAACTTATTTGCAAGTAAAATGGGAAATATAACTATAATATTTATATAATTTATGGTTTCAATCAAATGTTTGTGTCCCTTTTTTCTTTATTTGCCATTTTCAGATACGGAAAATTGTTGGTAGACTATCGTCAAAGTAAAAAAGTCATGATTTAGTCTGCTATTACAACTTTTAAGTTGACTCTTTTCAAAATTAATTATTGTGAAAGTGAAATCAATTTTTTTTTTCTCATTTGCACTCATTTAATTTTGAAAAAAGTCATGACTCAAAAGTCGTCGTATAATAGCGGACTCATTGACTTCATTAGCAATAATTTTATAATAATTACAATAAGGACATGATTGTATCGCTAATTTTAATGCATTTACCTAGTTTTCCATTGGAAATTTTTTAACTCAACAATTTTACCGGATTAACTGAGGTTCAACGATAGTTCAAGTACGTAAGTAGCCAAATATGCTAGGACCCTCCTTGAATTTCTGTTAGTTTCAGTTGTACTAACTGGTTCAAAATTTGATCCATGGTTCAGCATTTGTGACTCATCGATTTCATCGGATCTACTGAAGGGCACCGATCGATGGTTCAAGGTTCAAGTATGTTGTAATAACAATTTCATGCTTGACCATCCTTGAACCTCACTTAAACTGCCGAAATCAGTGAGCAAAAATAAATGAAAATAAAATAAAAAATGTATTTAAAAATATATAATTTATGTATTTAATTTATTTAGCTTTAATTGTATCACAACATTAAAATTATATTAAATTAAAATTTAGCTACGCGTTTCGGATTTACAATCCATCTTCGGGCTTATTAAATTAAACTTATTAAATTAAACTATCAATCAAATAGTTTAATTTAATAAGCCCGAAGATGGATTGTAAATCCGAAACGCGTAGCTAAATTTTAATTTAATATAATTTTAATGTTGTGATACAATTAAAGCTAAATAAATTAAATACATAAATTATATATTTTTAAATACATTTTTTATTTTATTTTCATTTATAACTGCACAACATGGAGACAACCCACCTAATAGAGCAAAAATAATTTAACCACGCATCAAAACCTAAACCACGATTGTACAAGTAGCCTTAATCCACCAAAAGCAGTGACTTGAAATTGCTCAGCATCGGATCAAAATTTAAACCATGTTTGTGAAAACTGGTCCTTATAGACCAAGAGCTTTTTCATTTTATTTTTTCATAGGAGCTGCGAATAGTGAATTGTGAAATGGGAATGATCGTGAAATTTGACCTTCCATTCACTTCAGTAATCTGTTTGATTGCCTATAAATGCCAAACGCCATCAAATATAAACCCAATAAAATGTTTGCTAAGCAAATGTGAAGATAAATGCCTTGTGGAATGCGTCTTGATGTTGTGGTTTGCAAATTATCGTTATGACAGTCCGTAGAAGATATCTTGTTTGTCACTTATAAAATATAAAAATGCAAAATTTTACACTTTAAACTAATTTAAGACCTTGTTTTCTTTAGCTTAGCATAGCATAGGATAGAATCAATTTTTCATTTTGTCGAACAGTTAAAACAAAACAACCATGCACTTACGAACGACCTTTGTAATTGACTGTAATTGCTCACTACGCCATGACGATGAATTTATGGGTGAAATTTTCTCTTCACCGATTTCTTCTACAAAAACATGGTCATGACGAAGTGAAAAGCTACAGTCTAAACATTCTAATCTACAAACATAGCCATCGAGAATTCGATACAAATAAAAGTACCAATCGTACCAATGACGGCACACTAAAATCCTATTCAATCGAGTTCGATACTCGAACAAACGTTAAAAGTTTATCGGCAGCAGGATTCTACTTTAACTTTTATCGGCAGCGATTTTGCTGCAGATGTTGTTTTTGTAAATCATATAAAATTTCACTGTGCTGCGGATAGCTTTCCCAATAAAACACGCCTTATATATTATGAAGTGAATAATTCCCCCCTTACCTCGACCGCACCATTTTAAAGTAAAAAGTTCATGATAAATTTTACAATTTTGAAAATCAAAAAACACATATTGATTGCCAAATCCTTCTTCCTAAGATTATGTTGTACAATGATAGTAACATCAAGCCTTCAAGATAGGTGCTAGAATTTTTTTTATTATTTTTTGCAAATAAAAATGGATTTTAATTAAGAAATTAATCATTAAATCAACTCCTCAAAAAGTTCAGCATGTATAAAGGTTTTAAGATAATATGTACTATTATTGAAACAATGAATGCCAAATGCGTGGGGGAAATAGCAATTGATATCTTAAAAAATAGGTGTTGATTAGATGCATCTTCGGGTAAAATATCACTGTTGCACCGTTTCGGGAATACACATTTCTTTGATGCGAAAGGGTGGTACTTCCACTTTTTTGGTAATTTTAATTATTTTGAACATGAAAAAAGTTGAAAAAAAATACCTCCAGTGCTGTTGCTTTTCGGAAACATACCTTTTTTGATGTCAAAGAGTGGGATTTCTACTTTTTTGGTAGTTTCTAATATTTTATTTTAAATAAAAAAAAACTCTCAAAATATTTTCCCAACACGCGTTTGGCATCTGGAAGATTTTCCGCAACTATTTTCATGTTAAAAATATTAAAAATTATCAAAAAAGTGTGATTCCAACCGTTGACATACAACAAAAGTATGTTCCTGAAAATTGGCAACACTAAAATTTTACAGAAATGTGCATCTACTCAACACTTTTTTCTTAAGATATCAATAATAATTTTTATAATGGAAATTTTCCTAGTAATTTACGAGTTTTACATTAATTTACCATTTTCCACATATTGGGCGCCATTTTTGAAAATGGGTTCTAAGCCACAGGTTTACAAATATGACTCCTAAGCTCGTGGGGCTTCCAAGGAGGTTGGCTAGGAACCTATTTACATATATTCAGCAACTTTTTTGAGTATAAAAAACAACAAAGCAGCAGGTAGTGATGGAATTCCAGTCGTATTCTTCAAAAATAGTACTGACGAACTCAAAACCTACATCTTGATTTTTTTCAATCTGTTGTACAACAATGCTTGTGTGCCAACGAGTTTTACCAAAGCCCTAATATTTACAATTTTCAAGAAAGGAGATGCGAGTCAGCCAGAAAACTATAGAGGAATCTCTATCCTCAATTCTCTTAGAAAGATATTTGCAGGGATTCTCTATGGAAGGCTTTCCAATTGGATTGAAACCACTAATCGACTTACGAATCTTTGCCTTAACTTGCATCGCCGATGACTTGGTTTTGATAGCTGACAACCCGTTAACGCTTCTACTTCAAATTAATAGGCTAGAAGCTCACTGTAGAACATGGGATCTCAAATTCAATGCCCGGAAAACAAAAATCACAATTTTCGAAAGTAGAAAGAGTACTAGACTACCTGAAGAAAGTTGGCGTCTCAGCAACCAGCGGATCGATGTAGTACACGAATTTAAGTACCTCGGAGTCTTGCTAACATCGAATTTAAACTTTAAGAAGCATGCAAAGGACAAAAGTAGTCAAGCTAAGTTGGCACTAAACATGATGTGGCCTAAGTTATTTGCTAAGAAAAACATTAATATTTCATCGAAATATCAAGTGTTTAAGGCAACAGTCAACACTTGTATGTGCTATGGAGTACAGGCCTTTGGAGTAACCCCATTTGAAGAGTTTGAAGCTGTTCAAAGGTATTTCTTCAAACGAATATTCCGATTACCGAATTCAACACCAACCTATGCTATACATGTGGAATCTGGTTAACCACCAATTTACATTAAAAACTTAAAAGCTCATGCAGATTATCTAACTAGAGTAATGAGGAGAAGTGAAAACAGTCTGCATAAATCAATTGTGGTAAGACAACTACGTGCGAATGCTTATCCGTTTAGGGAATGGAACCAGATGGCATCATCTCATGACCTTTCATTATCTCTAACGGATAGGAACGTTTCTGAATGGCAGGATATATTTGCAAAAACCGATGACAACATTTATCGCCACCACTTAACCATAGCTCCATCGTCTGAGTCTAGAACAATCTTCAGGAACCTAAATCATATGATGCTAACTAACTAACTAACTAACTACAGGCCACACAGAGCCGATCTTTAGCAAACGTGTAATTTATGCAATAGAAGAGAACCTGAAGATATTTACCACTTCATTGCAATCTGCTCGATTTTACAAATAATATGTCGCTTATATTTCCAAGAAAGTGTTCTTACCCTTAATGATCTCTACGAAATATTAAATGGTGTTCGAGGATGGTCCAGCTTATTCAAATTCTGCAAACATGCTCTAACGTATCGGAATAATTTTTAAAGAGGACTTTAAGCATGTGTCTACTGAAACCTACCAGTTATTGCCTTAAGGTCACTTTTTTCATTTAAGAATTTAGTAAAAATTTGTTTTTATGTTTCAAATCATTAAAATTGTTATAAAAAAAACTCTAATTATCTTCGCCTTACCATTTGAATTTCTATCAAATTTTAACTGCTTTGTAAAAATACGATTTTAGTTTCACAGTTCAAATTATAGATAAATGATTTACATTATTCTCATTTTATTTATTTTGTACAATCGAATCGAAAAAAAAATTAAGAATTTATCTAGCTATCTCTATCTATCTATATTCAATAACAATAAATTGGTTCACAGTTTGCTAGTGAGCACTTTATAGGTATTGTTATTATTAATAATTGGTGGCAGTTTCTAACAAATGCTCACTCTTATTTGTTTTGCTTATTATAACCTATTTGCCCTGAGCAATAGATCCAAATCTAGCCTAAAGTTGACTTTAACAAAGACAGCCGTAAAAATAAAACACAAATTTTACCAATGAAAGCTTACAAGCACCTCAAGCTAAGTTTAAAATGATCTAATCTAAGCATTTAGAAGTGAAATTTGTGTTTTATTTCTACGGATGTTTTTGTTAACGTTGACTTTAGCTAGTTTCGGATCTATTATTCAGAGCCATTGATTTAAATCATTAGACTCTCACAAATTTGTGAAAAAAATTGTTTAGTAAGAAGCATGGCTAGTAATTGGTGAAACGAATTTCTTTTGTTATTGTTGTGCCTAGTGCAGTTCAAATGTCCCAATTTGTTTTGCTCTTTGTTACAAAATTGTTGGAAATATTTTTTTTAATTTGCGGAGTAGAAATTCAGTTAGTAAATTTGTAAATGCAGTTTACAAATACAAATTTGTGATTGCAATTGCAGTTTAGTTAAATAGGCTACTGGTGTATTTTTAAAACTTGTAATGGGTACACTTAATGCTTTTGTTGTCAACTAAACAATTTAATAAAATTAATTACCTGAATTTCTAAATAAATCTGGTTGAATTTCGAACAAAAAAATTAAGGATAGCACAACTTCATGCAGGTTGTGAAAAGCAATTTATTTTATAACTGATAATTTGAAAATATAAGATGTATGAATTAAAAGCAAAAGTCCTTTTATATTTTATCATGTCAAAATTTCCAAAAAAAAATTCTTTCGAAATTACCACCAAAACGTAGAAGGTCCTTTTAAATCATATATATTTATATATAATCATTGTATCAGAATAAGTTATTCATGAAGTCATATACAGACGCATGGACGCAAAGACGCACAAACTGACGGATTTCCTGACGAAACCTTATTTGTTTGACTTCTCCATCATCGTTATGTTAGATTTGATTTGTCACGAATGAAATTGATGTAAATAAATTAAGAAGTTAATACTCAACGCAAGCAGACAGAAATATCATGAATGAGATTTGAAAATTTTATAAACAATCGCTTATGTTATTTATTACCTTGAAGACGATTTCACCCTTGATTATTGCTAATTTTAATATACCTCTTTAACAGACATACAACGATCCAAACACTAATGAAACAGTAATGAATTGTCAGCATGGCCGAAAGGAATGTGATTTGAATGCTCAACATGCATGTGTTATCGAAAATAATAGCGAGCGGGAGTCTTTTGATATTATTACATGTATGATGAGGGGATACAACCAAAAATTAGATAAGGTAATCAGACTTTCTTTGCCGAGACATGAAAAATAAATATATTTACTTTAAAATTTGTTTAAATCATTTTTTTTTTTTTTTTATTTTCTTTAACAAAAAAGTGTGGTGCGCAATTTGGAATCAACTTAGAGGCCGCTAAAAAGTGCAGAGGAACAAAATCTATTGTTGAAATATTGGGGAAATATGGCGAAGATACTTATGCAGTGAATCCATCATTTGTGCCAACGATAACATTTGACGGGGTAAGTAAAACGTCAATTTGGTACTGATTTAGAACATAACATAAACATACATATGTAGTTTTGCAAAAATTTAATTCCTCTCGTCTGGACAAGACTTTTGAGCTAAATTTGAGATTATATTTCAACATTCAATATTAATATTCCCACATAATATTCGGTACGGCGCGGCGGCGCGAGGCGGCAAATTTTGAAGATTTGCGATCAAATTCCCTCAGCAATAATCTTGAAACTGCCAAAAAGTACCGAAATGCAAATTCACTTAACACTAATTCTCAGCTCTCCGTATAACCTATTGTGACAGAAACGTACGTCACGACAGACGTGACGTTTGGCTTTCATTCTGTAATAGCCTGATTCGTTCAGTTGCGACTGTTCTACGACTGCCTGAACACTGACACGGCCCTTCCGCCGTTCAGCAAGCTTGACGGATATCCAGTCCAGTTCAGTACGATGGTATCCTAAAGGTAGAACTATAATAGCCGGCAAAGCACTTAAGCTAATGTCAAAAGCAACGAAAAGTAGCTTTCTCTATCGTCAAAAGGGGAAAACACTCATACTTCACTTATCATCTATCTCTTTTTGGCATTCCTCTTTCACCAAATGTCAGTTTTACTTAAGTAAAGCAAAAGTGAAAGAAACTAAACGAAACTTTCCACTCCATAATTATAGTCGCGTCATATGTTTTCCGGATATTGGATTGTTTTCTTTCTACACTTAAGGGCCCCTTCGAGCATTATAGTCAGTAGCGTAGCTACAGCTGTATCAGCCGTATCAATGATACGGGGCCCCGAGATACAGAGTAGGTACTTGACGTGTGCAAGTAATTTGTCATTGAGATGCACTCGATACACAATTTTAATAGGTTCGCTCGTTGAAGTTTAGCTAGAGTTGACCCAGGTATCAAATTGAACTTATCTAATACGCTAATGCAAGTAGAAAAGGTTTATACCTAAGGCTGAGCCTCTGTTGGGAAAAAGGAAACCCATACAAAATGTTTGATACTTGGCCCCCGAAGTGCTTGCTATGCCGTATGCCACTGACAATAGTTCGAGCTTAAGATTGACTAAGGCCAAGATCTTCAGTTCAGAGTTAACTTTAAATTAAATCAGAATTAGCTTATCCTGAAAATAAATTAGCACCGGAACAGTTTTTCAGTTGAGTATTAACTTTCAGTTGTCAAAAATCTAGTGTCATCGATGTGCGATACAATGGTTATCATCCTTCTACGCCCTTGCTTATCAGAATAGGGATATCACCTCAACGGAATTGCACTGACAATAACTTTCAAGATGCCGCCACAGCTGAAAAATTTGGTCCCTAAGGGTCAGTTTTTCAGTTCAGGGTTAGCTCTGAATTAAATCAGAGTTAGCTAATCCCGAAAATAAATAAACCTCGAGTTAACTGAGGCACATCCTTTCAGTTGAGGATTAACTTCATCATTCAGTTGTCAAAAATCTAAGACCATCGATGTGCGACACCTTCGATATCATCCTTCCAAGTATTTTAGCATCGGAATAGAGATGACACCACCACGAAATTGCACTGACAATAACTTTCCTGAAAAGGACCACAATTTGGTCCCTGCGTTAACTCACCAAATTAGGCGAGCTAGCTCCGAGTTAACATAGGATTTTAATTAAACTGAAAAACTCGTTTCTGGAGTTAACTCAGGTTTAAACTCGAGACTAGGTTGATCTCGCACTGAAAAACTGGCTCTAAGTTAACTCACCAAATTATGTGAGTTAACTTGGAGTTAGCTTAGCATTTCAATTGGCTGAAAAAAGACGTTTCTATGATTAACTCAGCTTTAGTACCGAGGCTAGCATGATATCACACAGTAAAACTGAAGACACGTCCGTTCTGTTTGGGGGATAGGTATCATATCATAAGGGCTAGATTGTCAGTTCGAGATAATTCTGGTCTCGGGATTAAACCTGACTTTACTCCATCATAAGCGTATTTTCAATCAATTGAAATCTTAAGTTTACTCACCTAATTTGGTGAGTTAACTCAGGAACCAAGTTGAGGGCCTTTTCAGCTGTGGTGCCATCTCGATTTTGATAGTGAACGTTATTCACAGTGCAATTCCGCTATGGTGTCATCTCTATTTTGATACGTGAAAGGCGTAGAAGAGTGATAGTGTCGCACATCGATGACGATAGATTTTTGATGCAGAGTTAACCCTGAACTGGAAAACTGGCCCTAAGACTGGAAGATTTGTTACGCTGCTGTCAAGTTTACATTAATTCTTCTTTTTCATGGAAAGGTCACCAGACGACATTCTTTTATTATCAACTTAACGTGAATATCTGCTCTGAATTTCTTTCTGGGCAAAATTTTAAGACATACTCTCCCACGAGGGCTTAAAAATTATCTATTGAATAAATTATATTGCTATATGCAAATTTAATTAATGAATAGGTAATTGACGTACTAAAAAAATATTTCATTCGAATTATTTTCTTAGTTTGCAACTATGGTTTTATTTCCCAATTGTATTATTTCATTTAATAAACATTCAGCAAAATGATTACAATGACATTTTTAATATGGTGTCTTGCAATTATCATCGATTATCATTAGTGTACAATCGCAGATTTACATTTGAATAAAACTCATATTCGACTCGGTTGGCTTTTATTTGTTGCATATGCTCCACAAGTTTATTAATTAAAAAATCATCCTTTATCGAAACTGTCAAATACGGATGTTTATAACTGCAGTATCATTTATCTTTAATCCCTTTTCAAAATTACTGAACGTTTGTGAAAAGAGATTTATAAATATGTATGTAATATCATGTCAGGAACATAAGCTTCCCGCAAAAGGCTTTCCGACGTTGCGTTGTGGGTACCCAAATGTATGAATAAATAGGCTTAGGTGTCCTATTGCATAAAATCTAAATCGAATGACCTAACAATTATTTCGTTGAATGCCGATTGAATTGATATGTTTTAATGAGGAACATACATAAACTTCCACTTCAATACTCACCCCTTAACCACCTTTTTGTTGAATCAATTGACATCAAAACAATAAAATCGAATATGATTTCATTCACTGCAAAGGTATTAATTTTACTACCTTAGATATACTATCAGTCTCTTTTCATTGAAAAACATTTATTGTTATTGTGGTGACCATATTTCTAATTGCTTGAAAACTAAAACAGATATCGAAATAATTTTGATTTTGGTAAACATATCGAAATCTACTGAAATAATGATGACTAATTGCTATAGTAGATAACCCAGAGGCCTCACGGGTAAGTACTGGCAAGCAAGTTGGCTACCTACACTGCTTGTCAAATTCGTAATTTGCATTCCACTTGCCTCCTAATTGCTTTCCACTTGCATTCCACTTGCTTGCCTCCCAGTCCCAACTTGCTTCACTACTGGCCTTAAAAATTATGCCAGTTCATGAGCAAGTTGCTTGGGTTTGTATGTGTTAGTGAACAAATGAGTATGTATGCCAACTTGCTTGCCAGCAGGGTTCCCAGATTGAGGGGAAAAGCACCACTTTTGCTGATTTTATAATGAAAAAGGGGAAATCGAGGGACAAGCTTAAAAAAGGGGAAAAAATTCAGAAAGGACAAACTTATTAAATGAAGCATTTTAAATACATTTTTTATAAAAATTAAATATTCAAACGTATTGTCATTATAAAATATTTTCAAACTTCATTTAAAAAGAAAAAGTTCAATCTAAACATTCTCTTATAAATTTTAGTCTCGCAAGTTAATAACCCATGCAATGTCCCATTTACAAGTTTTGAGTTTCTGAAGGTTTTCCTTCGTTTCGAAGGTAAAAACCAGAAATAGATGTTTAAAGCAATGGGAATTATGGCCTGAATTCAAAGACTTGCTATGTCAGGAGGAAAAAGCAAAAATGAAAGGTAACTAAGCTCCCTATAAAAAAAAAACAATTGCAAATTTTTTGTACAAGTAGCTATTCAAAGAAATTAGCTTTATCATGTATTTCAGTCCACTTTTTGTAAATTTGGGGGAAAAAAATGAATATGGATGTTCTGTACCTCTTCCACCTAAAATGACCAAGTGGTTTGGTATTTCGAACTAACAAATTCGTGTTCAACATTCCGATCATTAAATATTTTAATGCGAATTCTATTCATATTTTTTGTCAATTCAAATCTTAGAGTTTGACGAAGATTTGAAAAAAATCTGAGTTAAAATTTTAAAATTTTGTCTGCCCTTCAATTTCGAATTATTTATAGTAATACGAGTATTGGGTCTATATTAAAACAAAAATGTATATTACACTTTTTAAAGAAAATAAAAAAATTAACCGTTGCAGCTGATTTTTACATTTCGTAAACGATTCGAAGTGAATTGAAATTCTTTCTCATTGCTCGCGGAAAGAGCCCACTAATCTTTCTTCAGAGCCCAAAGGAAATCAAAAGAGAAACTATAATAATTGTTAGATCAAAAATCGCTTCGTCTTAAAGCAGTCTTTGAAATCGACAAAATATCCTTCGGCACACGAAAACAATCTGAAATAAAGCAGCACCTAGAGCATCCGTCGAATGAACTGCATAGCGAATCAGACTGAATTTTGACATTTTTACTGTGATCCAAATGTCAAAATTGGGCCTGACTCATTCGTCGGATTCTGTAATCAGGGTGATTTTTTATACCGGAAACTGATTTTTCAAATTTAAGCCCCAAAAGTTATCTGGGCTTAGCTAAGTCCGAAAAATATCAAGGGGAGTTTAAAAAAAGCTAACATTCGATACCCAAGCAAAATCTAGGTAAAAATAATAGCATGAAAGTCAACCTTACTAGTTTCATTTCAATATAAGGGCTTGGAAACAACAGCATTTAGGTATGCATACATTCTAGCCCCAAACTTCTTATTTTTTAAGTCCGACTCCTGAGGGACTTAGGAAAAACAAATAATATACACAAATGAAGGAGTGGGAGCAAGATATGAATACTGAAAAGTCATTAAAAATTCACTTTTTCATACCCAATGTGGACACCGTCTTAAGATCCATACATCTTTCACTCGCACACAAAAAAATCCGTCTTCTTCAAGCCAAGAATTATTTTCAAAAGTGGCGCATCGGTGGATTTAGGGTGAAATCCTCTTTCTCTTTCTTTCGCACATATAATCTACCTATCTCACTGGCTGCACCTTTCTGTAAGAAGACAATGTAGACAGGCACTTTCAGTTCAATATACCCTTCCTTTTTTCACGCCTGTCTACATTGTCTTCTTACTGAAAGTCGTTCTGATGAACAGCGTGTCTACATTATGCAAAAAATACTTTCAGTTCAATATACCCTTCCTTATTTCACGCAATTAAGATCCATACATCTTTCACTCGCACACAAAAACATCCGTCTTCTTCAAGCCAAGAATTATTTTCAAAAGTGGCGCATCTGTGGATTTAGGGTGAAATCCTCTTTCTCTTTCTTTCGCACATAAAATCTACCTATCTCACTGGCTGCACCTTTCAGTAAGAAGACAATGTAGACAGGCACTTTCAGTTCAATATACCCTTCCTTTTTTCACGCCATTAGTGCCTGTCTACATTGTCTTCTTACTGAAAGTCGTTCTGATGAACAGCGTGTCTACATTATGCAAAAAAATCCTTTCAGTTCAATATACCCTTCTTTATTTCACGCAATTAAGTACCATACATCTCTTACTCACACAAAAAAACCGTCTTCTTGAATCCAAGAATTATTTCCAAAGTGGCGCATCAGTGGATTTTGGGTGAAATCATCTTTCTTTTTCTTTCGCATATAAAATCTACCTATCTCACTGGATCCACCTTTCAGTAAGAAGACAATGTATACAAGCACTAAGAAGACAATGTAGACGGGCACTAATTGTAATTGCGTGAAATAAGGAAGGGTGTATTGAACTGAAAGGGTTTTTTTTTTTAATAATGTAGACACGCTGTTCATCAAAACGACTTTCAATAAGAAGACAATGTAGACAGGCACTTTGAGGGGAAAAATTAGATCGAATATGATTGTATGGAAAAAAATTCAAATCGTTGGAGTGGTTTTTAAAAATAATTTTTTATATATCAAATTCTTAAAACATTTTTAAGGGCAAATTTTGGAATTGAAATCTTTATAATTTATTTGTGCACATATCAAAATGAAATTTAAAAAAAATGTCCACCAGCTTTTGCGATACCTACCAAATTTTCAAAAAATAATTTAAAACTTTTTTAAAAATTCAAAGATTTCTTTTTTGAAAATTTTGATATGCAATATCATATGAATTCATTTAAAATGTATATATACAAATAAATCTAAATTCGTTCAGCCGATAGTGAGAAAATTCAAAATTAAAAAAAAATCTATGAGAGTTAGGTACTATTAATAGTTGCTAAGAGTAATTTTTTTTATAATTTTTGGTAAATACCCACACTAATTTAAGCAAAAAGAAAAAAGTTTTATCAAAATCTTTGAAACTGTTTTTGATAAAAAAATTTACAGATTTCACTCCTTGAGTAACGATGGGGACATTGAAAATGACTTGCTAATGCTAGATAAATCCTTAATCTTTATAATTTATACAATATTTTTTCTCTTTTAAATTTTATCTTTACCAATTTATACATACATATCAATTTAGTTCATCTTTTTTATGAAGACCAATCCAAACATTATATTGAACTAAGAAAACTAAAAATTTGTTAAACAAACTTTATTCGCACTTCCATCTTTACTTGCGCTTAGTTACACCAAATTGTTTTTTTTTCTTCAGCTTTAAAAATAATTAAGGAAGGATAATTTTTAAGCCGTTAATCCAACAAAAATCGGAGCTCTTAATTGCTTAATACATACATTTAATTTTCCCTCCGTTTTATCTTCAACCAAATTTTGATTCTTCCCTAAGCGCAAAATGATGTTAGCATATGTATAACTACTTTTTTTTCCTATTTCGCCCTGTATTCGTTTTTCGTTTTCCAAAATCACGTTTTTTGTAACACTAAATAAAATTATATTTTCCAAAAAACAAATATTTAATGTTGGTAGTTGTTACCTCTCCCCAAAATTTGTCTTCTCTTATTCCCACTGTAGTTTTTTTTATTTTGTTTCATTTTCAAATATACAAAAGAGGTGTTTTCTTTTTGTTATTTTATTGACCCACATAAATTATTTTCCCGCTTGTCTTCTAATCTTATATTTTTCACTTACTTCGTGCGGTACCTTACTTTTTTCTTTTTGATTTAGCTTTGTGGTAGCACCAAACAAAAATTAAAAATGTCTACACCTATTGCTTGTTTATTTCGGTCTGTATTTGAATAGATTTTTCCTAACTCGTGTAACTGTTTAATTGTGGTAGGCAACGCTAACTTATATTTGATTTTCCCTCAAATATATGCCTACAAACGAATTTTCAACGCTGCTGTTTGGTACGTGTCAGAAAAATTCTATTTTTCTTATGCCCTTTGTAGTTTTTTTTTTTATTTTGGGGTTTATTACGAGTCTTTTCGAAAAAACTCGGCAAGACAAAAGTCAACCAAAAATTCTTGATGAAATTTCTATAAAATAGGAAAATATTTACTAATACAAATTAGCAATAACGATAAATCGACTTTTAGTCTAATCAACCAGTCTGTTTTGAAGAGACTCTTGCAATACGGTCCTTTATTGCATTTTCAAAAAGAGGCTGGTTGTGACCCACACTAGTAACTTCCAATTTGTGGTGCCCCGGAAGCTAGAGGTCCAATGTTATTTTTTTGTATTCAACAATTTTTGGTAAAGTTTTTGTATTTTTTTTTTTGCATTAAAAAAAAACAGTTTGTTGAATTATTATACAAAACCTACCGATTGTCAATTATAATCTAGTACATACATATATAGAAGCCCGAAACCAATATGATTATTTGTTCCTAACATATTCGAGACTAAAAACAATTCAACATTTTTTGGTAAGGTTTTTTGTAGTTTTTTTGCTTAAAAAACTGGTTATGGGATATTTTTACAAATCCTTATTTATAGAAAAAAAATACCCAAAAGCTAATACCTATCATTGTTTGTTCTCAAGATATTTGGGACGAACAAAAATTTTTCTACAATTTTGTTAAGTTTCTTGTAGTTTTTTCGATAAAAATAATTATTTGTTGAATATTTTTACAAATTTTATCAATCATTTATTATAAACTCATTTAAAGAATAAAATTAGCCTGAAGTCAATATCATTGTTTGTTCTCAAAATATTTGAGATGAAAAAATATTTTCCACAATTTTTGGTGAAGTACCTATCTTGTAGTTCTTTTTCACTTAAAAAAAAACTTTTTGTTGAATTTTTTTATAAATCCTATCAATTATCAATTCTAAGCTAGTGTGTGGACTTAAATTAACCCGATGTCATGTCATTATCTGTTCTCAAGATTTTTGAGGCAAAAACCAATTTTTTAATAATTAGTGTGTAGAATTGCTTGCAGTTTTTCGCTTAAAAAAAACTATTAATTCAATATTTTTTAAAATTTTATCAATTTGTATCTATAAACTAGCGTATAAAATAAAATAACCTCGAAGCCAATATCATTGTTTGTTGTCAAGATATTCGAGCCAAACAACTTTTTTCAACAATTTTCATCTACATTTTTTTATTAAAAAAAAAACTATAAGTTGATATACTTCTATATTTTAATCAATTCCTTATTACGTCAATTTGCGTAGAATAAAATTAACCTGAAGTCGATTTGTTCTCGAGATATCTGAGACTAAGGAAATTTGAACTGCTTCTTGAATTTATTGAAAGGTCCTTTCTGCTTGTAATGAAACTACTGTGTATACAATAAAATCCATCCGAAGTCGATATCTTAATTCTTCCTTGAGATACGGTGAACAAAAAAAGCGAAGGAACGTACGAACACACACAGACATCTCTCTACAAAAATGGAATCCGATTCTAGGGAGCGAAACGTGAAGATATGTTAAAATTTTTATTTTGACAAATCGGACCATTTACAATAACTTCCGATGGGAAGTTAAAAAATTATAACTTTTTTATGTTTTAGTTTTGTGATTTTATTGACCTATATTTGTATTCCCACTTGTAGGTATTCTTATTTCATATTTTTCATTTTCTTCGTTAATCCATCTAATCATAGCTAAACAAAACACAACAGTAAAATAATAAACAAACAAAAAACCCCCAACAAATATCCTAACGAACCTACCTGAAAACTTAACATCCCACATGCATTCTATCCTACTTACCTTTCACGCACATCGCATTCTATACTATTAATAAAAAAAATATTTACCGGCAAGCAGCGCAAACAAACCTCCCAACTCCAAGGCATCTTTGCAACTGAAGACAAGACAGACTGAACACTGAACACTGAAATGAACAGTCTCTTATAATAAACTACTAGACAGATATCAGGGATGAAATCGTGTTTCAGCAATGTATCAAAATATAAAAGGAAAGTGTATCGAATTGTACTTTTTGATTTGATTTGATAATATTTTGTCCACATTTGCTGTTGTTTGAACGTATGTAATATTTCTATATCCAAATAATTAAAAAACAACTTAGCTGTTTAAGCTGTTTATGTTAATTAACATATAAGGTACATACATACTTACATATGCGAAACTTTTATTACAAAACTGTAGGAATTTGTTGCAATACCCTTCGATTTTGCGAGATTTAAATTTTATAAATTTAATGTTTTCGATTTTTAATTACGAGATTGTTGAAACCGGTATTTTGTAGATGCCATTTTCTCGAACAAACTGTATTAATCATTTTTATTTCTTCTGTTATATCGATGTCAGCCTCGGTTCACAGTATACATTTTGTGAGGTCAGATGATTTTCTTTTTAATTTACTTTATCTTTTTCGTTGAATGCAAAAGTGGTACCTTAGCAAAGTGGAGTGTATCGAAAAAAGTACAATCTTACCGACTTTTGCAACCCTGGCAGAGATAGAAAGAAATCTTGAATGAACTATGGGACTATATTTTTGTGCTCTGTTTATTTGGGCTGTTTGTCCGCACAAAAACTTGCAAATCGACGACGATGAATTTTAGGAATATTGATTAAAGATTTAGTACCACTTTTTAATTAATTGTATTTTCGATTTGTGAAGCTTATATAGAACGTACAGCAACGTATGATATATCAAAATAATTGTCAATTATTCAAGCTGCTAATAAAACAAAAACTAATTGTCTAGGTGCACAGATTAAAGAGTTAGTAGGTGATATGTAAATGAACAGAAATATGTTATTATCTCGGCTTAGGTACGATTAAAAAAATCAAATTTTACATGTTAAATGTGAATCTATATAATCTATCTCCGGTATGAATTTGAGATTTTTAAATGCAACCATTTAAAAGATAAAAAATAATAACTGCGAAAAATCGATCAACAAAAATTATATAAAATATATAAAATATAAAAAAATACTAGGTATCAAAATTTCCTGAAACGAAACAATTTGTTATTTATTATCTTTCTTAAACTATACAATTTAGTACAATCAGCCTTAACTCTGATGTGTAGCATTTGTGAGCCATCTTTTTTAGAACTTTGAACTTACAACCAATAATATCTCACTTTGTAGATTTTTTGGAATTGCAAAATATATGTACAAAATTGTTATATTAAACTTAACCATCGATAAACAAAAAAAAATATTACTCTGGCACTTCTCATTTGTTTTCTTTTTTTGTTCGACCATTTCACATAAAACCATATTTTAAAAAACGTCATATTGCACCTCTACATTATTTTCCTATCATAAACATTTTCAAAAAATTTCCAAAGCTTAGATTTAGTTTTAGAAGCACAATGCACTGCTGAGTGCTGACTGCACTAGCTCTTGCATTTTATAATTATAGTAATATGTATAGTTAAAACTTATATTGTTCATTTTAGAAACACCAACCAAAAATTCAACCGTACCCTCCCTATCCGCCTGCAATCATCTTCTATACATATTTGTTCATTCCAAAATGAATGGTAACACCACCAAAAATTCGATCTTATCCCCCATATACGCCAGCGTTCATCTCATATTACCATTGTTCAATTTATTCATTTTAGTAACACCACCAAAAATTCGATCTTATCCCCCTTATACGCCAGCGTTCATCTCATATACACACTTGTTCACTTTATTCATTTTAGTAACACCATAATTTACTCAAAACGATCCTATAAACATTTTCAATGTTAAAAATATTTTCCAAAGGTTTTTTAACACTTATTTGGAAGGTACCGTTACTTTTTCATATAAGTTATTTTTTTCTAAAAATATTCTAGAAAGTGTAAAAACTCCTAAGTGCAAAGTTTAAAAAAAAATTGGTTATATGTTATATCGTTCTCGAACTATTTTTAAACAAAAAATTTGAATAATTTTTTTTAAATCCAAAAAAAAATTTTGTTTCTTTTTTTTTTAATTTTGATACACAACTTAATTTATATTTTTTAAAAGCTTCTGTATAAAAAATGTATGAAATAAATGAATCTGTTTCGTAGAAAATCGAAAATAATTTATAACTCTTGTAATAATTGATCCAAACATATACATTTTAAGCGCATAATCTTAATTTTCTAATTACTGTGCATTTATTTTTAATTTTAATTTACTAATTACTGTCCATCACTTTTTGAGTGGGGCTAATTTTGGCTCCAAGATTTTTCAAAATAGACTCCACTCGTCTTCGAAAATCTGGCAACACTGTCTAAAAGCAATTTATGGAATTTTGTAAGCTTAGTTGTGGAGTTGTTTTTGAGAAAAATACAATTATGTAAAATTCAATTAATGTAAGATGTATGTATTTAGCTATTTTCTTTTTATACACAAGCAATCCTTGCGAGAAGCTTTTATATAATATAAATTGTGTCATATACATATGTATGTAATAAATTTATAAGAAGATTTTATAATACAAATTCTATATATCTACCTACCACTGAAATAAATCAGCGAAGTAGAAGACTTAGCATTAAGGATTGGACTTGTTGAATTATTGATTCAAAATAGCTTTTTATGGCATTTAGTCCTACAAATTAGCGTTTCGTTCGGCTTACTCACTTGGACTCATCACTAATCAGTTGAGGGGTTTGATTCAATTTAAAATTTATTTTCTTCATTTAGAAAAAGCTTGTTCTTAAAAATTAATTAAAAAATTTATTTTGATCTTCTTAGATAAGTTTTTTTTCAATGTGTTTTATTATTAATTTTCGTATTCTTATCAGCAAACTCTCTCATTTGATACTCATATTATAGGAGTTATAACTAGTCCGCCATATATTCGATTAAGAGTGAAGTCTTTTAATTTTGTTCGCATTCTTCTAAGCATCCCTTTCATTTGATACCCGTATCATGGTTCATGGAAGTGCAAAAAAATAAATAGTCCGCCATCTTGGGCCGTACGCAATATAAGATTGAATTTAGAGTGAAATCATTTTATTTTCGTATTTTTCTCAGCAAGTCCTTTCATTTGATACCCATTTCATTGGAGTGCACAAAAAATAAATAGTCCGCCATCTTGTGTCGTCCGCCATATTGGATTTAGAATGGCGTTACTTAGCTTACCATGCATTGTCATCCAAACTTAACGTGTTTCATCTCAATCGGCTGAGAATAACTGCCTTAAACTTAAGTTCCAAGATTTCACCCGATCATACATACATACTCGTGCATATGTACATACATACATACAAACAAAACATTTTATTTAAATTAAATACGAACATAACAATAAATGTAATTACAACAGTCCTTTCCTTCAATTACTTGCAAAAACGCATAACTTATTTTCAATTACATGTAGAGTTAATTGTGGGAAATTATTTTTTTCAATCAGGCACTTGTAGTTTTTAAATGAATTTTTTTCAATTACAGTTACAAGTAATGGAAATGTATGTTTTTTCAATTACAATTATAAGTAATTTTAATGGAAAAAGTTAAGTTCAATAAGTAAATTACGGGTAATTGAAACCTACTGTTAATTTTGAAGGTTAGCTGAAACATCCATAAATATCCTTCGATACAAATATTTTATAAAGCAACAAGAACGAAAGCTAACACAGCCTCCATCCAAATCAATAGTGGGTCTTTATTGTCTTCGAAACATCCAACACCAAGTTCAATCATGGCTTGGAGAATTTTTTAACGATATGGATTGGGGTTGGAGTCCAACAAAAAATGTGAATGAACAGTTCTTTGCATTCTAAATTCAAAAGTTGATGAACAATTTAGAAAAAAAACTACACCCTAACTCCTCTATCTTTCTCATTTTAATAATGTCACAAAACTTTTAATAGCAATGCAACAAATGCAAGAATTTGTTTAAATAATATGCAGTAAAATTTTTTCAACATTCATTTGCGCAGTCAACAATTTATTTTCATTTTAATACAATGGGAATGGTCACCATTGTAATAATGTACATCGAACGATTGTATTTGGACAAATAATATGCCATGTTGTATAGGATTAGGTATTTTAGGTTATGTTATACACTGAATTAAATTTAAATTAGAATGAATCTATATGAATTTTCTATTTATGAATTTGAATACAACTATACAATGATATGGTATGGTTTTTATTATTTAATATTGCTTTTTGTGTATTTGTATTTATAGATTTACAACTGGGATGAACTGGATGGAATACTAGAAAACTTTGATGACGTATTCTGCCGCAAATATGAAAACAAATTTAACATTAAACTCAATGGATGCTATGTATAGTTAAACAATAAATTGATTTGTATTCAAGAAATATTTTTAAGATTTTAATTAAAACAAAAAAATCCATTTCAAGAAACTTAAATTGCAAAAGACAAATTATTTCCATGTTAACATAAATGTAATGTATTATCTCTATATGTTTATATAATTTTTAAAAATTATTTTTAAAAAGTTTTTTTTTTTTAATTAAGGTAAGTAGAGATACATATATCATCGTTATCTTAAAAACAGTTCAACAATGAATTCAAATACGTCCAAAAATATATGTAAGTAGATCTGCTCTATCACGTCAGGTTTTTAAGATACATATTTGTATCTTAAAGTCTTAAAATACTTAATTATCTTCCGAGTATGTGCATAACGAAATAATTTTTCTCTAAATATTGTGAGAATAAATATAAAAGGTACATATGTAGGATTTTATTTGAAGGTATAATAAAATGAAATGAAATGAAATGAAATGAAATGAACCCATGTCTGAATGATAAATTACACTTTAAGCATTAACTACGACTTAAAGTTATGTTTAATCGGATGTGCCAAAAAAAATCGAAATATTTATTTTTCATAATTGGTCTTTAAATGTCGGTAGGACTTCCAAAATATTTATCCTTTTAAAATTTGAGCTTTTAATATTGTTATTTAGAGGAAACGCATTGCCATTCCAGATCAATAACATTTACATTCTCCAATTCAGGCACGAAAAAGTCATTTATCATGGCTCTATAGCGTTCCCCATTGACTGTAACATTATGGCCGGCTCAATTTTTCATCGCAGTGCGCGAACCGAACCATTATTTTAGTAATAAATTTACACGATTTGCAAACGTTGTTCAGGAGTAAGTCTATTCATTATGAAATGGCAAACCAAACTGAGCATAAATCAAGTGACAGCTGTTAAAAAGACCAACTCCGAAAAAAGTATAGCCAGATTGAAAACCACACATCTAAAAAAAAAACACCCTTTATATCTCAAAACACATTAAGTTCATTCGAAAGTTACTTCGTTATTTTTATAAAAAATTTTAAGTTCGATAGAAAAGTACTTTGGTTACAGTTTTGTATATAACACCGTTTTGATGATGTTCCGCCCCGTGTCTACAAAGCCATACTTTTCCCATACAAATTTGTAATGGTGTAATGGAATCTTACAACGCCTCGAACTACAATATTGCCAGCTATTCCAAAATTTGTATTGTGGAGTTATCAGTTATGTAGTACCTCATGGCATAATGGTTAGTGCGTTGGACTGTTATGCCGAAGAGATGGGTTCGATTCCCAGCCGCTGAAGGCGCAGGGTTAAAAGTCCATAAGCCAAATGTCCATAATGAACATGTGGCTCACTTGGGTTGGTTAAAAATCCATAAATGCATTATGAACTTATAACCCACCCAAGTGGGCCAAAAGTCCAAAAAAATTCTCAGGTACTACTTGCTCATTGTTTATGAAATTTCGCCCACTTAGATGGCAGTTAATTATTGTTGCATTTATGTATAGGATTAATTCAAAATTTCATTAAATCCAGATTTTTCAAATGCAAAAGAAACTTTCCATACACCCTCGCACCCACCTCAAATCCTATAGCGAGCCCAAGCAGGGGTGTTGCAGGGGATCAGCATGCTATGGAGTGTATATTAGACTGTGCCAAAAAAATCGAAATTTTCATTTTTCATGATTGGTCCCAAAATTTCGGTAGAGGCTCCAAAAATATTACCTCATATGAGGGAAATTTGATAAAAAAAGATACAATTTAATTGGTCAGTAATTGGTCGTATAAAAGAATCTATAGCTGACAAATTACTGAAACTAGCTGGCCATTTATATACAGGGTGTGCCAGACCTGAGTGGAAGTATATTAGGGTGTGATTCATAGGGTTATTCTAAGAAAAAAATTTATAGAGGGAAAGTTGTATCTCCCCTCCCTGAGGCAGGGGGGCACTTTCTGAAACATTGACTTTAAATGCAAAAAAAACATTAAAAATCAACGAAAATACATGTAATAATGTGCTATAATTTTATTGAAAGCTAATACTCCATTCTTGCATTAAGTTTTTAAATCAAGTTGTTTAAGCAAATGGTTTGTTGAAAGCTTATACACTATTCTTGCATTTAGTTTTCAAATCAAGTTGTTTGAGTGAATAGTTTTTGAGAAATTAAATTTCAAAGTCAAAATTTTAAAAACAAATTGTGATATGTTTTTCTTAAGTCGATATTTTTCAAAATTTTACGTAATTAAGTCCTTTTTTTGTGTTAAATATTCAATGCCCTCATTACTTTTTAGTCCATTACCGAAAACTAAATGTAAAAATCTTTCTTAGTTTTTGAGAAATTAAGAAAAAACAAAAGGTACTTTTACCAAAAAAGCCCGAAAAAAGGGGTTAAATTATGGATAATTCATCGTTTTTGATAGACCGCATACAGTTGGTGAAACTTGGAAATTTCTTCTCCAGAGAATTCCATTGCACATCAGGGGTGCCACAGGGGAGTCATCTGGGACCGCTTTTATTTATTATTTTCATTAATGATGTAACATCTATATTCAAATTCGCTCAGATTCTTCTCTATGCAGATGACTTAAAAATGTTTTCAAGCATATCAAACATAAATGATTGCTACAATATGCAGCAGGATTTCGAATTTGTATTATTATGGTGTAAGAAAAATCAACTTCTACTCAACATACAAAAATGCAATTCTGTGTCATTTTATAGAAGCTCTGTGCCTATTTTATTTAGTTACTCTGTAGATTCTATCCCTTTGAATAGGTTAGAAAAAGTTAAAGATCTTAGAGTAATTTTGTGATCATGTTGATTATATAACGTCAAAAGCAAATTCTATGGTTGGATTTATTAAAAGGAATACAGTGGACTTAACCGATCCTCATGCTCTATTATCCTTATATAATGCATTAGTGAGATCTATCCTTGAATACTGCGATACTGTCTGGTGCCCCGCTTTCCAGGTGCAATCTAATCGTATTGAACTAATCCAAAGGAGATTAACGAAATTCATTTTTGTTAAAATGAGGTGGGGATTCTCACCAAGCTATGAGGCAAGATGCTTATTTTTAGGCATCTCTAGACTGGATAACCGCCGTAAAGCCCATGACATAATGTTCGTAAGAGATATCTTGTGTTATCATATAAAATGTGTCCCAAACTGCTAGCTTTAATTCCATTATATGCTCCCGAGAGACTACTTCGACAACGGTATTTGCTTTTTCAACCTCATCATAGAACTTGCTATGGATTAAATGAACCTCTTTCAAGATGTATAGCGAATTTCAACTCAATTTGCAACCAAATTGATTTAAGTCAACCTAGATTAATATTTAAAAAATCATTTAATAACTTATCAATTTACTGTTATATGCTTTATAGTGTTTTCTAGTTATTTACTTTAGATATAAGCTGAATAATCTGTTAGCTTTAAGCTTGTAGATCAAACAAATAAATAAATGAAAAAAAATAAAAATAAATAAATTAGTCTTTTCGGGCTTTTTTGGTAAAAGTATATTTTGTGTTTTCTTAATTTCTCAAAAACTAAGAAAGATATTTACATTTAGTTTTCGGCAATAGACTAAAAAATAATGAGGGCATTGAATATTGATCACAAACAAAAAATTTAATAACGTAAAATTTTGAAAAATATCGACTTAAGAAAAAAAATCACAATTTTTTTTTAAATTTTGACTATGAAATTTAATTTCTCAAAAACCATTTGCTTTAACAACTTAGTTTAAAAATTTAATGCAAGAATGGAGTATTAGCTTTCAATAAAATTATAGCACATTATTACATGTATTTTCGTTGATTTTTAATGTTTTTTTTTGCATTTAAAGTCAATGTTTAAGAAAGTGCCCCCCTGCCTCAGGGAGGGGAGATACAACTTTCCCCCTGTACAATTTTTTTCTTAGAATAACCCCAAGAACCACACCTTTAAATACTTCCACTCAGGTCCGGGACACCCAGTATATCTTAGGGCCTTTCAGGTGGTATTACATTTTTGTAAACTTCCCATAAATGAGGTGCCAAAAATCGCGCGTGACCTTGAACAATAATTTTAAAAAATCTATACCTGACCAATTACAGAAACTAGCTGACCTTTTATAAAGAACAAGACATCTTTCAGATGGTACACATTTTTTGCAAATTTCCCTAAAATGAGGTGCCAAAAATCGTTTTGACCTTGATTTTTTTTTTTTATTAATTAAATACAAAAAAATCTATGGCTGACCAATTACTGAAAATAGCTGACCTTTTACAAAATGACCCAAATGAGGTGCCAAAAGTTTTGGTTGTGACCTTGAAACGATCTTCAAAAATTCATAGAAAAAAATCTATGGCTGACCAATTACTGAAAATAGTTGACCTTTTGTCACGATCTAGAAATCTTGCGGATGGTATACACTTTTTGCAAATTTAGCATAAATGAGGTGCCAAACCTTGAGCGTGACCTTGAGAAAGTTTAGGCCTTTATTACAAGTTATCTAGGGGTGACCAATTTCTGGGACCACTTGACCTTTTCTGACCAATTACTGACCAATTAGATGGCATTTTTTGTTCATCAAATTCATTTTAAACAAAAACTGTCAAATTTTCGTCTGAAAGAGTGTTACGGTCAATTAATTGTGTACGAAAAATAAGTGGAGACTTGGATCGAATAATCTACTACGATTTTCCGTTTTATTGACATTTTTTTCGCTATCGAGCTGCGTACTAAATAGCAAAAATCACAGCGAAATCTATGATTTCAGGCAAATTTTGTATGGAAATTTTCGTTTCGCATCAGCTGTTTACATTGCTTTATCATTGAATTTGCTCAAAAATTCCAATAACATAAATTCCCATGAAAACTTTATTTTTGGTTTTGAAAGCATGTTTATAAAGCACATTCCTGAAGCTACATTAGGAAGGTACAAATACACATTTTAAAAATTCAAAATTTTAGTTTTATAATCCTTAACTCCTTTTAGAATTTATACAATGCTATGGATGCATACATACTCAAAATTCAAACATGCACAAATACGAAAAATTAAATTCATTTGGTTCTTCATCTTCATACAAAAGGTACTTGCACCAGAATAGCAACTCATGTGTTTGCATTGCAGAAAACGAATTGCTTTTGTCGATATAAGTATCAGTATTATCAATTACGGAATAAAATCCTTTTGCAATAATGATGGAAATATTTTGTGTATTTGATTTTGCCATCAACAAAATCTTCTACATATAAGATTCTTCATCTTATTTGTATTTTTTTTTTCTGTACATTAAGAGATCCAATACAATAATCCTCAGCATAGTAAAGTAGGTGTATTCGAGTTTTCGAGTAGGTTAGGTACTACAAACATATGATGCATAATATGACTTATTTTACATTGAAGGATTTTCTTTAGCTGCAAACACACACAAGGTAATACATAGATTTAGATTGATGATGATAATGTTGATGGTGAAACAAAAAGGATTGCTTATCTGGATTGAATTTTCAAAGTGCAGCAGATTTAATAGAGGGGGTGGATTGATTTTATTTGCTTTCATACACGTTAAAAGCATCATAGCTATCTGAGACATATACGATAGTATAAGAAGATTATAGGATGATGATTGTACAAAGCATACACAAGGACATACTTAAATATCTAGGAAAATATTTTGTTACTGTTTTGGAAGTGAAGATTCAAGAAGAGGATTTTTTTCTTCGTGGAATCATTTAATTTGTGTTTCATACGAGTACCTAACGAACGTATGAAATACAGATTAAAATTATTCTTTTGACGTATTTTTAAAACAAGGATACATTTTCGCTAGATTAAGGTGTGTTTAATGAATCTGTTCCGGACAGAAAATTACAGGAAACATCAGAAAAGTACAGGATTGTGTTTTCCATGAGTAAGAAGCTTGTCCCAAGCTGTTCTACATTTTGTGAATTTATGATCCACGAAGTTTTTCAGAACAGTTATAACAATATTTCCTGCACCTTCTTTTGAGGTGGAGCAATTGAGTGAGGAATGTCAAAGTACCAGCTGATTTGTTTGTTTGGGATTATAATACACTAAAATTTATCACAGAAGTACTTTTCTTATATTTTTGAACTTAACATGAAGAAAAAGACATACCTAACAGAATATAATATAAGAAGTGTGAATTGATAGTAAATTTTAATTGAAAATTAATGCGAACAAAATAGAATCGAAAAATATTCTAATTTTAAATTGCACAGCTGATAGGCAACGGTCAATTCCGTCAACACAAAGCCAGTGGCGTAGCGTAGGTGGGGTGGAGGGCATGGTCCGCCCTGGGCGGCACTTTATGAGGGGCGGCAAATTTCGCGGCACTATATTGCCGATAAATTTAATAACTAATTGGTATTAGTTGTAAAATTTTCAAATGTAATTTTTTAAAATGTCAAAATTAGGTCTTAATCCTTCCGCAGCTCATTTGTCGAATTCTGTAATTGAGGTGATTGATTGAATATTCAGAATATTATAATCTTCTTAAGAACGTTGCAGCTGTTACGGCGAGTATATACAAAACAAAAATTTAAAAAAAAGAAAATACTCATTCCAATTAAAATTAAAGAAAATGTAGGTGATGTGGAAGAAAGTATTTTTTTTTTTTCTGAAATTTTGGAAAACAGAAAACTATTATTTATACATAAAGCGATAAGTATATCTACATTTTTATTTGGATAATTTTACCTGTTATCATACCATTGCAAGTATAATAAAATCCACAACTGGGTCACACGTGCTTGCTCTTATGTTCAAGACGCATAGGGTTTTACAAATTTTAAATAAAGACATGGAATTTCTGAAATGAAAATGCTTATTATTATTCGATTGAAGTGAAAAAAGAACGCCATCAGAATTCATGATGAATTTATGGAAACAAAAATAAAAATCGTTGGAGTAGCTTTAAAACAAACAAATTAGGTACCTACCTATACAATTTTCAAAACATTTTTAAAGAAAACTGTTGGTATGCCAATTTCAAGTTTTTATTAATATACAGATAAAAAATAAACTTTAAAAAGAATATCAACTTAATTTTGAAATATTGAATTTTCAAAGAAAAAATATTTAGATTTTATTTTGCGGGAAAATATTTTTTGAAAATTTGAATGCGTATAATATATGTACTTATACTTTAAAAATTTGAAATTTACTTTAAAAATCGAAAAAATCCTCTCGGTTCAAAATACTTTTTGAACTTTTTCTTTTGAATTTTTGATTAAAATTTGTCACAAAGTTTTCGAGAAAACCAAAAATCATTGTTGTTGAGCTGTTTTTGATAAAAATTAGAATTGGTAAAATTGGGGTCAAAATTCAGCTTGAAGTTAAATTCTGTTTTCCAAAGTCTGCTTTTTCAAAATTCTGCTTTCAAAATTCTGTTTTTCATAATTTTGCTTTTCAAATTTCTGCTTTTCAAAATTCCGGTTTTTGATAATTTCTTTTTAGAAAATTCTGCAAATAGTGAAACATTTTCCAAACCACTTTTTTCATTATTTTCATAATTTCATAAAACAGAATTATGAACTGCTAGTTGTAACAGAACATTCATGTAACTAAGCATACCGGACTGAATAAATATGAAAACATTTTTGCAGCTTGAAGAGGTTTGCATATTTTGTCAGCTAAGACATTAAGAGTGAAAAGCGGCTCAGTTCACATTTGTTTTGATAGTTATAGATGGTTATTAATCTCAAAAATCTTTAAAATCTTTACAATTTCACTGAATTTTTAGTTACAACAAGAATAAATTCAAAATTCTGAACAATTTTGGGTGAGATTTTTTTTTATGAATAAAAGTTAACTGTTTTTCCTTGTAAGGTGACAATTTATTTATGTCAACTGCACACGCTGGTGGTAAGCGTCAATATTTACTTAAGCAAAATATAATGAACATTCCCCAAAAAATAATTTAAAAACCCACAAAATCTATGAGAAATCAACAACTCTGTATGGCCAAACTACTAAATAGAACATTATCTATTAGATTTTCGTAACACAAAACTGTTCTGTACTTCGATCTAGCTTAAGCCCTTGAATAGATTTTCTTCAAACTTGGGATTCAACTCTTTAAAGTTTGGCTAGAAGGACCATTTATGTTTTAGCTCCAAAAATAACGTTGTTTTTTTTTTTTTAACTGTTATAACGGGTGATTTTTTAAGAGGTTTAGAACTTAAAAAAAAAAAAAAACACAAAAAATTCGAAAAAATGAATGAAATATTTATTTGAATCGATAGTTTGAACCTTGCAATTTAATGTTTAAAGATAATTTCATGCAAATGTTGACCGCGGCTGCGTCTCAGGTAGCCCATCCGCATACTCTTTCACACATATCGGCCGGTATCTCACGAATGAATGCATGGATGTTGGCTTCCAGTGCGTCAATCGAAGCGGGCTTGTCCCTATAGACATTAGCCTTGACATACCCCCACAAAAAATAATCTAATGGTGTCAAATCGCACGATCTAGGCGGCCAATTGACCGGCCCGAAACGTGAAATTAACTGTTCACCAAACTCGCCTCGCAATTGCGCCATTGTTTCGCGTGCTGTGTGGCATGTGGCACCGTCTTGTTGAAACCACATATCATGCAAGTCAAGAACTTCCATTTCGGGCAAAAAAAATTTTCCACGTAGTGCTGTAACAAAGGCCTAACTGCTGGGAACGGCGCCGAATCGACATTTCGCGGTCTTCTGTCACACTAGCTGATACGGCCGCAATATTTTCTTCACTACGCACAGTACGTAAACGTGTTGGTAGTTTAATGTCCAACAAAGTAAATTTGGTGCGAAATTTGGTCACAATCTTCCGAATAGACTGCTCAGAAGGTCGAGAATGCCGACCATAAAATGGAAGCAGCCCGCGATGAACATTTCGAACCGAGCACGAATTTTGATAGTAAAATTCAATAATTTGCAAGCGTTGTTCATTTGTAAGACGATCCATGGTTAAATTGCAAACCAAACTGAAGCTGTTAGACAGTGACACAAGGTACTAAACACACGTCAGCTGTCAAAACCAGTGTTGCCAAAACCAAACCAGCTAAAAAATCACCCGTTATAAAAAAACTTATTTGGGTTAAAAACTACTAGGTACATTTTGTTCAAGAATGCCTGTGTCCAAAATAAAAATAGAGCTATAGCAGATTTTTCTTTTTTTTAAATTTTGTTAGACAGAATAAAAAAAGCAAAATTTCAGTTTTAAAGAACAGAATTGTAAAAAGCAGAAATTTGACCTATTCCCAAGAAAATTGTGCGGCAGGTGGCAGGTATCTACTTCTATAGTTACTTTTGGTTGAAAAAAAGGGAAAAAAACATATGAGGGGCAAAAACCGCAATATACCAAGTGTAACGAAAATCCTTCCAGCCGTTTAGGTTGTAGATATCCGAAGGGACAAACAGACAGACAGAATTGTGAGACCCTCTTGTTCGTCTTCCATTCGAGTTCGACGATGAGAAATCACTTGTATTTTTTTATAAACAAAATTTTCTTTTGGAACAAAACTTCAAAAAAAAAGCATTAATTAATAGGCAAGTTCAGGAAAATGAGATCTCAGAGGGTGTAAAAAACTGATTTCTTTATTTAGAAGTGAACAATACATGTAAAGGTTTAATTGTGTGTAGTTTTTTGTTACAAATTAAACACTAACTTAAAGTTAATTTTGTTTCTCATTTGTTTATATCGTCTCACTGTTCACCCCACACATGTCTCACTGTTCGCACCCTCGGCGAACAATGAGACAATTTGACTTTGCTCACAATTTTGCTTATTACAGTTTAACTATTACATTTTTCAATAAAGTTTCTCTCTCCATATAAAGGTAAAGTATGTTTAAAAATTCTATTAAAGTTTCTGTAAGATTGCTAAAAAGGTTCCAAAGATATACCAATTTGAAAAAAAAAGTGTCTCACTGTTCGCACTCTTCCCCTACGTTCAAAGAATTTCTTAAGGCTTCTTTGTTTAATATTTTTTCTGGCGCTTTTGTTTTTCCGCTTAGCTAAGTATACATTCCTTGACGAAAAAAAACTATACCTACATGTATTTCTTATGAGAGCAATTTCTGCGAAAAAAAAAATATTTTTTGACGTTTAAAGTTTTTTATCGAACGAGAAATTCGAAGTTGGGGGAGGTACGTGGACAGACATATTATATTCAACACGAATTTTTTTCGTACAAAACAAATATGTGACTGACGTTATTTTGCCGAAAAAATTGCGTTTGGCATTTTTGTGTTTGCTTTTTCATAGAACAGTCTCATTTATATTTTTTTTTTTTGGAAATTGTAAACTGACACGAATAAAAAAAGTCTGTACACTACGGACATTTTTTCTTTGTCAAAATATTTTTTTCCTCACCTTGAAGAATTGTTTTGCTCAAAAGAACTGTAGATATACTTAATTTATTAGAAAAAAACGTCCTTTTGAAATGGGCAACTAAGCACTGAAGCTTTATTTCAAGAACTATTCTGAAATTCACCCCACGTAGTGTAAACTGTGGCAGATAAGCACTAAGTACCTGTTGTACAAACGTGGTTCAAATTTTGATCCGTGGCTCAAATATTTTTACTGGCTGATTTCGGTAAAACTACTCGGGTTCACCGATGGTTCAAGTATGTTAAAGTAGCCAATTAAATGCCTGAACCGTCATTGAACTTCAGTTAATTCGCCAAAGTCAGTGAATTAAAATTGCTGAACGCCGAGTTAAATATTTGTACAACTGGCCCTAAAAGGATGCAAAAATATGTAGTCTATGGAGTAAAAATGGCTAGCTTATGTCGTTTTTGATTGGACGTTCGGAGTACTCCTTTTCCACTCCATTTTAACTCCTACTACTCCAAAAGCCTTCGATTTGCTGTTCCGACCAATGTTTTCGGAGTCTTTTTCTGTTCCCGATTTCAAGATGAAGTAGATTTGGAACACACGCATATATATACAGTTTTTCGTCGGACTACTTGTCAAAAGCGATAAATGCTTGAAGTAGCCATTTTATAAAATGGCGTCATTCAGTAGTGTGTGTGTAAATTTGACAATACGATATTTTCATGTTCGATTGGAAACAAAAAGGAGTAGGACAGGCAGAAAATCCAATCGAAAACGACATTAATAATTTATATAGAGCATAACGGGGATAACAGCAAACGATAGAGAAAATTTTAATTAGTATAACTGCATCATTAGCTGGGGCCCAATTCCGCAAGGGTGAATGATTTTCTGTGTACACATTCTATTCACACCCAAAACGAATGTAAATAAAATTGACTGATTGTGCATGCGTTATCGGTCTAAAACTAGAAACTCACTCTTGCCGAATTGCAAAAATCGATTTGTACACGAATTTCTGTGTACACAGAACAAACTCACTCTTGTGGAATTGGGCCCCTGCATTTAATTATCTACATTACGATCAAATCCGGATCGATTTTTAACACGTAATTACAAAAACAGCATGGTATCCTTGTTCTTATCTGGATCCATTTCATTAAACCAACAAATAGTTTTCACTTTTGCGGCTTGGAGGTTATTTACTATATAGTGAATTATCTCAGTACTGCAAAGAAAAGAGGCAACATACACATGCAAAATAAACAAACAAAGGAAAAAAGAGATGGCTATATAACAGTCCTGTCTCTAAGATCCTATTTGTTTTATTTACCATAATCTCATCCAGATAAGCTGGGCCCAATTCCGCAAGAGTGAGTTTTTTCTGTATATACAGAAAATCGTCTACCCATCGATTTGTGCGATTCCGCAAGAGTGAGTTAAAAATATTTGACAAATAGCGTGTACACTAGGTGCGTTTTATTGGTATTTATAGCTAACGCAGCAATGCATGCACCAAAAAAAGCCCATTCTCACTTTTATATTCTACCCAAGTCCAGCGCCACCTAGCCCGGAGGCCACCACGAGCGAGTACTCGCTCCGGAGCGCACCTCACTTAAGTAATACTGACATTTGGTGAAATAGGAGTGCCAAAAAGAGATAGATGATAATTGCATAATGGGTGTGTTACCCTTTTTTCGGTACGGAAAGCTTCTTTTCGTTGGTTTTTGTCATTAGCTTCAGTGCCCTTCCGACTATTATAGTTCTACCTTAAGTTTTAACTTAACGGAACTTTATCTCAACTTTTATATCCACTTTTTACTGCCTCTTTTATCGACACTTGCGTTTGGTGTTGTTTACTTAAGGGAAATTTTATACTGTGCTAGCTATGACTTTTTCCAATAAAGCATATGCCTACTATCAGTCAAAGTTATTCAAGCGTGGTACACATTATCAAACCTGAGTGTCACGCGTGTTGGATATCAAACCTGCGTGAAAAGTTTCGCGTTCACACTTATCAGTTCTGTTGGCCGTCAGGCAAAGAAATTACACTACTCTCAGAAAATTGTTTCTTTTTATTTCGAGGCTATTTCCTCCACGAATTCGTTTTTATTCTTTTTTACATGATGCACACGAGATTTTTCTTATTTTGTTTGCACTTTTTCCGCTAATTCGCTATAAAAATTCGTGTTTTGTTCCGTTAATGATGGCTCATAAATTAAGTTGTGTACACTACATCATCGAGCAACCACCCAACACAAACCGATGGTTGTCACGCAGTATCAAAATATTTTGTGAGCTGCAGTTGTGAGTGACAAACCATCATTCAGCATGTACACATTATCAGTTCTGTTTGATATCCAACACGGGTGACACTAGAGGTTTGATAATAGCTGCGTTTTTTTGTATGTCCATATGGAGTTTGGCGAAAAAAACGACATCGGGACATTTCAACATTTGCCTTGGTCTGCCATTTTGCTCTGAACTATCTTACCAACAAATATTTGACATTTCTATACAAATTATCGATAACACAACGACAATGGTAGCCTGGCAATACCGTTTTATCGGGACAAAAGTTAACTCCAGTTAATTATCTGGACTTAGCTAACTCTATATGGACATATACTACGTTTACATGTGGTGTTGAAGCGAGCTTGAAGCTCGCTTCAACTCTTTGTATACCTGGCTCGAGTTGAAATGAGCTTGATTCGACTCGATTCCGCTCGGGGAGCTGAGTCGAGTCGAAATTTCTGACGAAAAACCTAGGTCGAGGAGTTGGCTTTACAGATAATACGCTTTGGTCTGTTTATTTGTATGTTTGTCTTCAAATATAGTTTTGTTTAAATAGATACGTGTAGTAAAGTACTCGTGTTAATTCAGTTATATTTGCTTTTCATTAAAATAAATACATTAATGCCATTAATTTTTCTGGAATCTCAATACCATGTCAACTCAACTCTGAATGGAGCACTCAACTCAAGTAACGAAAAACCTGGGTTGAATATTCGACCCTATTTCAACTCGAGCTCTCGATTCTGCTTGTAAACGTAGTAATAGTTGTTGTTGTATTTAACATGTAAATTGTTTTGCATTGTTGTCGTTTTTTTCACACAATTTTATCTGGACATGCAAAAAAACACAGCTAATAGCTGCGTTTTTTTGTATGTCCATATGGAGTTTGGCGAAAAAAACGACACCGGGACATTTCAACATTTGCCTTGGTCTGCCATTTTGTTCTGAACTATCTTACCAACAAACATTTGACATTTCTATACAAATTATCGATAACACAACGACAATGGTAGTCTGGCAATACCGTTTTATCGAGACAAAAGTTAACTCCACATAATTATCTGGACTTATCTAACTCTATATGGACATAGTTGTTGTTGTATTTAACATGTTAATTGTTTTGCTCTGTTGTCGTTTTTTTCACACAATTTTATTTGGACATGCAAAAAAACACAGCTAATGTGTACCACGCTTCACACTTGTTTTGGTCGTAAATTGGGCCACGTGATGGATAATAAAATGCGGCTTAGCTCAGTTTTTCAAAAAAAATGGTCTATGGGGTATTTCAGAGGGTGATAAAAGTATCAACAAAATTTATTGAAAATGTCAATTCGTTTACTTTCCAAAGCTGCGAATTTCTACGAGTTTAGCCAAAATTCTGTCAAAGCTTATAAAAAAAATCGTAGAAATTCGTAATTTTAGGTAGTAAACGATCCGAAATTAGGCGTGTTTTATCGGAAAAATGATAGCTAGCACAGTAAAATTTCCCTCAGTGAACAACTACAAATCCAAGGTGTCAATAAATAAGGTATTATAAAAGTGGATATAAAATTTTAGATAAAGTTTCGTAAATTTGAAACTAAGGTGGTGCTGAACTAAGTAATAAACAAATATTCATTACATATGCAGGCTCGGATAGACATGAGTGATGCCCAACCACCCAAACCACAATCCAATCAGCAGTCTGATTTGTATGAATATGTCACTGCTCAGACATGGAATTTTGAGGCTCCATTGGTTTTTTTCAAGACAACACATGTTTTGGGCTAACTATGGCTCATGCCCAGTTGAACCGTCATGTTACTTGAAGGTTGGTAGTCTTTGCTTTTATGTAAAGATTTGTTCGAATTTTCAATGGCGAATAATTTTGACATTGCCTACCAACCATCATATACAAAGTGAGTATACGTTTTTTGGTGCTTGCATGCTGCACTTAGCTATAAATACCGATAAAACGCACCTTTTATGTAATTTTTCAGATGATCATTAATTTTTGCAAACAGAATTCCTTATTTGTCCTACTGTCATTACGGAAAAAACGCAACAACATAACTAATGGGATATATATAAGTTCTTAAATATACCATTTAATTCAATTAACACAGTAAAAACCTTAAATTTTATTCACCCCAATAAAAACGGATAAAATTTAACTCGAATCAAATTTAACCAAATTTTTAACGCAATTGACACAACGGCCTTAAATAATAAAGGTATTCATGCAACAGCTTAAACTCGTCGTAAACATAGTAAAGTTGTAAACTTCGTAAATCTGCCATATTTTTCTTACAAATTGTGACAGAATTACGAAGTTTAAAAGCTTACAACGTTTACGACGACTTTACGCTGTTGTATGAATACCCTTAATAAAACGTTTTAATAAATATTCACCCTGTAAATAAAGTCCCAAGTTCGCGCTGCCATCTACCCATCAAAAATAAAAAATCCCATCACTCTGTCAAATTGTCAATTTAAAAAACTTACTCATGGCAATACCCTTATCTGTCACTGGCATTCTTTTCCCCCGTTAACTTTTCTGAATTTGTCACGTCAACTTTTTCAGAAACATTTTTAAGTAAAAATTCATATCAAAATAAAAAGAAATTTACTTTAAAAGTTTAATAAATACTTGCAGCAATGGGTGAACCAATATCTACAGCAACAACATTCCCGATTTTCGAAAAACCCGTACTTCAATTTAATGAAAACGGGTGGGGACCATGCGAGTTGCCTGAAACTTTTAAGGATATGCCCTACCAGCCATTCAGCAAAAGCGATCGTTTGGGCAAAATCTGTGATTGGACTGGATCATCGGCAAATGATAAGAAATATCAAAGTGAGTTTGAAAATATTTATAAATTGTAAAAAAAAATCAAAAAGTTTTAATATTGAAAACAAAGTGAGGTTAAAAACGATGGAACCGTGCGTCGTGTGTGCGGTGTCACAAAAAAGTGTAGCCATCTTGGCAAATTTTTTCACCCTAAACAAATTTCCCAACTCAACTGTCACGACAAACATGGATTTGTAAACAAAATAGTAGTTGTTCGCCGACAAAAAAATGGTAACTAAAAAATATAATTATCCGCAATTCCTAGTTCCAGAGTTAGCGATATATGAACCAAAAATAAAAATGTTTTTTTTAGAACATTATTGAATCAATTGTCAATAATTTTAAGCTTCAACTCTTCAAGTTTGTGCCTAATGGTTAAGATGTCTCTTAGTACTACCCCAATGTCCGTTGTATATTCCTCGATAGTATTGTGGCCAGTATCACCGCCTATTTTCTAAACCCTTGCCAGTTCCTGCATCTTTTGTCTAGATAACAAGACGAAACGTTTCCAATAATCTACAGATACAATTCATGTTACGATACTATACCAAGTTCCAATTATGTATTAATGGAGTTTTCCATTTTCAGATAAATACCAATCGAGCTTTGGAACCGGCAGTCAATACGCCTACTTCCATGAAGAAGATGAAACAACTTTCCATCTGGTGGATACTGCTCGTATACAAAAACCACCACATCAACGTGGTCGCTTCCGTGGAAACTTGAGAAACTCAAGGTAAGTCTTTACATTTTACAAAATACCGCCAGGTACTTTGATTTGTTTTAACATTTTCATGTTACAGATTTATGCATAGAGGACGCAATTCTCGTGGTGGACTCCAGTCTGGTATGACTACCCTTGGCGGCAAGAATGTTAAGTCGCGTGACAATCGTCGTGGAATGGGCAAAAAATTCGGCATGCGTAACGCTCCCCCGAAAATCCGTGATGCTTCCGTGGCTGTACGTGCCGACTGGTCGACTGTAGAGTCCATGGACTTCCCACGTTTGATCAAGTTGTCACTGCCAAACATCAAGGAGGGTGAAGACATCGTGACTTGTGGTACTTTGGAGTACTACGACAAGAGCTACGATCGTGTGAATGTCAAGAACGAGCGTCCTCTTCAAAAGATTGACCGCATCGTTCACACTGTTACAACCACTGACGACCCAATCATTCGACGTCTATCAAAGACCGTTGGTAATGTATTTGCGACTGATGCAATTCTAGCAACCATCATGTGCTGCACTCGTTCCAACTATTCTTGGGATATTGTTGTCGAGAAGTTTGGCGACAAAATCTTCATGGACAAGCGTGACAACACAGAGTTTGATTTGTTAACTGTAAACGAGACCTCTGTAGAGCCCCCAACAGACGATGATGCATCTCCCAACTCTCCAAGGAATTTGGCCATCGAGGCAACATTCATCAACCACAACTTCAGCCAACAGGTTTTGAAAACCGGCGAAAAGGAGCCCAAATTCAAGTTTGAAGAACCAAATCCATTCATTGGAGAAGACGAGGACGTTGAGATTGCCAGCGTGGGTTACCGCTACAGGAAATGGGATCTAGGCGGTGGAATTGTAAACCCGATAAAATAACTTAAAATCTTAATTCTAATAATTCTTTTGTAGGTTCTAGTTGCCCGATGTGAACACGATGCCGTTTTGCAAACCCCCAACAATGAAGCACAATTCCTTACCATTAAAGCTCTGAACGAATGGGATTCAAAACTTGCAAACGGAGTAGAGTGGCGTCAGAAGCTCGATACCCAACGTGGTGCTGTTTTAGCAAACGAACTGCGCAACAATGCCTGCAAACTGGCCAAATGGACCGTTCAAGCTGTTCTCTCAGGTTCTGATCAGTTGAAATTCGGTTATGTTTCGCGTGCTCACATTCGTGATCCCTCACGTCATGTCATTTTGGGAACACAACAATTCAAGCCCCATGAATTTGCTACCCAAATTAATCTTAGCATGGACAATGCTTGGGGAATTCTTCGTTGCATCATTGACATTGTAATGAAGCAAAAGGATGGAAAGTATTTGATCATGAAGGACCCCAACAAGCAAATGATCCGCTTGTACGATATTCCCGATAACACATTCGAGAGTGATGGTTCAGAAGAGTGTGACGATGACAATGAAACTTTCCAACCCGTTTACTCATACGGCAGCAGCAGCAAGAGGATTTAAATTTTCATCGAGTAGGATCCTTTAACTTTTTTGTACTAAAAACATTTTCAATAATTAAATCAAATCAGAGGAGAGAAAACATAATTTTGTAAAGCTAAAAAGTGAAGAAAGTGTTTCTAAAGGCATAAAGCATCTGAAATTATTATAATCTGTATTTATATCCTGCGAACAAAGCTAGAATTTTATTTCAATAATATGATTGTTTGTGACATAATTAATTTTTCAACAAGTTATACCTTCTTCAATAAAAAACATCATAGAAGAAATATTTTTTGTTTTGTTTTAAATGTACATGTCGCACATTTGCTACCGGCATCGCTTAAAAATTCAAAAAGTGATAATTTTGATCTAAGTATGATTTCCCCTAATTATATTATATATACATAATATAGATTATTAATTTATGGATAAATACGTATTTGTAAAAATTGGGTTTTTTTTAGGGTTATTAATGTATTTATTGAATTTTATGATGTTTTCGTTTTCATTGTACACCGATGTACACCGTACATCGATTCTTCGCCTCAATTTCGAATAAGGGCACATCAATGTTGCCCTACAGTTGTTTTTTAATATATTTTTCACGAAACGAAATTTTCAGTCGCATTTATATCGAAACAACTAATTTTGAATTATGACGGTCTTGTAACAAATGGGCGATATGTACTGGTACTGTGAACATAGGTCCTCCGATGATTTCGAACTTCAAGCGTTTTAGTGTAACAGCTATATTATTCACTCCAGGTGTAAGTAAGGTTTAAGTGAATTTTAAACGTGTTCTATTAGCTCGCATTTTTTAAACTTTTCAATTTAAACTTTTGTTCATAATATTCACTCAAAACGCGCATTAAACTCGGTGGATTTAAAATACATTACAACCGGATGTAAACTTTTTTAAACTTGACTATACACCGATTTTAAACATACGGAATGTCAATAATTTGACATTTGCCAGCACATGTTTCCTGTTTCTTGTTGTTGTGTTTCAAATTTTATCTTTCAAAATTTAAAAAAATTGAGTTGGCGTTTGAAAAAAAAAAATCAAAACAGTGAAATTATTGTCTATTAATTTATCTCAATTTATGTATGTATAATAAATTGATACAAGAAAATGTCGAATCGCGAAATAAAAGGTGATGGTTATGGAAGCAATAACACAAAAAAGAGGAAAACGTTTTCCCCAAATCGAAAATATTTCCTGAAATCCACATCATCATAATCATCGACGCAAGCCCGCTTGTACATGCGGTACACTAGATGAGAACGACGTTGACTCTCCATCTAGTCCAGAAATTCATCTTTTGACGACGAAGACATCACCATTTTATTTATAAAATCCATTTTATTTTGTTGCTTTTTTATTTTATCTTTTATAATGTACATATGTGCGTAAAAACTTCAAATATAACTTTGCCTCGCTTAAATGTGTGATTGTACTGAAAATTAAATTTTAAATTTAACAGCTCCCTGGAGGGCAGTTAAAATTGAATCGGGTTAAACGCGACAAAGTTTAATAAATAGAGTTTAATACCGGGTTTTAATAGTGAATATTATGTGCTTGGGTTAAACTTTTGAGACTTAACTCACTTTGAACCAAGGTGTAAATTTAAAACCGGATTAATTGACTGAATAATATGGCTGTAAGTTTCAGCATCGTAGAAGGATTTTTTTTAAGTTAACTTGGAAGCATTCTTGTTCCGCCTGAAGTAAGAATCGAAAATAAAGTGATGAGCATCCATAGCTAGACGAGTATCGGGCGAAATTTTGTATGAAAAAATGCAGCTGGGTATTTCAATTAAACAGTGCAATAAGAAGAAAAGTTTCCATAGGTCTCTGTTTTTGATTATATCCAACAGATATAGATACAGATGCCCTTGCCCAGATGATGAGAATTGAGGTGCATGCTATGACACCATGCAAGTTAAGTGCTCATATCAAGAGAAATGTTTGCACAATTTTGATGTATTACCATTGTATATAAATAAACATAAACATTTGTTGGATGTTGGATATACAATGGTATTACACAATTTCCTCAAAATTATCTGCAGCCCATACCAACTACCTATACTAAGTGTAGTTTTCGGGAGCTCTTAATAAAAGTTAAAAATCTAGTTCCAAAAAATGCTTAAATATTGAATTTTAAATTTTGATATGCAATATTGTTAACTTATATACCTATTAAGAGTTTTCGCATACAAAATTTGATTGAAATCGGTAGAACCGTTTATGAGAAAGTTCAAAATAAAAATAAAATGTTGTAAGACAGGTACCGTTTATAAAAGTATTTTGTATTACTAGATGGATTCGGTTTGGCTTGTCGACTAACTTTTGGCATTTTTCTTGAAATATTGCATACCTGCCAGACGTGTTGGACAATTCTCCAGAGATTCACTTTGTTTGAACGATTATATGCCTGCTTTTAGCCAGCCCGGATCTTCAGTTTTTACGAACCGGGGCAAAAACTCCAGTTTTTGAATTAAAAGAAAAAATCGGCATACTTTAGTTGAAGTTTTTGTTACCGGGAGAATAATACTTTTTAATGAATTTGTCCTCGATATAACCTATTCAGCAGATTTCAAGCTATATTTTTAGATTAAAGATTAGCAATAGACAGTGCTTGACAAACAATCCACACCCAATTTGAAAAATGCTTACACAAAAAGCAAACAAAAATTGTTTTGAGTCTAGGTATGTAATTTGAAATAATTTTAAGTTTAAATGGGGAAATAGAAGAAATAAAATGCACGACTGGGTCGCACGTACTTGCTCTTATGTTCAAGGCACTACGGATTTAAGAAAATTGTATATAAAAACATGGAAATTATGAGAGAAAAATATATAGAAGCATAAAATACGACGTTTAAATTGGTTAAAACAACTCTTTTGACAGTTTGAGGTGAAAAAGAAGAATGCCATCTTAATTCTTGATTGAATATGATTGTAAGGGAAAAAAAATAAAATCGTTGGAGCGGTTTTTTAAAAAAATTAATTTCTTATACATATATAAAATTCTTAAAACATTTTTAAGAACAAATTTTGGTATGCAAATCTTAAGTTTATATTTATGTGTATCTTAGAACAAAATTTGAAAAAAAATTGTCAAACCGTTTTTGAGATATCGAATTTCAAAAAAAAATTTGAAACTTTTTTTAAAAATCCAAAATCTTTTTTTTTGAAAATTTTGATATGCAATATTATTTAATCTTATCTGAAATTTGTATATAAAAAAATGATGTTAATCCATTTAGCCGATAACGAGAAAATTCAAAATAAAAAAATACGTTCTATGACAGGTACTATTAATAGTTGCTAAGTGTAAAATTTTATATTTTTTATTTTAGTATATGAAAAAGTTTAATCAAAATCGTAGGAGTCGTTTTAAAGCAAAAAAGTATTTTCTTTTGCGGTTTTTTAACTTTTGTATGGAAGGTACCGTTATTTTTTTATAAATAAAAAATTTTTTCTAAAAATATTTAAGAGAGTACTTAAAAACTCTTAAATATCGAGTTTCAAGACAATCGATCATGTTGTTTTCGAAATATTTGATTTTCCAACAAAAATTTTGAAACATTTTTTAAAAATCCAAAAAATATTTTTCAAAAATTTTGGTACACAAAACTATTTATATTTTTTGGAAAATTCTGTGTAAAAAAATAATTGAAATCGATCGTACCTACCGTTTTGAAGAAAATCAAAAATTAAAAAATTGTTCTTTTGGAGGTACCATTAATAACCATTTTTGAAAAATGGTTTTACACCCAATGGAAGCCTTTACTAAAATAAATTTATTGATAAATATAGTTCAGCCGACTATATTGCCACATGTTCGTTCAGAGAATTTCCCCAGTTTTGCTGTCAAATACTAATGGGGTTTTCTTTTGGTAAATTCAGATTTTGATCCAAAAATTGATTTTTTTCGTCGCGAATGGTATACGATTTCAGATTGATTTTTCTTTTTAATTGTACTGGTGTATAATTTGTGTCTGTGAAGCTATAGCCATTCAGACATGTCAAACTGATGGCTTCCAATTCTTCTGGTGTGTAATGGTGTTAGTAAAAGAGGGGTAAATCTGCCGAAAAATCCAGATCTGCAAAATTGATTTTCGATCAAAAAAAAATTGATTTTTTTGCCCATTGGAAGGCTTTTATTGCCAAATTCTTTGTTTTGACAGGTCTGAAGGGGAAAAAAATCAATTTTTGTTACCAAAAGAAAACCCCATAAGTAAACAAAAATTGGATTCGTCTGCTCACTGATATATAAACTGAACAATTAATTTCGAAAATTCCCCATATTGTGGTGAGTACTCATTTCGGGCAAAATGTATCGTAATTAAGAGCTAAAATTTTCACTTAATTTATGGCGGCGAACGAAAAAAAAACAAGTTTTATATTTATTAAAGAGCGAAACTGAGATATGACTGTATATACAGTATTTATTTACATAAATCATCGACCCAAAGTTAAAATTCACCAAGTCAAATAGTCTCATTTAATAAAGATTTTGGAAGGTTTGTCCGGGAATTTTATTTCACAATCTGCGGAACGTGACTTTTCAGCTTGAAAAAGTATGTTTCAATCTAATTTCCTTCAAAAGTGTATTTTGTTATTTAGTGAATAAATAAATAATTATTTGAGTGACCTTTGTACTTCAATAAACTGTGGACTTACTTATTGGGCTTTAGGTCAAAGAAGAGATGTTATTTTAGCTTATTTTAGCGACGTTTCGAGCATGATTATGCTCATCATCAGGCCTTTATTCACAAAAATAAATAAATAAAATACATAAATATTAATACACACCGTTTAAAAGTGGTGTCAAAGTAACTTACAGAAAAATTACAAAAATCTAGTGTAAATTAACGAACATTCTTATACACTTGTTATGAACAAACAGAAGAAAATTTTAATTATTGATTACATGAATTTGAATAAATTATGAATTTAAATTACTGGCAATAACTGGCATTTGAACTTGGCACATCGAATACTATCACCTATACTTTATTTTACTTTTTACGCTTGGTCTTTTTATAAGCTGGCTGTAAATGTTGCTAAGACCATCGCAGTCAGATCGTCGGTTGATGGCGTTTTTGTTGTCAATTATGTGCAACATTTCCAACAACATTCTTTTTGAATAGTGTTGCTCCGTTTGCAAAACTTCGGCATTCTCCAAATCCGGTTTGTGCTCTTCTTGTAAACAATGGAGAGCAAGAGCAGTTTTTTGTGCAGCCCCATTGTTCAAATCGGATTTGTGTCCAGAGAGACGATTTTTTAATTTTTAATAGGTGCCTATGTATACCGAAGAGCATGCCACTTCTTTCCCTCCCAAAAATTGATTTTATACACAATATTAGCTTTATCTGAAGTCTCCACTTTACCTTTGGTATTGCTAAGGATTTTGTTTCTCAGAGAATTAACGGGTCTAAAAGCAATTCTAGTTTTTGTTTTTTCTCTGATAGGTGCGGTGTTGATGCGATTGGAGAGGCGGGGAACGAACAACATGCTCTTATATACCAATATTTGTTTCTCTTCATCAATTTTGTTTTGTGTTCGTGTATGCGGGTGGTTTTCGATGAGCTTCTCGATCATCTCTTCTTTGACCTACTAAAGCCCACTAAGTAAGTCCACAGTTTATTTATTTAGTGAATTTTAAGTTTGAACCGACAATATTTATGTAAAACCGAATAGAACAATTAAGTTTCCATGAAAACTTTCGAACATCGCATTCACTTACATACAGGAACACTTCCAGAGAATATTCGCGATAATTTCCATTAAAATAAAACACAATTTCTACGGTTAATTTCGCATTTTTATTGAAAATAAATAGAATAAAATAAATTAAATTTCGATATTACCATGTTTGATCTACTCGTATATCGCGTATCTTAACCAAATTCTTACAATCTTTCATACTAAAATATCCATTATCTAATAATAAATTTAATAAATATTCTCCAGTTTTATTAAAGTTAATAATAAATATTTTATTTTTAAATAGCAGTTTTAAATTTAAATTGCATTACAAAAATTAATTTAATATAATTGAGTTATTAATTTTTTCTTTCATTCAAATATAAATATAGTGTGATAAAGCTTTTCGTTGACTCTTTCAAACGTTTGTTTTAATTAAGAGAATATTTTTAATAATACTATTTGGAAAAAAATATTACGAAGTAAAATTCATTCTACTTTATAACTGAATTAAGCAAATAATATAAACTTTATTGCTAGATTATACGACGTTAGTTGTTTATATCATTTTTTTAGTTTATTAAGTTTTTCTTTTTTTTGGGTTGTGAAAATAGGCGTACAAGTGCTACATTGTTTTTGCTGCTATTTCTTGTTAAGCTAAAGATATTTTCAGTTTTATTTTTTAGCTTTAGCAAGAAGCTTGTAGTAAATTTACGCTTTTGAGTTTAATTTTTAAATTAAATTATTTTATTTACTAAAATCTAAAACACAAAATACTGACAGTTGAAATTGAAAAAAAAAGAAAAAAATATAAAACAAATTGGCGCAAGCAAAACTGTATACAATTATAATTACTCAAGATATTGTGACATGCACAATCTAATACTCCCATGTTTTGTTTTCTACTTCGAGGTAAAACTAACCTTTGTGGACTAAATGCACCAAGGAGACAACTCTCTTCTTAAAATTAGTTTTAAGACTCGTCTCCCGCAAACAAAATTGATACAGTGCTGTTATTGATTATTTATATTATTTTGCGCCATTAAATCGATTTATTTTTTATTGAAGAAAATAAATAATTATACAACAATTTGTTAACATATAATAAAGATCGAAAGTTCTATGTATATAATAATAAATAATAATTTAAATAAAAATAATAATACTCATAACAAAACTTGAGAAACAATAATTAACAGAAACTGATAAATTTTACATAAAATAATTACTGTTTTTTTTGAGAATAATAATACTAATCGAGTTTAAATATTTTGTTTGTATCGGCTTATTTCTTTTGCTAAATTCCAATTTATTTATGTAAAATTAACTAGAAAGGAAAGCTTTAGTTTGCTATTGGCTAGCAGTAAGGGTTAGGGCTGTTCGACTGCTGGTGTTGTTGCATCGAGAATGTCCAATTTTTTGTGAAAGGTCTCCAATAGGCCTGACACTGTCAAACAGAAGCCACGGCTTGCAGGCACAAGTGGAAAATCAGGAGCGACATTATTTTTTAGTAAAGGTTGTTGTTCTATTTCGGGAGTCATTGCAATTTTTTGTGACAATTCCATCCAACCTTTGATGCGGTTGTACATTGCAAGACCGTTCTTTTTGAAATGTTCTACGATTTGCTCACGGAATATAGGTGGCGGATTAGAAAGCAGTTTGGTCGTAGATTGGACCAATTTAATAATAGCCATCTCATTGTACATGCGCGAGTTTTCTGTACCTTGTTGTGTACCTTAAAAATAATTGAAGTTTTAAATTTAAGGTGATGAGGGATACCATACGCAAGGATTAGATGATATAAATCTTTTAAAACAATTTCAACTTAACCTGGGCATTATTGTTTATACTAACCTCTCTGCTTCTCGTAGCCAGCTTCATTAAAATACGGTTCTGCCACCAATATCAATCCCTGAATCGAAACAATAACTTGCAACAAGGTACTGTTAGGTCCCCAAATTTCTGTATCACGTCCTGACCAAGTACCCAACAACGAAACGCAAACCTTTCCATCTTCATATAAATTAGGATTTAATCGATCCGAACAATAACTTATGTAATGACAAGACGGAGGACTCTTGGGATAATCCCGGCCAAGTTGAATATCAAAGAAAAACATTCCGTCCTCGTAGGGGGTCTTTTTGGGCCCAGCAATCATCACACTTACTAGATCCATGCGGTCTTCAAAGACTCTGAAGAAAACATCATTTAGTGAAAAAATATTTATAAACATACATAATATGTATATATATATATATTATATTATAATACAAACACCCACCTAACCCAAACACCTGGGGGCAAAGAAGATCGTAGCATCCGGTGCTCCCTCTGCACAGCTTTGTAGTATTGTTGTGAATTGTTTGGTTGTAAGATTGTTAGTTCGTACTTGTGATTTTTCGGAGCGACATCCAATACTTGGAAACATTCTAAAGGCACATTGGGTGTCGACACAATTGTCTCGGGTTGATCTTCTACAGTCGGTGTCTCTGGAGAATTAAAGTAATTCATTTCGTTCGATTTTATTTGAGGACTATCATCGCCAACAACAACATTTGTGGACTCGATTGTTGCATCCAGATCTTCGGCAATATCATTTTCAATGATTTCACTCAAATTCAAATTATCCACAAAGTACTTTTGTCGAATTTCATTGATACACTTGACCAACTGTTCTTTGAGCAAACAACACAGTCGAATACAAACAAACTCTGGTGGTGCATCATCGGTAAATTCGATGCTGCTGCATGAAACCGATTGCTGGTCATCGTTTGTCTTTAGGAAACTTCCATTAGTATCGATATTTGTTAGATCATTCGAGCTAGCATAGCTTGCGGAACTGCCATCACAATTTTCGGTGCGAGTATAGTTCCCTGAATCGTCCTGCGACTTATTGCTGGCCAACTTAAGTTGATTAGTCTTTTCTGTAGCTTTTTCGATATTCAACATTACCGATGTTAAAAGCTTATTCTTCTCCTGATTATAGGGATTCTTTGAGGGATCTGTCAAAGTAACTTTGGTATTAATTGGGGTATTATGCGGTTGCTTTGGGGGTGACTGCAATTCAGTGAATTCCTGCAGTGGATTACTACTTGCATTTGATGTTGATATCTCTGATTTTGTAGCTTTCTTCTTTAAGCATTTGAACGGAGTCGAGGAAATATTAAATATCACTTTGGGAGCATAGTCTTTGGGTGAACTGACACTGCTGGTATTAGTTTGTGTATTATTAACTGGAACAACAATACCAATCGCTTGTTGTGAGTGTTGGGTAGAACTCTCGCTAAAAAGACGGTTTTTGCGATCTTGTGAAGGACGCTCAGATACGGCTGTCTCCGTGGTATTTTTTCCTACACGTTCCAATAAACCCTTTTATTGAAAATTTAATTGATTAAAAGAAAATATGTTACTAAAAATTTTAAATCTATTCACCATAAAATGGCTTTCGTGGAAGAAGCTAGTACTCATTAAACGATCTAGATATCGACAATCCTTGTAGACTCCAAGAAGCTTTCTCATGACCTGAAAACAATAGTTTATCTAGTTATAGTTCAAAATTCAAGGGAACACTGCTTTGCTGTGGTTTATTAAAAGGAAGAAAAATGACCCTATTTACGGAGCAAGAAGACGAACATAAGTAATTTTTTTGACAAAATATTTTTTGAAAAAGGTTCTTTTTTCTTTGAATAAAGTCGACATTTTTTAAGGAAGTTATCCCGTTTGGGGTGTGTGCAGGAAATGTACCGAAAAAATGGTTTTTATCATACGTTTATTGTTCGTCACGTAAACAATTCCTACAAACATGCATCAATCTCATTTGATTGAGATTGTTAATTTAATCTTCAAATACACAAATACAAATTCACACTAAAACCCTCCATCTTCAGAAGGTTCACTATATTATTAAAATAATATTCTTCATCTCATGCCCAACGTGCAAAGAAGATTTTTTTGGTTATGTCTTTTTATAACTAAGTACTTACATCATGATTCTGCAAATTTGGATTCAAGCTGAAAATCTCCTCCAACCTTGAAATTGCTACTCGAGCCCTTTCGAAGTTCGACAAAATATGTGATTCGGAAAACTTGAGCTGTGGAGTATCACCCCCAAATTCACTAGTTTCACTTTCCGTCTCCCATGAGTCATCTGTATCGTGAGCCCAATCTGCATGATCATACTGACCGACTTCAAATAAATCCTGCGGCCAACACATACTAATGTGTCCATCAACCCACCACACCTTGACCCTGCCATCGATGTAGTTGTCAATGATTTGACCAGCAGTGCATGTTGCATCTTCACCAAGAAAATTCGCCACACGAATAACCATAGTTCCTGGTCGATATTGGAAATCGGGATGGTCTTTCAAATCATACACACTCATCTCTGATTGACCTTTATAAGTCGGCCTGCAAAAAAAAATCCTAATCAAAATTTGAAAATCAAACAGTGTGAGTTGAATTTTACTTAGGTTCGACAGCAGATGTGTAGGTAGTGAACCATTTGACACTGGCTGTTCTACCGTGATGATCAACCATCTGTATAACACCATAATCTCGGAACGATACATCAGAATCTTCTTTGCCACAGACGACGAAATCTCCAGGAAAGAATTCCTTAACGAAAAAAAACAAGTTCATTTTTTTGTAAATTGTCTCCTTGCAGTGGGACTTACGTGATCATCTAAATGATGAATAGGATAGAGCTGAGTGGAAGATATTCCCGATTCAACTGCTCCATCCTGCCATACCACTGTTGCTGTACTGTAAACCATCATTGCTTCAGTCACCAGCTCATCACCAACGTTAGGAAGGGGCGTGGTCGAACTTGCACCTGTGCTGCTCTTTTTCAATTTTTTTACTTGCTTTTTCTGCAACCTGGACGTATGTTTTGGACTACTTCTCGGAGTGGGACTCGAACAAGTCGATATGGTTGTAGCAGTGCTTTCAGTTTCATCATCTTCATCAAATCCTTCGGCTTCATCTTCATCAGTTTGCCAGCCATCGGCAGAGACAACTTGATTCTGTTGTTGTTGCTGCGTTTCCCCGTCAAGCGTTTTCTTCTCAGTCTCACTCTTCTCTTTCGATGTATTGAACTTTTCCAGATTTGCTTTACTCAATGGTTTCAGGGACATTCGCATAGATTGTTTCTCCTGAGCGGTAGTTTCCAATGATGAATTGGAGAACTTTGTTTTAGTCTTTTCGTTTCGTAATGGAGTTGGGGCTCTGGTACTTCGACTTTGGTTTTTATTCAAGTGTTCTTCTTTCTCTTGCTGACTTAGAAGAAGTTTGTATTTTATAGCTGAAGTAGAGATGGAGAATAAAATAAAAATTCAGTTTTTTTTTTAATATATTCATAAGATATTTACCATGTTCTTTCTCCCATACGGACTTCCGTACTACCACATCACAGTCGGCAAATTTTAAATAGCTCTTATCGTTTATTTGAAGCATGCACGATTCGAAGAGATTCAGCCGTTTGAGACGATCCAAATCCGCACCAGTTACTGATGGATCTGGTTGTTGTAGGAGATTCGACTTTATGTCACCGTCTTCAGAGAGGGCTTTGCATTGCCAATGCACCCATACAGAGTCGAGTCGTACCGATTGTACTGTGAACTAAAATGAGAAGCGTGTTTGAGCTCAATCAAGAAAACAGGGTGGAAGTCGTGGTGTGACTAATACTAAACTATATACAATTATTACATAGCTATAACATTCTTTACCTTTCTGAATTTCCTAGACAATGGTTTCCAATTTTTGTTTGTTGGTGAAAGTATTTTAACATTGTCCATAGTTTCGAGGCGTCCATTGATAACTTGCCCTGGATAATAGACCATCTCAGCAAAATGACCATTGCGAAACTTAGTATTTGTATCAGTAAAATGTAACAATTCCAAATCAGACACTTCAATTAAAGCACCACACGATGATCTTTTATAAAATAACATATTTATAAGTTTTTTTAAGTTAAACTTTGCTAAATTATTACGGACTTACTTTAACACTATTTTCTCATTGACAGCCTTTACACTGCCTACCCAAGAGTCTAGGCATACGGCACTGTCGCGTGGCATCCTCACCATTGGCTGTAGTCTTTCGGCCATAACATTTTTAATAATGTTCTTTGTGCCTAAAATACGGACATCAGAGCGCATATTGATCTCTCGACAATAGCCACGTTGGGTATCTTTCCCAGGAACCAAACGACGAACTACATCTCCGGGCATTAGTGTTCGATCAGCGAGGCCAACCTTTAAGAGTGTGTTTAAAATATACATAAATTCAGAACTAAGAAACAATTTAAAAATTTGATTTTTTTTTCAAAATACACTCATATTGGTTATCTACAGGGCCCGGATTTTCATGCTCTAAAAAACACAAAATATGCGCCTATAATATGCACATAAAATGTCTAAATATGCCCTAAAAAATCCAAAATATGCCCTCAAAAATCCTTAAAAATGCAAAATATTCTGCAAAAATACTCAAAAAGTAAATGAAAACACTCTTAAATAAAATAAATAAATCAATCTTTCATTCACAGACATTTTTCACAGCAATAAGTAAATAAAATTAACAAAAAATAACTTAGAATTCAGGTAGGTTTAACAAAAAAAAAAAAAAAAAAACTTGACATAATTATGTAGACTAGTTTCGTAAGTAGGTTTTGTAAGCATGAATCATGAATTTTTTTTTGAAATTTTCAAAACTGAAACCTTGGCGATTTGGTCTCAAGAAACTTTTTTACATGAAAAATGACCTCTCCACGTCAACAGACGTTAATGGAGCATGTATTAATGATACAATCTCATTTATTGTTACTTGAATATCGAAGGACTGTTCTTGATTCTCATTAAAGGATAACATTGTTGAGATAGTTTTCATTTTCATAAATATCCTTCGTTTTTCTTAAGAAAATTGTCTATTTTTTTACAAATAGATTGACCCATTGGAGACTCTACTGCATTAATTTTCGCAACTGCTTCGTCCATAAAATCTATTTGTTTTTTAAGCGAGTTCCACCCCTGTAATTTTACTATAGTCTCACTCAGAAACCCATGGCTTGAACTTATGAAAGCCAATTAGTAGAATTTTAAAAGGTCGTTTGCATTTCGGTGAAATAATGAAATTCAAGTGTTTAAAGCTTATTTTTTCTGAAATATGCACTAAAAATATGCATTTATTGTTAAAATATGCTCAATACGCCAAAATATGCATTTATACCAAAATATGCAAAAATATGCACCAACGATTGAATGCCATTTTAAAGCAAATTTCTCAATTCGGAAAACTATCTCATTCATTTCCTTCTAAGGCTGTCTAAAAAAAATATGCATTTGCATGGAAATCCGGGCCCTGGTTATCTAAAAATTATGTTAGATCCTTTTTAACCCAGAAAAATAAGATTTTCACTCGAAGACCAATCCGACAACGCTGAATTTTGGTGGAAAGCTTTGTTTTAAGGTCTTAAGCATTTTCTAAGAAAAGTACCATAAATTTCCATTTTTAAGCTGCCTTTTGAATTAAACAGAGAAGCAAAAACTTGCGCTTAAAAAACAAAGGGAAACTTTTCGCCGTTTAAAAACATTTTTGCAGTGTTGGTTAAAGAAAGAAAAAGCTGATTCAGAGAGCTTGAACATAAAAAAATTATTTAATTTTGAATGCAACCGACGCGGAACCAAAGATAAACCAAAGCAGATGAAAGAACAACGAATTACTATCGAGTGAATGTTAATTACTTAACATTTAACAACTTTCCAATGTCAACATGGGTTGAATTTCCAAAAACAGGCGGGAAAATATGAATTATCCATTTACCTGAACATTCTTGAGCGAGAAATAGTTGGTCTCTGTGAAATGAAGAGAAAGAATGTAGTAGTTGATGACCGCAGAATAAGAATGAGGCTAGGATAAACACTTTATCTTCTGCCAGAAATTATGGAGAAGAACTGCAGTTAAACATAATGCCAAGATCAGTACAAGGGTGACTGAATGAAAGTATAGCATTGAACCCACACCTTTAATAGTAAAGAATGGAAAAATGGAATTCTTAAGTATAGCAAAGAATCTTGGCAGATATGTAGCTTTAAACATACTTACTGCATGATGCATTGAAAATTGCTATAGACGTATGCATTCCTAAAAGTTTAAACTTGTAAGAATTCATAACCGGTCTAGAAAAAAGCGAATTAACTGTTTCAGAAATCCAATAATAATGTTTTGTTGCTTAGTAACTACTTTAGACTTCAAAAATAATTCGCTGTTTTTTATAGGTCCTTCTTTTTATAAGAAAACTGTCCATATCGCACCGAACCTAATCTTTAGCAGAATAGTAAAAGTTTTTCGAATTTTATTAGAAGCAAAATATCTTCAAATGGTACTCTTAACTATATGCAATACTCATGTCTACGTCCAGTGATTTAGTAATTCTTTTATATGTTACATACATAATGTAGACTTCTTACCTTAAATTCCTAAAAATCAAATCAACATCGGTTCTTTAAATTTAAGTTACTCTGATTGTGAAAAAGTTCTAGGTGAACTGAGTCCCGATAAAACCCTAGGCCCCGATGGCTTTACTCCAATCATACTAAAAACGTGTGTAAGTGCCCTATTAGAATTACTAACTTTGCTTTTCAACGCATCCCATGACACGGGACAGTTATTGAAAAATCTCTTTTATTACTCCTATTCATAAATCAGAACCAAAGGAAGTCGTTAATAACTATCGTCCTATAAGCAAACTGTCTTGGATTCCCAAACTATTTTGAAAAAAATTGATCATGAAATACTATCTTTTATTGAAAAAGAAATCATTTCCCCATTTTAATATGGATTTGCTTCTGGTACCTACCGACGACAACAAACCTTTAAATAATTGTATTCAATGAAATAACTACATATATTAAGCATAAATAAATAAAAGGTATTATTTTGAATAACTTAAAAACACTTATTTTATTTATTTATTTACTTAAATGCATTTCGGAAGCAATGCTTCCATCGTCAGTAAGTTTTATATAAATAATAATACAAACAAAATTTTTGATTGATATTAAATACAAATAACTCAATACAAAACACAAACAAATTTATAGTGAATTTAGGATCTATTATACATTTTTTTGAAAATTGGATCTTTTATTGATATGACGAACTAAAGCAGCCATTAAAAAAGCAGCAGATATTTTCATTAATGAAAATTTATCAAGAAAACTAAACGTTTCAAATCCAGTACTACCGCGAATGTATTCTCAACTTAAGTTACATAAACCTGGAAAACAAATAAGACCAATTACATCAACAACAGGATCAATACTTACAAAACTTGAATGTTGGTTATTAGATACATTCAATAATCTACCAAATAAATTCGAAACAAAAGCTATAAAGAATAGCATCGAATTTGCAGAAAAAGTAAAAGAATTAAAAATAAACAGTAATGAAATTCAAGTCTCATTCGATGTAGTATCTCTATATCCAAATGCCCCTATTGATGAAACTTTAAGACTTCTTAAAGAATAGTTAGAAACAAATTCGTTAAGACAAGAAGAAATCAATGAACTAACTAACCTTACAAAATTATGTATGAATGAAAATTGGTTTCAGTTTAATCAAAAGTTCTATGGACAAAAGTTTGGTTGCAGTATGGGTTCACATTTGAGTCCATTTTTGACAAATTTATCCATGTCAAATTTAGAAACTAAAATGAAAAATGCAAGAAATTTTCCAAGAATTTGGTTCAGATACATAGATGATGTATGGGCCATAGTCAAAAAACAAGAACTTCAAAGTCTAATAAACTTACTAAATAAAACAGAATATCCAACAATCAAATTTACTTACGAAGAAGAAATAAACGGGAGATTAAATTATTTAGATTTGACCATAATTAGAAAAGGTGAAAATTTCGAGTTTGACATTTATCGAAAACCTTCGAATACTCTAAGATATACAACATCGGACTCTTTTCATTCATTTGAACACAAAATATCAGCCTTCTATTCAATGATTGTTAAAGCTTTGAATATCCCGATGACGAAAGAAAGAGAATACATTGAAATACGAAAGATCAAAGAAATAGCTAAGATAAATGGATACACAGAACAATTAATAGATGATATGACGATTGCACATAGAAGAAAACAAAACTTAAGAAACCATACAACTTTAGATTTAATCAGAAATGAACAAGATGAGCAAAAGAAATGGTCAAAATTAAATTTTTATCCAGAAATAACATCAAAATTAAGACCAATTTTTAGTAGACAAAATATAAAAATAAGCCAGTGTAGTGAGATAAAACCTAAAAATCTAATTAGTGGCTCAAAGGACAAAATGGAAAAAAATTAACAATCAGGAATATCTAGGACAGACAAGAAGACCAATTGTGAAAAGATTCAAAGAACATTTTTCCCATGTCAAATACAATGAACCTGAGAAGTCGAGTGAAGCACAACACATGCTGGATAATAACCATAATTTTAGCTTACAAAATTTGAAATTAATTTGAAATGTTAATAATCCTTATGAATTAGATGCATATGAATCTCTTTACATTGTTAAAAATTGAAATAATTTAATGAATAGTGACGATGGACCAACAAAAGATCCAATTTTCAAAAAAATTTATAATAGATCCTAAATTCACTATAAATTTGTTTGTTTTGTTTGTATTGAGTTATTTGTATTTAATATCTATCAAAAATTTTGTTTGTTATATTATTTATATAAAACTTACTGGCGATGGAAGCATTGCTTCCGAAATGCATTTAAGTAAATAAATAAATAAAATAAGTGTTTTTAAGTTATTGAAAATAATATCTTTTATTTATTTCATGAAAAAAACACGTTGAAAATCTCCAATATCAAATCAATCTTAAGCATATCGATATCAATGAGATGTCATCTAAACCGATTTTTTAAAGGCCTCTGATAAGGTTAATCACGCATCTTAATTGAGAGCCTCTATGCGCTGGGCTCTTTCATTTAAAAATATTGAAATGGTTTAAATCCCATTGAAATGGTTGAATCAGTATGTAGGTATTATTATAATACTATCTGACGCTATTGCCGTTACTTCCGGTGTACCTCAAGGGAGCTACTAGGGTCCATTACTATTATTGCTTCTACATAACCGATTTTATTTGAAGTTCTATCTACCTTATATGTTTACAGATGATTGCTCTTATGTTCAAGTTGCTTGGAACTCAAGAACTTTTGAAATATGCAATTCGTTATAGAATAAATACATATATAAATAATATAAAAGAAAACTACATACAAAGCATTTAAATCGTTCTTTAAATTTTGTAAACAACTACTAAAATATTTTAGCGCTCAAAATGAAGTATGCCATTTTATTACTTGAAAAAATGTGGATATATATCACAACAAAAACAATAATGTTAAAAAAGGAGCCAAGTTCAAAAGTCAGCCAAAAAAAGTAATGAGATCTAAAATATATGCCAAGTTTTAAGTTCATGAAGTTTAATATCAAATATCTTAAGTAGAGTAATATCGAAGCAATTCCAAATCATGACAGAAATTTGGTAAATTATGATTACTGATTAAAATTTGGTGGGTTCACTGGTCAAGTTTTCATACATTTTAAATTTGTGATTAAGTAAGTATTTTAAGAGAAAACTTGCCAAGTAAATCCACCAAATGCCAGTTTAGAGTATTTACATTTATGAAACTATGTATTTTCAAAAAATTCATCAATTCAAAATATTGAATTTGGAAGAAAAAAATAATATTTTTTTTTTAAATCAAAAATTTAGGGGAGAGTGGGTATGTATGGGACACAGGAGGAATGGGACACAAGCATTTTCCTCAACGTGGTATCCTTTTTTTCGTTTCTGTTGATCTCAAATTTGTTCTAAAGTTTGTATCTACCCGTCAACGAAGCAGATCTTGTGCGCGGTTGAATTTACGCAGTGGAGAGCAAGAAAAGCTAATTTGACCATAAATAGTAAAATCCTTTGATTAACTTTGAGTGAAAAAAAAATTATTAATAAGTGAACTTATTGTAAAAAGAGTGAAATATATAGCAATTCACTTTTATTACGAAGTTAATTATATCTAATTTTGTTAAGTAAGTGCCATTTTTTAAGTGATATCATGTTTTATCTCTTTAAGGTGCCCTACAGGATGATTGGGACACTCTTATGCGGGAGGAATGGGACATTAACCCACTCCTCCTGCATCAACATTTTCCAAAGGTTTTTAAACGGAATACTACCAAGTAAGGAGCCACTGAAACTCAAATGCATGCAGTCATAAAGAAAGTGACCAATGGAGCTCTATACCAGTGTTTCCGAACGTGAGGCCCACGTCCCACAGAAAGAGATATGAATTTAAAGGGGAGAAATTTTACATTCAGATGCATTAGACCCTTTTAAGATATCGCATTTAAATGAATACGAAGGAGAAAAAATAATCTAATTTGTGAGCTCATTTTATTTCGAAATGAGTCCGGTCTAAATTTTCCCATACTAAGGATGTTAGGGGGTCTCTCCGAAAAATAAATTAAAGCTAGTGCCAAATGTATATGCTATTTTGTGAGAACAGAAAAGAGACTATGGGCCCAATTCAGCAAGCATTAGTCAAGAAACGCACTTGCAATTTTTTTCGGGCGATTATTCAGTCCCATTTGTATTTTGATGTCCCATTCCACCACATAGCTGTCCCAATCCTCCTGAAAGCAGGAGGAATGGGACCAATAAAGGTGGTGCATAAGATGAATTTTAGCTTTTATTCTGGTAAGCTTTTAGTTGCTTTAGTGTTTTGGATATGGTGCCACAATATTGTTTTATCTTAAGAAAACTGTTATGTGCATATATGATTTTAAAGTTGCCAGCAATTGAAATTTTACTGAAAAATGTCCCATACATACCCACTCTCCCCTACATTTTTCAAAATTTTGATATGTAATATTACACAGCTCAACAAAATAAAAAATTATTTTTGTGCCTGGGTTCATTTCATGATTTTTTTATTCGTCATGCTCCAAAATAATGGAAAAATACCCACAACCCCCCCAAAGTTTGCTTTTGTAGAGTTGGTAGTCAAAATACCGTTACCATAGTTTTCATAGAAATAATAAATGTTTGCTTTAATATATTCTTTAAAAGAGGAGAGAGGAGGGGAATTGTTACGCCCATTTGGTATCTCTAAAGTATATTTGTGTCACAAACTACACACATTTTTATTTCAATATTTAAGGACGTTAAAATGTTATTAAGAATGTGTCGAAGTGATGCTATTGCATTTTGCTATATATGTGGTTATTTCATCAAAATTCACACTATTATCATTTTTGAAAATATGTTAAAAAACTCAAAATACATGCAGGATGTCTCTTAGATTGAATATTCTGCACGGTCATTTAGAAAAAAATTTAAAAACTTCATTGCGAGCATACTCAGAAAAAAAGGAAAACATTTTAACTAGGACTTTATGGACTTCGAGAGTAATCGTCATTACCAAGGTCAATAAAATGAAACAATGATGGGAAATTATTCTATAGGTTTAATTTCAGAACAGCACATTCCAAAATCAGTATGTTTGTTGATAAAAATTACCGTTTTAATGTTTGGTACCAAACACTAAACAAAAAAATAAAGAAAAAAGGAGTTTTTGTTACTTTTGTCAAAAATTAAAATACATAAAACCATCTAGTTTTTAAACTTTCACTTAAGATTGGTGAATGCATTGAATATTGAAAACAGAAGAATAACTTTTCACGTAAAATTAAGAAAATTTTAATTTAAACAAAAAATAATATTATTGATTTTTTGTGTTCAAAATTCTGAGTTTGAAAATTAATTTTAAAAAAACTATTCATGGAAATGACTTAATTTAAAAATTAAATTAAAGAATGGTGTATTAGCTTTAAAAAAATATATACCGTGATATTTTTGGTGCTGCCGTTGTTTTTCAATATTTTTTTTCTAGTTTAAGTAACTTTTTAAAGAAAATTACCCCTCCTGCCTAAACAGGGGAACATAGACACCCCTTCTCATGTTTCTTTTGTTTGTTTAAAACCAGCCTACATGCTGTAGCGTTTTGGTGTATCCTAGTCCTTTATGTTAGAATATCTATATTAATTGATTCTAACATAGCACATTTTCATGAATTTTCAAATAATGTGCTCCTGACTACAAAAGCAAACTTTTTCAAACAAGACAATTTTTTATTTAATAAGTAATATGTAAGGAATAAGAAAATCTTATGCAGAACCCAGGCACAAAATTTGTGTTGACCAGTGTTATTGACATTTTAAAGGAGCTTTTGTATTATAAAATTTATTGAAATAGATTGAGCCGTAAGGAGAAAATAGAAGATCAAAAAACCCGCTATATGGCAGGTAGCATTAATAACAGTTTTGGGAATTTTTGTGTTTATTTAAAAGTATACCATATATACAATAACACACTGATTTTTTTTTATCAAAAACGTTGGAGTTGTTTTCGAGATAAAGTTGCTTTTTCTTAACGGTTGTATGGGAAGTACCGTTATTTTTGGAGCTAAAATAAAATTTCAATTTCCCCTCTGGAGAGTTGCAAACAAAACCTTAAGTTCAAAATTTGAACAAAATCGCTTCAGTGGTTTAGGCTGAAGGTTGAGGTACCGACAGACAGACAGACATAATTGTGCCATCCACTTTTTTCGTGTTCTTTATCATCGTAATGTCATGTTTGATTGTTATCTCGATTTTTTTTTTGCACGAATCCAAAACTTGCCCTAAAGTACCCATATCGAAAGTTAAAACGGACATACATAGGTGTTTTCTTCGATCGTTAGCTTACTTTCACCCTTCACAATTCACATTGACCTTTCTGTGGTTAAAGTAAATTCTCTACTTGGATTCGTCGCACGGAACTAAATAGAATTTTCTGACCCATATACACTAACACTTTTCTACCCATACACTATAGACCAGTTCTGGTCTATTGCTGTGTTATATAATATATATCTGCACAATGCGATAGACTATGATCGAATTTAACGAGTCAGAAAACGGTTTACTAGACTGACCGTCCATAGACTTAAATGGAATGTTAGTATGCCTTGCTATAGTACTAGGTGTAATAAACTTGCTCTTCAATCTTTTAAAAACTCGTGGAGTGATTTGAAATTATTTTTGTTCGTGAAATTCTGAAAAAAAACAGATTGGCCGTTCTTTTCTCCTATCACTTAAAAAAAAGAAAGAAAGCTCCTGTGAGGGCTCGGCCAGTGCATAGATAATTCTTTGTTTCTTCATCATAGAGTAAACTAGGGTCTCAATGAACCGATTACAATTCCTCGAAGTCATATTGATTTTTATGACAATCAAAGTGGATATGTATAGTGACGAGCAAAAGTGGACAAATGTTTTTACTTATCTATTTGAAAACGTTGATTCGAACTTAGCATTTAAGTAGAAATTAAATCATTTTAATTTTGTACATCACATCGAAATTTATTTTCTTCAATTAAATAAAAAATCATTCATTACACAGAAAAAATATGTTAAGTGAAATTTTGGACTTGACCAATTTTGTCCGATATTTAGACCATAAACGATAAACCTTTGGCCTTTAACACTTCTGAACACTGTTTCGGCGTTCTTTCTACCAAATTGTGAAGAAATTGGTTGGGAATTCGGCTCCACTCCGCTTTAATTCTATCCTTAATTCAGACTACGAATTGTTAAGAAACTCAAATAATGCGTTTAATAATTAATCAAGATTTATGTTAGCAATTTGGGACGATGTCTCAATGTCTTTAATGCTCTATTGAAATAGGTATGGAAGCTTTCAACTTCTTGAAAGATAAAACTTTAAACAAAGAATGTAGCTACAGGTGTACGCTTTGCAATATCATAAATTTACTAGCTCTTTTATCAGAACATTGAAATACAAGAAGGTTCATAGTTTTAGACTATCTCAACTTCAACGGCGATAGCTAATACGACTCTCCAACCACTCGAACAACGATTTCTTAGTTACGTTCAGTATAGTTATTATTTGCTTTAAGATGCAAGACTCTGAAAGATCCATAACTTAAATAATATTCAGAAGCGTGTTGAGGTGCCGATTGGATTTGCGAATTCAACAAAAATATTGAAAACACACCCAGTTTAGGTATTTCTTTGTCATCACAACAAAAAAATAGCTTTTTTAAGTATCATTTTCGTTTAGCCAAGAAAATCTCCAGAAAAAATAATGTTCATGAATCATGAATATATAAATCATTATTAATTTCCGTAATCACTTTCATTATTTTTAATTGATTCACTTCAATATCAACTAGGTACTATAAATTAGTTAAAAAGAATAATAAGGATTGCATAAAACATCCAAACAATACCTAATTAGTTATTATGCTGTTACACAATTCATAGGAAATCAGCGTAGAAAAAATAATTTGAATAATAGTTTTTCTCCACGTGTTTCCAACTTACCACCCGATCCGTTATGACCTCCTCCTTGCCCTCAGGATGCCATATCACACGAATCTCACCCTTGGACAACACATCGAGTTCATCATCATCATCGCCAGAGAATGTTTCAGAGTTCTCGAGCACCAGACCAAATTTGACGCGACCCTTCTTATCGATGCGGAATACCTCGTCTTCATAGAAATATTGATTGTCCACAGATGTGGATCCTGCAGCTGCGACAGGATTTACACAAACTTTAGGCGGCGGCTGTGGAGGTGTTGACGGAGGTGTAGTTGATTGTGGTGCCGTATAAGTCACCCCAGTTGCCATAATCAGTTGTGCATTTAATTTCTGTCTGGTTTAAGAGAGATTTTGTTGTTGAATTTAGAATATTCACTTGAAATTTAGTTTCGAAATGTTTTTTTTTGTTTTTTCTTTAAAAGAAATTACTTTCTGCTAGAGCGAAATTAACGGCAAAATGTTTTTTTATTTTTTATTTTTCACAGTACACAGGCACACAGCCAGGGCAAAGTTCAAGACAATTTTTTTTTCTTTAAATATTTTTGACGGCTGGAATACACACTGAACTGCATGTTTTGTGTATTTTTTAATTGGACAGCTTCGCAGATTGGCCGATAGATGTCATACAAAAAGACAACTGGCTAGGGATGAGACTTTTGACAAATTTATTGAATAAAATTTGCTGCATAGAATTGGGCGGAAGACTTATGTGGTTTTCCATTCCTTCTATTTGTGTAGGTTCTGTATTATGTTGACGGTTTGTGGCAGCCATGTTGTTTTGGTGGCGTCTCAGATCATAGAAAAAGAAGTAAAGGAACTGGTGTTTATCACATATACAGTGTACGTGAATGAGGCAGATAGTTGAATACTCGAAATGTCAAATCGGTGACTGAATGGAAGGAAAAAAGTAAACAAAAAGTGATACAAGCCTAAAAACATTAAGGGTATTCATGCAACAGCGTAAACTCGTCGTAAACATCGTAAAGTTTTAAACTTCGTAAATCTGTCAAATTTTCCATACAAATTGTGACAGAATTACGAAGTTTTAAAGTTTAAAACGTTTACGATGACTTTACGCTGTTGTATGAATACCCTTATTAATAAATCATTAACTGTTGAAAAAAAAACAAACAGTTTGCAGTGATTTACTAAGAAATGTGTGTATATTTGCTAATAAAAATAAAAAAAATATGAAGTGCAGTGCGAAATTGTGTAAAAAAAAAAAAACAAAATAAGGCGGATAAGTATCATTTCCTTTTACAAGTGAGTTTTATTATATTTTTCTCAAAGAGAGTGTTGTGAATTGTTTGTATTTTAATTAGTCACCAATCATGTAACACATTTTAAGGGCGGTATTCACCGAGCACTCATAAACGGCTCTTAAGTTTATGAGGCTCCTAACTCAAATTATATTTGTGCTATTCACCAACCACTCATAGCTCTTTTTCGAAGTTCGAAAATGAGAACAACTCTCTCTTCCCCAGGTACCCCCAAACTGTGAAATCAAACTGTTTTCAGAAATGACCGCACTTTGTCGGTACTTCTTGGATCCTTGAAAAAATGAGTGTTGCATGCACATAAATAAATTCTTTGTGACTACAGTGATTTTAATTTCTTTCCACTTATTTTCTTAGTTTTGTCTCGGGGTGAAGATCATTGCACGTTTTAGTTTGTTTCATATAGGGAAATGTTCTTACTTTACTTTTTGGTTTCGCTAATTATTTCGTTCGTACACTGTCTACTACGTTTGCGGATCGAAAATAGACTCGTTCGCTTGAAGGGGAGATAAGAGCCCTACACACGATCAATGTTTATTGTCAATATTCAGTGAAAAGGTAATTTTTCGCTGAGTATTGATCGTTCGTATGCTCTTCAATGTCATTGTCAATGAACATTGACGACATTGATGAGAACCAAAATCGATTTGGTTTTCTTCAATGTAAATGTCACTTGTTGGCTGTGTTGACATTTAACTTGTGAAGTTGGTGGCAAAAATAATACAAAAGAAAAATAAAATGTAGATTTTCCGCTTAATTCTCGCGATTTTCGAAAGAAATTTTTATTTAGCAACATCTCTCTTCTACCCAATTTTGTTATTCCTTCTTTTTTATTTGCTGATACACCCAATGCAGCCCTCTTGCAGCCAATTCAAACAGTTTTACGTAAAATTATTGTCAATTTTCATTGATACGTGTGGAGGCAGTTTCGCATTAATATTTTTGACAGAAAATGTCTTCAATAATTATTGTCAATGAATATTGATCGTGTGTAGGGCCCTATAGACGTCAAACGTTGGTTTATATTAGCTGTGTTAAATTAAGAAAAACTACATCAGGGGTCCAATTCCACAAGAGTGTGTTTTTTCTGTGTACACAGAAATTCGTGTACACATCGATTTTTGCGATTAGGCAAGAGTGAGTTTTAAGTTTTTGACAGATAACGCATGCACAATCAATCAAATTTATTTACATTTGTTTTGGATATGAATAGAATGTGTACACAGAAAATCATTCACCCTTGCGAATTGGGACCCAGAACAGTATAAATGTGTGAAAACTGTCAAAGCTGTCAGATTATGCAAAAAGTTTTTCTGAGATAAATTTTAGCTTATTATTATCCCAGACAAACAAATCAACTGGTACTGGTACTTCGACATTTCTCACTCACTTTCTCGACCACAAAAGTAGGTGCAGGAAAAATTGTTTTTAACTGTTCTCAAAAACATCATGGTTATAGAATGAACAGCTTGGGCAAGGTTTTTACTCATGGAGTACACAATCTTGTACTTTTCTGTAATTTTCTATCCGGAACAGATTCATTACATACACCTTTTTTTATCCTATTTTTTCCAAATTTTCACCGCGTGAATTACAAAAAGAACTTAAAAAATTGAAATTGAGCGCTCATAAATATTCACTATTATTGCTTGGTGAATAGGTTTATGAGCCTCATAAGTTATGAGCCGTCGGTGAATACCGCCCTAAATGATTTAACTTTTAAAAAGGCTAAGAATAATATTAATTAATTGAAAACTTGCACATGGTTTTTCGGATATACTTGGGTATAAAAGAAATGTCAAACTGCGATTCTGTGAAACAGGGAGGTATTTTTTTTTGTGTTGGTGATTGTAACGCGCAACTATACGCTAAGCGCCCTTTATATTCGGATTTTTTGTTTTGTTATTAAATCGATTTTGTTCGTTTGGTGTTTGTATATTTATGTTAACATACGCCTATATCTTCAGAATTTTGCTCGAATTGTTTCGTAGTCAAGTTATTTGTTCATGTTTTAATGTTAATTTACTTGTCTATTCAGGAAGATGCCCAGAAAATATTTGTTTTATTTACTTGAAAAAGAAATATTTAAAATAATTTAATACATTAAAGGAATTACGAAGTTTTAAACTTTACAACGATTACGACGAGTTTACGCTGTTGCATGAATACCCATAATATTTAAAAGGTTTCCGAAAGTCGAGTGGTATAAGGAAAAATGGATGACCATTCTGAAAAAGTGGATAAAGTAAGGCCACATTCGGGGTTTCATATTTTGTATCGCTGCCAATGATTTGCTTTGATTTCGCGTTGGTTTCGGAGAGCCTTTATTCATGACAATGCGTAAATTAAACTAAGTACATTTATAATATGGGTATTCATACAAAAGCGTAAACTCATCGTAAACGTTGTAAAGATTAAAACTTCGTAATTCTGTCACAATTTGTATGGAAAATTTGACAGATTTACGAAGTTTAAAACTTTACCACGTTTACGACGACTTAACGCTGTTTCATGAATACCCTTAATGTTCCACTGAAACAACAAAATTTTGAAGAAAATAGATTTTAAAAATTTTATCGGTGCCCTAGACGGTTATCATAAAAAAATTAGTATTTTCTTAAACATCCCGCTGAGAAAAAACTAAAAAATGATTGTTATGGCGCCCTAATAAGTTGCAATTAAAAATCACTCCATCCCTGTTGGAGTGCATTTGTGTTTGTGATAGCAAACACTAATTTGAAAAATGCCGCAGATTTTTCCAACAATGCCGCTTCCTTTTATTTTTTATATCGCACCTCCGGTACAATAACGACGTAATTGCAGTTTTTTGTGAAATTGAGTTAAAAATGCCATAATGTCCCAAATTTCAAGTTTTATACGTGGTAAAATCGACGTACTTGTATCTTTGCTAGTGTCCAAAAGAGGCCACTTTTTTGTTTGACACAAAAGCTGAATCTATAAAACTTTTCGGAGCAAGAAAGACGTAATTGTACTTTGCGCGCCACACAAGCTGAAACAAAAAAACTTTTCAATGCAACAAAGACATAATTGTCAGTTGCGCGCGATACTTTGTGCAAAGTCATTAGAACGCCGGGCCGTAACGTACGAAAGGTCAGTAAATGAGTGTGTATTTTAGAGCAACAATGACATTACAGCACTTTGCGTCGTTGTTTCTGAGTTTTTTGTTTGTTTGTTTTAAGTGCTCTTTAATTTACAGTTTGTTTGTATATATCACGTATATATCATCGAAGTGCTCGGAAAAAGGGGCCTCCGTACCAAGCAATTGAAATGAGCTTCAAGGACTTTGTAGACATAAAATTGTTGACCGATGAAATGTCCTTTAACCTAACAAAAAACTCGAACAACGACCAAATTAAAATTTCGGAGTTGAAAATGGTTACAGTTGAAAAAGGATAGGAAACCTACAAATACAAGACTTCCTTCGAAGGAGAGATGATCCTTGCTCCTATTCGGGCCGTGGACGAGCTATAAACATCAAACCATTTGAAAATATTAAGCTAACGCCAGCCTACACATGCAAAATTCCAATTCCAAACAGAAAGAAGGAAGACCTCCTTTACTTAATAAAAACAAACATTGTTCCTTAATATTATGAGACATTTTACAACAGCCTTTTAAATAAACATACATTTTTGAATACATTAAAGAAGCGTGTTTCAATTCTAAAATGCCCATTAATTTAGAGTAAGAACGACTCAACTGTCAAAAAAAATTAATTCCTGGACCAAAAATGACACAATTGAGGTTTCTCAAACCCCCCAAAAGCTCAAAAAAGAAGCTGGTGAAAGATATAAAAGGTAATAATATGAAATCTAACTCACTGAATAATCAGCTATTTTTAATTTTTAGGACTCATGAAGTCGATTCTGTAGGTCTATTTTATTGCGTTATTGTATTTTGAATAAGCACGCAAACTTTAAACGTGTTTCCTCAACATTTAAGAAAAGTGCAATTACGTCGTTATTGTACCGGAGGTGCGATATATATCTCAGATATATTAGTCAGTGATGCCAAATAACGTGACAAGTTACACGATTGAGCAGTACGTGCGGATGACAAACATTTATTATCAATATGGGTGTTCTCTTTTGGCAACGATGGACACCCATTTAATCTTGAGAAAATTTAAAGCTTTAAAGCAAACTTTTTAATTTGAACGCTGCCTCAGTTGATTTTAACATAAGTAAAGTAAGGTTAAAAACACTGTTGCGAACCAGTGTTCCACTCTCGTGAATTCCTATGTTTTGATTATACCTTAACTTATTTATGTATATGTTTTATATTATGTGTCTAATTTTGTAATTTGTTTAATTTTGTATATTTTTATTTATTTATGTGCTTGTGTTAGCTCTGCTTAATCTACTAACCACTAACACATGCACTCATGATGAGCCTCTGATTGTAGAATGCAGCTTGCTTTAAGCTCATTACAAAACAGAATTCTGAAGTGTAAAAAAAAAAAAAAAAAGCTAGAACTAAACAATAATGTTCTGAGTTCGGAGGGACACTTAAGTGGACGAAAGAAAACGATCGAGTACATGGAAAACATATGACGCGACTATAATTGCGGAGTGGGACGTTTCGTTTAGTTTCGCCCACTTTTGCTTTCCGAAGTGAGGTGTGCTAAGTAAAACTGACATTTGGGGAAAAAGGAATGCCAAAAAGAGATAGATGATAAGTGAAGTAGGTATCGTTCCCCTTTTGACGATACGAAAAGCTACTTTTCGTTGGTTTTTGACATTAGCTTAAGTGCCCTTCCGACCATTATAGTTCTAAAGGGTGATTTTTTAGCTGGTTTGGTTTTGGCAACACTGGTTTTGACAGCTGACGTGTGTTTAGTACCTTGTGTCACTGTCAAACAGCTTCAGTTTGGTTTGCAATTTAACCATGGATCGTCTTACAAATGAACAACGCTTGCAAATTATTGAATTTTACTATCAAAATTCGTGCTCGGTTCGAAATGTTCATCGCGCGCTGCTTCCATTTTATTTTTGGTTGAATGGGTACGTAAATAAGCATAATTGCCGCATTTGGAGTGAAGATCAGCCAGAAGCATTGCAACAGCTACCAATGCATCCCGAAAAAGCCACTGTTTGGTGCGGTTTATGGGCCGGCGGCATTATTGGGCCATATTTCTTCAAAGATGATGCGAATCGCAGCGTTACTGTCAATGGTGAACGCTACCGAGCGATGATAACAAACTTTTTTTTGCCCGAAATGGAAGTTCTTGACTTGCATGATATGTGGTTTCAACAAAACGGTGCCACATGCCACACAGCACGCGAAACAATGGCGCAATTGCGAGGCGAGTTTGGTGAACAGTTAATTTCACGTTTCGGGCCGGTCAATTGGCCGCCTAGATCGTGCGATTTGACACTATTAGATTATTTTTTGTGGGGGTATGTCAAGGCTAATGTCTATAGGGACAAGCCCGCTTCGATTGACGCACTGGAAGCCAACATCCATGCATTCATTCGTGAGATACCGGCCGATATGTGTGAAAGAGTATGCCAAAATTGGACTCAGCGGATGGGCTACCTGAGACGCAGCCGCGGTCAACATTTGCATGAAATTATCTTTAAACATTAAATTGCAAGGTTCAAACTATCGATTCAAATAAATATTTCATTCATTTTTTCGAATTTTTTGTGTTTTTTTTTTTTAAAGTTCTAAACCTCTTAAAAAATCACCCGTTACCTTAAGTCGGACGATTTTAAAAATTCCATATATATGGGCGATTCTCAGCAAACTGATTCTTTTACGAAAAACAAATGTTAGATTTCTTAAACTTTTTTGATGCCATAATCATTGTTATGATAACCAAATTTAATGCTGAAAGTGGTCTCAATACAACTGTACATTTTTTTTACACCAGATTTTACATGTTAAAATGATGAAATGACACGGTAGTGACACGTTTTTGCTTGCCACGGTAGTGACATTTTGACGATTAAGGTGCCAGTTATAGCTATCATTGAAACTCATCATTGAACATTTTAATGATTGATTTTAAGACGTTTAGGAGGCAAAATCAATTATTATTTTGATGGACGATCAAGCATTGTATATCCAATCTATAGTATTCGCATGAAACACCATATTGAAGGTAGATATTTGGTCGATAGGTTCGCTGTGATCGCCTTACCGAGATCCCTTAACAAAAATTAGTATTACATTTGGACGCATAGATGGCCACGAGCTTTTTTTCTTCATGAGAAAACTATAGAATTTATTTACAATGGATCAAGGCTTAAGACTTCATTAATATTTCTAGTCAAAAAAAAATTTCAAATAGGCCCAACTTTCCACAAAAATTGACTTTTAATTTTTCAATGATCATTGGTAAGGTAGTTCAATCATTGAAATAAGAAAAGTCTTTTTATGTGGAAAGTTGGGCCTTTTTGAACAATTTGTTTTGGCTAGAAATATCAATAAGGTCTTTAGCTTTATTTTTCCATCAAAAGAATAAATGATTTTACTTCCTAAACGTCTCAAACTCAATCATTAAAATTTTCAATGATGAGTTTCAATGATAGCTATAACTGGCATCTAAATCGAGTTTGCAAAAAAACCGTTAAGGCTCCCCCAAACCAACGCGAAAGCCCTTATAGTCAAAATATTTTCCAAATAGATTTTAGATAAGTTTAGCAAACTCTATTCAAAAATGGTTCGATTCATGAATAAAAGTATATGGTGTTCGAAATAACGCATACCACGGTAGTGACCATTTTTTCGCGCCAAACCGATGTCAAATTTTTGATGCTCGATAAAATCCAAACCAATTTTGAGAGAGTCGTTTGTTTATCTTGTAAATATACCGTGACGTATGCTGATCTGGAAGTGATGCATGTATGTTACAACCCACCTTATAACACAGCTGTACAAACACGAAAATAAAAACAAATATTTTGATTTTATTTTCTTCAAAACTCTGGGACAGATTTTGAACTCAAACTGCTAATTCTATAATTGAGTTATAACTTATAAAAATATAGAAAGGGTATTCATACAACAGCGTAAAGTCGTCGTAAACGTTGTAAGCTTTTAAACTTCGTAATTCTGTCACAATTTGTATGGAAAATTTGACAAATTTACGAAGTTTACAACTTTACGATGTTTACGATGAGTTTACGCTGTTGCATGAATACCCTGAGAATTTTAAAGCAGCAGTTATATATTTTACGTAAATATAACTCAAATTCAATTTTTGTTTTTTAATTAAAGTCGAGTTTTAACGAAATAGTTGGTAACCTCAGGGTTGGTACATGCCACGGTAGTGACATTTGGGGTGTAAAATATTTTTTTTTTTTAAATATATACACTTGTGATTTTTTTCGGAATTGCACTTGCCATGTATTGAACACAAGATGTACTAGCTAATACGGTTATAAAAAGTGGAAAAAGTACTTAGTAATACCTAAAACCGCCGTAGGACATGAAAGTATCAGTTTGCTGAGAATCACCCATATATAAATAAACTAGCACTGGTAGTTATAAACCCACTCCAAGCAATGTCTAACTTTAGACACCTGTTCAACTCCAAAATGTTATTTATAAGCATTTAGCACCCATTGGGTAACTTAGCCACTGAAATTGGTTGTCCAAATCTTATTTCAAAGAAGACACGTTTAATGAATAAGGTGGGCAAGTATTTCTGGTTTTCTAATTTTCTAGTTTTGAAATGAATGAAAAGCTAGTTGAACGTGTCCCAAAGCGTACAAAAATTCATTAATTAATTCAAAAATGAATAAATACAGGCATGCCACTGAATAAATAAGGTCACTTTAGGGCAATCGTTGGAATGCGTTTATAAATAACAAGTTGCCTTAACTATCTGGGCATTGTCTAGCTGGACAGCTGCCCAAGCGTGTTCTAAGAAAATCTAATAAATACAACTGTAGGTGTGTTTGTAACGTAAAATTTATTTTGCAAATTTTCTGTCAGAACCACAAGCATATCACATTGATAACAAAGTGATATCCAAAAATTCTCTGCGTTTAGCTAACCCTGAGGCCACCCGAGCGAGTAATCGTTAGCGATAACTAATAGACAGAGCGATAACTAATACACAGAGACTTTTGTCATTCGCTTGCCTTTTTTGGAGCCATTTGAGATACATACCCCCTTCCCATGATACATGCTCTAGTGTTTTGAATCATTTTATGCCAAGCACTACTGTATTTGTCATTATAGGTGTTTTTTTTTTGCACGCCTGGGGATCGGAATCGGACGAAAATAAAATGCACGACTGGGTCCCTCGTACAACTTGCTCTGGGTTTAAGAAAATTGTAAATAAAAACATGGAAATTATGAGAGACAAATGAAGGGAAGCATGAAATACGATATTTAAATTAGCAAAAACAACCCCTTTGACAGTTTGAGGTGAAAAAAGTATGCCATCTTAATTCTTGATTGAATATGATTGTATGAAAAAAAGTTTAAAATCGTTTTAGCGGTTTTTTTTTTAAACAAATTTTTTATATATAAAATTCTTTAAACATTTTTAAGGACATATTTTGGTATGCAAATCTTAAGTTAATATTTATGGGCGGATAAAAACAAAATTTGAACAAAAAATTGTTAACCCGTTTTTGAGATACATATCGAATTTTCCAAAAAAAAGTTTGAAACTTTTTTTAAAAATCCAAAAAAATTATTTTTGAAAATTTTGATATGTAATATTATTTAATCTTATCTGAAATTTGTATATAAAAAATTCATCTAAATCCGATAAGCCGATAACGAGAAAATTCAATACAAAAAAACGTTCTGTGACAGGTACTATTAATAATTGTTAAGTTTAAAATTTTATAATTTTTGGTAGTAGATCGTTCTAATTTTAGTATATAGAAAAAGTTTAATCAAAATCGTAGGAGTTTTTGAAAAAAAAAAAAATATTTTCCTTTGCGGTTTTTTAACTTTTGTATGGAAGGTACCATTATTTTTTTTTGGTAAATATTTTAGAGAGTACTAAAAAACTCTTATTTATCGAGTTTTAAAAAAATCGATCATGTCGTTTTTTAAATATTTGATTTTCAAAAATAAATTTCAAACATTTTTTAAGAATCAAAAAAAATATTTTGCGTACACAGTACAGTATACTACTTATATTTTTGAAAGCTTCTGCATAAAAAATAAAATGAAATCATTCAGACCGTTTTTAAGAAAATCGAAAATTAAAGAGAATGGTTCTTTGGGAGGTAGCATTAATAACCATTTTTTGAAAAATGGTTTCCAACCCAAAGGTAGCCTTTACTTAAGGAAATTTATTTAATTTGTTTTACGAAAAGTTGTCGAGCCGATTTTGGGAAAAAAGGTTATGTAAAATTGATACAAAATTGTATGGCAGGGGTACCGTTATTTTTGGTTCTAAAAAAAAATTAAAAAATCGTGTGGGCATAATCACCAGAAAATCGATCCAGCCGTTACGGCTGTAGACGAACAGACAGACAGACAGACAGACAGACAGAATTGTGCCACCCACTTTTTTGGTGTTCTCTATCATCGTAATGTCATGTTTGATTGTTTGTTATCTCGAATTTTTTTTGCACCAATCCAAAACTTGCCTTATAGTACCAACATAATGTATATCGCAAGTAAAAACGAAATCGGGACTTAGCGACGCCATTACAGAAACAAAAATGGAGTTTCCATACAAACTATCGATAACATGTATGAAATTCATGCCGGTAACACAGTTTTTATCTGGGTTACAGTTAAGCCCCGAAAATTCTCTGAGCTTGGCTAAGTCCGAAGGGGCTTAGTTGTTATTGCTATAAACATGTAAATTGCTTAGCCCCGACATCGTTTTTTCGTCAAAGCCCATTCGGGCAAGGAAAAAAAAACACCTTATAACTACTTGCTGCTAATTGTTGTTATAAATTTGTATTAGGTGAGTCCCATTTGTATTTATATAGCTAGCGCTGTAATGCAAGCACCAATAAAACTCTACACTCACTTTTATATTCAACCCAAGTCCAGCGACACTTAAGTTTAAACCTAATGAAACTTTTGTATCCACTTTTTTACTGACTTATTAATCGAAACTTTTGGGTTTGTTGTTGTTTACCAAGGGACATTTTACTGTGCTAGCTACAACTTTTTCCAATAAACACGCCTATTGATACATTTTGAAAGGCTGTCTCTTAAAAAATTTTTGGTCTACAGACACGATATCCTGGGCTCAAATTGATGTAAATTTAAATTTAATTATGGAATTTCAAATCGTTAAACGATGTTTTAATCAAGAACTAGTCCTTGAGGTATGAAATCGACATTACTGAAAAAAAAGTGCGAAAATAATGCTGCGTTTGGCACTCGAGGTCGAAAGCTTCGATTATTTATTGGGGCAACATCATAAACAACTCAGCAAAAAATCAGAACTACCGGATCTGACGAAAGATGATGTATGTAAGTTATTGGACTAATGAGGTACAAAAGTTTTATTAAAATCCTTAGAGCGGCTTTGGAGAAAGATTTGATTGAAAGATCAAATTTGTACAAAAAATAACCAACACTTGCAAATATGGAACAAATATATAAAAAATGCGATATTCTTTACTTAAAATGACATATTTTTTTATTTCAGTTATCGCACTCTACGATCATTGGTGGGGCATATTCTGAATGTCTGAATCCGAAAGTGTACGCTGCAGCTTTATTGCCGGGCTTGTGTTCAACAAGATTGTAAGTATTTGATCCTGGGGAAATATTTTTAAACTCGAATTTGTTTCGGGGAGCCATAGAATAAACTGGACTTCGTTTCAGTTTGTTATTTAAGTCAGTCTCACCATATGCAGCTGGACCTGGGGAACGAGTCTTCGAATCGATATTATTCAGTAGACCCCTAAAATTATACAAATAAAGGCAACATCGAAATTATAAAATACTTAACATCTTCATTATACTGTGTCTTACATGGTGTATGCCGGAACACTTGGCTTTGTCGATTGCATTCCAAACATATAAACATTTGGACCAGGGGCACATTGCTTGAAGCGATAGTTGTTTTTCCATACCATTGTAAATGCTGGAGCATTGCGACCTTTAAAATGTGGTTTCACGTGAACATCATGTGCACCGGGTCCAGGTCCTTTACTTTTTTCTAAAGAATTTCAACGTGTTAAATATTTGTTGGGTAGATTTTGTGAAAATGGTTCAATATTTAACCTGGTATTGGAGTGAGAATTCCCATTGTGTATTGATGAGCCTTATTGTAACCATAGCGTGTTATTCCTTCGACATTATATACACCTGGACCAGGGCTAACCCTTTTATCAATTATTTTGGTTTGTTCTCTAAATGAATATTGGGGAAGACGTTTTTTCCGAACATCATGTTCAACAAAGCCGATAGCGGGTGGAAGACCATAAGCTCCAGGTCCAGGTCCTAAGAATAAACAAATTTTATATTTAAAGTTAAAACGTCATTTTTATAGGTATGTGGATAGATACCTAATGGCTTTTTACTCATTGGTTGATAACTTTTTAAAGATTATAGTTTTTTTTTGTAATTTTATAAATTTAGAAAAAATATGGAAATTTAGAAATTTTGATCTTGTTTACCAAAAAGTTCGAAACTGAATGAAAACTTTTGATTAGTTTGTCGTTTTTGAATTTAATTCTATACTTTTGTATAATATTTAAGCAAAGTATAGCAGGGGGAATGCATCGGTTTAAAATAAATAGATTTTACAAATGGAGTTAACAAACAGCCTTCACGAGGCAGTAACCAAGTAGTGGTACGGAAGCTTAAGTTTTAAAGATTCATCTGACCTAACGTTTTTTGAAATCGATATTAATTTTAAGGTTTAACGAAGTAAGAACTTAACCCTCTTAAAACTAGGGTACTAAGTTCATCCAGCTCATTGTAATAGTTAGCCGCATTTTATTATCCACATATGATCTGATCCGGATCAATTTTTATCACGTAATTACAAAAGCAACATATGGGATCCTGCTCTTTTATCTGGATTAATTTCAATGGCCCAAAAATAAGTATTTACTCTGGTGGCTTGGAGGCTATTTACTATTGCAAATTATCTCGGTAGTGCGAATAAAAGAGGCCACAGATACATGAAAAATGAGCAATTGTAAGGCAAAAAATAATAACATTCCTGTCACTAAGATCCTGTCTGTTTTATTTATCATGATCTGACCGGAATCAGCTCATGTGGATAATTAAATGCGGCTATTGACATTGACAAAAGTTCTTCGAAATCACCATATTAGCTTATTTTATAGTCGGTTCTCAAAGAGAGGAAGGAGTGCAAGTTTATTTAACTGAAATTTTTATTTTGGTTTAATCTTAACATAATTATGACAACGGACAAAAGTGGAGTATCTTCGCCCTCCCATCCCAGCCACTTCCCTCCATTTCACGCCCTTAATTTTATGGATTTATTTTAAACGGTAACTTTTGGTTGGACAACAAATATTCAGCTTGCAGTTTTGTACAATTATACTATCATACATAAGTCGGACTTCATGTACAGGTTGTCCGTACAAATGTATAAAACGGCAAAGTTACCAAACATCAGTTTCTACAAGATGTGTCCTTACGTGATTTCAATTCTGCCAAGAATTTCTCTGATCGAATTTTTTCGATTTTTAATTTATTATTTCAATTAGAATTCTCGCAAAAAGGCCTATACATATAATTATCAACTTAGGGAGGCCGCCCCACACACTGGGTCAATTTTTAACAAATTAAAACTAATACCATCCATACTAAGCTAAATAACTTTCGAAACCCATGGTTAAGAGGTTAATGGCAATATAATAAAATGAAGTTCTCATAATAACCTTCTCAACCATGCAATGCAGAATTGCATTATTTTTCTATCTGGCTTTTTTTTTTGATGCCAAATATCTCTCGAGCCCCATGGTATACAGCTTAACGACTATATAACAAAATTAAGTAGGTACATATATACAATAAACTTTTCAACGATGTACGAAACATTACTGTTGACTTGGTAGACCAGATCCACATGCGGGATTGCATTATTGTTCTATTATGCGTTTTTGCCAAATATCTCTTGAACCCCATGGTCTACATAGTAACGGTCAAATACAAAAGTACATGTTATAACCTTTCCAACTATGTACGACACATTGATGTTGGGTAGGAAGGCAATGTCAAAATGCGGAGTTGCATTATTGTTCTTTTCGGTGCTTTGAAGCCGAATATCTCGCGAACCCCATGGTTAAGAGCTTAACGGCCATATAATGAAATGATGTACTTACAAAAGCATTTTCATCGATGTATCCACACATTCGTGCTGAGAAATGGATCAGCTTCCATACATTTTTGCACATATGAATTTTTTCAATGTTTAAATTTTATTATAACTTTTTTATTTATAACTTTAGGGTAAAAAATGTATTAACATAAATTAAAGGGAATTGAATTTGCTACAAATTTGTCTAAAGTTTTTTTTCTAAGACTAATATATATGTAGGTCAATATCAATATGGTGGCCAAATGGTGGGACTTCAACAACTAAAATCGAGTTTTATCCTTGCACTGAACCCCCTTGCACATCAAAAGAGAAAATCTTTGTCCAACCCAAATTTGGAGGTTATTGTTACATTTTAATAGACATTTTGCGAAAATGTTATAATACAAAAGCATGTGTTCAGGCACGAGGCGTGACTTTTTCGGAAGCGGAAGCATACAACTTAAAACTCAAAAAATAAAAGTCCTTTAATTTAGAATTTATATCATACCGCTTTTTTGCGCCTATAATAATATTATAAAGAGTATAAAAAATGTATTTCCTCTAGCCGAAATAATTAATTTGAAACACTCTTTGCTATGCATTTGCAGGTACTCATAAGCATTAAGCAAAACGCCAAAGCAATCACAAACAAAACAATTCGCCCAAAAAACTTAATCAAATCGAAAAAAAACACCAATCAATGCATTTCTTATGGATGAAACACTATATACGATTTGCATTCACACACACACAATCACAACACCGAAGATCCAAAGTATAAAACTAAAACTACCCCTTTTTCAATAGGAATGTGCGGCAGGAAACGACTCAATACTTCTTTAGTTTTGCTATTGAATTTTCATAATGAATTCACTCAACTCATTCTTCACACGTTGGGCAAACAGAAAGAAATCATCAGATTTTACTTTGAATTTTGGACGGAATTTGAGTTAAGAAGGTAAAATCAGAGAATGCCAAGCTGTTGCGCATTCTAGAGCAAAAACTCTCGTATAGTATTTTATAATGGAGAATGGAGTGATGTTACGCATTTTCAAATGGCTTGGCTTGGCGTATAATGGAAATTTTTGGGTTTGGTTAGATGATGTGCGGATTTAAGCGTTGTTCTCGTGAGTGATTTTATTAAAAGATAATAATCATTTCCCGTGATATGTTATACCTAATATTGGGAAATAATTAATTAATATAAGAGATAATTTATTAATATTAGATATCAAGAAAATGTAAATCGTTGACATACTATAATAATAGGTCAATGATGTAAATGTATTTAATGTATCTACAATTTGAATTTTCGAATATTAAAATTCTTTGCTATGAGCATTTTGTGAACTGTCTTACGGAAGCACTCATTCCACTCAATATATGAACGCTTCGTCACTGCATGTGTTATACCATTTTGGAAAGTGCATTAAATAGACAACTTTTTTAAGTAACTGGCCACTCATGTTCTCATAAAATTTTTATTTATTAGAGGTGGTCAAACTTTTTTGAAAATAAATCTTTGTACAAAAAAAAAAAAAAACAATATTAAAAAAATTATAATACAAAAAATGCAATAACTACTATTAAATTTTACCACCTACTATTACAACAGTTATTCTAGAATACTACAAAAATAAAAAATAGTAAAAATTGCTCATCCATGGTCGTAACGTTCACGTATTTGAGGAAAGTAGTACTTGTTAATAACTTTTGGAAAAAAACATCATAACATAGTAACCGCTGGGAAAAAGCAAACTGGCGCTCGACCTCTAAGGTTTTGTGGAAGAAAGTGCATTCTTTTGGAATACTGTGAATCTTTGAAGTACTGTAACTTTGTAACGGTTAATGCTTCTTGGAAATTACCTCAGCTACCACTGTTTGTATTACAATTTTTTTCTCTAAAAACTACCGTTTTCGAGATATTTAGTAAAAACCCATTGTTGTGACCTTTGACCTTCCCTAACGGGACTAGCGGTCATCGGATGTTTAAGGACTTTTGACAGGTTATTAGTTACCTCAATCCCAACGTGTAGACCAAAAATCAGCCTGTTACAAATGTTTTCCTTGAAAATATCTATTCTTACTGAGCTAATAATAACTATTGCACTTCACTATAAATCTTTTCCTATACAAAACTTGCGTCCCAAGTGTTGTAACATCTTTTGGGCTTTAAGGTGCCAGTTATAGCTATCATTGAAACTCATCATTGGAAATTTTAATGATTGATTTTGAGACGTTTAGAAAGCAAAATCATTTATTATTTTGATGAACGATCAAAGCTTAAGACTTCATTAATATTTCTAGTCAAAAAAAAAAATTCAAATAGGCCCAACTTTCCACAAAAATTGACATTTAATTTTTCAATGATCATTGGTAAGGTAGTTCAATCATTGAAATAAGAAAAGTCTTTTTATGTGGAAAGTTGGGCCTATTTGAACAATTTTTTTGGCTAGAAATATTAATTAAGTCCTTAGCTTCCATGAAAATAATAAATAATTTTACTTCCTAAACGTCTCATAACACTGGTCAACACAAATTTTGTTTCTGGGTTCTGCATATGATTTTCTTATTCCTTACATATTACTTATTAAATAAAAAATTGTCATGTTTGAAAAAGTTTGCTTTTGTAGCCAGGAGCACATTATTTGAAAATTCATGAAAATGTGCTATGTTAGAATCAATTTGAATAGATATTTTAAGATTTAAGACTAAGATACACCAAAACGCTAGAGTGTGTAAGCTGGTTCGAAACAAAAAAAAAAACATATGATAAGGGGTGCCTATGTTCCCCCGTTTAGGCAGGAGGGGTAATTTTCTTTAAAAAGTTACTTACACTAAAAAAATAAATGTTAAAAAACAACGGCAGCACCAAAAAGATTATGGTGAATTTTTTTTTTAAGTTAAGACTCCATTCTTTAATTTAATTTTTAAATTAAGTCATTTCCATGAATAGTTTTTTTTTAATCAATTTTCAAACTCAGAATTTTGAAAAAAAAAATCATTATTATAATTTTTTTTTTAAATTCAAATTTTCTTAGTTTTACGTGAAAAAGTTAGTTTTTGTGTTCAATATTCAATGCTTACACCAATCTTAAGTGAATGTTTAAGAACCAGATGGTTGTATGTATTTAAATATTTGATCAAATTAATAACAAAAACTCTTTTTTTCTTCATTTTTTTGTTTAATGTTTGGTACTTTAAGGTACAGTCTCTTTCTTTTGTTAATTTCCGTTTCTTCCGTAAGTTTAAATAAAACGCACCATTCACTTTGCTAGTCAGGAATCAACTCACTACATTTCATTTATTGATCGCATATATTCCTACCTATCCGGCAGCCAGCTTCCCCTCTTACATATTCCAGGTTACTTATTGTTCGTTTTCTCTTTTTTACTGCCACAACTCGGCTATCCTGACATTGTAATCGTCCCGATTTACGCCTAGTTAATAATTTATTATTCATCCAAGGTTTTATGTTTGCCGCCTCCCATATACCCTCATATGGAGTTTGTGTCAACTGAAAACCCTCAACGTCCTTTAAACAATATCTATCATTTGGTAATACTTTGGATACCTCATACGGACCCTTGAACTTAGGAGCGATCTTTTTACATGCACCCGGGGTTGAGATGAAATTCTTTATCATAACATAATCTCCTACTTTATATTCTTTTTGCACTCTATTTTTATCTTTCATCATTTTATTATAGTCTTGACCTTTTTCTATCTTTTGTCTTGCTTCTTCTCTCATTTGATCTAAGTCTCTAACTACTTCTTGTTCATTTTCATTGTCTAAACATTCTTTCAAAAAATCAATCACCACCCCCCTTTGGGTGACACCAAACAACAATTGACTAGGAGTAGTTCCTATGCTTTTATGACTAGTATTATTCATTGAAAACTCGATAGTTGGTAACACACCATCCAATGATAACACTGTCCCGGCACTAGTCAATTTTGCAATCATTGGAGCAAGGCTTCGATTGACTCTTTCAACCTGTCCATTTGCCTGGGGGGAACCTGTTGCGATCTTCACATGTGTAACATTGTTCGCATCAAGAAATTGTTTAAACTCTTCAGATGTAAATGCACTGCCCCGATCAGACACAACAATTCTAGGACGACTGTAAGAATTGAAATAACCCTTTAAACATGCAATAGCCTCTCTAGCATTTGTAGATTTTACTGCATATAATCGTACAAACTTAGTAAAGCCATCGATCACGAGGAAAACATACTTTTTATTTCCACTTTTTAATGATACTGGACCAAAGTGATCAATATGAATCATTTCAAAAGGAACATTTCCCTTAGGTATGTTGTGAAGTAATCCCTCGTGTTTACCAAACTTGGGTGAAAATGCTATGCACTTCAAGCAATTACTTATATATTCTTTTACTTTCTCACTCATTTTAGGGAACCAATAGGTTTTGAGTATATTATTCAAAACCTTATCTCGACCAACATGGCCCATCTCGTCATGATACAACCGCATCACATTAGTTTCCATAACCTCTGGTACATAAAATAAAATCTGCTTTCCCACTTTTCTATACACCAACCCATTTCTCATCTCATATAGCTTATCTTCCCTATTTTCTAACTCTCGTCTGATTTTCTTTATGGTTTCGTCATTATTTTGTTGGATCGATACATTTTGTTCGAATCTGTTTTCTTCTAGGATCAAAATATTTGGAATCCGACTTAACGCATCCACATGTTGCATTTTCGAACCATTCCTATGTTCTAACACATAATCGAAATTCTGCAATTCGAGAGCCCACCTTGCAATCCTGGGATTAACTCTTTTTTTGTTAAGGGTTAAGGTCAAGGAATTACAGTCAGTAATGATTTTAAATTTAAATCCATGAAGATAGACCCTAAATCTCCTTAACGCATAAATGATCGCCAAAGTTTCAAGTTCAAAGCTATGGTACTTTGGTTCATCATCCGTAGTACGCTTTGAAAAATAAAAGATAGGATGAAATTTCCCATCTTTTTTCTTTTGTAGCAATATTGCACCGAAACCTAACGCACTTGCATCGCAATGCAACTCAGTTTCATCCTTTGGGTTATATAATGCTAACACAGGCGATTCACTCATTTTTTGTTTCAATTCTTCGAAACGATCCAGTTCTACCTCACCAAATTTAAAAACTGCATCCTTTCGAATTAGACTATATAATGGTTGAGCAATCAACGAGAAATCTTTGATGAATCTCCTAAAATAGGAGCATAAACCCAAAAAGCTGTGAACTGCTTTCACATTCTGGGGTATGGGGAAAGTCTTTATAGATTCCACTCCTTTTTCATCCGGTTTGATGCCTTCATTTGTAATAAGATAACCTAAATAGCGTATCTGTGACACCATAAACTGACACTTGTCTAACCTCAATTGTAATTTATTCTTAACCAATCTTTTGAAAACTTCTATCATTATATCTAAATGCTCCTCTTCCGATTCTGTAGCGATCATTATATCGTCTATATAAATAGTAACTTTCCTTTTCCTAATCAAATCCTCAAACACCCTATTTATATATCGTTGGAATTCGCATGGCGCATTCCTCAACCCAAATGGCATCTTTAAATACTCGTATTGTCCCATTGGGGTTACGAAAGCTGTATACTTTACCGATTCTTCGTTCACTTGAATATGGTGAAATGCGCTTTTCAAATCTATTAACGTAAAAATCTTTTTATTAACCAACCCATCCAACAAGTCATCTATAAGTGGGATGGGATAGTTATCTTTTTGTGTCCTTTTATTTAGGGTTCGATAGTCTACACATAATCTTATATCACCTGTTTTTTTCTTTACCAGTACTACTGGTGAAGAATATTCTGACCTACTCTCACGGATCACTCCCTGTTTCATTAAGTCGTCTAAAATAACCTGCACCTGTTCTTTCTCGAAAAAGGACATTCTCCTTGGAGGGCAATGGAAAGGCTTCTCATCGTTCAACCGGAGTTTCATTTCGTACTTAATCCCTGGCACTTCGGGACGAGAACAGTACAAATAATGTTCTTTAATAATTTTAAAGAATTTTCTTTTGTTTTATATAACAATTCATTATTTTTTAAAATGATATCTTCTTCATTAAATGTTGGACCAAGTTTTCCAATATAATCATTATTTGAATTTTGTGCATCATCAACTATTATGTTTAAAAATTTTGTACATTCATTTGTATATATATCATTTGTCTTTTCATTTGTTTTTTCTACTATCTTTTGTAGTTTTAGTTTGGCTTTCTTTAAGAAATCCCGCCCTAAAATAGCAGGATATTGCATTGTCTCATCAGATACTACTAGCATTTCCATAGGTATACTCTCATTTTCAAATAAAACATTTAAATTTATTTGTCCAATTATGGACAAAGGACTTTTATTAATACCACAATACGAACCAAAGTTTGATATATTTTCTAAATTAAATTCATTTTCTTTCATAAACATACTTAAATAACTTAATTTAATCAGGCTGACTGGACTGCCGGTATCTAATAGCGAATCTAATGATAAATTTATACAATTAATATGATCAGATAATATAAAAATTAAGTTTCTTACGCAGTCTTCTTCGGAATCGGAGTCAATATATCCGATTGCTGGCACCTTCTTTCTCTTGGGGCATTGAGCCGCCAAATGCCCCATCTCGGCACAAACATAGCACGCACCTGGCTTCCTTTTTTCTTTTCTGCATTCGGTCGCCATATGTCCCATCGAGTTGCAGTTAAAACAGCGAACTTCCTTCCCGATGACACCTGATGCCTGTCGTGATGTTGTTGCTGTCGGCATCATTTTCGGCTTGGTTGGACATTTAATTGACTTGAAAGCTTCGAGCAACTGCGTCTTCCTGGTGAAGCATTGTAATCTGGCACTTGATGCCAGCCTCTCATCCGGTATTCCCTCGATTATATGTTCGATCATTTCGTCCTCCTCTATTTGAAGTCGGCTGCCAAGAATTATTTTTTCTTGGAAATAACCCTGAAAAGTTTCGCCCTGCAGCCACTTCCTCAGCTCAAACACTCGTTTCCGTTGCAACTTAGATGAGTGATCGTCAAAAATCTGTCTCATCTCTAGCATTAGTTCATTAAAAGCCACAGTTGTTGTCACATCTCTTCTTGAGTGAAACCATTTGAGTGCCTTGTCTTTTAGTTTAAGAGACACTAACACTCTCATGTCACTATCATTCAATTTATAAGCAGCGCGAACATTCTCCAACTGCTTCTCAAAATGCTCAAACGAATCGCCAGTGCCTTTAAAGTCGACAACAAGCTCTTTAATTTGACCTACATTTTTCGTTTCTTTGTGCTCATTCATTTTTTTCAGCCACTCATTTTCTTTCTTTAGCAATTCATTTTCCTGTTCTTTTAACTTCATTTCTTTCTTCATTTGTTCGATCTCTTTTGCTAATCGTTTGCTGTCGTATACGTTCTTTTGTCTTTCATTTGTATTCTTACTGTTGGCTGGCTCTCTTTCATTTGTGTTCTCCTGTTCATTATTATCGTCGTCTTCATCCTCGGTATCGTTGTTGTCTGCTACTCCATCGTTGTCTTCCCCGTCATCATCGTTTGTGTTGGTAAGCGACTCAGAGTCACCGCGCATATTCGCTGGAACTTCCATGAGTCTCAATATTAGCTCCGCCTTGTTTCCATTGGTTTTCAACCCCAATGCATTCAACCACGATTTTAACTGTGGAACGGTGTATTTCTTGAAGCTATCAACATCTGCCATCGTAAGTATTGTCTGTGTGTGTTTTTTTTTTTCGTACACTACCTATTTTTTTTGTTTCTTTTTGGGAGAGACTCGAGTCTCGAATTTATTCAAATAAACTGCGTACGCTGACGCCGCCAACGGTCGTTTGGTTTGGTTTTTTTTTTCGCTGTATGTATTTTTGTTTGTGGATTTACCAACTCACTCGCGAGGGCCAGACAGAATATTAAATAAATAATTTTGTGTGTATCTAATAGGTACGATGCCGCACAACTTAGGACGCGTAGCTACAGATATAAATACACTCGCGAGGGGTTCTTATATTTTTTTTTTTTCGTTCAATTAGACTCTTTCTTTTTTCTTCTTTTTTTTTTTAACTTTCGCTTTGTCTATTCTTTTGCTTTCTAATTATTTAATATTTCTTTATCTGTGGGTAAAATCGCACTTCTGAATTTTAAGGTACAGTCTCTTTCTTTTGTTAATTTCCGTTTCTTCCGTAAGTTTAAATAAAACGCACCATTCACTTTGCTAGTCAGGAATCAACTCACTACATTTCATTTATTGATCGCATATATTCCTACCTATCCGGCAGCCAGCTTCCCCTCTTACATATTCCAGGTTACTTATTGTTCGTTTTCTCTTTTTTACTGCCACAGTACCAACATTAAAACGGTAATTTTTATCAACAAACACACTGATTCTGGAAAGTGCTATTCTAAAATTAAGCCTATAGAATAATTTCCCATCATTGTTTCATTTTATTGACCTTTGTAGACGAATACTCTCGAAGTCTATAAAAAGTCCAAGTTAAAACGTTTTCCTTTTTTTCTGAGTATGCTCCCAATGAAGTTTTTAAGTTTTTACTAAATGACCGTGCATAATATTCAATCTTAGAGACATCCTGCATGTCTCTTAAGTTTCTTAACATATTTTCAAAAATGATAATAATGTGAATTTTGATAAAATAGCCACATCTATAGCAAAATGCATTAGAATCACCTTAGCATCATTTTAATGTCCTTAAATGTCAAAATAAAAATGTGTGTAGTTTGTGACACAAATATACTCTAGTACTCTAGAGACACCAAATGGGCGTAGGAACTCCCCTCTCCTCTTTTAAAGAAAATATTAAAGCAAACATTTATTATTTCAATGAAAACTATGGTAACTGTATTTTGACTACCAACTCTACAAAAGCAAACTTTAGGGGGGGTGTAGGTATTTTACCATCATTTTGGAGCATGACGAATAAAAAAATCATGAAATCAACCCAGAAACAAAAATAATTTTTTATTTTGTTGAGTTGTGTAATCAATCATAAAAATTTTCAATGATGAGTTTCAATGATAGCTATAACTGGCGCTCAACATTGGAAAATTCTCAATGAGTGCTATTTTTCGTTGTATGGGCATAAGTCAGTATCTCGTTGAGGGAAAGTGTAAAACCTAATAACAACGGTTGCACTACACTATAAGTCTTTCCCTGCACAAGTTGCATCCCAAGTGTTGTAACACCTTATGGGATATATATCATTGGAAAGGTCTAAATGAGTGCTATTTTTGGTGCAAGGAAAGTGTTATAACCCAATAAACTATAGGAATAAATGTACTGCGACAGTGTTATTGTGTTATAACAAATTCCCTGCATGAAATATGGACTTACACAAAAAATAATAGCACTCATTGAGACCCCTCCAATGATATAGAGCCCAGAAAGTGTTACAAAATATGAGACGAAACGCCTATTGTCAGCTTTTTCTTTGAAGCACTCGATTCAATATCGGCCCGAAAGTTTTTAATGGGATTTAAGATCCGACGATTTAGCAGGGCATTTCATAACGTTATTTTCGTTCGTCTTAAACTAATTAAAGTGACACTGTTAACGCCACGTTATCTGAAGCCAAACAGTGATCTATCAACCAGTGAGTTCAAATACAGTGACTACACTACAACGGATTTTTTAATTTGTTCAATTTGGTGTAGGTTTTGTCTGGAATTTTAATTTAAAACTTAATTATTTAATGGTTTGTGTGGTGAACGTCTTTGGTTTTTGTTAATTATTTTTAATTGTAAATTGCAAATATTAAATTATTAATAAACTCATTTTTATCACAAAAAAATAAGAAATTTGTGTTTTAATTATTGTTCGCCGGACAGTCATTACATTTACTATTCGCTTAATTTTGATGTTTGGGGCGAGTCAACTGGCAAATGTTCGCCTATCGTAATACCAAATTGATTCATTCGCCAGCTTTTTGGTTCGATTCGCAAATGGTAATATGGCCCCTAGATGTCAAATGCGGCGTTGAGACACGCTCTATTTGATTGAGCCTTATAGTCCAGTAAAATTAAATTAATTAATTCAAAATATCTACAAAAAATACTGCGTCGAATTTTTTTTTGTTTCTTAAAGAGTACCTATTGGAGAGTATTAATCCAAAAAGTTCGAACAAAAAGCGCCCATGCGTTGTCCACCATTTTGAAAAAGGCTTTGGAAAGCGTGAACTCGATTTTCTCGGCTCCTATCATATATAGAGCTGTATTTTTTTTTTAGGCTTGTACGTTGAAATACCTTCTTTAATTTTTTTAAGAAAAAAATTTGAAACCTCTTTCCAAAAAAAAGTTATCGACGAAAAACTGTCGAGATTTTGAAGTAAAAAATGGTTTTTAACGTTTATCTCGCCTCATGTTCATCTGATCGAAAAAATACTTAAATTGTTTTTTATAGATCACTTTATTTCCTACATTTTGGTATATTTAAATTTTATGTGTGACAAAAACTGTAGGAAATATAACCTGTCAAAATGGCCAATATCCTGCGAAAATTAAAAAAAAAAAAAAGAAATTTACTCACGTTTGAAAATTTTCAAATTTGATTATGTTCATTATGAAATTTAAAGAAACAGTTCCCATTGAGCTATCAATGTGGCATAGTTTTTTCATGTCGTTCTCCTTTTTTTTTTGGGCTAGGCGTGTGAACATCAATGATCATATTAACGTTGTTAGTACTGCTGGGATCGTCATTGGTAGTTTCTTCAATGTTTTCAGGTGAGAAAAAGTCTTCACATGCGTCTTCATCTTCCAGTAAATTTTGCAAGGAAGGAACATTCTCGCGTCAAACGTCAAAAAAAAAAATAAGTTTAATTTATCTTCATTGCCTCCTAGCGCAGCAGCTGCTTGGCAACACACATTCCATACCTACCATCAAGTGCAGACTTGGATCGATGTTCACCATGACCCACTAAAATGGGGTTGGAAAGAACTCCGAGAGGATTAGAGCCAGTTACAACCACTCAAGATCCAGCTCCACAAAGCATATTGCAAACTTTATCCTGCAAATGCAAGGGCCAGTGTGGTCGAGCTTGTGGCTATCGGAAATCTGGTCTGAATTGTTCCTTAATATGTGTCTACTGCAGTGGAAAAACATGCAAGAATGTTCCTTCTCTGAGATTAAAAACCATTTTTTACTTCAAAATCTCGACAGTTTTTCGTCGATAACTTTTTTTGGAAAGAGGTTTCAAATTCTTTTCTTAACAAAAATTAAAGAAGATATTTTAACGTACAAACCTAAAAAAAAAAAAAAATACAGCTCTTTATATGATAGGAGCCGAGAAAATCGAGTTCCCGCTTTCCAAAGCCTTTTTCAAAATGGCGGACAACGCATGGGCGCTTTTTGTCGAACTTTTTGGATTAACACTCTCCAATAGGTACTCTTTAAGAAATAAACAAAAAATTCGACGCAGTATTTTTTGTAGATATAAAATACTAATTTGACTGGACTATTAACTGGTCTATACCATTTAGCATAAAGAAGTATTTTATCATTATTATATCTTTAATCTTGAGTAAAGAACTTGGTCCGTGAAGTATGAAAACAACTCAAAACACTAATTTTGGCTCCTCCATGCATAACGGTTCCTGTTTTAATATAGTGTCTTTAATCAACTGAACCGAAAATAATAACCTTCAATTCATCATACAACAAAATACTAACATTTAATTAATTTCTGACCAATGATAACGTTCCCTGGTGGAAAACAATGCTATTTCTTTTACACAGGTGTATAGGTAATAAACATACCAAAACCAAATCCGAAACAAAACAAATTTTCAGTGAAATTTTAATTGATTTTACTATTTTTAGGTAACATGATATTTTATACAATTTTGAATCTGAAAATACCCTTTTAGGTTTTTACATTTTTTTTAAAGTAATTTTTGAAGAACCTTCCCTAACTATAGTTTTCTCGAACATTGGCTTTAATGCTGGGCTTATACTCAACTGACAAAATGGTCATATTTTCTGGCATTTAGTACCCAAAGTTTGTCATAAAACATGGCAGAAATAATAGTATTTTGTAAAGTGTGTAAGACCAACATTGCTTGTGGCTCAGAAATTTTAACTCACCGACTTCGAAGAATAGGCTGAGGCTACTATAATATTCTTCAATCTTGAGCCATCGTTGAACCTCAGTGAATCCGCCGAAATCAGCGAGCTGAAATTGCTGAACCACGGATCAAAATTTGAACTTCGTTTGTACAACGGGTACTTAGAGAATAGCTGATACGTTTGAAAAGTGTATTCAAATACCGATCATCAAATATCAGCGAATATGCAAGGTTTTATGCACAACATGTACAGGAAACGCCCATTGGTGGGGAAAAATCTGAATGTCTCGTTCCGAAGGAGTATGCTGGTGCAGCTAGTCCTGGTCTATAGTATGATATATCATAACTATTCGGTGCTATGCCACATGGCTTAAAGGAATATATATTGCGGCCTTTTATTGAAAAAGCAGGACATTTGTTAAGCTTCACATTTAAATCTGTTCTTCCATATTTAGCAGGACCAGGTGAACGTACTAATGGTTGTCTTGGTAATATTCTTCCCCTTTAATGAAAAATCGAAAACAATAATCAATATACCCTGAGAGTGTAGAGTGTAATGTTCATAAATTAAAAAGCTCGGCAACATTGCAATATTCAATTTTCATTTCACTAGACAACTATCTTCTTTTCCTTAAAAAAATGTTGTACTTTTAAAATAATGTTGGTTGAAATATTACAATTGATGTTTGCAGTGATGTGCAAACTACAATAAACAACTTTTGCAACGATTGTTCCAACAGTTTGATAGAAAATGCTGATCCATTTGTGAGTAAAAAAAACACTGCGAGCAACTCTCAAGCAACTCTTGGGTGCAGTCATGATATCCGCTTACAGAAAGGAAGACAGTTATCCGAGAATCCCTACCAAGAGTTTTGGAGTCGGCGAACAATGAGGTACAACACTGGTTGGTACAACTATTGCGTGCGTGTACAATGTGCCATACAGTTTTTACATTTATGAACTCAAGAATACTCACATGCTATACTGCGGAGCTCTTGTTCCTTTGAAGAATGGTTTGATGTGAACATCATTGGAACAAGGGCCAGGACTTTTAAATATTTCTACAAATACAAATTTTGTACAATTTGTTAACTGGATATTTTACACAGAGTTATGTAAATATTAACCTTTAACCAAAGTTTGTGGCCGCATAGTGTACCGAGGAGTTCCATCTTTTCCATATTTTGTGATTTTTTCAATGTTATAACTCGCAGGACCGGGACCGATCGGTTTATAGTATTTACCTGAAAGGATAATGATTAACTATTGAATGATGACATACACCCCTACTTAAATGTAACCTACTTCTTAATTTTGCATTCATTCTTTAATTTTGACACTAAATATAAAATTTTGTTTTATTGTTTTTCGAAAAGACTTTTAATTTAAAATTTTCATTTTATGTATGTAGATTATTTGAAGCAAAATCATGATTTTATAATTCTGTAAACAATTACTTTTTTATAGTAGTGCTTAGCTTAGTATGATATAGTTGGAATACGATAAAGTAAACTGATAGCACTTGCAGAAGTTGACTGGATGAAATTTTGGAAGTGTTCAGAACATTTGCAGAACTTTGGCAAACAATGAACACTGTGGCGTATACGTACTTTTTTGTTAGTTGTTTGATCCATTATAATGAAACTGTATTTCTGCCTGTGAAAATTGTAAACAGCAAACCATTGCTACTCATTTAAGACCACAATTCATCAGAGGCATACGGGATATTGAAATTCGAGAAAGATTGTTGCAGCAAGAATCGTCAGTGGTCATTTGCAAAAAAACGCAATTAGTCTGTTTTAAGCAAAGTTTTATTGGATAAAAATCTATTAAAAAAGCTGAGAAATTGGTCCGCACTTCCGAGCATTCAAATCTACCAAATTTTTAACGATTAACGATTCTACTCCATACCATCTGAAGTCCATTGGGCGCAAGCTGAAAGGTTTGTCGAACAATAAAACTAGGCTTTCGCCCTATGAAAAGTGAGTTTGAAAGTTTGCACGAAAAACTATGAAGGTTTTTGACGCAGCAAACAAAGTTACCAAACAGCACACTATGGTTACTCATTATTGAAATTTGTTTGTGGTGAAGTCTCCATGTTGTGTTTTAATATGAACATATACAAAAATAAGTTATAAAAACTTTTAAAAATTTATTTAAAAGTTTTAAATTTATTTAATTTTAATAAATTCATAACATGAGTTTTTAAGTTTGAGATTAAAGTGACGCATTTCGGTTACATAGAATCATCATCGAGCTTAGTTTGTTGATTCGTGGTGTCGTTTTGCCAAAATTCACTTATTAAATATTTTAGTGATTGTTTTTAAGACCAAAATAGATGCCAAAATAGAGTTCCATTCTTAATTATTACTTCTTATCCAAAAATATGTCATTTTCACCCAGCCTTTTTCATAAAATTAGTTTTATTATTTCAAGGATTGAAATACCTTACCAATTAAAATTGAAATATTCAAAGTCTTTCTATTTAAATTCTTTGTTTTTTTACTTGAAATATTAATTTAGTCTTCAGCTTAAATTCCCCATCAAAATATTAAATGATTTTGATTTCTTAATACCTAAATATCGAAGAACAAAGCTTTCAATCAGTGTTGCCGCTGAGAGATTTGAAAAAGTCGCATAAAAAAGGGTCACAAGAAAAAAAAAGTCGCACTAAGAAATTTTTTAATAAATAACAAAAACAATCAGAATACGTATAAATAAATCGCAAAGAAAGTAAAAAATTTTCTTTGTAGTTTTCTTTCTTTGAAAATTGGCCATAACAAAAAATCAGTACCTACTTATAACGGGTGATTTTTTAAGAGGTTTAGAACTTTAAAAAAAAAAAAAAACACAAAAAATTCGAAAAAATGAATGAAATATTTATTTGAATCGATAGTTTGAACCTTGCAATTTAATGTTTAAAGATAATTTCATGCAAATGTTGACCGCGGCTGCGTCTCAGGTAGCCCATCCGCTGAGTCCAATTTTGGCATACTCTTTCACACATATCGGCCGGTATCTCACGAATGAATGCATGGATGTTGGCTTCCAGTGCGTCAATCGAAGCGGGCTTGTCCCTATAGACATTAGCCTTGACATACCCCCACAAAAAATAATCTAATGGTGTCAAATCGCACGATCTAGGCGGCCAATTGACCGGCCCGAAACGTGAAATTAACTGTTCACCAAACTCGCCTCGCAATTGCGCCATTGTTTCGCGTGCTGTGTGGCATGTGGCACCGTCTTGTTGAAACCACATATCATGCAAGTCAAGAACTTCCATTTCGGGCAAAAAAAGTTTGTTATCATCGCTCGGTAGCGTTCACCATTGACAGTAACTGCTGGGAACGGCGCCGAATCGACATTTCGCGGTCTTCTGTCACACAAGCTGATACGGCCGCAATATTTTCTTCACTACGCACAGTACGTAAACGTGTTGGTGGTTTAATGTCCAACAAAGTAAATTTGGTGCGAAATTTGGTCACAATCTTCCAAATAGACTGCTCAGAAATGTCGAGAATGCCGACCATAAAATGGAAGCTGCGCGCGATGAACATTTCGAACCGAGCACGAATTTTGATAGTAAAATTCAATAATTTGCAAGCGTTGTTCATTTGTAAGACGATCCATGGTTAAATTGCAAACCAAACTGAAGCTGTTTGACAGTGACACAAGGTACTAAACACACGTCAGCTGTCAAAACCAGTGTTGCCAAAACCAAACCAGCTAAAAAATCACCCGTTATTTTATTCAACTTCACAAACACATATAAATCTGAAGTTTTCGTATAAATATTAAGTCCAAAAATTAATTTGCTTCTTCACATCCACGGTTCACTTTACATCGATTTAGAGCCGAAAACCGTTTACCACTATTCTTCCAAATTTACGCATATTTTTCTCAAGAACATGTTCATAAATATTTGAATTTTGAAGAAAATCGCTTAGCTCGTTTAGGCTCTAGCTTGATGCATTTTACATCGGACGTGAGTTATCCTTATCATTCTTGTACCAAACACCACAGAAGAAATATTGAAAATTCCAAAAAATAATAATTTTCAACAAATCCAAAATATCTTTTTTTCAAAATTTTGATATGCAATATTATTAACATTTTAAAAGTTCTTTAAAAAACTTTTTCACTAAAATCGTTGGAGCCGTTAATGAGAAAGTCAAAGGCATTCGTGTCCCCCTTCCACATTTTCAATTTTGGGGGACGAAATCGTTTTTGAGATAATAAATTTGGACAATCGCTCTTTTTGAGATATAAAAGTTTTTCTTTTACAGTTATATGGCAAGTACCGTTATTGTGAACCAAAATCTCTAAGGAATTACCAAAAAATCTTAACTTCAAAATTTTAAGAAATTGGTTTAAACTCAGGTCGAGGTGGAAATAGACAGACAGAATTGTGCCTTACACTTTTTTGGAGTTCTCTATCATCGTAATGACATTATGTTTTCTTCATATACAAAAATGGAAAATTGGAAAAAAAATTCTAGATAAAAAAGAAGAACTTAACCTTTTCCATGCAATTTTCTAGAGATGGGGTCAGAAAAGTCGCATTATTTCTAAAAAAGGGTAAAAAGAGCTAGTTTTTTAAAAAGTCGTCTCATGGTCGCATGAGGCAATAAAAGGGGTAAAAATGCGACAAAAGTTGCACAGCGGCAACCGTGCTTTCAATGATGAGTTTCAATGATAGCTATAACTGGCACCTTATAGTCCACTGCCAAATCTGAACGAAAATAGATATTGTTAAAAGAAAATCTTCTATAGAAACTGGACCTACAGCAAATACTTGGATTTGTAAATACAACAAATTAATATTGTGAATATAGTTCAAGTTTGGACACATATCAATAAGGCATGCAAGTGGAAAATTGGCGTTATAGATGGTCGAAAGTTTATCCAACATATTGACCAAATACGTCGAACCAATTGTGAGCTTACCAACGATAAACCAATTTGCGGTGATGATACACAAGCAATAGACACCACCCAACATGATCTCCTAGACCTAAACTTACTAAGGCCAAATGAAGCAACAACTCTAGTGTACAACATGCACTCCAAAAGTTGATTTCCGCCGCTCCACATCATAAAGTAAGAAAGCGTTAGAAAATTTGCAGTACACTAATACTTGAAATATTTTTTTTTTTTTTAACTTTTACATTAATAGGGCGACGCACAGTGGTCGGAAATCAACTTTTTGCTCAAACTAAATCAAAAATTGAAGGTCCAAATGACCATGACTAATGTAATCTATCGTACGTAGAATACATCCGCACACCCACTGATGACCTTGGTTTTTTATTAAAGGTCGATGATGATACTAAAAGACCCGTTCGTTCGTTTCGGGAGGGGATTCATGGTAGAAGTTCAAGATTTTTCCATTTCCACTACAAATATTTTTGTAGGCTCTTTTGATTCTTGTTGTTTATGACAAATAAAGTATGTGGACCAAGTTTCGTGTCAATGCTGTTGAAATTTGATAATATTTTACGTGTTTCACTAATAATTCGGTCATCATTTACGAAGAAGGCTATAACTTTTTTGAAGGAAGTTGTATCGAGTTTATTCTGATTTAGTAAGATTGGGCATTCAAAAATACCCTTAAGACATGTGTCAATGTGTCATATGCTCATATTATTCCAATAAAAATATTTAACTTTGTTAATCTTTCATATCCCACCTCCCCAGCACTTTGAAAGTTGCTTTTAAAAAAAAACACCAAAGTAGGTTTTCAATCAACTCTGGATGTGATGTAGCAGATTGTGAAATTCTGCGTCGAAACCATCTTTAAATTTTATTAATAAAAATACTTTCTAACTTTTCTTGGCTTTTCAAATTTTGTTTCCAAAACGACTTTTCTCCACCCCCTTCGTGCAAGGGGAGGGGTGAGAGAAAAACAATAATGTGGTCCTATGGTTTCAAAGGTGCTGAATCCAACGGGAGTTCTCGGGATTTCAGGATTGTGGCAACCCTTTTTTGGTCCTTCTGACAGTATTGCCAAGGTGGCAACACTTCTTAAAAGTAAAGTTAGGGCATGAACTATTTCAATACTAAAGCTCAACCCGTCAGGTCAAAATGAAAGGTTGGTCTCACTAACAGCCCCACTAAAAGTGATTTTAGAAAAAAGAAAGTTATAAGTAGACATTTAAAAGACAAATTTGCCATTTTTATTTCTAACTACAGCAGGAGTATTTGACAGGCACGTTATGACCAAAAACATATTTTACTGAGCCATATATAAGTTCATTTCACGTTATAAATTAGGCAAGAAATGCTTGAGATCACATAGCCAATTATTCAAAAGTTGTGGATAAAGTCAAAAAATAATTTAAAAAAATCTAATTTTGCTACAAAAACGGGCATGACTTTCAAATTAATCCATAAATTGTGTCCGGACTTCATTTTCCTTCCTTATAGCATCTTAGACCCATTTGCTGATACAAAACTTAAGTATTTATGTTCAACTAAAACGCTTATGATCTACTTTTGTAGTTGTGTGTTTATTCTAAACAAAATATAATAATTAAAAATAGTTACACATTTTCACCACAACACATTTATATAACAAATAATTTTGAGATTGGTTCAGATTCAATTAAATTATTCAACAGTATTGTAAAGTTTTTTATAATGAGAGCCTGGGGCACTTCCGGATGTATCAAGTAACATTTGATTATCTTTTTCAGCTGCAAACTGAAAGAAAAATTATCAAACAATTAATAATGAAGAGACAATTTTTAAATTCTTATCAATTACCTTTGGATTATATTTATTATAAAGCAAAACCAAAATTGGACCATACACAATATTGAACAGTCCCATCAACCGCATAAGCCAGGTGAAACCCATCGCTTGCACCAACTCGCCACCAAGTAATGGAGCTATAAATAAAAAAACATAGATTATTTCATTTGATCAAATTTATTAAATTTTTTGAAATTACCCAAGCAGTAAGCCAGGCTTACAGAGGTCTGTTGGATAGCATATACTGTTCCATAGCTTGACATTGAATCTCTTGCTGGAACTTGATCATCACCTAGGCTTAAATCAACAAACGATGCTAGAAGCGGGACTAATGCAGCATCAATTATTCCAATTCCAAGACCGAGGCAAAAATGGGGAAGGAGCAGTTGAGGAACTGTTGTAGCACTAGGGATCTTAAAATTAAGAGCAATGATTAGAATTTACAAACAAAAAAATATGAATGAATGTAAGATAGTGCCATTTTAAATTGAATTGAATATTGTGCAATGAACTTACCAAAACTGAAGCTATTCCAACTAACAATAACGATAAACAGGAAACTCTTATTTGACCGAAATTGTATGCCACAGTACCAAAGAAGTTAGTTCCAATGAAATATCCAACAGAATCTGGAATAAATACAGTACCAAGTTGCCATTTATATGGCCTAAGATGTTCCATTAACCAAATAGGTAGACATGGTTCTAAGATGGCCATAGAAGATGTGGATACTAAAATGGCGACTACAATGGCTAGTATCATTTTGTTTTCAAAAATTGGGCGCCATTTGGGATAACCAGCTCCAATGGTCACCTGATGTGGAAAGAAGCAGAATTAATTAAAATAAGTTAAGAGGTATTTTAATTACCTCTGGCTGAACTGAAAGATCCATTGTAAGTAATTGCATTCCTTTAAAAAATGAAAAAAAAATTTAAGATAATAAATAAACTGCGTGTATAATAACTTTCTCACCTAAATTAAGAAAAATAAGTGTTGAAAGGATAATAAATGGAGAAGACTTTCCTACCAGATCATAGAGAATACTTCCGAAAGGATATCCTAACAGCACTCCGAGCGCAATGCTTCCCAAAATTATGCCCATCACTTTGGAACGTTTATCTTCTTCTGGATAGAGCTGAAATTAATTTAATTTATAAGTGCTTATTATTATCGTAGCTGAACTGAGCTTTTTTTTTTATATAAAAGTAAAAGAAAGTTAACTCAATTACCCATTAATGGTTTTTATTTAAGTTCATAACAAAGTTTCTAGGAAATAATTGAGTTAAAGTTAAAATTAAATGTTGTGCGGCCAGGTCGATTGAAATATTCAATTTTTTACATAAGAAAATAAATCAATATTAACAGTAAATTAAATGCAGAACTTAAGTTTGCTTATGTTTTTGTCTATATAATATGGTTTGTAGGTTTGAAGTAGCATATTTTTAATTTTTTAAATAGGATACAAAATTAAATAACTTAGGGCCAGTTTTTCAGTTCAGGCTTTACTCTGAGTTAAATCAGAGTTAGCTAATCCTGAAAATAAATTAACCCTGAGTTAACTCAGGAACAGTTTTCCAGTTGAGGATTATCTTTATCTTTAAGCTGTCAAAATTCTGAGGCCAACGATGTGCGACACTATGGATATAACCCTTCTATGCATTTTACGCATAGGAATAGAGATGGCGCCACAACGAATCGCACTGGCAATAGCTTTCAATATCGAAATCGAGATGGCGCCACAGCTAAAAAGACCCTCGATTTGGTGCCTGAGTTAACTCACCAAAGTAGACGAGTTAACTCGGAGTTAACTTTCAATTTAAATTGACTGAAAAACACGTTTTTGGAGTTAACTCCGGTTTAACCCCGAGACTAGGATGATCTCGCACTGAAAAACTGGCCCTTAGAAAGTGAAGAATATACCTAATAATATGGGGCGTATAAAAAATAATTACGTTCAAGGATTTTTATTATTGAATATGTTTGTTTTGGATATATGCATGCTTAATTAATATTCATTCTTGCGTTAAGCTGAGAGAATGGTCACATTGGAAGTTTATTAAAAAAAATATTAGGAAAACTTATCAAAAACTGAACAAAACACAATTGAAAAATCAAAGAATTTCAAATTGTTTATTAAATTGCTCATAATTTTTTTTCGAAACAAAGATAGGCTCAAAGCAAAAGAAGAGGCTGAGTACTTTAATATTATATGACTTGTTCAAAAAGTAGTTTTATTTAAAATTGACAGATAATTAGCCATTCAAGCTTAAGCATTTCTTATCATTTATGGTAGTTTCTGCCGGAAAGACTACCTAAGTTTTGGTGCTATACGTGACAAACTTAACATTTCTTGCACCTACCACCAAGTGAAATTTCTTACATAGGTAACCAGACCATAGACCTGGAATAGTTCCAATTTTGCTCCAAAACTCTACGAGATAATTATTCGAATTTTAGTGGACATTTTTAGGGGTTATCTTAACATCACCTACGTTCTTTCTAGTTGGAGAAATGTCAATGTCATCTTTATTCTGAGAGTGGGCAAGTCCACCCACATTGAACCCAAGGATTATAGGTCTTCTAGCCTATGCTTTTTCCTTTCAAGACTTAAGAAAGACTAGTGGAGACTCATGTTCACCTAAAGTTTAAGACGTGTGCTTTCACGGCCCAACATAATTGAAGGGCTAATCTATTGAGACAGCGATTCATGAAGTAGTCGGCACAATCGAAAAATCAATCCAGTTCAAGGAATAAACCCTGCTAGCATTCCTTGATATAGAAGGGGTTTTAAATAATGTTGATAACAACGCATTGATCCAACAGATCAATGGATGGACTTCATGCTTCAACCAAGACTTAAAAAAAATGTAGAATTGGGTATTAGCAAGTTAAAAGTTAGGACATTCTAGGTTATTCCACTGGATTTATTCGACCTTAAGTCAGCCCACTGAAGACAAATTTGGTGTTGTTATAGTTTCCAAGGAAAAATAGTATTGCCAACACAAACCCTTCAGGTTTTGAATACTGCCAAATCTTGGCGTTGTACTTTACTGTAAACTGATCTGGAAGGAAAATATTAAAGAAATGGAGGAAAAAGCCTCAATAGCATTCTACACTTGCAGTAGAATTTTTGGTAGACGGTAGGGTCCCAGCCTTAGATGAGGAAACCAATCCAAAAACCATGATTTAAATTCAAAGACTAGAATGTATTGACACCAACCAGTGCCATTGGGACTACCCTCATGGCAACCCTAGAAACATTCCCTTCACTAGCCTCGCTCAATCAGTTTACAAAAGAGCAATTTTTAAGACGTTAACAATGTTAAAATTGGATAGGAAGCCACTAAAAGGAATTTCACAGGCATTGACAGCTTTTCGAACAGACTACGTCGCAACGCACATACAGCCTTATTTATTACGTTTCAGTTATACTCGGTTCAAGACTAGTTAAACCAAGTAGAAGCACGTACTTAGTCTTTACGCCACGTCAAATTTATAAAATATTTTCTGAACCACTTTAGCTACGCCCTCTTTATGTCAAAAAAATGACCGATCTAAAACTCTGATTTTAAAAAAACGTAAACAAACCCCAGCTGATTTCCACAATTATTCATTTCAATTTAATATTCTTGGCGGAAGAGGTATTAATAAATTAATAAGTAAAACAAAAAAAAAAACGTATGACACTACATTTTTCTCTCATTTTTAATAAACTGAAAATGAAATTAAAACGGAACGTACAATTTCTTATTCAAACTTTGATAGGTGTGAGTGGGTACGCACTATATCCATAAATGTAAAAATGTCACAAAAAATCTATAAAAAATGTGATTTTCAAATTAAATTTGTCAAGTTCTGGCAGCTTTTCTTGATATTTCTGAATTAAAAATTAAAAATTATTTCAAGGTACACTCAGTTACAAAAGTAGATATACACTGGACCTTATAGAACACTAGGTTATGATATATATTTTCTTTTGGGACACATTGTAAATGTGAAATTTAATTTAGAGAAATACTATCTCTTTCTTAAAAACAATGTGTATCCCTTTTTTGCACTGTTGACACTTTCATAGATTAAATGAGAAATTTAATGAAGAAAAAATGTATTGTCATACGGGCTAGTAACAAAATTTAATTTACATTTGTTTTTGTAAATTTCACACGACGACATGTCAAAATGACATTTAAATACTAAAACGGCTTTATTCCGGGTATTTTCTATTCCTCATGTATTTTTTTTATAAATACATTTTTAGGATTAGAGGCAGTGTAAAGTTACTTCGTTGCTAAAACGAGTTTATAAATGACGCTGATAGATTTTAATCTTGGTTACTGGGATAATATGAATGCCAACAAGGAAATTGGAAAAATGAAAATCATGTTTCGGTCCTTACAGACGTTTTCAAGGCTCACGAGGGGTTAGGGTCAGGCATTTACTCAGATAACCCACTTGCAAAAAAATCTATTAGGTTTACAGATTTTTACGGTGTATTCCACGCGGAAATACTTATAGTTTGTAAAGCCGCAAAACATCTTGCCCACCAGAAGTAATAAATAAAAATATTAATATTTTCACAGATAGAGCTATCAGCGGTCAAATATTGCCATTTCCTCAATCACAATAAAGTCAAAACTTATAGATCGTTGCCGGTATGATTCCAGGACAGTGTTATATATACGGGAACAAATTGGCAGATGAGCTGACCAAAAATGGGTCATCTCTTGAGCCGAGCCAAACCGATTTCTCGGTGCTTGCGTCACTTGAAGAAGAAAAAAGTAAAAGTCACCAGAATTTCCTTGAAGCTGCAGATATCCGATGGTTATCAATTGACACTTCTTGTCGTGTTTCAAAGAATCAAAAAGTTTCCTTGAAGATGCAGATATCCGATGGTTATGAATTGACACTTCTTGTCGTGTTTCAAAGAATTTATGGCCAAATATTTCGAGGAAAAAACTGAGAAAACTGAAATTAAAAAAAAAAAAATTGGTGGCCAACAGCTCGTGGAGAAGCTAGAAGAGGTGATAGTGACTTACAACTCTCAACCATTCCTATGTGCGTGTTGTTGGCAGGAATGGAGGGGACCTACAGTTTTTTGCCTAGTCGAACGGCGTGAGAAGCACTTTTTCATGACAAGTATACTCTTGGAGGATTTGTCAGTTCCTCGCAAGAGGCGCGGATCTAGGAATTCAGCTTGAGGGGGGTCATGAGATTGAAACATTATACCTAATTTGAGCTGAAACCTCTTGAAATATTGTATAGCCTTGAATTTTCTACATATGGTGATTAGAAAAAGTCCAATTTTATCATGGCTTCATAACAGTTGAAGGCATGATCAGAGATCTTTGCCGCTCAGCCACTCACTACGTGACCAGGCCCTAAGACTGTATCGGACTCCTGCTTAGAGTAATAGTGCCCAAATTTCTTGCTGCTGGAAAACTTATTTATCAACAAGATTATGCTCCATTTCATACTTTTCAGACAATTATGAGAGTATGATGAACATATAAGATTGGAAGCAAAATTTGCAATCTAAAAAAAAGTTGACAGTATATAAAAAAAGGAATAATTCAAGTGTCAATTTGAAACAAAAAGCTAGAAATAATTGCAAATATGTGGTGAAATCCATGCCGATCCCGAAAAGAAAAAAACTGTTGTCAAAGAGGAGGGTATTTTCTTACATGGAATTTTTTAAAAATTTCGTTACAAATTTGAGTACTGCACTAAATTTGTATGGAGTTTTTCAATGCGTTTTTCTAACATTCCGTTATAAATCCAGGTATCTGCTATAATTATTGGAATTTTTTAAAAGCCTTTATTTCAAAATTCCATTTAAAAATCCAGGAGTCTGTTATAATTTTTTCTAGTAAAACAGAGTATAATGATTTACATATAAAAGAAGCAGACGTACTGATTTAGTCAAAACTGATCTTTTTTTTGCATTTGAAATATAGGAGAGTTTGTATGGAGTTTTTTAAAGCCCTTTTTCAAAATTCCATTATAAATCCAAGTACTACAACAGATGTCTGCTATAGTTTTGTTTTAACAAAATAGAGTAGCAGCGGATTCACATAACGGAGAGGTGGACATATATGTATGTATATGGCTTTCGTTAAAACTTTTTGGGGAGCGGGTCAAAATTCTGTTTTTTGCACGAAAATTCAATTTTTCAAAATTGTGCTTTTTTTAGTTCTGTCTTTCGAAATTCAGCTTTTCAAAATTCTGTTTTTCAAAATTCTGTATTTTAAAATTGTAAGCAATAAAATTCTTCTAATTCTGGTTTTTCTCAAAGACGAAAATGGAAAAAGTGATTTTTCAACTTTATTGTCAGACAATTCAGTGCAACGTTCTTACTTACTTACTTAATTTATATGATATTTGATTGCTGCACATATTTTTCTACAACGAACTATCCACGCACAGCTTATATTTCACTTTATTTTGTGCTTTAACGCATTAATGAAGCTATAAGTGCAAAAGTTGAGTAAAGCCTAGTTTTGATTCAGGTGAAACACAAAATTATATTTGTAGTTGGTTAACAGTTTCATACAAAATAAAACCATTGCTGTCATGGAAAATAATTGTTTTCCATTTTAAGGCCCATTGTTTATTAATAAAGTTTAAGTTAATGACTCAATGCGTGGCTAAGGCCAAGGCAAACATTTCTCGTCTAGAATATTATAAAATTTTTGCACAGAATAGGTGCAAAATTATGTCTGTTCGTGTTACTTCCCAAAACTACGAATTTCTACGAGTTTTATTTGTTTTATATGAGCTTTGACAGAAGCTTGGGCTTAATTCGTAGAAATCCGTAGCTTTGGGAGGTACGCGAACAGACAGTTTTGTTTTTGGCGGACGGAATTGTAAACTATGCTTATACCTACAATTATTGTCTTAAACAAAAGAGCAGTCTTATGTATTATGTTATTTGATCATATGTATATGAAGTATAACTTTGTAATTATATTATAGCAGTCTTAAAACCAAATATTCCCTGTTTTATGATGAGACAAGTATGAGAAAATTGCTTGACTACATTCTGCCAATAATAAAAAGAAGTTTTGGAAAATGTTAAAAAGTGCGCGCTTTTCTTTTATTATTGGCAGAATTTTTTAAAACAGAATTTTGAAAAGCAGAATTTTGAAAAGTAGAATTTTGAAAGCAGAATTTTGAAAGCAGAATTTTGAAAAGCAGAATTTTGAAAAGCAGAATTCTGAAAGCAGAATTTTGCAAAAAGAATTTTGACCCCGCCAGAATTTCGACCCCAACCCACTGTTTTGTTTGTTTTTGAAATATATCGGAGCTTGTATGGAGTTTTCAAAGCCTTTTTTTTCAATATTCCATTGTAGATTCAGGTACTGCACCAGGCTTCTGCTAGATCTATTTTCTAATGAAAAAGAGTACCTATACAAATTTATATATCAAAGAGGCAGACATATTGCTTAAGTACAAAATAAGCTGTCTTTGCTTTGAAATACAGTGGTTTTTGTATGGAAATTTTTTAAAAATTCCTTTACAAATCTGGGTACTGCACCAAGTATCAGCACATAACTTTTTTTAATAAATTAAAATTAAATATTAAAGAGACAGACATATTCCTTCAGTGAAAATTGTGGGTTTTTAAACTTTGAAATACAGTAGAACTTATATGGAGATTTTTAAATCCTATTTTTCAAAATTCAATTAAAAAATTAGGAACTTCACCATTTTTCTGCCCACATCTTTTTTCAAATATAAAAATTAGCAGGAAACACAATTTATTTTATTTGAAAAGAAACAGTGAAACGTGGATGGAGACTTTTCCTTATTTTTGTGTCTCAAAATTCCGTTAGAAATCCAGGTACTGCAACTATAAAACAGAACAACAAGTCAACTAGTCAACAATTACTTTTTAAATTTTATTTGTCCAACAAGTGAAATAAAGATGTACTACACCCTGCTGCCATGCCTGCTTTTACTATTTTTGAATAGAAACAACTTTGAAGTCTAACATATCAAAGGGGTGGACATACTGCTATCACGTTTTGGGGTCGATTTTTTTACTTTTGTTACCCCGGTGGAATGCCTATTCCCAACTCAGGAAGTCTAATAGAATGGCTGCATCACTCACTCACCGTCCACTGGTCTTAGACTATAATCACTGCATATGAAAACCATGACTGGTGGACAGCCAATATATATTATCTAAGAGGGTGCGCGTCCAGGGCTACCAGTAATTTTTGTAAAAATTTATTTCCTGACCATATCATTACGGAGTTGGAATTTGCTAAGGAAAATAGAAGCTAACCATTACATTATAATAGGTCATGGTTTTCGTATTGTTTACTCAAATATATGGAACTACCCAAAAAGTTTATCTCTGTCTTCTAATGTGTTGAATAACAAATAAAGATTGCTCGTATTTCTTCTTTTCTTTGGAGTGCTGGGGGGGGCATGACCCCCATGACCTCCCCCCTGGATCCGCCACTGAGAGGCAGTACATCGGATAAAACATTTGTTTTTAGGTGGTACGGCTGGGAATCGAACCCACACCTTCGGCAAGACAGCTCTACGCACTAACCATCATGCCACGAGGTACTACCGAAGATATTGCCTTACCAAACATTATTATGGTCACATAGACTAAATTATAGAGAGGCCATACTGACCTTTCAAATTATTTATATTTTATTTTACATCCAAAAAAGATGTACAAATTTATAATATCTTTTGTTTAACTAAAATTATTAATGGTGGTTAAACTGTCAACGAGCAAATGGAGAATAAACAAAGAGTTGCTTTTATATATGTATAATGCGTAACCTTTTTAAAAGGCATTTGGAAAAATATTTCTTCAAAATACCAATAATAATAAAAATAAAAAAAAAAAACAGAAATAAAATTTGAAGCCCTAAATAAATTGCCCTAGGTACTGATGAAGGGCCTATACCTTCTGAATTCTATAAATAAAAAAAAAAATAAATATCAACATATATTTCGGTGCATATTGAATTTCTGCAAATTTGAATACTCCGGCCAGTTGGTATTTGTTTTTCATTGAGTTTTTCCTTACATTCGTAAGAAATATCGTATTCTACAACTTGAATGTGGGCTTATATTAACTGTTCATTGTTCATTTCTTTTTTTTTTCAAATGCCAACAGCAATTTTAAATTGATATCCTCACGGGTTTCCCATTTATATTGATAAAAATCTTCCTTTTGCACATTTTATTTATTTTATTTCTTATCTTCGAATTCCTTATACAAGTTGAATCTGAAACCACCACCCACTCAATATTATTTACTTTCTCGTTTAAAAATGAAATGCACGATTGGGTTGCTTGTTCCTGATTTATTTGTTGATGTTGGCTAGCAACTGATAGGCTTTAACATTGATGAATTAAAATTAAAATTTAATTTTAATACAATTTGACGGTGTCAAGTTCATACTTTTCTACTTTTCAACACCAAAAAAAGGATACCATTGGTAAAAATACAAAACATTTACAAGTTTTATGATACTTCATGTAATTTTTTTAAGTCTCGCTTTACGAAACTAATGAATAAAATTTTGATTTTTATAAAGAGCTTTATTTTTAGTTTAATCAAAATCGGTTTATAAGTTCTTTTTTTTCAAACTTCTTCTCAACTTTTCTTCAAAATAAAGTGGGTTTTAAAACTAAATTTTATAAATTATTCAAACGAGTTTTTCAATTTTTTAGCTCCAATATAACCATTTTATAATAAACCAAGATATCCAAGAAAATTCTCCTGTTTTACTGAGTTTCTTAAACATGTTTAGGTTAATTTGTACTAAATTTTGTATTTTACATGAATCCAATACCCACTCCATAGAGTTACAAGAAAACATGAATTCATAAATAAAACTAAAATAAATTCGCTTACCTGTGCAACTAAACTCATTCCACAAACCCCAATGCAAGCTGATCCAACTCCTTGTATAGAACGTGCAATCAATAACGTAACATATGTTTCACCAATTGCGAAAACTTTTCCAAGAAATTGAAACACACAAAAAACAAAAACACACACACACAAAAAGGACAAAAGAAAATTAGTAGTAGTCGTAGTAAATTATAATCCTTTGACATAATTTGCTTTTGAAAGCAAGCAACGAGCATACCCAAAGCTGAAATAAGCAGGCAAAACGTTCCGAACACAATTGGCAATCGATATCCAAATTTACTAGACATACCCCCAACGATGGGGTTGAAAATCAGTTGAACCAATGCCTTCATGGCCAAAAGGATCCCAATGGAACCGTTCTCACTTGCCAGCGTATCGTTTTCGTTGTCCTCTCCCAGAAGTGGTCCATTTCTATCTACAGGTGCTATTATTACTTTATCCTCGACAACTGTGAAATTGACCAGAGATTTTCCAGGTATGGGATGCTTTGTCATAATCGCTGCTGCCACTGGAGCATGATGTGAATCTAAGTTGCGATAGGCGAGGTTCTGAGCGAACAGCTGCTGATTGATATCAGTGTCGAAAGACTTATTGTTAATCGTGGCCAGGTAATCCGGAAGAATGGGCACTGAACATAAATTTGAGATTATAAAAAATGAGATGAGATTTTTTGGTCCGGTGAAATTGAATACCTATCACCGTGAGTAAAATATTATCAACGAGAAGTGCAAGATAAACGATTGACGCGATAATTATCCGACTTTGGGCGAGAGATTGAGGATGCGATTGATGATGATGGGGTTCGGGTTGTTCTTCTTCAGGCTTTGTTTCCATTTTTTTTTTTGATTACTTGTTTTTTTTTTATGTATATTTATTTATTTTATTAACAATTCCACTTTGAAGAAACTGAAACCGTTTTTTTTTTCTAAAGCTTTCTAAGAACTACCGCACTCGGAATGTATATCAACTTAACTCAACAAGTGCTCACTTGTCAATGGGGGAAACACAATTGAAAGACTCCCAATAGATTTAATACCGTTATATAGAGCAAATGCCTGTTTTAAAAACAGGAGGAGTAAGAGGGGTGGAATTTTACCAAAAGCCTCTTTTTGAAGAGAGCCTTTATAATCCTCGTTGTTAGTATGGCTGTGTTCGGATCAGCCAGCGTTGCCATATATTCAACACATAATAATTCGAATTGGTATTGAACAAATTTGCGCAAGTATTTTTTGTAAAAAAAAGCTGCTTAAGATGGGTTGGATACGAGATCCCGAATGCCAAGATCCCGAAAAAGCAAATAATCTCAATACCAAAAACCCGAATGACGAAACCCCAAATGGACCAAATCCCAAATGGACATAATCCCAAATGGCTAAAATCCTGAATGACAGAATCATGACTGACAGAATCCCGATTGCCACAAAACCCCAAATGCCAAAATCCCGAATGGCTTAGTACTGTTTTTGGTACTAAAAATTGCGCAATTTTGTTTATTCGGGATTTTGGTTATTCGGGATTATGGCATTCGGGACTCCCATTTTTTACCATTAGCATTTTGGCATTCGGTATTTTGTATCCTTCCCGATTAAGATATTATGTACACAAGTTGTGACAATTTTGAGTGTGTCATTCAATATTTTCTATATTTTGTTTCATCTGGTGCTTATTTTGATATCAGGTAAACCTTGAAAACGACTCATTGGTTAATAATTTGCTGTTAATTCGTCGTTAATTAGTAGTGAAAATTTAAATTTTGCTGCGCACTGTTTTCTACTGTTGTTTTTGATATCAATTTAGCAAAACATAGACAAACATAGAAAAACATAGAAACACATAGAAAAAACATAGAAAACATTGAACGACAAATTTGAAACTGTCACACCTAATTACACACTAATTAACGTCAAACTATATCCTCCTTCCTTAGCACAATTCGATCGGGGAAGACGGTAGAAGCTAACAATATGTTCTAAAATATAAATAAGTATGTTCTAAAATCTAAATTTTAAGTCAGAAGAACTTGTTTGGTTTTTGATTAACTTAGCTTTTTGTTTTGTTTATTTAGTTTTGAATGTGGTAACACTGGTTTTGGGTCCTATCCTGTGATACGAGTACAGATTTCTGTTATAGAGGGATGTGAATGAAAGAGAACTTGCTAACAAATAGGTTATTTAGCATCGTGTTCGTGTGGTGATGTCGTTTCAAGTCGGGTCGAGCGTCGAGGCTTTATATTGTTTAAAAGAAATGTATCCTTTGTGCGACGAACGACGACAAACCAATATCATGATGTTCTTTGATGAGAAGCTGATTTTATAAGTGGAAGAAAACATTTTGAATTAAAATGTGTTTCATAATATAATTTTCAATTGGTATAATGTTCTTCTGGTAAGTTGAAATAAAAACTGTAATCAGAGTTAATCAAAACTGTGTTAATGAAATGTATATATAATGCTATAACACGAGTTTTCAACGATAGGATATTTCCTGTGAATAGAGGGGCCACCGTGAGGACAATTGTTGAAAGAATTATTCGATTTACTTAATAAGTGTTGGTCAATGCAATTAAGTAGGTACCCCGTGGCGTAGTGGTTTGTAGTTAGTGCGTTGAAGGAATGGCGATATCCATTGGCGATAACGAGAAAGTGAAATTTTCCAAGAGTACCTATCTTCTTTTATGAAAAAGTGCTTCTTTTCTAAGCCGTTCGGACTCAACAAAAAATGTAGGATACTTCAATTCTTGCCAGCTAATACCAAGCGCACGGATGTTTGATGAGATCTTTAAGATACTTTTTTGACTTGAAATAAAATAAAAAGTACATTTTTCCAAAAAAAAAAAAAAAAAAAAAAAAAAATCAAGTTTTTTTGTTTGAAACTAATTTTGTTTTTGTTAAATGTACTTTTTATCTAACAAATGCAAAAAAAATGTACTGGAATTGCGGTTTCCTTGTCATTTTGATGACGACTACGCATTGTTTAGGAACAACACAATTTTTTCCTTTACCTGGTTTGTATAAGACTTTGAAGTTTTGGTGAGGAAAACCGGTTCGATAAATCAATTTGAAAATTTATAAGAAGTCTACAAATTTGCATACCAACGCAAGCCGTGCATTCAATATTTGCAGAGAAAAAAAGATTTACGAAAAGACCACAAAAAGTAGGTTTTTAGTCCCTTTTTAAACTAATGGTGAACGGTAAAAATAAAATAAATTCTACAAAATCTTAAAAAATCTTGTAAGTTTTTATCAAATTTCCAAAACTCTCTTTGAATTTTTTAAACCATCATTATTTGCTGAGATATTAGTAATCAAGGCTAAAAGTATCTTTCTCATTCAAAGTCAGATAAACCATGCAAAAAAAATTGTACTACAACAAAAATAAAAATTGAATTGAAGTTAAATAAACAAGGTATCTGATCATTACATTTGATTGACTCAAAAAAATGTATCCATAGAAATGAGGACCTTCAAACAAAATTAAAAAAAATAATTTTGTGGTCTCGTCTCATTTTTTGCAATAACGCAATAACGGTACTTCAAAAAAATTTTTTTTAAACAAATCTGGAAACAAAAAATATATAGCTGTCTCAACTCAATACGACCACTCATCACAAAGATACAGCTCTTCAAAAAACACTAACAAAAATTGAAAAATTTGTGCTCAAAAGGGCAAATTGTGGGATTTTTCGAATTAGGTAGTAAAACGAAAACCAACGATTTCTCAAAGACGAATGGAGGTATTTGAAAGATTCAGAAAGAATTTTGAAGTAAAATGTTCATACTTCAGAATGGCCATAAGCATTTTTTCGAAAAAAATTACCTCGACAAAATCCCCAAATTTGTATAAAAAATGCATTTATTTTTAATTTTTAGATTTGAATATATCAAAAACGTGAAGTGATGGAGCAATTTCAAGGCCAGATTTGAACTCAGCGCATCAAGACCATCAGAAAAGTATATCGCAAAGTCATTTCTTAGCGCTTTCGAGTGGATTTTCGAAAACAGTAAAAATACATCAATTTTCGACTAGCGCTTGAGTCCAAATGGGTTGTCGCAGAAAAATTCTTGAATAGGGATATATTGGAAATTGTGTATGCTTTCAATGGTAGCTTGATGTAATTTTCGAATAGTTGGTAGTTTTCGAGCCATTAGTGAAAAACTTCCAAAAAATGCATTTTTGCATAATTTTTTGCATTTTTTTCCATGTTGCGTTATGAAATTTTGTTGGCAAGCCTCAGATTCGGATTCAGCACCCCCGAAAACATAAAGGAGCGAACAAATCAAAGCTACCCCACAATTTGCATGGTAAAAATACAATATGACTAGACTATAGTGTATGATACGATACCCGTATTACGGTAAATACTTATTAATTATGATTTTTTAGTGATGTTTGTATATAAAATATTCTTGAGACTGTTTAGATTTCTTATAGCACTCTCTTTTTCTATGTTTGCATTGGTCAGAAGCAGGAATACTTAGTAATACTTTTTTGCAGTGTTAAAAATAAAATGCATTTTTTTAATTTTTTGCATTTTTGAAGTACACCACAATGAAAAACTTCTGCACGGTAATTGTAGGTTGTAGGACTTAACCACATCTAAAAATAACAAAACCATTCTTGGCCGCTCACTCCCATGTTTCATACTAATTTGCCCAATCTCCTTTCTATTTCATTTGCACTTCTCTATCGCCTCTGGATTCAAATTTATCAAAGGATTAAGGCCGTGTGCCAATTGCGTTAAAATTCTGGTTAAATTTGATCCCAGTTAAATGTTATCCCTTTTTATAGGGGTGAGTAAAATTTAAGGTTTTTGCTGTGTCAATTGGATTAAATGGGATTTTTTTTTTTAACATTCACTTCCCATTAGTTTTGTTGTTGCATTTTTTTCAGTAATGATAGTTCGCAAACAATTCAGTTTGCAAAAGGAATGAATCATCTGAAAAAGTATTTTCAATAAATTTTATTGATTCTTTTGCATTATCAAGGATTTATCACAAGTTATTCAAACTTCTTGAGTACTTACATTTATTATAAGGTCCTTGTCTATATTTCTTAATCCTTTCATTTAATTTTAGTTTTTTTTTCATTTTTCATCTTTCCCGACAGGAGTCATGACTTCATGAAAGCAAAATAAAGTATTTATCTACATTCATCTCCCTCACTTCTTCATGAGCATAGACATGTCAAAAATTAACCACCGGCTAAAATTTTACCGAGCTCCTGAGCAGATTAAATTTTGACGTCTATATTTACCTCAGTAATGTCAAAATTAAGCCATGGGATCAAATTTATCCAGGATTTTAACGCAATTGGCACACGGCCTAAGATGTAATCACAACAAAAACATAAATGTTAAAAAAGGAGCCAAGTTCTTATGTGTACAAGAAACCTGTGCGTAAAAAGTCAGCCAAAAAAGGTAATGAGATCTAAAATATATGCCAAGTTTTAAGTTCATGAAGTTTATTATCAAATATCTTAAGTAGAGTAATATCGAAACAATTCCAAATCATGACAGAAATTTGGTAATTAATGATTACTGATTAAAATTTGGTGGGTTCACTGGTCAAGTTTTCATATATTTAAAAATTGTGATTAAGTAAGTATTTAAGAGAAAACTTGCCAAGTAAATCCAACAAATTTTAATCAGTAATCATTAATTAGCAAATTTCTGTCATTATTTGGAATTGTTTCGATATTACTCTACTTAAGATATTTGATAATAAACTTCATGAACTTAAAACTTGGCATATATTTTAGATCTCATTACTTTTTTTGGCTGACTTTTTACGCACAGGTTTCTTGTACACATAAGAACTTGGCTCCTTTTTTAACATTTATGTTTTTGTTGTGATTTCACTCCTTTTTGCAAAGATTTATTTTGCCAGGTGGAAGTCAAGCCCTACCGCTCTACAAAGTTTCATAATTCTACGACAACTGAAAGTGCTCCATACAAATAATAGCAATTCTGATAAAGTGGGTGGATGGCACCCCCCTGAATGGACAATTCCAAATTTTCGATTTTTTTCCTTTCTAAGTACTTTAAGCCCTACCGATCTACCAATTTTCATCGTTCTACATCAATTGGAAGTGCTTCATATAGTTTATATGAATTTTAAGGATTGTGGGTCGATGCCACGCCCCTGAACTGAAACTTCCAATTTTTCGATTTTGTTCTTCTAAGTACTTCAAGGATACCGACCTACCAATTTTCATCGTTCTACAACAATTGGAAGTGCTCCATATAATTTATAAGAATTTTTAAGAATGTGGGTGGATGCCACGCCGCCTGTATGGAAAAGTCCAATTTTTCAATTTTTTTCTTTCTAAGTACCTCAAACCCTACCAACTTACCAATTTTCATTGTTCTACAACAATCGGAAAGGCTCTATATAATTTATAGATTATTTAAGAAAGTGGGTGGATGCCACGCCCCCTAAATAGAAAATTGCAGATTTTCGATTTTTTCCTTTGTATGTACTACAAGGTCTACCGTTGTGCGAAATTTCAAGTTTCTACGATGTCGGGAAGTGCTCCATAATTTTGATGATCTGTCAGTGAGTCAGTCAGTCAGTGAGTCAGTGAGTCAGTCAGTTACGGTTTTTGCGATTTTTGAAGTCCTATATCTTGGGAACTACTAGTGCTAAAGAGCTGAAAGGGTATTGCTCATTTTCGGCCAAGAGTGAACACTAATGAATTTGGTATCATATGGAAGCTAATGTTGAGCTTGTTATATGAGTGAAATATTTTCAAAATCTGTCATGGGAGATCTGAGATATTTGAGCTTGAAGTTGGCAACTGCAAATAGAGCTTTTTTAGCTTTTTGTCGATATCTTCCGATCTAGGATATGTAAGAAAATGATATTGGTGTCAAAGAAAGCTACATTTCTAGGCTGTTCAATATATCTAAAATTATTTTGCTACTTTAAACACATTTTGAGATATTTTTAAAAAACTACATTTTTTGCACTGCCTTTTGCACAACGATATCTCTAAAAATTCAGTGATGATATACACTTTTTTTGGCACCATTGAAAAGCTTAATTTCAAACCTTTAATTTAATATATAATTAAGTGGCCTTGCTCAAATAAATACTTACATAAAAACAAAACTTAATTTATAAGGCACTTAACAAAGCAAAGTGCTTAAAATGTGTGAAAATAAACAGATTTCTAGGTAAAGCACTATCTAGCACTATAGGAAGGCACTATCTTCAAAAGGTCTTCTCAACTGCTTGGCTATGCGGACGACATCGACATCATCGGCCGCTCCAAGAGAGCTGTATCAGGCATGATAAGTGACGTTTCTTTATGATAAATGTTATTTTTCTTTGGTTTTTCTATTTTGTACTTGCATTTCTTCTTTTATCTACAGTGTCTCATAAAACTTATTTATTTCTTACAGATTTTTTTATTATTTTGTTATTCAATTTTCTTAATTCATAATGCTGTCTGATTTATTTGCAAGAAAATAAAATGAAAACTAATCCAAATCATAGACAATTAAAATAATATCTTAAAACTAGACAGGGGACGTTACATTATTTTTGTGCCCTACTTAGCTTAGATACCAAATTATTATGGTGCAAAACTTTTCCTTAATATTAGGAATGGCTTCTCTATAGGTTCGTTTGTATACTTGTGCAAGTATTTAGTATGTAAGTAGTAACTGGTAACGATAGTTTTGAACACTGTTAAGTTAAAAATGGTGGTGAATATTTGTACATATTTACCATCAACAGAGCGATAAGCCATTAATGAGCACATAAAGAGACCCACAGAATTTTTTTCAAAATTAAAAATATTTTGGTAGCGTGTATTTTCCAGCAGGATGGAAAATGCCCCTTCTTGGCCCTCCCTACCCACCTACTGATACCTACAGTTAAGTACCTAGTTTTGCGATTGCCTTGTAGGTCGAAGAACAGTGATTTTCTTTGCTCAAATCGCTCCCATTAAGACCATAATTTGGTATCTAAGCTGGGTTGGACACGAAAACAATGTAGTGTAATGACAGCATTATGAGTTAAGAAAATGGATTTACAAAATAATTAAAAAGAAGTTTTATAAGAAATAAATAAGTTTTATGTAACACTGTAAGTAAAAGAAGAAATGCAAATACAAAATAGAAAAACCAAAGAAAAATAACATTTATCATAAAGAAACGTCACTTATCATGCCTGATTAAAAAAAAAATTACCTCGAAATCTGTTTATTTTCACACATTTTAAGCACTTTGCTTTGTTTAGTGCCTTTCAAATTAAGTTTTATTTGTATGTAAGTATTTATTTGAGCAAGGCCACTAAATTATATATTAAATTAAAGGTTTGAAATTAAGCTTTTCAATGGTGCCAAAAAAGTGTATGTCATCACTGAATTTTTAGAGATATCGTTGTGCAAAAGGCAGTGCAAAAAATGTAGTTTTTTAAAAATATCTCAAAATGTGTTTAAAGTAGCAAAATAATTTTAGATATATTGAACAGCCTAGAAATGTAGCTTTCATTTGACACCAATATCATTTTCTTACATATCCTAGATCGGAAGATATCGACAAAAAGCTAAAAAAGCTCTATTTGCAGTTGCCAACTTCAAGCTCAAATATCTCAGATCTCCCATGACAGATTTTGAAAATATTTCACTCATATAACAAGCTCAACATTAGCTTCCATATGATACCAAATTCATTAGTGTTCACTCTTGGCCGGAGCCCCATACAAAAATGAGCAATTCCCTTTGGTGAGCCACCTGTGTTTGATCAGTTCAGCAAATACTCCGAATTTGAAGTTTCTGACTTTATTGGTACTGAAGTTAGAGGGGGGGCAAATACTCCGAATTTGAAGTTTCTGACTTTATTGGTACTGAAGTTAGAGGGGGGTTGAAAATCGCCTGAGTTTGTTCGTGTTAAAAGGGTGTAGTGCCGCGAACTTGGCTGGGCACTACCGTGCCCTTTGATATGCAACGGCTTTCTGAAAAAAACTTAGTGGAAGAATGTGTTAAAGCTGCTTAAGACCTTCATTTATATTATTTTACTTTATTTTGTTCATGAAGGTGCTATGTGAGCAATGGATACGAATACCCGCATTCGTATTGTGTCAAATCGATAAGTTTCTCATTTTTCAAAGTTTAAATGAGTTGATTAATTTTACTGCAGTGGAAGTAGAACATTCCAATACCAATTTAACAGCCGTTGATAAAAATTTAAGAGAAAAAAGGTTAAATGATTGAAATGAATAAAATGAATGAAATTAATAAAATGAATTAAATGAATAAAATTAATGAAATAAATTAAATGAATGAATTGAATGAAAGTAATGAAATAAATGAAATTAATGAAATGAATAAAATGAATGAAATAAATGGATGAAATAAATGGATGAAATGAATGAAATTAATGAATTGAATGAAATAAATGAAATAATAATTTTGTCTTGTTTCTAATAAAACTTTCAATTAACCACAGATAAATTGTAAAATGCTTACCAAATTATGCTAATTTGCTTACAATAACGATTTTTTATTTAAGAAAATCAAAACGAACAATTTTTTGATTCACAGTACAATGTTTCTTTCTAAGTAAATTTTTGGTAATAACTTTTATTTTCAAAAGAATCAAGTAGTTTTTTTGTTTAGTTTTCAACTTATAACCCAAGATTACCGATAGAAGGAATAAAACCAAATTTTTCAAGTTCATTGTAATGTAACTACATACATATTTACCATTTCATTGAAATGTGCTCTCTTATATCAAAATAATTCCGACTCGACTGCGGCGGGATGTCAAATTTCGATTTGGATGTGCAACTGGTGTGAAACGATATGAAGGCTATATGAACTAGGTATAACAGGTCACGTTGTTCATCATATATCTTTCTCATAATATTCTATCAAAGGAAGCAAGAACGAAAATATGAAAAAAAAAATATCATCGCGATGTTTTAAACTTCGAATATCCATTACCCCCGTGTGTAATTGTTTTATTCCAGTCGATGGATTTCAATGAAAATCAATCAAACAGTGTTGCTGTGTTCACTGCTAGCTAGTGCTAGTACTAACAAGTTGATTTATAAAGTGAGAGAGTTTGTTCTCGATTCAGCTTAAGAACACTTTGTTGTCTACTCAATAACAACATTCTCTTCAGTGACGGAAGAGGACATATTTTTTGGTTGTTGAAGCCTTGTTGTTGGCATTTAATGGTTTGGCGTTGTTTTCGAGTAAACTCAATTTTGTAAATGAGTGTTATAAAATCAGTTCTTGATAACTTTCTCATTGCATAGCTCACACACTAATATCTTTTGTTCTTTTAAAAGATAACATCAACTATTGAGAATTTAAAATAATTTTAATGCTCTTGAGATATAGGACGAAAATCGCAAAATCAGTAAGACTGATTGACTGACAGATCATCAAAATTATGAAGCATTTTTCGCATACAAAGTAAAACAGACTTAAACATGTGGAATTTTCTGTTCAGGTGGGGGGCGTGGCATCCACCCACTGTCACAAAAACTCTTACAAATTATATGGAGCACTTGCGATTGTTGTGGAATGATACAAATTGGTAGGTCGGTAGGGTTTGAAGTGCATACAAGGATAAAAGTCAAAAATTTTAAATTCTCCGCCCAAGGGCGTGGCATCCAACCATATTCTTTAAATTGTATATTATAATTGTAGTTATATGGTGCACTTGCGGTTGTTGTATAGAATGGTGAGATTTGGTTAAAGAGGTAAAACTTGAAGTGCATACAAAAAGAAAAATTTAAAAAATTGTGATTTTCTGCTCAGAGGTAAGAAGGCATGGCATCCAACCAATTTTCCAAAATTGTTATCAATAGTGCACTTCCAATTATTGTAGAGCAATAAAAATTGGCAGAAAAATAGAACTTGAAGGACATATAAAGAGAAAAATGTATATAGAGCGTTTTTAGTTGTTGTAGAATGATTTAATGTTGTAGGTTGGGCTTGATTTTCACCTGGAGAAATACAATCTTCGGGAACACAAAATATTAATGCTTAAAAAAGAGCCAAGTTCTTACATGTATGTATATACAAAAAACCAAGAGTAAGCCATAAAAGGAAATATGTAATATCCAATGCCAAGTTCTGAGGTCATTAAGTTTAAAATAACATAGTTTATAATATCAAATATCTTAATAGCATATTGAATAGACCTTTTAAAAAGGAAAAATCACGTGCAAGGGTTTTCATTAATGAATATTTTTGTTTGACCCATAAGCATGCTCAAAACCGACAATGCTACTAAATTCACACATGCACTTCTGAGAGAATGGTCACACTGGCCCAGGCGTGGATCCAGGATTTAGTTCAGGGGGGGGGGGGTCAATTTTCATGAGTTTCCAAAATGTTGATGAGGTCTACAGAAAAATGGAGTACACCTCACACCGCTCTACACAGCTGGTCATATAAACCAATGTGTGTGGATAAGTTTGCTTTTTGAAGAAAGCAATTACCTCTTTTATAACTATCACAGTGTCTTGAACAGCGGGTACTTTGGAACTTCGTGCAATGAAGTTATGCGTTTATGGCTGTCGCATGGTGCCTTTACAACGTTTTTTAATTTCCCTCTTGATTTGCGTAACACAGCCTCGAATTTCGGAAAGCTTATTGGCACATCGGTAAGTTCCTCTTCCCACACTTGACGTCAGATCGAGTGAAAATTTCAACCTCTTCCTTAGCTGGGACAATATAACTTTTCCAATGGCTTTGCCAGTTAAAGGCGTTTTCGAAAACGTCATCTGCGTCAAAAATGCATTTGCAGAATGTTCTCAAACTTAAACTGCAGAAGTCTTTCTTTTGTTCCAAAAGGCAAATACAAGTTCATAAGCATTTTATTCGATAATGCAGTTTGTTAAAGTCACATGTTCAAAAACAACATCTGCGAGTTGACGACATAATATTGAAAGGCCAGAGAAAATTGAGTGACGTTGACAAAAAAGATGTTGTGCGAACAGAACGATGGCATCCATTTGAGAATAGCAATATTCACGTTAAAAAATTACGAACATTTGACAATGGATTTGTTGTTGACTTGACGTTTTCAAAACGGCCAAAAACAACTATCCTTAGGTGTAAGTTCCATTCGACTTTTCTTCGGAAGTGATTGCTTGGTTTTTCTGCAACCCTCTTCATCGGTTTTTTACTCATTGCCAGTAGTATAATACGGAACACGGAAGTTCCGTGCGATAAGGTCTGAAGAAGTCCTCGAGAGTAAAACTCGTAAGTAAACACAGCCTAATCTAAGCTCACCAATGGGGAAGTCTGATATCCGGGAGTCATTCTTCAGTGTTTTCGAAAGAAAGTACTCTCTCAAATGTTAAAGCACATTTAAATATTTATCATAAAAATGACTCAACCACCTTTTTGTATGAATTTTTGTGGTACTTCTCAATAGATTTGTATACACAAAAATGGATATTATTTTAACTTTATTTAAATATTTTAATCTTGTACAGGTGTCCGCCGGGAAGGTATACTACTTTGTTTTGGCAGTCGTGAAGTAGACACGTGGGAAATTTATTATGGAAAAATATTCGATAAACCAACGTGTTTTAATCGTTAAAACATTTTATCAAAATCAATCATCGATTACTATGACGATGAAAAAGTTACGTGAAAATTTTTGGGAGAAACAACGTGCCAACAAAACGCACTATTTATCGTGTACGTGTAGTGAATGATTTCGAAGAAAGAGGGTCTGTAGGTGATAGGCCCAAGCATGGACCACAACGTACTGCAAGATCGGCGGAAAACATTACTGCTGCTCAAGGAAGTGTTCAAAACAATCCATCAACCTCAATTCGACGCCGTGCTCAGGAGCTTGGTCTTGAAATAACAACTTTGGCCACAATTTTGCACAAGGATTTACATTTGTTTCCATTTCAGCTTCAGTTGACACAACAGAGGCGGACATTTACCTGATATTGTATTCCATACATAATTGCCGACATAGTCCAGTCAACGAAGGAAAAATAAATGCAATAAGTCATGCTCTGTGGGTTATTATTTAATGTGGTAGGGGTGATCCCCAGGTATAACAAACATACTAAAAGTCCCCAGCCCAGGGCCGCAACCTTTAGCCAGAAGGGGGGGTTAAAGGTACCCTTTTGTAATTTTTCGGGAATATTTTGAAAACTAAGCATTTGAGCGGAAAAATGTACACTACAAAATGAAAGAATAATAAATTTCCTACAAAAAAGGTCTTAATCATATTTTCGGTAAGAGCAAGGTTTAAAACGATACGGGGAGCAGAAAATTCAAAAAATAGAAAAACAATGTCATCGTATTACAACATCAATGGTTTTTGATCAATTAACCCAGAAATAACCGGAAAAGTACGTATATATTGATTCATGCTCATTTCAGTGACGTCATAAACGTGACGTGACGTTTAAAATGTCCTAAATTATTTTTTTTGATACAGTGTTTATTTTTATATTTGAAACACTATTTCTTCAAAGGTTAGGTAAGCAGTACACAGAATATTTCCAAGTTACAGGCCAATACTTTATGAAAGCATTTTTGGACATATCCTAAGAAATAAATTCTTTAGAAGAGGAGGTGTATTTCCCCCTCCTTTCTATAAGGGGGGACAACTTCCCTAAACATTGACTGAAAATAGAAAAGCTGCTATTTAAAAACAACGGAAATATTTACAATATTGTGCTACAACTTTTTTAAAACCTTAAAACAGATTCTTTTATTATATAGTCCAATCAAGGTAACAATTTTTGACAAATTCGTTTGAAAACTCAAAATCAATAAAAAGAAATTGAAAAATGTTTTTAAATGATTTTTCATTTTTTATTTTACACTATAAAGTAGTAAATTGTCTTTTATCATTCAATCTTGCTGTTAACCTTGAGTCGAATGCTGAAAACCAGATGGTTGTAAAGTTTCTAGTTTTTGAGAAAATTGAAAATTATGACAACTACTTTTTTTTGGAAACACTTAGTAACAATTACTCAACAAAAATTATTCACTTTCACTGCATGACCGTTAAGGCTCAGCTGGGAGAGGTGAGATACATCGGTTGTTTCATCAAAAAGTATTAAATAATTTCGAACAACGGAAAATCAGGAAAATGGAAATGAGTAAATGTTTTATAACGCAGAACGAAAAAAACATTTTTTGATTACATTTGATTGAATTCATATTTTATGCTTGGTTCGTTCCTGCCCAGGGGGGGGAGGCAATTGCACCCATTGCTTTCCCCCTGTATCCGCACCTACACTGGCTACTTTTCAATATTTTTGCTACAACTCGGAAAAACAGTTTAAAATGTAAGAAAACTTGACTACCAAAATTCAATTATTATTAAATACCGAATTTCTGTTAAAATTTGGAGTTGTTTCGATATAACTCTGCATAAGATATTTGATATTATAAATTACATGAACTCAGAACTTGGCGTATACCTATTTAGATCTCATTACTTTTCATGGCTGACATTATACAAATGGGTTTTTGTACATATAAGAACTTGGCTCTTTTTTTTGTCTTTGTTGTTATTACATATTGCGTAAATGAAACTCTGGCACACATACACTTCTAATAAATAAAATGATAAACTAAAAAAAATATCTTTCTTTAGGTAAATACGAAAAAATCAAAAATATTTTTTTTTTAACTTTACTTAACTGTATTAAAAAAAAACTATTACTTGATGTCTTCAATGCATAACCACGTTGAAGCCATAAACCGAAAAGCAAAGTCGTGTGATTTAGTCGTGCAATTTTTATTTTTACAAATCGTATCCATCTGTTTCATATTCATGTAAGTAGGTAGGTACATATAGGTACCTAGATAGGTTTCGTACAATCGTATTTGCATTTGAAAGAACGTAGGTTATAGAAGCGGAACTCCGTCAAAATATAATAAATGTCATTGAACAAAAAATATATTACATTTATTTTGGGTTATTTTCCACAACATTGGTCAATATTTTTTACGTATGCGTATCCTCCAGGGACGGATTGACAAGAAATGAGTTTTTGACATTTCAAAATCCGAGGGGTCTGCTCGATTCAAGATTTAGTGGCAGCGTTCAGTGGTAGTTTCACTTATGGAAGTTGAATAAGTGCAAAATTAGCATTTGAGACGAAAATATTTGTTTCAATTATGCGAAGTTTTCATATAACCGGAGTTCAGTTATGCGGAGTAGTTTGTGTGAAAAATGCTCAAAAAGGCTCCGTTATAAATTTCTTGTCTTAGATAAGCGAGGTTTTCAGTTAAACGGAGTGCAGTTAAGCGGAATTGACTGTATGTTATGTAATAAAAATTCTCTTAATAAAAATGTAGTCCAAAATACAATGTCTTTTCCTTACAATTCTCTTTAAAATCAAACGTATAGGAATCACATAAGAAAACACAGTTATATGAAATTATTAAAAAGGTCAGACGAACTGAACAAGAATAAAATTTGAACAAATTTATTTCAGCGTTTTGTGCAATCAGGATTCAAACTCAAGTTAAATACTTTTTTTAGTACTATGTATTTCAGTACAATAATTTAGAAATGTTGGGACAAGAACCACGAAATATATATAAATAAACAACTTCCTCAAACCATTTTAAATTTCAAAATCAACAACTTTCATAACCACAAAAACAATAATTATAAACATTACAAGAAAGTACATTTTGAAGGTTAGAATCTCGCACGCGTTCTTTAATACTATTTACCAATTCAGTACCAAAAAACTGATATTCCTATTCGAGATTTTGTTCGATGGGGGAATTTCAGGATATTCAGCCCTATCACGAATACCATCGTAATCGGAAACTTTAACAAATCCCGAAAAAAAGTATTCACCTAATCGGCTCTGAAGTGATGTGCTTGGGTGATTCTACAAATAATGGAATGTTCTTCGGCTCCGCTGATATTTTAAGAACCGATCAAGTATTTTAGCTGATATTTTTTATAACTGTAAATCTGATTGATATCTACATGGCCAAACAAAATTATTAAGATCTGATATTAGACCGAGAGCCCACAGCAGATTTTAGGTGTGAACGATAGCAAAAAAAGAAGTATAGGCGTCGAAAGCTTCATTAAAGACTATTAAAAAAATCAAAGTCTTGCAGTCCACAACGGGGGCCTTTGCGAGAAACAGTGCATCGAAAAAAAAAATATGAATGCAACTTCGAGGAAAATCGTGTTAGCCGAAATTGGTTTTCACCCCTCTTTAGAAAAGCTCCGCGGATCCCATATCACGGAATTTGAGTGTTTAATTTGCCCTGCCAAACTGTTTAAAAAAACCGTTTTTCAGTTAGAATTTTGAATTTTTTAAACGGTCCGGTAGAGCGAACTATACACTCAAATGGTCTCAGATTCCATGATATGTGATCCGAGGAGCTCCTCAAGAGAGGAGTGAAAACCAATTTCGGCTATCCTCGAAGTTGCATTCATATTTTTTTTTCGATGCACTGTTTCTCGTAAAGGCCCCAGTTGTGGACTGCAAGACTTTGATTTTTTTAATGGTCTTTAATGAAGCTTTCGACGCCTATACTTCTTTTTTTGATATCGTTCACACCCAAAATCTGCTGTGGGCTCTTAGTCTATATACTTTCATTACTCAAAAAATTCCTTAAAGTGTGTAATTCTCAGTCCCCTGAAGTGTTTCATGCCCGTTTTCGAAGAGCAAAATTCTTACGGTTATCTTATTTTAGTTCCAAAACCAAAATGAACCCTCAAATACTGACGTTAAATAATATACCTTTTAATGATATAAACACATTTGTAGTAATATTTTGTTTTCTTAAGAAAAAAATGTCATTGAACTTTGTCCCATGGATTTCTTTTCAGTCCCCTGACAGATTGAAACAGACAAAAATATCGTCAACTTTGAGAACTATTGAAGCTTTGGATCTAGCAGCGGGAAGTATTAAGTCTCGTGAAAATAGTATCATAGATCCGTTTGTTATTCCGATCTGTTTGTTATTTCATTTGTGAAGAAGGCATTTGTGCGAGAGATCATGGAATGCCCGTCTAGTTTCTCAGTACCCTGATGAGGCATATTTTTTTACATTATATTATAGACTAGGTAAAACCCTAATAACATAATTTTTTTAATTTCTTTTTTTCGTACAATGTCTTACTATGTTTTTGGCGCAAAAACTATGAAAACACTCAGTCCCCTGGCCTCAGTTTCCTTGCATTTTAATGACTGATTTTCTATCTGGAGGATTTATGAATGTTCAGTAAATGCTACTTTTCTTTTCAAAAAATGATAAAATAAAAAGCACGACTCCAGCTCTTATTTTCAAGTTGCTTGGAAATTAATTGATAAGCTACACGGTGTGTTTTGCATAAAATGCCTAAAAACTCTAGAGGGCGCTGGTTGGATCGAAACAAGACAAAAATTTGAGGGAGTGGGGTGTAGTCTCTCCGTCTTGACGAGGGGTATGATTTTCTGAAAAATGTAAAATTTAAATAGGAAAATATTTAAAATAATGTTCAGTTCCCTGGAACACCTGCGTTCAAAAAATTGCCATAAAATCGTTATTTTTGACTGGCCATTTTCAATTATGTGAAAGGACGTTCCAAAGTTTAACTGTTGTTAATTTGTACGTTTATTTGCTTACAAAAATGTTTTACCAAAATTATCATCATTTTCTTCCACTTTTTGTAGAATTACCCGTTTGTACTTTGTGCTATTTTGGTAGCTGGCTGGTGGGAAAAAAAACTATTGGGACATTTCAAAAATTCACCCAGGAATCTCCACCTTTTTCTTGGAGGAATGGAAACTACACCCAAAGAATTGAAAAATTGCAATGCTCAGAACAATGGAATATTTGGAAGTTCCAAGTAAAAATTATTTTAAACGCGAGCGATTTATTCGAGGTGGTAAATGGGGACGAGGAGATTCCGGCAGACACAGAAGCTGTAAAGCTAAAGGCATGACGTATCAAAGATCGTAAGGCTCAGAAGATCATTGCAACGTGTGTTGGACAGCAGCCGCTGGTTCATATTATGAACTGTTCGACGTCTGGTGACAAGTGCTTTGCATGTAATAAGTACGGACATTGGAAGACCGATTGCCCAGATAAAAATAAACGATTAAATTATGCAAATAGAGAAGAGGGTAGTGATAGCGATTGCGATGCTTTGGTTTGCTTTACAGTAAATTCTAATCTGGTAATCGGTGCAGATGACTGGGTACTAGACTCAGGCGCAAGTGAGCACATGACGTTTCGAAGAGAATGGTTCAGTGAATATGTAGATCTTGAGGAGCCGGTTCCGATAACGATAGGGAATGGAAGTAAGATTCAAGCACATGGTAGAGGCTCAATCAAAATATTAGCTTTCAATGATCAGGAATGGGTTGAAAAAAAACTTGTTGACGTGTACTTTGTTCCTGATGTCAAAATAAACCTGTTTTCTTCTGGTAGTGCTCTCGACAAAAATTACAGTCTTACTTCATCTAGAGACAAATGTAAAATCTTAAAGGCTAATGGTGTTGTTGTTGCTGTAGGCATTCGCTCAAATCGATTATTTAAAATGTTGTTCAAGGTAGTGAAACCACAAAATTTACATTCTGCTTGTATAACATTGAAGGCTGAACCACTGCGAATCTGGCATGAGCGCCTTGGCCACATGTGTGTTGGTCAAACAAGAAGTTTCCTGAAATCCAATGAAATTCAATTTTCTGATGACTTAAATTTTTTCTGTGATGCTTGTGCCGTTGGAAAAATGCACAGACTCCCTTTTCCCAAAAGTAGTTCTCGTGCTAAGGAGGCTGGTGAATTGGTGCATACAGACCTATGTGGCCCGATGCAAGTGTCATCAATTGCTGGGTCAAAATATTTTTGTCTTTTCAAAGACGACTACTCGGATTTTAGGGTCGTTTACTTTATTAATGAGAAATCGCAAGCTTGTGCGATGATTGAAAAATACATTAACTTTGTCCATTCTCAGTTTGATCGTCATATTAAAATTCTCCGATCTGATAATGGCTTAGAATTTAAAAATAAAGAAGTGGAAAGCTTGCTTCAACGCCATGGAATCATGCATCAGACCAGTGTACCCTACACACCACAGCAAAATGGCAGAGCAGAGCGAGATATGCGGTTTATAGTTGAAACAGCAAGAACAATGCTCCATGCTAAGAATTTGCCACTTAAACTTTGGGCTGAAGCGGCTAATATGGCTGTCTTCATAATAAACCGATTTGGACCTAGTCCAGACAAGTCAAAAACTCCCTATGAATTGTATTATAATAGAAAAATTTCCTTTGACAATTTAAAAGTTTTTGGAAGTGAAGTTTTTGTACACATCCCGAAAGAAAAAAGACAGAAATTAGATAAAAAGTCTGAACCAGGAATTTTTGTTGGATACCCTGACAATGTGAAAGGTTTCCGTGTATGGTTTCAAAAATTAAACAAAATTGAAATATCAAGAGATGTGTTGTTTAAAGAATTCTCAGTAGTCGATATAGATTCAAACCGCCCTCATCTAATGAAGGAAAATGATGTTGGAAGTCTGAAAAATGATACAATTATTAAATCTGAAAAATCCAAAAGAAAGGCACGTATCGATGCTGAGCCCAGTGACTACCGAGAGAAACTTCGAAGTCATTCTGAAAGCATTAAAACACTGGTTAATAAGGCGGATGTATGTGTTGAGCCAAATCCAATAGGAAGCAGCTATCGAGAAAAACTTCGTAGTCATTCCCAAAATAACTTAAAATCAAGTTCTGGATTTTACACTAACGCTTTAGAAGGGTATGCTTTTATTTGCAGTTTTTACGAGCCAGAAACATTTGAAGATGCTCAAAAATCGGATGAAGCAGATAACTGGAATAAGGCTATGGATGAAGAGATGGAATCTCTACGTTTTAATAAAACATGGGAGCTGGTTGACCTACCCCCAAACCGGAAGATAATCAAAAACAAATGGGTTTATAAAGCGAAGTTGTCATCGGAAAATACCATCGAGAGATACAAGGCGCGCCTTGTTGCTAAAGGGTTTAATCAACAAGAAGGAATCGATTATGCAGAAACCTTTAGCCCCGTTGCAAAGTTCACATCAATTCGCACTATTTTCTCTATTGCAGCCAGTCAGTGCCTAGAACTCTACCAATTCGATGTCAAGACTGCGTTCCTAAACGGTGAGCTACAAGAAGAAATCTTCATGTGCCAACCTCAGGGGTACAATGATGGTTCCGGCCGAGTTTGCAAACTTATTAAGAGTTTATACGGCTTGAAACAAGCCTCCAGATGTAGGAATACCAGATTCACAAGTTTATTGGCCGATTTTGGGTTTAAGATCTCTAAAGCTGACCCATGTGTCTTCGTGTTGCAACACAAGCAAAGAATTGTTTATCTAGCAGTCTATATTGATGACAGTTTGCTTGCTGTCCGTGATGAGTATGATATGGAGTACATCAAACGTTTTTTAACCAAGCACTTCCAAGTTAAACTCTTTAAAGCAAACTACTATCTTGGACTTCAAATTTTTCACAAGGCAAATGGTGGATACTTTGTTAATCAGTCGAATTATGTCGACAGAGTGCTTCGAAAGTTTAACATGTCAGACTCATGTCCAGTAACTACACCCAGTGAACTTGGAAGCAGATCTACAGTTATAACCGAAAGTTCATTACCTGTGACCAGATTTCCTTACCGTGAAGCAGTAGGTAGCTTAATGTATTTAGCTATTGGAACCAGGGCAGACATTTCGTATGCAGTGGGAGTAGTGAGCCGTTTTTTGGATAAACCAAGTTCTCATGACGTGAAAGCCGTCAAACGAATTTATAAATATTTTAATCAAACTAAAAATTTTGGTATATTGTTTAAACCAAACGTTAACCTGAATTTTTCTATTTATAGTGATGCTGATTTTGCAGCAGATTATTCAACAAGACGTTCAACGAGTGGACAAGTTTGTCTTCTTGGAGGAAGTCCCATTTCTTGGTCGTCAAAAAGGCAACGATGCACAGCATTAAGTACAACTGAGCTGGAGTATGTAGCTGTCAAAGAGTTGATGTGGCTTGACGCGCTCATACACGATCTACTGGTTCCTCAAAACATTAAACCAACGCTATATATCGACAACCAAAGTGCTTTAAAGCTAGTGAAGAACCCGGAATTTCACGCCAGAACTAAACACATTGATGTTCGTGTTCATTTCATACGAGAGAAATTCAACGAGGGCCGATTCGAGATTTGTTTTGTGTCATCAAACGACCAGTTAGCTGATGCTTTTACAAAGCCACTAGCAGCAGTTAAATTAGAATTATTTCGCAAGAATATTAATATTTTAAATTGTAATTAATTTATTTGTTTGCAATATAATAATAAGTGGGAGTGTTAAAATTGTATTATTATGCAAATTAGTTTTTGTTAGTACTGTACCTACACTTCTTGTTTGTACATAACTTTCGGAGTTCTTTATATACCTACCCACTTATACCCCAATTCTATGGTTACATAATGTGAATAATGTTCTTAATAAAATTACCACTACTTGCTGTTAATCTCCTCAAGTGAACGGACCGTCTTTTTATTCTGCTAAGATTAACAGGTTATGGGCCTGGAGATTGATCAGCAGGAAAAATCGCAACTAGTAGATTCAATATTTTGTCGCACAGATAATAATGTTATCAATATCATTGGTCTCTTCATCTTTTAATATAAAATGTAAATCTTTCCCTTGATTATTTTTGTTTTATTTGTTCAAAAAGCATGAATATAATAACGCCTTACAGCAATCCGTACGCCTGTGTTTTATCTTAGTTCCATATTTTATTAATTTCTCAAAGAAAAACTTAGTTAACTCCCAAGCAAATTAGCACCCTTCACCACCACCTAGACACGGCACTGGCTATAAATAAATATGCATAAGTTTTATTTCATTAACTCGAGTTATATGTAAGTTTCTTAATGGTAATTCTGTAAGAAAGACGTTCCAAATCTAGAAATTATATTAATTTTTGAGACATGGTTATAATTTGCTTGAGCATTCGAAACTTTTAGTTCTAGATTTTTGTTTTCTAGATATCGTGGTAGACCCGTTTTCAGTCACAAAATATCACAACTTTTGTTTTAATGTCATTATTAACATTACTGGAGCACTGTGGCGTATACGTAATTTATTTATATGGATAAATAGCATCCATCATTTATTCGAATTCAGCTCAAAATTTTCGCTCATAAATTCATTTTATCTATCGGCATCATTCAATGGAAACAATCAAGTCCACTTTTATTATTTTAAGACATTTGCATTAGATTTAGACTTTCTTTTTGGTACAGTTTGAAAATGATTGAAGTTGGATAGTTATGTTCAAATCTAGTAACGAAAGACTTAAGGACCATGAAATTTCATATATGTATGTGACTTAGGGATTGGGATCGCATTGAATAACAATGGCATTATATGGATGTATTTTATAACAAAGAGCATTTCATGATGTTGTGAAGTATCCAACTTTCAAAAACAAAGGCCTCCATCAAAACTCAACTTTGTCGGAATTATTTTGAAGTGAAAATCAAACTGTCAAGAAATCGTTGTGAGAATTAAGTTTCAATTCGTGATAACAAACAGCTTAGCGCACAAATTGAGACTTTCTTTTTCTAACATATTCAAGTTGAAAAAAATTTATGATATACATTAGGAAACGCAACTTTTAGCCATTTCCATTGAAAACTATGGAAAAAGTAATGCCAACTGGAAAAATCAGTTTAAAAATTTCAATTTCTAAGAAAAACTAATTTTTTTCTGAACAATATGGCGCTTGTTGCAGGAAATATCAATAAAACATTGTCTCTTTAAATTAAAACTTATATGTTATTAAACCAAAGATACAACAGAGTATAAACTTAAGGCAACAAAATCCTCATTTTAACCAATTTACACGGTTTATAAAACAGAGCAAATTGTTTCTTTTATAATATTTCTTAATCTTCGTTACTGAAACTAGAATTCTTATGTTAAAAAAACCATATTTTTTTCTGTTGGGAAAAAAAGTTAGCAAAAACTTATATTTAACTTTGGTCTCTATCCGCTAGAGTTGCCGCAGTTCAGTTTTTGTTTATATTTTTAAAACTGTAATTTTAAAACAGAATTCATGTTAAATCTCAAAATATCAATTTTCTTTTTTTTTAAAGCCCTATTAAATGTCAAATTCTAGAAAATAAATTTCTACTATTACGATGGATTAAAAAATGTCCAAAAACAAATTTTTTGCCATTTTCTAAATGCTTCGCAAGAAAATGATTTCTAGGCAGCCTGTTGACATTTGGAACAAAATATTCATGAAACGTAAAAATATAGTTGGTCTTCTATATTTCAAGATGTCAAAGTCAAATTCAATCCAAGGATGGCTATGATTAAAATGGATTAAAAATCCTACAAAACAAACATTTTGTTGACTTTTTATTAATGCTTCATAAAAAATCGATTTCTAGGAAGTCTGCTGACATTTGGAACGAAAAATACATAAAACATCGAAATGTGTTTTATTTAACAAGAAATGCAATACAAATTTTGTTTTTTAATATTTAGTTATGTGTGTTATGGCCATCTTAAAATCTTCGAATTGTTTAATCTACCTTGTGAACATTTTTCAATCCAGCGGCAACTCTCCCATGTTTAGTAATTTTTTTCATGTCCAAGCAATAATTCATAGTTGATTTAAATAAATTAAATTAAAATATACCATTAACATTTATAGAACAATGACTGCCTGTCAAAATTTCAATCATCAGCTTTATCTATCGAAAGATATAGAAACTCAACTACAACATCACTTGAATCTCAAGAAATGTTGCTGTTTTGTTTCAAATACAAACCAAATGTTTTTTTTTTCAACTCTAGTACTTTGGTTATTTATTTGTTCTAATGTCGTTGCAATCTTTGTTTCATGTTTATAAATAAGAAACCAAAATATAACTAGTTCTCTACCCATTAAAAATACAAGCATAGTTATGTTTCAACTTAGTTTCAACGATGTTTATTCAAACATTTAGCTTGTTGCATTTGTGTTATGCCAACTATAAGGAAAGGACAACATAACAAGACACATTTAGAGATTCATCTTTGTTTTGAGTTGTTAATAGTAACAAGAAGTTTGAAATGTAATACAAAAAATAATAGTGGAGATTTATGCATACTTCTTTAAAAAAAAACACATGTGCTATTCAAGGAATGATGTATTTCATTATAATAAACATAATTTTGTTTCGTATTGTGAATAGACAACACCGATTATCGAGTGTTATATATATATTATATTAACTTGTTCATTGAAATTCCGTTAAAATAAATATTTTAAGAGGAAAAACGTTACAAAAATGTTTTTGTTATTTGTTTCCCTCTTCTTAATTGTAAATTATATTAAAGTTACCCATATGTTCTTACAGATTATCGCAAGAAAGTTATTTTAACATTTAAGTTAACGGGTGATTTTTTAGCTGGTTTGGTTTTGGCAACACTGGTTTTGACAGCTGACGTGTGTTTAGTACCTTGTGTCACTGTCAAACAGCTTCAGTTTGGTTTGCAATTTAACCATGGATCGTCTTACAAATGAACAACGCTTGCAAATTATTGTATTTTACTATCTTGGAAAGCTGGCCGAGGATCCGCTTTTTTATCGAAAAATTGTGTTCAGCGATGAGGCTCATTTTTGGTTGAATGGGTACGTAAATAAGCATAACTGCCGCATTTGGAGTGAAGATCAGCCAGAAGCATTGCCACAGCTACCAATGCATCCCGAAAAAGCCACTGTTTGGTGCGGTTTATGGGCCGGCGGCATTATTGGGCCATATTTCTTCAAAGATGATGCGAATCGCAGCGTTACTGTCAATGGTGAACGCTACCGAGCGATGATAACAAACTTTTTTTTGCCCGAAATGGAAGTTCTTGACTTGCATGATATGTGGCTTCAACAAGACGGTGCCACATGCCACACAGCACGCGAAACAATGGTGCAATTGCGAGGCGAGTTTGGTGAACAGTTAATTTCACGTTTCGGGCCGGTCAATTGGCCGCCTAGATCGTGCGATTTGACACCATTAGATTATTTTTTGTGGGGGTATGTCAAAGCTAATGTCTATAGGGACAAGCCCGCTTCGATTGACGCACTGGAAGCCAACATCCATGCATTCATTCGTGAGATACCGGCCGATATGTGTGAAAGAGTATGCCAAAATTGGACTCAGCGGATGGGCTACCTGAGACGCAGCCGCGGTCAACATTTGCATGAAATTATCTTTAAACATTAAATTGCAAGGTTCAAACTATCGATTCAAATAAATATTTCATTCATTTTTTCGAATTTTTTGTGTTTTTTTTTTTTTTTAAAGTTCTTAACCTCTTAAAAAATCACCCGTTAGAAGATAACGAAACAGAAATTCAATAGATGTAATAAAAACATATTACCAACTTTCAAATGTTTGACTTGCTTATAACCTTTAAATAACAACTTCAGTTTTTTGGAAACAAGTTCAAACTTTATCGAAACTGATTTGTAGCATTTCAATACACAAAGTTACAACTGCTTTTCGATGAACAATTGAGAAACTCAGTTACAACCAATAATGTTGCAGATTACTTCAACAAAACACAGATACAACCAAATTCTTGTTATAAATCGAATTCTGTGCTACTAGGGGCACCTTAATCGTTTTAATCGGACAAGTACAAACGCTTCACAATCTTTTTCATGAAATCACCATTTCAGTATGGAACACTCTTAAAGAGAAAAATAAAAATGAAAAATACCTGGGCATATCTTATGTACATTCATATTTTGTAACCCCTGAGAAATCGTGTTTTTGAAGTTGTGACGTTGTTAAATTATTATTATCATTCAAAGTACTGTTGGTATAGCCGCTTGTAAAAAGCTTAAAAAAAAAGCATTATTTTTCGGAGGTAAAACTCTCAAATTACAATCGCTTTTCTCTCTACATATATTCCACTTATAACTGGCAAGGTGGCAGGTCAGATTTGCGATACATTTAAAATCAGACAGCATTTAAGTGGTATACATTTTTTTTTCTGACCGTTTAGTGTTTATAATAATGAAAATTTCCGGCTTCACCGTGGTAATATTCCGCCTTTTTTGCATATGCGAATGTCTTCGATTGACTTGTAAGTAAAATGTTGTTTGTGAATTCTAAAGTAAATAGCTGGTAGAGAAAACAAAAATATACTCGACAAATATTTATTTATCGACAATTGTAATACAGCATGCCAAGTATTTATATTTAATACGAATGCAGCTGTGCATTGTGGAATTCGAAATAATTTTAATTTTAAGTAAAGTGAACAACTAAAAAGGGGAAAAGGCATTCATGAAAACTAACTTTAAAAACCTCAGGACTATGATTGTTCCTAAAAAACTACCTCGAAGGAGCTGAAAGATAATGTTACACCCCCGTGCCCCGTTCAAGTCAATAGGTACAACATTTTCTAGTGCGATTAACCGTTACAAATAACTACTCTGAACTGAGTGGACTAAATGAATCCAATTTAGGATGAAATAAGAAAGCAATCATTTTTCACCCTACCGTCGTTACACGATTTCTTATCATTTCCTTAATAATTTCAGATAAAAATCATAGCCCTTATGAATTTTATTTTGTTTTCAAAATGCATTAGCAACCAAATTATGCCCTTATAAGTGCAGATAAACAGTGCAAAATATTTTTTTTATTTGAGGTACCCCCATGCATTTCAATTATGCACTGGTCAGAAAAATTATAAAAAAAAACGAGATCCAACACAGTTTTGATTAATTCTGATGCCTAGTACGCTGCTGATGCGAAAAATCCCACACAAAAATGATACAAGGAAATCATAAACTAAAAATTAAGTTCTACTTTTCTTTTTGCAGTACGCTTTTCGATGAGCGAAATTGATAGTTGTAGCAGATTATTTGGAGAAGTCTACACTCTTTTTTGCACACAATTAATTACCCAGACCATTTATTGTGTGGGAAAACATGACATTTGTGTTTTTTCGTGTTTATTTTTGTTGTTCTTTCATTACCGAATGGCTGCTTGTGATTTGTTTGCATTTAACATTTCTTTTAATTTGTGAAATCGTCAATGAAATATTTTCCGCTTCGTTTTCGTGAGCACTTCGTTGTCTTGTGGGAGACAACTAAAAATTTCGTTTCGCGTCAACATCGTACTAAGCTTAAAGTAGGGTTTCCAGAACATCTCTTTTAAAGAGGACATGTTCTCTTTTTTGACTCTGATCTTTCTTATTCTTTCTTTTTACGTCAAATTCTTTTTTTTACTCTTTTTTATTTGGTACTCTTTTTTATCTCTTTTTTTCTTAAATGACCAAAATATTAATTTAACACACTTTTCATTTGTACTTTTGTATTGTCCCCTAAAATATAAAATAAAGCATAAATACCAGAGAATATCAAATAAAGAAGCCAATCCTTCGTACGTTTCACCCTCCAAAGCCCATTTGTTTACATTGTTGTATTTTTAATTTAATCTCGTGTCGAAGAATATATGCGAATTGCAACAACAATAAGACCTGTGCTGAATGAGGAGTTGATTCTATGTGTGCGTTTTTTCAGTGTTTTTCACCTCCTTTTCAAATCTAAGACGGTGTCTACATTGTCTTTTTACTGAAAGGCATATTTACGATATTACATGCATAAAAAAGATATAGGGAGTCTACCCTTGCTTCTCTTTTAAACGAATTTAAAATCGTAAATATGCCTTTCAGTAAGAAGACAATTTAGACACCGCCTAATACATCAGCTGTTTGCTTCTGCTTGTAGGCAAATCAAATTGACAGCTGAGGATTGGCTTCCTTACTTGATATTCTCTGATAATTACACCGAAGTAAAAACCTTTCTACTCAGGATCGATGGATGAATTTAGAAAAGAAATAAGTATGGGAAGACTTAGACAAAAGTATCGACTACTGAAGTTCTTAGGAAGTTTTACTGGATTACTCAAAGTTGTTTGACCAATTTTGCTACTTAAACAAGTTTCTTTCTAAAGAAAATGAAAATTTTTAAAACAAAATATCTGTTCAAAAGTGGGCCAGTTTTTTTAGTTTGTCTACAGTTCTAGTTTTATTCAGAGCTCTTGAAATGTGCCAGTCCTGTTTTGTTTTCCTGCGCAAAATATGAGCGTGGAATGTATTTTCTCGTTAATGGGTTCGCAATGGACAAAAAACGAAATCATTTAAGAGTAGAATTCTCATAGTTGCCTATAACTTAAAAGATTTTAGCTGTCAAAAGTTTTATGAAACCTTTTTATATGAAAATAAGTATCTTAATCATATTCGAAGCTCCCAAAAACATGACACTTCGGATGAGGAAGAAAATTAATGTATTTTGCCTACATTTTACTAAAACTCTGCGGTATTTTGAATTCAATTAGGTGTTTATGTATTTTAGTTTTATTAGTTTGAAGCGCAAAAAAGTGTTTATAAAATATACTGATTTATATATGTTTTCTAAAAAAAGATGTTAAAATAAACTACGTATTAGTATTTAAACTGATGCTTCTTGTGTACCTATGTATTTTCAATACTTGTATAAATATAAAATAAACTTAAAGTAAACTTTTGGTCATATATATAAATTATTTTGATATTGTGTGGTGACCGAGGGGGGATTAACAGTAGAAGTTTGGAGTTTCAAAAATGTCCTCTTTTTTTTAAACGCGATATGGACACCCTAGCTTAAAGCCTAGTACGCTGCTGATGCGAAACGAAAAATCCCATACAAAAATGACACAACGAAATCATAAACGAAAAATTTAGTTTCACTTTTCGTTCTGCAGTACGCTGTTCGATGAACGAAATTGAAAATCGTTGCATATTTTTTGGAGAAGTCTACGCACTCTTTTTCGCACACAATTAATTACCCAGGCCATTTATTGTGTGCGGAAAAATGACATTTGTGTTTTTTCGTGTGTATTTTTGTTGTTTCTTTCATTACAGCGTGGCTCTCTGTGCTCTTTTTTTTCAGTTGCATTTGTTTTGAATTTTTGAATTGGTGTAACTGTCAATGAATATTTTTTCGCTGCGTTTTCGTAAGCATTTCGTTATCTTGTTGGAGACCAACTAAATATTTCGTTTCGCATCAGCTGCGTACTAGGCTTAACGAAGAAAAAAAGATGAATGGCAAAAAAAAAAATCTCTACAAAATCTTAAGAAATTTTATTCGAATTTCCAGAACTGTATCGTAGCCTGGATAAATAGGTACTGTCATATGTGAAAAATTTATGTTTTGAGATTTAAATGCAGCTTTGTTATTTGATTTTTTCTCTTCAACCAAGTGAAATTCGTTCTTCGATATTTGCCTTAGTTAACAAAATAATGTCCTTAAAATGTGTCGTATGTGTATACAAAATGTTACACACAAAATGCTACGGCAAAATAAAAACATTCGACATTTTCTTCATGCAAAATCTCTTCAATCAATGTTTGGTAAATAATTGTCGTATGTGTCATTTTAATGCACATAAGACAATATTTTACTGGAATTATGTCGTATATCTCATAAGAAAAAACACAGAGGCGGGAATTTCAATCGTGATCATGAACAAAATTATGAAGAAACCAAATAATGTCAATTGCAACAAATAACAGCCTTTACCCAAACCCACAAAAACACCCTTTCTCCCTTGATATTTTTGTAAACTCCTTTGATTCTCCATTCTGGTAGTAAATGAAACACTTTTTACAAGTTTCTTGATCGAGGATACCTACCATCCTCTTACATTTTTTTTCTTTGAAAAATAACCACAGACTTACACTTATCTTCAAAAAACACACTCTTCCCAGCGAAATATTTTTGTTGACTCTTCATGGCACATTTTAACAAAATCTTAGAGGGGTACCATTTTTGTCACAGGTTTTATGGTAACAATCCCACCACTACCCCAACTCCTAAAAAAACACCCTTTAACAACTTACTTACTTACTTTAGATGGCGCTTACAGTCCAGGGTGGACTACGACCTCAACCAACAAGTCCCTCCAGCCAGCTTGGTCCCTAGCTAGCTGCCTGCAGTTACGCACTCCACTCCAAGTTGGTTGAGGTCGTTCTCCACTTGTGAGCGCCACCTAAGATGGGGTCTTCCTCTGCTGCGTAGACCATTCATACGCGTCGGTGTTCATACGCTCCACGTGTCCCAGCCATCTCAGCCGCTGTATTTTCAGCTTTTTGACCATGTCGACGTCGCTGTAAAGCCCGTACAGCTCGTTGTTAAATCTACTCCTCCATACTCCATCGATACATACTGGACCAAAGATCACCTGAAGCAGATTCTCATCTGTTTTTCACAGGGTCCATGCTTCTGCCCCATAAAGTAGGACCGGGATGATTAGGGTCTTATAGAAGGTCTCCTTGGTTCTTTGAGAGAGGGCTTAACTACTCAAATGCCTTCTTAGCCCGAAGAAACAGTGGTTGGCAAGAGTAATTCTTCATTTGATCTCTGCACTGATGTCATTTTGTGATGTAATAGTGGAGCCCAGGTAGACAAAGTCCTTGACGACTTCGAAGTTGTACCTATCCATCGTGACGTATTGCCCGAGTCGAAGATGTTGAGATTCCTTTCTCGATGATAGCATATATGTACTTCGTGTTGTCCTCATTAACAGCCAAACCCATTTTCGCCGCCTCCGATTCAATACTTGCAAACGCACCGGTAAAAGCTCGCTTCGTTCTCCCAATGATGTCAATATCATCTGCATAAGCAAGGTGTTGAACGGACTTTTGAAAATTTTTGCCTCTGTTATTGACTTGCAAGTTGCGTACAATTGCTTCGAGTACGATGTTAAACAGGTTGCATGATTGACAACGCGTCGCCTTGCCTTAAACCTTTCTCGACATCAAAGGGTTCGGTGGTGTTCTTACCAACTTTGACGGTGCAGCGAGACTTCTCCATCATCATCCTGTGTAGTTCTTCTCTATCTACGCTATCATATGCGATTTTGAAATCGATAAAGAGGTGGTGTGTATCGATTTGAAACTCCTTGGTTTCAGATCAGATCGTTGACAAACGGTTTTAAGCGATCACAGAGTACAGATGACAGGATTTTGTATGCGACGTTGAGGTCAGGTCAGAGCATCTCCTTTATTGTGAATGGGGCACACTATACCGAGGTTTCATTCATCGGGCATACTTTCATCCGACCAAATTTCGGAGATAAGTTGGTGTATACCAAGTCATATCCTCCTGCTTCAAATAGCTTGGCTGGCAAGCCATCCGCACCAGCAGCCTTGTACGCTTTAAGCTTAGCTATCGCTAACCGCACTTCATTTAGGTCGGGTAGACGGACCATCATCGTCCAGGAATTTGGGCCATCTTCACCGTTTAGCAGTCTTGAGAAGTGCTGCTTCCAAATCCGCAGCACGGACTGTGTGTCTGCCACCATATTCCCACTCTCATCTCAACAGGCTTCCGTTGTAGCCTTGTAGCCCTGGGTTGATTGCCTCACGCTTCGGTAAAACTTTCGAACATCCCTCCTGCCGTTACAGTCCTCAATGGACTCGACCGCTCGCTTCGCATGCCTCTGTTTCCTCCTAAGAAGTCGGCGTTCCTCCCTTCGTTTTTGCCCTTAGATCTCCCGGGCTGCTCTCTCAGCAACTCTGGTTTTAGTCTGCAGCAACAGATATTTTTATATACCAACTCTTCTTATTATTGATTCTCATGACAAATGAAACATTGATGGAAAGTTTCATCGACGGACCATTGTTTTCAACTGGTATTCGGTTATCTTTTTCTTTTATACTGAAAATATAGTCATCTTTAAATAAAATAACAATAACTTTTTTCACGGAGGTCGTATCGACTTGTTTTTGATGTCATTTGATTCAGCACTCAAAACTACCTTAAAAACATGTGTCATATGCTTAGGTTGCACCAAAGTTAATTTTTCTGTTTGATATACCACAATTTTCCCCCCTCTCCCCCTCAAAAAAACACCCTTCCATGTGAAATATTTTTATAGACTCTTTTGATTTTGCATTCTCATAATACATGAAACGTTTTCACCAAGTCTCACGATGGTTCTAAATTTTTTTTTATTCGAAAGACTTGTCATACTATCAGGGCTGGATTTAGAGGTCTGGAGGCCCTGGGGCAACAAAGGAGTGGAGGCCCCTGGCACCTCATTATTTTTCAAATAAAATGAAAACGAAAATTTCAGTCGAGTGTTTCTATAATTTATTCCCGGAAAATTTAAATTTTTCGGTGAATCAATTAAGCCCCAGTTTCAGATGAATCCCTTCTCACTGAGTTTGATGTTTTGAGTGGTCCTTAATTAACATGCTTAACAATTTATTTTCCCTGTTGTTGGAGAAAGGCAAAGCCAGAATTGACGGTCACCTGATTTTTATTTTGGCGTGTAAACGAATTCCTTGAACATTTCCGAAGAAACTTGAAACTTTTTCGCGATACTTCATCGCACTTAAGAAGTTCTGTAGATCCTTTTTCAGCCCAATATTCCACCGTCAGGCCAAAGACCAGTGTCGTTTTGGAGCCCACAAAATTCTGCTTGCTCTTGATTCTGATAAACTATTTTAGAAAAAGACTTAAGAACAGATGCATAACCAATAATAAAAAAGTCGTTGAGTAGATAGTCGAGCAAGAGGAAACATTAGCAGAAACACAAAAAGAGGCTATGGGAGCTAAGAATAGTGTACATGGAAAATGGGAAGAGTAGAGAAGCTGCGAGCTATGTATTAAAAACTGTCCACTTACATACATGCAATCAACAAAAATAAGAAATAAAAGAAGGAGTAAATTGAAGGAAATTATTTCAAATTTTAATTAACGAATGTTATTACCTTTTAATTATAATATTCCAGTCGCATAAATAATTGAATACATTTAAGCTAAACAAGCAATAAGCAATTTAACTAAACAAACGCATTATAATCCATAAGCCGTTTTTATGTTCTTGTTCTTAAGACTTCCATTTGGTCGTTATTTGTTGTTTATTTTTTTGCGGTATTTATTTACTCGTCGGAGTTTGAAATTCCGTCCATTGTGGAGGCCTAGGGCTATAGCCCCGGCTGCCTTCCCCTAAATTCGGCACTGCTTACTATTTAACCTGTACTAAATTTTCCAAACATTAATTTGAAAATTTTGCTAATGAACCGAAAGGATTTTAAAAACTATTAGATCAAGAGCTGGCAGCAAATTTTGTGGGTGAACGCATAACCATAATATGATTATGAGGATATTGAAGGTGACACATCTTGATGTCGAATACAAAAATCTGGCAGAATTTTTTTTTGTCGCCCGTAGTGGGAACGAGAGATTGAAAATAGTGGTTGTTCCATTTGTTGTGTCATATGGGTCGGCAGTTCTTTCATTCGTCATACTCATATTTATGCGTTCACTCACAAAATTTGTTACCGTCTCTAAGACTATATACTTCAAGTCTGAAAACTTAGCTTACAAGCAGATCCAGTTCTTTAAAGTCAAAACTCTTATTTATAGACTACAACAACGAGATATATACTAATACGAGATAATAGGATGTTACCGTAAGAATCGTGTTGAGCTTATAATAATATGAACAAAAACACAGACGTTTTCAGGAGCCAACCGCTGCGTATTAAGCTTTGTTTAGCTCCAGCAAAGGCCATCGACTCCAAAAAAAATGTTAAACAAAGTTTATGATTCCTTATCTGGAAAAAAATGAAAACAAAAAATTTAATCATGCCATTTTAAAATAAATAAAGACTTTTATCTATTAAATTCTGTACTTTTGTTCCTACTAAAATGTTAATTAATTTAATATTTTAAAAACCAACTGAAGCGTGAAATTGTGTGATTTATACTGTCGTATCTAATATTGTAAAATTTTGTCATATATGTGTTTGGGTAACAAGGGGTTTTGGTAAAACCTCACATACGACAATGGCATTTTGAAAAAAATGTACCCTCATTTCTTTCACTATGGGAATATTGTATTTATTCTAATGTTTTTGAGTTGGTAGATGTTTTCTACATAAGTCATTCTATTTTCAAAAAAAATCCACCCTATATAGTTTTTGAGAAATACTTTTTTTGAACCTTAAATGCGTCTCCTCAAAAGTAGCAAATTGTTACTTGCGACAATATTTTATCCAGGCGACGACGGTATGTACTTGAATTTTATTTATGACGTTATTATTTGCTGCAATATTGGTAATCATAGCCAAAAAAGTATATGTTTTTTTTCGCTAAAAGTCAAAAGTCAAACTTGGCAAAAGAAAATTGTGCAACAGCAACAATAAATATTACCAAAGCTGAATAAACGTGTTATTTGCCATTACATTTTATTGACTGAAAAATATAAATTTCTGTTTCGTGTCATTTCTTTCAATAACGCAAAAACGGTATTGTAAAACAAAATTATCTGCAAATAAATCCCAAAACAAACAACATAAGACTACTCATCACAAAGATACGGCTCTTGATAAGTGTCTATTATAGGAATCAGAGGTTGTCAAACCTTCACATTTAAGGAGGTTAAAGTTAAAAAGAATGACTAAAAATAAAATGTGTATTTAATTAATCATAGCTCTAGCTCATAGCCAAACATATAAAATATATACAAAATTGAAGTTGACATTTGTATGGTTTATGGTAAAATGTTTATAAACAATATTTTTTCTTTTAGCATTTATTGAAAATTGGAATCTGTTAATTGTTTACATTATTTTATTAAAAAAAAAAAAACAGAATAAAGTTTGTAATATTATTGGTACATACTAGATAGATCATCATCATCGTGTCCTGTAACCCCGGCTGGGGCATAGGGCGTCAACAAAACGTCTCCATCCTTCACGGTCTGCTGCAAGGTACTTTAGCTGTGGCCACGTCTTTCTCTGGGATTCTGCTTCCGCTAAGACAGTTGATTTCCATGTTGTTCTTGGTCTTCCAACCCGCCGTCCATTCAAAGGACTGCTTTGCAATTTCATCGTTTGGTTTCCTCAGTGTGTGACCAATCCAACGCCATTTACGCTTTCTTATGTGGACGTCCAGCCGCTCTTGACTTGTCCTGCGCTACAATTCCTCATTTGATATTATTTCTGGCCAGCGAATCTTTAGGATGTGGCGAAGACAGCGATTCACAAAAGCCTGCAATTTCTTCGAAATGATAGACGTGACTTTCCAGGTTTCACAAGCATATAACAGCACGGATTTGACATTGGATTCGAAGAATCTCAACTTAGTGCGTAAGGAGATTTGACTTGATTTCCAGATTGGGGACAGAGTACCGAAGGCAGCACGAGCTTTATTTATTCTACTTTTAACGTCCAGATCCGTACCACCGTTTGCAGAGACAATACTGCCAAGGTAGTTGAACTATTCCACTACTTCAACTGGCGTTTCCTGTAGAATAATACGCTGCTGTGTGGAGCGGCCTGTGAGCATTATTTTTGTCTTTTTGCTGTTTATTCTTAGACCACTCGACTCTCCCTTCACTTGCAGCGTTTGGCACATCCCGTTCAGCCCACTGATGTTATTTGCCAGTAGACATATGTCATCGGCATAGTCTAAATGACTGAGCCTTTCGAACGGTCTCCACTGAATGCCCTGTCGCTCAGCTGTACCAACACTGGCCGTCAATACGTCGTCCATCGCCAGCAGGAAGAGAATTGGGGATAAAACATCCCCTTGTCTCACACCCTGTTGCACTACGAAGGAGTCGGATAGCTGCCCATTGTGCAAAACAAAACACCTTGCGTTGTTGTAGGACTCTTTAATAATGGCAACAATTTTTAGGCGAAATTCCTCTACCAAGCAAAGATCTCTATATTCATTCTGGGTTAACTCGATCAAAGGCTTTCTCAAAATCCACGAACATGAGGTAAAGCGGTGATTGAAATTCCATCGACTGCTCGAGGACGATACGCAGGGTGTTGATATGGTCGACACACGATCGACCACTGCGGAAGCCAGCTTGATGCCTCTTGAGTGTAGACTCGATTCTATCCTTTATTCGCTCGAGAATGATGGTTGCCATTAGTTTTGGGATTAGATAGATAGATAGATGCAATTCTTTATTTCAATAGATTTGTACAATATTTAAACCTTAAGATTAAGGACATGGCTTTGCTGCCGTCTGCCTGACGGCATATTATTTATTTCTTATAAAATAAAATTTGAATTAATATATATCGTAATTAAGAAGTAAGTTACAATTTAAATAAATTTTAATACTTATGTACACACATTTTCGTTCCATTTCAGTCGCTATCAGTACACCTTGTGCACTTCGTCTTACTGAATATGGATCGGTGTGCGTCTGCAATGCCACTTATTGCGATTTCCTGGATCCGATTAGTCCTGCAGGTGATGATGGCTTTGTGCTAACCTCGTCAAGCAAAGTAAGTTCATATGTTTTGCTTTCATATATTGAGTGTTTAATCACGAACAAAAAATAGGGAAATGCTTCTTAAATTAAGCTTGACATAAAACAAAACACCGTACATAATATAATATAAAACTATGTATATAGCTTATTGAATAGACCGGAAAATGAGGGGTATAAGGGAACAATTACGTGCAAAGGTTTTTATTATTGAATATGTTTGTTTGGCCCATAAGTATGCTTAAAACCAAAAATCCTACTGAATTCACTCATGCACTTTAATTAGTGTATTTGACTTTATACGCTGCATAAGTGAATATTTAACTTAAATTTACCATCACCTTCTATTTGTGTTTAGTTGTATAATTATAATTTTCATTTAATAAATTGTGCTTGGTAAGAGTTTTTTATTTTTGTAAATTATAATTTGTGTTCCTGTATTTGAGTGAGCTTAATGTTTTTTTTCTCTGTATATATCCATTTGTTTGTGTGTGTTTAATAATACTTCTCCTAATTTTTTTCTCTAACCTAAGCTTTCAGCTTCAGGTTCATAGCTTTTGTCCATTTCTGGACATTTTCTGAATCGTATATTTGCTCACGTTTTAATTTTATTTTATTTGTTATTTGTTTCCAAATTTTTTTCAAGTCGTTTTTTTTTTTTTAATTTCATTTTTATTTTTTCCATATTCTTAAAACTATCTTAAAGCTAGACAAAAATTCTTTAAAACTAGTCTACTTATCAAAATCTTATAGTTTACTTACTGGCCCCAATCGGGCGCTCTTAGTTAAACTATAATAAGTATGCTAATGCCTTTCGGCCTAAGAACTATCTTAAAACTGGAATCCATATCGGCTTTATTTTTCACGAGAAGAATTGGAAAAAAACTCGGTATCCTTATATATTTATTTTCGGTTTTATATAAAACTTACAAACTACATAAAACAAAATTAAAGTTAATTAAAACTACTATAAAACTAGTTAAAACTACTTACAACTACTTATAAAGTACTTACAAACTAGAACAACCACAGCAAGCAACTGTCGAATTTTTATTGTTTTTGTTGGTTTTATAATTTATTTTTTTTGTTGTCCCTGCTTAAAACTAACTACCAAAATCTATGTACATAAGTCGGTCATGGCATAGAAAAATGCAGTCAACTTTTAAATATCCGAAGGAACTTCATGTTCAGGTTTCAACCAGCAGAACTGGTTCTCTTGCTTTACCTTATCTCTTAGGTCCCGATCGGACACAGTCCTACTGAACCGAAGATGCTCTGCTCCGTCTCCGGTGGTGCAGGCAGTGAGCTCACGGCACTCAGATCTTCCCAGTTTAGGTTAAATCCTAGTAAAGTCCAATATTTTTATTTTTAATAATTAAATTTGTTATTTTAAATAAATTAACTAAAAATAAAGATTTCCTTCTCTTTATTTTGTTTTTGATGTTTTGTAAATTTTCTTTATCAAAGTTAAAAGTTTTGTTTCTCTTAAAATGGTCTGTTCTGCAAAGAATTGTTCAGAGAGCTCAAATTCTTTCCCACTCTTTGCCTGTTTTGGTCCTTGTGGGAATCTTTACCACGCAAAATGCATTGGTTCAACCAATGCGTTTATTGAGAAAGTTACCAATTCTAAATATTGTACCAATTGCCGTAAACTCTCCTTGTCTCAACTGGCTTTCAAAATAATATCTAATTTTAAAGCAGACATTATGAAATAATCAATGGGGTTTGAAAAACTTCTCAGTAATTTTAACGAAACGGTCACAATATTTAGTTCGTTAACACTCCCAAATGATCCCGTAGACACCGGAATCTCTACTGATGACCTCATTCAGGACCCTCTTCCTCTCCAAATCATGTCCAGTCCATGATTGATGATTTGCTGGAGCAATCATCAAGCTCAACTGTTCATGAAAACGTTATAGTTGCCAAAAAAAAAACAAAAGAGGACGAGACTAACACAAGTAACACAATAGTTGTAAAAAACTCTGGTCTATCCCCTAAACCAGAGGTTCCCAAACTATTTTTTTCTCTCGTAGACCACTTTCAAAAATTAGCCTGGTTTCGGTAGACCCCCTGATGCTGAAACATTTTTACCATATTCTCAAAACTCGTAAAAAAATGCGAAGATAAGATCTAAATATGGAAATCTGCGTCGCAGCTCAGTTCCAACCCTAAATTCGGGCGCCACTTTGCAAGTCTCGACAGGCGTTGCACTGAATATCGAATACCATCGGCTTTCTGATGTCAAAACCTCATAAGTCTGTTTTGAAAAATTGCTTAGAAGACCCAAGAAACAAATTTAAAAGGTAATAAAATGGAATTCTTAGATCGTAAAAGGTTTTGATAGCACCAAAAGGTACCATAGCATAGTACCGAAATATTGATTATGAATTCTGTGATTTGTTTTGATCTGAAATACATTGAAATTGCATTTTAAGATTTATGAGGTTTTGACAGAAAGCCGATGATATGCAAGTTTTTACATGTAAAGCGTGGTACACATTATCAAACCTGCGTGAAAAGTTTCGAGTACACACTTATCAGTTCTGTTGGGCGCCAGGCAAAGAAATTCCACTACTCTCAGGAAATTGTTTCTTTTTATTTCGAGACTATTTCCGCCACGAATCGTGTTAATTCTTTTTTTACATGACACACACGAGCTTTTTCTTATTTTGTTTGCACTTTTTTCGCTAATTCGCTTTAAAAATTCGTGTTTTGTTTCGTGAATGACGGCTCATGAATGAAATTGTGTACACATCATCGAGCAACCATCCAACAAACCGAGGGCTGTCACGCAGTATCAACAAATTTGGTGAGCAGTAGTTGTGAGTGACAACCCATCATCCAGCATGTACACATTATCAGTTCTGTCATTGTATATCCACTCTATAGTATTCTCATGAAAAACGATTTTGTAGGTTGACATTTGGTCGATAGGTTCGCAGTGATCGCCTTACCGAGATCCCTTAACAAAAATTAGGATTACATTTGGACGCATAAATGGCTCCGAGCTTTTTTTCTTCATGAGAGTACAATAGAATTTATATACAATGGTTCTGTTCCATATCCAACACGGGTGACACTCAGGTTACCACGCTTAACAGTCGTTGATCTTCTAAAAAATATACTTCTCAAAAAAAATCAAGAGAGGTTTAAAAAAAAGGGAATAAATGCTACATAAACAAGCTATCTGATCCACATGCCAACCTAACTGATCAAATTCTTTTCAGGCCCAAAAACAAGCTCATATACTTTTGACTTCAAAAAAGCAAACTTTCAGTTGCTCTCAGAAAAATTAGTTAGGTAGATCTGGTATTGATAGGATATCAGTATTCAGTAATATTGACACAGCAGTTAATAGCTTTAAGAATTGAATTAAGAATTGCATAACACTCTTCCTACAAATATATTAAAGAATACGAACTTTTGCCACTCATGGTATACGAAAGAGTTGAGGTCAATCCCAAACAGAAGAAATATTTAGAAACTCTTTCTTCAGTTGACCACAACTCTTCCATTGCCCTTTTCGAAGAATTCAAATCTCTTTCTTAGTCTTTGTACACTAATCATGTATAAGGCATTTTGGAAGTTTGTAAACTCGAAGAAAAACTCGCAAATTTTACATATGAACATTTTTTGTTAAAAGAAATTATTGATATTTGCAACGCCTTTGCGAACAATATCCGTAACTCTTTCGAGGACACACCTCTTGATGTTGATGAAGATTATTTCAGAAATTTACATTCCTATGCACAAACGAATTGCAACAATTTCGCTGTGCAACAGTGTACTGTTTGAGACTTTCTCTCATCTTTCAATGGTGATTTCCCATCTGGATTAGATGGAATTCCCCCAATATTATTGAAAAAGTGTAGACATATAGGTACTGGCTGAGCCTCTTTAATTTTTGTTTGAGTTTTCTATTAAATCTGGGAAATTTCCCTCTTTACGGAAAACTTCATTTCTAACTCCAGTTTTTAAAAAAAGTGATAAAACTGATATTTCAAGTTATAGACCTATATCCAAACTGTCATGTATTCCAAAGCTCTTTGAACAAGTTGTGTGTGAGACTTTAGTATTCCATATAAAACATTTAATTTGTGAACAACAAATAGATCCTACCAAGTAAAATTTTGAAACTGCCTTTCAAACTCATTCAAGGCTCACTCCGGTGTGCCCCAGGGAAGTCATCTAGGCCCATATCTATTTATTCTTGCTATAAATGATGTTGTTTCATGTATACGTTCAAGTGATGTTGATGATATGAACATTTTTAAGACGATAAAGGCTTACCACGACCACTTTCTTTTGAAAGCCGATATTGACAGTTTCGCTACTTGGTGTGATAAAAATGGTCATTCTCTTAACCCTGCCAAATGTCAAACAATTACATTCCCAAGAAAGCAACTTGCAAATGCTTTTAATTTTTCTATAATATGTGCAATAGCAATAATAGTGTGACTATTCTCTCAGAAACGCATGGGTGAATTTAGTAGCATTTTTGGATTTAAGCATGCTTATGGGCCATACAAACATATTCAATAACAAAAACCCTTGCACGTAGGTAATTGTTCCTTTTTAAAAGATCAATTCAATAGGCTACTTAATAGAGTTTATCAAATGGAGTGAATTTATTTTTGAGGGATTTAATTTTCAGTTGGGTTTACGTTTTAACTCAAAATTAGGACAATTTTCTGACAAAATAATTATTGTAAGAGACTGGGCAGAACCAAATGAGCTGGTCCAAAGAGGAAATAGTGAAAATACTATAGCATCCACGGAATCGAGAGGTTTGGGAGTCTACATTATTTAAATTTCAATTTGCAATTTTATGTGCTTATCTTTGTTTATAATTTCAGTTTTAAAGCTAACGGTGACAATTAATATTGATCGAAGTATAAAACATCAAAAAATTGTTGGTTTTGGAGGTGCATTTACTGGTGCAGTGTCACACATTTTGAAGGATTTATCTCAAGAACTACAAGATGCAATATACAAGTGAGTAAAAAAATATGTTAACAATTAGCTTTTCGTTTCGTCCAGGAAATCTCACTCGGAATCATTAGTGACTAGTGAGTAGCATCTTGTATGCATGTCACTATGATCTTGCGATATGCACATACAGGGTGTCCCGGACCTGAGTGGAAGTATTTAAGGGTGTGGTCCTTGGGGTTATTCAAAGAAAAAAATTGTATGGGAGGAAAGTTGTATCTCCCGTCCCTGAGGCAGGGGATGGGGCAGTTTCTGAAACATTGACTTTAAATGCAAACAAAAACATAAAATATCAAAGAAAACAAATCTAAAAATGTGCTATAGATTTCTTGAAAGCTAATATTCCATTCTTGCATTTGGTTTAAGCAAATAGTTTTTGAGATATTAAATTTCAAAGTCAAAATTTAAAAAAAATTGTGATTTTTTCTTTCTTAAGTCGAAATTTTTCCAAATTTTACGTAAATAAGAGTTTTTTTTTGTGTTCAATATTCAATGCCCTCATTATTTTGTAGTCCATTACCAAAAACTAAATGTAAAAATCTTTATTAGATTTTGATAAATTAAGAAAAAACAAAAAGTAACTTTTACCAAAAAAGTCGGAAAGATGAATTTATTCATGAATTATCCATAATTACCCTTTTCCTTTGTTTGGTAGAAGATGTGTTTTCGTTTATTTTTAATGTTTTTTTGGCCACCTGGTTGATTTTCTTCAAACTTGATACTAGTGATTTTTGGTCACCACACGTTTGTTTCATTTTTTTTAGAACCAAAAATAACAGTACCAGCCATAGATAGGTACAACTTTTTTTTAACAATTTTATTAGGTACTATTTTTCTCAAAAACGACTCAGCAAATTTTCTTAAGAACATTCAAATAAATAAATTTAACAAAGAATGATGCCTTTGGGTGGAAAACCATTTTCAAAAATGTTTATTAATGATACCTCCCAAGGAACCTTTTTTTGATTTTTGATTTTCCTTAACACTTTTTGAATGATATTATATATTATATTTATTTTATACAGATTTTTTTTTTTTATTAAATTTTTCGAAAACGATCCAGTCGTTATACATTGTCTATCGTTCCTACTCCTTTTCTGAAACCCTTTTGATTTGGTGGTATCATCCCTTTTTCCTCCGTTTCTACATCTTCGCTAAAACCACTACCGTCTATATTTTACATAGGGATAGCGTGAGCGTTACTTCTCTGCACCTTTCTTTATTATCGGAGCCATCACCCTCTCTTTCCACCCCTCCGGCTATCCGTCTCCTCTCCACACCTTCCTGCAGATCCCACATGCTACCTCTATCGCTTGTTCTCCTCCATATCTCCACGCCTCATTAGGTATACCGTCTATTCCTATAGCTTTTCCTTCTTTGAGTTTTCTAACCACCTTTCTGATCTCTTCTTTACTAATTTCGGTCTTGTCTTCCGCTCTTCTTGTTACCTTTTCTCCCATTCTCACTCTTTCTTCCAGCCTTCCACCCCTCCAATTAAACTCATAAAATATCTTTTTCATTCCTCTTCTTCAATCCCTTCCCCCATCGTCTTTTTCTTCTTTCTGTCTCTATTATTTCCCACACTTTGTTTTCGGTATTGGTCTCTGCAATTTCTTTTATCATCTCATCCTACTCCTCTCTTTTATTTTTCTCAATCATCGCTTGATGTTCTCCTTTTCGCTCCCTGTATTTTTCCTTCGTCACGCTATTCTTCCTCCACCTCCTTTACTCCTTTCTTACTTCTTCTCTATCTCTCTCCCTTAATTCTCCTATCATCTGCGTTAGTTTCTCTCTCTTCGTCTTCCATATCCCTCACTCGCCCACCCTTTCGTCCTGTGCCGAGATTCAGCTATTTCAGCGAGTAAGATGAGATATGACTCGCCTTACTCGCCGACTCATCTCACTTCACTCGCAAAAGTGATTCAGCTATTTATGTGAAATGAGTAAAGTTCGAATCTAGTTTCGAACATGAGACAAAGAATAAATATAACAGAGCCAAATTCAACCTCCTTGTCACACTCGTACGTTTGGTATTCTGTTTCACATAGAATAAAGAAATGAAATAACAAATACAACAATGTAAACATTGAAATATTAATAATGGAGCATCTTTTGTATCAATTTTTTTTTTTTCGTAATTAAAGTTGAATGTGAGTTCTCACCCTTGAGAAATATAATTTTATTTAATATACATACATATGTGCATATGATAATAAAATAAGATTTTACAATCAATAAAAGGGTAGTTGGTTTTTATCTACGTTGTTGTTTTTTTATTTCATTTCCTATCCATGAATAGGAATTTTTGAGAAAAGCACACATACCTATCCAAAACTGCAAATTTACCAACACATACACCAAGTCACTGCGAAAATATCTGGCGAGTAATCGGACATTTCATTTCACTCGCTCACTCACTCTTTTTTGCTAACTGAATCGATTTTCAACGAAAAGTGACTCATCTCACTCACTCCCTGCGGTTTCGAATTAGCTGAATCGCGACACTGTTCTCGCGTTGAAGTTCCCCCCTATTATCTTCGTTCTTTCCACGCTTAGTCCTCTTAAATTCTTTCCCTCCTTCCTCTTAGGTTGGCTTTCTTTCTCATCACCTCTGCTTTACCATCTTCTTCCTTGCTTTCCCTATCCTTGCTTGGACTTCTATCCTTTCGAATATTCTTTCTACCGTTTCTTTTATAATGCCTCGCATTTGCACGTTTTTAATCATTATATTCCTCCTTCGGTTTTCTTTTTCTTGTCTTTCTATCTTTGCTTCCATCTCTTTCATCCTCTCCGCTAGATTTTCTTTCCCATATCCACCACTCATTGTACTTGTTCCTTCCTCAATCTCCACTCTACTATTTGTTATTTTCTCCTCTATCTTCCGTACGCCTTATTCTTTCATCTCTAATTCTTCTATCCTTCTCGCTAGCCCTCTTACCTCAACTTTCATTTCTTCTCTCTCCTTTTCTCCTCTTCTTATTTCATATCTCATCTTTCCCTTTTCTTCCTTCATCTCCATTCTCAACTCTTTCCTCTCTTGCTTCACCTCTTGCATATCCTGTTTGAATTCATACCTCATCTCCTTCAATATCCTCTCTAACTTCGATCCTCTCCCTCTTTCTTCTGTAGCGATCGTGAGATTTTCTTGCTAGCTTGGAATACCTCGATTCCTTCCTCATTCTCTTGATCAACTCTGTTCGCCTGTTCTCTCTTCCTTTTCCATAGATCATTATTATCTCCCATCGATCCAGTGTTCATATTTCTAGACAATCAAGGTTTGTCGGCATTCCTTTCCTCCCTTTTATTTTATTTTATTTTATTTTATTTTATTTTATTTTATTTTATTTTATTTTATTTTATTTTATTTTATTTTATTTTATTTCATTTTATTTTGTGTGTTTTATTTTCAGATCATACTTCTCAAAGACAGGAATCGGTTATACTATGATTCGTATGTCAATTGGAGGTTGTGACTTTGATTTGGCACCCTGGGCAAACAACGAAATACCAGAAAATGATGTAAACTTATCAAACTTCACTAAATTATATTATCTTGATGAGATAAAGGTACCATTTTCATTTTTTAAATCAAATTAAATTATTTAATTCGTTAAATATTTTAAATTGAATAACAGATTGAGCAAATTGAGCGGTTAAAATTCGTTGCAAATATTAAAGATATAAAAATTATGGGATCTGCCTGGAGCCCACCGAAATGGATGAAAACTGTATACTCATGGACTGGATTTAACTTCCTACAACCAAAATACTATCAAACCTGGGCTGATTACCATCTTAGGTTGGTCGATGTGCCTCTAGTACAAGGGAAGCACATTTTCAGAAAATTAATAGCGATATATTATTTTGTTTCTCCTTTTATTTCTGTAAACTAACATTGTGTGAACTGCAACAATTAAAGATTCATCGAACTAATGGGAGCTAAAAATATGCCGATTTGGGGCATCACAACAGGCAATGAGCCATCGAATGGTGTTGTCGGTTGGATGTTTGTACACTTCATGAGTCTTGGATGGACAGCAAGCAGTCAAGTTAGTTAAATAAATTTAAATAGCTAAGACTTTTAACAAATTATCTCTTTTCATTAAATTTTAAGGCAGTATGGGTAGTAGATAATTTAGGACCAACAATAAGAAATTCAAAATTCAAAGATGTCAAAATTTTCAGCAATGATGATCAGAGGCAATCGTTCCCAATTTGGTTCCATTTGGTAAGTCAAATGGCTGATTTTTTTTAAATTCATAAGGTACATAAATACCACTTCAAATTTTTGAAAATGAAATTATTTAAGATGAATGAAACCAGAAAAGAATCTATAGAGTATTTGGATGGATTGGCAGTGCATTGGTATTTGGATGAGTATTTTGGGCCAAGTTTGATTGATGGTGTTCATGAACTTATGCCAGACAAGTTGATTTTCAATACAGAATCTTCTTTGGATGTCATGTGCACTGTTAAATGTGGACCTCTGTTGGGCTCATGGGAACGAGCAGAAAAGTACATACGTTCTTATTTGGAAGATCTTCAACATTTTTTTAATGGGTACATCGATTGGAATATAATTTTGAATGAACAAGGAGGACCAAATTACGTTAATAATTTTGTGGATAGTCCAATTATTGTTAATGTTACAAGTGAGTTAAATTCTACTTAAGATTTATGTAATTATTTAATTAATTTAATTTTCAACGAAACACATTGCATTCTTTTAAATTAACCAAAAAAGGGCTGTGAGTATTCTTCCTGATATTTTTGTAGTGTAAGTTTAACGTGAATTATTCAAACATACATGCTTTTTATGACAAGAGGTTCTTCTGAAGCATTTGTCACTTCCTCTGAGACAGAGGCAGTATATACCCCTGAAAAAACTTTTTTTTTTTTTTTTTAGTTGGCTTAAGCTGAAATTCGATCCCATTCGATGTTCTTCAGCGTGACATGACACCGTCTATCTATCCATTACGCTAGAGAAAATGTTAAAATCTTTAAATTAAAAAAAGCATACAAAAACAAACGACACTTGTATTTCTGTTTTTCTAAGCATAAGAAACGTGTCGGCTTCGTATTATTATTAACGATTTAAAATAAAAAGTTTTAATAACCCTCGAACAGAAATAAAAGTGCATTTTATCTTTGTACTTATTCGAAAAAATATATTGTTCCAACGAATGGGTACAATAAACTAAATAGAGCTAATTGAAACTTTTAAGTTTAAAGGGTGTTCCAGACTCTTTAGAAGAAATTATATATTTTTTAAGAAACAAATTTCACAAAGTTTTTTTTTTCACTTTTTACTACCAATACCTGGGTAATAAGATAATTCAATATTTTCTTTAAAAATTGTATTCATTGACTTTAAGTTAGGTATTTCGACTTCGATTTCCGCAAAAGCCATTCATTTACCATCAGTAAGATTGCAATCGTTGTGTTCCCCATTTACAGCAGTCGATTGAATGCAATCTTTTGGGAAATGCCATTGTTCCTATCACTCTTTTGCATAACCCTAAACATTTGTTTCCTTTACCAATTAAGTTACTCTTTAATTCAAGGAAAATCATATAGGTAATCATTGTCTGTTAAACGAATGATAACGAATGTGTAATTTGAAGTCAATGAATGAAATTTTTAAATTGAATTGAATGAATGATTTTTAAATTTGATCACTAGCATGTTTACAAAATACTTATCCTATCTGTAGTAAAAAGTGCTTAGTCAAAAAGAGGCGTGGAAATGGGCGGACTTTCAAAATAATAACACAAATTAATATGAAGAAATTGATATTCGTATAGCAATGAAAGCTCTACTCTCGGACAGCTCCGATAAGCAGAAAATCCCCTAGGCTAGGACCGCACTTGTAATCTTCAGTAAGTGCGTTTAAAAATCTCAAAAAATTCAAACTTTTAATGTAAATGTCCGCAAAAACGTCAAAGCAATCGTATGTACAGTGGCTCTCAGCTTATTTGCTCTGTAACTTCCAAGGTAAGAACTTTAGCACCAAAATATTAATGCGGGTTTGTAAATGCACTTTTCAGCGACAAACGGTGCATAATTGGGTTCAAAAGAATATTCGTCTGCTTCCCGAAAAAGAGAAGTAGCAATTAAGTAGCAAAAACAGCTCATAGCTAATTGGTTTAATTTAATTAAATATTTTGATCAAGCAGACATAATGGTCAAAAACCAACTTTTTGAAAAATGAGTTGTAATGCAACAGTTTTCAAAGTGAAGTGGTCGTAAAACTTGAATGATTATCCTTAAATTTGATCAATTTGTCAAATTGAGAATCCCTTTAGTGCATGATATTATTAAACACTTTGTTCGTGAGATTCAGTTTGAATTTAAAACAAGAAGAGTACTCAAAAATTTTCTCAACGTAGCTGACGAGTGATAAATTGCCACATTTTTCATACATTGTTTGCGACATTTTTACATTTATGGATATAGTGCGTACCCACTCAAACCTATCGAAGTTCGAATAAGAAATTGTACGTTCTGCTTTTATATAAGAAGGTTTTATAATACAAATTCTATATACTACTGAAATAAATCAGCCAAGTAGAAGACTTAGCATTAAGGATTGGACTGATTGGAGTTGAACTGAACTTAATACAAATTGCGTCTGACAAAGCCCTCACTATGTCACTGATGAGTTCAAGTGAGTAAGCCGAACGAAACGCCAATTTGTAGGATTAAAGGCCATAAAAAGCTATTTTGAATCAATAATTCAACAAGTCCAATCCTTAATGCTAAGTCTTCTACTTGGCTGATTTATTTCAGTAGTATATAGAATTTGTATTATAAAACCTTCTTATATAGAAACTATGCCTGGCCCCGGGCAAAAAAACTTCCAGCTTAATGATTAGGAATTCTAATCTTGTTGGATATAGTTTACAGTGGATTTTCGTTGAAAAATTCATGTAAGTTGAACTGAACTTAATACAAATTGCGTCTGACAAAGCCCTCACTATGTCACTGATGAGTTCAAGTGAGTAAGCCGAACGAAACGCCAATTTGTAGGACTAAAGGCCATAAAAAGCTATTTTGAATCAATAATTCAACAAGTCCAATCCTTAATGCTAAGTCTTCTACTTGGCTGATTTATTTCAGTAGTATATAGAATTTGTATTATAAAACCTTCTTATATAGAAACTATGCCTGGCCCCGGGCAAAAAAACTTTCAGCTTAATGATTAGGAATTCTAATCTTGTTGGATATAGTTTACAGTGGATTTTCGTTGAAAAATTCATGTAAGTTGAACTGAACTTAATACAAATTGCGTCTGACAAAGCCCTCACTATGTCACTGATGAGTTCAAGTGAGTAAGCCGAACGAAACGCCAATTTGTAGGACTAAAGGCCATAAAAAGCTATTTTGAATCAATAATTCAACAAGTCCAATCCTTAATGCTAAGTCTTCTACTTGGCTGATTTATTTCAGTAGTATATAGAATTTGTATTATAAAACCTTCTTATATAGAAACTATGCCTGGCCCCGGGCAAAAAAACTTCCAGCTTAATGATTAGGAATTCTAATCTTGTTGGATATAGTTTACAGTGGATTTTCGTTGAAAAATTCATGTAAGTTGAACTGAACTTAATACAAATTGCGTCTGACAAAGCCCTCACTATGTTACTGATGAGTTCAAGTGAGTAAGCCGAACGAAACGCCAATTTGTAGGACTAAAGGCCATAAAAAGCTATTTTGAATCAACGTTCTGCTTTTATCTCATTTGCAGTTCATTAAAAATGAGAGAAAAATGTAGTGTCATACGGGCTTTAGCAGCCATTTATAAGCTGAAAAGTACAAAAATACGACAACATGCTATGTTGAGGAGCATGTTTGAAAGAGGTCTGACTTCTTGAACTCAGTTATTTTTAAGAACGAGTTCAAATACAATTTTTATAGTATATAAAGTCGATAGGACATTGATCCATTGAATGTCTATGGCTTAAGGCAAATAATGCACTTAAGAAAGTTATCCTCCAAGTTATTGTATGAAACAAGGAAGCGCGTACTATACTGTTGGTCCCATTTGTCAATGCTCGCGTTAAAATTTCGGAGGTTCTTGAGTGTATTGACTAGTGAAATATGTAATCATAAAAATTTCCATAAAAAGGTCAGACAATCTTGGTATTACCGAAATATTTTAATTTTGTCAAAACGACGCCCAGAATCACAAGTCTGGAAATGTGCAAAACTGGAACATATAAGACTGCATCCACTTGGTATTACTGTCACCTGTATAAACGTCATTGAAAATATGCATTCCTCGTTTGACCACAACCTTGGTAAACGCAGGATTTCAATCAAAAATTATTTGAATTGAGCCATTCTGGACGAATGAACGACTTCACTTCATTTATTACAAGACGGTACTAAATGAAATGCCAAAAAGACTTAAAGCTCTTGTATACCTTACGGAATATAAAAGTTATTACTCAACCTTATAGCTAGTAATTAAAATAAGTATGCATTTACCTGTATCAAATAAGCTGTGAGCTGTATTTTGTTACTAAATTGCTTCTCCCCACATTGGAGAAGAAGAGGTATTCTTGTGAACCAAATTTCGCACCGTTGCGTGCATTTAAATTTTGATGGTACACCTCTTAGCTTTGCGGTTACAGAGCTCTGAATATTTTCAATGGACACTATGAAATAAGCTGAGAGCCACTGTATATCACAACGATTATTAATATATACATATCTTGTTGACGATTAGCCTAGAAACGAGCTTCTTTGTCATTGTTGTTTTGTCAAAATTGTATTTTTACACAATTTTTTAAATGCGACAAATATGAATAATTTTTTTAAAATCAATTTTGACTTAACAAAGGTGCCTACAAACAATTTTTTAGGCTAAGTTTTTGCCACTGAAAAAGAAAATGATACTCAAATTCTTTTCTAAAGAAGCCTTTTCAAAATATGCATATCTAAAACAGCATTATAAAAAGTTTTTTTTCGCCATATACTCCCCAAAACTACAAACTTCAACGAATTTAATTTTTTTTATATGAGCTTTGACAGATCTTTGGGCTAAATTCGTAGTATTGGGTGGTACGTGAACAGATATTTTATTTTTTGACTTAATCTCTTTTAAGCTGGAAACACTCCATCCAACGTTCTTCTAATTTTTTAATTCCCTCAAAAAAATAGGTTTTTTCGAAGCCTCAAAATATTCACTTATGTATTTCTTGAATAACCTCAGCATTCAAACATTTTTTTCCACCGAGCCATTTGAGAAGTAAGAAATAGTCGCAGGAGGCCAAATCCAGAGATTAAGCTGGATAGAGGAGTAGCTCATACCTTAAATCATGCCATTTTTTCAATCGCGACTGCCGATTGCCGATTTGTGCGCAGGAGCCAAATGGGGCCTTTTTCTCCTTAAATCAGCTTCGAATTGCTCCAACAGGTCAGGTCTTTCTTTTCTCAAGGTAATCGATATCGATGACACCTTGCGCATCCCAAAAAAATGTCGCCATCACCTTGCTTGCCGATAATCCTGCTTTGGCTTTCCTTGGCTTGGATTCACCAGGAGAAATCCACTGTTTAGACTGTTCTTTGGTCTCTAGTGTTTGGTGATGAGTCCATGTTTCATCCACAGGCACAAATCGGCGCAAAAATCACTTGAATTCTAGTTGAGGATAGCTAAACACTCCTTTGAAATGTTTAAACGGTTTCGTTTGTTATCGATTGAGAGCAAACGCGGCACCCATCTTGCGGAAAGCTTTTTCATATCTAAATATTTGTGCAACATTGTAATTACCGAGCCGTGTAACAAACCTGTAGACTAGACTCCTGCACGGAGAGAATTGAAAAATCACCAATTGAAAAATTTGCAGTTGCAATTTACGAATTATTTTTATTCATAAATCAAGGCATTCTGTTCCCAAATTAATACAAAAACTGGTAATTTAACATTCAAAACGTAGCAATTTACAAAATTTGTTTCTTCGTGATTTGCAATTAAAATCCATGATTCAAGCTTGTACTTTTCATAGCAAAATACAACTTTTTTAGCGTAATTTACTCTTCAAAGGAATAATATCACAAACAGCATTTGAAAATATTGATTTGCGATAAAAATTTAGTAACTTACATCATGCACAATCACTGATTTACGTTTTTTCTGTCGCAATTTGCAACTCCATGAGAATCAGGCGCGGATCCAGGATTTCGTCCAGGGGGGGGCAATTTTCGTGAGTTTCCAAAATCTATATGAGGTCTATAGAAAATTTGAGTGCACCATACCGCTCTACACGATTGGTCACACAAAGCAATGTGAGTTGATGAGTTTGAAATTTGAAGAAAACAATAAACCGCCAAAGTAGTTCTCAACAGCGTGTACTTTGAACTTTGTGAATTGAAGTTTTGCAGTTTGTAACTATAGCATGGTGTCTGTACAGGGTTTTTTAGTTCCCTCTGGATCTACACAAATCGACAATTATGGTCGAAAAACATAATGGTACAGTGGTATGTTCCTATTCAGACACATGACGTCCAAGTTCGAGTGAAAATTCAAGCCTCTTCTTTAGCTGGCAACCTAACCTAACCTTGCTAGTAAAAGGCCGTTTTCGAGAACGTCATCAGCGTCAAAAATTGCAGAATGTTCTCAAACGCAAAATCCGAAGTCTTGTGTTAGGAAAGGCAAATTCAAGCTTTACTGTATAAGCATTGTGTTCGATAATGCAGTTTGCTAAAGTCATATGTTCGAAAACATCATGTGTGGTGCAATTCTGCAGAAGAAAAATCGAGTTGGCAGCAAAAATATTGAGAAACCGGAGAACGTGTTCATAAACGTCAATTGCGTTTGCAAGTAAATTGAAGGACGTTGATTAAAAATATTTTGCGCAAAACAAAACCATTGCATTAATTTGAATATAGCTGTATTTTAGCTTAACTAAAATTATAGATCAAAACCGAGATGAACCGTATCGTTTGTTCAGACTTCAGATGCCTTCGTCCATCGATACAAAACCAAACTTTCCGACATTAAAATATAACACAGATTTCCTATAGTGGAAAATACAAAGAAAACACCACTCTTAATTAAATCTTTCCGTCCGACCTTCTCGATAGTGAATTTGTTATACTTTCGTTATACATTTTATTAACAATGTACTTAGCCTTCGTTAAGTTTTGATATAAATGTTTCATACATATAAGCTCAAAACATCGACTACAGAGTTGCCAGACTCATGCAGTTCGATAAAATAGCAATAGCATACAATAGCAATATTCGCGGCGAAAAATGTCAATCATTTGACAATCCAAGCCAAAACAACTATCCTTTTCTTAGGTATAAAAGTTCCATCCAACTTCTCTTCGGCAGTGACTGCTGTCGTCGTTTCCTGGTTTCTCTCCAATCTTCTTCGTTGGATTCGCACTCTCTGCCAGTTTTATAATATGGAACACGGAAGTTCCTAAAGCACATCCATAAAAACGACAAAATCCTCATAACATATGTGCAGCACGTCTGCACGCATCGCAGATTCGAGCATTTGAAGCTTATTACTCGTAATTCGACGCATTTTTAAGATTAAATTGTTTTTTAATTGAATCGGTCATTTCAAAAACCACTTAAGTCACATTTTTTTCAAATATGCTTTTTTTGCTGTAAATGCTTCCTTAAACGTAGATGCATATTCTGAGAATAAATTATGTCGGTCCAAACATTCCTTCCTCTCCAAATAATACCTCACAATAAACGTTCCATGCAGAAACAACGTAAGTCAATTGACTTAAGTGGTTTTTGCAAGCACTACTAGATGGGGGAAGTAGTTATATCTTGTTTTGACTTAGGTTTTAATATACTGAAACACGATAAATTAAAATATGTGACATGTTAAAATGTTAATATTAAGTATAATAAAAAAAAATTTGATTTGGTTTAAATTATTGTATACTACTGACCCCGTTTCTTACTAAAACAACGTAAGTCACCCGTTTCTTGCTATATCAACGTAAGTCAAGAACGGGTTTTCAGACTTTTTTCAATATTAATATTGATAAACTGTGAATATTTTTTTATATTTCAATCCTTTACAACTCTAATATTATATTGAGCCCAAAAAGTCCTTTAAAACTAGTTTATTTTGTAATTAAACTGTTTGTATTGATTCCTGAAAAATTCTAATTGTGTGACTTAAGTGGTTTTTGAAATGACCGATTCAATTAAAATCAACTTCAAGTTTGAAAATTTAGATAAGTGCCCCTGTTGCCTCTCCCGTTACATTTAAGTATGTATAAAAAACCACTAACAAATTTGTAGAATAGGGTTGGAGGTGAAGAAATAACTTTTTAAAACATCATTTTTCAAACTGTGAAATTTTTTATTCAAAGCATATTGAAAACAGAAAATGAAATCGATTTGGGATTCAATCTGCTTTTCTCACCAAATGTTATACAGTAGATAATGTAGCCTGACATTCATCTTTTAATTAAAGACTGACCTTAACTTTGAATATCGAGATCTAAAACCGAAGATATAAGCTTTCCACTCAGTCTATTCGAAGGCGCTATTTGTACATAGCGGAACTTTTCTTAATTGAACCTCGTCAGCCAGCGGCCAATGAACAACCACTCATTGCTGCAACACTGCGCTGCCAAGAAAAAAATTTATAAACGTGTAACGAAATAACCTTTTTTTTGGTTACATTTTATTAAATTCATATTTTATGCTTTGTTCGTTCTTGCCCAGGGGGGGGCAATTGCACCCATTGCCCCCCCCCCCCTGTATCCGCGTCTGATGAGAATAGTCGCAAATCATCAAAAAAAAATCCTAAATCACGACTTTCTTGTCGTAATTTACTTCTCGAAGAGATAGAGCACCACAACATGGCAGGTCATCATCAATGTGTGACACCAACGATCAGGGATGATAATGCTGAGCCCAGAAAGTGAAACAAATTTGCTCAAAAAACGAAGTAGATTTGTTAAATGTGTAGCAGATAATGAAAAAAAAGTATTTTGGAACAAAAACTAATTTATTTTCATTTAACTTAATATTCAGAACGAAAACTTAACATTCACTTGTTATTTGTTTAAAATTACTGCTTTTTGAAGAGTAAGTTTCACAAATTCAACTTGAATCTCGTCTAAATGAAAAAATTATACAAATTTATATAAATTTATGCTCAAATAATATTAAAGTTGTGAATTGTGGTTAATATTTTTTGAGTTAAACGATATCAGTTAAATGAAGTAGAAATAAGTTGCTACGTAGCAGATGCGTACAAAAAAATTAATGAAGAAATAAATAAATAAATTAATGAAGCAGATATAGTAGATATGAAGTAAATACTCATATGTGCCAACGATCTGTAATGCAAATTGGCCGGGTAGTTGCATGCTCGCTCCGCAACTGGAGGGTTGCGAGTTCAAATCCAAGTAGAGTCAAGCGTAAGGTATTTATTTCAAACAAATTAAATTAAATGTGTATACCTGCAAAATGAAGGGTAAGAGCAGCAGGATTGATCTTTCCAAGTGGCAATATCACGAAATAAAAGTGGTGATCACAAATCTTTTTTGCAAATTTACAAATTGTGCAATTGAGGAATATTTGGATCAAATTGCGATTCGTTGTTCGCAATTTTGTTTTCTCTCGATAGCATAATTGATACTTAAAGAGGGTTGATTTACGATTTTTGAGTATCAATATCTTCATTTTGCTCAGTTTTGCAAATTGCAAACAAATAGTCGTAAATTACGAAATCCGGAGCCAAGGTATAAATCGGGATTCATTTTTCGTAATTTGCAGCTCATTTTTCGTGATATGATCCAAGAATTCTTTCCGTGTGGAGTTCCCTCACTTTCACTCGCCGATTCCAATATTAGACCATGGATTTTATCGACCTTTTCTAGTGTGGCAACTTCAATCGGGCGACCAGAGCGTTCTGCTTCATTTGTGCTGGAGCGTCCGCAGCGAAATTGGATAAACCAATTGTGGATTGTTCCAATAGATGGAAAAGAGACCTCATAATGTTTAAGGAGCTTTTTCTTTGTTTCCGTAATGGATTTCTTGCGCAAAACATGATGTTTTATCAGCATGCGAAACTCGGATTTTTCTATTTTTTTTTTAACTTTTCGACTGCTTCAGACTTAAACCGGTTTATCAACAAAACTATTTGACAGGTCTAAATAAGAATTTCAGGGCACTCATTTGAAATTTCTTTTATGAGAGCCTGATTTTTTGATTTGAGATTGCAAGGTTAAGTGAAAATTTTCAGGGACTTATTGACCCGCTCTCTAAGCAAAACAACGCAATTTTTTTACCTCTTTGTTTGCAAATGTTTGCAGGTTGGGTCACGAAAATTTAGTTACAAACCTCAGATTCGGATTCAGCACCCTTGAAAAGCTCTTTTCAGCACAAATTGACTGGAATACCTATTAGCGTATTTTCAAATTAGGTAGTTTAGGTAGTTTAAAATAAATTTATTCAAAAACTATTACTTCGAGAAGTAAAATTACTCAAAACTTGCCTAAAAAATCCATTTCTTCCAAATTTTAGATTCTAATATCTCAAAGAAGTATCGTGCTAGGGCAACTCTGAGCTCAGATTCGAATTCAGCGCATCAGAAACCATCATTAAAGTATATTTTTGTTGATTTTCAAACAAATTTTGTCACATAGTGTGTAATTAATTATAGTGTATCTCGAGTGGGTTTCCGGAAACAGTAAAAATACGTCAGTTTTCAACTAGGCTTGAGTCCAAGTAGTGGGTTGTTGGAGGAAAAAAATCAGAAACAGAGATTATTTTGGAGATTGTGTATACTTTTAATTGTACGTTGATGTAATCTCCGAATAATTGATAGTTTTCGAGCCATTAGTGGAAAACTCATAAAAATGTATTTTTGCATAATTTTTTAATTTTTGTTTTCTATGTTGTGTGCCGAAATTTTGGTCAGATTTGGAATCAGCACCCCCAAGAACACAAGGCAGGGGATAAAATCAAAACTACCACACAATTTACATGGTATTTTCAATTTTTTATTAAAATCTAATTGTGAGGCTTGTGGTGTCGAATCTTGACATAAGGTTTATATATAAATATGGTATATAATCTATATAAATAGCGTTAACGAAAGTTTTTTGTACCTACCATTACTCTGAAAAATTATTCAACCAAATTCGATAAGTTTTTTATGGTTGGAAAGCCAAAGCTGCGGAAGTGTGCAGAATAACACAATTGCGCCATGGTGGCTGGTTTTAGTCAAGAGCAATTTCCTATTCCAATGCCTAGGACCTATATGTTGGTTCAAGTTTTCAAGATTCAACCGTTAATTTAGTTACATGCTCCTATGCAATGGCGTATTTAAAGATTTGGGGCTCCGGGCCAATAAGATTCTTTTTTGCCGAGTCCGAACGGCTAGATGAGAAGAAATTATTCATGACAAGTATACTCTTGGAGGATTTGTCAGTTCCTCGCAAGAGGCACTAACTCGCATAAAATATTTCTGTTTTTAGGTGACACGGCGGGGAAAGTCATTATATGAGCATGGTAAACAATTTGGCGTTCTAAAATATATATTTAATTTAAATTCACCTAGTTACATATTCTTCTTATATCACACCATTTTGATGATATTCCGCCTGGAGCCTCTAGGCTTTACTTTTCCCATAGCAATTTGTAAGGGAATTTTAAATTTTGCATCCAAAGTTGAATGCCGCCCTTCACAGTTTTCCGCCCCGGCCATGGCCCTAATGGCCCCTAGGGTAAATACGCCACTGCTCCTATGGCTCATACTTTGATTTGCAGAGTTTGCATAAGATGCATCAAAATAATCGGGCCTATGTGTTGTGTTATAACCTAAAGAATTGTAGAGGAATGGGGCGTATCTCCCATCGATTATTTGGGAGGGTCAATTCTTGAAACTTAAAGTGAAACAAAATAGCAACAAGTTATTTTTTTCAACTTTATTTCATATTTGTAAAATAACTCCATACATTATTTTTTCAAAAACGTGAACTAATTTAATTTTGTCATGCTGATTTTGGAGTTCATCGCATTCAAAACTAAAAGAAAAGTTACTTCGCATCAACAATACCGTCATAAAGCCAAAATTTGTTGTCCAGTGAAATCAGAAAGAAAAATCATGCACAAAATGCGTCCTTTTTCTCCGGATCTGTCGTAAGGCATTCCATACGGAAAAAATGCAGTTTTTTCTTGCGTCAACTGATTAAGTAAAAATATTGAAATTGGTAATAAAAGTTCATGGAAAGAAGTAAAATACGAATTTCTTGAACTTTATAAATTCGATCAAGAAGTCTCTTTAAGTTTTATGCAATTCAGCTAAATTTCCATCCATGCTAATGAATCCATGGGGATTTTCATCCCTTAAACTGACGCGGCGGCCAGACTCACAAACCTTTCATACTAACCAACCCCAAAAACTTCCGGTTTTCATTGAAGCAATTCCACTTTTTATTCCTATATTCAATTTTTGAATATGCACGTTGCTGCCATACCGCCGCGCCAGCCGTGTGAATGAGGAAGCTGTCCTTATCCTACTGCAAATTAACAGTTTATGGGAACAAAAATATCTGAAAATATGTACATGTTGGAAAAATGAGCGTCTATCGGATGAAAAAAATTCGAAATCCCGAATGCTAAAATCCTAAAAATACAAAAAATCCCAATTGCCAAAGTCCCGAATGACAAAGTTTCGAATAGAAAAGATCCCGAATGGACAAAATCCCAAATGGACACAATCCCATATGTACAAAATCCTGAATGACAGAATCCCTTATGCCAAAATCCTGAAAATGTTATAACATCTTTGTATGTTTTTGTACTTATGTTGATTTTAATATTCAGAATAGGTTGAGGAAGTTTTTTTTGTTTGTACCTATTATTTCTTTCGTGATTTTTGTACATTCTAGATTTTTGTACATTGAAAATGTTTGCATTGTAGAAATTTTTATTCACAAACACTGATTTTCTTCAATGGAAATTGTAATTTCAAGCAAAACAATGTTGACAAAAATAAATATCTATCTATAAAATGTTCTCTTTTCATAAACATATTCCCAGGTGGCGAGGAAATATACAAACAACCAATTTTCTATACCATTGGTCATTTCTCAAGATTCATTCCCGAAGGATCAATAAGGATTGATGCTGAGCGTTCGAATATAAACATTGAGACTGTTGCATTTGAACGTCCCGATGGAACCATTACTTGTATCTTCTTCAATAGGTAAGTCATAAATTATAATTTTCGGCATACAACATAATTACATATAGCTACCTCGCAACACCAACGACAAAATTGTTTATAATTTACGAGCGCGACACGTTGTTCTTGAAGCATCTTTAAGTACCTCCTCAGGAGAAATTTATATCCGAAATGGCTGACTTGGCTGAATTCATAAAAATTGCATAAAATCGTTGGTGGAATAAATTATTTGCCTTATTAGCCCGCCTTGTATTGCCGTTGTTGGTTCACTGCATCGCTGGCCACCGTCATCGGGTCGTAGTCAAAAAATTGTCCGATCGTGTTGCGATGGATCTTTATCTTGTAGCAATTTGAATTGCTGAGTAATACGTATTCATACTTGTAAATTTTTCATTGGTTTAACCATTAATTTTCAGTGCGCTAGCTGAGATTGTCGTTACTTTGGCCGATAGTGTGCGAGGCAACATTGAGATCACTATTCCACCAAAATCGTTGCACACAATTGAGTATAATTAGGGATAATATGTGTGGAGGAGGAGGAGTCTATATGTATGTGAAAGGGGCAGAGGACCATTAAGATGTTATGCTGTGCATTAATTGAATTTATTTTTAAGACTTGCAACAAAGTAACCTGGAATGGATTTGATTATGTACACCTAATGGTGATGGTTGCTTTCAGCATGAAAAGTGAACACACTTTATGACGTGCTAAATTAAATTTGATTGAATCATAAAAAGATAAGTTTATTTACAGTGTATTTATAATATTCAATTAAAATTTTGATTTGTTATCTTATTTGTTGTGGTTTTATTATAATATTAACAAAATTTATAAATGCACGTTACTCAGTGTTTTGTACCATTAAATCTTGGCCAGGTACATGTAGGTCTTATAATCTGAGACGGCCCTTCATGAGGTAGTGCGTACAGTTGAGAAAACCATCAACTCCAAAGAATATACCCTCGCTACCTTCTTAGATGTAGAAGGGGCTTTCAACAACGTGCTAACCGAATCTATTCTTGAGGCACTCGTTGACTTTGGAGTAGAGGACTACATCAGAGAATGGATAATATCCATGCTCAAGGATAGAAAGATTCATGGCCCGTTAGGTAATGCAAACTTTTGACAAAACACGTTAGTAGAGGAACACCACAGGGCGGTGTTCTGTCACCACTTCTATGGCTTTTAGTCATGAACAAAATCCTTGTTAAACTGGAGAGATGTGGTGTGAAGGCATATGCCTATATGGTATTATTAGTGTCAGCGAAATTCTAAATAAGGCTTTGGAAAAAGCATGTCCCCTTATTAAACAGGTAAGGATAGGTAATAAGAAACCACCTTGGTGGACACACGAACTTGGCATTATTAGAAAAGAAACAAGAAGACTTTTCAATACAGCCAAACGAACTAGAAGTGAATTAGACTGGGAAGCGTACAAAAACAGTCAAAGAAAGTTCAAAGCCGAAACTTAATGGGCGAAACGCAGCTCGTGGTTAACCTTCTGCAACCAAATTGAAGGAACTAATGAATCAGCGAGACTTATAAAAGTTTTAGCAAAAGAATCAGTTCCCTTAGGGTCTTTTAAAGATCTTAATGATCAATGGACTGAATCATGTAGAGAATCACTGGAGCTCCTTATCAAAACTCATTTTCCTGGTTGTAACATTGACGGTAACAACTTGGAGGATGCAGTACAAACAGAGCACACGGTGCCACCAGATATTATAACGGAGTATAAAATTAACTGGGCGATAAACTCGTTTTCACCCTTCAAATCTCCAGGAACAGATGGCATCTTCCCCATGATGCTACAGAAGAACACTAAACACGTTACCCAACATCTCAAGAGCTTCTTTGCAAGCAGCCTTGAGTGGGTATATATTCCTTTGGCGTGGCGTGAAGTAAAAGTAGTCTTTATACCAAAAGCTGGGAAACCAAGCCACAGGGAAGCTAATGACTATAGACCCATTAGTCTTACATCGTTTGTTTTAAAAACCTTCGAAAGACTATACACATACGAAGTAGTATAAAACCGAATGTGTTGTCACCTGCCCAACATGCTTACAAGAAAGGAAAAGGTGTTGAAACAGCCCTTCACAACTTCGTAAGTATAGTAGAAAAATCACTCAAGGACAAAGAGTACACTCTAGCAGCTTTTCTGGACATTGAAGGCGCCTTCAATAATGTACATAATGATGCGGTAAAAAGAGCACTTGTAGACCTTGAAGTGGATAATTCCCTCGTAAACTGGATTATCTGTATGCTAAAACACAGACGGATTGACTCAGAACTAGAGGACGCACGGTTCAAAGTATCCACATCTAGGGGGACTCCACAAGGAGGAGTTCTCTCACCACTATTGTGGATGCTAGTTATGAACGAAATCCTGATTGAACTGAATAATAGCGGTGTCAAAGTAGTAGCCTACGCAGACGACCTGGCTCTGCTAACGACCGGAAAGTTTATTTCCACAACCAGCGAACAGATTAATTACGTTTTGTCAAAAATCTGTACCTGGGCGAGGAAATGTGGACTTTCAGTAAACCCACAAAAAACCGAACTTGTTCTTTTTACTAACAAAAGGAAAATAGCAGAATTTGTCCTACCATCAATAGAAGGAACCCGACTTAGACAATCAGATCATGCCAAATATTTAGGCGTAATTCTTGACAAAAAGCTAAGCTGGGGTATGAACATCAAAGAAAGAGCCAAGAAGGCCATGATTGCTTTTTACTCCTGCAACAGGATCTTTGGTAAGACCTGAGGTCCAAACTCTAAAATCATAATATGGATGTACACGGCCATTATAAGACCGATCCTCACATATGGTAGCCTGGTTTGGTGGAGCGCGATGGATAAAGAATGTAATTATAAAACGCTTAACAAAGTTCAAAGACTAGCGTGCATAGGAATCACAGGGGCAATGAGGTCCCCTCCCACTGCGGGAATGGAAACCATACTCAATCTAAGACCCCTAGATCTATTCGTACAAGAAACCCCTAGATCTATTCGTACAAGAAACTGCAGCCTACGGTGCTCTAAGACTAAGCCAGACCGATAGCTTGAAAAAGAACTCTGTAGGTCATGCACAAATTATGAACAAATTTACGGAGGGGTATGTATGAACAGACTACACAACACCCCGTACAAATTTTGAAAAACCGTTTTTTGTCTCCATCCCCACAGGAGAAGAATGGGAAGCTGGTTTACAACAATCAGGTACACCGATGGTAGTCATTTACACCGACCGACGGATCAAAGATGGATACGGGAGTAGGTGCAGGTTTTTTTTCAGAATCCCTCAATTTAGCGAACTCTTATAGACTCCCTGATTATAGCAGTGTCTTCCAAGCGGAGGTTCTGGCAGTGATTAAGGCTGCCAAACAGATCCCAATGTTGGCGATACCACGGGCTGATATCACCTTTTACATTGACAGCCAGGCAGCGATTAAAGCTATCTCTGCAACAGAAATAAAATCCAAGCTGGTTTCATGCTGTCGCGAAGAGCTTAAAGTTCTTGCCACACAGCACAACATCAGACTCTGCTGGGTTCCTGGGCACTGTGGAATTCTAGGAAATGAAAAAGCAGATGAACTGGCAAGGACTGGTTCATCGTTAGATCAAAGCCTAACGGACTCCGGTGTTAAAATTCCATCCTGTGCCATTAAACAGATAATTGGTAAGAAGATAGTGGAACTTACCAATGACAGATGGAACTCACTCGCAACTTGTACCACTACAAAGAATTTGTGGCCTAGCAACAATAAGAAAAAAACGCACCATATCATAAACCTGAAAAAGAGATTCCTGAATCTTTTAATAGGAATTATCACGGGACATAATATCTTAGGGTACCACAAGAAGAAGATGAGACTAAGTACTGAAGACCTATGCAGAGGTGGCGGTGACGTAGAAGTAGAGGAGGACACCCTTCACTTCCTAGGTCAATGTCCGGCACTCTGCAATATAAGGAAAACGTTTGGGTAGCTATTTCTTCAATGATCTAGCAGAAATCTCGAAGTCAACAGGCAATAACATCTCAAGTTTAATGAACTTCATCAACGAACTGTCATCCTAGACCCTAAGTTAAACTGAAAAATAAACATCGAAGAACGGGTCAGGAAGGCTTTCTATACTTGTAGTAAAACCTTTGGTAAAAAGTGGGGCCTTCAATCAAAGATGATCTTATGAACGTATACTGCAGTGGTACGGCCGATTCTAACATATGATTCGATTGTGTGATAGCCTGCTCTTAACAAGGCATATAACATCGATAAACTCAAAAAGGTTCAAAGAACAGCTTGTGTTGGTACCACCGGGGCTCTTGGATCTTACCCAACGAATGCCTTGAGCATTTTTCTGCCCCTTCTACCACTTGATCTACACATAAAATATATCGTATCTTGCAATGCCTTAATACTTAAAGAATCAAATTCTTGGGTTGCTAGACCTTATGCTCACTGCAATATCACAAATTTGGCTCCCACTGACATTTTTTCGACTCCCACTGACTACCGCGCTCCTACAATGAGCCTCAGTAAAGATTTTAAAGTCTTATTCCCATCCAGAGGGGACGCCGTGACGAGAGACTTTGACACAACTATCTATACTGATGGCTCAAAGATGGAGTGCGGTCTGAGTCTCTCAACATCTCTAAGTCATTTTGGCTACCGAATTTTGCTAGTGTATTTTAAGCTGAAATACTGACAATTAGGGAGGCATGCAAGATACTTAAAGCAGATCCAAACCAAAATCGTAATACAGCCATCCTTACAGGCATGCAGGTGGCTGTTAAAGCCATTGATTGGACTACATCATCCTCTGAATTGGTCCAACAATGCCGAAATGAGCTCGCAAGTCTAAATATTAGCCTAAATTTCAATCTTATCTGGGTTCTTGGTCACAGTGGCATTGAGGGAAATGAACGGACACATGAACTAGCCAGGCAAGCATCAGCCCTTCACACCTCACTTACAGAAAGAGTCAACATTCCCCTTGGAGTTGTGAGGGCAATATATTGTCAATTTCCCTTAGAGAATCCAATAGTAGGTGGAGCAGTTTAACCAACTGCAAAATATTCAGAACGATCTGGCCGGCCTATAATAAATCCCGAACAACTAAACTCGTATATAGACCCAGGTGGGACATAGCCAGGATCATAGCGACCTGTACTGGATACTGGCCAATTGGAGAGCATGCGGCGAGGCTGGGTATTCCTTACAATACTCACTGTCGACTGTCGTATAGCTGTAGAGACCAGGAAGAAAAGGAAATAGTCCTTCATTTTCTCTGTATATGTCCAGCTCTAGCCAGAATGAGAGCACAATCGTTTGGAGTGACATTTTTTGACGACCTAAACGAACTTTCCGAAATGAAGATAAAACACTTGATCTCTTTTCTAAACGCGACGAAATGGATCTGAGACGAAAATCGGTTGCGTTCTGCATCATGTTCCCCCCCAAACCCGGGTTTCTGCGGGGCTTCATGATGCTCAATGGCAATGATGATCACACGGTCGGATCGATTGCGCTTCGGTGCTATTCTACAACCTGCCGAGCTCGGCATAATGTAGTAAGCTCGGGCGAGATGCGATCCAATCGAGTGAGTGTCCTATGACCCACCTTCTGTCTTTTGTACTGACTCACAAGGTACCTCAACCAGACCCCACAGCCATCCTATTTCAAAGCAAGGAACGCTTTTCTGGTCTCTTGGAAAAGATGATCTCTACTCATCTCTTGTCATGCGGGGTGAATAGAGGGAGGCCCAAGAGGAAATCTCACATCCAACCCAAGGAGCAGGACCCCGGAGGACTAAGCCCCTCGGAGAATAAACCCGCAAATCCTCACTTAAATCTGCTTTCATACACAGGTCAAACGAGTTATGGTATCAAAACGGCGCAATCCATTGCTATTTGCCACCATTTTTACCTACCTATAATCTGGCAATACTGCAGATACCTAGAATGCATACGATATTGCGAAGAAAACGAAAAATATTTCCAAAGAAGAAAACCAACCTGAGATCTCGCGGAAGATTGCTCGATCTCTTTGCCACCAACCTCCAACAGATAGAGACGACGCCTATTAATACCACTCACCGCGAATCGCACTTTACTTAATATTTAACTTAATTTACTAAAAACTAACTAATAATGTTTAATTACTTAAATTAATAAACTATAATTTGTATAACTTTTTGGAAGGGAACGTGTTATAACCTCTATGGGGGCTCATTACCGGAAATAAAACCTACAATTAAAAAAATTATTAATAAATTAGAATTTGCTTATTTTTAATTTACAGCGCACACGAGTATCGAAAGATTTTATCAAGATCCAGCATCGAGGGAAAACATTGCCGTGAAGTTCAAAACTAACCTGGCAAATTGTTAAACAAACAAATAATATCAGCGACCATAAGTTCAGCCAACAGAAGTCTTAAATATCAATAGGCTGTTCGAGATAAGAGATTAAAACACGCAAAAGTAAGGAGAAGAAGATTAGTTTCTCTTCTTAATGCGATCAGGCTAACTTGTGACGAATTCCTCTTTGTTCAATATTTCTTTTTCTCTAATTGAAACGAGAGTGTTAATTAGATCAGTTGTTTACCATTGCGAATGGGTAGACGGAATAGAAATAGCATTGCGGATAGGCCACAAAGCTTAGATGGTGCATTGGCAGAGCTGGAGGAAAAAAGTTGGCAGTAGTTAATGATTCGCGAAAAAAATCTTGAAGAGAATGAAAATAATATGAGAAGGGGTGTCGATGTCGAGATATCTGTGATCCAAGAAGAATTGGTGTGTTTACGAAATAGGAATAGAGGAGCTCTTTCCTTCCAAGATGTTGCGAGTTCCATTCGAGAGTTTAATGGCGATGAGGAGTTTGATATTCTTTGTTTGGTTACAGAGGTTGAGAGCGGGTCGAAACTTATGAATTGGTCACGTTTAGAGAACTTGTTGTTTGCCAAAAGACTTTTGTCAGGATCTGCAAAGACGGCTGTTCGTTCAGAGGTAGATTTAAGCACGTGGACAGATCTGAAAACATTCTTGATAGCAGAATTTGGTGAACGTCATTCCAGTGCTGAAATTCATAGAAAATTAATGACGCGTAGGCAACGAGAAAGGGATACAGTGTTGCAATATTTTCATAAAAATGCGAAAAATGAGAAAATAGTTTTACTACTCATTAAAAGTACTCCTTGATACAGGTAGTGAAGTAACGCTACTTCGTTCGGATGAATTTATACAGCTAGACTCCCCACACAATGGGCAGCTATCCGACTCCTTCGTAGTGCAACAGGGTGTGAGACAAGGGGATGTTCTATCGCCAATTCTCTTCCTGCTGGCGATGGACGACGTATTAACGGCCAGTGTTGGTAGTGCTGAGCGACAGGGCATTCAATGGAGACCGTTCGAAAGGCTCAGTCATTTAGACTATGCCGATGACATATGTCTACTGGCAAATAACATCAGTGGGCTGAACGGGATGTGCCAAACACTGCAAGTGAAGGGAGAGTCGAGTGGTCTAAGAATTAACAGCAAAAAGACAAAAATAATGCTCACAGGCCGCTCCACACAGCAGCGTATTATTTTACAGGAGACGCCAGTTGAAGTAGTGGAACAATTTAACTACCTTGGCAGTATTGTTTCTGCAAACGGTGGTACGGATCTGGACGTTAAAAGTAGAATAAATAAAGCTCGTGCTGCCTTCGGTACTCTGTCCCCAATTTGGAAATCCAGTCAAATCTCCTTACGCACTAAGTTGAGATTCTTCGAATCCAATGTCAAATCCGTGCTGTTATATGCTTGTGAAACCTGGAAAGTCACGTCTACCATTTCGAAGAAATTGCAGGCTTTTGTGAATCGCTGTCTTCGCCACATCCTAAAGATTCGCTGGCCACAAATAATATCAAATGAGGAATTGTGGCGCAGGACAAGTCAAGAGCGGCTGGACGTCGACATAAGAAAGCGTAAATGGCGTTGGATTGGTCACACACTGAGGAAACCAAACGATGAAATTGCAAAGCAGTCCTTTGAATGGAATCCTCAGGGTGCACGGCGGGTTGGAAGACCAAGAACAACATGGAAATCAACTGTCTTAGCGGAAGCAGAATCCCAGAGAAAGACGTGGCCACAGCTTAAGTACCTTGCAGCAGACCGTGAAGGATGGAGACGTTTTGTTGACGCCCTATGCCCCAGCCGGGGTTACAGGACACGATGATGATGAGACTCCCCAATTGTGATGGGTCAAAAGACCCCATTACAGGGAGAATGGTGAAGAATATTTTTGAGGAAGACAGATTTCTTTCGATGTCAATGATGTTGGGACAAAACCTTTTCAATAACACCCAAATTGTGGTTACTCCTGGAGATGTTCAAGTTAAGAAGCTCGATAATATGTTAGAATGTTTTGCAATAGGCCAAGATGCAGAAATTGAGCTTAAAATAGAGAGTGAAAGTACGGTTTAGAAATTAAGAAAATTGTAGACAGATGCGAACATGACAAGATTGCAAGAATAATTTTGGAATGGAAATTATTTTAAAAGATGAGAAACCAATCTTTCAACACCCTTGCCGACTTTCACCTTTGGAGAAGGAAGTGGTAAAATCGCAAATAGAAGAATGGCTTCATAAGGTGATAATAAGGCCTAGTTTATCCGAATTCGTCTTAGTTTCGAAAATATATGGCTTTAAGCGCCTTTGTGTAGATTATAGAAAATTGAATAGGCAAGTCATTAGAGACCACTTTCCGCTCCCTCTTACCGAAGACCAGGTTGATCAGTTGAGTGGTGCGGAAATTTTTAATACCTTAGAGCTTGAAAATGGATTTTTTCATACTTCCTTTGTGACGCCAAGTGCCCAGTATGAGTTTTTACGAATGCCTTTCGGCCTTTGCACCTCACCAACTTTGTTTAAAAAGTATATTATTTCTATTTTGTAACCACTCATCAAGGAAAAAATAATTATTATTTATATGGACGACTTCATCGTAACTGCGAAAAACTATACAAATGCTATAGATAATTTAAGAAAAGTTTTTGACATGGCAAGACAGCACGGCAAGGCGGGGCAATTGCCTCCCCTGGCTCTGGACAATACCACACAACTAAGAAAATTTTCATTTGTTTCTTTGAATTTTAACAAATACTTTGCCTTTCTCTCCATGATTTGCCCCCCCTGGCTCTGTATCATACCAAATGTACCTGAAAATATCCTTAGTTTCGATATTGTTGGAAAATATGGATATTTTCTTTACAGCTTCTTTATTGAGTTCATGTTTTGCCTCCCCCCCCCCCCTGGCATTACCACATTTTTGCTATGAATTTTAACAACAACCTAGGTACTTTTCTTTTTTTGTCAGGGTTCATGATTTGCCCCCTCCTGGCTCTGGATCAGGCCAAATATGTCTGAAAATATCCTTAGTTTCGATATTGTTGGAAATATGGATATTTTCTTCACGGCTTGAAGTTGGAGTGGAGTGTATTTGCCTCCAAAATAAAAACAATTGTGAGTTACTTTAATGTCATAAGAGCATAACTCATGAGTTTGACGTTTATACTATACGTTTACGTTTACACCGAACACTAAACCCGGATTTAATAAGATTTACCTCAAATCTTCTTAATCATACAAAGTGTCTTAAATCTAGAAGATTAGTAATTAATCTTGTTAAATCTTCCTAGGACAAATAGTTTTAAAAATCAAACTAACATATTCTTATATTGAACTGAATGAAACACTTCTTCATTCTTGACACAAATTTAACATTCTATCTCACTGCCACTCAAAAAAAAAAATGCACGCCTGGATCACACGTACTTGCTCTTATGTTCAAGACACTGCGGGTTTAAGAAAATTGTATATAAAAACATGGAAATTATGAGAGAAAAATGTAGAGAAGCATGAAATACGACATTTAAATTAGCTAAAACAACTCTTTTGACAGTTTGAGGTGAAAAAAAGAATGTCATCTTAATTCTTGATTGAATATGATTGTATGGGAAAAAAAATCTAAAATTGTTGGAGCGGTTTTTTAAAAAAATAATTTTTTATATTATATAAAATTCTTAAATCATTTTTAAGAGCAAATTTTGGTATGCAAATCTAAAGTATATATTTATGTGTATGTAAAAACAAAATTTGAAAAAAATTGTCAACCCGTTTTTGAGATATCGAGTTTTCAAAAAAAAAAATTGAAACTTTTTAAAAAATCCAAAAACTTTTTTTTGAAAATTTTGATATGCAATATTATTCAATCTTATCTGAAATTTGTTATAAAAAAAATCATCTAAATCCGTTTAGTCGATAACGAGAAAATTCAAAATAAAAAAAATACGTTCTATGACAGGTAGGTACTATTAATACTTGCTAAGTGCAAAATTTTGTAGTTTTGGATAGTAGATCGTACTAATTTAAGTATATGAAAAAAGTTTAATCAAAATCGTAGGAGTATTTTTTGAATAAAACAATATTTTCCATTGCGTTTTTTAACTTTTGTGCCGTTATTTTTCATAAATGTAAAATTTTTTATAAAAATATTTTAGAGAGTACTAAAAAACGAAATCGATCGAGCCGTTTAGGCTGTAGACGAACAGACAGACAGACAGACAGACAGACAGACAGGCAAACAGACAGACAGAATTGTGCCACCCACTTTTGTAATGTTCTCTATCATCGTAATATCATGTTTGATTGTTATCGCAAAAAAGTTTGTTTGCACGAATCCAAAACTTGCCTTATAGTACCTATATCGCCAGTAAAAATCACCATACAAAATTGCTTGGCAGCTTATATTGCATGTCACCCCTGAAAAATCTTGTTTTTGAGTTTTGACATTATTATTCTCAACGTGCATTATAATTTTTTTGCTTTTTAATTATAAAGATTCAATCAGAATTAGCTATCAGTAATAAAAACAAAATAAGAACTTCTAAATTGTTCTCTTATCAGTTAAAAACAACCAAAAAAAGGGTGACGTATGTAGGTTAAAGAAGACAGCTGCTGTTTTAATCTTTACATCTTTAGCTAATTTAAAAATAAATCATCCAGATGGATTATAAGCAATCGAAGAATTTTTTGGTTGTTGCTTGTTAAACAGCTGTTTATAAGTAGGTAGAGACAAAATTGTCAAATTGTATCACTCACAACACAACTCACAAGCAAAAATAAAAAAGAAAAACCCAAACTACATATAATTACTATAATCTACCGAAAAGAAACAATATTATATTCGTTCTACATTTTTAGCCGCAACTGGCAAGTCAGAGTCAGATTTGCGATACATTTGGAATCAGTCAGCGTTTTACTCCGACTCGAAGTGGTGTACATTATTTTGTTTTTTTTTTTTCTTTCTGAAAATGAAAGTTTCCGGCTTCATCGAGGTAATCCTCTCTCTTTTTTGCATTAGCAAATGTCTTCGATTGACTTGTAAGTAGAATGTTTTGTTTGTGAATTTTAATGCATACGGCTCGTAATAAAATAAAATAAAAACACATTTGATAAAAATTACTATAGGATTCATTGGTTTTAGGTGAACTCGTTATAATTTAAACCTTAAAAAAAAGTTATAAAATGGAAGTAGAGCACGATTTATTAGAAATAAAAATTTAAAAGTTTTTGACATTCCAGTATTCCAGTATTTAAGCGGAGTCAAATGTCAAATACCTACATTACTTATTTATCAAACAAGCAACGTTCAAAAGCCGTCGTCGTCAGCCAAAGAGTGAAAAGGTTAATAAATTAAAACGTACGAATACGAGTAAGCTACAGAGTTCAAGTCATGGTACCCAGAGGGGAAAAGTAAAAGCTTTGCTTATTTAATATAATAATGATCCAGTCATATTAGTCGAAAAATCAGCAAAATTTCGGAACAAATTTTGGAAAGCTGGATTTTGGTACTAGCAGCCCCATGGCATTTTAAGGAAACTGTATTAAAAAGTACTCATCCATATGAACACCGCTAACAATTTAATAGAGGTCAAAAGCCCCCAAACAGTTTTTAAAGAATAACTCCCGAGCGGTAGCAGCAAGGTTGTAGCTTGAAAAATTTCCTACAAAAAATGTGGAGTCACTTTTTTTCATAAGAGTAACCGTTTTCGAGATAATTTAATCGCATCATTGGTTTAGCCTTTAGATCCAGAAACAGACAGACAGAAAGAATTTTGCCACCCACTTTTTTAGTGTTCACTATCATCGTAATGTCATGTTTGATTGATATCTCAAAACTCTTTTTTTGCACAAATCCTAAAAATTTTATGATTTTTGGTAGTAGACCGTACTAATTTTGGTATATGAAAAAAATTTAATCAAAATCGTAAGAGTTGTTTTTAAGCAAACAAGTATTTTCTCTTGCGGCTTTTTAATTTTTGTATGGAAGGTACCGTTATTTTTTCATAAATGTAAATTTTTTTCTTAAAATATTTAAGAAAGTCCTAAAAAAGCTCTTAAATTTCGATTTTCAAAAAAATCGATCATGTTCTAATTTTCTTCAAAATCATAATCACTTTTTAAAAATTCAAAAAATTATTTTTTCAAAAATGCAAAACTATTTATATTTTTTAAAAGCTTCTGTATGAAAAAATAATTGAAATCAGTCGTACCGTTTTGAAGAAAATAAAAAAAATTTAAAAATGGTTCTTTGAGAGGTACCATTAATAACCATTTTTGAAAATGGTTTTCAACCCAGAGGAAGCCTTTACTAATATAAATTTATTGATTTTTTTTAAGAAAAGTTGTCGAGCCGTTTTTGAGAAAAATACCGTTATTTTTGGATCTAAGAAAATGAAAAAAACGTGTGGGCATAAACACCAAAAACCACTATGTACCAAGTTTGAAGAAAATCGATCGAGCCGTTTAGGCTTTAAACGAACAGACAGACAGACAGACAGAATTGTACCACCCACTTTTTTGGTGTTCTCTATCATCGTTATATCATATTTGATTGCTATCTCAAAACTTTTTGTTTTGCACGAATTCTAAACTTGCCCCATATTTCCTATATCGCAAGTAAAAATCGCATGGGAGAGGGGTTCTATTCTCCCCAGTTCAGCCAGTAGGGGCAATTTTCTAAAAGAATGATTTAATACAGACAAAAATTCTAAACACAACGGTAACACTAACAAGACCATGCTATACATTTATGTAAAGCCAAAAATCGCTTCTTTTATATTTTAATTATTTTAATTTTAAATAAAGTTATTTTGAGTGAAAAGTTTTTGAAAAATGAACTTTTATACTCAAACTTTTGAAAAATAACTAATTTAGAAGAAAATTTCTAACTTATTTTTACGTAATTATAAGTACTATTTTTGTTTTTAAAATTCAATGCTCTTATTAATTTATAGTCAAAAACAGAAGAACATTGAATTCTGAAAACAAAGAGCGTTAATTACATAATTTTTTTTAATAATCGATTTAAAAAAAAAAAAAATGTTTGGCCTTACAAAAAGATATAACATAGCAATTTATTCTGTTTTAAATCATTTTTTTTAGAAAATTGCCCCTCCTGGCTAAACGGGGGGGGGGGTACAGAAACCCCCTCCTATGCTATGTTTTTCTTTTCTCAACCCACCCTACACACTCCTGCTTTTTGTCACGTTTTATGCTAACCACCCTTCGACCCCGTATGATGAATTAAGTGGAGCCTGGATCGATGGGGAACTTTCCCAAAACCTTTAAATAAATCCCTGTATGTATTTTTTAATGTTTTTTTCTAATTTATTTTCCTGGGGGATATCACGCAAAAAAAAACTTACTTTACACTCAATCTCAAAAGTGGTTTAAAAGAAACATAAAATCCGTAACTCTGTCGATTGAATTATCTCGAAAACGGTTACTCTTATAACAAAAAAATTTTTAATATTTTTTGTAGAGAATTTTCTAAGCTATAACCTAGTCCTTAATATTTTTTGTGCCAGAGTTACTGTTCGGGAGATATTCCTTAAAAACCGTTTGTATAGGTGCCTTTAGCTCCCTGTTAAACTGTTAGTGTTACTCATATCGATGGGAAATTTTTAAAGTTCCCTTAGAATGTCATGAGGAGGCTATATACCTAAATTCAACTTTTCGCAATTTTTTCTGAAGCAAAAACCTTTAATGACTAGACTTAAATACAAAAGGAGAAAACGAGGGACAAGCTTGAAACAAAATAATACAATAACTGAAAGTGCTATTCTGAATATATGAATCATACATCATGAAATGTTTCTCTTGAAATTTTTCTGTATCTTTGATACATAACTTTGGCATAAAATCATGCAAATCTTAAAACATTCCAATGTATTTGAAAATTTTTTTAACTTCTTCAATTAAAGTATCCGTCAAAATCAAAAATATATTACCTCCATTGTTCTTCTCTCCAAAAATATTTCGAATGATTTTACGATCAAGTGAATGAAACTGACTGTGGATACCGATTAATATAAAATTTAGGTTGAAAATATAATTCCACAGAAAATTCTGAGTTGTTCTGGAACGATTTTTCCAAAACATTGTAAGTCAAACTTCTCGAACCTTTACGTCCATGTCTATTAATCAAATTTACCTCTCACTCGAAAGTTTTTTTTTTTTTGTTGAGAAACAAAATTTCAAAGTGAATATATTTTTGAAAACTATAGATGTACATATGTATCAACTTGAAAAAAATTCACAATTTTTTTCAAATATAATCACCCATATTCTGCAACTCGTATTTATGACTCGTATTCGACTACAGTCGTATGTTGTTATTCCAAGTGTCGTAGACTCGACTTCACTCGTATTAGTATTGAGAAACGCACAACATCGCATACGACTTTTCATATTTTATCATTATTCCGAATCTCGTATTTATTTGAATATACATAAGTCGTATCTGTGTCGTTTATTCCTCGTGGAAAATTTTTTGAACAAGATAATTTTTTACTTGTTCAATATAACTTATTCACTTTTTTTCAAATACAAATGCCATGGCATGATCCAGTGTATCTCGTATCAACCATAATTGCACTTAAAAGACTGCTTCAAGTAAAAAAGATTTAAAAGTAGTAAAAAGACGGCAGTATTTTAACTGCAACCAAAAAATGACTTCAAGATTGCATTCTTTTTAAAGAAATTTTAAAAGAATTCAATGCATTCAAGCTGTCTTTAGTATTACATTCCCTTAACTTTTGACGGCCTTAACTCTTAGGGCCGCAGCCAGCATCTTACTGGGTTGATGGTAGTTTGTACAGATACAAAGTGTAAGTGAACTAGTGAACGAAATTAAGAGCGGTATAAAACACTACTTTTACTTAGCTAAATTTTGTTGTTGCATTTTGAAAGTGCATTTTGGTGGTCTTAGCACCTAAAGGTTAATGGGTTGTAACGTGCAGATATACAAATTTGTAAAGCGGTGTAAAATACTTTAACTTCCTATTTTTTTTTTTGCATTTTGAAAGTGCATTATTAGTGGTTAAAGGGTACCGTTGTATCGCTGCACTAATGCGATCGCTATATATATGTTATCCTCGGAAAAAATAATCAGATGGAACTCGTATTTTATGAAATACTGTTTTTATTAACAAAAATACTGTTGTACCTACTGGATCCTCCTCCTCCGCCACCGGTCTCCTTCTTCATTTCCTGCTTCTCTACTTTGGGAGTCTGTCCCTTGACCGGCATGGGCTAAAGAGCCATGCACTTTGGCAGTCGTAAAGTAGACACGTGGCAAATTTATTATGGAAAAATATTCAACGTGTTTTAATCGTTAAAAAATCGATTACCGTGACGATGAGAAAGTTACGTGAAATTTTTGGGAGAAACAACGTGCTAACAAAACGCACTATTTATCGTGTAGGGAATGATTTCGAACAAAGAGGGTCTGTAGGTGATAGGCCCAAGCATGGACCCCAACGTACTGCAAGATCGGCTGAAAAAATTACTGCTGCTCAAGGAAGTGTTAAACACAATTCATCAACCTCAATTCGACGCCGCGCCGGCCGTCCTGAGCACGGCTTGGTCTTCAAAGAACAACTTTGGTCACAATTTTTCACAAGGATTTGCATTTGTTTCCATTTAAGACCATTTACGCCGCCGTACATATGCCAATAGGATGTTACAGCTAGCCCATGACAACCCCGATTTTCATGAAAAAAATCATAATGAGTGACGAGGCACTTTTTCATTTGAATGGATATGTGAATAAACAGAAGAGTCGGTTCTGGGCAATGGAAAACCTTCAAATTATTCATCAGTCACTTTTGCATCCATTAAAAGTTACAGTCTGGTGTGCAATTTGGTCAGGAGGAATCATTGGACCTTACTTCTTTGAAAATGAAAACGGCGTAACGGTAACTGTGAATGGGGAGCGATATCGTGATATGATTGAAAACTTTTTAACGCCACAACTGCATGCCTTGGGCTTGATTAACATGTGGTATCAACTCTGTGCCACATCGCATACAGCCAGTATTACAATGGAATTACTGCGAGACCTCTTCCCACAACAAGTTTTTTCAAGAAATGGTGATGTTGATTGATCTCCACAGTCGCCTGATTTCACAGTACACATATTGAAGGTAATATCATTAGCGTTTTCATTTTTGTTCAGTTCTGCGCATCCATCAAAATCAGTGAAAAATGGCGACTCTACGTGACCCCGACTAGTTAAACATCAAAATTTGTTGTGTGTTATGTGTTCATTTGTAACTTATTTATTCACAAACACAATTGTTTCAAGCTTTTTAGTGTTTATTAACATTTTTTTAGTGTTATTTAAATTATCCTTTTGTGTTTGTTTTCTACGTTGTTGTTGTAATACAGTAGAAGAGGTCACGTAAGGCTGCCATCTTGAATTTCTTTGACAGTTCTCATTTCGGACCACATGCGCAAGATAATACCTTAGATATGTGTACTGTGGCCTGATTTGACTGCTCCGGACTTCTTTTTGTGGGGATATCCGAAAAGCAAGGTTTATGCAAACAAACCAGAAACGTTGGTGCAACTCAAACAAAATATTCGTGATGAAATTAATGAAATACCGCGTGAAATGTGTGAGAATGTAATGAAAAATGTGCTCAAAAGGGCTCGCATTTGTGAGACTAATAGAGGCGGACACTTACCTGATATTGTATTCCATACATAATTGTCGACATTGAATAAAGCATTTAGCAATATAAGATCCATTCCCTTTCATTATAAACAAACAAAGTAGTATACCTTCCCGGTGGACACCCTATACAAAAAACTGCATGTTGGCTACTTTTTAGGCAAATTTATGAACAAAGGGGGGAAACAGCACAATTTATTTTATTTATGTGATGACAGTTTTGTTATTTGACAATTTTCTATAAGCAACGATAGACGTTGTTTTTAAATCTTCTCGTATCCAACGTATACGACCTTAAGAATATCGATTTTGATACGAGACGAGTTCGAGTTCGAGTTCGACTACGAGTACGAGACAAAAAACGACTTTCAGAATATGGGTGATTGACTTTAAAATTTAATTCTTCAAAAACTTTTCACAAAAATAAATTGGAATATTAGCTTTCAAAAACATTTACTGTTTTTGTCGTATGACGCATGGCTCACGAGGTATTTGGTAAAATGTGTTTTCCAAAGATGGTGGCTCCTGCCCCCCGTCCCACCAACTTAAATATATACAATTGGAGGTCACCCCCGATCATATTCCATCAAGAAAATCAGTTCAGAAATAAATTGCATTATGAGCCAACTATTTTTGCTCTGGCTCTTAGACTAAAAGCTAAACAAGATTTTTTCCTTCAAAACTAAACATAAAAAGGAGTCGACAAAATCTAAATAATGCGTTTTTCAAAATGCCGGCCAAATTCAAACATTTTTCAGTCCAGTAAACTGAAATGTAATTTAGTCTCGATCTCGATATACCTCACGATTTCACGAACCAAACCACGAAATCCCGTTTGAGTTTCAAATACATACTTTTGTAAATGCACATCTGTTTATTTTAAACTACCTTTTGCCTGCACAAAAACTAAACGGGCGTTTATAGTGAAGATAAATAAATTTGAATTGTTTTTTTTGTTGACCTATTTCAGTCGCCATCACTACACCTTGTGCACTTCGTCCTTCTGAGTATGGATCTGTGTGCGTCTGCAATGCCACTTATTGTGATTTCCTGGATCCAGTTAGTCCTACAGGTGATGATGGCTTTGTACTAACCTCGTCAAGCAAAGTAAGTTCATTATTATTTTGCCTTTATATATGTATATTGAGTGGCCTAAACCACGAACAAAAAAAAGGAAAACGCTAAATAATTGAGCTTGACATCATAATAGACACAGTACATTGTATTATAAAGCTTATAGAGTCAAATGGAGTGAATTTATTTTTGGAGGATTTCATTTTCAGTTGGGCTTACGTTTTTCCTCGAAATTAGGTCAGTTTTCTGACAAAACAATAACGGTAAAAGACTGGGTGGAGTTTAATGAAACAATAAACGAACCAAATGTTGAGCTGGTCCAAAGAGGAAATAGAGCAAATAAAATAACATCCATGAAAGCTAGAGGTTTGGAAGTCTACATTAATTAAATTTCAATTTGCAATTTAATGTGTTTATGTTTAAAATTTCAGCTTCAAAGCGAACAGTGACAATTAATATTGATCGAAGTAAAAAACATCAAAAAATTGTTGGGTTTGGAGGTGCATTTACTGGTGCAGTATCACACATTTTGAAGAATTTATCTCAAGAACTACAAGATGCAATATACAAGTGAGTAAACAATACCATAAAAATGTTTGATATATGTACTCGAACATATCTCAATATCTGCATTAGAGTTTATTCGATTACGTAATGTGGTTTAGTGGTTTCAACTTTCAAGTATGCTCAATTCACGTAAATCATCAAACATTTTCTCCCCGATTTATAGTCCACTATAAATATACCATTTGGTGCAGTGAACTAAGTCCCCGGGAACCAAGTCCACTTAGTTCTCATAGAAGATGCGAACTAAATTCCTCAAAAACTGAGTGGTTTTACTTCCCTTTAAATGTGGATTCAATTCCCACTTCCAAGTAAAAAAATCAATCGTATTAATAAAATAGAAATACTTTTAACAATTATTGCTGGATATGTAGGTTAAATTCAAAGTTTCGTGATTCTTTAAATGCAAAAGAAACTTTGCATACACCCAGCCCCACACCTACCCCAAATCCTGTTAATTCGCCGTAATACTTTGTCTTACATAAATACAGTGCTAGCACTCAGCATTACGGTGAATAAACAGTGAGGTATGTATGGGGTTCCATGCTGCCCCCTGAAACCCCCCTGCTTGGGCTAACTGTAGGATTTGGGGTAAGTGCGGAGCTGGGTATATGCAAAGCTTTCGCGCAATTTTGAATTTTTGTATTTTTATCGTTTGAAAGTTAGTTCCCTATTCATATTTCAAAATGTGTACTTAGACTTAGTTCTCATAAAGTAGTGGACTACTTTCTCACATTGTCCTCTTCGTTAAACAGGATTTAGTTCCCAATAAATGAGAACTAAGTCCCTCTTGGTTCTTGGGGATTTAGTTTAATTTAATTTAATTTAATTTAATTTAATTTAATTTAATTTAATTTAATTTAATTTAATTTAATTTAATTTAATTTAATTTAATTTAATTTAATTTAATTTAATTTAATTTAATTTAATTTAATTTAATTTAATTTAATTTAATTTAATTTAATTTAATTTAATTTAATTTAATTTAATTTAATTTAATTTAATAATTTAATTTAATTTAATTTAATTTAATTTAATTTAATTTAATTTAATTTAATTTAATTTAATTTAATTTAATTTAATTTAATTTAATTTAATTTAATTTAATTTAATTTAATTTAATTTAATTTAATTTAATTTAATTTAATTTAATTTAATTTAATTTAATTTAATTTAATTTAATTTAATTTAATTTAATTTAATTTAATTTAATTTAATTTAATTTAATTTAATTTAATTTAATTTAATTTAATTTAATTTAATTTAATTTAATTTAATTTAATTTAATTTAATTTAATTTAATTTAATTTAATTTAATTTAATTTAATTTAATTTAATTTAATTTAATTTAATTTAATTTAATTTAATTTAATTTAATTTAATTTAATTTAATTTAATTTAATTTAATTTAATTTAATTTAATTTAATTTAATTTAATTTAATTTAATTTAATTTAATTTAATTTAATTTAATTTAATTTAATTTAATTTAATTTAATTTAATTTAATTTAATTTAATTTAGTTTAATTTAATTTAATTTAATTTAATTTAATTTAATTAATTTAATTTAATTTAATTTAATTTAATTTAATTTAATTTAATTTAATTTAATTTAATTTAATTTAATTTGATTTAATTTTATTTGATTTTACATATTTTATTTTATTTTATTTTTTTTTATTTTGTATGTTTTTGTTTTCAGATCATACTTCTCAAAGACAGGAATCGGTTATACTATGATTCGTATGCCAATTGGAGGTTGTGACTTTGATTTGGAACCGTGGGCGTACAATGAACTACCAGAAGATGATGCAAACTTATCAAACTTCACTAAATTAAGTTTACTTGATGAGATAAAGGTAAGTACAGTTTTCAATTTTAAATTTAATTAAATTATTTAATTTGTAAAATATTTTAAATTGAATAACAGATTAAGCAAATTGAGCGGCTAAAATCCGTTGCAAATATTAAAGATATAAAAATTATGGGAACTGCCTGGAGCCCACCGAAATGGATGAAAACTGTATACTCTTGGACTGGGCTTAACTTCCTTAAGGAGATATACTATCAAACCTGGGCTGATTACCATTTAAGGTTAGTCGCTGTCTCTGTTTAAAAGAAATAATACCAAAGGCAATACCTCGACTTCAAAATTTGAAGTTTTGTTGCTGAAATCAAAATGTTTAATTTTTAATTGAGAAAACATTGTCTACTTTTCATACATTTTCACATTGCATTTTGTGGACTGCAACACATAAAGATTCATCGAACTAATGGAAGCTAAAAATATGCCAATTTGGGCCATCACCACCGGCAATGAGCCATTGAATGGTGTTATCGGTTGGATGTTTGTACACTTCATGAGTCTTGGATGGACACCAAGCAGTCAAGTAAGTATTGTAAATTAAAATACTTATGTAAGTCTTGTACAAATTGTCTTTTCTCATTAAATTTCAAGGCAGTGTGGGTAGCAGATAATTTAGGACCAACCATAAGAAATTCAAAATTCAAAGATGTCAAAATTTTCAGCATGGATGATCAGAGGTACTCGTTCGCGTTTTGGTTCCGATCGGTAAGACAAATGGCTTAATCTTTTTTTTTAACATTCAATATTGACAGAATTAATTTTTAAATTGAAAAAAATTATTTAAGATGAATGAGACCAGAAAAGAATCTCTTACGTATTTGGATGGATTGGCAGTGCATTGGTATTTCGATGAGTATTTTGGGCCAAGTTTGATTGATGGAGCTCATGAACTTATGCCCGACAAGTTGATTTTCAATACGGAATCTTCTTTGGGCGATAAGCCCACTGATAAACACAAACTTATGTTAGGCTCATGGGAACGAGCAGAAAAGTATGCACGTTCTTATTTGGAAGATCTTCAACATTCTTTTAATGGATACATCGATTGGAATATGATTTTGAACGAACAAGGTGGACCAAATTACGTTGATAATTTTGTGGATACTGCAATTGTTGTGAATGTTACAAGTAAGTTTTTAATATTTTTAATGACATATGAATCATTGCATTCTCTTGGACACATCAAAAAAAAAGCAATGAATTTTGTTTTTAATATTTTTTGTAGTTTGTGGTGCAAAAAATATTAAAAACAAAATTCATTGCTATTTTTTTGGTAGTTTGGGGTAGTAGTACCTCATGGTTAGTGCGTAGGACTGTCATGCCGTAGGTGTGGGTTCGAACCCCAGCCGTGCCACATAAAAACAAATGTTTTATCCGAGGTACTGCCTCTTGCGAGGAACTGACAAGACCTCCAAGAATATACTTGTCATGTAATAGTGCTTCTTATCTAGCCGTTTGGACTCGACAAAAAACTGTAGGTCCCCTCCATTCCTGCCAACAACACGCACGCAGGAATGGTTGAGAATTGTAATCCACTAGGCCTAGTAAAAACCTGGTAGGACTGAAAGAGACACACCATTTTTATATTTTTAGAAAACGATAAAAAATAAATTTGTCAAAAACGCTCTCAAAAGTGGGCGGGGTAGACATTTTGCATCACTTTTTGTTCTTAACCTTTTATTAAGGCAATTCGTTTCGTTTTCATAGAAATAAGTCAAGGAAAGACTTTTTTTCTCAAAAACGCCCCCAAAAGTAGGCGTGGCAAACAGTTTTGAGTGAAAGAGTTTTAACTCTTTCTAAACTGTACATCAATTTTCAATGATTTGATGAACTTTTTTAAATAGTGGGCGTGTCAGTGGGCGGAAATTTTCTTTGATGATGTCTTATGCTATTCATTATCATTCCTGAAAATTTCGTCTTAATCGGTTAGCTGCCTCAGATTTTACAGAATTGAGACCACCTCTCCATACATCTTGAAACACTGTGTGCCACCACGCTGCCTAACAGTGGTCCGTTTGTTAAATTTTGGTAACAAAAATCATTTCGCACACCAATTCTTGAAACATATCAATATAATTTGCTACACTAAATGATTTGGGGATAATATATTCTGCGTATTTTCTTTCTACTTCAAACAGGGGCTGGTCAGAACATTTACCAATATTTCAAAATCTAAAAAAAAAGGACTGTTGCAGTCAGGAAATGAGTCAAGTTTATGTATTTACCTTCATAAAAAATGACTCCAATACTGATGTGCACAAAATTTTAAAATCATAGTCCAAAATACTGAGCAATATACAATACTGAGCAATAAAAATTAGTTCTAATCCCTTGGGAACATTGCTCAACATTTCTTGACGATCTTTTTTAAATGGTTTGCAAATTTGTATTGAAGTCATTTTTATATGAAAGTATACATTCAAGCACAAATATTAGGATATTTCAAACATAAACTTGACTCAGTTCCTGAAGTTCGACAATACTTTTTTTTTAATTTTGGACCATGTTCTGACCAAAATTGTGAAGCGCCTGTTTGAAGTAGGAAACAAAATTCAGCATCCTCAAATCATTAAGTGCAGCAAATTTCATTATTTTGTATCAAGCATTGGCGTGGGAAATAGTTTTGTCGTAAAAACTCAACAATCAGACCACTGTGGGGGGCAGTATCCATTATGCCAAGAAAATGCCAAAATCTATACAGTAAAAAAGAAACAAAAACAAAAAAACATTTGTATTTTTGTTTTTAACCAAATGAAACACGTGGGTTTAATATAATTGTTTACGATCAAAATAAACCAATTTTTATTACCCTGGAACAAAAATGCAAGTGCTTTTTATATTTATATTCAAAAAAAAATTCATTCTTTCAACGAGTGGCTACACAAAATGCTCAGTAAAGCTAATCGCAACTTAAAACAATGAATAAGTGCAGATAGTTTAGACGGCGTTTCAAAATCTATTCAAGAAATTATATTTCTTAAACAAAAATTTAAAAAAAGTATATTTTGATACAAAAAACAGCTAATTTTAATTTTAGTATCAAAGTGAAGTCAACGAATGTAATCTTTTAACTGAATTCAATTAATGAATAATTGTAAGGACTGCATTCATAAAAGATTGCACCCTTTGACAACTCTGGTCAATATTACCTATCTTGTAAAAACAAGCCAGAAAAGGGCTTTCATTTTTTGCAATGACCAAAAGAATGAATTTTTTCATTATGTTGCCAGTATTTTGACAGAGATCACTGCCAGAATAAATACATATCTATCATACGGAATAATAAAAGTAGGACAAAAACGAATAGATTAGTCTCAATTTGATAGCATCACACAAGCTGTGAGGTGTTTGTTGCTACTTAATTTACTCAACCCTTTCGGGATGCAAAGCTATATTCTTTTGAACCGGATTTTGCAATCCTTCGAACATGTATTTATAAACCGCCATCAACATTTTTGTTATATAGGTAGCTCCTTGGTTTTGATACAACAGGGATCTGAGGCCGTGAATCTGAATTTATTAAACTATATTCCTGCATTTAATTTTTTTTAATTGGCGGCTCCATACCATAGTTATAGGACATTTTGCGCTAGCTTGAGTACAAGAGTGGCCTATCTGATCAGTTATAACGGTATTTTGGAAAATCATTAATCATTGATTATGTTGAGAATAAAAATCAAAGCTATATTTCTTTATTTTAAAACGGCAAGTGTTTGACATTTTTGTATACAACAATTGTTTGAAAATAGTTTGTTCCTTATTTTTGCTCTACTGAAAATAATGAAAAATGCCAACTACGCGAAAGCTTCTTCAAAGTTTTACTTATCAACATAGTACATAATAGTTTTATTTTATTTTATTTTATTTTATTTTATTTTATTTTATTTTATTTTATTTTATTTTATTTTATTTTATTTTATTTTATTTTATTTTATTTTATTTTATTTTATTTTATTTTATTTTATTTTATTTTATTTTATTTTATTTTATTTTATTTTATTTTATTTTATTTTATTTTATTTTATTTTATTTTATTTTATTTTATTTTTTTTTTATTTTATTTTATTTTATTTTATTTGATTTGATTTGATTTTATTTTATTTTATTTTATTTTATTTTATTTTATTTTGTTTAATTTAATTTAATTTAATTTAATTTTATTTTATTTTATTTTATTTTATTTTATTTTATTTTATTTTATTTTATTTTATTTTATTTTATTTTATTTTATTTTATTTTATTTTATTTTATTAAAATAAAAAGTTAATGAACAATTTAAGAATATGCAGGGTGTCTCACAGTCACCGCCGCGCAGCTCCGGCCGCAGGGAAAACTATGATTTCATGAGATCACTTTAAGCCGAAAAACTTAAGAGGTAATTTTCTCGTGTTTGCTTCGTTTGGAAGTTATAACGGTTCTTATGATTTAAGTGCCAGTTTCATGTCATGTTTATGACTATAAACTTAAAAATGTATGTTCTACTTAAGCCCTTATGTGCTACTTGTTCCACTGCTATAACTGTCACATAAGCACTTACATACATAGGTACATCTACATTATATGTATATTTCTGTTTCAGCAAATGGGCCTCAACAGTTTTAAAAAGTTGGAAATATGCTTTACAGTCCAGTAACCATATACATTAGACCTTGCGTCAGGTCCGGTAGTTCTCAGTTTTTGCTGAGTTGTTTATGATGTTGGCCTATTAATAAATCCGATTTTTCAACCTCGAGCGCCGAACGCAGCATTGGTAAAAATCCAAAAAAACGCGAATTTTTCGCGGTTTTTTCACTTATTGGCCATTTTAACCATTACGCCTTAATTTCCGAATAAAACATTGCTCTACGATTTCAACCTTACTAAATTTGCTTCAGCTTGAGTCTAAAGCCGGTTCTGTAGACATAACAGTTTCCAAGAGACGGCTTTTCAAAATATAGCAATACAAAATTTAAAACCACAAGTAGTATATAAAACAGCATAATAACAAAAACATGGTCTTTGACATATGCTGCATCAAATCAATAGAGCGTGTAGATTGGGCCAAAAGAAGAAAACAATAGTACTGGATGGGGGGGTATATATCCCCCCGTTTAGGTGGGAGGGGCAATTTTAAGAAAAGTTGACTATAAATTGAAAAATAACTTTAAAAAAACAATGGTAATACCTGGACGAAAATCCTTATACTCATCTCAACGCCAGAAATCCATTCTTTAATTTTCTCTTTAAATAAAGTCTTTTTAGTTGATAGTTTTTGAAAAATTCACTTTCAAGCTCAAAATTTTGAGAAAAAGACGATTTTTTTTTTGTTAATCTATTTTGTTTTTATGGTACAATTTTTGTTTTTGATTTTTAATGCCCATATTAATTTTTAGTTAAAAACTGAAAACCAAATGTTAAAATGACTTCTAGTTTTTGAGAAAACTGGAATAAACATGATCAACTTTACTGTTTTTATTCGTGTTTTTTTTTCTTTCCCACAGGGTGACGTGAAATAACGCCAATCGAAATAAAGCCGAAATTAAAAAAATTGGTCTTATTACGTTTTCAAAAACGAAATAGGACCAAATTTAAAATTTGGTTTTATTTCATTAATGAAACCGAAATAAGACCAATTTGGCTTTATTTCGTTTTCAACTTATTTCATATTTTCAAACAATTCTGCCGAAACTGAAATTTTGTTTCCTGACATAAGGAGAGTATTGAAAAGAAGTGTATCGGTAGAATAAATTCGAAGTTTCCAGATTATTTCAATGCAAAAGAAACTTTGCATACACTTACCTCGCACCCACCCCAAATCCTATAGTGAGCCCAAGCAGGGGGGTTGCAGGGGGGCAGCATGCCCCCCCATACATACCTCACTGTTTATTCGCGTATTTTTAAGTTTCACAAACCTAATAAATCCTCTCCTTTATTTGGTTTGTGAAATTTTAAAATTCACGAATAAACAGTGAGGTATGTATGGGGGGGCATGCTGCCCCCCTGCAACCCCCCTGCTTGGGCTCGATATAGGATTTGGAGTGAGTGCGAGGTTGGGTGAATGCAAAATTTCTTTTGCATTTAAAGAATCTGTATTTTATGAAACTTTGAATAATATAGACGAAATAACGATTCTCAAGAAATATTTGGCCTTAATTCTGTTTTCGCATTGCAATAAAGCCAAAAAACTGCTTGCTATAGATTTGGTTTGATTTCGGTTATTTTTTTGGTGTTATTTCCATCGGGCATAAGAAATAACACCAATTTGGCGTTATTTCGTTTTTGAGATGGAAATAAGGCCAAATTCAAAATTTGGCTATATTTCGTTTGGTGTTATTTCACGTCACCTTCCCACAGCACGGGGTTCATATACTACTTGTTATTGTTAATTTCTTATTGCTCACATTGAAAGGCTGTATTTTTGAAAGTATTGTGTTTACAGAGACCCATTTCAGCTCAAATTGAAGCCCATTTAATTATTTTGAAATGGCAGAGCAAAGTTATAATCGAAAACCAGGCCTTATAGGTTAAAATAGCCAATAACTGAAAAAACCGCGAAAATATCTTGGTTTTTTGCATTTCTCACAAAATTGCGTTCGGCGCTCGAGGTCGAAAACTTGGATTATTGGTGAGGCCAACATCATAACCAACTCATCTAAAAATCAGAGCTACCGCATCTGAGGAAGAGCCCTCCCACCCCGAAGAAAAAGGATACTAGACTGAAAACAGTGGAGTTGATCATGTTAATTTCAGTTTTCTCAAAAACTAGAAGTCATTTTAGCCTTTGGTTTTCAGTTTTTAACTAAGAATTAATAAGGGCATTGAAAATCAAAATCAAAACTAGTACTTAATACCATAAAAAAAAAAAAAAAATAGATTAACAAAAAATAATCGTCTTTTTCTCAAAATTTTGAGGTTGAAAGTAAATTTTTCAAAAACTATCAACTAAAAAGACTTTATTTAAAAATAAAATTAAATAATGGATTTCTGGCTTTAAGATGAGCAATGGATTTTCGTCCAGATATTACCATTGTTTTTTTAAAGTTATTTTTCTATTTGAAGTCAACTTTTCTTAAAATTGCCCCTCCCGCCTCAACGGGAGGATATATACCCCCCCCATCCAGTACTATTGTTTTCTTCTTTTGGCCCAATCTACACGCTCTATTGATTTGATGCAGCATATGTCAAAGACCATGTTTTTGTTATTATGCTGTTTTATATACTACTTGTTAGTAAGGGTGAAATCGTAGAGCAATGTTTTATTCGGAAATTAAGGCGTAATGGTTAAAATGGCCAATAAGTGAAAAAACCGCGTAAAATTCGCGTTTTTTTGGATTTTTACCAATGTTGCGTTCGGCGCTCGAGGTCGAAAAATTGGATTTATTACTAAGCCAACATCATAAACAACTCAGCAAAAAATCAGAACTACCGGACCTGACGCAAGGTCTCAGTCCTATGAAACTACAAGGTTACTGGACTATTATGAAAATAAATAAAATAAAATTTCACATTAGGCAAGGTATAGAAAACCAGTTTGTATGCAATAATGAAAACATTTTAATGTTTAACTTTTTGGAGCCTGGAGACAGTGCAACGTAAGAGAAAGTTTATAAATACGTATCTACGATTAAAAATTTACTTTTCCTCAATGAATGCTTATGTTCAGGGTTTTTCGCATATCGTTGGCTTTTTATCAAAACCTTGTAAGTCCAATTTCCAAAATTGCCTAGGAGACAAAAAAAAAATAGTTTTGAAAGGTAATGAAATGGAATTTTTAGATCGTAAATGTTTCGAAGATTAGTAGATAGATCCTAAAGAAACCATACAATACAGTAACGAGATATTGGATATTTGAATTCAATGTTCTGTTTTGATCTGAAATACATCAACATGTCATCTTAGCACTAAAGAGGTTTTGACAGAAAGCCGACGATATACAAACCTAACCTACGCTTTAAATAATATTAAACAAATACACTCGTATGTAATATACTTATATTATTAGTGATATTAACTACCTGAAAAGTACAAAAGTCCTTTTCTTCTGCTTGACTATGAAACGAAATATGATCACAGACTTATAGCCTATTGAATAGACCTTTTAAAAAGGAACAATTACGTGCAAGGGTTTTTATTATTGAATATGTTTGTTTGGCCCATAAGCATGCTTAAAACCAAAAATGCTACTAAAATTCACCCATGCGTTTCTGAGAGAATGGTCACACTGGCCACTTTTCAGTATTTTTGGTATAACTCGAAAACTAAGCCGAATTTGAAAATTTTACATATAATACTTTTTGTTCAAAATTAAATTTTGTATTGGAATGGATAGTTCAAAAAATTTTAGGAAAAAATTTAAGCAGGAAAAGTTAACAAAAACCAACATAAAAAAAATTGAAAAATCTAAGATTTTAAAATTTTTTTCTAAATTACGCATAACTTTTTCGGAGCAAATATACGCTCAAGACGTTCATAAACAAAGTAAACTGGAGCCTTACGGCTTTAATATGGCATGTTAAAAAAGCCATATTATTTAAAAATTGACAGAGATATAACCATTCAAACTTTACCATTTCTTATCATTTTCCGCACTTTTTGCCCGAAAGCCTATTTTTTTGGTACTTTATGACAAATTTAACGTTCCTAGCACCTAGTACCAAATCTTATGTTAATCGGAATAGCCGTTCGGTCTGAAGGTCTGAACGCATTTAAAAACAGCCGAAAAATGAAATTGCGAACTTACATCCTATTTATAAATTCTCTATAGTTCTAATGTCATATTAAATCAAAAATTTAGATTTCGAACATTTTTACGAATGTGAAATTTGCCATATTGTACCGAAAAAGGGACTTTCGGGCCAAAACTGAGAAAAATTATAAGAAATGATAAGGTTTGAATGGGAATATCTCCGTCAATTTTGAACAAATATTAATTTTTGAACATGCCATATTAAGGCCTTTAGTCTCTACTTTGTTTTGTCTTTGCATGTCTTGACCCTATCTTTGCTTCAAAAAAAGTTATGCACAATTTATTAAAAAATTTAGATATCCTTGATTTTGTGATTTTTTTAAAGTTGGTTTTTGTTATTTTTTCCTGCTTAAATTTTTTCGTAAAATTTTTTGAACTATCCATTCCAATACAAAATTTAATTTTGAACAAAAAGTATTATATGTAAAATTTTCAAATTCGGCTTAACTTTCGAGTTATACCAAAAATACTGAAAAGTGGCCAGTGTGACCATTCTCTCAGAAACGCATGGGTGAATTTAGTAGCATTTTTGGTTTTAAGTATGCTTATGGGCCAAACAAACATATTCAATAATAAAAACCTTTGCACGTAATTGTTCCTTTATACCTCTCATTTTCCGGTCTATTCAATAGGCTATTATGTATGTTGCCGTGTTAAGAAAAAAAAAAGTTTCTGACTTTTTGGCTATTTTGAGTAAGGGCCCGTTTTGTCATCTTTGATATGTTAGCTTTTATATTCTTTGAAAATAAAAGCCACAACTTGCTTTTGTAATGGATTAAAACGCTTAAGAAAAATGACGTTCGATCAAACAACCATGCTATTTTTATTTATTTATTTTTAGTTAGCTAAGTTAGTTTAAGAAAATAAAATGCACGCCTGGATCGCACGTACTTGCTCTTATGTTCAAGTTGTGTATGACTAAAAAGCTTTAAAAAATATTCAAGTAATTATAGAAAAAGTATAAAAAGCATTTAAATCGTTCTTTTAATTGCATAAACAGTCTGATAAATAACTTAGAGCTAAAAGCACAGTATGCCATTTGATTACTTAAAAAAATATGAATATATGCAAACAAAAAATTTAAAATCGTTGGAGCCGTTTTCCTAAAAATTAATTTTTTTTGGTATGCCAATTTTGAGTATAATATATTCATATACAATTAAAACGGAAATCTCAAAACAATTCATCAACCTGTTTTTAAAATATTGAATTTTCAAAAAAAGAAATTTTAATATTTTTTTAAAAATCTAAAGTTTATTTTTTTTTTCAATTTTGGTATGCAATATTATTTATATTCTAACAAAGCTTTTGCGTAAAAAATTATATTAAAATCAAATGAGCGGTTAATGAGAAAACTAAAAATAAAAAAACAGTTATATGGGAGGAACCGTTAATAAATGTTTTTAGTGATTTTTTTTCTTACTAGAAGGTACATAATATCTACAATAATACACTGACTGTTTTTTATCAAAATCGTTGGAGCCGTTTTTGAGATAAATAAGCTTTTCCTTAACGGTTGTATTGCAAGTAAAAAAAATTTCAATTTCCCCTCTGGAGAGTTACAAAGAAAATCGCTTCAGTGGTTTAGGCTGTAGGTTGAGGTACGAACAGACAGACAGACAGACAGACAGGACAGAATTGTTCCACCCACTTTTTTCGTGTTCTCTATCATCGTAATGTCATGTTTGATTGTTATCTCGAAATTTTTTTTTTGCATGAATCTTAAACTTGCCCTATAGTACCTGTGTATATCGCAAGTAAAAAAGTGACAACGATACAAGCATTTGTATATCTGATAAATAATCTAAGCAAATAAAAAATGATTTACTTGTAAATACGACAGAAAAAAATACATCAACATAAAAAGATGGAGAAAAAAATATAAAAAGACGTTTAACTCGAAATGTCAAAAAAATACAGATACGTTTTGTCTTGTTGCTACGATATAATGAATAATGGGCCTTGGAGAAATATGTACATATATGTACTTTTACATAAAAGCAAATTTTTCCAAAAATGAGTATGTATTTCTATTACAACCGTTCTTCCATAATTGTATTTCATTTTAATCTTTACCAGTTTACGGTAATGCAATCGTTTACTCGTTCCCTATTTCTCAGCCCCGGATCTATGGGGGGGGGGGCAAACCGGGGCCTGTGCCCCGGGTAGAAGCTTACAGGGGTGCCAAATCTATGTGACTGAAAAAACTGATAATTGCGACACTTAATGATATAAAATGAATTGAGATGCGGCAATGGAATATCAAATTGTATTTCTCCGTCAACCTTAAGCAGTTTTTCTATTATTTTTTTTTTATTTAAGATAATTTAAAATTAAAAATTAAAGAAAGAAAAGAGCTATAGTACATTGTCAAAAGTTTTTCTGATGTTTTTTAACAATAGTTTTTTGCATTATGTAAGCGTATTTTTACAAAACTTCCCCTCCTCCCTTAACTGTAGGAGATCCTCCTTCTTCAATAATAAAACATTTGAACTGTGTCCCTCTACAAGCGTCGCACCACGCCGCCGTACCAATCCAAGTCTTGCCTAAAGAATTTTTTGCTGGATACTGACAACTTTATTACACTGTATTATAGATCTTTTTTAATTCACAAAAAATCTAAATACCCAAAAAAAATGTAGGAAATCAGGTGCTCTAAAAAAACCATTTAGTAAAAATGTTTTCGTTCAGGCGAACAAAAATTGAGATACATAAACGCTGAAGACCATTTTTACAATTTTCGACGACAATTTTTCATGATGTCGATAATTTTTGGAAACAAAAAATTGAAAAGATATTTTAACTTACAAAATCAAATACAAATTTTTACTCCCCGAGAAAATTGGATTTCCGTTTTCAACACCCTTTTTCAAAATGGCGGATAACACAAAATTTCCCACCAGCCAGAGATTGCTCTCACGCGTATCAAAGAACCAGCTAATCTTAAATTACTTGTGTTTTGACGTTGCTTAGCTCTCGAACTATTAACGTTTGAAATTGTGTGTGTCAATTGCGTTGAAATCGTTCAAAGAACAACAAAGTTATAATATGTTAACATTTTTTGAAAAATCCTGTTGTGAAATATTTTTTTCTGTACATTTCATTGCAATCTCTCAAAAAAGAACGAAGTTGAAAAACGTTGACATATTTTAGAAACATCCTATTTTGAAAATATTTTATTCTGCTATAACTCTGTCTCAGCTATCACTTCTGTCAATTTCATTGAAATCGCTTAAGGAACAACGAAGTCCCGAGGATTTAAAAACTTTTTTCGGAACTTTGTGCTTCGATACTATATTTTGCTTAACTTTGGCTTTTCGAAATTGTGTCCTGTCGTAAATTTACATTTTTCTTTCTTCGGTTTAGGGAATGGATCTTCAATAGTTCTCCCATGATAAATTCGGGAACGAACCATATTTTACAGATCCTTGCAGATTTGATTCGAATGAAAACGAATTTTATTAGGAACCAAAAAATAAGATTCGTGATCGAATCAAAAATAAAATTCTATTGAATTGTTCACGACAGAACGAATCATATTTTATCGTTCTACGAACCTTGATTGTGTATCGTCTTTGCTTAGGCATTGTTAATTTTCTTATCTATAGTAAATAAGTTGCTGAATAGGTATGGGCTGAACATCCATTAAATAGTTTTATTCTCCCAGTGACAAACATATATGTGGTTTTTTTCATTTTTATCAAAAACGGCAAGGGCGCCAAAACCAAGTTTTGCCCCGGTTCGGAAAAATCGTAGATCCGGGGCTGCTATTTCTTAAACAAATTCTGTAAGCACATATTATTATGTACATGTATGTATATACAAAGGACAATCGGCAAAAATGTATGGAAGGTGGTCTAGTAACCAATAACAACGAGACGTATGTCGTTGGAAAGGTATTTTTATGCGCTACAAAAGTCACTATGGCGGCTTATTTAAAATCACTGTGTGAAAAAAGTTATTCGTTAACCCAGGTTTTGTTTTGGTACGTTTTACTGTCGAAAAAATTATAACAAACTGGTCTTACCAGTAATAATAAGATGTATGTCGTTGAAAAGGTATTTTTATGAACATAAATATTTACCATAACAACTTATTAAGAATCACTGTGTGGAAATAGTTATTCGCTGTTTTAGGGAATTTTGGCACAGATAAAATGTATGGAGCATGAGTAACAATTAGAGAATAACTTTTTTCACACAGTGATTTAAGTTAAGCTGCCGTATTGACTATTGTAGTACATAAAATTTTCTTTCCAACGACATACGTCCCGTTGTTATTGGTTGAACTTACTATCACACTTTTTGTCCATACTAAATAAAAATTATTTGTTTCACACTAAAATTAACCACAATATTTCATTAGTTTACGAATAACTTTTTTCACACAGTGATTTGAACTGAACTTATATGAAAGATATTGTAGGTAATGGAAATACCTTTCCAATGACCTGTATATTGTCGTTATTGGTTAGACCAGTTTTCATAAATTTTCCCCATACTAAATATGTTTTATTCATACTAGAATGCACCGGAACACAATCATAATTAGCGAATAACTTTTTTCACACAGTGAATTGAAGTAAGCCCCCATAGTAACTATTGCAGTACATAAAAATACCTTTCCGACGACATATGTCTCGTTGTTATTGGTCTTGTAGACCGTTTTGTCCTATTCTCCTTTGTATATAAAATTTTGCATATGGATTATAAAATGTATAAAGCCTTGTATACCACTAATTTAAGCTCCGGAACCAATAGGAGTGTTTTTGTTGATACATGTAAACTCCGAAAACTTGTTGAAAACGAATCTCTTCTTTTATTTATTGAAAAACTACTTGAAAAGCTTTTAAATTTTAGTAAAATTCTAATAAATTAGTTTTTGGGTTAAGATGATTTTTAAACTTTAAATGGTCGCAGAACATGTGGCTCCAGGGGCGTGGTGTGTAAGTGCATTGGCCTCATGGTTCATGGTTCGCTCCCAGATGACGGCAATGAGTTTTTCAATTAATACGAGCATAACCAGACTAAGCACCACTAAGGGAGTCTGATGATCGAGGTGACACTCGTGAAATAGTTATAACTCCAACATATAAATAGTATACTTGGTGGTAACCAAAAGGAGGACGTATATCATTTTATGGGAAGATGTCCTATTTTTGTTGAAACCAGAAGGAGTACATTTGGAAAGAATTTTTTAAACGTAACCGAAATTACTGATATTCTCAACGGACAGATGAATTGGGTGGTTTTGTACAGTTATATAAAAATAGCACTTTGCTATAGAAAACGAATTCTAGAAGAACTTTTTTAAGATCAAAATAATTAAAAACATTCTTTAAATTGTTTGTAAAGCATTATAATGTATTATTTGCCAACTGACAGACGGCGTTAGCCTGTTATATAATGGATAGTTTACAAATTTTGTATGTATTATACTTTATATGCAATAAAATCCTATGAAACTTGTGAATGAACATGGTGGTAACACACACAAGTTGTTGTTATGTTCATTCAAAATTATTCAACTAAAATTATTTCAGTTAGAAAAATGTGTGAAAATCGAAAATGCATAAACACAGTTATGAACTATAGAATGTCAATTAGGTATAGGTATCAAAGTTTTAACTATTTTGAATACTTACTAAAGACACATTGATATCACTTAGTGTGAACTTGACCCTTCTTTAAATACAATCCGGAAATTCACGAAGTCAGAATTATTTATTTCAATAGAAATAATTGTAATTTGAAACAAAACATTGACAAAAATACATTCATCTATAAAATGTTCTCTTTTCATAAATATATTCCCAGGTGGCGAGGAAATATACAAACAACCAATCTTCTACACCATTGGCCATTTTTCAAAATTCATTCCCGAAGGATCAATAAGGATTGATGCTGAACGTTCGAATATAAACATTGTGAACGTTGCATTTGAACGTCCCGATGGAACCATTACTTGTATTTTCTTCAATAGGTAAGTCATAAATTATAATTTTCGGCATACAAGAAAAGATACAACATAGTTAAATACGTACCTACCTCGCAACACCAACGACAAAATTGTTTATAATTTATGAGCGCGATACGTTGTTCTTGAAGCATCTTTAAGTACCTCCTCAGGAGAAATTTATATCCGAAATGGCTGACTTGGCTGAATTCATAAAACTTGCATAAAATCGTTGGTGGAATAAATTAATTGCTTTATTAGCCCACCGTGTATTGTCGTTCTTGGTTCCACCGCATCGCTGTCGGCCGTCATCGGGTCGTAGTCAAAAAATTGTCCGATCGTGTTGCGATGTATCTTAATCTTGTAGCAATTTCAATTGCAGAATAATACGTATTCCCATTTGAAAATTTTTCATTGGTTTAACCATTAATTTTCAGTGCGCAAGCTGAGGTTGTCGTTACTTTGGCCGATAGTATGCGAGGCAACATTGAGATCACTATTCCACCAAAATCGTTGCACACAATTGTGTATAATTAGGATACATATATGTGTGGAGGAGGAGGAGTCTATATGTGAAAGGGGCAGAGGATCATTAAGATGGTTATGCTGTGCATTAATTGAATTTATTTTTAAGACTTGCAACAAAGTAACCCTGGATGGATTTGGTTTTTGTATATCTAATGGTGATGGTTGCTTTCCGCTTGAAAAGTGAACATACTTTATGAACAGCTAAATTAGATTTAATTGGATCATAAAAATGTAAGTTTATTCACAGTGTATTTATAATATTCAATTAAAATTTTGATTTGCTATCTTATTTGTTGTGATTTAATTAATGTTAACAAAATTTATGGTTGCACGTTACTCAGAGTTTTGTATAGGTAAGTATCATAATCTTAGGTACTTGCATACATATATATCATCTTAAAGTTGGTATTATTTATCAATGTAATACGAATGTACGAATGCTTGACTCCTAGAAGAACTATTTAATAGTAAGCAGCTTTTTTATTGGTTTTACTATCAGTGCAAATGTCATAAAATACTATGCTTGAAGAGACACCTAGCTTAAAAGGAACTTCTGGATAACATCTGAAGTTAGTTACTCTGATAACAAGGATTTTCAAGATTAGTTGGGCCAGGCTTCGGAGGGAGATGGTTTTGGAAAAACCCTATATAGGCAAATGGCAGCTTTCACATCCCTGCATCAGCGAGTAAATGGCATCGGAATGAACGGCCTGCTGTCCTTGCCCTTAGCAAAAACCGGGCTCTCAGAGTTATGGGGTTGTACCATCAATTTAGCTTCACTAGCAAAAGTCTAGGTTAGGTATGAGACAAACACGAAAGCCTCAAATAATGATAAATAACCCTAAAATAGCAATAAGACCAGGAAAATCAATGGATAATGCCTTGAGATTAGGTACCTGGATCGCGGGAGCAGTTTATACCTCAGGTGCAAACTCAAAAGCTTTCTCACGCGATATAAGACGGTAGACAGATATTACCACAATTCAGGATATTCGATGGATAAGATCAGGTATGATGAAAAAAAGCGACATTTTTTTAACGGATGCGATAGAGTTATTGACTAAAGGCCTATAAGTGATCACCAGGCCGTAATCTTTATCAAAATCCACTTTCCAAAACATAAGCCTTGTATACACAACACATGCCTCAAACGATGAAGCTGGAGAACCTACCAAGGGAGAGTTTTTTGTGAGCGATCAGGAGAAAAGTTGAAACAGAAAAATAAATAAAACAGAAAAAGGAGATTACAACTCATGTCCCAGTAGTCCAGTCAAAAACCCGAATTCCATGCGCTTTCGTAATCCTGTCACTTGGACAATGTCAATGTTGCCACTTTTTTGGGAACATAATTTGTCTTATGTCAAAGGGTGTGACTGGTGGTTGGATGTTGTAGGAACTGGGGGCCTCGAGCTGTATCTTTTCATTCACATCAAGTGCTTACAATACCTCCAAGTTAGTAACCGCCGGATACTGGTCTTGGCCTTATGCCATGACCTGCTAAACTTGTAAGTGCGAATGTTGATCAAGGAAAGAATTGCACCATAAAACCCATGGCCCTACAGATGGGAGGTTAGTGCGTTGGGCTAATGATCCAACCACAATAAAAAAAAAACAATTGTTATGAGAGAGACGCGTGAAGCCTGGGATAACGATCCCCCTCAAATGGCAACCAGATCCGGAACGAAAATGGACTATGAATTACGAGAATGCACCTGGAATGCAAGGATCCTCTTTACGCCAGGTGCTACTCAAAAACTTGAATCTGTCCGCTCGCTATACAAATATTACCGCAATCCAGGAGATACGATGGATAAGATCAGGAATAACGAAAAGAAAAAAATGCAACATTATTACAGCTGTCATCAAAGGCTGCACATGTTAGGATGCGGATTCGTCGTGGGAAATCGACTCAGATCGAAAGTCATCGATTTTGAACCGATTAGCGACCGCCTGGCTGTGATCCGCATCAAAGCTACCTTCCAAAACATCAGCCTAATATGTGCACACGCCCCTACCGATGAAACTGAGGAGTCTAACAAGGAGGAATTTTACGACCTCCTGGACGGAGCCTATGGAGCCTGTCCGCAGCACGATGTCAAAATCGTGCTCGGAGTCGTGCTAAAGCCGGAAAGGAAAACATCTTTGGTGGATTAGTTGGACAGCAAAGCCTATACGAAACGACAACAGATATCGGCTTCCAACTAATCGACTTTGCTGCAGCTCATTATACGGTGATAATTAGCACTAGGTTCCCCAGGCGAAGGATACAAACAGCAACCTGGCAATCTCCAGATGGTCGAACTGCTAATCAAATCGACCACGTGCTGATTGGCGCAAAGTACGCATCGAACATCTTGGACGTGCGAACTTTCTGAGGTGCAAACGTGGACTCTGACCACTTTCTTGTTGTGACAAAGCTCAGAGCCTGACTCGACTGTCCAACGAAAAGAAAACGAAGACCGCCCAAAGGAAGAAATTCAACATTGCATACCTTAGCACATCTGAGAAAGCCAGAGACTACAGTGAGCAATTGACCGAGAAACTCTCTGCCGTACACCCAGCCACAAGCGTCAACAACCAGTGGAGCTAGTATCACGACATCACTAAGGAGACAGCCGAGACCACCATAGGCTATCAACCACCCAGAGAAAAGGACCTGTGGTATGACGATGAATGCGCGGTTTTGAAGCAGGAGACGGAAAATGCACGAATGCAAATTCTGCAACGGAAAACAAGAGGAGCAAGAGAGGAGTACCGTGAAAAGAGAAGGAAAGATAAAAAAACCCTGTGCAGAAAGAAAACGGCATCCACAGCCTCTCAGATCAAGTATCTCGAAGAGATACCCGCAGGACTGGCACGCAAGCTCTTCGAAACAGCGAAGGGAACCTAGTCACCGAAGCACAGGGGATTGTAGACCTGTTTAAGCAGCATTTCCAGCAACTGCTTAATGGGCATTATGTAGAGGAGGCGACAGGGGAACAAAGAAGCATGAGACCAGTCAATGAAGATCCAGTCCCAGCGCTCAGTACTGAAGAGGTTAAGAAAGCCATCCACAAGTTTAAGAGATCCTATGTCCGCAAGAACTACAGAGACATATCCCAGCTTAATTTTGTCTACAAGATATCCTATCCAATATACTATGTGAGCATCTAAAACCTTTCTGCAACACTATGTTTGGCACGTACCAGTGTGGCTTCAGGCCAGGCCGATCAACGATATATAGTCCGAATCTTCACATTGAGGCAAATCTTAGAAAAGACCAACGAATTTCAAGTCGAGACCCACCACCTATTCATCGATTTCAAAGCCGCATATGATAGCATAAGCCACCAAGAACTTCTATTGGCGATGCCGGAACACGGGATCCCGAAAAACTGATCCAGCTATGCCACATGACGTAACAAAATACGCAATGCAACGTGCAAATGGGTAACAGCTCAGCCGAGTTATTCCAGACGTGTACAGAGTTCAGACAAAGAGATGCGCTATCATGTGATTTCTTCAACCATAGTAGTCCTGGAGCAGATAGTGCGCAAGAGTGGTGTTAACATGGAAGGCACTATCTTCAACAGGTCTTCTCAACTGTTTGGCTATGCGGACGACATCGACATCATCGGCCGCTTCAAGAGAGCTGTACTTGAAGCATTCACAGCTATTGATGAACAGGCGAAATGCGTTGGTCTTGAAGTGAATGAGGACAAAACAAAGTATATGCTATCAACAAATAAAGCCTCATCTCTGATCTGTCCATTGCCTAGGACAAAACGTCACTGTTGGTAGCAGTAATTTCGAGGTAATCAAGGATTTCACCTACCTCGGAACAAACATCAATTCCACGAACGACACCTTAGTGGAAATCCGACGAAGAATTACCCTAGCGAACTGTTGCTACTTCGGTTTGGCCAAACAAATGGGTTCAAAACTCCTTGCTCGAAAGACAAAGTGCACGTTATACAAAACGCTAGTTTTACCAGTACGACGACGAGTGCTGAACGATAAGTACAAAAGGGGAATTGATACTGGGCACTTTCGAGAGAAAAAATTCTTCGGCCGATATTTGGTCCTATATGCGAAGAGGGCGATTGGAGGAGAAGATTCAATCGTGAACTGTAAGAGCTGTATCAAGATGTGGATGAAGTCAAGGGCCAAAACACGTTGACTATACTGGCTCGGCCACATCGAGCGAATGGACAACAACGCTCCAGCCAAGACATTCTTCGAATCCCAGCCCCAGGTTCGAGACGACCAGGAAGACCGAACCTTCGCTACAGGGACCAGGCGGTCACAGACGCAAGAGCGCTTGGTTTCGACGACTGGAGGAAGCGTGCGAGGAACTACAACCGATGGTAGACCCCAATACATCAGGCAGAGACTCTTCATGGATCGGGTACCGGTTAAGAAAGTAAGTAAAGGGTGGGACTTCCAATTTTTCGGTAATATTGCAATTATTAAATGATTGATGCCTTAAAAGATAGGTGTTGAGTATAGTATATCTAGCCCTACTAATTAGTTAATCATCATTTGAAATAACTAACCCATACCAACAATTTCCAAACGGCAAAGGTTAGATCTAAGAAGCTTGGTACCTACTTCTAAGGAAAATATGTTCGGTGAAATAGGCTGGCTGGGATTCGATTCCAGACCACCGCCGGCGCATTGTTAATTTTATAAACAAAAAATTATCACTACCCTTTGTGATGTGATCGGATCACTTTAAATAAGCGCTCATTTATAAAAAATAAGTAATCTTTTTCCCAGGATAACCATATGAACATCTGCACTTTACTTCAATTGAAGTAGATCTACTTCTTTTTTTCTTATTTTTTAAAAATCTACTTCCTACTTCGCACCATCACTGAAATATGGGAATCTACTTCATTTTAAAATTCTCTGTTTCAACCTACTTCAATTTTACAAAAAAAAGCCAAATCTACTTCCTTTTCCTTTATTTCATAGAATTCGTACTAAGTCCAGCCATATTGTGTTTTTACCATGCAAATTGTGGCGTTGTTTTGATTTTTTTCCTACTTTATGTAGATTTGAGACTAAAATTTCCTCCCGCATCATGTTTGGTAAGCACCCTTTTGAGCACAAATTGACTGGACTAAGTGGGGTTTCCTGTAAGGAGTAAACAATAGATTCGTAAAAAAAATTACACTTGAACCAGGTGTTGTCAGGTTACCGTCGAAAAAAAAACAATTAGTTTTATAATTTCAGCTATATTGAAATATATGTACATATAAGTATGTTAATATGAAGTCTGAGAGACTAACAATGTTTGTTTTAAGTTTTTTTTAGTTTATTTTAATTAAATTTAATCAAAATATGTACATATATACCTAGTCCAGGAGCCAAAACAAAAAAGCAAAAAGGGAGGTCCTTAATGCAATTTATTACTGAACTGATTTTCTTGATGGAATATGTTCAGGGGTGTCCCCAGAACATAAATCCAAGTTGGCGAGACTGGGGAGCGCAAGCGTCAGCCGCCATCTTGGAAAGCGCGTTTTATAAAATATCGCGTGAACCGTGTGTCGAACGAATATAATAGTAATTTTTTTTTGATATTTCTTAAATCAAGCTGTTTTCGTGAAAAGTTTTTAAGAAATAAAAATTTAAAAACTATATTTTTGAAAAAAAATATAAATTTTTTTTCAAGTTGATTGTTTTCAAAAATTCTTTGACTTTAAAATTAAACTTCTCAAAAACTTTTCGCAACAACAACATGACTTAGAAAAACAAATAAGAGAATGGAATATTAGCTTTTAAAAAAAATTACAATTATATTATATATATATGATAAAACGCGTTTTCCAAGATGGCGCTCGTGGGTCCCAGTCCCGCCAACTTGGATTTATATTCAGGGGACACCCCTGAACATATTCCATCAAGAAAATCAGTTCAGGAATAAATTGCAAGAAGAAAGTGGCCGGCTCTTGGCTTATAAATGTATGTATAAAAATGTACATTTTGAAATCTACTTCGATTTTTCTCAATCTACTTCACATTTTTCTTCAAAACTACTTCGGCTTTTTTTTCGTAAGTGGTAACGCTGATCTGCACAGTATATCTACTCTCATTTATGACATAACATGAAAACTCTCTTATGGCTATCACCCTTTATCACTTAAATGGAAACTCAGAAGTATTCATTACATTATCCTATTCGTGTTGTCATCATAAAAATTGAAGCGTGTTAGCACTTAGTAGCTAATCAAGAATGGCATGCATCCCTCTTATTCTTTTCTGAGTTCTTGAAAAAAAAAAAACCAAGCCACTCATTTCTGTCAGCAGTTTTGTATGCTCCTAGTTGTAAGTATATTCTATTTAGCTCCTAGAAGTCAATTACGTCAACTCACATCCCTAATTTGGATCTTAAACGATTGTGATTTACACGCCACCACCGACCGACTGCCATCGGCCGCTGCTATATGCACACATGTTCTGAAATAGAAGAATGTAATTCAGACTGACAGTTAAGTAAACATCGCGACTTAAAGGCGGTACTTCTATTTCAAGCATAAAATTGCGATCAAATTTCGAATGAAAAAGACACATCACTTTCGTTGCAATGCTGCTCTGTGTCGTTGATGTATAGTAAGTGTTGATAGGGTCTTTGGCGGAGAAACATTATCCGGATATAACCACTTAAGTGTGTCATGTTACAACACATTAGAAGCTGCAAGAGGATAAGATTAACAACAACTGCTTGATTTGTTTTGGTTAGTGATCCCCTTGGGTAAAGATGGTTTGGATGAATATAAATTCGTATATAAATAGTATAAAGAGATCTATACGCTCAATTAGATGGAAACATTAAGTTGAATGTTTTATTGAATACTTTTTTGTGCATTTTGAAAATTCTTTATTATACTACATAATAATATTTAATACAAGTCCTGTGGCTCAAAGCTCTAATTTAGCTACTGATGATCATGATATTGAAGATGTTAGGCAATGGCCAACTAATAGTTAAGGACAATAAATATTAATAATAATAATATTTAAGAGTCCAAAGAACTATTGAATATTGTTCTTCGAACTTTTGTATCCAAACCGAAGACCCAAACCATTACCTACCCTTCAGATATGAAAGTCTCAAAATTATAATAGTGTACTCCATTTATAGTGTCTAGAAGGTACACTCAATATAATATGAACTTCTAAATAATTCTGAAAACAAAAATCCAAAATCTTTCTAAGAATAATAAAGTAAAAATATTTTTTTTCGAATATAACAAAAATAAAAACAAAACAAAATTCATGACACGCTCAATTAAATTCGCTAAACAAATTACGCATAAATGAAGGAAATGAATGATCGCTTCATTTTCTCACTCGTGCGAGTGCAACGTCACTCTATATGAATGAATGAGTGCCTGAGTCCATGGTTGGATGCAAAATGCATTCAAGATTTCCGGGTGCACAATCTAAATATAGTGCAGGATCTCAGAAGGGAGTTGAATTACTTGTGTATAGTTTTTGTTGTTTGTTTTTTAGGAGGTAATGTGAAGGATCGTCGAAAATGATTTATTGGTTTCCGTTTCAATTCATCTTGTAGTTTTTATTTGGATATCAGAAAAGTTGTGTCGTTTTCGTTTTAAGTTTCTTTTTTTTTTGTCGATAATTATTTATTATGATGCATATTAATCTCAATTAAATAGACAACATTTTTGAATGTTCAACGATATGTTTGTTAACATAAACTATAACTATAGGATTGTGTAGAGAATAAAGTGAGAGATATTTTTCTCACCATGAGGGAAAATTAATCTATACATCTATACATATAAATAAACTTAGAGTGTATGTCGTTAATATTGAAATAATTTCAAGTTTTTGTTATTAGATGGTTGCTAAGAAACATAACTGCATCATTTAAAAAAAAAATCTATTACTGTCTGTTTGTCCACAGTAATCTTTATAACAGCAGAACAGGTTATAATGACACTTTACATATATGTTTATGTAGTGGACAACTCTGGGAGTAATCTAGGCTAATTTCAATTGTAAAATGTTAACGGTTTTTTTAAATATTAAAAAAATAATGAAATTAAGGGAACATTATGTGGAAACAAAAAATGTATATACAGGGTGTCCTGTAAATAATGGATAACCTTGCAACTGGTTATAGCAGGCTTTATGACCTTTCCAGAAAAAATATAAAAAAAATATTTTCCCAGTGGTTACTATGTTATGATGCTTTTTTCCAAAAGTTGTTAACAAGTACTACTTTCCTCAAATACGTGAACGCTACGACCATGGATGGACAATTTTTACTATTTTTTTATTTTTGTAATATTCTAGAATAACTGTTGTAATAGATAGGTTGTACAATTTAATAGTAGTTATTGCATTTTGTTTATTATAATTTTTTTAAATATTTTTTTCAGCACAAACATTTATTTTCAAAAAAGTTTGACCACCTCTAATATATTAAAATCGTATGAGAACATGAGTGGCCAGTTACTTAGAAAAGTTGTCTATTTAATGCACTTTCTAAAATGGTATAACAAAATAGCCAAGAAAATTTGTCAATCATCTAATAAAGTAGCTTTTAACATTTTCGCAAAATGTCTAATAAAATGTTACAATAACCTCCTAATTTTGGATTGGACAAATATTTTCTCTTTTAATGTGCAAGTATAAAACTCGATTTTACGTGTTGAAAGCCCAACTATTTGGCCACCATACTGAAAAACGAGTTCTAAAAAGTTTTCCGTGGCAACTTAAATTTTATTAGTCTTAGAAAAAAAACTTTGGTACAAATTTGTAGCAAATTTAATTCTCTTCAATTTATGTTACTACGCTTTTCACCATAAGGCTATAAATAAAAAAGTTATAATCAAAATTTGAACATTGAAAAAATTCATATGTTTTTGATTATAACTTTTTTATTTAGCGTAGCGTTCACGTTTGAGGAAAGTAGTACTTGTTAACAACTTTTGGAAAAAACATCATAACATAGTAACCACTGGGAAAATATTTTTTTTATATTTTTTTCTGGAAATGTCATAAAGCCTGCTATAACCAGTTGCAAGGTTATCCATTATTTACAGGACACCCTGTATAAAAAATAATTACAAACAAGTTAGTCCAGTCAACGAAGGAAAAATAAATGAAATAAATCATGCTCTCTGGGTTATTATTTAATGTGGTATGAAAACTACTTTTTTTTCGGAAACATTTATAGTCCAGTAACCTTGTAGTTTCATAGTACTGAGACCTTGCGTCAGGTCCGGTAGTTCTGATTTTTTGCTGAGTTGTTTATGATGTTGGCCTAGTATTAAACCTGATTTTTCGACCTCGAGCGCCGAACGCAACATTGGTAAAAATCCAAAAAACCGCGAATTTTTCGCGGTTTTTTCACTTATTGGCTATTTTAACCATTACGCCTTAACTTTCGAATAAAACATTGCTCTACGATTTCAACCTTACCGAATTTGCTTCAATTTGAGTCCAAAGCCGGTTCTGTAGACATAACGGTTTCCAAGGGACGGCATTTCAAAATATAGCAATAAAAAATTTAAAACAACAAGTAGTATATAAAACAGTATAATAACAAAAACATGGTCCTTGACATATGCTGCATCAAAGCAATAGAGCGTGTAGATTGGGTCAAAAGAAGAAAACAATAGTACCGGATGGGGGGTATATATCCCCCCGTTTAGGCGGGAGGGGCAATTTTAAGAAAAGTTGACTTCAAATAGAAAAATAACAATAAAAATACAATGGTAATATCTGGACGAAAATCCATTCCTCATCTCAAAGCCAGAAATCCATTCTTTAATTTTTTTTTAAATAAAGTTTTTTTAGCTGATAGTTTTTGAAAAATTTACTTTCAAACTCAAAATTTTGAGAAAAAGACGATTTTTTTTTGTTAATCTATTTTTTTTTTTATTTATGGTATTAAGTACTATTTTTGATTTTGATTTTCAATGCCCTTATTAATTCTTAGTTAAAAACTGAAAACCAAATGCTAAAATGACTTCTAGTTTTTGAGAAAACTGAAATTAACATGATCAACTTCACTGTTTTCAGTCTAGTATCCTTTTTCTTCGGGGTGGGAGGGCTCTGCCTCAGGTGCGGTAGTTCTGATTTTTAGATGAGTTGTTTATGATGTTGGCCTTAGTAATAATCCAAGTTTTCCACCTCGAGCGCCGAACGCAACTTTGTGAAATACGCAAAAAACCGAGAAATTTTCGCGGTTTTTTCAGTTATTGGCTATTTTAACCTTTAAGGCCTGGTTTTCGATTATAACTTTGCGCTACCATTTCAAAATAATTAAATGGGCTTCAATTTGAGCTAAAAATCAATTCAAATTGTGAATTTTTTCATCAACTTTTGAATTTAGAATGCTGCAAATCGAATTGAAGGGGGCTTTATTCACCCCTTGTGTGAAATCGTTTGCCCCTTTTCAATGATTTTCTTATACTGTGTAGCGTGTCATGTTGGCTTTACTTTTAGATTTTTATCATGAAGATCGGATGAGTAGAAACGGAGTTATGATTTTTTAAAGTCAACCATATAAAACTCGAACTCAGTTCAGTACCCACCAGTGCGAATTATCTAAAGCGAATGTTTTAAATCGAGCTTTATATGGTTGACTTTAAAAAATCATAACTCCGTTTCTACTCATCCGATCTTCATGATTAAAATCTAAAAGTAAAGCCAACATGACACGCTACACAGTATAAGAAAATCATTGAAAAGGGGCAAACGATTTCACACAAGGGGTGAATAAAGCCCCCTTCAATTCGATTTGCAGCATTCTAAATTCAAAAGTTGATGAAAAAAATCACAATTTGAATTGATTTTTAGCTCAAATTGAAGCCCATTTAATTATTTTGAAATGGTAGCGCAAAGTTATAATCGAAAACCAGGCCTTAAAGGTTAAAATAGCCAATTACTGAAAAAACCGCGAAAATTTCTCGGTTTTTTGCGTATTTCACAAAGTTGCGTTCGGCGCCCGAGGTCGAAAACTTGGATTATTACTAAGGCCAACATCATAAACAACTCATCTAAAAATCAGAACTACCGCACCTGAGGCAGAGCCCTCCCACCCCGAAGAAAAAGGATACTAGACTGAAAACAGTGAAGTTGATCATGTTAATTTCAGTTTTCTCAAAAACTAGAAGTCATTTTAGCATTTGGTTTTCAGTTTTTAACTAAGAATTAATAAGGGCATTGAAAATCAAAATCAAAAATAGTACTTAATACCATAAAATAAAAAAAAAATAGATTAACAAAAAAAAAGCGTCTTTTTCTCAAAATTTTGAGTTTGAAAGTAAATTTTTCAAAAACTATCAGCTAAAAAAACTTTATTTAAAAAAAAATTAAAGAATGGATTTCTGGCTTTGAGATGAGGAATGGATTTTCGTCCAGATATTACCATTGTATTTTTATTGTTATTTTTCTATTTGAAGTCAACTTTTCTTAAAATTGCCCCTCCCGCCTAAACGGGGGGATATATACCCCCCATCCGGTACTATTGTTTTCTTCTTTTGACCCAATCTACACGCTCTATTGCTTTGATGCAGCATATGTCAAAGACCATGTTTTTGTTATTATACTGTTTTATATACTACTTGTTGTTTTAAATTTTTTATTGCTATATTTTGAAATGCCGTCCCTTGGAAACCGTTATGTCTACAGAACCGGCTTTGGACTCAAATTGAAGCAAATTTGGTAAGGTTGAAATCGTAGAGCAATGTTTTATTCGAAAGTTAAGGCGTAATGGTTAAAATAGCCAATAAGTGAAAAAAACGCGAAAAATTCGCGGTTTTTTGGATTTTTACCAATGTTGCGTTCGGCGCTCGAGGTCGAAAAATCAGGTTTAATACTAGGCCAACATCATAAACAACTCAGCAAAAAATCAGAACTACCGGACCTGACGCAAGGTCCAATGTATATAGTTACTGGACTATTAGTAACAATTACTCAACAAAAATTATTTTAAAAAAAGGAGTTTTCATTATTTTCAATTTTCTCAAAAACAAGAAACCCTACAACCGTCTGGTTTTCAGCATTCGACTCAAGGCTAACAGCAAGATTGAATGATAAAAGACAATTTACAACTTTATAGTGTAAAATAAAAAATGAAAAATCATTTAAAAACATTTTTAATTTTTGTTTAATTAATTTTGAGTTTTCAAAGGAATTTCTCAGAAATTGTTAACTTGATTTGACTATTTATAATAAAAGAATCTGATTTAAGCTTTTAAAACAGATGTATCACAATATTATTGTAAGTATTTCCGTTGTTTTTAAATAGCTATTTTTCAATTTTTAGTCAATGTTTAAGGAATTTGTCCCCCTTATAGAAAGGAGGGGCAAATACACCTCCCTTTCTAAAGAATATATTTCTTAGAATATGTCCAAAAATGCTTTCATAAAGTATTGGACTATAACTTGGAAAAATTCTGTTCACTTCTTACCTTTGAAGAAACAGTGTTTCTCATATAAAAATAACACTATATAAAAAAAATAAATAAGGACATTTTAAACACAACCAGCTTCTGTTCACTTCAACTTGCTTTCATGACGTCAGTGAAATGACCATGAATCAATATATATGTACTTTTCCGGTTATTTCTGGATTATTTGATCAAAAACCATTGATGTTGTACGACGATAACATTGTTTTTCAATTTTTTGAATTTTCTACTCCCCGTATCTTTCTTAACCTTGTTCTTACCGAAAATATGAATAAGACCATTTTTGTAGGTAATTTAATGTTATCTAAATTTTTAGGGCACACTTTTCCACTCAAACGCTTAGTTTTCAAAATATTCCCGAAATATTACAAAAGGGGACCCATAACCCCCCCTCCTGCCTATAGCTCGCGGCCGTGGGCTGGGAACTTTTAGTATGTTATACCTGGGGCCACCCCTACCACATTAAATAATAACCCAGGGAGCATGATTTATTGTATTTATTTTTCCTTCGTTGACTGGACTAAGTAGAAATAATCGATTTTAAAAGTGTCAGACAATTAACTTAGAACAATAATTTATATAGGTAGTCTTAGAGGTGGTGAAATCCTTGCTCAAAATATTGTCAACATACTGTTTGGATCAGTGCAAACCACAACAAGGCAGCGATGCCACACCTCTTTGACCAACACAATGTATGTATTTTCAAGATGCAACAAAAAAAAAGGGTTTTATACCTTACACTTATTATTTGTTTAAACTACATGCCATCGACCTTGCAGCCTTACTACGGCCCTTTAACCACAATAATGCATTTTTAAAATGCAATAATGCGATTGAAACTCTGCCAGCGTTAATAATTAAATTGGAGTGCGTTTGTCTTTAATATGGAAATAATTGAAAGTTACTCAGGTGCGTTGTTTATTGTAGCCTCTTACATGATTGTAGCCTCTTTCAAGTAAATGGCGTCACCAACAACCTGAATAGGCAACTTGACCTTGTTTTTACATCCGACCCAGGTAACACCATTGTGATCGAGAGTGATCAATTACTTTCTACGCTCGACCGTTTTCATCCACCCCTGCTTACTTCTTTCTCTTACGATGCATCGTATAATAATATAGACCCCGAATTTAGTTACAATTTCCGCAAAGCTAATTTTCATAAACTTAACATCCTTCTAAGACAAACCAACTTTACCATCTCCTATAGGTCAATTGAAGATGAATTGACAACCTTTTATACCAAAATGTTCAGTTGTTTTGACCAGTCTGTTCCTTTTCTGTCTCAAAGAAATTATTCCTCTTCACCACCTTGGTACAATAAAGAACTAAAGTCTCTTCGCAACGTCAGAAACAATCTTTGGAAAAAATACCTGAAATTTAAAACGGACTCCGATTATCAAATGTTTTCTACCGTTTTTTCGCAATTTTCGGTTCTGTGTGAACGTCTGTATAAAGAATACCTTATCTGCATGCAATCCTCGATAACGTCCAATCCTAGACGTTTTTATGAATTTATAAATGTAAAAAGAAAGTCCGATGGCTACCCTCCTTCCCTCTTTTATTTGGATAACTCTTCATCTGACCCTGCATCAATTGCAAACTTCTTTGCAAGTTTTTTCAAAGAATCGTTTACGGCTTGTGATACTGAACCGGATGCATAATACTTTGACTACATGAAAAACTCTGTACAAACATCTTTTACATATATCTACATTCTACCCACTATGGTTAAAGAAAAAATTGATAAGCTTAAAGATGATTACTCCTCAGGGCCTGATGGCATTCCTGCTATTGTCTTTACAAATTGCTCAATATTTTTGATTCAGCCACTTACTGCCCTCTTTAATCTATCTCTTAAGCAAGGTGTTTTTCCCCAGTCATGGAAACTATCCTATATAGTGCCGATACATAAAAAAGGTCCAAGGAATAATGTTTCAAATTATCGCCCGATAGCTAAGCTTTCATGCATACCGAAAGTTTTCGAAAGTATTGTATACGAAGCACTTTCTTTCCATTGTAAACCAATTTTATCTCCTGTTCAACATGGTTTTCTAGCCGGCAGGTCCACAACAACAAACCTTGTAGATTTCGTATCTCATACGCTGTGCACAATGGATGAAAGGGCTGAAGTTGATGTTATTTAACAAAATGTCTCACAAAATCACCATTTTCAAATTAAAGCTACTCGGTTTCGCAATCCTTTTCATCTCATGGGTTGAATCCTATTTAAAAAATAGAAATTATATAGTGCGTTTCAGATCATCTCTTTCCCTACCTCTCAATGCACCTTCCGGTGTTCCACAAGGCAGTCACCTTGGCCCTTTGATGTTCATTTTAGCAATTAATGATGTTTCCTTGATTTTGAAATGTGAACTTTTGATTTATGCAGACGATATGAAAATATTTAAACGCATATCGTCTTTAGCTGATCCTTGTTGTCTGCAAGACAACATCGATAAATTTTCTCTTTGGTGCCAAAAAACTTTCTCGAATTAAATGTTAGCAAGTGTCATACAATAACTCTTTCCAGGAAACGCCAGCCCGGCCCCGTCCGTCACTATTTTATTCAGGGTGACCCAGTTCCTTATGTTACTTCCTTGCAAGACTTAGGGGTCTTATGCGATAGTGAGCTCAACTTTCACTCCCATATTGACAACATTATAAATAAAGCAAATTCAATGCTTGGCTTTATAAAACGTTGGTCCAAGGAATTTTCAGACCCATATGTCTCTAAAGCACTATATATCACCTTTGTAAGACCAATTCTGGAATACGCTTCCCAAGTTTGGTCACCGTAACAGGTCACCCAAGTCAAGCGAATTGAAGCTGTCCAGCGCCGATTTCTTCGTTTTGCTCTACGTACTCTTCCTTGGGACGATCATTTTCAACTGCCTCCATACGCTGACCGTTTGCAGCTTATCAATCTTCAATCTCTAGAAAGACGACGTGACACCTCAGACATCATATTCATCCACGACTTATTAACTGGAAGCATGGATTGCCCTGCATTATTGAATGCGATCTCCTTTAACACCAATGCCCGTAATGTAAGGTCAGTACCTCTTTTCCGCATCCCTTATCACCGTACTAACTACTCTTTTTACAATCCTATGTCTCGTATGCTTCGTAATGCTAATAAATTTTCCAATGTATTTGACTTCAACATTTCCAAATCTACCCTCCGTAATAACCTCCTCTCAAATCTACCTCAATAATGCATCCTTAACCCCACCTCCATCTTTTGCTTTTTGTTTTTCTTCTATGTATATTAGGGTGGTCCTTATTTTAAAAACTTTTGAGCACCCGTTATTTTTGTTCATTGACATCTTAAAACACTACCCTATTTTTTTTTATTTTTTTAAAAAACGTTAACACGTGCCGCATTGAGCTTAAAGCTGATGCCCCTGTGAGAGTTAGGGATTATTTAAATACTGTTTTAGCTCCAAAAATAAAGGTACTTGCTATACAACCACCTTATTTATCTTAAAAACAGCTCAAAAGATTTCGATAATAATTTTAAAAATGTTTGTATAGTTACTGGAATATTTTTTAAAATTCTTAATTTCCAAGCTAATTGAACTTTTTGAGCAAGAACGTTCGACCCAGTCGTGCCTTTTATTTTTTGTATTTTGGGGCAAGAGTAGGTAACAGATTTGAAAGTGCACTTTATTAATTCTGCAAATCAAATCTTTAATAGCACCCGGTTTTGGTCGGTTTTATGAACATTCAAATTTTCAAACTCATTGCGGCACGTGTTAATACAATCCGATTAGTATGAAATTTTTTTGGTACACGTTTTTAGAGTAGAAGAACAGAAAAAAAGGGTGCTCAGTAAAAACAAACAATTTTATTTTTCCTCCATACAAATAAGGACCACCCTAATGTATATACTTTAATTTTGAATGCTTATTATAATATTTTTTTTTTTAATTTATTTTTAGTTTATGTTATTGTTTAAAATAAGAACCTATTTTTAATACATTAATGTTCCCTAGTTTTAAGTCAGCTTGTACTAAGCGTTAAATAAATTTTAAATTATTTGCAAAGAAACATAAGTGCATTATTTCTAAAAAAAATTGTCTGTTTGAACACAATAGTCTTCAAAACGATTCCGATGAAACTTTATGTTAATATAGTGGAGTAACCTAGAGTACATTTAATGGTAAAAATGGTAATAAGGGTATCTTTTAAATATTAGAAAAACAGTGAAATTCAGGAAAAATTGTGTCGAACAAATAAATTAAATATTTTTTTATTGAAAATTCTTCTTTAATCAAAACTTCGTCACCAAAAAATGAAAAAAGTCTATTCGTTTTATCAATATTATTAGATACCTTTATACTTCTATCAGGACTACTTGAATAAAATGGACCAAGAAAAATCCAAAGCTGATCTTATTCATTTTATTAAAATAAATTCCGTTGCATTCTTTAACACACAACAACTTAAAGCTGGATTAACACCTTCTTTCTTCATTCGGTGAACGTTGTTCCACAAACAACGAACAACGAGTAATGTTCATCCAAAATGCAAAACCTCTTTGAATTTCTTCGTTGTTTGTGTTCGAAGTTATCATTTACACCTTCTTAGTTCTGGGTACAGGCAAAAATGAACAACGTACAGGTACACGGACGATGACAACGAAGGTGTAAATCCAGCTTAACGGCGGCGGTGGCGTACATTGGGGTCGAGATTCGGTATTGTGATATACTCTTTTCTCAGTATTTTTCAGAAGAAATCTGGCTGCTTAAATGATTTTGGGGTAAAAATAGCTTTCATCCAAAACGGGGTTCAACCGGATCTTTGAAATTTTGAGCCTTAAAACTAATTAGGTATATAAGTAAAAATTAATCCATATTTCCCTTTGTCACGCCATAACTCATATATATATATATATTACTATTGAGTTTGAAAAGAAATCAATCAATCATGAAATTTGATTCCAGTAAAACATTAAAAAAAAAATACATTCCAATATGGATTATCCGAATTTCAATTAATCGAGAATTAGAATTTTTTTTTGTTAAATTGTTCTCGAAATTTTTGTCTACCCGGACGGAGTCGGGGCCGGCCAGCTTATAGGTAAGTAAAATTAAAAAAATGGTTATTATGACTGCAGAGAATTAATCAATTTTTTTGATGTTTTTAATAAAAAAAATTAAAACAAAAATTGATATTGATTTGAATATTTAAAATTGAATCTATCCAACACATAAAAAAACAATTCCACAAATCACGCCTTAATAATATATTATGTACAATGGTGCTGTTCAAAATATGAATCGCTCATTTCACATTTAATAACGAACAAATTGGTAAACTTTAATGGTGATGGGTTTGTACTAAAATAGATTAGATTTTTTTAAGTAGATAGTAAAAAGAATTATTATAAATCAATTCTTAAATGTTTGTTATGATCACCTGATTGCAAGAGCTAGGTGACTCTATTTTTTTCAATTTCGGAGATAGCTGATAGCTAGGGTTGGTCACGATACCAGAAAAGTCTCGGTATAGTTTGGTATTAGTATCGGAAGTGCAAACGATACCGAGACGATACCAGCTCCAATACAACCGAAACGATACGTAGCCAATACCGTACTTTTTGAGCCGAAATATATCGAGACTCTTGTTAGTCTAGCATATGTATCGGAGAAAATGTGGATTTTTGAACATTATTATTAATTATTATAGTATTATAGTATTGTAGTACCTCGTGGCTTGATGGTTAGTGCGTAGGACTGTCATGCCAAAGGTGTGGGTTCGATTCCCAGCCGTGCCACCTAAAAACAGAAATGTTTTATTCGAGGTACTGCCTCTTGCGAGGAACTGACAAATCCTCCAAGAGTATACTTGTCATGAAAAAGTGCTTCTCATTTAGCTGTTCGGACTCGGCAAAAAACTGTAGGTCCCCTCCATTCCTGCCCAACAAACGCGCACACAGGAATGGTTGTGAGTTGTAAGTCACTAGGCCCTGGTTCTCCTCGAGCTGTTGCGCCACCCAATTTTTTTTATTATTAATTATTACAAGCAAACAATAATTGTTATAGTCCGTTTTTCTTGGAAATGTATAATTTGCCATTAATTTTTAATTAGTTGTGGTTGTGATAACTTCTAACTTGTCATTCAATGTTTTCTATGTTTTTTGGGTGCCTTGCTAACTTTACTCGAAAAGCGTGAAAAACTTCTTATACTTAATGTTTTATGGCTTAATAATTTGTCGTTAATTAGTTGTGAATTCGAATTCAATTGTGCAATGTTTTTTATGTTTTTATTCTTCGTTAGCTTCATATCAAGTTAGCAAAAGACCATCTTAAAAAGGGATTCAAACTGCTAAATCCGAACTGTTTATGGCTTAATAGTTTGCCAGTAATTAGTCTTCAATTAGTTGTGACAATTTTGAATTTGTCGCGAAATGTTTTCTATGTTTTTTTGGGTTATTTGGTAGCTTGAAATCAAGTTCGAAAAGTACTACCTGAAAATGGGGTAAAAAATGTTTAGACCGGATGGTTTATGGCTTAATAACTTACCATTAAATAGCCGTTAATTATTAGTGATAATTTTGAATTTGTCGTTCTATGTTTTCTATGTTTTTTTTCGAAAAGTTGTATAAACTTCCAAAACTTAATATGTTCTTCCTTGATTATTTGCCATTAATTAGTCGTTAATTAGTTGTGAAAAAATCAATTTTGTCGTGCGATGATTTCTATGTAATGTTGGGTTATTTGTTATCATCCACCTAACCATTTTTTGATTCGTCAAAGTTGCTTTGCTAACTTGACACTCATAGAAAACAAATAACCCAAAAACACATAGAAAACATCGCACGACAAAATTGATTTTTTCACAACTAATTAACGGCAAATTATTAAGCACTAAAATATTAAATTTTAAAAGTTTCTACCACTTTTCAAAACAAAAAAAAAATAGAGTTTTTCATAAAAATATGCACCTTTATTGTGAGTAACAACTACCAATTGATAGTTGATCAATATTGAATTTTGATAGTTAATAACCCAATTGATATAAGTTTTAATAATTGAGAATGATGCAAATTGTTATGATTTACAAGAAAATTGACCTTTTTCAGTGAAGAGGGGTTGGGGTCGAAGTCCCACAAATCAAAATCTCGCAAGTCGAAATCCCGCATGTCAAATCCTGGAAATAAAAATCCCGCCAATCAAAATCCCGCTATTTCTACTTCAATGTGACAGCGCTTTATTAATTCGGGTTGGCTACGAAATCTCGCAAATCAAAATCTCGCATTCGAAATCTCGCATAACGAAATCTCGCAATTACAAAATCTCGCTTTTCATTATCCCGCAATTACAAAATCCCGCTTTTCATAATCCCGCGATAACGTTATCCCGCAAACTAAAATCACGCATATGAAAATCTCGCAAAATTGAATTGCATTGCAACAAATACATTTTTTTAATCAAAATATCGCAAATTAAAATCTCGCGCGAGATTTTAATTTAGCGAGATTTTGATTAAAAAAATGTATTATTTGTTGCAATGCAATTCAATTTTGCGAGATATGCTACCTACTGTAAAATATATAATCCAGTGTCTAGGTACTTTAAGACCACACTGTTATTTATTAATTTAAGCTTTTGATTTTTCAATTTTATTGTAATAAAAAGAACAAGAAGGAGAGAGAACATAGAGATGGTATATCCAGTTGTAAAGTGTTATGTGCAAATCGCACTACTCGTATTTGGCCTTGAACTAGAAAATACTTTAAGTTCCATTGAACGCCTAAAAGACAACCAAACAAAAATAACAGTAATAAAGGATGTACAAATTTTGTATTGACGGGTATAGTTATTAGTTGGAAAGAAAAATTATCCAAAGTTCTCTTAGGTAGGTATATTCTCAAAATTTCGTTATTCGAGATTTTGGTTTGCGAGATATCGTAGCGCTCCCTATTAATTCTCATCCTACTATGAATTCCATGTCGTAGATAAGTGGGAATAGAATTTTTCACTTCCGGTGAGCCCGATGGAGACGAGTCTAAGGGAAGAGATTCTGGAGGTGGCTCTGAAACTGGGACAGAGGACAAGTTCCTTTTCAAATACCAGTTTCCTAGATTTTTTTTTTTGGTGATGGACCTGATGGAAGTAGGGTCTAACGGAAGAGGTTCTGGAGGTGTGTCTGGAACTGGACAAATGAACAATTTTTTTTATAACTTTCATAGATTTGTTTTGCTGTGGGTCCGATGGAGTAGTGTCTGATGGAGAAAATTCTGAGGTGGGTCCGGAACTCAGACAAAGGAAAGAATTTTTTTTTGAAAAATTTATTAAAAAAAACTTTTCTTTCACTTTTATTTTACTATTAAATATTAAAAAAAAAAAAAAAACAATTTTCTTAAATTTTTGCTTACAAATTAAAAACAAGCTTTTTAACACGCGCCAAAGCAGTGTTTTTGAGCAAAAGTTTTTTGGATGGAGCGCTTCGCTGGTTCTCAGGATTTTAACTCCCTTTTTTGGGTCCTCTGTCCAGCTCCGCTTCCGGTATGTATAGTCGTCTGGCAGGCACCAATGTTTCATGTTACGTTAATTTTGCAACAGAAAGAAAAAAGTTGAACAAAATTAATTTTTTTACAGACATTTTTTTCTCGACAGATGTGATTTTTTTTGTTTTTGTTTTCGTGTCGTCTTTTGTGGTGCTAAGGGTTCCAAATATTTGTGTTCTCGGGTCGTTTCGACGGTATTCTCTTCCATTTTAATTTTCAAATAAAATTTAACAGCATAACAAACTGTCAAATTTTCGTCTGAAATAATGTTACGGTCAATTTATTGTGTACGAAAAGACTCACCTTTGTCCAGATCAAGACCCACCTCTGTCCTGAGCTAGACCCACCTCTGTCCCTAATGTTTCAGATTTTTATTTTCAGCCCCTATAGTCGCTGTAGGGATAAGGGATTTATTGAGTACCCTTTTTTTTTTGCATACAAGGTGATTCGTGTAAAATTCAATAATATATCCCCCCACTCGAATAGGAGGGGTTATTTTATAAAAAATACATTAAAGAACAAAATTTATTTGGAACAAGTTACCCTTTTATTGTTTTGTAGCTCTTTGAAAAGCCAGAAGTCCATTCTTATGGTTCACTTTCAAGAAAAGTTCTTTCAATGAATAGGTTCAACAAAAAAGGCTTTCAAACCTAAAATTATGAAAAAAAATTATAATTTTCTTCAAAATGTTGAGTTTGCAACATTTTTTTTCCAAAAATGTTTATCGAAAAAACTTAATTTGAAAATAAACCATAAGAATGGACTTCTGTCTTTTCAAAACACTACAAAATATTACTGTAAGTGTTGCCGTTGTTAAAGGAATAGACAGACGGAGAAGAATGGGAAAAAAAGAAAGATAAGTTAAAGATCCAAAAAGAATATCGGAAGAAAATTAGTTCTTTAAGAAAGAGTTGTTTGGCGAAAAATAATTTCCATGTATAACCTCAAATTTGCAATTTAAGGTTAGATTATCTCAAAAAGCTTTCGTGAGGCAGCAACTTGAATTATGGACATCAAAACCTTTGGTAAAGTAATGTTAAGGTTCCTGGTTATAAGCCACAGGCAATATGACCCAAATTTTAAGCTTTAAACTATTACCACATCAACTTTTCCGCAGGTTTTAAGGAAAACTCTAATTCCATAATTGTTCCTTCACTGGCCAACTGTACTTAAAGTTTGTAATCAAATAATGGACAGAGTGTCAAATCTATTCTGTCAAATGAAATTTTAAGTTTATTTAGACGTACAACTGGTCTATAAAGTATAACACATAATGTTCAATAGACTTTTATGCAATTATCAGTTCAACAATTTTATTGCTTCAGCTTACGTTCCAAATGTTTCTTAATGAATCTGAATCTTCAATCACGAACAAAAAGTTTATCCGGAGAATTTCTTGGACCCAATTTTAATGGAGAATGAATAATTAAGGGCTCTATGTTTTAGCTGATAAAGATTTTTTTTTAATATTCGACCTCGATTAAGTGTAAAAACACCCTCTGAGCTGAAAATGAAAACATATAAATTATTCAATTGACTTCAAATTTGATTAGATTATGAAGCCTTACATTGTTTCTTTCAAGGGTTAACAATCAATAGTTATCAAAAGATTATTATAAGTTACGCTAATCGAGGTAGGTACTTAAAGCATTTCGAGGTGTTTAAAAAGTAATCTTATTCACTATCAGTAACAACAAGAGAGCAGGTGATTCCTCACAGCTGCAGTTCCGATTGAAAATTTCCATAGAAATCGAAATTTTTGTATTTACCATGAATATTAGAAAACTAAGTCCTGAACTAGCAAAAAATGCTGAAATCATAGGAGAAAAGCCGGAAAACTTGCTGAATGATGTAAATGCTCTTCGATCTTGGATAAAAAAGCAACCACATCTGATTTCACGGGAGGATGATCAATTCTTTGTGTCATTTCTTCGAGCTTGTAAATACCGAATGGAAGAAACTAAAAAACGAATTGAAGCTTTTTTAACCTGCAAGACTTTTTACTCGGAATTGTTTGGCGCTCGCCCTGTTGACTCAAAAGTTTTGGACATTGCTCGAAGTGGGTAAGCAAAAAATTATATCCAAAATTTTTGCTCGGTTAATAAACAAAATGTGGGTTTCTTCCTAGATTTATCTGTGTTCTACCAAATCCACATCCAACCTATGGCTCAAGGTTGGTCATTTCACAATTTGCTCACTTTGATTATAAAAAGTATAAGCTACGTGATTTTTTTAAGGTGAATTTTATGCTGTTTGAAATTCTGGCTTTTGAAGATGACGTCACTGGCGTTAACGGATATGAACAACTTATTGATTTGAAGGGCTGCACTTTTCAACAAACACTTCATGTTGACCTGATGGATTTGAAGAAAATCTACAACTATCATAACCAATGTGTCCCACTTCGTCTACAAAGAGTCCATGTTATAAATTTAAAGCGAGAATTGCAAGGAATATATAAGGTTGCTAATGGAGTTATGCCATCAGATACCCCATTTGAGGTTTTACATTTTAAATATTCGATTAATATTTGTTGATTCTTCAATCTATTTTTTTTAGATCATACTTCATGAGAAAGAAGAAGATTTATTTAACTACATACCGCGTGAGTCTCTTACTACTGAATACGGAGGTACAAATGGAGCCCAGCCAGATTTAATTCTAGAAATGGAGAAAACCTTTCAGGATCACGTAGAATATTTTGAAAAAGATGCACTTCTAGGAACAAATGAGAAACTTCGATGTGAACCGTATTTAAATCTTCAAACTGATTTTGGAGTCGATGGAAGTTTTAGAAAATTAGAAGTAGACTAAAGATTAATTAATGATGTTTATTTTAAATTCAGAAACTTATAACATAGCTAAAAATTTACATTAATAGTTAATTCTATAAGCTAAATTCAGTTTTATGTCTATGGAAAATGTATTTCTTATTCATTATAGTTTTCCTAAATTAAAAATTAACATGGGCAATAGATGTTAGTTCTTAAGGTTTAGGTTGAGTACATTCTTTTAAACAGAAACAAATTTTCAATTATGTTTAAATAATAATGTTTTTTTCTTTTGTAATTGTATAACATTGTATCCTATTTAACTTAAATTGAAATAAATAATTTTGAGAATTTAGTTTTTTGTCTTAAAATGCACTATTTGTTTTATAAATTTAATTGGTTATATACTTTAGGTCGTACATTTTTGAGCAAAAGATTGATTAAGTGAAGCAGAAGATGATGAAGATGATGATGATGCACTGCTACTAGATGATGTATTTTTATTTATACTTTGAACTATCAGATTCAGGCATTCCAGACTAGATCCGTTCGCTGAAGAAGTTGAATCAAATTCTAGAAAGAAAAACAGAAAATAATTTTGAAAAATGACAGAATTCAACCAAACAAACAAGTCGAATTAAAATATTTAAAAAATTCCTACATATACATAAACTGTGCGTACATGTGCATTACATAATGTACATTGCACACGCATACATTAAGAAACATTGCTTTTTATTAAAACATGTGCATCATTATTTTTCTTGTTGTGAACTGCAAGTTAATCATAAGTAGATGAGAGAGCCGATTTGATTTTTTTTTACAAAACACTTATTCAATTTATAAGAATTATAAGAAGTACCAAGAGTCCAAGAGGTGAGGACAGTGCCATGCCTACCCCTTAGAGCACCTGGGGCAAGCTCAGAAAAGCTGCCTTTTTCGATACAATAATTAAAATACAACTTATAATTAATCGTGGACTCAGTGCATCTCACTTCCACTGTATTACTACTAACTCCAAGCCACTACCTACACATTTCATATGTTGCGTGTAAGAATGACTGGCGAAAGAAATATCGGCTTTACCTGTCGAAATTTCGGCTTATATCGAATTTCTTGAAAGTTAAAATACTTACGGTTTGATAAAATTTTGACATTTTGAAATTTCCACTCGAAAAAAAATTTAACTTTTCGATTTTCCTAAACTACATACAAAACAGTCGATATAAATCTTCATTTTTACCTACCGGTTTTTCAGCAATTCGACAGTTTTGTCTGTCAGCAATTCTTACGTTAGCTTGAAGGAGAACGCTCTGCTGGAAATATTTGCATGGAATGGGCACAAACTCCTATGATAAATTCTTGTTTAATTTCTTAACAGGAACTTAAGAGTATTATTTTTATTCTATAGAAAATTTAGACTGTGTTTAAGACACCATATCTTTGATCAACTCTAAACAATCGCTTAATTTGATTGATGAAAATGTAAAGCAAGCTAAGCACAATTGTTAACATCATTCCCTTATTCTTAAGAAAATGTCTATTTTCAAATTTTCTACTTTTAAAATGTCGACTGTTGAAATCTTGATTTATAAAATGTCGATCACTTTCGAAATTTTGGTGAAATTTTGTCTACTTTTGGGTCTTTTTTTTGAGGTCTTTTAACCAATACAATTTTTTCATTGAGATTATAAAAATCGACCTTATGGAGTCAAATCGTTCCCACTCCATTTCGAATCCATTTCAGTAGAAAAGCAATGATAATTTTTCAATTAAAATTTCTAGTTTTTATACATAAATTCACCGAGTGGCGTCTTTCACGACATGGTGGCACTATCCACGGAATTGTTCGAGGTTAGGCGTGGCGCCTATCACGGCAAGGTACCTGGGGCAACTGCCCTATTGCCCAACCCCTAGACACGGCCCTGGGTGAGGAGGCTTAAGTTTCAAACATTCATTTGACCTGCTAGCTTTGGGGCAACTCAAACTTAGTACTGCCCCCCAAATCTAGGTTGGAAAGTGACTCGTTCCCATTGTATGGTTTGCAGCAAGGGGGTATATCGGCTGTTAAAACGGAACCTTTTTGACGTTGGTCGGTTTGGAGAGAGATCCCGGGATGCAGTAAATACATGAAGAAGATGCCTCGCGGTAGTTTGAAGGACCAGGCAGATGACAGAGGAGCATCGAACTGACATGTTTTATGGGTGAACAAATCTCCAAAATGCAGACAGTAACCCTGTTCCTATACCAAGAAGGGCTGTTTGGAAATGTTTGGCATTGATACAGGCTTGAATCGAGGGGCTTAACATCCAAGCCTGATGGGGATTACTGAAGAGCAAGGTGTAAGGCAAACGACAACTGCTGGTGATTAGTACCGACGTCCAGTCAGCCAAAGCAATTAAAAGTGAGAACTACCAATTCGGGGAAGTCAATGTCATAGCCCTCTGATAGGTGACATTGCGTAGCTCTACCCTGGGAATTGAAGAAGTTACTGGTATCCAAAGCCAAGTAATGGAAACTTTAAATCCATGTATAATGGCAACCGCTTCATTAGAAGCATTGCTTAAGCGGAATGTCAATGACCTTGGATCTTAATATTGTGCCAGATTAGCAATGTCTTTAAGCAGCATTTTGCTACCCAATAAAATCATTGAAGACAACAAAATGGAAAATAACATGGATACCGCAGAGATGGAAAGCGACAAAGTCTTCAACCGCCAGCAGCTTGCAAGAATCATCCACTGAAGAATAGCTCAATGAAATCACTAGCTCTGAAGAGGACGCCAATGATTTTCCTCTGCCTGGAAAAAAAGACCGAGTTAGGCTCCAAATAGGACAATGGAACTAAGCGTATCCAACTCGACAAGGATCTCTCAACGAATCCGCCTAAGGTGCCAGTGCAAGTCCGACCCGGAGCTGAAAAAACAACCAAAATAAACATAATCTACTAGCCTCATCATCAGCAGCCACCAAACCAACTCCAAAGCAGCCATTAAAGACATCGAAAGACACCACGAACCAACAAAGGGATCAGGAATGCCAACAATTTTCTGCTTTCCCGGAAAAGTTGCTGAAATTCGAAGTTACTGCAAAGCCAACAACCTAAGTGCCTTCAAGAATAAAAGCACAAAAACGACCATTGTTAATGCTGGAAACAGGGCATGGTTTGAAGCAATTCAAAAAATTCATGCAGATATCAAAGATCCTCACGCCAATGGAAGATAGCAAGAACCTTTTGTTAGTCAATGGAATTCACCACATATGTACATACGCAGCCATCTAAATGGAGGATGAGCTGGAAATCGAAGGACTCCCAGTCGTGAAGGTAACATGCTTTAAGGTCAAAAGGGCAATGGAAAATACTTTAAACAACATCGTCGTGGACTGGTAAAGACTTGCAAGATCAGTGAATTGAACACAAGGACGCTGATTATGAACCAGAGGCTCCATTAGGAGAAGCTCAAATCCAACGAGATCGTGCAGTGCCGAGACTGTCACAGCTTCGGACTCGTTGCCGCTAACTGCAAATGCCAGTACGTGTGCTCAAAGAGTAAAGAGGAGCCCGAGCCCGAACCGAACAATGTCAACGGAAGGAAAACACTGGATTAGATGTTTCGTGTGAAAACTGCCAAAGAGCTAGGTCAATCAAGGGTTGCCAAACTCTCAAAGCAAAACTCACGGAGAGGAACAAGATGTTAGAGGAAAAAGGGCACAGCAGTAATTTGCTTCAAAATCAGCATGTGTGATTACCCGACTCGCAGTCAGCTTCACAGCAATGATTGGTGAAAGGTGGATCAGCACAGAAACCAAGAATTACCAGGGGCCAAAAACAATAAGAGATACCGACACAAGTGGTTTCATCCCGGAACTGGACATTAACACCAAGGAGTGTACCCACGAGAACAGGACCAGCCAAACCGATGACATCTCTACCCACGAACCTGAACACCGAAGTCTAAAGGATTCTTGGATCCGATCTACTCACGGTCATATGAAAAGCTTGGAGTGCACCCCCACCGAATGCTCTGCTAAGCAAAGGCAATCAAATGCACGACTGGATCGCACGTACTTGCTCTTATATTCAAGTTGTGTGGAATTTAAGAACTTAAAAACATATTCATGTTATTATAGAAAAAGTATAAAAAGCATTTAAAACGTTCTTTTAATTTGAGAGCTCAAAAAAAAGTATGCCATCTGATTACTTGAAAAAATATGAATATATGCAAAAAAAAATTTAAAATCGTTGGAGCCGTTTTCTTAAAAAATAATTTTTTATATATAAAATTTTTGTAACATTTTTCAAAAAAAAAATTTAGTATGCCAATTTTGAGTATATACTAATATACATTTAAAACTGAAATTTCAAAATAATTCATCAACCCGTTTTTGAAATATTGAATTTTCAAAAAAAAATTTTGGATCTTTTTTTAAAAATCCAAAATTTATTTTTTACAAAATTTTGGTATACAGTATTATTTATATTCTAACAAAGCTTTTGTGCAAAAAAAATTTATTGAAATCGGATGAGTGGTTAATGAGAAAACCGAAAATCAAAAAAACCGTTATATGACAGGTACCGTTAGTAAATGTTTTTGGTGATTTTTTTTCTAAACAAAAAGTACACCATGTCTACAATAATACACTGATTTTTTTATCAAAATCGTTGGAGCCATTTTTGAGATAAATAAGCTTTTCCTTAACGGTTGTATGGCAAGTACCGTTATTTTTTGAGCTAAAAAAAAAATTTTCAATTTCCCCTCTGGAGAGTTACAAAAAAACCTTAAGTTCAAAATTTGAAGAAAATCGCTTCAGTGGTTTAGGCTGTAGGTTGAGGTACGGACAGACAGACAGACAGACAGTCAGACAGACAGACAGACAGAATTTTGCCACCCACTTTTTTCGTGTTCTCTATCATCGTAATGTCATGTTTGATTGTTATCTCGAAATTTTTTTTTTGCACGAATCCAAAACTTGCCCTATAGTAACTATATCGCAAGTAAGAAGTCACGTGTGTGAGGTTGGCATAACATTTTTGAACTAGACCAATGGGACCATGGCAGGAATTTGCAGTTTTTTTTGCATTTCTATTCCAGATTTTGTTCACCAAATAGTGGGTGTAACCGACTGTACTGCTTACTTCACTGTGAAGTTAGCAATGCCTGTCCTTTTCTCCGGGCTAGCTAGGAATCTGAAATAAGGCTCTGAATTTGCAGTTAAATTTTTAGTCCAAGAACAGGAAAAAAAAAATTTGAAATATTTACATACAAAAAAATTTCATACTGTACGGATAACTTCACTGTGAAGTTAGCAAAAAAGTCCTTTTCTCAACAACGGTGATACTTAGAAATTTGCAGTTAGGCTCCAAATTTGCATTTTTTAATGCACTTCAAGAAAAAACTATAAGTTCAAATGTTTAAGTTCAAGTTTGACAAAAAAAAAATACAAAAATTCACTTTGCACTGTTAACGTCACTGTGAAGTTAGCAGTACATATCATTTTCTCCAGACACTGAGCCAGCTATAAAATTGCAGTAAGGGTCCAAATTTGCAGTCTCTTATGCACTTTAAGAAAAAACTAACTTCACACTGACGTTAACAGTGCAAAGTGGATTTTTCGATTTTTTTTATTTCAAATTTGGACTTAAAAATGTTAACTTATTTTTTCCTTAAAGTGCATAAGAAACTGCAAATTTGGACCCTAACTGCAATCTCCTAGCTGGCTCAGTTGCTGAGAAAAGAGTATGTACTGCTAACTTCACAGTGATAACGATAACAGTGAAAAATGAATTCATTCGATTTTTTTCTTCAAATTTGGACATTAATTTTTCTTGAAATGCAAATTAAGCCTCATATCAGATTCCTAGCTAGCCCGGTTGCTGAGAAAAGGACAGGCACTACTAACTTCACAGTGAAGTTAGCAGTAGAGTCGGTTACACCCACTGTTTGGTGAACTGCAAAATCCGGAATAGAAATGCAAAAAATGCAAATTCCTGCCACGGTTCCATTGGTCTAGCTCAAAAATTGTATGCCAACTTCACACACGTCAAAAAGTCCATAGCACTAACGACCTTCTTAATACATATATACAATTGAAGAATCTTGACGTACAATGTCAATTTATCGTACAGCCTGGAGAAGAGGATGACATTTAATTTTCTTTATAAAGAATAACAGCCCGGGCATCGCCCTAATATTCAAGAAAGCATTTTCAAGAGCTGCTCAATGGGCATCACGTAGATCAAGAAATAGCTTTAGAAGAGAACAGGGGCCCAATTCCGCAAGTGTGAATGATTTTCCGTGTACACATCCTTTTCACGCCCAAAACAAGTGTGAATAAATTTGACTGATTGTGCATGTGTTAACTATCAAAAACTTCAAACTCATTCTTGCGGAATCACAAAAGTCGAAGTGTACACGATTTTCTGTGTACACAGAAAATACTAACTCTTGCGGAATTGAGCCCCAGAACTCCACTCAATAAAGACCCAGTAATAACACCCAGTATAGACGAGGTATAGACTTAGCTATAAAGAAGCACAGAGGGGATATTTATTTATTTATTTAATCTACGAGCTTCAGACTCAACAGATGCAAAAAAGATAAATACATACATCGGTAATACAAAAATATAAATAATTTACAATGTCTGCTTAATATCTTAAAAATAAATAATATAAATCATTTTTAAATTTATTTCTTGGCCATGCTATGTCAATATGACTAATTACTTCATTGAACTCCCTAATTGACCTTGAGATTGGTTCATTCATACATCATACCATAATTTCTCCTATGTTTAGGCTGAAAAAGAAGGTATATTTCTCTCAATGGTCTAATCAGGACATAAATACAAATTAACGATAAAAGGTTTGGGCACTTTATATAGTAACATAAAAGATCTCGCACAAACACTATATCGTGAATAGTTCTTCGAGATTTGAGAGATTTCAAACCCAGAAGATTATGTCGAGCTTGAGAATTTGGACAAAAATTCCATCGCATTTTAAAAAACACAAATTTTGTGAAACGATTCTGAACTTTCTCAATTCTATCCGAAAACGTTTGTTGGAAAGGGTTCCATATGACATCAGCATACTCAAGTGATGATCTAACTAATGTGTTATATAAAGACACGAGTGTATAGGGATCCGAAAAATTGGTAGAGTTTCTTTTGATGAAACCAATCATTGTGTTTGCTTTTGCAACAATAGCATCAATGTGCGGAACAAATGTAAACTTGGTTTCAAAGGAGACACCCAAATCCTTTACTGTATAGTCGTTCTCTGAAGAGGAGAACTATCAAGAGAATACGTAAAATCATAAGTTGAAAGTTTCCTTGAAACAGAGATAGCGAAGCATTTCTTTACGTTAAGTTTAAGACAGTTTACCATACACCAGTAAGATAAATGATCGAGGTCTATTTGGAGATTAAAGCGGTCATTAATCGAATTTACTTTTAAAAATAATTTAAGATCATCAGCGTATATAAGACATTGGCTGAACTTTATGTTTTTACATATATCATCGATAAAAATTATAAATAAAAGTGGACCAAGATGACTGCGCTGGGGAACTCCTGAGGTACATCTAATGGATCTAGAGGTTCGATTGTCAAGTTTAACCTTTTGGACCCTCAGTTAAGAAAGATAAAATCCACTGTAGGAGATTAGAGTGAATCCCAAAACTTTCAAGTTTACGAAGCAGGATGTTGTGACATACTGAGTCAAATGCCTTACTAAAATCCGTATAGATAGCATCAACTTGACTTTGACTTTCAATACAATTAATAACGAAAGAGGAAAAACATGCCAGATTAGTGACAGTTGATCTACCCGAAATAAACCCATGTTGGGCGTCACTTATATGTTCTTTTACGAAAAAGTCAAGTTTGCTCTTTACTAAACTTTCAAGCAGTTTGGGAATTGCGGACAACTTACAAATGCCTCTTTAATTTTCAACATTGTTTTTCGACCCAAACTTATAGATCGGGATCAGAAAGGAAGATTTCCATTCGTCCAAAAATAAACCGGACGATAAAGATAAGTTGAAAATATGTTGAAAGCGTGCATGCATCTGGGCATCAACCAAGTTGTGGTAAAATGGAGCATGCCCGATGGCTGGTATATCAGAATATGTTTCATCTACAAAAAGGCTGGTCCAACATATGTCCTGCAAGTACTATCGAGGTATATCCCTGATAAACGTCGCAAACAAGACCCTATCCAAAGTACCTACTGTGTGAGCGTGTTAAGGTTAAGCCCTTCTGCAACACTTTAATCGGCATGTACCAGTGTACCGGCTAGGCAGATCGACCATAGAACAAATATGTATCAAATATAATCACTCTTAGGCAAGTCCTGAAAAAACCAGCGAATTTCAAGTCGAGCATTACATTCTTTCCATCGACTTCAAAGCCGTATATGATAACATTCATAGTCAGGAACTCTGTATAGTGTATAGAGATGGCTGAACTTGGCATCCTGGGACATAACTGATCCAGTTTTGCCGCATGACAATGGACAAAATGCGATGCAGTTTGCAAGTAGGGAAAAGCTCTTCCGAATTATTTCAAACATGCACATGCACAGGTTTTTAGCAAGGAGATGGGCTATCATGTGAATTCTTCGTTCTGGAGCAAATAGTGCGTAGGGCAGGCGTTAACACTGAAGGCACTATTTTTTTCATTTTCTAGGATATGCCGATGATATATACATCATCGGCTGCCCAAATAGGTAGAGTCTTTCAAGGCAATTGAAGAACAGGCGAAACTTATTGGTCTTCAATTAGGAAATAAATTCTTACATCATGAATATTTTTGGTTTACATTATTTAAATTTTTATTTGTATTTCTTTTATAAAAGTGACACTTACCTGATATTGGAGTGTATCTGTCCGATTCCTTGTTGAAGTGCTGTAGTTTCTCACGGAAATACGAATCTGTGTACGAATTCTATAAATAAACCAAAAAAAAAAAGAAACACAAAATTAATTTTCATTAATAAACAAAAAATACCTGGAAAATAGTCAAATAAAAGTGCATCTAATTAAAATCTAACGAAAAATCTCTAGTGCCCTGTGTTCTTAATTTTGATGTGTTGCCAAAAGATGTCGCTTTAGCAAACACAAAAGTAGTTTTTTGTCATTGTCTTTTCTGACAATGTGTTTCCTATTCAAAGTGCATATTATTGTAACTGGTAGATATACAGACAAAACCCCAAAGCAGAACACATCAGTGACACCAAGAATTTCCATTTTCAAATCACTATTTGAGTCCAATTAAAATGCACTGAACCGTGCGGTGTTGCATATACCTACTCTGAAACACAAAATGATCTATACACTCTTATTAGTAATTAAATTAATTTGCAGGAATTACTGAAATTCACCGCGGCCACAGACATTCCCAGACGACGCAATCACTCGAAAAGTGACCATGGACTAGAGAGGATAGGAATAGGGATTGCATTCAGTGATCCATCCGTGCGGCAGTGTCGAATGTATATCTACCCTCCCTGGCATTACCCAGAAACAAAATCATTTTCCCAGGATCCATTTATCACCGCAGCATGACACTTTATCATTTTTACTCAGCGAAACGTTTTGTTTTTTTTCCTAAGGCAGCTCTCATCGGCTTTGGGTCTTGATTCTGGGAGGTTTCCACCATTACCGAGTGCAGTAGGGCACTTAGCACTTTGTAATGATCATGCGGAACATGCAACTTCTGCTGGATTTCGATGTGAGGAAAGGATGCGCAAGTATTAAAGTATTACCATAGTACTTTGGGAAATATTTATTGTACATGTGCTGCAAGCTATGCAATGCGCAGGAAAATTCTCTGATGGTATCTACGTACGCAAGTATACTTGAGACGCACAATGTTAGCATGAACTCATAAATCTTGCTGTGGTCGGCGGCACATATGGAGGATTAAGAATGTGTGTACGACGTCGACGTGATGTCTTAATTCCTCTAGAACGAACTCCATCACGATTATTGAGTAACTATTTATATTTTAATAAATACATGAAGAGATACATAGTATATAGAAGCTTTATAACTTCATTAACATTAGTACTATTAGTTAAACAAAAAATACAATACAAATTACTTTATTCCATTTATCGGAAAGAAGTAAAAGCGTGATGAAAATCATAAGAACAGCTTGGTATAGAAGAGAAATTGGACCTCTGACTAAGAGAGATATAAGCACAAATTTTATGTATGAGTTTGTCCTAATAGTAGTGTAATAGTTTTTTTTAATTCGGACTCTTTTTTCACGCATTAAATTTTTTGGTTTTGGTTGGTTTTTGATATTTACGTTCTTAATGATTTTAAAAATCTATAATTTCAGAGGATAATGAGACCATACGTAAAATTTTAGACTAATGAAACGTCATTAAGTGGAGAAAATTCTCACTGCGCGTCGTTTGTTTGAAGCCACTTTTTATGCAATTACTTTTCGTTGATAAATACCTGTGGAAATGTTTCATTGTTTAAACTACAGCAACTAATGGAAAAATTACAATATCAAATGGAATGGGCATATCTAAAAGTAACACACATTTTGAGCTTGAATCTTGCAACAAGATAACACCCCTATCCACATCTCCAGGGTAGCTAGAAGCTGAATTCAGTCGAAAACGAGAAACTTTTGCCATGGCCATATTCTATTCACCGGATTCAAACATCATCGAAAACTTTTAGGTCTGGCTATATCAAGCATTTTAATAGGCAGGAAGATAGTTTTAAGCTATCTGAGATGCCTGGATAAAGATTTCACAGGTATGATTAAAAAAAAAACTTTTTGATTCAATTCCAAACTGCCGAGTTGCATAATTATTGTTCTTTTCGGGGCTCTGAAACCAAATATGCACCTACATAATAAAATGAAAATGATGTACTTATAATAACCTTTTCAACAATCCAATGGCACATTCTAGTTGAGAATTGGACCAGCTCCCAATCTCCCATAAATTTTTGCTCATTCTCCAAAGTTTATATTTTTCCCGATATACGAATTTTTTCGCTGGATATTAGCAAATTTGTCAGGTTGTATTTCTGATTTTTTTTTCGCACATAATTATTTAGTATACCAAAATGTAGAAATTAAAGTGATCTATAAGAAACTATTTAAGTATTTTTTGGATCAGAAGAACATGAGGCCAGATAATCGTTAAAAGCCATTTTTTACTCCGAAATTTCGACAATTTTTCATCAATAACTTTTTTTAGAAAGATGTACCAACAAAACAAACAAAAATATAACTCTAAGTGTGATCGGAACCAAGAAAACCAAATTCACGCTTTTTAAAGCCCTTTTCAAAATGGCGGACAACGCATGGGAGCTTTTTGTTCGAACTTTATGGATTTACACTCTCCAATAAGTACTCTTTGAGAAACAAGACAAAAATTGGACGCAGTTTTTTGTGTGGATATAAAATATTAATTGGACTGGACTACACTCCCTAAATCAAAAGTTTATGCCGTAAGAAAAAATCACTGACCAAAAAAAATTTTATCCGAGGTCATACTTTTCCCATACTAAATTTTTAATGGGAGTTTCAAACTATTTTCAATTTCTTACTGATTCTCCCATACAAATTTGTACGAGAAAAGTGTGACTTTAGATAAGAGGAACGGGTCAATGACCTTGGATCAAATTTTAATTTTGCTTGAAGAGCATTTTGTGGAGTTCCAAAATTCTTATTCAAAATATTCCGGAAAAACTGCAATTTATATTTCTTTTAAAAAGTTACAACATTTAAATGATGATGGACTCGATATTTTCAAGTTTTCCGACAGAAGGCGATGAACATCAAGATTTTTAAAACGTTAAAACTTAAGAACTATAAATCTGACCTTTTTCAATTTTTTCAATGAACAGAAAATTCAAAAACTAATAAATCAATTCAACTGAAACCTATACACAATAATATTTTGATCTGAACATAAATCAAAAGTGTTCAAGTTTACCAATAGAAAAATAAAATAAACATCAAAACAAAAATTAAACTAAAAAATACCTTCCGTTTTTGAAAAAAAAGAAAGCAATTCGGCTTTAATTAAAATTGTTTACTGTGGTGTATGCGTACTATTACTCAAAACTATTAAACATGGAATTTTGATAAGCTCAATGAATTTATTTAAAAACTAATAAAAGGTTTACTCAACAAATATGTTTCGTCGTATTTTGGGCTTAAAAAATATCATTGATTTACATTTAACATTTGTTTTGAAGCAATTTTTTTCTTACTTTTTGCCAAAATAATCGCACTTCAGAAGAAGAATGCGACAACGTAAATAATTAAAAATACATTATCTTTGTTTTCGTTTTGTCTTTGTGGTCTCTTGAATTGATTTCAAAAAAAGGGTACAGCAACATCTAACTGATGTTGACAAAACGCATTTGGACTTAAGGTACACAAAACTTTAAATTTGAATTCAATTCCACAAAAACAAAGACAAAAGAAAAGTTAGGATAAGTACGTAAATGGAAATCCGAAATAATGCAGTGTATGCTGCAAGGAAAACATAAATTTTAATTGAATAATTTTGACTGAACTACGACTCCCTGGGTGTGCTACCACCAAGTTAATAGGAAGGAGTGAAGGTGATCGATATCTATACATTCGGATAGCATTTTATGACGAAATTCATTAAAGAAAATGTTTCCATTGGTAATAATAGGTAAATGTTACTATGTGATAGATGGAACGTGTAAAGTTGTATCACAAAGTTGCTTTTAGTTTTTTTTAATAATGTACGTGTTATTTCATTGGTAAGGTAAGGTTTTTGCCAGCATTTTGGCTGGAGGTGCCGTTTCGGGCCTCCGCAAGGGCAGCTCCCTTCACATTTGGTCTAAGATTCATTTTCCAGTATTCCAGATTTAAGTGCGATGTGAAGTGTTGGAAATCAAAACAATTACCGCTTGTGGATGATGTGTTGAAGCTGCCCTCAATTGCCACATCATTGAGTAACAGTTAAGGAAACAATTGGCGTAGACCTTCCCAGAGCACAAACGCAATAAAAGATTCACGGACAATCCCAACCGATTTCTTAAAAGCCGGTGAAGTTCGTGCACTCAATCCAGATGTTGAATTCTATGTTACTTCAGTGATCTTCAAAGTAATCAAGGCAATAGACCTACATCCTTGGCCAGAATCTTAAGAATGACACGATCACCAAGGAGGAATAATCGTTAAATATTCCTAAATTATTAAATTAACACGAACAATTTACGGGCGAAAGCACCTACGAAATCGCTTTCACTTTGGTTATACTAGGAAACACTTGGTTCGATTTTCAGCACAAATTTATGTGTAATAGGAAGTTTTACTTTATTTATTTAATAAAAATATAGTTGTTTATTTATTAGAATAGTTTTTCTTCTTTAAATAAATAATTTCGGAAAAACACTTCACAAATCACATACGATTTACAACAAATTTTGACATCTTATGTGGCTATCCTGTTGCAAGTTTTGCCCGGTAGAGTACTGCCTCCAGTCGTCAATAGAATGGATATACAATGTTTGAACTTACATTTGAGTGCAAAAGTGCCGTAACCAGCATACAACACTTTTACACTCACAGAGCCAGATAAATGACATAACGGATCTTAATTATGACTTTGAAGAAGACATCGGTTAGCTGTTATTTTTATTCTTATCTTTCTTGTTGTCGATGTCACATGTTGCAAGAAGAAGCATTAAACAAAATAAGAATCCAGAGGAATAAAAAAAAATATTCGTAGGTAAATGATTTGATTGCGCTTTTAGGCTTATAAAATAAAAATCCACTTACACTTGGATTTAGAAATGGATGAATCAATGGATGGAAGCGATTTTGAAAGATCTGGTTTGGATTTTATACCAGAAGACTTGATTTTGAAGCTGTTGTTAGCGATAAAGATGAAAGTGTAATAACTGCTCCTGGAACTACAAATACCACGGAAGATGCATCAAGAGATTTGTTCAAACCAAAAAAACGGGTAATAAGAAGTAATGAGTGGAAGCGGAATATACAAAAGCTTAAACGAGCAAAAGGTGAGCAGTATGTTACTAATAAAAGATTAATAATACCACCAAAATTAGCAAAGCCTGGATCATGCCCTTGTCCACAAAAATGCCACTTAGTAATAAATGAAGACCTTCAGTTGAGCATGTTTACGAAATTTTATAATTTGGCAAGTTTTGATTTGCAAAATGCGTTTTTGTTCTCATTAATTAAAGTTTCTGATAAATATAAAACTTACAACTAATGACCATTCTCGGAGACAAAAACTTATTCTTACTATCTTCTCGACGGTAAAGGTTTGGAAATGTTAGTATGTAAATTTTTTTTCTAAGAACTCTTCAAATTTCGGATGGGCGTGTTACCAGAATAGCTAAGAAAAAACAATATACCACCATACCACCTGTTGACGGTAGAGGCCGAAAGGTGTCAGCAAACAAGACACCCGAAGAGAAATTGATACAGGTTAAGCAGTTTATAGAACGGTTCTCCACATATGAATCCCATTATAGTATAGTCGTTATCTAGCCCCTGGCCTCAGCCTTGCAAAAATGTTTTCTCTTTTCAAAGAGACACTTGAAAACCTTGTTTCATATTTATATTTCGAAAAGTTTTTAATGAACATTTTAACCTTCATTTTCATGCACCTATTTCTGACTCATGCAAAAAATGTGATATATTTGAAAATAAAATTAAATATGCAGACGATTTAGAAAAAGCATTATTAAAGCAAGAACAAGAAATCCACCATAAAAAAGCTGAAAGTGCTTGACAGGGACTAAACCAAGACACCGAAATTGCTAAAAACTAGTCCGATACTACTTCAGCACTTACAACAGGAGTTGTATACTATAAAAGGAAACTTTGGGCCTTTTGCTTTGGCGTGCATAATATGGGTACAGGCAAAGTTTACATGTATGTTTGGAACGAGTCAATAGCGTCACGAGGACCTCAAGAGATTGGGTCTTGTTTAGTACATTACTTCAAGAATATAGCACAGTCTAGGAAAGTTATTATATACTCTGACCAGTGTGGAGGCCAAACCAGAAATATTAAGCTTTCATTACTGTGTCAATTTTTAGTATCTCATCCCGATTTTGTAGTGGAAGAAATTGACCACAAATTTTTAGTTAGCGGGTATTCATACCTACCATGTGACCAATATTTCGGTTCTTTGTGTCCACCACCTTTTCTATAATAGTGTAATGACTTTCCAAATTTGAACTATAACGACTCCGAAAAGCAAACAAACGAACACAATAAAGCTTACGGTCGCAGTGCAAACATACCCTTAGTAGCTACTCTCAAACGAAGGAAGCGCCATCTGCCGGATTATAGCAGATTTACCAGCTTGTCAAATAAAAGCTTTTGGAAGGGAAATTATTGGGAAATTTCCCCTACGGAAAGCTCTGGAAGCAGAGACCAGAACGTTCTCCTTATTTCGAGAGTTTGGAAAACAAGTATAAAAGGCACATGTTTGAACGGCAGCGATACAGTTTGTTTTTAATCGTGAATGAATAAAGTTGGTTGTAATAAAAGTGAAAAGTAAAGTTTGTGAACTAATTCAGTGGTGAATAATAAATCGTTTTGTTTGTAGTAAGAAAAGTAAAGTGTTTTATTTTGCGAAATAAATAAGTGGACGTTTTGAATAAAGTAAATAAGTTTTCTTAACGAACCTGAGAAAATATTACATTGGTGTCAGAAGTGGGATAAAACTTATTTTATCTGTGCACTCAGTAGATTTATTGTGTGGAAAGTGAAGAAAAAAAAAAGACAATGGGTAAATCTTTGAATGATTTAAATTTTGTGGAACTTAAGGCAGAACTGAATAAGCGAGATCTTCCTACTGCTGGAACAAAGAATGATCTTATAATTCGTCTGCAAGAAGATTTAAGAAGATGTGGAAAAAATCCGGACACGTTTATATTCGACATTGAAATGGAAGAACAGCAAGAACAAGTAAGTACATCGGGCATGACCAATATGCTGTCTCAGCTGCTCGCAAAATTTGAAGAACAAAAGAATCTTCTAGAACAGCAAAGCCAAGAACAACGTAGTGAACAAAAGAATCTTCTCGAACGATTCGAGGAACAAAGCCAAGAACACCGTAGTGAACAAAAGAATCTTCTCGAACGTTTCGAACAGCAAAGCCTAGAGCAGAAGAATCTTCTAGAACAACAAAGCCAAGAACAAAAGAATCTTCTAGAACAACAAGGCCAAGAACAAAAATATCTTCGAAATCTTCTCGAAGGTAAATTAGATGCCTTTGACAACAGAATTGTTGCCCTTGACGAGCGTGTCGATAAACAATTCTCGACTGTTGAAGCAAAGTTTGAAAAGGTAGAAGATAAAATCGAATCCATTACCAAGGAATTGGACAAAGTAAGGAAAATGAAGGTTTGAGAAAGTTCTGGTGACTGTCCAAGGAGAAAGGAGATGCATCCACCAACCTTCGATGGACAAACTTCTTGGTCAATCTACAAGAAGCAGTTTGAGGCAGCTGCAGCAACGAACGGCTGGGACGACGAAGACAAATATATAGCTCTGACGCTTGCTCTTAGAGGAACTGCTGCTGAGCTGCTGCAAACCATACCAGCAGAAAAGAATGGCAACTTCAGCGCTCTTGTTCAGGCCATTGACAAACGCTTTGGAGATGGCCATATGCAAGAAGTCTTCCGTGTTCAACTCAATACAAGAGTCCAGAAAAGGGGAGAAACTCTGCAACAGCTTCAAGCAGACATCGAACGATTGGCGCATCTGGCATATCCAGCTGCAGGAGATGAAATCATTAACCAATTCGCAACAGAAGCCTTTGTTCGTGCTGTTTCTGACATCAACCTTCAGCGAGCAATTCGAACGGCTGGAAAACGCACGCTCCCTGAAGCATTAGCGTTCGCCCTGACTATGGAAGCAGCAGAACAGGCTTCTCAAGGAGTTCATCGGGTAAGAGAAATAGAAATTGAGGAGTGTTCCTGCCAGAGAACTGCGTTCCAAAGAAACCAGCGAGATGGACCTGCTCGATGCTGGAACTGTAAAAAGACCGGACATCTCCAACGCCAGTGCAGACTGCCACCTAGAAAACCTCCATGTTGGAATTGCAACAGGACTGAACATCTCCAACGCCAATGCAGATTGCCACCTAGAAGACCTTGGAAACCAGACTACAAGCATTGCACGCATGAAAAAGAAAAGGAAGTTGTTTTCATCCAGCGACTGAGAGCCGATCCCATTTACGATTGGAGTAAAAGGAAAATGAGGACTGCGCAAAAAGATGACTCGGGAAGCGATATATATTGCCCAAAAGTGACTCCGCTGCAGTTAACTTCTATCCGTCGAAAGGGTGACAAGCGTGATTCCAAAGAAAACTACAAAGTTGGAACGGACGGATTTCAAGTGTGCATGGATGTCAGCCATTTCAAGCCAAATGAGTTAATGGTCAAAACTGTTGGCAACAGCGTGGTAGTGGAAGGTAATCATGAACGTGAAGATGAACATGGCTACATCAGTCGTCAGTTTGTACTGAAGTACCAGCTACCAAAGGGGTATGATGCCAAAGATGTCATCTCAACGGTTTCAATGGACGGTATCCTGACAATCAAAACTCAGCAGAAGGCATTGAAGAACAACGAAAGGATAGTGCAAATTCAACAGACTGGCCCCATGAATCGGAGTGATAAGGGAAATGAAGAAGAAAGGCTGAGTGACGTTCAGGAAAGAACAAGGGCAAATATGAAGCCATTAAGTGGTCGGATGAAAAAGCGATACGACACAAAAGCAACAAAGACAGGATTCCAAGCGGGAGACCTTGTTTGGTTTTATAATTCCCAGCGTCGGAGGGGAATGTCACTGAAACTTCAACAAAATTGGGAAGGTCCTTATACTGTTGTAACACGAGTAAACGATGGCGTCTACCGCATTCGGAGAGGATTAAGAGGCAAAATAAAAGTAGTTCACATCGACCGTTTACATCGTTATAATGGTGAAGGAAGTGATGGATTTGCTCGGTACGATCAATCCTAAGAGGGGGGCAGTGTAATGACTTTCAAATTTGAACTATAACGACTCCGAAAAGCAAACAAACGAACACAATAAAGCTTACGGTCGCAGTGCAAACATACCCTTAGTAGCTATAATTATAGCAACTCTCAAACGAAAGAAGTGAAAGAAGATTTACCAGCTGTCAAATAAAAGCTTTTGGAAGGGAAATTATTGGGAAATTTCCCCTACGGAAAGCTCTGGAAGCAGAGATCAGAACGTTCTCCTTATTTCGAGAGTTTGGAAAACAAGTATAAAAGGCACATGTTTGAACGGCAGCGATACAGTTTGTTTTTAATCGTGAATGAATAAAGTTGGTTGTAATAAAAGTGAAAAGTAAAGTTTGTGAATTAATTTCAGTGGTGAATAATAAGTCGTTTTGTGTGTAGTAAGAAAAGTAAAGTGTTTTATTTTGCGAAAAAAATAAGTGGACGTTTTGAATAAAGTAAATAAGTTTTCTTAACGAGAAAATATTACAATAGTTTAAGAACATCATCAAGTGCTCCCAACGATATTTTCGATGTCTTCTCAGACGAGGAGTAGATTTCTCAGTGTCAAGAATGTAAAATGTTGATCATATTTTGTTATTGAAAATAAAATAAATAAAAAATGAAATAAAAATGTAATATAAACTTTTTGGTGTAACCTTGCTTTTTTTCTATTTTTACAGAAAACCATGAATGCAGAAGTGGTGTAACGCACTTTATTTGCCCGAATTGAGCATAGATTAAAAAAAGGATCATGCACATCAAAAAATGACATTATAAAAATATTTCACCGTTCTTAAATAAATCAAAATCGTGAAAACAAAAAAAAGGAAAAATATTCAAAGAAAATCCTTTGTGAATTTTTTGGGTTACACCACTTTTGCACTCACAGCCTCATATAAGCTACTTATAAATGGGATATCAAATGAAAGGTAAGACAGTCTTCCACACGACACCAATGGTCAAACAAACTTTTTTTGACTGTTGGGTTGAGTTCGACAATTTTTATACAAAAATGCTGCGATGAGATAAGTAATCTTGCGTTCGGTTATTTCATTTGGGGAGTTTATTTTACAGGGCCGTCTGTTAAGCTGGGTACTTTACGTTTTTTGATTATTCCCCAGCTAAATTTTTGATATTTTTAAGACCCAAAGCAGTAGATTATATAAATATAAGAAACTTGGTAAATAAACTAAATGTAAAGGTTACTTTTTTTAAATACAAATTTTGAACTGAAAAATAACTATTAAAATGCTCGCAAACTGATATTAATCATATTTTTCGGGTTTCTAGAAAATTTTAAAAATAAGGAACTCCAATATTTTCACAAAAAATGTTGTATTAAAAAAAGTTCTATATTACAACAAGTACTCACTCAAAAACACAGCCCCACTGTTAATAAAACAAAAAACTTCGTCAACAATTTACTACTGTGTGCAAAGTTTTAGTCAAGTTTACCAACAATAATTTTAAACTGCTCCTCCTAAAAAACCAATTTATATTATTTTTTCGACGTTTTCATTATCAGCTATATCGAGTTGGATAAAATTTTTTGAGCAGATTTGGTACCAAGATAAGACAAGTACCTACCTAAACAAAAATTTGGAGAACAAAATTATAAAAAGAGGTTCTTTTTTGAATAGTTTCCGCAATTCATATTAATAGCCCGATTCGCACAACTTAAGCCTCCGGGTAATTAATCAGAATTATGTTTATCTGGAGGAACATTGCTGCTTGCTACTGTAGCATAAATGCATTGAACATTGAAAAACGACAAAATCCTTGCGCAATGTGCTTTACCAACACCACCACTGCAATCATTATGCTAAATAAACAAATTTGCTAATTTACCATAAGCGTTTGATATTCCCTGGGTTGGCGGATTTGGTGTGGTTTTGATTGGATTTTGGCCAAATGCCATGAAATCAAAACCCTGAATCCATAACGTCAAAGCGTGTTCATGCTATTGCACATACAAGCTGATGCATTGCTGCATTCTTGCTCCCCCAGGTTTGTGCTGTGCCCCTTCTTCATATCATTTGTGAAGCGTTGGGATGATTCGTGTGGCATTCAACGATGATCATCATCAGATATGGGATATAAATAGACGAAAGGAGTCATTAAAATTGAATTCCAAACGAAAAGACATAAAATCTAGCATCCATATCCCAATCCCAAATCAAGAGGTGATTTAAATTTAATTATACAAAAAAATATTCACTGTCTCACATTGTTTCGCCGAGTTCCAAATGTGACAACCCTTTACATTCACTTTGATATGCGTTGCATATCATCTGACAAATTCGGGATCGTCTTCAATTATTATTCTGCCTGACACCGACCCGTAAGTGTTGAGTACTGATTGCAGTCATTTAAATATTTAACACTGATCAATGGGGTGAGGTTTTTTTTTTGGAGGACATTCTGAGCAAGTGGAGTTTTCTTGCTCTTCTGAGTATTATTGCAAATATAATTTATTTCTTCTCTAAATCAATTAATTGAGTCAGCTTGTTCTGCTTCCAAATTGCTAATGGAGGATATTGCGTGTGATATTTTACTCTTTTGATGTTAGTAAGGATATGAATTATTGATCTAAAGTTTTCTCCGTGGCGTGGATATACATATGCAAAGGAGCATTGAAAACTGTGTTACGATTTTACTTGCGGCACAGGCACACACATTAGTAATTAGTAGATTGTAGTGGCAATGGGTGTTGTTTTTGGATCTTGGCATTGCGAATTTTTAGGAGAAAAAAAACAATTTTAAAATTTAAAAAATATGTTATTATACAACTTTCCTGAAAATTATCAGAAAAGTGACATACGACTTTTTTCAATATCAACGATGATTCGCTTCAATCTAGAAATATAGGGGACAGCAAACCAGAGAGGGAGGGGGAAGGCTTCCATTAAGACATTTCAGTGGAAGAATTTTCCAGATGGATTCAACGGTGGCGTCTACAATTCCAGTTAGGTTGAACTAAGTTAACACTTTATACGGGCTACTACGACATATTCGGAGCTCAGGCCTATAAGGAGCGGCTAATCTGGCTCCCCGCCCTTGGAGTCTTACTTAGGGTCTGGTCCTCCAGGTTGGGGGTCATGCCGTGCGTCGGGTTGACTTCGCAGCTACGTAAAGATATTTAGTTGCGAAGCAACAATGAGCCTCGGATGCGGATGGATTTACTGTTGACGAACTTAACAAACGAAATAAAGAGAACGAACTTCGGATCTGCTCGTGGAATATTCTGTCTCTTTTTAGACCACGTGCAACCAACATTAAGCGGATGACCTAAACTGTAACAAAGCAGACATCACCGCCATTGAAGAAATTTGATGGGATGGGCCGGACAAAAGAAAAACGAAGAGTTCGACATCTACTACGGTGACTGACTTAGGCAAGAAGTATTGAGTTTAAGCTATGTGAACGAGCGCCTCACGACAGATCGTATCAAGGCTTTATTTGCTAACATCGGCCTCATAAGCACGCATGCCCCCACAGCGGAGAAAGAGGTTTATACGAGTTCTACAAGCTCCTTGACAAGACATATGAGCAATGCCCTAGCTATGACATTACGATTATCTTGGGTGATAATTGAACGCCAAACTAGGAAAAGTAGATGTCTTTGGTGGCATAATCGGAATATATAGACTCCACGGCACCACCTTCAATAACGGATTCTGTGTAGTCGACTTTGCTGCGGGGAGAAACTTTGTGGTAGGTAGTACGCAGTTCCCATATCTCGATATTCATAAACGGACATGGCGAATTTCTGCTCAATCAACCACCAGCCAGATTAGCCACATTGCAATCGACGCAATGAAAAGTAGTATCAAGGACATCCGAATGTTCCGGGGAGCCAACGTTAGCTCAGACCCCTACCTCGTTGTAGCCAAGATAATGCTACGGATATGAAGACCAAAGCCAAAACAGGGAAATACTGTGAGGAAATTTGACGTTGGACGGCTACAGTCGCAAGAAATTGCAAGGTCCTCTTCCTATCGATTCTCTCGTGCCCTCCTTAATATTCCTATGCCGACAACTTCAATCATCGATAACCAGTGGAAAAATTGCCAGGAAGCCATCAGATATGCTGCCTCTGACGACCTGGGTCTTGCACGATCACCCGCAAGTAGAAATATGCAGCCAAACAACCAGAGTTGCTCGTGAGCTTAAGGAGCAGAAGAGAAGAGCACTGGCTTCTCAGAAATAAAATGAAAAGCATGTGATAGAAAAAATGGAGAAATTCCAATGCAGGAATGAAGCTCAGAAGTTTTACCAAAAAATAGAAAGAACCTCCGATTCTTACAAGGCCTGAACAGAAGCCTGCAATGATGATCAGGGGAGGGAACATCATGGTAGAATTACAGTCGGTGTTGAGGATATGGAAAGATCATTTCTGCAGATTGTAAAACCAGGATGACGAACCGAATTCATTTGTCATGCAGATTGCACCCATCAGCCTGGAACACCGACGCGACGCACATCCAACTATTCCGTCCACCTGGTCTCGGCAAAGTGATGATAGCTATATCTAAGCTTAAGTCTAATAAAGCTGCAGGAGCTGATGACCTTGTGGTCGAGCTGTTCAAAGTGGCTGGTGATGAATTGATTAGAAGTTTGTAACAGCTCATATGCTAAATATGGTCGAAGAAAAGGATGCCAGATGAATAGAACCTCAGCATTGTTTGCCTGATCCTCAATAAAGGTGATCCTCTGGACAATGCCAACTACAGGATGACGAAAGAAAATGCAAGCTGCTCCATCAATGTGCGGCAAAGACCTCAAAGACGCCTTTAATGTCAAAAAAGGCTTTATAGGCAAGGTGATGAGCTGTCATGCGAATTCTTCAACATCGTTCTTGAAAGAATAGTGCAAAACTCTCACGTCAACACTCTGTCTTCTTCGGTTGCGGTCCCTCGTACGCTCCCTCCAGTCGTCGAAACCAAGCGCTCTTGCGTCTGTGTCCACCTGGTCCCTATAGCGGAGGTTCGGTCTTCCTGGTCGTCTCGAACCTAGGGGCTGGGATTCAAAAATTTTCTTGGCAAGAGCATTGTTGTCCATTCGCTCGATGTGGCCGAGCCAGTGTCGTCAACGTGTTTTGGCTCTTTGGACTACATCCACATCTTGGTACAGCTCGTACAATTCACGATTGAATCTTCTCCTCCAATGGCCCTCTCCGCATATAGGACCAAACATCCGCCGAAGAATATTTCTCTCGAAAGTGCCCAGTATCAATTCCCCTTTTTTACTTCTCATCCAGCACTCGGCACCGTAGAGTAGAACTGGTAAAATGAGCAAGCACTTTGACTTTCGAGAAAGGAGTTTTGAACCCATTTGTTTGGCCAAACCGAAGTAGCAGCGGTTCGCTGGGGTAGTTCTTCGTCGGATTACCACTAAGGTATCGTTCAGGGAATTGATGTTTGTTCCGAGGTAGGTGAACTCCTTGACTACCTCGAAATTACTGCTACCAACAGTGACGTTTTGTCCTAGGCGATGGATAGATGAGGCTTTGTTTGTTGATAGCATATTCTTTGTTTTGTCCTCATTCACTTCAAGACCAACGCGTTTCGCCTGTTCATCAATAGCTGTGAATGCTTCAAGTACAGCTCTCTTGGAGCGGCTGATGATGTCGATGTCGTCCGCATAGCCAAGCAGTTGAGAAGACCTGTGCATCGCGTATTTTGTTACGTCATGCGGCATAGCTGGATCAGTTTTTTCGGGATCCCAAGTTCCAACATCACCAATAGAAGCTCTTAACGACTTATGCTATCATATGCGGCTTTGAAGTCTTTTCCAGGATTTGTCTCAATGTGAAGATTTGGTCTATCGTTGATCTGCCTGGCCTGAAGCCGCACTGATACGTGCCGATCATAGTGTTGCAAAAAGGTTTTAGACGCTCACATAGTACGTTGGATAGGATCTTGTAGGCAACATTAAGCAGGGATATGCCTCTGTAATTCTTGCAGGACAAAAGATCGCCTTTTTTTGTAGATTGGGCTAGTTTAACAGTCGTCGGGCATACTTTCCTCCTCCCACACTTGGTTAATGAGCTGGTGCATGCACCTTACCAGGACATCTCCTCCATACTTGAAGAGCTCCACAGGTAGGCCATCCGAGCCGGTGGTTTTGTTGTTCTTAAGCTTGTGGATGGCTTTCTTAACCTCTTCAGTACTGAGCGCTGGGACTGGATTTTCATTGACTGGTCTCATGATTCTATGTTCCCCTGTTGCCTCCTCTACATAATGTACATAATGCCCACTAAGCAGTTGCTGGAAATGCTGCTTAAACACGTCTACAATTCCCTGTGCTTCGGTGACTAGATTACTTTCGCTGTTTCGAAGAACTTTCGTGCCAGTCCTATAACCAGATGCCAGTTGCTTGGCAGTTTTGCAGAACGGTGGGTGTTGGTGGCGGTGCTAGACTCTTCGAGATACTTGAGCTGAGAGGCCGCGGATGCTCTTTTCTTTCTGCACATGGTTTTTTCTCTTTCCTTCTCTTTTCATGGTACTCATCTCTTGCTGCTCTTGTTTTCCGTTGCAGCATTCGTGCATTTTCCATCTCCTGCTTCAATACCGCGTATTAATCGTCATATCACGGGTTCTTTTTTTCTGGGTGGTTGATAGCCTATGATGGTCTTGGCTGTCTCCTTAATGATGTCGCGATACTGGTTCCACTGGTTGTTGACGCTTGTGGCTGGGTGTACGGTAGAGGGCTTCCCGGTCAATTGCTCACTTTAGTCTCTGGCTTTATCAGATGTGCTAAGGCATACAATGTTGAATTTCTTCTTTGGGCGGTCCTCGTTTTCTTTTCGTTGGACAGTCAGGCTCTGAACTTTGTCGCAACAAAAAAGTGGTCAGAGTCCACGTTTGCACCTCGGAAAGCACGTCCAAGATGTTCGATGCGTACCTTGCGCCAATTAGCACGTGGTCAATTTGGTTGGCAGTTCGACCATCTGGAGATCGCCAGGTTGCTATGTGTATCCTTCGCCTGGGGAACCTAGTGCTTCTTATCACCGTATTACGAGCTGCAGCAAAGTCGATTAGTTGGAAGCTGTTATCTGTTGTCGTTTCGTTGAGGCTGTGCTTTACAACTAATCCGCAAAAGATGTTTTCCCTTCCGACTTTAGCATTGAAGTCTCCGAGCACGACTTTGACATCGTTATCCGGACAGGCTCCGTCCAGGAGGTCGTAGAACTCCTCCTTGGCTGATGTCTTGGAAGGTAGCTTTGATGCGGATCACAGCCAGGCGATCGCCAATCGGTTTAAAATCGATGACTTTCGATCTGAGAGGAATTGCCACAACGAATCCGCATCCTAGCATGTGCAGTCTTTGATGACAGCTGTAATAAATTTCGCAATCTTTTCTATTCGTTATTTTCGGGTCGTTATCCGAGGCTTCACGCGTCTCTATCATAACAATCGTTTTTTTTTTACTGTGGTCGGGTCGTTAGCGCAATGCACTAACCTTCAATCTGTAGGGCCATAAGTTTAATGTTGCAATTCTTCCCTTGATCAACATTCGCGCTTACAAGTTTAGCAAGTCAAGGCATAAGTCCAAGACCAGTATCCGACACCAACCTAGCCACAAAAGTGAAAAGCCAACGACTGAGATGGTTGGGTCACCAAAAGCGAATGAAAATCAATGATCCGGCCTAGAAAGTCTTTGACAGCGTACATGCAAGTGGAAGAGTACCTCAACCAACTTGGCATGTGAAACTGGCAACAGCTATCTAGAAAACGAGCCGGCTGGAAGAAGCTTGCTGGTTGAGGCCCTGGTCCACTGCGGACTGTAATAAGTAAGTAAGATGTCAAAAATGAAAGAGTAGGAAAATGCAGCATTCTTCCCCATCATTCTGTTCAGGCAGTTATTGAGTATCCCAGATTGTGAAATTATTGAATTTTTTTATTTTTCTGAGTTTATTTGGTTTCCTTGGAGCTCAGTGGAATTTTAATCGTTGTTTTTTCAGCTACATCATTTTAGTAACTGTAAAAAGTTACATTTAATTTTAGGTATATTTGAGACCAAAGAGCTTATAATGAATTTTCATAGCGCATATCATACAAGCCATAAATAATTCCACAAACGCTTCTGTCTTCATCCTTCATAAATATGTCAAAATGTACAAAGCAACCTCATTCCGCTTAGCCCACCAATCATCGATGTGAACATTTAAATAATAACCGAGCGATAATATGTTCGTCTGTCACCTAATGTCATCCAACCAAATACTAAATGAACATCTTTCTTTAAGTTGCTCCCATTAAGGTGGCACAAAACAACAGCCATTCACGGGCATCTCTTCTGCATATATTATGTGACCGTGTATAACCAAGGAAACAGCAGAGCATCACAGCAATAAGAACTGAATCGTGTCGAGCTAGATACGGACATGCAATCCATTTTCGGTGTCATGTTTTTCGTGGCAATTTGTCTGTGCGTTTCTTTGATATGTACGAGTTGATTTGAAGATCCGTGGAAGTATTTTGCGCCAAGAAGCAAAGGTCTCTACAATAGTATTCGAGTAGAATGCAAAAGAAAAGAAGCTATCCAAGAGCAAAACGTAAGCCCTGCGATATCGCCCTAAGTTGTATAAGTAGACCGATGAGAAATGTCATGAAATATTTTTTGAATTTTTGTTTTTCTCTTGGATGTTGGATCTTGATCACTAAGCCCCGCGCACCTCACTACTATGGGCCACACACGACATCTATATATGTATGACACGCGCCCTAAAAACGCGTTCCCGCACTTATGGCTAGGCGTCTAAAAATAACCAAAGGCAACATCAAATTGACGTTATAAATTAACTGCATTTATATAATTTTCCATTAATTCACGTATTTCTGTGAATTCTATTAGCTTAGGTATGCGCACGAAACGTGAAAGTGACACTTAATATCGCCGCGACCCGGCGGATTTTCCTGAAAAATTACAGAAAAACATTTTTCAATATAAGGAAAAATCAGACTTTAGAAAGTACTTTGTATCTCGTCATAGAAAGATGTTTGAGATCTCTATGACGTGCGTCGTGTCGGTCGTGAAATGAGATGAATATAAAAAAATCTTGAAGAAACAAATTCAAATACTCAAAGTGAGCAAGAGTATTTGTGATTTTTGAGATACAATTTATTATATGATATTTCTTTAACTAATTGATGTTGAAAAACTAGGAACATCCATTCTCTTTCAGCTCAAAAACTTTCATGATGTGATAATTTTTTTTTTTCTCTAAGACTAATGTGGGCTAAGAGTTTGATTAATGTTTTGTTATGAATTCCTCATCAAGCTTTTTAAATGTCATTTAAAATAAATAGCGAAGCTCTTCAATATTATTTTGACACAAACGATTGTGGGTGTATTGGTATAGAATTTATATAGTTTATAATGCATTTATTCACCTATAGAAACCCGCTACAAAATTTTATAAATTTCTGTTGTTTTTTTTAAAGAAATTAATTTATTTTATCGAATAAATAAATAAGATGATATTTTAGCTCTTAAATATTTCAACGGATTGTTGTTTTATAAGTGTGACAGGAAACATATTGAAGACATATAGGATAAAGGTTAATGTAATATTTCATCGAATCTAGAAATTAATTTGATATAATGATGCCACATAATGATGAACATACATGTAACTTTTTAACACGAAACAAAATATAAATTTTGTTTATATTCTGCTGGTTAAATAAATTATATGATTTTCTTTCTTCTTCTAATGTACATACATTAGGTGCAGATGACATTATACTCTAACTATAAACTCTAAAATATACCTAAATAGGATACTACGAACCTTGCCTTGAACAAAGGTACCTTCCGGATGTAACAAGCTAACAGGTACTACATGAAGGTGCAACAAAAATATGCTTAAATTACGTCTTTTTAACAGAGCTGATTTTTGTACACTGCGGTTCACTTGAATAAAGGCAATTTTGTTTTGTATAAAAGCTACTGTAAAGTCCCGTTAATTGCATGCAGTATTAAAATTCTTAAGTGAAGTAAGGTTTCGAAACTTCTGAGGAGAATGCACTCCAAAAAAAAAACACTTTGCTGTACCAAGAATCGAGATTTTTCCAAAGCTTTCAAAAAGCGTTGTAAAATTAAGCAACGAAATTTAGTTCATTTGAATAAAGGCATTCGTCAATATTTCTTGAGAAAACTAGTGCAAAATTATAGTTCTGTAAAGTAAACGTGAAATAGACAAATTTTTATTAAAAATGGGAAGATCAAAAATTTTAAATACAGCCGAGAAGGAAAAAATAGACGTTTACGACGCGGAAGGTTTTCAAACCGCCAAATTGCAAACCAAATTGAGCGTAGTGCAATTTGTGTTGACAGTTATTTACAAGAAACTCTTTCCTATGGAAAACAATACTGTGATCTCACCATCTGATGGACGTAAAATCATTTGAATTATACCTCCAATTCCAGCTATTCGACATCAAAAGTCAAGTTCGGGTAAATGCAAGCAAATCGACTGTTCGGCGTGTTATTCTTGGTGCTGGACATCTGAAGAGGTTAAAGCTGACAAATAAAAAAAACCCTGAATGCCGTGCGTAAGGAGCTTCGATTTAAGTTTGCGAAACACCATATGGCTTGGACTACAGGCCAGAGCCAAACTAAGAAATGATTGGCGAATGGTTGTCTTCTAGTGATGGGCGCATTCGAATGATAAAATCGATTACACTAGTTTACAAAATTTCTAGACTAATTTTGGGTCACTGAACACGAAAATCAAAATTATTTATTTTTCCAAAGAAGCGTTTTCGAGATATGCATAAATCATTTTCTCAGCTATTTTTTCAGATATTGCCATAAATCTCGCTAACGGCTTAGCTAATTTACATAAATATGTATTTTTTGAATCTTCTGATCTGACTCTTTCCGACGATGTACCTACTGCTTGTGTAAGTCAGACTGAAATTTAATAAGTTACAGGCATTCAAAGTTTCAAAAACGAGTATTTTTGAAAAAAATTTAGTTTTTGGTTGCTCCTTATGGATAGAAAAGAAAATATTTAAAATAATTTTAAGGACTCAATTGGAAGAAAATCTTTTTAAAAGATTTGAGCTAAAGTTTTTTTAAATCGGACGATGAATATAGAAGTTATTAAATAATTAGTGAAAGAAGGCAATTTCAATTTTTTTTAATAAAAGTCATATAAATGTATATTAGGGTGTATATTAGGGTGTCAAAATCATTTTTTAAGGTCAGAAACCCCTTAAATCAAAATTCTATGCCCTAAAATAAAGGCTTTCATCAAAAAATGTTTGTCTAAAGTGATAAATCGGTGCCTCTTAGGCCATTCTCTTTTCCATACAAAGGAGAATTGGACACACCAAACTCCAAGACCAATAATGACGTGATATATAGCGTAAGAAAGGTATTTTATGAACGACAATAGTTACTAAGAGAGTTTATTTCAAATCTCTATATGAAAAAAGTTAAGGACTTTAATTAAAAAATAAATATCCGGCTACATTACTGTATAACATTTTATGAGAAAAGTCAATTTATTTCATACTAGGAAGCAGATTGAATCCCAAATTGATTTGATTTTCACTTTTCAAAATGCTGTGAATGAAAAATTTCACAATTTGACAAATAATGATTTAAAAAGTTATTGCTCCACCTCCAACCCTACTCTACAAATTTGTTAGTGGTTTTTTTATAGTTAAATGTAACGGACGGAAGAGGCGGTAGGGGCACTGATCTTAATTTTCAACCTTAAAGTTGATTGTGTTTCATTTCAATGTCGGAAAGTTTGGTTTTGAATCAATGGACAAAGGCATCTGAGGAAACGATACGGTTCATCTCGGTTTTGATCTGTAATTTTAGTTTTGCTAAAATACAGCTTTTGTCAAATTAATGCAATGGTCTTGTTTGCACAAAGTCTTTTTTATCAACGTCCTTTAATTTTCTTGCAACCGCATTTGAAGTTTATGAACACGTTCTCCGGCTTCTCAATATTTGTGTTGCCAACTCGATGATTGTTGTACTGCAGAACTGCACCACACATGATGTTTTTGAACATGTGACTTTAGCAAGGTGCAGCTGCATCATCGAACACAATGCTTATCCAGTAAAACTTGTATTTTCCAAAGACTTTTGCAGTTTGCGTTTGAGTACATTCCGGCAAAATGTATTTTCGACGCTGATAACGTTCTCGAAAACGGCGTTTTTACTGGCAAAGTTAGGTTAGGTTTCCCAGCTAAAAGAGGCTGGAAATTTCACTCGAACTCGAACATCATGTGTCTGAATAGGAACATCATACCATTGTGCAATTATGTTTTCCAAGCATAATTGTGGAGCTAAGCAGACCCAGAGGGAACTCAAAAACGCTCTAAAGACACCATGCTAAAGCTACAAACGGCAAAACTTCATTTCACAAAGTTGAAAGTACCCGCTGTTCGAGACACAGTGGAAGTTATGAAAGACTTAATTGCTTTCTTCATATTTCGAACTCATCAATTTATATTGCTTTGCGTGACCAGGCGTGCAGAGCGGTATAAAGTACTCAAATTTTCTGTACACCTCATCAAGATTTTGGAAACTCACGAAAATAGCCCCCCCTCCCCTGAACGAAATCCTGGATCCGCGCCTGGATATAATTAATAAGAATTTTTAAGAAAGTGGGTGGATGCCACGCCCCTGGCACTTACCGTGCCCTTTGATAATGAATCCCTTATCTTATTAGCAAACTTCAAAGTAGTATTGCACTTTTGCATATTATAACTAGGGTCCGGATTTGTATGCGCTAAAAAACTCAAAAAATGCGCCTTAAAATGCTGAATATGCATGTAAAATATGCAGTTAAAACCATTTTATCTTAATTTTTGTTTCAGAGTAAAAACACATTTTATACAGTTTTTAATTAAAAAAATTCAGTCTCTTATTTTCATTGTTTGGTAGAAATGAATTAAAACGAAAATAACGTAACAATCAATAAGAAAAAAAAAATAACAAACATAAATATAACATTTTTATTTGTTTAATTGAAATAAAAAATAATAAATTATTCAAAATTAAATAAAATAATAATTACTCCTTAATTATTCTCATTTTTAAATGTTTTGTTTTGTAAATCATGTAATTTTTTTTTGAAGTTTTCGAAATCGAAACGTTGCCGATTCGGTCTTAAAAATATCTTATACATCGAAAAAGATCGCTCTACATTCATTTTCATACAAATTTAAATGCGTATAATGTGGGGTTGGAAGTTGAAATATGGTTCAAGTTCATCAAATGAATAAAAAAAAATAGGAAGATAAAAGTTTTGAGGTGCGTGTGCATTTCTTTTAAGGGATACTATATATTTTTTCAATAAATCTTTGGACAATATGCTCCAAAAATATGTATTTATTTTCAAAATATGCATTTATTTTAAAAATATGCAAAAACATGCGAAATATGCATTTATCCTAAAATATGCAAAAATATGCAACTACGTTTAAATGCCATTTTAAAGAAAATTTCATGATTCGTATACATAACTAGTTTCCTTGCTTCCAAAGCTTCCCTAAAAAAAATATGTATTTGCATAGAAATCCGAACCCTAATTATAACAAACGTATGGAGAAGAGCTAAGAAAAATGTTTCAACAAAAGTCCTTCAAGCTAAGAATTTGAACAATTTTAAACTGTTTATAAATGGCCTAACCGCCCAGGAAAATTAGACTTTCACTTTGATAAAATTCCGTCAAAGCTGAATCTTGCTTTAAATTAAGCTTTTCATAATCTCGCAATTACAAAATCCCACTTTTGACACAATCTCACAATTAAAAAAATACCAAAATTTAAAAATTCACCGAATAAAATTTAAACTTAAAAAATTTTCGTGCGAGACTTAAATTTACGATATTAAATTTTGCTAGGTTTCTTAACTTCTGCAATTTTTTAGACCATATTGTTATTCAAAAATGTTATTATTTGTCTATATTTCAAATGTGTTTAAGAACAAGAAAGAGACCATAAATTTAAATAATTGCTAAAAATACGATTTGAAAAACAGTAAAGCCTAAGAAATACAAATTTTTTCGTTTTTGTGTTTGTTTATTTTAGTTCACAGAATTTTTAATTCACAGTGCGATATTGCTGTGAGATTTGCATTTGCGAAATTTTGATATGCGAGATTTTTAATTGCTATTTTGTTAAAAGCAAGAGTTTGTTTTTGCAAGATTATGAAAAGCAGGTTTTCTTTTTTTGGATTTTTTTTAATTTAGAGGGAGGAAGGAGATAAAATTCAATTTTTCATGACTTCTTGAAAGCTATTAGTTCCTTGAAAAAATGTGAAAGTATTAAATTTACTTAATGTTATTCTTCTATACAAGAAAAATAGGCACATTTTGTTCATACAATCACTAGAAATTTAGGAAAAAAACGCTCAGGAACCTCAGGGTGTAGTACCTAAGCTTAGACAAAAAATATACCCTCCTTTACAAAACGGAAAAAGTCGGTTCAAACGGACATGGGTCCATTTGGACCCCACAATGTTTTCTATTTTTTTTATATCAATGATAAATTATTCAGTTATTATTTTTAACTAATGAATGAATAGTCTGCAAATATTTTTCAAAACATTTAAGTTGAAATTCAACTTGAAAATTCATATATCAGGTCATCAAAAAATTTGAAAATTTCCACAAGTCTCTCGTGTATCTTCAATATAGGGCTTTCCATTTATCCCTTTTTAGTTGTCAAACCAGTTTTACATACACTGAATGAAAAACTATTCTTAACCAGTCGATCGCAACAGCAACATGCATATAACTACCAACTAAATTAGTATTTCTATATGTTCTTATTGAAATAAAATACAATCAATTCCGCTTAACTGCACTCCGCTTAAATGAAAAAATCGCTTATCTGAAACAAGAAATTAATAACGGACCCTTTTTGAGCATTTTTCACTCAAACTACTTCGCATAGCTGAACTCCGGTTATATGAAAACTTCGCATAATTGAAACAAATATTTTCGTCTCAAATGCTAATTTTGCACTTATTCAACTTCGCATTAGTGAAACTACTATTGAACGCTGCCACTAAATCTTGAATTGAGTACAAACCTCGGATTTGGAATGTCAAAAACTCATTTCTTGTCAATCCGTCCCTGGAGGGTACGTAACCTTAAAAAATATTGTGCAATGTTGTGGAAAATAAACCAAAATAAATGTAATATGTTTTTTTGTTGAATGAAATTTAATATATTTTGACGGAATTCCGCTTATTTGAAACAAGTTTCAGTTATCCGAAGTTCGGTTAATTGAAAACTCCGCTTAACTGATACAAATACTCTGCAATTATCGTGTTCCAGCTAAGCGGAGTCGACTGTACCTACCTAATTATTAGAAAAACTGGTCCTATAAGACACAAAGTAAAGTTTTTGTAAACATTTCGAAAACCGTTATTTTATTCAAAAAACTAGCGAGTATTATTATTTAATAGCTCATAAATTTTGCAAATACTCAAAAAATATTATATAATTTGGAAAGGCCTCGTTAATTTTTTACATGAGATTTTTCTCTTTGTGTGTAGAATTGTTTTTGTTTTTTATAGCGCTCACTTAAGGGGTTTTGACTACCCTTAAAATGATTAGAAAGAATTCAAGAATGGATACCGATGCACTTTTATAGTTTTCTTTGTTTTTTGACAAAAAATTTAGGTAACGGAAATGGGATAGTGAATTTTTTTTTCAGAAAATTTTCATAATTTTGGGTTTTTCATGCAAATGATAAGACTTCGTCAACAAAATGGGTGTTACTTTTACTACACGAAACTAATAGGAACCTAACGTTTTCCAATACAAACGTTTGCGCTTAAGAATGCAAAATCAACTTGAAATGATTAATTTATTTTTGCCTACACATTAACGCTTATGATTCATACACATTATTTGTAATATCTATACAAATCATTCAAAGTATAAACAGTTTAGGCTATAAAGATCTAGAAGGTACATGCACGAATCCTTTTGTGTTTTTCTTTTTATTTAAAGTTGCATTTGAATTTAAACAAACACATTCGCCTTAACAATGGAAAGCGACAAATTGGTATCCATTCATTCAAAACTATTCATACAATTTCAGGTTTTATTTTTATAAGTGGCCACTAATTTATAAAGTGCCAAAGAAAGGAATTTGAACTTCAAATCATCGAACTGCTGAACGCTGAACCACAATCTTGCTTCTTAATATATTTCTGTCACATTGTTCGGCGAAGGGAAGTGTTTTTTTTTTGGGTTGCATTTCCTGGGACATTTTAAGTAAAAACTTGTAATGCTTTTTCCATATCTAACAGAGAATTGAATAAAATGCTTTTTAGCCTACTTCAGGTGTCATTTCAATGGATCATGTCAATAAATCAACCGATTGTTTCTGACATTTTATTTTATAGTAAATCCTGTGCTAGAATAGAAGGAATGTTTGATGGCTTGATGCGCTTTCGTGTGATGTAAGGCATAACATTAATTACGCTGTAGCCTATATAGGCATCAGGGGGAGCGCGCATTGCAATAATAGTATCGAAAAATAGGTATCTTATAATCTTATAGTACCTATTAACTTCAAACATATAATGCAACAAAAATTAAAGAGCTTAGAGTTCGGAAGGGTCCATTATGTTGTACCTTTAAGAGAAAACTTTGAAAATATGAAATTTAACAAATTAATAGACAAGTTTATCAAAGTACGTTAGTCCAACCTAAAAAATATATAAGTTCAAAATAATTTTCTTTGCACCTCCCCTTTAATGCACAAAAACAAAAATTAACTAAATTATAATTATTTTTATCTTCAAATCACTCTCCAAGTCTTCACTCACAATTACTGCATATCTATACTTAATTATGTTTGATTAACACTTACCAAGTAGTCCTGTTGACATGTTTTTCCACTTATACTCTCTGATAAGCTATCTATTGTACGTGAGGGTGATGATTCCTAAACCAAAAATGAAATTATTTAATTATTGTATTTCAAGTGTCACTAGAAAAGCCTTTATAGATTATTTTATGTACCTGTAATAAATCTTCAAGGCTTTCAATGTACTCGATGGCATTTCTTAGTATTTCAACTTTTGGAAGCCTTTGATTTGGATTGGGGGTAGTTCTTCTTTTTAACACTTCAAAAGCTTCATTAACCTATACATAGATAAAATAATGTTTAGTTTAAAAATTTTAAAGATGATATCCTCGTTCATAAGTAAAGGTGAATTTAACAAAGGCTTTACGAAAAATTAAAAAAAAAAGGAATCAAAAGTGCTCTTTAACAAGTTAATATTTACACTCTGGTTTAAGTTAATTTTTTCAACAAGTTTTATCTTCCTTGGGTGTTTGTACCTTCCTGAATTGCCTACCTATGCCTATTTTCTTGTTTGGCTTTTTAAATCCCTTGTCAGTAAGTAATGCTACATTTCCACCTAAAGCTAATCTGGGGGAGAGTACGATAACTTGGGCGCCGAAAATTGATAACGGATTTTTGTAGAGGGGTCAAATACAAGCATTTTTTACTACGGGAGGGGGGTCTATCTCACCTTCTAAACGGAGGTAGGGGTGATTTTCGAAAAAAAAAAACGACTTCAATGGATAAACAAATATTTAAAAAAAAACAACAGCAATACTTAAAATGCAAAGCATAATGTTTTTAAAAGCCAGAAATCTGTTCTTTAATCCTACATTTAAATTATATAATTTGTGTCAAAAGTTTAAAAAAAAATTTCCATTCAAACTCTAAATTTAGAAAAAAAAAACAAACAAAATGTTTGGATCAATTTTTCTCAAAATTGTGAAATGGAAAACTAAATTTTAAATTAATTCTGAATCAAACACAAAAAACCAAAAGCATGCCATGCTTTTTATCGAGGCTGAGGTAAGCTCGTCGTAGTCCAACGTATTCCCGAAGGAAGCAAGTAAAACTCGGGTTAAGAAGATAAAAAAACTCGAGAAAGTCACCGGTTTCAATATTTTTACTCTTTATTTATGACTATAATAAGAGGGGCTTAAAAACTCACAATATTCTTTAATTTTATTATAAATAACACGGTATTTCATATACCTACAACTAAGCTTTGTTCACTCGGCCCACACTTTCCACTTTGAAGAAGTGAGCAGGGACAAATACGGTAGGAATCTGATTCCAGCCCAAGGCTAACCCAAGGGAAGAATTACTCTGTGCCCAATCTCTTACTCAGAAGGGGCAAGCAGGTATTTAACGCTAGGAATCTGATTCCTGCGGTCCTGCCCAAGGCTAACCCAAGGGAACAATTACTTTAGTGCCCAATCTCTCCTTCAGAAGGAGCAAGCAGAGAGTTTACGGTAGGAATCTGATTCCTGCCCAAGGCTAACCCAAGGGAAAAATTACTTTGATTTTTAACGGCGGAGCCAGAAAGATTATCTTTAAATGGTTCACGAATGCATCATGAAAAGTAACCTGAGCTTATCAAGAGTTGCTACAAACTGATATAAGCTGGAACCATTATGCCTCTCATAACTCATAATTCAGATTGATCGAAAATCGGAATTAAAACGAGTCAATAAGCTTCAACTTTTTCGGGATTTTCTACCTTCTCATAATGATTTTCCAGTCACAGGACAATGTGAACTAATATGAGGCGAATGCAAAAGTCGCATGACGTTGACTTCACATAGTGTGGTGCGGTGTGCTGTTGTTGTTGCTTGCAAGCGTATGCAACACAATCTGGTGTACTGTGGTTGTTGGTTGGTGGCGGGTGTGTGTTGATATATGTTATTTAGTGGTTCGGCTTTACAGGGTGATGGTGTGGGTTAACGACTGGTCTCTGGTGGTTCAATATGGCGATGTAGGGTGCTGGAAGCTGATATGGTGGGTGATGTACTTTATTATAATAATACGTGATGGGTCGGTGCAGGGTTACCGCTGAGAATTTTTAAAAGGTCGCAAAAAAAGTCGCACTCAAAAAAAAAGGTCGCAAAACATAATAATTGAAAAAAAGTCGCACTTTTATCCAAAAGTTCGCATTTCGAAAATAAAAAGTCGCACAACCATATTTTTATATTTGAACAACAAAAACAACTGAGATTATTTTTGGAGCACTTTTTTCATTAAAAGAAAATAAATACTTAAAAAACTAAAAAGTTGCAGTCTTGTATTAAAAACTTATGGTTATGCATTTTTGCTGCTGCAAGGAGATTTCGAATTAACACGATAACATTGAAATCATTATTAAACAGAATAACAGTTAAGAAAAATCAGTCTATTTTAAGTTTTTTTTGTTTATCTTGATTCCTCAATGAGTGTTATCGTTAGGACTTATCACCGAAAACATAGACATAATAATTAAGTCACCAGCTTTTATTGGCTTTAAAATTATCACTGATTATGCCTTACAATATTTCTATATATATGAGTAGTTTAGGAAAAAAATATGAAATTTTCACTTTTGGTACTTTTTTCTTTTGTTTTTTAATCGGGTCCAAAACCCTGAATTTTATCGATTGCCAAGGAGATTAAGTCAAGAATAATAACATGTATCAACGAAAATTCAACTTGAAAAGGAACTTTCGGAACAAAAGATTTCATTTAAAAAATATAAACTATTTACTTGGCTTTGGATCAAATTAAGTTTCAAAAAGTGATATTTTCCCTTGCGATATTTTGGTTTTAGATTAAGAGGTGACATTTTCAAAATATTTTTCTAAATAAAAGCTCTATGTCAAAACCAACTGCAAAACTAATAAATACAACAGTCTGTCTCCTTAAGTGCTTAACCGATGCACATAAAGAAAACAAAAATCAAAAAACTGGGCAGGCATACCTTAATTTTATATAAGAAGGTTTTATAATAAAAATTCTATATACTACTGAAATAAATCAGCCAAGTAGAAGACTTAGCATTAAGGAGTGGACTTGTTGAATTATTGATTCAAAACAGCTTTTTATGGCCTGTCCTATAAATTGGCGTTTCGTTTGGCTTACTCACTTGAAAACTGTGTAAAAAAACTTTCAGCTTAATGATTAGGAATTCTAATCTTGTTGGATATAGTTTACAGTGGATTTTCGTTGAAAAATTCATGTAAGTTGAACTGAACTTAAAACAAATTGCGTATGACAAAGCCCTCACTATGTGACTGATGAGTTCAAGTGAGTAAGCTAAACGAAACGCCAATTCGTAGGACTAAAGGCCATAAAAGCTATTTTGAATACCTTAATTTTTATTCTCAATTTCTGAGAAAAAAAAAATTGAAAAAGAAAATGCCACCTTTTTTTCCTAAACTCCTCATATATAAGTTTCAATTAGTGCTATAAACGGGTATCTTAAGTTAATTCCTATATTTTAACGACGACGCACGGTCTTTAACGCAACTTTTATTTCAGTAACATGTAGCTATAGCTGTTATTGAAGATAAGTACATAATAATATTAGTAACAGATATTGCAAACTATTAGTTCAGTATTTTGCCCATTACTCAACTGGTGTTATAATCTTCCAATTTCAATTTCCCTCACTAAATTTCAATTTCAATCAAGCGCAAGCCAAGCCCCAAGCCGCTTTGTTTTCGTTTCAAAGTAAATGGAAAAAGAATATTTGAATGAAAGTCGATTGAAATATTGTTTCTGTTCTGTTTGTTCCAATTCAAATGGGCGAGTTCCAGAAACCTGTGTTTTTGTGTTTTTGATATTTTAAATTTAAAAAAAGGTCGCCCTGATCAAAAGGTCGTCGTTTAGTGGCACGGACCCAAAAAAAATCGCAAAGTGCGACTAAAGTCGCCCAGCGGTAACGCTGGGTCGGTGTTAAGTTGCGGGTCGGTCGGTGTGGGGGAATGACAAGTGTAACGCTTCGTTACAAGGTTTATATCGTTGTTGTTCATTCAAAATTATTCAATATAAATTGATGTATAATTTGCAGCATTCACTGCACTTTTGTGGATTTTCTTTTACACACAAAAACCCCACTTAATTTATATCTTTTAGTTTTCGAGAAAATTGAAAATAACGAGAACTAATTTTTTGTCTTTTGATATTTAATGTGATCTTTTTTGATAAAAATTAATGTTGGTGATAGGTTGATCTTTGTTTGTTATATAATGAACAGCAATTAACATTGGAAACAGAGAATGCATTCAAAGTTCTTTAAACGCAAACGCAATTTGACATACACCGAACCTCGCCTATACCCCAAATTCTATAGTGAGACCAAGCAGGGGGGTTGCGTACATACCTCACTTTTAAAGGCCGCCATAGTGCTGGGTACAAGCAGTAGCGGATCCAGGATTTGGCTGTGGGGGGGGGGGGGGGCTGGGAGTTCCCTTAGACACATCTTTTTAAAAAAAATTCTTAATCATAAACGAATGCCCTACCAACCCAAATTTTCTTTTCTCAGAAAGTAGGCTAGTCGGCAGCAGAATTAAAAAGATTTTGTATAATGCAAAAATATATGTACTTAATAGGAAAATGCTGCAAAATTTTATGATTGGAAATGAAGCATCTAGAATTATTGAGCTTCAGCTGCTATTTTAAAAAGACACTTTAACAAGTTTCTCCACAAAGACACATCGTTTAAGAAAGTTGTTAGGATATGTTTATAGGAACTTTAAGTAAGTAGCCACCTTTCTTTAATTTGAATATTTTTTGTAGAATTTATAAATACTGATCCTACAGTACTTTGTGTAACTTTAGACAGCTGTCTACTGTTGTCCTAAGATTTGTTTACTTGAACAACGGAATTGGTTGTCCAAGAGTTGATGAACTAGACTGTCTGTTTTTGACATTAACGTAAGATCCGTGCGAAAAATATATGGACAAAATTGAAACAAAAGGGCGTAACGCGATGCGCTTGCCCCCCCCCCTAATCAGAATATATTTTATATATTATTCAATCTTTATTCTTTTGAAAACATTTTAAAGCAAGATTTCTGTAATAAAACTATTTTTTCAATAAATCGAAATCCGGCGTATGCCCTTGTATCTCACCTATCCAAATCTTAATATTTAATTCTTAAAGAAGAGAATCAGAATGCTAAGTCCAAAAAGAAAGGTAATTAAGCTCCCTATAAAAAACACAATCGCAAATTTTGTGTACAAGTAGCAAATTGATTAATTGTTCCAAGAAATTAACTATATCATGTTTTTTAATTAAAAAAAAATGAATTTGGATGTTCTGTATCTATTCCATCTTAAATGACTTTAGTCCATGTGGATTGGTATTTCGAACATAAAAATTTGTGTTCAACATTCCGATCATTAACTATTTTAAGTGAATTCCATTCATATTTTTTGTCAATTGAAATCTTACAGTTTGACGAAGATTTGAAAAAAATTGTGTTAAAATTTTAAAAATTTTGTCTGCCCTTCAATTTCTATTTATTTATAGTTACGAGTATTTCGTTCATACTAAAACAAAAATGTACCTAAATTACACTTTTTAAAGAAAAAAAAAAATTAACCGTTACAGCTGATTTTTACATTTTTCGAAAACGAGTTCGAAGTGAATTGAAATTCTTTTTCATTTCATTTAATGAATATTGCTCGCGGGAAGAGCTCTCTTATCTTTCGTTAAAGCACAGAGGAAATCACAAGGGAAACTAAGATCAAAAATCGCTTCATCTTAAAACAGTCTTCGAAATCGTCAAAATATCCTTCGGCCCACGAAAACAATCTGATATAAAAACATAAGTTTCAATTTCTTAAACAATATTTTGATGTTATCATGCAAACTATCCATATCAAAGATTACCTATAGCATCCGTCGAATGAGCTGTGGAGCGAATCAGACTAAATTTTGACATTTTTACTATGAGCAAAATGTCAAAATTGAGCCTGACTCATTCGTCGGATTCTGTTATCAGGAGGATTTTTTACACCGGAAGCTGAGTTTTTAAACTAAAGCCCCAAAAGTTATCTGGGCTCAGCTAAGTCCGAAAAATACCAAGAGGAGTTGAAGAAAAAGGTAACATTGATTTATTTTGTCAAACTTCATTTGATCTTTAAGAAATATCGATACCCAAGGGAATCTAGGTAACAATAATAGCATGAAGGTCAACCTCACTAGTTTCAATATAAGGACTTGGAAAAAAACACAGCATTTAGGTATGCATACTTACTAGCCCCAAACTTGTTATTTCTTTAGTCCGATTCCCTAGGGGCTTGGAAAAAACAAAGCTCACATACAATTTGTTAAGCCCCAACCTCCATCTTTCCCAACAACAGCTTTCATGCTAATTTCTAAGCTCTTGCCTCTTATTTTCTACGGTTTTCACTATTTCTCTAGGGCTTGGAAAAACACAGCTCACATGTAAATTTTAGTTTTGTTTGTCTAACTCTCTTCTGAATCAGCCGTGGGGGAGGGGCTTCAACCCCTATAGCCCCCCCTCTGGATCCGCCACTGGGTACAAGCACTTAATTTAAACATCAAATTTTGTTTACACCGAACCTCACAAAAACCCCAAATCCTATAGTAAGTCCAAGCAGGGGGGTTGCAGGGGGGCAGCATGGCCTCCCACACATATCTCACTTTTAAAACGCAAGCAAATGCAGGCAAATTAAAAATATCTCAAAAATGTAGTATCAGTAATTTTCAATTTTCTCAAAAGCTAGAAGACATAAAAGCTTTCTGTTTTTTGTGTTCGATTCAAAATAATAGACCGAGAGCCCACAGCAGATTTTAGGTGTGAACGATAGCAAAAAAAGAAGTATAGGCGTCGAAAGCTCCATTAAAGACTATTAAAAAAATCAAAGTCTTGCAGTCCACAACTGGCGCCTTTGCGAGAAACAGTGCATCGAAAAAAAAATATGAATGCAACTTCGAGGAAAATGGTGTTAGCCGAAATTGGTTTTCACCCCTCCCTAGATAAGCTCCGCGGATCCCATATCACGGAATTTGAGATCATTTGAGTGTTTAATTCGCCCTGCCAGACTGTTTAAAAAAACCGTTTTTCACTTAGAATTTTGAATTTTTTAAACGGTCCGGTAGAGTGAACTATACACTCAAATGGTCTCAGATTCCATGATATGTGATCCGAGGAGCTTCTCAAGGGAGAAGTGAAAACCAATTTCGGCTAACACGATTATCCTCGAAGTTGCATTCATATTTTTTTTTATGCACTGTTTCTCGCAAAGGCCCCAGCTGTGGACTGCAAGACCTTGATTTTTTTAATAGTCTTTAATGGAGCTTTTGACGCCTATACTTCTTTTTTTGCTATCGTTCACACCCAAAATCTGCTGTGGGCTCTTAGTCTATAAGCATTGATCATAAAAAGAAAATTTAGTTTTCAATTTCACAATTTTGAGAAAAATTGATCCAAACATTTGCTTTTGCGTTTTTTTATCAAAATTTTGAGTTTGAATGCAAATTTTTTGAAAACTATTGATACAAATAATATCATTTAAATGCAGGATTAAAGAACAGACTTTTCTAGCCTTAAAACTTGTTATTTCTTTGCATTTTAAGTATTGCCGTTGTTTTTTAAATATTTGTTTATCCATTTAAGTCGTTTTTTTTCGAAAATCGCCCCGACCTTCTGAATGGGTGAGATACAACAAATTACAAATCGAACTAACTTTTTCTTATATGGCGCTGAAGGCTTCATTCATGGCTGAATTCAGTTCTTCACAAATGAAAGTGCCCTTACACACGAGGGAACTGAGTTGCCAGAAACTTTCAGTGCCATTGTAAGAAGGGCAGGAGGAAAGAGGGGTGAACAAAATCTCCCCAGTCGAGGATTTGAAGAGATTTTTTGGCATTTCCTTTCACATATAGGTTAAGGTGTGTTCAACCAACGGACTTTCAAAGGAAATTTCAAAAATTGCTTGGAGATTTGTTTCCTCGTGTGAAAGGTACAAGAGATTTTTATAAGGAGATTAAAAGAAAACGTCAACAAAATTTCCAGCAACTTGTTTCTTCGTGTGAAAGGGGACTTCTTAAAAAATCGATTCTTGGCTATCTTCAAAAACGTCTGTCAGACGAGAGGCCGCCTGTAAAACGTCTTGGACCACAATTTTTGTAAACAGGTGAGCTTACTCTACATAAAGAAAAAATGATTTGTTTGTTATCACAATTATTGAAGGAAAAAATGTTGTGTTGTGAATGAAATAATGGGGGCTATCGTGAATAAAATTTCCCACGGAATTTCTCCCGTCTTCTAAAATTTGAAATGCCAACAATTTTCTACTGTTCCTTACAGGTTCAAATTTCGTCGATCAAAATTGTAGCCTAGTGGCCATGGAACATTCATTTTCGATGCCATATAAATTCCGAGAGAAAGTGCGACCACGACGTTGGGAAAAATTCCGTGGGAAAACTTATTCACGATAGCCCCTAATACACAGTACACATATTGAAGGTAATATCATTAGCGTTTTCATTTTTGTTCAGTTCTGCGCATCCATCAAAATCAGTGAAAAATGGCGACTCTACGTGACCCCGAGTAGTTAAACATGGAAATTTGTTGTGTGTTATGTGTTCATTTGTTACTTATTTAAATACAAATACAATTATTTCAAGCTTTTTAGTGTTTATTAACATTTTTTTAGTGTTATTTAAATTATCCTTTTGTGTTTGTTTTCTTCGTTGTTGTTGTAATACAGTGGAAGAGGTCACGTAAGGCTGCCATCTTGAATTTCTTTGACAGTTCTCATTTCGGACCACATGCGCAATTAATATCTTAGATATGTGTACTGTGCCCCTAATACTTCTAAGGCGTCTGTCAGGCAGAAGACCGCCTTCAAAATGTCTTGGACGACTATTTTTATAATCAGGGCAGTTCTCTCTATATATAGGAAAAAAAATTCTTTGTTATCATAATTTAAAAAAAAACGATTTTTGGCTGACTTCGAAGGCGTCTGTCAGGCCGCTTGCAAAACGTCTTGGACCACCATTTTTGATATCAGAGATCATGAATTTTAGCAAAAAACATAGCAAAAACAACCTGCGTAGGTGAACACTATCACTGGGCACGTTCCGCTGGTTATTTTCAGTTATCCGGATAGCTTTGTGTTGTTGTAATCCCTTGTTAAAAAACAGCTGATAACAGCTGACGCAAAAACAACTCAAGTTATCTCAAAATTTTTGGGATAGCTAGATAGCATAGCGAGTAAACATTGGAACGCGAGAACTCATTTAATTATTTGAGTGTACCGGATATCCGACACTATCCGGAAAGTTTAAGATCCCACACAATTGTCTCTTTCATAATGTATCCGTATCTCAAAGCTGGAAGCAATAGTAAAATATCACTTTTATTATATCTTTATTAATAAGAAGGCATCACCGGGTCAGTTTAAACGCCTTATGTTAACTTTTGATGTATGGAACAGCAATTATATTATATTATTTGTTCACTTGGAAAAGTCCCAAGCCATAAATTGGGACTAGATGGTAAATAAAATACATAGAAAGCAAAATTAACATTAAATAAACACAAATTTACAACGAAATTAAAGTTAAATATTTGCTTAAGTGCATAATATAAAATTTTATGAATTTTTCTTAAATGAAGCGGGCTATTTTAAATGAAGTACTTAAATATTGTAGCAAAGCTACATTGTAGCAACGCAATAAACATTTTACAGCGATTTAAGTTAAAAAATCATTAACAAGTGTTGGCAGTAAAAATGTATTTCCACAAAATTCTAAATAGCTTTATTAATAAAAAACCGTTCAAGGAATGATTTAGGATCTTTATAATAATCTCTAGCTGGTTAATGCGGCCTCGGCTATATAAGCTTTAATGGCATTTTCACATTATCATCATCATCAAATTAAATTGTCGTATAAATTGTAAAAATAGAAAACCATTTCATTTCACGATGCACCGTGATCAAATATGTCGTTTCAAAGTTTTCGGGGTTCACAATGTATACTCTGGATGTTTCAAATGAAACATTGCACACAAATACTAAAACCTGCTATAATGTTTATAGCCATTTTATTGTAATTTATAGAATTTGAAATTATAGTGATTATGTTAATGGTAGTTTAGATGATGAGGAAAATTTGTGGAACAAACATTTATTTTTTAGATTTTATTGAACATTAAGTTCCCAGCCTATTCTATTTGGCATGTCTATAGTTTCTGGGCATGTAAATTGATTGTAATTTGTAACCTTTAAGGCATGAACACTAGAGAAGGTCAAATTTAAGACACATGCTTTAATTTTCTTGGTACCATGAAATGTAGGTAGCTGAGGGGCTAAAAACTTACCCCGGTATTCATAAACGCAAATGAAACACAAATTATCTTTAATCAGTGATTTAAGTGTCAAATCATATCAATAAATCAAAATTCATGGCATTAAACTAACTCACCAAAGTAGGTACATTAAACGAGTAATTAAGTTAAAAATACTTCTGTCATTGTTGCCAAAAACTAAAAAACTAAAAAGAAACAGACGCTTGTGACACACATGCTATCTACAGCCTCAAATGAGAGAGTGTATGTGCGAAAGTTCACATTTAGTGAGAAAGTGTATGTGCAATTCCATAAATAGTCTTTGGAAAGAGCAGAGTTCTTGTTGATTGTAGTAGATTTTCGTTAAGTTTTTGAACTTAACGTGGATTAGCAATTTATATTTTTATTGATATGAAATTTTAATTCTTGAAATAACTTCTGATTGACGTTTTAGTTAATTTGTGAATTAGAAGATATTTGAGCAGTTTTTATTGATAGGGCTGTTACTCTATAATTATTAGCTAAAAATTTTAATTTTTAGAGGTTCCTCATCGCCATTTTGTTTTTGCCATATAAAATGTTTGGGAAAACAAGAGGGAGAAGTTTCGGAATTTTATGACTTCCTCATTGTTGAACCTGGAGAAAATTCGTTAACATTTTTGAATAGAAAATTGAATAAAATTTACTTTTAAGGGCTTTTTTCACATTCTCTAATTAAAGTTTCAATTAAGCTACTTTGAACTTATTTGTCAATTAACAACCTCATTTACGTTTCACAATATCTGAATACGTCTAACTAGTAGTTAAAGTTCTCAGTATTTTAATGGTCTGATGTCTGATGAAGTATTGATTAGCAAATTTAACTGGCAGTTTAAACATTCAAAGTTGTATGTGGGACCGTTAAAACAGATAAATGTAATGGTTTGGACTTTTACTGAATGATTTTTAAGAATAAAGCAGCATTTGGACCTTCGTTCTTCATTCGGTGAACGTTGTTTCACAAACAACGAACAACGTACAAAGTTCATCAAAAATTAAAAAAGGGCTTTGAATTTTTTCGTAGTTCGTGCACGGTGGTGTCATTTACCCCTTCGTTGTTCCACGTACGGGCAAAAATAAACAACGTACAAGAACGATTAAACCGTAGGTCTTAATGTAGCTTGAGAGGACGAATTCGATAAATGTTTACATGTTGTGATGCAATATTTGAATTTAAATATAAGGAATATTCACGATCAAATACAAATGGCTCTTGCTACTAAGTGCAATATTTTTGTGCATTCACTTTTTCTATTAAGACCCTACCTCAAATTTTGAACTTCCAGAGTACCTAGACCTAGGAACAAAAAGACGATTTGAGTTCCACTTATGTAGCTGCCAAAAAACTCGAAAAAAATCGCGGTGGCTTAAGGGCTACTTAAACGCCTTTCATTTATGCATATCCATATACACTGGCTTTATGGATTATTATAAATGATGGCTCAAAAGCTTTTAAATGCAAAAACAAAAACATATTTTCGGAGACATTTGCTAGTGGTCTTGTCCGCTTCGGCATCCGTTAGTAACCATTGTACATAATCAGGAAGTATTGGGCGTCAATGTGTGATTAGTTTGAATTTTCATTTATTCAACTTTCAAAAATAATTTACTTTTGATCCGTTTTTCCTTGGAACCTGTACCCACCACTGGGTGCAGGCAGACGGAGGTATTTGTTCTTATAATAACTCCAGCTGGTTTCCTCCAAAAATCTTTTGTGAGCTGTCAGTATTAATTTGATGACTATTAATTAAGCGGGCCATTCACTTTGAGACTGTCGCAAAGATTGTCGACAGGACTGTCGCAACTACGGTCGAAAGTACGCACACATATTGCGACCCGGTTCAACGGACGATATGCCAAAAAATTCTCAGTAGCTGCTAGTCTTTATTTTTTTATTTATTTTGTCTCCTAGAAACAATGCTAAAAATTGAATATAGTTTGACGATTATTCCGGACTGACTCAAAAACTGGCATTCACTATACGACATTTCAGTCGTGTCGAAAGGTTCGTTGAAATATTCAACGGACTTCCGACCTGTTGTTAGTCGCTAGAATCGATGTACAACAAGGGCATTCACGGTAGAACCTGTCGTATACGACTGAAGTCTTTCGGACCGTCCATTGAAATTGAAAAATATCAAACTCTTTTTGTTTTAGGTGAGACCAAATTTTTGTTTAGTGACACCAAATAATTGGTACTCGAACCTGCCCGCACACAAGTAAAATCAACTCGAACATAGTACTCGAACCATGTTCACTCGCACCATGTTCCAGCATCTCCAGAGCCCTTTACGAATAGGTAGCTAATTAACATATAAATTTTTTACTTCGATCATTGTGAAACGGAAAGTTCGTTAATGAGAGGATTTAATTTGCGGATAAATTTAATTTTCGAAAAACTAATCAGAACTTTACTGAGACATTTAGTCTAAGAGCTGAGAGCAAATTTTATGGGTGAAGGTATAACCAAAATTCACGAACGTTTATGTTGAGGTTGTTGAGCCTTGATTTCAAATCCAGTCGTCTGGCAGGATTCTCTTGTCGCCAGGGCTGGAGATGGGGGGTTGAAAACGGTGATTTTACGGATTTTTGGGTAGGGGGTATAACCACTTTTATATAAGCTTAAACTATAGAGAACTACGCTTTGGTTATAAATTTTGGGGTCCCAGACGTTTTAAGTGTCGCCACACCCAGCCAGACGCCCACAAAAAGTGTCAAAAAATCAATTTTTGTGGTTTGATTTTTTGGCATATCACATTTTTGGTTATACCCACGGGGTCAAAAACTATAATGTTCGCCCCTTTTGAGCTTGGGCCCTCTGGCTTGATGTGGCGACAATTAAAACGTCTGGCATGTATATTTTTGTGATGAGGAGATTTTTCATGGTTGTTTGGCATATCACGTTTTCGGTTATAATCACGGGGTCAAAAACTAATTTTCGCCCCTTTGAGCTTGGGCCGTCTGGCTTGATGTGGCGACACTTAAAACGTCTGGCATGTATATTTTTGTGATGAGGAGATTTTTTATGATTTTTTTACATACCATATTTTTGGTTATACCCCCGGCATCAAAAACTAATTTTCGCCCCTTTTTGAGCTAGGGCCGTCTGGCTAGTTGTGGCGACACTTAAAACGTCTGGCATGCATATTTTTGTGATGGGGAGATTTTTCATGATTTTTTGACATATCAATTTTTTGGTTATACCCCTGACCACAAAAATTGATTTTTTGACACTTTTTGTGGGCGTCTGGCTGGGTGTGGCGACACTTAAAACGTCTGGGACCCCAAAATTTATAACCAAAGCGTAGTTCTCCATAGTTTAAGCTTATATAAAAGTGGTTATACCCCCTACCCAAAAATCCGTAAAATCACCGTTTTCAACCCCCCATCTCCAGCCCTGGCGACAAAAGAATCCTGCCAGACGACTGGATTTGAAATCAAGGCTCAATAACCTCAACAAAAACGTTCGTGAATTTTGGTTATACCTTCACCCATAAAATTTGCTACCAGCTCTCGGTCTAATTGTGAAACAAACCCTGAATCTAACACTTAAAAGATCGAACCAAATTTGTGTACATACTAGTGTTAATATTGTTTTTTTAACCAGGTTCCTTTTTTGTCCAAAAAATTTATAAATTTATTAAAAAAAGAACAACAAATAACTTTAAACAAAATTTAATTTTTATGCGTCAAATTTTTTTTTAAATAAAATATCGAATGCATTTCAGGCAGACAAGCTGCTCATCATCAGCGTTTTAAACGATACTAACAAAATAGATAAATAGATAGTGTAATAACTTTCCATATTTGAACTATAACGACTCTGAAAAGCAAACAAACGGACACAATAAAGCTTACGGTCGCAGTGCAAACATACCCTTATTAGCTATAGTTATAGCAACTCTCAAACGAAAGAAGCGCCATCTGCCGGATTATAGCAGATACACCAGCTGTCAAATAACAGCTTATTGGGAAATTTCCCCTACGGAAAGCTCTGGAAGCAGAGACCAGAACGTTCTCCTTATTTCCAGAGTTTGTTAAACAAGTATAAAAGGACATGTTTGAAGGGCAGCGACACAGTTTGTTTTTAATCGTGAATGAATAAAGTTGGTTGTAATAAAAGTAAAAAGTAAAGTTTGTGAATAAATTCAGTGGTGAATAATAAATCGTTTTGTTTGTAGTAAGAAAAGTAAAGTGTTTTATTTTGCGAAATAAATAAGTGGACGTTTTGAATAAAGTAAATAAGTTTTGAATGAACAACAACAACCTGTGTGTGTTACCACCAAGTTTATAGGCTGGAGTTATAGCTATTTCACGAGAGCCACCTCGATCATTAGACTCCTTTAGTGGTGCTTAGTCTGGTTATGCTCGTATTAATTGAAAAACCTTTTGCCGTCATATGGGAGCGAACCATGAACCTTGCGACTCAGAGGCCGATGCACCACACACCGCGCCACTGAAGCCACATGGTTAGCTCTATCCCAATGCAGGTTTCGTTGTTTATCAATTGCAACAGCGACTAGCATTTTTATTAACACACACAAGCTTGTTATTGTTCAGTCGGTCTCTTTCTTTTTCCCCATGCACCGATTCGTATGCCAACAATTCGTTGGTCATACAAGGGGGGGGGGTGAGTTGAAAGAGTTGACACTGGTCAAGAATTAATTTACAATTTAAGTTGGGTCTTTTTGTAAATGGAAATTCACTGTTCACTGAACAATCGAATTTTTAATTCAAGAGACAAAATGCCTTACAAAATTGATTTCTCGGAATCGGTTAGAAGAAACCACCCACATTGAGGTGGTATCAAAAGTACCTACAAGGGAAAAACCATATTGATAATGAAAAAGAAAATTTTATCAGGTATTATTTAGTTATTTTATTTAAAAATCTCAAAATGATACAGATACAATATTATAGTTGGATATATAGGATAAATTCAAAGATTCTTTAAATCCAGGTTCTAAATGCAAAAGAAACTTTGTATACACCCAACCTCGCACCCACCCCAAATCCTATAGTGAGCAGGGGGTTGCAGCAAACATACCTCACTGTTAATTCGCGAATTTTAAAATTTCACAAACCAATATTATTAAAGGAGAGGATTTATTAGGTTTGTGAAATTTTAAAATTCGCGAATAAACAGTGAAGTATGTATGTATGCAACCCCCCTGCTTGGGCTCATTATAGGATTTGGGGTGGGTGCGAGGTTGGTGTATGTAAAGTTTCTTTTGCATTTAAAGAATTTCGAAATTCGGCTTTATTTCGCTTGGCGTTTCAATTTCAATTCAATTCAATTCAATTTATTTCAAAAATGGTGTACAAGTAAGACTTAGGGCCTGTTTCACATTCTCTGAGTAAAGTTCTGATTAGTTATTCGACACATAAATTCTGAGGCAGGGTCATATATTCACAAATAAAAAATTGCGTATGAATTCATAACTTAATCAGGTGGGTCATAAGACAATAATTGAGAATTTTTCTTCTGTGGACTTATTACCCTGTGCTAATATTTATGTGTCGGATATCTAATCAGAACTTTATTCAAACATTGTGAAACAAGCCCTTAGTCTTTTATAGTACCTTAAAATACGGTTACATAGTTAGATATAATCGAGTACTGAAATATACTTCCCTATAACAATGTTTGAAACAAAAATAAAAAGTTAATGTTACAAAAAATAAATAAAAAAGAAGAAGAAGCCTGTGTTATCCACTTATAAAAAAAAAAATGATTTCTAATTTGTATTGAAGATTTTTGCCATTTGATCCCTATCGATTTCTCCCTTCACGTCACTTCCCAATTTTCCCCTCCCATCCCACCCCTCTCCTTCATTATTTTATATTACGATACTAGCTAAAATGAACTGTTGTTGCTTTCTTAAAATTAGCAGTAGAAATAATTTTTTTAATACTTACAGGTAGAGAGTTCCCTAGCTTTGTTGCATGAACAAAAAAGAGTCGGGAAGAATTCAAAAAATTGTAAGAAGGTGTTAAAAGATTGAGTGTTCTGTTTGATTGGGCAAATTGAAGTTTTTCATAAATGTATGATGGTTTTCTGTTTTGAATGATCTTGTGCATAAAAATACAGCATCTTGCATCAAGAAACTGTTGAAAAGAGCACCCAAGAACCAATTTATGGAAATGTGATATGTGTTCATTTCTCCGAAGCCCAAAAATGTATCTTAACATGTCATTGAATGCCACAAGAAGTTTATGTTGGGAATGAGAATCAAGTTTACAATATATAACATTGGCATAGTCAATGAGAGGAACTAGCGTTATTGCACGTCACCAAAATTTTTTATAAATATTAACTAAAGGATTTTATTTTTCTAAAAAAAATTTGAAAATACTTTCGTTATATTAAAATAGTTTTAAAATTTAAAGGATGTTAAATTTGAGCTTTGTTTTATTTTGTTCAGTGGGTCTTCTTTCCATTTATAATTGGAATTAAGACCCACAAGGAAAAGGATACAAAACCCGCGGCTTTTATTTCCATTTCAAAAAGGGAAAAACCTCCGTGGGTGTTTTTTCCTTTTATTTTGGGTAATATCGCCCACGGGTGGTATTACCGCGGGTGTTATTACACTGCACCGTATAGATAATGCTCTTTGCTCCTAAACGGCGAATATCATTTATGCTTACCTATAGCTTATTGTGTAAACAAGGGTTTTAGTTTCAAAACTCTTTTTTCTATTTTTTTTTTTTTTTCAGAAATAAGATAAGTATGAGGAAGTGTTCTTAAGATGGTCCCTTATCGATATAATTAGCTAAAATGTAAAAATAATATTATTTCCTTCTGGTACTTTAAAATTTGAGTTTTTTTTCAAAATTACGCCAATCCACAATAATTAAAAACTCAACTTTTCCCATACAAACTTAATTCTGTACCATAACTGTTTTTTTTTTTGCAAAACAAAGTCTTAAGTCGCTTTTTTGTTCCGAAAGCTCAATGGACCAACTATGCGAAATAAGAGTTAATTTTCCAGCTTTGGTAGTAGCTCGCCGATTTCGTTTTTTATTGCGTATCCAGCTGAATGTGCATAGGTCTGATCCCTTACTTTGGGTTTCTGCGATTTTTAGTCCAAGCTTGCGTCAAAATTTTTTTATATGAACTTTGACACAACTTTGGACTAAAATGCGCAAAAATGCACCGAAAATCACAGAGATTCAAAGTAAAGGAACAGACATAATGGGTTCTGACAAAATACGTACTGCAACCTTGGTTAAATTTTTATTTGCACAAATACCTTTCAACCAAAGCAAAGGTTCAATTGAGGAAGAATAGGACCAAACAAAATCTTTAGCCCAAAGTCCTTCTCTTGAACGATAAAGAGCCAAATCTGACATAACACTAATATCCATATTTCTTGAAACTTCATAAATAAACTCCATTGCAACGATTTGTTCGGAATCGCTTAGAAAGCACCCTTGATTTGAAGGGTCTAAAAGAGCAGTGACGAGGTATATTGGTGAGTCTGCAAATGACATTCTCTCTCTAGACTTCTCCAAAAGAAGTTTTTTCTGCGAATAATTTAAAATTTTGAGTTTTTGTGATTCAAGCGTCATTGAGTTTTGCAAATCTTTGAAAGCCAGATGGACCTTGTGAATCAAACATTTGTTTGATTCAAATGTCGTTATCCGCAATACAATGGGCTTTATAAATTCTACTAGTACTAGAATGTCATTCCAAAAACAGTCTTCATCAGTTTTGAGTTTTTAGAGAGAGAAGAAGACTCATTCACTGCCAATGTTTGAAGGCCAACCTTATTGTTTATAAATAAGACTTTCAATGGAAATTTTTAGGAAACCATAACGTCTTTCTCTTTGTTTATCTTGCTGGGGGAAGCACTGTGAAATTGGATACTTTTTGAAAGTCTTCACCACTAATATAGCTTTTTCTATAATTTTTTTATAGAACTACTACACTTAATATTATCATTGTAAGATAAATGTACTGTATAAGCTTTACAACCCAGTGAAACAAGATTATTGAAATTTTCTCTTCGCAAACGAAACGCTTTTTCCTTTTTTTGAGCATAAAATAATAAAATAATAATATAAAACAATAAAATTTCTGGTAGATATTTCTCAATAATCTTTTGCATTTCTTCATATAAATAATTTGCAGTGTGCTTGTTATCCTCGCTTATCAAAAAATCAACAAAAACTGGATCTGGTTTAGGTTTTGATATAATAAAATTTATTATACCCTCATTCATTTATTAAACCATCACATTGCAGGTGTATAAGGCTTGAATATAGTGCTGAATTGTAGTTGATCGGCAATCTTATTTTTAAAAGCAGTGTAGGTACTCTTCTTTTAAGTAAGTTGCCTCCCAATTTTTTTCTCGATGGTAATTTGAAAGAGATTTGAAAAATTACTTCCATAACGGATGCTCCACCAAAGATAAAGGTGAACCGCTGACATAAACAGCTCTTGCCAACATCTTTAAGCCAGGAAAAATGGGTTCCGAGGTTGAAAAAATTAATTCATGAAATATTTAAATTGGAATCGACGCAGAATTGCACCCCTATAACATATCCAAAGTCCCCCTTGGAGGTCTATCAAACTAAAATATTTGTTTTGGTACAACCTAACCATATGAAACATGCTTTAAGGGTAGTTTTTAACGCTGAATCTAATGAAACCAAATTCAAAATGATACAACCACCCAAAAAAAGTCATAGTCCTTTTTATGTAATGATGACCTTTTTTAAGGTACAACAGGTAAAATATTACCGAAAACCATTTGAAAATAAAGGAATGCTAATGAAACTTGGAATAAATGTATACCATTTGTCATACGAACTAAGAATCAAGAATATCCATGGTGAAAAGGTGTTTTTTTTAAGGGGGAGGGGCAAGTGTAGAATGTTTACCATAACACCCACGAAAAAAATCTTACACTCATGAAACTCGCCAAAAATTTTAAATTTGTCATGGCAATCAAGAATCAAAATAGTTTTGCCCTGTTCTACGGAATAGTTTTGACCTGTTCTACGGAAAATACGATTTTCAAAACTGATTTTAGCTTGAAAAGGACCATAACTTTGTTAAGGGTGGTTAAATCATTTTTGTTTTGCTTTTATTAGATTCAGCGTTAAAAAAAATACCCTTAAGTCATATACCATACTTTGTCTATATACCTCAATGACACCAAATCGGATTTGTGGCTCAAATCTTCCAAATTCTTCCCAGATTTTCCCTCTCTTTAATAAAAAAAAACCTCCAGAACAAATATATTTATATGGACTATTTTGATTCTTGGTTGCCATGACAAATTTAATATTTTTGGGGGAATTTCATGAGTGTAAGAGTTTTTTCGTGAGCATAATGGTAAACATTCTACACCTGCCCCTCCCCCTTAAAAAAACACCCCTTCACCATGGATATTTTTAGGGACTCTATTAATTCTCAGTTCGTATAACAAATGGAACATTTATACCAAGTTTCATAAACATACCTTTATTTTCAAAGGGTTTTCGGTAATATTTTACCTGTTGTACCTGAAAAAAAAAAGGACTATAACTTTTTTTTGGGTGGTTGTATCATTTTGAATTTGGTTTCATTAGATTCATCGTTAAAAACTACCCTTAAAGCATGTATGATATGGTTAGGTTGTAGCAAAACAAATATTTTAGTTTGATAGACCTCCAAGCTCTCCCCGTCTGCACCTCTTCAAATGCATCTACACAAAAATCCAATAAGGGGATTTTGGGGAACTTTGGATATGTGATAGAGGTTGCAATTCTGCGTCGATTCCAATTTAAATATTTCATGAATTAATTTTTTCAAGGTTCGCTATACAATTTGTGCTATTTTTCCTGGTCTACTTGTTTAATGATTCTTTAATGTAGGTAGGGTTTTTTTTAAATTAAAATAATTTTTCTTATTTAGTTAAAAGAGAAAAACTTACGTTATCACTTTATCAGTAGTTCTTGAAAATGTGTTAGAGTAAAAGGACATATTTGATTGATCACCGGTGCTTCCAATAGTGATATTATCAATTATTTGGATAATTTAAGCATGTTTATCACTTCTGTGTCCGGAGATCAAATTGTGGCAGTTTAACTGTTATAAACTTTTTTATATCAGATGGACCTTTTAAACAATTAAGTAGGTGCTTCGTTATTTCATTTTTATTTGGAAAATATGATTTAAAAAAAATTGTACTTTGCCGTTTTTTCCGACTCCTTGAAATGATTCCAAACCAAGCTTTATGGTCTTCCCATTTCAATAAAAAAAATCAATTAAATTGGTAGACAACGACTGCTCAGCATGAAAAAGAAACAAATATGGTAAAGTCGTGATTTTTCAATCATACGTAAGCCTGCGACTGTGATTTGCATCGCTGGGAGTTTTACCTGTGATTGTGATTCATGAACCAAAAAATATATATTAGAAAATCGGGATGAGTTGGTGAGCTTTAGGTTCTAGACAACTTATTTACAAAATTTCAACTCTCTATCGTAACGGATTAAGGAGTAAACTCAAATATAAGGAAAGAAGGCGTGGCAGTGGGTGGATGTCAAAAAGTTTGCACTTGCCTTGATGAATGCCCAGTTTAAAAATCAACCAAATCGGACAACAAAATATATGGAGGTAATATAAAATGTGAAGCAAATCATGCCATATGGTTCTCATTCTTCATACTTTCGTCTTGATCTGTGAGATTTGAATTTCTCGTGTGATTTAATTTCGGTCGTGATTGTTTTTGAAGAGTAAAACGAATCGCGACCAGAGTGTTGTTCTTTTTGTGATTTGTGAATTTCTATTCTTCGTTGTGATTTTTGCAATGTGATTGTGAATCTCTGATTTTTCATAGAATGTGAATGAACATGAACACATGCAACAAATCAAATCGCAGGTTCACAGGTCGTGATTTTGTTGCTCTTCTCTATTTTAAAAGACATTTCAATACTGTCTGATGCAATTTTGTAAAGATTTAGAACTTAAGGTTTTGTGTTATTCACTAGAGAAGTAGTTGAAAATAACGGCACTTGTCATATAACCCTTAAGGAAAAGCTTATTTATCTCAGAAAAAGCTCCAACGATCTTGTTATTAGTGTATAGGTAGGTATAGTCAATTTCGTTTGTATTTTTTGTATTTGTATTTGTATTTATTGTAATAATAGCTTGATTTTAAGATTTACATCTTGTTTATAAAAAAGCTTAAAAGTGGACTTATTTAATAGCAATGCAATATTTAAAGTTAAAAAATAGCAAAAATTAAGTGAATAAACTTTATAAAAATTAGAGATTAACAATTTATAAATAAATGAATAAAGAATATTTACACTGTACAAGGTATTTTAACAAAAGGAAGAAAAAAGAAAGAAAGAAGGTGTAGCAAACCCAACAGAAACAAAGTCGAAAAAATTAAACTATTGCATCGAAAAATGCACGAAGGCATTTCTTTTAAAACTAGTTAAATTATCTGTGTTTCTTATATGGCGTGGTAAGGAATTCCATAACCGAGAAGCATTGACAAAAACTGTCGCTCCGATGTAAGACATGAAAAACGTGGAATTATAATTTGGTTTGATCTTCTAGAAAGCGAGAATTGGACTCTATCATACAGGTACGAAGGCTGGCGCGTTTGGACTATATTGAAAAACATTATCAGGGTTCTAAGTTTTAAAAGGTTATCGAAAGAAATCCCATATATACTCTTGGAGAAAAATGAAATGTGGTCATAGCGACGTAAACCATAAATATAACGAGCGACACTGTTAAACGCAACGTTAAGTTTTCTTTGACTTACACTGTCGAGCTTGCAAAAAATTTCACAGCCATAAGTCAAGATTGGCACCACCAAAGCTTTAGCTAACATTTTCCTTGTATCCAAAGGGGTAAAGCTTCTGGTTGGCCAAAGCAAACGAAGAGCACCATATGCCTTGCCTACAGCCTGTGTAATATGGTTGTTCCAGCTTAACGTTCGATTAAAGCATATGCCTAGATTCTTTGCTGTATCCACAAACTCCACCTGAGTGTTGTTTAGTTCAATTGCCGGGAAGTTAGAAGCATCGATTATTCTTTTTGATATAATAAGGCATTTCGTCTTTTGAGGATTTAGAGTGAGGCCGCATTTCATAGACCATCGGTTAATTGATGAGAGATCCTCATTTATCTTTGTGACGCAGTCCTCTATCATACCAATCGGACAGTTTTTCATTAATCGAAGGTCGTCAGCGAATAGGTGCTCATCACAGTGACGAATTAACTTTCGTTTGGTAACTTTTTTTTACCAAAAACTGTTATTTACAGTATACCTGCAATTTAACATTTTTTTTATTTTCGATCTCCTCGTTAACGGCTCTAACGATTTCAATCAAAAATTGTATGCAAAAGCTCCTCTACAATGTTAATTAAAATAATATTGTGTAGTACCTCGTGGCATAATGGTTAGTGCATTGGCCTGGGTTTGATTCCCAACCTCTACCACCTACCTTTACATTTCTTACGGTAATATCTAGAAAACCAGAGCTGATAGCGAAAAACGGATAACGGATTTGAGTTCAGCGTAAAAAATTACTTTTTAAACTCTTACTTTCACGTGTTGAAAAGTTAACCGATATTTGTAAACCTGTGTTATTACCTATTCAAAAGTTTTTAGGTTTCAAGCAATTTGAACTTTGAGGGCAAGTGCGCGCGACCCAATCGTGCATTTAATTTTTGTTATTTATTGTATTTGCATTATTTTTTAAGTCCTAGTAACTTTATAATTGAGTATACCTGACATAAGTGAGTATTTACCCTTTTAAGGTATATACCCGGTAAATACCCAATAAAAAATACCTACCTACCGGGAAAGTAAAAAAACCGTGCCCATCACTGTATGTATGTGTTATTTTGTTATTTATATTTTTAATAATTAAAATAATTTTCTTTAAGTTTTTTTTAATTTCAAAACTTTACAGTTCCTATACTTTCCAATCAAAAGCCATCTTTTCCCATACAATTCCCAATTAAATTAATTTATTATGATTTTTAGATTCACCTAATAGGATTAGAAGCACAAGAAATGGATAAAGGTCTAAATTTATATTTCAGCGATAAAACTAAACAGAAATATCATTTTGTAGCTTTTAACATTTTTTTTACTCAAAATTCTCAACAAACTATATCCCTCATATAATAACATTCTCTCTCCAGAAGAAGTGCGATGACACTTTTTTCCATGTGAGCGTTCAGTTCCAAGATATTTGGAACTTTAAAAATCTCCAAAATACCGGTTTTTTCGAGAACAATACTCTATGTAATGTGCAGCCAGAAAGTCTGTTCTTTAATTTTATATTCAAAAAAGTTACATATTTATATCGATTGTTAATACTACGTTTTCATTAGAGCTGAAATGAGGTAATTTCGCAAATCACAGAAAAAGTGTTTTCATTTGTAATTTGGTAATTTCGTTTGACAGCTCATTTCATTTTTGAATTTCAATTGGCTGTTAATCGCTTTTTGTTGTTGTTTTCTTTTGTCTCCTTCCATTGCGCTTTGACATTTTCATACAAAATCAATGCAGAGCTCTTCAAACTGTGGCTAATTGGGTGTGTTCGTTATGTTTTGACTTAATTTCCAACCTAATTTCGTGCAAATTTGGTTGAAATTATCTCATTTCGAAATGTGAATTTGTATGGGAAATGAGATGATTTCGTATCGCATTTGGAAATTTTCAACGAAATTACCTCATTTGGCCTAATGAAAACGCAGTATAAAACAAAAAATTCAGAGTCAAAATTTTAGGAATATGAAAAAAAAAAACGGACTTTTTGACTATTAACAAAATTATCAGTTTTCACCATGGACAACGAACAAGTTATTTCCTTCTACGCTGATACAGGGTTAGCCAAATTCACGAACATACCACACTAAAATCCCCACTGGACGACTGGACAACACACAACAAAAGTGTCTAATTTCGGGCCAATAGAACTCAGTCCCTAAAAAATCGATTTTTTTCAAATTTGATTAATGTTTTCGATAGGTCTTTTTTGAACGCACGTTTTAACATTTTTTGATACCCCCCAGGAAATATTTTTTCATTTTTTAGGTATTGCCTTTTTCATTATTTTCAATATTAAGATTTTTGAAAGATGAGCATTGTGAAAAACTCAATCATCTAAAATGGCCACCCTTTGAAATTATTCTATCTTTTCAAAAAGTATTTCTTTTCGAATTTTGAAAGATGACGATTGTGAAAAACTAAATTAGCCATCCCATAAAATTACTCTTAGGTACTTAACTTAAAATTGAGACTTCCACGATGGTCATAGTTCTAAATTCGAAAAAAAATTACTTTTGAAAGTTTAGAGTTTAAAAGTGTGTTCGTTTTAGATAATTGAGTTTTTCACAATGTTCATCTTTCAAAATTCGAATATTACAAAAAATGAAAAGGGACAATACCAAAAATGAAATTCGAAATACTAAATGTCTAAAGTAAAAATATATATTCCTAGTAATGGTCAAAAAAATTAAAACGGTGGTCAAAAGTGGTAATCTTTTACGAAAAAAAATAAATAAATTGGACACTTTTGCGGGCCAAGTGAACACAGCTTTTGGCCATATCCAAACTTTTGGTACCCCTTCTCTCAGAGAGCCTTAGAAGGAGTGGTGGTCTCGCCGAAATGAAATTCTGGTAAAGTGTCATCAATGTGGCTTGCGAGTGATCCAAATGAGTTCAGAATAATGCAATTTCCAATATAATTGTTGGTCAATTGTGAAGAGTCTTTAAGGCGAATGTACTCGCAACCACCTGTTTGCTAAGTGTTTTAAGAACTGATCCACTCATTTACAAACAAGACGAGCGTTGGATTTTGCTTAGTTTGTACCAATTTTTCGCTTTATCTAGAGCAGTCCACCATACTGCCACTCCGTAAGTAAGAATCAGATTAATCACCGAAGTATACAGCCAGTGATTGATGAGGTTGAATGCCCCATTTGTTCCCAACGGCTTTTTTGCATAAGAAAATTGCCACTGTGGCCTTTTTGATTCTCTCTTTTCTCTTATTAGGTTTCCAGCTTAACTTTTCATGTAAAGACCCAAATATTTATATATGGGTCAATATTTCAAAACATTAATATTTTTCACTCCAAAGTGGACCCTCGCTCAAAAGAACCTATTTTGGTAGACGAACAATTATGTCTCTTAATAACTCTATAATAACCACTTTAAAACAAGGAGTCATAACATTTGATCAAATCTAACGGGCTTTTAAGTCAGGGAAATAATACTTGTATCAGGGGAATGACAAAAATGTATATTTACTCCGTTGATTAGATGGATATTTAATTTTGCGAATGGTTTCAGGAGTGTTAAGAAAAAGAAGAACAAATACTAACATGAAAAATAGCATCCACGACTATGTTGCACGAACTTGCTCTCATGATTCAAGAATAAAACATTTTATAGTAATAATCGTATTTTTTATGATATTTTGACCCAGAAAATGTGAAAAAATTCAAAACTACTAAAAAAACTGTAAATATGTTTAAATGTAATATTATTTATTCTTCTAGAGTTACCAAAACGCAATCAATCATTATAATGAAAACTTGAAAGTCAGGGGAATGACACAAAAAATGATGTTAGGGGAATGACTCCGAAGGGTGTTTTATGAGAATTAAATGGAGGTTATTAGAAAATAAGATGTTTTATACTATTTTTCACGTAGGCCCTTGTAAAAGACACAGACGAGTAAAACTTTTTAATTTGTATACCACACAGTTTAGTAAAAAACACGCCTTAGAGGAATGACAATTTCGCTTGACGAAAAACAAAATCATTGCCTTAACTTGAAATAAAAAAGACAACAACGTTTTTTTGAAACCCTTACTTCAATTTTCATAAAGAGCAATTCTGTACCGTTAAACAACAAAAAAATCAGTTTTCTATTTTGAGCCTATATAATTTTTTTTTAATTTCCATTGGTGGGATAGAAATGATCAATTTATGGGGGACACTTAATTAATAGCTCCTATTTAAAAAAATAAAGCAACTAAAAATCATTTAACTATTTTTTAGTAAGGATGCATATATTGTTAAAAAGACTGCATCATTAGATTTTTTGTATCATTTTTAGTTTCGTTGCTAAAATTCAGACAGTGTGGTTACTAGGCCTGGGGACACGTCAGGGGAATGACATTTTGGGTGTTTAAATGAAGATGGCGGGTATAATATTTTTTTTAGCTTTATTTTTTCTAGAGCGAATATTAGAACCCGTTTGTTTCAAGCCATCCAATTAACAAACTTATAATAAAATTTTGTACTTTGGTTCAAAAATGAAGGAGACTGAAATATTAATATTTTGAAATATTGACCCATATATACGAGTTTCTTCTTTGTTTGAATAGCATGGTATCAAAGCTGAAAAAACAACTTTCAAAAATCGCCTTAGGAACCAATTGATCAAAGGAACTTAAAATAAAGATTGATGATAAAATATATATACCTTTCGCAACCGTCTTCGTTCACGCATTGTGGCAGCCTTGCGTCTATCCACTGTGACGCTCTTCTTTTTGCACGCCTTACAGGCCCATGTCAAACAAGGACGCGATTGCCCCGAAGAACAAACTAACGGCGCTAAAACATGTTCCTCCGAACTTAAACTATTATCGTCATAATCCGTAAAAATTGGTGAAGGTGTCAAATTGGGATGCTTATTAACCCTATGACCGAATCCATTACCGTGATCGTACCTCGCATAAAAGTTATGAAAAGGCCGATGTTGAAATTCACAATCACTTTTGATATTTTGATCATTTTGATTAATTTTACAATTGGTATACTTTGTCATGTTGCTGTTGATATAATACTGCACTTTCACTATACGAATCTTTCAAAAATATCGGTTTATTTTTGAGTAATAATTCAAAATTTCCGTCACTAGAACCCAACACGTCCGACACGACCCGTTAACCAACTTTAGACTGATTTGCAGTGTTTCATGATACATGTGTTTTCTCATCAGTGACAAACAAATCGGGTGCTTTGGAAAAAAATAAAAGAACCAACAACCAAACGATCTTCGGATTTGAGTGGATTCTATTTTTAAAAACACACAGTTTTCAACGTACGAATAGTTGTGATGGGATGGTTCTTAATTCGGGTCCGCCCATTTAGTTTTTTTTTTTTTTTTTTAAGTGAGTTAAAATGTCGTGTGTGATTGTTGAGGATTAAATCGAGGACTTCCAGACATTGGTGATGATATGATGCTTGTTTATATTTTTAGTGATCGATTGCTTTGCGTTGTATCACAAATCATTCGAAAAAATAACAACAACAAAAAAAAAAGAATCGAAAATGACTCTAATAATTTTCGTTCTGAATAAATTGAAATAATAAAATTCGTTGATGTGACATTTTCAATGGACAACATTGTTCGGAGTGTTTTTGTGTATGTTTTGATAGATATTCGTTGTCTCTTCTTCATTTTGAAAATTATTTTATTTTTTATTTCGAATTCTACCTCTAGTGTTTTCGACATCAAAAAACGTGAGAATTTCAGGAAAATATATTTTGATTTCATTGAGGAATTAAAGTTCTTATTTATTGAGCACAAAAACCACTGTGGACATAATGATTTGTATATTTGTGATTTATAATTGGGTTTGAAAATTTAAAATAGGTTGTAAAACTATTAGAAAAATATAATCTAGATATTATATTGCTTGAGTGACATTTAGGTGAAAGGGCTTTGCAGAAGTTGTCAACAGAAGAGATCGAATTTTAAATTGTTCGAAGTTGGCATGACCGAGGTGATAATTCATTGCATAGACGAGTCGTCAAGAGGAATAATTTTTAATTTTTTTTTTTTTTTGACTTTGTTAATTTGAACCGAGGAACTTCTATTCACTATAGGAAAATAAAATCCAAGTTTTTTTGGTGTCCATGGAGAGATGTCGCAACGACGAGAGTGCTATTTTTTGTTTTGAATATTTTTCCCAATAACTGTTGCACTGCACTATAACTCTTATAACAGTATAGTTCTCTCACGAACAAATCTCTGTCTCTGATTCGTGAACAATCGGAAATATAAGGATAGAATTAGTTCTCTCACGATAAGGATCTGATCTGAAAACATCCTTAAAACAAATCTTTCTTCATCATGTATCCATTCACTACAGTTTTTGAGCCATGTTTTTTTTATGGGAAAATAAGTTAATTAGTTTTTATTTTGACGAAGAAGCTGGTGAATCGTCATAATATAATTCGTCCCTCATTTTCAAAAACATCAAAAATTGAAAAAAAAAACCTCTAAAAATCTGAAGTTTTCACAGTTCTGGAAAAAGGAGATTTTAGGGCAATTTGTTTACATTTTGTACATACAGCTGCGGTAAAAATAATAGTAGTACCCCTTTATCAAAGCATCAAAGTTTATTCCTTAATTTTAAACAAATAAATACCCATATGATTTTCAAATTGGTGCTTTTAGGCTTTTATTTAAAAAAAAAAATAAAATTTAGTATTTGATTCGATGTTTTAAATGTACTGAATAACTTTTGAAATTCTGTGGTCAGAAAAATAGTAGTGCGAACATAATCCTTCTTTAAATATTACAAAAAAGCAAAGTTAGGGCAAGCCTCTTGTTGGAAATAACAGCAGCACATCGGCGTTGCATCGAGTTTATCAGATTTTCATACCTTTCTACGCTTTTCGAACTCGATGAATGCAGTATAGCTTCCCAAATGGGGCCAATCCATCACATTAACTCTCTTGGCTTGGAATCATTGATTCGCAAGTTTACTAGTAGGATTTGGGTTATTGTCTCATCGAAAGACCCATTTCTGTGGCATATTTCATCTTCAGCATACAGTGGCATTACTTCGTGCATGATCTTAACACAGATTTGCTAATCCATGATGCCATCAATTCGTTGTATTGGTTTTGTCTTTGAAACGTGGGTTATATTCTGTGTTTGGTGGCCTTCTTTCATATTGACGAGGTCCATTTCCACCATATGAAACAATCTTGAACTCTTTGTACTATCCTTCACTTTGCAACACAAAACACAAAATGGATACAAAAAACAAGTGGTCTTTAATATTCTTCGTCAGAAATCTCACCGGTATGCAATTCAGTCCACATTCCCTATAACCAAAGAAACAGGAGATACAAATTGGCGGAAAATCCCTTATGTCCCTACCGTATCAGAAAAGTTGATACCGTTTCTTTCGGTAGCTAAAATAAAACCGGCCTTTTTCAGTGATCACACCCTTCAAAAAACCCTATGCAATAACAAAATTAAAAGCAAAATTGACGATATTAAAAAAAGTGGCGTATATAAAATATCATGCAAAGGATGCGACGGTGTATATATTGGTAAAACAGCTAGGACCTTACAGACGCGCTTTATTGAACATCAAAGGGGTTCCATGCTCTCGGATCCAACTTCAGGCCTTTCACAGCACCTCAAAGAATCTGGACATGTTTGTTCTATTGACGATATAGAACTTCTACACTCTTTACCTTCCGGACGCGTACTTGATAAGTACGAGATTTTAGAAATAAATAGACACAAGACGCTTAATATTTTAAATTGCCAAATAGACCTTTGTAACAATAGTCCACTTTCAAAATAATTTATTTATTTTTCTTTTAACAAATAATGTTGTTTAATTTGTTATAATTTTCATGTCGTTAATTTTTGTTTTTCAATCTTTAATTTTCTTTATACAAATTAAATTACTACACTTCTTTTAATTATCATTCTCATTAACCATTGAGCTTTGCACAAGTTTGTTTTTAAAATGTATAATCAGTGCCCTGAGGATGTCCTAACCAGACGAAACGCGTCGGCCAAATTATTAAAATAAAAAGTTTTATAAACCGTGGAACAAAAATACAAGTGTTTTATCTTTTTATTCTAATCTTGAACTCGTCTGACCACAGAATATTTCCCCAATTTGATTCAGGCCAGTCAAAGAGGTTCCTTTCCTAATTTTAATCCTTTTGTTACAGCAACAGAACTTTTCTACGGCTTTGGGCTGCTTCAGCATATTCTCGTAAATTTTCTACGAACCGTTTTCATTGCTGCCATCAACACAAAATATGCCTTTTATTTCAGAAGCTGGCGTAAAAGGATTGATTTTGAAATTGAAACGACTCGTTTTATCAACTTTGGTGGTGAAAGCGGCTTCCGCCCGCCATTTTCTAACTTCGGCAGTTAAATAATGGCTTTTCATACCATTTTTGGGGAGCATTCAAGTAGGCATTGAACCCTTCTGATATCAGTCTTCTAATTAGGGCACGCTACTTCAGTGTGCAGTGTTTGCCTCTTCCCAGTGCTGGCAAAATGTAATTTATATACAAAAACCAACGTTTTTTAAAATGTTCAGTTTAAGAAATAAGAGATATTTCTTAAAATAAACCGGTGCACTACTATACATATTACCGTTTCAACAAAAAATGTTAGTGTACCCGATTATTAAGAAAATGTTACTTACTCAAAATGTAACAGCTTTTTACTATCAACGGAATTTAAAATTTACAAAACCGAACAACAACAAAAACAAAAATAATTAACTTTCAATTATTTACGTTTTTATTCTTATTCTAAAACCGAATTTATGCAATTATTTTAATTGTAGTGCTAATATTTTGACCGCAACTGTATGTATTTTCAAACAGGGGTTTTCAAAAATAGTCAAAATTTGAATGAAATTGACAAAAGTGATGGCTGATACAAAAAAAAATGTTAAGATTCTGCAACTTTGTTGATTTTTCATAAGTTTCAAAGCAATTGGGACAGGTGATTGCTGATACAGGACTAAAAAAAATATAGAAATAAATAGATGTCAAAATCAAATTACAATATGTATATTGAAATTTTTTGAAACACCCTGTTTTTTAAGTATTATTTTCTGTTATAATTCTGTTTCAGCTATCACCTATCATAAGTCAATTTCATTCATTTTCTTATTTCTTATTTTTTAAAACTTTGTCCTTAAACTTTATCTTGCAAAACTTGTAACGAATCGTTCCATGCTACTCAACTTCTTTTGCTTTCGTGTTATCTTAATTGCTAGTGAAAATTGTACTTCACTACATTCAATTCACACACACTATGGACACGTGACGTCACAGCAAAATCCACATTATCATTTTTTGTTCATCATCGTGTTTACTGAAAATGTAACATAAGGATCTGCTTGGATGAACGAAAATCACCCCTTCGGTCATACGATAAGTCAGACGACAATTATAGTAAAATTTGGTTTCATTAATCAAACTACTTCCAGTCGTAGAAAATTCGAGACGCTCTGGTCATATAGCTTATTGCGTCGGCTTACTAGCAAAACTCACCAACTGCCAAAAATTGTATTTTGTGTTTTTGATGCCAAGTATAATAAAAAAACTGCCTATCTGATATTTTGCCTAAAAATATGCAAGATAGTTACAATTGTTGGTTGACTATCTGCCTTCATGTAGAAAAAATTCAGGAAAAACTGACCAACTTCAGATACTCAATTTTTCCAGAAAAAAATCAGCTGTTTTAGTGGATACCACATGTTTATGCAGGAATGAGCCCAACCTTAGGAGAAGCAGCTCTGAATCTGACGAAAAAAGCTCTGATACAGAAAGAGAATCTTTTAAACGGTGGAAAGAAAGAAACACTTCAAAATGGAAAAGCAATATAAACAAAGACAGGAGAAGTAAGGGATTGCCATATAAATCAGCGGGAAAAGAAAAACCACCGGAAACTCCAAAATCAGTTGATTGCAGTAAATGCAAGTACAAATGCTCAGAAACTTTTACTGAAGTTAAGCGGAGTAAAATGTGTCGGCAGTATTGGAAATTAGACTATAACCGCCAAAAAGATTTTTTAATTAATATATGGTATGTGAAAGTGCAGTAAGACGCCGAAACACTAGCACTGTAGTGAAGAAGAAGGAATTTAGCAGAACTTACTTTTTTTTCGACTCAAGTGATAAAAAGCAGGTATGTAAGAGTTTCTTTTTAAAAACACTTTGCATCAGTCATGGACCAGTTCACTCTGCCATGTCCGGAAGATTTGAGCTTGGGTTTTTTATAAGACCTGACCAACGTGGTAATAGAACTCCTACAAATAAAACACCAAACAAATTTCTTGATGAAATAAAAGCCCACATAGAAAGCTTTCCAGTTACCGAGTTGTAGACAATCTTCCAAAAGGAAGTATTTGGATGAAAAGTTGTCTATAGTCAAAATGCACAGACTATTTTTAGAAAAGTGTAAAAAAGAGTCCATTACTCCTGTATCGGAAATTACATATCGGCGGTATTTCTGTCAAAATTACAATTTATCATTTTTTAAGCCGAAGAAAGACAACTACTTAACATGTTCCACTTTCAAAAAGACAAAAGAAAACGAAGAGCTATACAAAGCACATATTTTACGAAGAGATGAGGCAAATGCAGCTAAGAATGAAGTCAAAAAACGCGCAAATACTGATAAATCTTTTGTTTCTGCAACATTTGACCTACAAAGTGTCTTGCAGATTCCATCTAGCGACGTTTCTCCATTGTATTACACTAGAAAGTTATGTGCCTATAATTTAACTGCCTATGAAGCCGCTCTACCAAACAAAGCTTATTGTTTAACGTGGACTGAGACAATGGACAACGAGGAAGCTCGAAAATCGGTTCCGCACTATTAAGATGGCTCAGCTCATTACCCAGTAAGAGAAGTATCGTTATTCTCAGACACCTGTTCTGGCCAGAACAGAAATCAGTACATTGCAGCATTGTTTCTCTTTGTCGTTCAGAACACGCATTTGGACACTGTGCAGCATAACTTCTTAGAATCCGACCATTCGCATATGGAGGTAGATTCCATGCATAGTGCAATTGAATCTGCCAAAAAATTCTTCGAAGTTTTTACCCTGCACGACTGGATAAATATTTTCAAAATGGCACGTTCAAAGAAAGGGAAGAAACAAGCACCACCTTATGAAGTCACAGAACTCTTGTACGGAGACTTTAAAAACTTAAAAGAGTTGGCTAAAAAAATGGTTAAAAATCGTTGCATTGATGAAGATGGTAACAGAGTTCAATGGCTCAAGCTTAAATGCATGCGTTATGAGAAAATGCAGCCAGGTGTAATAAAATTTAAATACAATTATGGTGAACAATTCAAGATTTTAAAAGTAACTGCTTCCAGACAATTAAGAGAGACCAATACTCTACACACTCTTACATGGTTTGTATACAAAAGAAATCCCAATATCTGCCGCAAAAAAAAAGACCTATTGAAGCTTTGTACAACTGGAGCCATTCCTGAAATTTACCATTCTTGGTAGAACAGTTTACCCTCCTCTGCGAAGACAGATCATCACCAAGAAGCAGCAGAAGGTTCTGAGACAGAATCCAACTTCGATGAGTAACTTTTTTTCCTTTGAAGAATTTTTTTGTAGGACAATCAACCTTGTTCTCAAACCAATATTCTGAATATATTTGTTTAATTGCTTGATAAAATATGTAAAATTTAGCTGTTTTTATTTTTTAATTATAGACGTGACATAGACAATAACTGTCTATGTTGTTCTTTTCGCAAATTTAATTTCCGGAAAAATTGACTATCTGTTGTTTTTATCAAATCAGTAGTTGTAAATAATTTTTTTTGATATTGCAGGTAATCCATCATATTGTGTATGTTTTTGATAATAGAATACAAAAAAAAAACTAATAGAGTCGCAGTTATCAAAGTTTTAAAGAAAACAAAAAACTTGTTTTGCGTTTTCCCACAAACTACGTTTTTGCAGATAGCCAGTTTTGCTTGTAAGCCGACGTTGTTGTGATTTTACTCCTTTTTGCAAAGATTTTATTTTGCCAGGTGAAAATCAAGCCCTACCGCTTTACAAAAATTCACAATTCTACGACAACCGAAAGTGCTCCATATAAATAATAGCAATTCTGAGAAATGGAAAATCTCAATTTTTATTTTTCTCAAGTCATACCGTTCTACTAATTTTCATCGTTCTACAATAATCAAAAGTGCCATATAACAAAATTGATAACAATTTTTAAAAATTGGGTAGATGCAACGCCTCTTGAGCTGAAAATTATAAACTTCCGATCTTATCTTTGTATGCACGTGAAACCCTAGCGCTCTACAAATGTTCATCGTTCTACAACTATCGGAAGTGCTCTATATAATTTATAAGAATTTTAAGAAAGTGGGGGGATGTCACGCCCCCTGAATAGAAAATTGCAGATTTTCGATTTTTTCCTCTGTACGCACCACAAGGTCCACCGTTGTGCGAAATTTCAAGTTTCTACGATGTCGGGCAGTGCTCCATAATTTTGATGATCTGTCAGTGAGTCCAGTCAGTTACGGTTTTTGTGATTTGTGAGGTCCTATATCTCGAGAATTACTAATGGTAAAGAGTTGAAATTTGGTGAGCCACCTGTGTTTGATCAGCTGAGCAAATTACTGAATTTGAAGTTTCTGACGTTATTGGTACTGAAGTTAGAGGGGAGTTGAAAGTCGCCAGAGTTTGTTCCTGTAAAAAGGATGTATTGCCCCGAACTTGGCTGGGCACTACCGTGCCCTTTAATATACTCATTGTTTTCGGTTTTAAAATACCTTTTCATATCGAGACATCATCGATATTAGAATTTAAATGTGAATTTTCGGCCTGAAAGTTCAGGAAAATCACATAATGATGATGGTGTTGATGAGTTTTTTGGTTTTCTGGGTTTTCAGGATTCTGGATTTTCAGGATTTTGGGTTTTCAGAATTTTGGGTTTTCGGGGTTTTAAACTTTCGGGATTTCTGGATTCAGAACTTCGGGATTGTATGCGTCTCCCGTCTTGCTAAGTTCTTATGAATCTTTCTCGCAAACCAAAAAAGCAAACATCTCTAATGGGCCTTAATCGGCTCTAAATGAAAAAAAAAATCCCTTATTTTTTTCAGATTTCAACTTTCATCCCCTATAGTCGTTAATAGGCGCGTTTTATTGGAAAATATTATAGCTAGCATAGCAAAATTCCCTCAGCAAACAAAAACAAATCCTGGAAAGTGTCGATAAATAAGTCAGTAAAAATGTTTCTTTGTTGTTGTTTGCTAAGGGAAATTTGACTGTGCTAGCTATGCATTTCCCAATAAAACACGACTAATATTATTTCCTTTTGGTTCTTACATACTATAGTCCAGTCAATTTAGACTTTTTTTTGCAAAAGATTGGGGAAGCAATTTTTTCAGCATCACACTTTAAATATTATTTAAAATATTGCACGCAAAATGGTAACTTCCTTATTTTCTTGTTTTTAATCAATAGCAAGGCTTGGTTGTTAGTTGCCAAAAAAGAATTTACTCTTTCACTCAAGGTGGTGGAAGCTTGCAGAACAAGTATAATCACGTATCTGATTTGCAAAATAACATTTATATATTTGAAAACTCAAATTGATACATGCTCGCACTTTACTCTTAAGCTGCTACCTAAAAAAAAAATAAATGTGACTTCTCCGCGCTCAGTATTATGTGCAGGGCTGTCGAAGTACTGCAATTGAAGTATTTGTACTGCTTTTTGAAACTCCGTACTGCCGTACTGCCAATACGACCAAAGTACTGCTTTTTGTTGTTAAGATCTTTTTCGTAGAAAATTTTCAAATAATTTTTCTACTGTACTTCTATCTAAACACACCCAAATCATAATCCTTAAAGGTTGTAATTCTGTGTTTGAATTAATGACTTTTTTAAGTATAACAGGTAAAATAGAACAGGAAACCCTTGATGGGTATTTTTCGAGAAAAAACTCTGAAATCTATAATTTTTTCAGATTGTATGTTCTGCGCCGAAAAAGAGAAGTTAATGGACTTCTAGATGACATTTGGAACGAAATATTCCACAGACGTCAAGATGTAGTCAACCTGTCAAGCAATAAACTGTCATATTCTTTTGAAAGATCTCTGGCTCAGAAAAATCAGAATTTGTCTTCGAAAAATTCCAAAAAAGCTGAATTTTGGTGGGAGGATTTGCTTTGACATTTTGAAAATTTTCCAAAATGTATCATTAATTTGGGCCAGGGCAATCAAGAATAGAGGGGAGGAGTGAAAGAGAGTAAATTCAGTTTTGTGCTTATTTCTCGAAGAGTATCGGTTTCTTTCAAAAATTGTTAGTTAACAAATTGTAGCTCATGTAACTCTACACAAAAAAATATTAGTAAGCTTGTTTAATCCAAAGATTTAGAGAAAAACGAGAAATAACTTCATGGTGTAGCATATGTTAATTCAAAACATTTATTAAAATTGTATTAGTCAACATTATGTGTACGTTTTGTATTTGGGTACATCTTCTTATTATAAACCCAAGCTTTTTAAATCTGCTGCTTTGATTAAGATCTTGAAAAACGAAATGTCGCAAATAAATAATGCTATGTTTTCACCAAAGGTTTATCTCTGTTTTAATAAATCTTTTTTGGTGTTTCCACCGCACAAAAAGATTTAAAAAAGATTTATTCGATCACCTCTAAAAATGCAAATGGTGTTTCGTTTTTTCTTATAAAGAGGAAGTGAGATAGAATGTTTCATTTATGAAGAACTGAATTCAGCCATGAATTAATCCTTCAGCGCCATATAAGAAAAGGTTAGTTTGATTTGTAAAAGTATTTGTCCTAGGAAGATTCAACAAGATTAATTGCTAATCTTCAAGATTTACGAAATAAATTTGTATGGTTGATCTTCGAGATTTAAAGAAGATTCGAGCTTAATCTTATTAAATCTCAGATAAGTGTTAAGTGGAAATGTAGCATGCCAGCTTTTCATAATCTCATAATTACAAAATCTCACTTTAAACAATCTTGCACCAAAAAATCTTGCAAGCATGTACATGTACATATCAATCGAAATCTCGCATATTAAAATCTCACAAACAAAACTTTAAAAATTCAAATCTTACAGTAACATCGCCCTCAGTTTCGTACATAAAAAAAAAAATGAGGAAACCCGAAAACGTTGTCGAAAACGTATTTTTAACAATTAAATTTTTTTTTTGTAAATGTTGCGACATCTTTACTGTTAAGTTTTAGTTCGCGTGATTTTGTAATTGCGTTCGTTTGTAGTCCTATAATTTTTTATGAACTATATTTTCATTTAAAAAAACTTAAATGAATGAACAGTCATATATATCGTACTGCTACGTACTGCTTTTTTTTCCTGGAAGTACTGCTTTCTCAAAAAATGAAACGGCAGCCCTGATTATGTGATGAATCGATTGATCAAAAATAGAGATTGATAGTCCACATCATTTCTAATAATCTCCGATCAGTTAAAAATATAAAAATTTGAAAAAAATGGTCTCGAAAAATTGCGATTTTCAAACAAATTTTGTCCCAAAAACTACACATGAATCAAAAATTCCTAAGACATGGGTAAAATCATTTTTTCTTACCTTTCCAAAAATATGAATTTCTTTTAATTGAATAATCTATCGAATACAGAAAAAAAAAACATCTTTCTAACTCTTCCCGTTTAGAAAACAGCCAAAACCGAGTACACTACTTAAACCAAGATGGCGGAAACCCTGCAATAGTTTGATGTTCGAAAACTTGGATTTAAGCTTTCTACAAAGTACTCTAATGATAATAAGAAAAAAATCTCTTCCCCAATGTTTTGTAAAATTCCCATAGAAGCTATGACTAAATCTTTGTATATCTAAACCATTTTTTAGATATACAAAGACTAAATATAATCGTCCAGTATATTTAGTCATGGTATATGTAGGTGATTCGCAGATGGAAGATTTTTCGCGAATCCCCTAGTTTGGAAAAAACAATAACCGTTTTTTATTGATATCACAATCACTGTCAGATTTTGATTTTCATCCCCCATAGTCGCTTTAAATTTCCTTTTTTGTTTTTGCATACTAGCTGTGATTCGCGAAAAATCTGCCATCTGCGATCTAGTGTATATGCAAAAAACAAAAAATAGAATTTAAAACGACTATAGGGGATGAAAATCAAAATCTGACAGTGATATCAATAAAAAACGCTTATTCTACCCATATTCCAAGATTTTACTAAACCACGGAATAAAAGTTAAAAGCCAGGGGTTAAAATTTCTCATTAAAAAGAAATTATTTTCGTGGAATAGTAAAGTGAAGTTTGCCGTACGAAGTATCTTGAAATTTGTACCAAGATTCGGAAGCTTAAGTTTTTTTCGTATGGGTTTTGACATCTCAAAAATTCAAGTCACCAAACTCACCAAGGAATTTTCTTGTTTATGTCAATCTAAAATATTATTAGGTATTATGGAAAATTTTATAAAAAAAAAAGGAAAAGAAGCGAAAGGTGGAGCACAAACGACAAAGTTAGTTCATAAAAATTAACCAAGCTAAACCTTTTGCTTTATAATCTTCAGAACCAACCCAGAAATAATTGTGCATTGAAAAAATGTGTTATTGAAAATGTAAATCTTTTGATACCAACACCAATAAAAAAAGAGTGTGCTGCTTATTCTTTCGCTAAACCATCTGCTTCGGTGTGGTTTAGCAAAGTAAACGTCACTTAGCAGTAATTTTATTTTATTAGTAACATTTTGCACTTAATCCACGGAATAAGGCCTAACCCTTCGCTATTCCATGTTTTTAAATCTGGCTGTATAAAATTAGGGATTTTTTTTTTCTTCATTTAGGTCTGATTTAGGCCCATGCACAGTGCCGTATTTACCCAAGGGCAAATAGGGCCATGGCCCGGGGCGGCAGTCTACGAGGGGCGGTCAAAGACGCTCTTTGCACTCAGCTTTCTTAAATTTTTTAACGGAACGTAGAAAACTACTTCAATCATTTTTGACAAACCTTGAAAATGTTACCTACTATAAGAAAATTGTCACCGACGCGATGGTCAGCCAGGGTATATGCATGTGTTAGTCTTACTAACTGGAACCAAATAGTAAAATAGCTAAGAAAAAATGACTGCCCACCAATTTCATCATTTTGCCTTCAAGGAAGACAATTTTCTTTAAAATTGACTCAGAATAAATCCTTGATAACAACAACGGTAGCACTTACAATACTAACAGCCCTACTATTGACACGATTCAAAACTAGTTTTAATGTAAAACTAGTTCTATAGGGGTTTCGAGTGGTAGGTTTTGAACATATTGGTATTATTCAAACAAAAATTTTCATCTAAAACTCTGATTTCGAGTTTTAGATGTCAATTTTTGTTTGAATAATACCAATATGTTCAAAACCTGAAACTCAAAACCTCTATAGAACTAGTTTTACATTAAAACTAGTTTTGAATTGTGTCAATAATAGGGCTGTAAGCGTTACCTTTTTTAAGTCAGAATTCTTTATAGAAAAAAATAGTTTTCGTAATTTTTAATTTTCTCAGAGGACTTTTGGCATTCGACTTGATTAAAGCATTGAAATTTGCGGGGCGAACTGGAACTTGCTTAGAAACATTTTTGAAAGAAACTAAATTGAAAAATGTTGACTCTGACAACTTTTTTTGAAAACTATTCATTGAAAGAATTTTTAGAACAAAAGAATAAGTTTATGTCTTAAAAAATAGCCGTAGCGAAATATATTTGGTATTTCCGTTATTTTTTAATAATTTTGTTTTAATTGTGAGTAAATATTTGAGAAAATTGTAACACCCTCATTAATGGATGGAAAAGACCCATATGGTCATATGGGTGTTTGCTAAGAATATTTCCCTTTTTGAAAAATCAATATGAACATTTACACACAAAATCGACATTTTAGTGGGCTTGGAAATACCAAAATCTAAGAAGCTAATTTTCAAAATTTCTAGTTCCCAGGCCTACGAGCTAAATTTATGCCATTTTAGGATTTGCTTAACTGTGCGTCGGCAAAATTGTAAATAAATATGGTGTTTATTATTATGCCTACGACATTTTTAAGTTTTCTTTTTTGCTAACTTGTGGGGTGCCAAAACGTATTGGCCCGGGGCGCCAGATTTTAAAATACGCCACTGCTCATGCAAATATAAAAATTAAAAAAAAAACAACATAACGACCACCCTAAAGTACAGTACAAACATATTTTTATGATACCCGAAAGCAAAAAGTGTTCCTCATCTCCCCTAATTGTTATTTTATAACAATATATGTAGGTTAGGTTAGGTTAGGAGGGGCGTGCACAGCGCAAAGGCTGTTGCGTACACGGGGGCCTATTGGTGCATTGTGATCCCCTTACGAAAAGAAAGCAGAGATGCTCCTAAACTAATTATTCCAGTAGACTGGCTCATTTGCAAACCAGCCTGTGCTCTCTATGAATTTCCTCATATTTGCCATTGAGACCTGCGGTAGATCGTCCAGTTCTCCAACAAACCTGTTTCCGAAGTAACGGAGGCGATTTGTTTGGAGGTTTGGACAATCGCAGAGCAGGTGTTTAATGGTTTCTATTTCTTCTACATCCTGACAGCTCCTACAGAAGTCAGGTGCGAATACACCCAGTCTGGTGGCCATTGTGCCAATGGCGTAATGACCCGTTAGTACACCTATCAAGATTCTAATGTTCTTTTTACTCAGCGATAGAATATACTGAGTTTCCTTTTCATTAATTCTAGGCCATAGACTTCTAGGGATAACGCAATCGTTCCTGGTAATCCAGGATTTATTGATTTGCTCTTTCGTTATTTGGTCTATTTTCGTTTTAACCACACCGATCGGGATGTCTAGTCCCATTTCTAATTGGCTACTACTGTTTCTTACTGATAATGACCCCTTCCTTGCCAGTTCATCTGCTATATCATTCCCTTCTATTTTGCTATGTCCAGGAACCCAGCAGAGTTTGACTCGTAGTGTTGCAAATTTTATTCAGTATGCCTCGGCATTTTGTCACTGTTTTGGATCTTATAGTCTCACTGGCTATTGCTTTGATAGAGGCTTGGCTGTCCACGAAAAATGATATCTCCGACGAGCTCGTTTTTTCTTGTGCACCATTTCTGCCGCTTTTTCAATAGCATAAATCTCAGCCTGAAAGACGCTACATTCATCTGGGAGTTTATATGATTCTCTAATATTAAGGGCTTCACAGAACACCCCAGCTCCTGTTCCTTCTTCCATTTTTGACCCGTCAGTAAAGAAGGGGATACCCTGTTCACTAATAAGTGAGTTGGGTTCCCAACCATGTCTTTCGGGTATTGAAATAGAGAAGTGTTTGTTAAAATCTATTATCGGTGGTATGTAATCAGTCGTCACATCAAGTCCGACCACTGTGTCATATCATTGTAAGATAGACCCATGACCATAGGTGCTGTGCTTCCAAGACCCCAGTTCTTTGAGTCGAAGTGCGCTTTTGGCTGCTGTGCATCTAATGTGCTCGTCTAGGGCTGGAAGATTTAAAATAATTTCCAACCCTGCTTGTGGCGTAGACCTCTGTGCCCCCGTTATTCCTATACAGGCTAGTCTCTGTACCTTGTTTAGGTTTTTGAGATAGCTAACTTTTTCAACAGCCTTCCACCACACGATAGAACCATAGGTAAGTATGGGGCGAACAATCGCCGTGTACATCCACTGGATAACCTGCGGTCGCATACCCCAATGTGTACCGAAGGTTTTTTTGCATGTGTAGAAAGCGCCGAGTGCCCTTTTCATTCTTTCCTCTGTGTTTCTTTTCCATGTAAGCTTGGAATCAAGGATTACTCCAAGATATTTAGCTTCTTTGGAGAGTTTCGGAGGAATATCATTAAGCATAGGAGGAGTAAAGTCCCCTAATTTCTTTTTATTCGTGAATAGAACTAGTTCAGTTTTTGTAGGGTTAACCCCGAGACCGTTTTGTGCTGCCCAAGAAGCTAGTTCCTTAAGTGCGGATTCCATAATATCTTTGATGGTGGTAAGATACTTACCCGATATCAAAATTACTATGTCGTCCGCATATGCCACAATTTTAATGCCTTGATTACTAAATCTTGTAAGAATTTTATTAACAACTAGGATCCAAAGGAGAGGTGAAATTACCCCTCCTTGTGGTGTGCCTCTTGTAACAGTTTTCTCAACGAAAGCATCTCCCAGTCGGGAGTTTATGATTCTACCATTGAGCATGGTATAAATCCAGTCCACAATGGCAGGCTCAACTCCGACCTCTTCCAGAGCAGATTTAATGGACTCTATGTTTGTTTCTATGTTAATTGCTGCCACATCTAGGTCTATCCCTATATCTTTTTAGGGATAGACCTAGATGTGGCAGCAATTACTTTTCCGCTGTCTGGCTTTTTAGCGTTCAATTGTGGTTGGGAGGAAACAGTGGGTGTAGTGGCGGTCGTTGCCAACTGACGTTCATAGTTCTTCACCAACTTTCTATGCTTTTTCAAAAGGGCCTTGTCTCTAGCACTGAGAGTGTTTGGATCCTTTTTCTCGGTAGCACTCACGAATCTTTTAGAGGATCTGTAGTTACTGCGTTGCCTCGAAACTTTAAGGGTTCAGTAGGATTCAGCGTTGTCTCTTCTTGACTCGAGTCTTGCAATAGCTCATCCTCGGTTTGACTTCCTATAGAGGGAGGTCTGTTCAAGGTCTCCCTACTGTCAATAGCCAAGCTATCTAGAGCAGGAAGAAGAGATGTTGCAAGGTTGAGCGCATTTGGTTGTCTAGTTAAGGCGGGTTTGGTCGGTTCCTTGTATAAATTTTTTGTCACTGGCGACTTAGCCTCTTGCGAAGCCAAGCCCTCGCCGACAGCCGTGACCTCTGCCGACACTTGAGCGTATATCCCCGCTCGGATTTCTTTACTTTGTATACTTTCCATAATTTCCATTATTATTTGTTTGGATGAACATCCCTGTTTTTTGTTTGGTTTTTCTTAGTTGTATGACCCTGCAGCTGGATTGCTGGAGGGTCATAATGTAAGCCCCCTCGCCAACGTCAAGGCGAAAACCGCGAGGGGGAATAATATATGTAAGTAACCTATTTGTTTATTGTTTGTTTCTATGTTTTTGAATGTTTAACAAAGTACCCATGAAGAAGGCATCAACCCCGAGTCCCTTGTGGAATCGAAGGTTAAAGCAATAATGTTTACTCAATTGCTTAATTAACACCATATATTGTGATTGTGATTTTTGACCAAAAAAGCCATAGGAACATTGATTTTTATCTCATCCACTTTTTCAATTAAACTCCAAATTGTTCGGTCACCAGCTCATACATTAGAGATTTGTACATTTTTATTCTTAACAGAACTATAGTAGTGTTGTCTGTTGCATCTGTAGACAAAACACAAATAAAATGAAATTTTTCACGATTATTACATCAGTTTTTAAATAAAGTACCAACATGCAAATCTAATCTCTTAAGTTTCAAAATCAACAAAAACAAAATATTTTAAGAGAGAAATATGAAGATGACTTCATGACTTCATGTCGATGGCTTGCAAAAAAGTAAAGAGAACAGAAAGTAAGAACTCTTAAATAAACTCAGTTGAACAGTAAAGGCTACAAATAAAGGTATCATGCTGCATTTGTTCTCAATTTAAAGTGGCAAGAATTTAAAAAAAATTAATTTTTTTTCTCAAACACCAATTTTAAACAATGAGATAACACAGTTATGTAAAAGCAATTCGTGTCGTCTCGTTAATTAGTTCGAACATTGAAGATATATTAAATAAAATGCACGACTGGATCGCACGTACTTGCTCTTATGTTCAAGTTGCTTGGAACTTAAGAACTTTTTTTAAAAATATAATAAGAATATAGAAAAATATATAAAAAGCATTTAAATCGTTCCTTAAATTGCATAAACAACTAGTAAAATAGTTTAGCGCTCAAAACCAGGTATGCCATTTTATTACTTGGAAAAATAGTAATATACGCAAAAAAAATTAAAAATCGTTGAAGCGGTTTTCTTAAAAACTATTTTTTTATATATAAAATATTTGTTATATTTTTAAAACAAAATTTTGGGACGCCAGTTTTGAGTATTTAATAATATACATTTACGAAATTATTTTCAAAAAAAAATCATCAACCCATTTTCAAAATATTGAATTTTCAAATTAAAATCATTGAGAAATGATCGAGGACGGTTGTGTCGTGGAGTGCGCACTTTTCGTTTTAAAATAATTTTCAATCAGTCTTTTTTCTTATAATGCGGTGCCCTGTGGGCAATAAAAACGCTGACAATGGTGGTGCTGTGGTTATATCTTGTGTAGACTGCAGTTTTATTTTTCATTTGTCGTGTGTGAAAATGAGTGCTGATGACGTTGAATATATGCATAGCCAAGGTATGCTTTTTCGTTGTGAGAAGTGTCGTGTTCTACGTCGCTCGTCTCTACAACAACAAAGTCCTGCTATCGCTTCGTTATCAACAACGACAGCACCAAAGTCAAAACCCACCGTGTCTGCTGACAAAACAACAACAAAATCTTCAAAACCCACTGTGTCTGCTGACAAAGCAACAACAAAATCTTCATCCAATATTATGCATGCTGAGAAAACAACAACAGTGTATGAATCTCCCTCAAAGCCAAACAGTTACCTAACCGAAGTGCAATTGCCATACGATCGCCAACTGCCACACCAATCTATAGCTGATGGGTCAATAACCCTACAAACTTTGTATAATGAAATTATAAGCATTAAACAAATGTATTGGGACTCTCTAAGCACAGTCAATCAGCTATACACATCCATTAAATTCTAATCTGAATAATCGTTTTAAGAAAATGTGTCAAAAAATCAATAAAGAAATAAAGTGTAGTCGTGAAAATTATTATCACAATAAAGTAGAAAAATCCTTAGGTAATCCCAAAAAAGAATGGAAGGCCATTAATAGCATCATAAATAGAAATGCTTCGAATACGCCCTCTAACATTGTGCTAAATAACGAAGAAACTGAAATTGATGACCCCCTTTGTGTTGCAAATATTTTCAACGAATTCTTTGTGTCCATAGGTCAATCGTCTTTCACCAGTGACAGTGGAAATAATTGTAGTGTATGTTCGAGAAAGTGTCTTATAAATGGTTTGCATTGTAGCAGCAGTTTCTTCTTTGAAAACATTTCAGGTTATGAAATTTTGTGTCTTATAAACTCTTTAGACACCTCCTTCTCATGTGGTTTTGATGGAATTTCCAATTATGTCCTTAAACAAATTTCTTTGAATATAATAGATGTTCTTTTGCATCTTTTTAATAAAAGCATTAAAACTGGGTTTTTCCCGTCGAAGCTGAAGCGTGCTAACGTATTACCGCTTTTTAAAAAGGGAAGCCGTAAAGACAAAAATAATTATAGACCAATTTCCTTACTCTCTTCCATCTCCAAAATTTTTGAAAAAGCGATTAAAATAAGAATGTTGAGTTTCCTTAAAAAAATAAATTATTTCAGCCCATTGCAATTTGGTTTTAGAGAGGGGCTTTCTACTGAAGACGCCCTTTTGTTATTTTGCTCCATAATAAACAAAGGTTTGGATGAAAAAAAAATGCTGTGCTAGTCTTTTTGTCGATATTACAAAAGCTTTCGACATGGTAGATCACGACATTCTTCTAAGCAAACTATACTGTGCAGGTTTCCGTGGCTTCATGTTAAGCTGGTTTGCTTCATACCTTAAGGATAGGACGCAATCAGTAAAAGTTGAAGATTGTCTCAGTGACACGAAAGTTGTGAATTTAGGTGTACCTCAAGGCTCAGTATTGGGGCCCGTTCTGTTCCTCATTTACATAAATTCCCTATTTTTGCAACCGTTTCGTGGTAAAATTACTGCTTTTGCGGACGATTTAGGTTATATCTCGCCTTGTTCTCTGAATTTAGTTGCTGATATAAATAATGATATTTACTTGCTCAGAAATTGGTTTTATCATCATAAACTGGTTGTGAGTTGCAAAACTAAGCTTATGTGTTTCACCCTAAATGTGGTAGAATCTCCAGATATTGATAATTGATATATCTTTTCATTCTTTCGACTGCCCCAGATACATTCTCAGTTTGTGTGATTGCAGTGACGGTAGTTCTGGAGTTACTTATAATGGAAGCTTGAGTTGTAACACATCTTGTTTTAAAATTGAAATTGTTAGAGAATACAAATACTTGGGTTTAATTATTGATCAAAATATGAGCTGGCTGCAGCATACTCTTAGCCTAAAAAATAATCTTCGATCAAATCTCCGCTGTATTTTTCACCTTAAAAAGTTTGTTGGCAGTAAAACTCTAAAAAGCGTTTATTTTGCAATATTTCACTCAAGGTTACAGTATGGTATAAGTTGTTGGGGTGGAGCCTACCAGGTGAAACTTCAGCCACTTCTTGTGTTGCAAAAATGTGCTATCAGAAGTTTATGTTTCGCTAACCGTTTAGCTAACTCCATGCCTTTATTCAGAAGTTTGAAGATTCTACCAGTTAAGCATCTTTACTATTTTAAAGTTTCGAAAATTTTCTTTTTGAAAAGTGGTTATTTGCAAAGCCCAATATCAGATACGATAATTTTGCGTAGCAACACCCGGTTTTTGGTAAAAATTCCTCCTTTTCGCACAACTCACTACAGAAACTTCTACTCTGTTGTTTCTTGCAAGTTATTTAATAGCTTACCGGAAGATATTCGACGACTAAGATCTCCTTCTGAGTTTTTAAAGAGAGTAAAATTATGGCTTCTTGAATTTGATAACAGACAAGTTGAATTATTGCTGCCTTACGTGGTTTGATTTCAAACTGCGTTTGTTATGTTTTATTTTGTTAGTTTAAGCAAACATGCATCCTTAATATATAAAAACACTTAATTATGTAATAAAAAAAAAAAAAAAAGTTAAATAAAAAAAAAACCTGTTCACCCCACAATACAAAATATAATTAAATTTCACTACATATTTTTTTTTTTTTTTGACTTATTTTCCTCTCTCATTTGCAAAATGTTTATTAATTTGTGTATTCTTTTTTTTTGAAGTGACATTAACACTATTTTTGAATTTAAAATATCAATGTCACTTACTATTCTTAGTACATATATATACTACTATGCTAGCATTAAGATTTCTTTGAATTTGTTAACTAAGAATAATGATTTTAATAAAAAAAAAAAAAAAAAAAATTTTTATATTTTTTAAAAAATCCAAAATTTATTTTTTTTTTTTCAAAATTTTGATATGCAATATTATTAACTTTTCAAAGGAGCTTTTGTATAAGAAAATGATTGAAATTGGTCGAGCCGTTTTTTATCAAAATCGTTGGAGCCGTTGTCGAGATAAATTAGCTTTTTCTTAACAGTTGTATGGCAAGTACCGTTATTTTTGGAGCTAAAAAAAAATCAATTTCCCTTCTGGAGAGTTACGAAAAAACTTAAGTTCAAAATTTTAAGAAAATCGGTTCAGTGGTTTAGGCTGTAGGTTGAGTTAAACCAGACAGACAGACAGAATTGCGCCACCCACTTTTTTCGTGTTCTCTATCTTCGTAATGTTATGTTTGATTGTTATCTCAAATTTTTTTTTGCACGAATTTAAAACTTGCCCTATAGGTACTACCTACATCGCAAGTAAAAAAATACGGAACGTGATACGTGACAGATTTTTTTTTCATTTATCTTATAATTATCTTAAAGCTAGACGAAAATTCATGAAAATTAGCCTAACTTATCAATATCTTCAACAACTCACCCCATTTGGGCGCTCTAAGTTAAACTTATAACTTAATGCTAATGCCCTTCAGCTAAAGAACTATATTAATAATAAAATTTAAGTTTGTTTTATTTTTACCAAGAAGAATTGGAAACAGGGTAACAGAGTTGCCCCGAAAGATCTCTAGATCTATATAAAAGGTCAGCTAGTTTCAGTTTCAAGGGAAATTTATGGGAAATTTACAAAAATTTAATAACACCTGAAAGGCCCAAAGATATGTATAAAAGGTCAGCTAATTTCAGTAATTGGTCAGCTATAGATTCATTACTACGACTTTTTAAGTATTTTTTTTCAAGGTCACGAATCGTTTATGACCTTGAAAAAAAATACTCATTATAATTTTTTTTAAGTATTTTTTTTCAAGGTCATAAACAATTCGTGACCTTGAAAAAAAATACTTAAACAAATCGTAGTAATGAATCTATAGCTGACCAATTACTGAAATTAGCTGAACTTTTATACATATCTTTGGGCCTTTCAGGTGTTATTAAATTTTTGTAAATTTCCCATAAATTTCCCTTGAAACTGAAACTAGCTGACCTTTTAATAGATCTAGAGATCTTTCGGATGGTACACATTTTTTGCAAATTTACCTAAAATGAGGTGCCAAAAATCAATTTGACCTTAAAATTTTTGTTTAAATTCATTAAATATTCATAACAAAATCTATGGCTGATCAATTACTGGAAATAGCTGACCTCTTACAACCGTGAAGAGGCCTTTCCAATTGCATACTTTTTTTTAATTTTTTTGTGACCTTGAAACGAACTTCAAAAATTCATAGAAAAAAAATCTATGGCTGACCAATTACTGAAAATAGTTGACCTTTTATCACGATCTAGAAATCTTTCGGATGGTATACATTTTTTGCAAATTTCCCATAATTGAGGTGCCAAAAATCGGGCGTGACCTTGAGCGATATTGAGACAGTTTAAGCCTTTATTACAAGTTATCTAGGGCTGGCCAATTTCTAGAGAACCACTTGACCTTTTCTGACCAATTACTTACCAATTAGATGGCATCTTTTTTTTTATCAAATTTCCCTCATATGAGGTGCCAAAGGTCCAGAGCCGTTTTATTCACTTTAAAAGAATGCAATTCGTGCTCTTCTTTTAACGAACTGGAAGTTGCACTTAAAAAATTTCCTCCTTTCGTCCAGTAGCAGTGATACCAGATCGTAGGCGTTAGCGGTAAGCCCCTGTTTTGTGGGATTCTTTGTTTTAAACTAAGCTAAATACATATTACATAAACGAAAGGGAATCTCAGAGCATTAAAATGTCTCAATCTTGTTTTCAATATATCTAGAATATTTTCGACAAGCGATCTTTTTTATTTGGTTAACATTAGGTACCTATCAATTTGCAACTAGGTATTTACAAATCATATTAAAAATTCTCAAAACATATTTTTGTTTGGCAAATTTTAAAGGGCCTCTACTGTTCGTGAAATTATATCAGCGTTACCGTAGGATATTTTGGAAAAGTGGCAAAAAAAGTGGCACTCGAGAAAAAAAGGTGGCACTTAAAATTAAAAACAGAACAGCACCATAATTATATGTTTGAAAATTGACTTAAGGGAAAAAATTTCACACTCATCTCAACGAATTTATAGGAGTTGAAGAAAACACATAGTTTTATCAATCATTTTAAAGTTTATTGCAACGTAAGCTAAAAACTAAAAATTTAACAGTTCAATTTGTATTATTATTCAACATAAATAAATAAATAAAAGTGTGAATAAATAATAAATAATAATTTATTTAAAAGAATGAAAGATATGAAAAGGTATGGAAACATGGCATGGTGAATTGCTAACTTTAGTTTTACTTGTGGGGAATACAAAGTGGCACAGACTAAAAGGTGGTGGCTCGGTGGCACAGCCTGAAAAAAAGTGGCAATTTGACACTAAAGTGGCACAGCGGTAACGCTGAATTATATCATGTATACAAAATACTCTCTTAACCTCTCTCATAGTCAACAAAACACTTCCCTTTCCCTGCTTTCTGCTGTACATTTCCATTATGTAGGTAGGTATGTAAAATGAAAACAAAAAGTGGAAACGGAAAGAAGCGCGCTGCCGAATCCAATACCAAACCAACATCAACATCAAATCGCAAACTCGCAATGCCAACGGCAAGTGCGCCGACTAAGTAGAGAGCAAAAAATTCTTTGTGCTTTCATTTTTTCGCCAGTCGCCACATGCACATAGTTTGTCTTCTACTTCGGTCGGTGTAATTTAGTTCATCAATCATAAAATTAATTGTTTATTGAATTTTTCATCAGTGTGTTCTGTTAAATAAGTATTTTTTGCAATTAATAGTGAAGTGAGAAGTAATATTTATTTTCAAGATCTACAAAAAAAACCACAAATTAAGTGAACTCATGAGCATAAGAGAATTAAAATAATTTTCAGTGAAAAAAAAAATACTTTCCTACTCTCTGAATAAAGGTGTGTATAATTTTTGTTTTGAATGAAATCAAATGACACAAGAGATGCAAATTGCGTGATACCTATCCCTTTTGTTCTCACTCCACCTTAAGATTTAAATAATATTATAGCCGTACAAAAAAAAACTAGGTTATTATAAGCATCAGCAGCAATAGCACGAGGTGCAAGTAACAGTATAATATGGTACAAAACAGAACAGAGTAAAATTTCATTGAGCAGCGCTCTCGTCCAAGGTCAATGATGTGCGAATGATAATACAACATACAGTTAGAATATTATTTACCTGCTAGAATTTGTATTTTACCCTATTCTCAGTAAATTTTACCTGTGATAAAGTTATTAGATATGTGTATATAAAACCCTAAGCGTTGGTTAAGGTGTTGTAAAATGTATTAACATATACATTCGGTTAAGAATTTTAAATATTTTTAATACGAAAAACAAACCCCTTGGTACCATAAAATTACCCGAAAAGAATTTGCCTTAAGTCATAAAAGTTGGAACGGATCTAAAGGAGTGAGAAAATAGCATCGTGCCTACCTTGTGGAGTGAAAAGTGCTTTTAGACTTAAACAGTGTAATAATTGGAAAAAGGGCCACTTTGGTCACAGAACCATAAGGAAATTTACTGACATAGACATTTAAGCAGATTACGTCACACCGCACATAGATTTTAACCCCAGTGACGATGACAGTTATCCCTAGTAGGGAATTCTGGAATGAAAACAGGGCCATCAATACAAATCATGTTTCGGTGTTTACTGACGGTTCCATAACAGACGAAGGAGTAGGGTCAGTTATCTTCTCGGAAAACCCACCTATAAACAGATCAATAAAGCTTCCAAACTTTTGCAGTTTGGAGGTGCTTGCAGTTTGCGAAGCCGCGAATTATCTTGCCTTTCATGAAGTTGTCAATAGCAATATATATAGACATATCTTCATAGATAGCCAGGCGGCAATTAAAGCTAATTCTTCAATCACTATTAGGTCCAAACTGGTGGATCGTTATCGAATTGAACTGAGGTCTTTAGGTGCAACAAACACAGTAACTCACCCTTATATGGGTCCCTGGACATCGTGATACTATCGGGAACGAAATGGCAGATGAACTGGCCAGAAACGGATCATCTCTTCATCCAAGCCAAATCGAATCATCGGTACTTATGCCACTGAAGCAGGAAAAAAATAGAATTTACCAGAATTTCCTTGAAGCTGCAGACTTCAGATGGTCATCACTTGACACTTGTCGGGTCTCAAGAAATTTATGGCCGAACATATCGAAGAAAAAACTGAAAATCTACTCAAGATAAGCAGGCCTCAATTATCGCCCCTAGTGGGAATCCTAACGGGACACAACTCATTGGGAACCCACATGAGCAGAAAGGGTATCAGTCCATCTGACTTATGTAGAGGGTGTCAAGATGAAGAGGCGGAGGAGGGATCATCCCATTTCCTTTGTGAATGCCCCAGTCTGGCCATAACTAGAAAAGAAGCCCTCGGAGAATACTTTTTCTACGAGATGGGTGACATCTCTACCCTGCCACTAAAGAATATCCTGAAATTTACTCAGAAGTAAGGGTGGTTCAAGGAGGCATCCCATTTTTAAACTTGTCCTCAATCCCACACCCATCCCCTCCTCACACCTACTTACCTTCATCCTGGGGAGCGCAATGGATCCACGGAGATCCGAGTGAGATGATGCGGCTTCCCGTATCAAAACCCCTTCTAACCTAACCTAATGCGGCTTCCCGTATCAAAACCCCTTCTAACCTAACCTAACCTATCTTGTGGAGTGGTGATGATGACAAAAATGTGTTCTCCTTGGATTCTGGACCTACTGCTAGTTAGCCAAAAGGAAAAGACTACCACCCTCGCTACATAAAGAGAGCTGTCAAATTCGGAGAGGGAAATATTATGGTATGGAGTTATTTTTTCCTGGGATGATGTCGGCCCAATATTTAAACGGAAATTATGTTAAATGTCATGCTTAAGGTGGGTCCACACTATGCCGATCAACATTGTTGGTTAACATTGTCGATCAACATGCTAGTGTGTACGTGAAAAACTTTCGTAGCAAACATTTGTGTGGTTTGGAATTTTCTGATCGATGCGTCAGGATGCAACCGAAGGGTTCATGGTTCGAATCCTGGCGGTACCCAACTTTTTTTTATTTTTTTCTTGTGAACAATTAAGTTAAAACGATATTATTAACATTAAATACTTATTCACAACAAATATTGCATTTTTCATCTAGTAAAAATGTGATTAATAACACACAAAACCAATAAATAACGTTCATGAAATTAAAACCCTACAAATGTTTTTAATAAAATGAAATTTGTTGAACAACTTTGTCGATTGCTACCCATTTGAATCGTTCGGGTCAACATATGTTAATGACTTTGTCGATCAACACGTCTACACTTACTCAACACTGTTGATCAACGATGTTGATCTACACAATTCGAAATAATGTGGACGCGGCTTTAGATTTTTTCCAAGGAAAACAAACCCCAGTGACGTTTTCAGTAGGACAACGATCCGAAACATGCGGAAGGTCTTGTAACCGATCGATTTCGAGATCAAAAAGTGTCTGCCCTCCCATAGCCCTGTCAATCCTCAGCCCTCAATCGCATTAACAACTTGTGGAATAAGTTTACAAAATACTAAGCGATCAGTGATTTTAATTTTGGGAAACCGTTGAAAAAGAGTAGCATTCCATATCTTTGGTAACTTGCCAAAATTTTTAGTAGACTAAATGCGACGTGGCATTTAGTCTTGTCCTGATAAAAAAAGGTAATGCCCATCTAACATTGGCATTGTGTTATCAATAATTTATATAGAAATCGTCGCCCTAGTATTGCTGTATACCGTATACGTCAAATTGCCTTTTCTGAACTGGGTATGCAGTCTTGTGTTTTCGGGGCGCTCTTTTCAAATATGTCATCCGTTTTTTTCTATCTATTTTCATTGCTGAGATATTCAGAATGGTTTTGACGTATATCCAAATCATCAAGTTCACGTATTGCTTTGACGCAAACGACAAAAATTGTCATTTATACCTCAACCTAGCCGTATATGTCCTATTATCCTACATGTACATAATGTATATGTCCTATTATCCTACAATGTTAGTCATAACTCATAAGACTTCCAATATGGGTTCATTTTTTACTTGCGATATAGGTACTATAGGTACGGTGACCATCCGTTCATTATAATAATGAACTGTTCTGTATTTGAAGATGTTGTTCATTATTAATTATTTTGTACACGAAAACATATAAATGTTCTGTATTTTATTAGTTGTTCATTATTTGTTCTGTATTTCTTTAATTTTGTTCAAAAACAATAACGCACACATTGGGAACGTACAAATTTAATAAAAGAAACTGATGATGCTAACGTGCCCTTATAGTTAGTGAACGAAGAAATAATAAATCTAGTACAAATTTATTTTGCCTTGCCGCCCTCTATCACTTTTGGCATCATCTGTCTTGTTTAAGTCAAAAACTATTCATTTTATGAACACATCAGCTGTCTGTGAACTGTATGTTGTCTGCGTCTGAACTGAAGAATTGAGATTTGTAAGTTTTATTTGAAATTATTTTAAAAAAGCAATTCAATATTGAAAATTGTTTTAGCTTACCCTGATGCCACTCAGGAGGAAGTGTGTATTTAATGAAGAACTGAAAAACCAGTACAAATTCTTGACCTAAGTTTTTAAGTTTTTTTTATTTCTAAGTTTGTATGTAAAGCCTAATATGATGCTGATGCGAAGCGAAATTTTTAGTTGTTCTCCAACAAGACAGCGAAATGCTTACGAAAACGAAGCGGACAAATATTCATTGGCAGTTGCACAAATTCAAAAAATTTAAACAAATGCAAGAAAAGTTACAAGCAGCCATGCTGTAATGAAAGAAACAACTAAAATAAACACAAAAAACACTAATTTCATTTTTTCGCACACAATTACATATGGTCTGAGTAATTAATTGTGTGCGAAAAAAGAGTACAGACTTCTCCAAATAATCTGCTACAACTATAAATTTCGCTTATCGAACAGCGTACTGCAGAACAAAAAGTAGAACTAAGTTTATAGTTTATGATTTCGTTGTCATTTTTGTATGGGATTTTTCGTTTCGCATCAGCAGCGTACTAAGCTTAAAGCAAAGACTGAATTGATAAGAGCTTTATAATATGTTTATTCTGTTTTAAGTTGAGCCATTTTTCCGCAGAGGATATTTATTATTAAATGGAATAAATGATTGAAGATTGAGTTGAATTTTGTTTCTTTTTTCTTTTGTTCATTATTCAGCTTTCTAAAATATGGTCACCGTAACTATAGGGCAAGTTTTGGATTCGTGCAAAACAAAAATTTTGAGATAACAATCAAACATGACATTACGATGATAGAGAACACGAAAAAAGTAGGTGGCACAATTCTGTCTGTCTGTCTGTCTGTCTGTCTGTCCGTACCTCAGCCTACAGCCTAAACCACTGAAGCGATTTTCTTCAAATTTTGAACTTAAGGTTTTTTTGTAACTCTCCAGAGGGGAAATTGAAATTTTTTTTTTAGCTCAAAAAATAACGGTACTTGCCATACAACCGTTAAGGAAAAGCTTATTTATCTCAAAAACGGCTCCAACGATTTTGATAAAAAAAAATCAGTGTATTATTGTAGACATGGTGTACTTTTTGGTAAGAAAAAAAATTACCAAAAACATTTATTAACGGTACCTGCCATATAACGGTTTTTTTGATTTTCGGTTTTCTCATTAACCGCTCATCTGATTTCAATTAATTTTTTTGTACAAAAGCTTTGTTAAAATATTAATAATACTGTATACCAAAATTTTGGAAAAAATTAATTTTGGATTTTTAAAAAAAGATTCAAAATTTTTTTTTGAAAATTCAATATTTCAAAAACGGGTTGATGAATTGTTTTGAAATTTCAGTTTTAAATGTATATTAATATATACTCAAAATTGGCATACCAAAATTTTTTTTGAAAAATGTGACAAAAATTTTATATATAAAAAATTAATTTTTAAGAAAACGGCTCCAACGATTTAAAATTTTTTTGTGCATATATTCATATTTTTTCAAGTAATCAGATGGCATACTTTTTTTTTAGCTCTAAGTTATTTATCAGACTGTTTATACAATTAAAAGAACGATTTAAATGCTTTTTATACTTTTTCTATAATAACTTGAATATTTTTTAAAGTTCTTAAGTCCCACACAACTTGAACATAAGAGCAAGTACGTGCGATCCAGTCGTGCATTTTATTTTTTACATATATGCATACAAAGGCACGTACACCAATTGCAAGACAAATATTTCTTTTACTTGCGGTACATACAAAGGATTTTACCTTATTTTTTGACGTACGTACGTGTATGAAGAAAGAAACTTCTGATTTTTATGGCGTAGGCGGCAAACTTATTTTCGAAAAAAATTTAAATATTTTGCAAACTAAAAGAGTTTTAAATTTTAATAACATGTATACCTATATAAAAGAGAATACTAAAAACCAAAAAATGGCAGCGGTTAGTTTTTTTGCAATAGACTTCCGAACATTTAAACAAGATTTCCCCAAAACGAAGTATACGGCACTACAATACTATAGGCCGACGAAATCTCAAATGTTTTTTGGTTAGATAATTCAATACAAAATGGCAGACCATACCGCAAAATGAAAATAATCGTTGAAGTCCCGATGTCGTACTTTTCGCAAAATTCCATATGGACATGCGAAAAATGGGGCTATTTATTATTTAACTTACATTTTTGCCAGCTCACTCAAAACGAAAACAAAACAAAATAAACCAAACAAAAATACAATAAAATTAACATTTTAGACAACAACCCCATAACGAAAGCTGAACGAAGCGACACCTGGATATAACACTCGTTCAAATAATATGATTTTAGCTCTTAAGTATCGTTGTTTTTCTTTTAATCGCAATTTTATGTTTACTCAAAAATATTTAGAAAAATACCAAAAAATAATTTTTTGATTTTTATTTTTAACTTTTGCGAAAATATTCGATTTTATTAAAATTAGTTGAGAAGGTACATTTTTGTGTTTCAAGCATACATTTTTGGATTATTTGTGAATTTGTTTTGAAAAAAAGGCCTAATTTCCAAAACAAAAAGTTGACGAAAAAGTTTTTGATTTTTGAAAAATTAAGGTTATTATGAAAAGATGTCAATAATGGCAAAAAACGTACGATTTTTCCGTAAATGCCTATTATTGTTTATTGTTCAATTAAATAAATTGTTAAAAAACGATGCAAAATGGTAATTTTTATGTCATATAAAATCCGACTTCAGCAATCCAAATAGTTTAAATAATAATTTTACCGAAGAAATCGCTTAAAATTTCAACTTTTGGGCAAAAAAAATGTTTCGAATCATATTCGTCGTTTTTCATAAAAATAAAAAAATTAAAACATTGAGTTTTGGAATTTTTCTCAATATTTTTGAGGCTATGTGAAAAAATGATCCAAGGGAAAGTTGTAGGTCTCTTTATTATCTACAACTTTTTCTTCAATAGGAGGTCTGCTTTTGCCAGAAATCGTTTAAAGAAAACTCACAGCACTTCCCCTCCTTGTCATCACCCACATCACTTCAGGTCATCTGTTGCAGTTGCAGGGTAATTTATTTTTTCCCTTTTATATTCCAATAATCTTAAATTTTCCCATCACCCATGTACTGCTTATACATTTTTTTTTTTTTTCAAAAATCATTGGCAGTGGTCCAGGGTGAACTTATTTTCAGGATAAGTTAACTCTGATTTATTCGAGTTAACTCTGCCCTAATAAAACTGGCCCTGAGAGGTGAAGAGTAACAACTTACTAATGGGCAAGTTTTTCAGTGCGCACAAAAATAATTAATACTGAGTGACAAACTGCCATTATTACCAGTGGCGGATCCAGAGGGGGGGCTATAGGGGCTGAAGCCCCCCCCACAGCTGATTCAAAAGAGAGTTAGACAAACAAAACTAAGATTTTGGCTACAAAGTGTGCATGTACATGTGAGCTGTGTTTTTCCAAGCCCTAGGAAAATTGAATGAGTTGTTGGGCTGAACCATATTATATGCAAACGGTGTTTTTTTTTCGAAGCCCCAAGAAAATTGGATGAAAAAAGACGATTATATAAAAAATAAAATATACGTACATAAGCTCTATTTATTTCAAACCTTAAAGGTATAAGACAAAAAGTTGAGTTTTGGGGCTAAGCCTTTACGAAGCGTTTTCCTAAGCGCGCAAGGGAATCAGATGAAAAATATAACACTGTTGGGGCTAACAAATTTGCAGAATAGCTGTGTTTTTTTCCAGGCAGTAAAGAAATCCGACGAAAGTAAGAGGCAAGCGCTAAAAAAATTGCATGGAAGCTGTTGTTTTCCGAAGTTCAGGGAAAAAATGGACGTTGGGGCTTAATAATTTGTGTGTAAGCCTTTGTTTTTTCTTAGCCCCTAAGGAATCGAACTAAACAAATAACAACTTTGGGGCTAGTAAGTATGCATTCCAAAATGCTGTGTTTTTTTCAAGCCCTTATATTGAAACTAGTGAGGTTGACTTTCATACTATTATTGTTACCTAGGTATTTTATTGGGTATTGATATTTCTAAAAAATCAAATTATGTTTGACAAAACGAATGAACGTAAGCTTTTTCTTAAACTCCACTTGATATTTTTCGGACTAAGCTAAGCCCAGATAACTCTTGGGGCTTAAGTTTCCGGTGTAAAAAATCACCCTGATTACAGAATCCGACGAATGAGTCAGGCCCAATTTTGACATTTGGATCATAGTAAAATGACAAAATTCAGTCTGATTCGCTCCGCAGTTCATTCGACGGATGCTATATGTAATCGGGCTGAATAACTTTGATACGGATAGCTTGCATGATAACATCAAAATATTGTTTTAGAAATTGAATCTTATGTTTTTATTTCAGATTGTTTTCGTGTTCCGAAGGATATTTTGATGATTTCAAAGACTGCTCTTAGACGCAACGATTTTTGATCTTAGTTTCTCTTTTGATTTTCTTTGTGCTCTAACAAAAGATTAGAGAGCTCTTTCTGCGAGCAATATTCATTATATGAAATGAGAAAACATTTCAATTTACTTCGTTTTCGAAATGTAAAAATCAGCTTTTCTTTAAAAAGTGTACTATACACTTTTGTTTGAATATGGACCCAATACTCGTACAACGCAATCCACATGGACTAAAGTGGAATAGATATAGAACATCCAAATAAATTTTTTTTCCTCAAATTAACAAAAAGTGAATTGAAAAACATGATTTAGCTAATTTCTTGGAAGAGCTCCTTGTAAAAAAATTTGCAATTGTCTTTTTTATAGGGAGCTTAATAACCTTTCTTTTTTTGTCATTTATAGCATTTTCTTCTAAAGGAGTTAAATTTTAACAATTACATAGATAGGTGAGATACAAGGGTGTACGCCGGGTTTTGATTAGGTGGGAGCAAACTCATTAAAAAAAAAATCTTATTACAGAAATCTTGATTTCAAATGTTTTCATCAAAAGACGAAAAATTGAATAATATATGAAATATATTCTGATTAGAGGGGAGGAAGCACATCTAGCTGCCCCCCTTCAATATTCAAATTAAAGAAAGGTCCCTATCTACTTATTTAAAGTTCCTATACACATATCCTAACACCTTTTTAATACGATGTGTCTTTGTGGAGAAACTGGTTAAAGCGTCTTTTCAAAATAGCAGCTGAAGGTTACTAACTACCAAATGCTACATTTCCAATCATAAAATTTTGCAGAATTTTCCTTTTAAGTACCTATGTACATATATTTTTGCATTATACAAAATCTTTTTGGATTCAGCTGCCGACTAGCCTACTCCCTGAGAATTTCTGTTGGTAGGACATTCGTATATGATTAAGAATTTTTCAAAAGATGTGTCTAAGGGAACTCCAAGCCCCCCCCCCACAGCCAAATCCTGGATCCGCTACTGATTATTACGGCATCTATCTGTCAAAATACTGGTAAAAAATGAGCAAATTCGTTCGTTTTGTTATAATAATGCCAATTACAGTACCCCGACAATTATGTGATTGTGTGTGGGAAAATAACGTCATAAAAGTGACGGTATGGTTGTATGGTTTCTCAATTAAGCTATCTTCAAAAGGATTTAGGTCAAATTTCTAATGAGGGATCAAGTCAACTTTTTTCATGATTTTTTTTTTTAACATCGGCAATTGATAGAGGGCAGAAAGGAAACCCGTAATTTAACTTTATTTTCTTTCTTTTTTTCTTTTCAAAATTAAAAAAAAAATCATGACACTCCACCACCAACTATAGTTTATTTACTATTTTTTTTTTTAACTAACAATCAATCACTTAATTATCAGTTCCCAATTAAATGCCTATAGGTAGGTAAGTACCTAAAGATTAAAAATACCTGTATATATAATCTTTAAGATAAAACTGTTTTAAGTTTTAAATCCTATTCACCGAAAACATCATTGAAATAAAATCTACAAGATAAATAATGTAATTTATTGAAAAATGTTATCGATTCATAAGTTTTATTATACTCGTATGTACCCGTTTCCTGTTAACCTGTTTGCAAAAAGAACCTCTATTATCTCTGTCTAGAGTTAGGTAATTGATAAAGATTTATTTTATTAACAATAAAAAAACATAACGAAAACCAGCTAAACAAACAATCAGCCGACAACACTACTGTGATTCTCTTATCAACCTATACGATAGACAATCAGAAAAAAAAATTAATTGCAAAAGGACTTCTTTGTTTATTAAAGCAAAATAATAATAAAATAAAACAAATGTGTAGAAATGTGTTCATAAATTAATTAGTAAAAGTACTATTTTATTGGTATCTCAAAATGATATTTGTAGTAATGTTTGTAAGGCCTTGTTTATTCCTATATATTGTATAGCTTAACACTGTAATTATTACTACATATTAGCGTGGGTAATTTGTAATTTCATTAACGTACGGACGGACTGCAAAAATGCAAAATTAAGCTTACAAAATTATTATCTAGAACTGAAAATAAAATATAGTAAATAATTTGCATTAGAAACAGGGTCGTGTAAGGCTTGGTATCAAAATAAAACGTTAGTTGCAAACGTTAAGCGATTCGTTTTTTTTTATGAAAATGCGCATTTTTATTCTATACCTATATTATACCTATTTATGACACCACGATAGGTGGTCGAGACGTGAATAGAGTTATAAATGAGCCTTGACTTCTAATTGAAACTTTTTTGGCGACAACTCAAACCTTAAAAAGCATACCAATTCATCAAAATAGAATTATGTAAATATGTATGTACATAGGTACAAGTAATACATACATACATACGAGTATATTGTACATAGTACATATATATTTTTTATACAGAATATAACCAGTTAGAGTAGCAATCTACTAGTCTAGAAATATTAAATACAAAAGTACTTCAGTAATCCGCCTGGAAAAACTAAATCTTGATTTCAAAGAGCCCCTAAAAATGATTCAATTCTTGCTAACAAGGAACTATCGAAATTCTCTAGGACTTCAACTGTTATACAAGCTTTGCCTCTAGAGGGAAAAAAAAAAAAAAATTAAAAACAAAAAATAATAAATGTTGTCCTAGCTGGAATTCGATCCATGGTTGGATCTCCTGTTAACCAGTCCCAGCCCAATCCGCTAACTTGGCAATTTATAAAATAGAATTTATGTAGGTAGGTAGATGCAATGTTGAAAAACTTAAGTTTTCCATGCGATATGATGGGATAGCAAAGTTTGTCCAACAAGTGTTTACTATAACAAGGGCCTCAGGAGTACCTGGCAAGTTTTCCAGTCTATGTTAAGTAATAGAAATGATCGTCATTGCGATTGTGACTGCATGCACTTGCTAAAAAGTCAACCCCATACGTGTTATCACTAGCAAATCGATTTCAAGAATAGTAATTTTGCTAACGGCGCAGACTTTGTGTCTCTGATTCAATCAATTACAGTGATTTTTTTTTTCTTGAAAGTTCCAAACATAAAATCTTAATTTTCTTGTATCATAGGTGGTTTATTGTTTTTTTTTTTTTATAAACATTCTTTCAAGTGTTTCTAAATTTAGACTTCAGGTACTTAAACAACGCCAAATCTTAGATGTTTATAATGTTTATATCGCAAAAAAAAAGTTTCAAAAGTTCCATAGCGACTGACCGACGACGCGACGCGGTATTTTGTTATTTTATCGATAAAGAGAAGTTGAAAAAAAATAATCTTTCGGAGTGTAGGGTGGTGTGAATTTAATAAAAAAAAAATAAGAAAACTAATTTAGTTTGTCTTTACTTGCTGCGATATGCTAACATAATGTATATCATACGAATGTGTACATCTAGAGGTAGAAACAACGTAATGGGGTGTGTTTTGGATTCGCAATAAAAATTGAACTCGGTATTTTAATCAAAGCCTGGAACTAGAAGTATTCCGTACTTCCCTAGAAGCGAAGATTTTAGAAGACCGATTTAAAGTACAGTAGACTCTCGATATAGTGAAGTAATAAAAACCAGACCTGTTCACTTTTTCGAGCGGGAGATTTCTAAGGCTTTCCTAAGATGAATTCGATCCAAAATGCTCATTTTGTTTGATGTGAATTTTTTTTAATTTGAATTAAGCAATAATCAAGCTTCACTCAGGTTTAAACAAAAAACAGGAACATATCCTCAGAACTCTCAAGCTATGTAAATTGTAAAATGCTTGCCCGACATTTTTAAACAAAATATGTTTATCTATAAAATCGAGATACACTAAATCGAGCGTTTACTGTATTTGTTAAATTAAAAAGGAAAAAATGTACCCATTTTGAAATATTTATTCAAATTTTTTGTATGAAAATCCCAAACATATTTTTTTAACATACGCCAAAGGAATCAACCAGAGTTGTACAATTTTCAATGCAAAATAAATGCATTTTTTATTAAAAATAAAATTTTAATGCAATGTGAAAATATTTAGCATTAAAAAAAATGTTAATGCAATAAGAACATTTTTTGCATGAAAAAATGTTAATGCAGGCCAAAAATTGTTTGCATTAAAAAATAAAATGCACGACTGGGTCGCACGAACTTGCTCTTATGTTCAAGACACTGCGGGTTTAAGAAAATTGTATATAAAAACATGGAAATTATGAGGAAAAAATGTAGAGAAGCATGAAATACGACATTTAAATTGGCTAAAATAACTCTTTTGACAGTTTGTGGTGAAAAAAAAAGAATGCCATCTTAATAATTCTTGATTGAATATGATTGTACGGGAAAAAAAATTTAAAATCGTTGGAGCGGTTTTTTAAAAAAATAATTTTTTATATATGAAATTCTTAAATCATTTTTAAGAACAAATTTTGGTATGGAAATCTGAAGTACCTATATCTTTATGTGATATAAAACCAAAATTTGAAAAAAAAATTGTCAACTCGTTTTTGAGATATCGAATTTTCAAAAAAAAATTTGAAACTTTTTTTAAAAATTAAAAAACTTTTTTTTTAAAAATTTTGATATCCAATATTATTTAATCTTATCTGAAATTTATATATAAAAAATTCATCTAAATCCGTTAAGCCGATAACGAGAAAACTCAAAATAAAAAAATACGTTCTATGACAGGTACTTTTAATAGTTGCTAAGTGTAAAATTTTATAATTTTTGGTAGTAGATCGTACTATATGTATTGTGTAGTATATGAAAAAGTTTAATCAAAATCGTAGGAGTCGTTTTTGAGAAAAAAATATTTTCCTTTGGGGTTTTTTAACTTTTGTATGAAGGGTACCGTTATTTTTTCATAAATGTTAAATATTTTGAAAAAAAATTTTTAGAGAGTACTAAAAACTCTTAAGTATCTAGTTTCAAAAAAATCGATAGTGTCATTTCAAATATTTGATTTTACAAAAAAAAAAATGTTGGTACACAAAACTATTTATATTTTTTGGAAAAATAAATAAATTGGGTGGCCCAACAGCTCATGCTCATGGAGAACCAGGACCTAGTGACTTACAACTCTCAACCATTCTTGTGTGCGTGTTGTTGGCAGGAATGGAGGGGACCTACAGTTTTTTGCCGAGTCCGAACGGCACTTTTTCATGACAAGTAATACTCTTGGAGGATTTGTCAGTTCCTCGCAAGAGGCAGTACCTCGAATAAAACATTTCTGTTTTTAGGTGGCACGGCTGGGAATCGAACCCGAACCTTCGGGTTTTTGGAAGCGTCTGTATAAAAAAAATAATTGAAATCACTTGTACCATTTTGAAGAAAATCAAAAATTAAAAAAATGGTTGTTTGGGAGGTACCAATAATAACCATTTTTGAAAAATGGTTTTCCACCCAAAGGAAGCCTTTACTAAAATAAATTTATTGAATTTTTTTTTTAAATGTATCGAGCCGTTTTTGAGAAAAAAGCGATTTTGTAAAATTGATAAAAAAAAATTGTATGGCAGGTACCGTTATTTTTGGTTCTAAAAAAAAAATGAAAAAAACGTGTCGGCAGAATCACCAAAAACCACTAAGTACCAAGTTTGAAGACAATCTATCGAGCCGTTTAGGCTGTAGACGAACAGACAGACAGAATTGTGCCACCCACTTTTTTGGTGTTCTCTATTATCGTAATATCATGTTTGATTGTTATCTGAAAAACTTTTGTTTGCACGAATCAAAAATCAAAAATTTTCTGCAGTAAAAAAAAATTAGAAAAATTTCTTGCATTAAAAAAAAAAATTACAATTAAATTTTTTCCTTACAAGAAATTCAATAGAAAATTTCTGGCATAAAAAAAAATCAATAAAATGAGAAACTCATTTTGTGATACGACCTAGATACACTATTTTTGACAGGTGTTAAATTGTCAACGTCAAAATTTAGGAAAAGCGAGTAGGTATGCCAACGATTTAGAAGGGGGTAATATCTACTGTCACCGCCAAAGTTTTGGGACCAGGCAAGGAACACAGCTAAATATGTAATAGGTTCTAAGAACTTTTCGAGAGCTCTTTGCTGATTTCATATGAAGTTATTTAAAATAAGAAACGTAGAAAATCTTTCATGATTAAATTCAATTTTTCACAACCAATAAATCTTAGAAGTTTTAAGCACTTTTCAAAAAATAAACATAGACTACCATAGACAACCTAGAACGACAAATTCCAAATTGTCACAACTAGTTGACGACAAATTATGCACCTATCCATTTTTTGATGTTGTTGGGAGTTGCTTTGCTAACTTGACACTCATAATTTTTTCTTAAGAACTAAAATATAATATTATTCATTTTCAACATTGCATTTTTGTACTGGTGAACTATTGCAACAAGAAGGTCCCAAGTTCAAATCTTCGACGAAATATTTTTTTTTTAACAAATTGTTATTCTACCTATGTATTTAAATTTTAAAATAAAAAGAAACTAGCTGCAGACTCTGTTGTTGAGAAAAAATAAGAAAATAAAATCACAACAAAAAATTGAGACCAAGCCGCCATAATTTCTAATATTTATTTCCCTCCACCTCCAGACTAAAGGTTAATTTACTTATTAATGTAAATCTCTCTAGGGGCTGATTAAAAACACTACATTGCTTTTCCATAAGAGGCTGTTCGAATAAATGAAACTTTCGTCTAGTAAAAACAGTTTTAAGATCAACAATGTTGCATAAATTCTGTTCAATAATATTATCTACCAACTTTCTTATCAGAGAAAATAGGAAATATTTTAATAATTTTTCTGTCTGGTGAATCCAGCATTGTCATTATTTATGACATAAAGATTAGACGAAGATTGAAAGCAAAGCTTATTCAAGTTTTACTTTCGGTAATTCATTACAAAATAGGTAGCTACATTATAGGGTGGTCGTTTAAAAAAAAAATCATCTCTTGGATGTTATATTTTTATTTTCATTCCCTTTAGTCGGCTCTGAACCTTTGGCACCTCATATGAGGGAAATTTGGATAAAAAAGATGCCATCTAATTGGTCAGTAATTGGTCAGAAAAGGTCAAGTGGTCCCAGAAATTGGTCAGTCCTAGATAACTTTTAATCAAGGCTTCCTTGAATCCTTCATGACCTTGAAAATAAAACTTAAAAAAAATCGTATAAAAGAATCTATAGCTGACCAATTACTGAAACTCGCTGACCTTTTATTAAGATCTAAGGGCCTTTCAGGTGATATTAAATTTTTGTAAATTTCCCATGAATGTGGTGCCAAAAATCACACGTGATCTTGAATAATAATTAAAAAATTCATTAAAAAAAAACTATGGCTGACCAATTACTAAAACTAGCTGACCTTTTATATAGTTCTCAAGGCCTTTTTGATGGTATTAAATTTTTGCAAATTTTCCATTAATGAGGTGCCAAAAATCGCTATGGCCTTGAAATTTTTAAAAATTAGTTAAAAAAGTCTATACCTGACAAATTACTGAAACCAGCTGACCTTTTATATAGATCTTAAGATCTTTAAGATGTTACACGTTTTTTGAAAACTTCCCTAAAATGAGGTAGGTACCAAAAATCGTTTTGACCTTGAAATTTTTTCTTAAATTCATTAAATATTCATAAAAAAAACCTATGGCTGACCTATTACTGAAAAAAGTTGACCTTTTATCACGATCTAGAAATCTTTCGGATGATTTTTGTCAAATTTCCCTTAAATGAGGTGCCAAAAATCGCGTGTGACCTTGAGCGACCTTGAGGAAGTTTAACCCTTCATTAAAAGTTATCTAGGGCTGACCAATTTCTGGGACCACTTGACCTTTTCTGACCAATTACTGACCAATTAGATGGCATCTTTTTATCAAATTTCCCTCATATGAGGTGCCAAAGGTCCAGAGCCCCTTTAGTCGCCAATTTGTTTAATTTATAAAAATTTTTTGCCCAAACTATGTCCTTATTAAAAGAACTTGCTTTTAAAATAAACTGTAACAATGGACTTCTGGCTTAACAAAAATTTTAAAATAATATTGCAAGTGCTGCCGTTGTTTCAATATATTTTCTTCATTTTAAGTACCTATTTTTTTTTTTTTTTTTTAGAAAATTACAACTTCTGCCCATAGCGAAGGGAAATACATATAACCCCCTAAATTTGTTGGCACATAAAAAACCATATAGCGACCACCCAAATGTACACATTTATGTAGGTATAAACTATTTAATGCTTCAAAAGTTTGAAAAAAGCGTGAGCTATTGATAACAACCAAAAGAAAATAAACATCAAATATTTTTGAATGACAAGTTAAGTACGCTACCGCCAAATCAGAAAAGAGATACAAAAAAAATATCCTTTCATGATTTTTCACCAGCTTTGAAAAGTATCTTTCTACGATTTCTAAACAAATTTATTTTTTTTTATTTAAAATTAATAACTTTTGTAAAGGTTTCTCAAGTTACTAACAAGAATAAAAATACAACGCAGCATATCAAATAAAGTACATATGTATTTCATTAAACCTACTACAAACACTCCTGTATTGTTGGCAAAAACATTTTGCGCGCATAATATTATCTTATATAATAAAAAATGTAAACGAGCAGAGCAAAATGAATGATTATAATTTTATGAATGACGTCCAAAGCATCCATATAAACTGTATACCTAGTGTTTAATATAGAAATGGAAATGGACAAAGATTTGATTTAATTCAAAATAAATGATGACCATAATAAATTGTTCTCGTCAGGCGCAATCTATTAACGCCTGACAAATTTCATCTAGGCATCAAATCTAGAAAATGACAAAACTACGTCTGCAGACTTAAAAAAATTAAATACAAATAAAATACATACATACACATAGGTAAGCACCTTTGTACCGTACATATGTAGGTTTTAAAATGCTTAATATTATTAGATTTGCGAAGTTAGTTTACTATCTTGCTGGATCTGTGCAATTTATTTATTTTTCTATCGCCACCGACCATCATCGGGGAGACAAATAGAAATGTTTTCTCTTACAGTATGATTGAAATTAATTCGTCTGAGCAAAATATATTTTCGTTCGCACTTCCTACTGATCAAAAAAAGGAAGAAAAAATCGACACATGTGATTTTTGGCGGATAACTTTGTTTTTGTTCTTAACCAGGAATCCCTGCCTCCTATAGATAAGTAAAAATAATACATGGGTACCTATTGCATTTCAAAAATTTACAAACTATATACCTTACTTTAGGTACCTGCATATTTAAAGTTTCCGTCAGCAATGTCAATCCAGTAGTGCATATAGTTTTTATAAATTAACATTAACTTTTTATTTTATCATTTAAAACTTTATTGGTAAGTTTTGAATATTAATAAATTATAAAATACATCAAAATTTCATAAACAACAAACAAAAAAAACTTATAAATATAACAAGTCGCACTGTTTTTATCTTACTTAAAATAAAAATTGAAGAAAAGCAACGCGTTGCGGAATTTTTAGATTTTACAAAAAAAAATATTTCAAATATTTATGTATCTAACATAAAAAATATGTTATCTTGGCAGCGACTGTATATTACCCGGCACCAAACCATATCAGAGAACTTTTGAAAATGACAGAATTTATTGCACCCAGGGTCGTATTGGCCACAAGGGTTACCTGAGAACTGCCTTGGGGCCCCTGAAGGGCCCTCAAATGAAGCCCCAATAAAATAGGCCCTCACACTAATGGAACACATAAAAGAAAGTAAGCAACCAAATTTCAACCTTTGTCAAAACCATTCCTGTCTTACTTCTAAGAATTCGTTCTTATATTATTAAAAGTTCCAATTTCAATTACACACTATGTTTGTACCTGTAATTTAATTGCAACCCTTACAAAGACACGAAAGTTATTATACTGTAGGTAAAAATGTAATTAAGTAGTGATAAAAAAGGAATGTAATTAAAAGTTTGTAATTTATAACGTAATAATTATTTTGTTATTTAGTTTTTAAATCAAAACAAATGCTTTCAGTGGTATTAAACTAAATTGACTGAATACTGTGAATTTTTTCGTTTTAAAATACTACATGTATTTGATTACATTTTTCAACTACAATATTAATTATTTTCTTCTAATGACGAGCATTGCAATCAAGTTACAGGAAGTGCATAGTGGTAATGAGAATTTTTAATACAATTAACAGAGCAATCAGGAAGTAATTAAATTAAATTGTAATTATTTGCAGTGCAATTGAGCTATTAATTACTAACAATTAATAACAATTGTAATCTTTACTATCCAACTCTGATGAACACCCACTATTTGGGCAGAGTGTAAAAGATTGCATTCTTTCGCGAATACAATCTTCAGGACTTTAGTTAAAAGATTGCATTCTTTACATTCTTTTTGAGAATGTGACTTCAAAAAATGCAGTCGCCATTTTTTTCGTTAGAAAGATTGCAATCTTTTTGTTTTCAATCTTTTTTCACTATCAACTGATTGTAATCTTTAGAGATTTCATGCATTCTTTGCATTTTTTTTGCATTCTTTTGTAAACTTTTGAATTCATTAGCATCCTTTAAATGTTTTGCATTCTTTTGAGGTCTTGAATTCTTTTGAAGTTTTTTGCATTCTTTGAATTTTTGCATTCTATTGAAGTCTTTTGAATTCTTTGAAAATATTTGCATTGCATTTTGCACTGCTTTTTTTTGTGTTTTGCCTTCCATAATACTATCTGTGCTCTTAGATTTAGTATTATTGAGGGAAAAACAAAAAAATGCAATGAATTCAAAATAATACAAAAATTCAAAGAATGCAAAAGACTTCAAAAGAATTCAAGACTACAAAAGAATGCAAAAAATTCAAAGGGAAAGGATGCAAAAGAATTTAAAACTTCAAAAGAATGTAAGGAATGCATAAAGTCTCAAAAGATTGTAATCAGTTGATGGTGACAAAAGATTGCAATCATCTTAACGAAAAAAGAATGGCGACTGCATTTTTTGAAGTTGCATTCTTAAAAAAGAATAAAAAAGAGATTTATATAGACTGCATTTGCAAAGATTGCAATCTTTTGCAACTCTGCATTTGCGTCGTTTCTACTAAAATACTGTTTTATTTCGCTGTTTTGAATTAAGCTCGAACTGCCTTATTTATCAGATTTAACTTTTGCTCGCCTCAACCTCGGAATAGTTAAACCAAGTCAAAGCACTTACTCTATCCTTACGTCACGACAAATCCTTATGTATACAATATTTTCTGAGCTTTCTTAGCTACGCCCGCCTTATATCAACAAAATAACCTATCTTCAACTCTGGTTATTAGAAACGTAAACAAACCCCACTGATTTCCACAATTATTCATTTCAATCAATTATTATTGGCGGAATTTTGGTAAAGGAATAATTAAATGCGTAAGAAAAATAAAAATAAATGATTCTTAGTAACAAAAAGGTAATTAAAAATTTCGTTTCCTTTTCTAGATTTCACATTAGCCATGTTAAAATGACATTTAAATATAAAAACGACTTTACACCTCCTATGAACCATTTTAAACTCAATCCGCCTCTATTCCACGTGTATTTTTTTTTTTTATAAACAAACTTCATTCAGCATTAGAAACGTTGTAAAGTCAGAGTAACTTCACTTTGTCACTAAAACGAGTTTATAAATAAGGCTGGAAGAGCTTACCTAGCTATCTGAAAGATATTAATCTTATAATTAAGTTCAGTTTAAAATAGCAAATAAATAATTTAGGTACATATTTTGTTTTGATTTTCTCAAAATATTTCTTAAATTGAAATCAAAGAAGTAGTTACTAGAGATGGGGCCCCAAATTGTATTTTGCCCAAGGGCCACACCAACCTTCAGCTACATCCCTGATTACAGCACCACTCAAGTCGTTAATTTTTTTTTTTTTTTTTTTGCACACAAAAGATCGCTTTCATTTTCAATCAAGCATTTCTGCTCGTTTTATTCTGAGGAAAATTATTTTTCATTTCATTCCACACAAAGATCGTTAAGCGAGTGGAACTAAAAGCTAGATAATAATATCCGTCGTTTAAAGTATTTCACTGCACGCGTTGTTTTTGTGTCTAGAGTTTCGTTTTGTATCTCTTTGTATTGAATTTAATCGATTTCATTTGATAAAGTGTTTGTTTTGTCATATTTTTCAGAAATAAAATCTTAAATGGAATCGAATCGTTATGAGTATTAAACCTAAAAGAAATCATAAAAACATAAATTAAAATATGAAGCCGTTTAAAATTACTCCTGTGCATTAGCTTTTCAAATAAATAATTTAAATAAAAACAATAAACTTAAACGTCAACAATGTCTTCCAAATTAAGAACTAACGGTATGCGGTATTGAAGCTTCAATGTCTTGCAGCGGCAGCATACAATTGTTTATCAGAACATCAAGGCACACAAGAAGATCTCAAAGGAGGCAAATAAATTTAAAAGAAATTTTTAGCTAACAAAAATTGTTGTACCTAATTTCGACGAAACTTTTTTAAAAAATTAAATAATTTATATCAAAAAAAAACAAAATAAACTTTACACAAAACAAAATGAATCAACCACCGATTAACTTTGAGGATTTGTTTGCAAATGACAATTTTTTGGATGAAAATCTCAATGAAATCAATAATGATATCGCTCACGGCAGCACCCCCTCAATATGGGTATTTGGCTATGGATCTTTGTGCTGGAATCCTGGATTTGAGTACTCGAAGTGCATAACAGGATACATACGAGGTTTCGTTAGACGATTCTGGCAAGGAAATATAACACATCGGGGGACACCGAATAAGGTTTGTTCCATTCATATTTATTTTATTTAAGTTTTTATTTTTTTTTATAATTAATAAAATTAATCTTATGTTTGTTGTCAGACAACGTGGCTGTATTGTAGACGCGCGATTAGTTTACTTGTGAATCGTTCCTCGAAATGATAACGATATGTCTACTCAACAACTGTGCAAATATTTTTCGAATTCATCAGTTTCATTAGCTACTTGACACAAGATACATACTATTGACAGTGCGCACCATGATTTTATTTTATAGGATTAAATCTAATCTTGTTCAAAAGCACTTTTGGGGGATTTTTACAAAAAGAAAATTAATTCATTGTAGGTATAGAGAAAATACAAATAATTGAGTAACTTAGTTTAACAAAAAGTTATTGTTTTGCAATCACTTATCGAAAATCAGCCTAAGAACGATTTAAAAAGTATTTCAAATTATGAAAAAAGTTAAACAGCTGTTTTAAAATAAGCAAATTGTTAAGGCGTAGGTACCAATCTAAGACCTAAATATTATAGGCTTTTTAAAATTTTGCGTCAATAATTTCAGCAGTTAAATGCTAATTCCTTAGTATTGCTTTTTTTATCATTCAATAGTCAGCTTCTAGTACAAAAAATATCCAAAACAAGCAAGCTGATGATAGCAAAGTACAGCCGTGACTATAGTGCTTTTGAGTGGAACTGATGATGAGATGTTCAAATTCAAAGTATTAAGCAATCACTAGATTAACAGGGCATTGAAACTTATACAAGAATGTACGTAGGTATATTGGATTTAATTATTTATTTGTTCTTAAGTTATAAACCACCACAATTTACAAAAAAAATTTAAGATTAGCTTGTTTGCTGGCAAGGGTGTTGAATAATGATTCCGTCAATAATATTTTTTGTTTTCTGTCCTACATATGTATACTCACCCTATTTCGGTTTTTCCAGAACTTTGATATTAATAATATTTGTATACACTAATGTCGTAAGAAGAATAGGCGCATCGCCAATTTATAAGAAAGTACCTATATTCGTGACTTCTTATACTTGTTCTATAGTTGCGTGTTAAAAAGTAAGTATAGTCTCGGTATATCTTCAAAATAAAAACATTTCAGTATCGTCTTGGTATCGGGCTTGAATATTTCAGTCTCTTCTCGGTCTAGTATAAGAAAGTCTCGTCTCTGCATCGGTATCGGTAACACAATGGATTTCGGTATCGGTCTGATCTCAGCCGCAAAGGAAAATAAAATGCACGACTTATTAGATACTTTTATACGATTTTTTAAAGTATTTCTTTTTCAAGGTCACGAACCGTTCATGACCTAGAAAAAAAAACTTAGAAAAAATCGTATAAAAGAATCTATAACTGACCAATAACTGAAACTAGGTGACCTTTAATACAGATCTTAGGGTCTTTCAGGTGGTATTAATTTTTTGTAAATTTCCCATAAATGAGGTGCCAAAAATCGCGCGTGACCTTGAACAATAATTTAAAAATTCATTTAAAAAAAACTATGGCTGACCAATTACTAAAACTAGGTGACCTTTATATAGTTCTCAGGACCTTTCTGATGGTATTAAATGTTTGCAAATTTCCCATAAATAAGGTGCCAAAAATCGCTATGACCTTGAAATTTTTAAAAATTAGTTAAAAAAGTCTATACCTGACCAATTACTGAAACCAGCTGACCTTTTATATAGATCTTAAGATCTTTAAGATGTTACACATTTTTTGAAAACTTCCCCAAAATGAGGTAGGTACCAAAATCGTTTTGACCTTGAAATTTTTTCTTAAATTCATTAAATATTCATAAAAAAAAATGTATGGCTGACCAATTACTGAAAATAGCTGACCTTTTACAACCGTGAAGAGGTCTTTCAAATTGTATACTTTTTTTTTAAATGACCCAAATGAGGTGCCAAAAGTTTTGTTTGTAACCTTGAAACGAACTTCAAAAATTCATAGAAAAATATCTATGGCTGACCAATTACTGAAAATAGTTGACCTTTTATCACGATCTAGAAATCTTTCGGATGGTATAAAATTTTGGCAAATTTCCCTTAAATGTGGTGCCAAAAATCGTGCGTGACCTTCAGGCTTGAGCGACCTTGAGAAAGTTTAAGATTAAAAGTTATCTAGGGCTGACCAATTTCTGGGACCAGTTGACCAATTACTGACCAATTAGATGGGACATTTTTTTTACCAAATTTCCCTCATATGAGGTGCCAAAGGTCCAGAGCCTCAGAAAACACTAAACAAAATAGAAAACAAAAATGTTCATTTAATTTCGTTGACTTGTGTATTTTATTATTATATTATATGGGTGTTTCCATCGTTACGGGTGTGATAGTGAGACTCCTTATTTTATTAATTATTCACATACTATTCCCAATTTATAAATAAAAACTTTACTATTCTATAGGACACCTGAAGCCCTTTTAAAAAATTAGTAGGTATATTAAAGTATGAAAAATTTGTGGTTCAGTTATTGGATGCAATTTAGTTGCATTACGGGTGCGACCTTAAAAAACTGGTGATTTGCGATTGATATCTAATTTTCACATGGTGTAAAATATTGCGTGAAAAGTATGCATCATTCTTTTGCAAATATTAACCCAGATAGTTGATCTTCAGTTTCAGTTAAGAAATGAGAACCAAAACTATGAAAAACTACACAAGATTTTTATTTGAAAACGTTACGGGTGTGACAAGTCGTCGTTACGGGTGTGACCGAGTATGATTTGTATGCATGAAAACAATATAACATACTATATTTTGACGGGAAATTGTTGTCATTGATGTACATGTTTCTGACAACACTTTCTCTAGAAAACTGGAGTTTTTCTCACTGAAAAGTGAATAGATTTCTCACTTCAATGTGATTTTTTCCATTTTATTTTAAAATAGGAAAAATAGGAGTGTTCCGGACTGAAATGGTGATTTCATGAAAAAGATTGTGAAGCGTGTACTTGTCCGATCAAAACGATTAAGGTGTTTATGGACAGATTAACTTGTTTTCTAGGACATCATTGGAAAAAAATTTTAATTTTGTGCTCTTGTTTTTGGTCAAAAGCGTCTAAGAAAACGAGAAAATGGCAAAAATGGCAAAAATGGCTATTTTTCAAAGCAAATGTAGCTTACACTATAGCAGTTTTTGCAAAACATTGTTTAATAACATAAAATTCCATATTTTTATTAGGCACTATTGGAGAACATTTTTAATTTTGTACCTAATAAAAATTTAAATAATACAAAAAAAAATGTTTGTAAATTTTGAAAAAAACGCATTTTTGACAGTCAATTTTGTATACCTAACGGTATTTTTTTGACAAATTTTTTTGCAGTGGATAGTATAAATTCAATTTATTTTTCACAATTTTCATTAATTATATAATCATAACTGTATCATCTGATATTGAAATTTTTAATTCTTAAAAGCCACTTTTTGACAGAAAATGTATGTAAATTTGGAAATTAAAATCCGTTACTATTACAAAATCCTTTTTTAGTACAATAATACGCCTACTAGTGACCAATTAGTAAACATAAAACGTTTAATGTAAGTATCTGATGAAAATGAAAAAAAACCGGGCTTATATTTGTAAAAAAAAAAGTTAGCAAATGACTGGTTTTGTTCAGTTCGGAACACTCTTAAAGCCGATTTAATTTATATTTTAAGTATATTTCCTTAGAATTATATCCCTACGTCATGAATTTCATATCTAAAAGCAACAAAACTAAAATTGAGTTGAAAAACAGAAAGAATATGATTTGAAATGCCAACCTGTTACGGGTTGAACTCAAAATTTTAAATACGGGGTCAGTATAAATTTTAAAATCTTGAAATTTTATCTGAGAGTAGATCATAGTATTCTCCTTTTTTCCCCAAATTATCACATAGATACAAATTTTTTTCTTCTAAAACACAATACCCAAACCTTATGAATCAACTGCCTAAAAACTTAAATTGTATTTACCTACTATTGAATAATAAATGAAACGAAAACGTGCTTAAAGTTCTTATAAGAGCAAATAACCACCGGTTCTCAAATTGTGAAACAATTAATTATTGAAAATAGGGTTTTCAGCTTCTGATAACAAAAAGTGACTTTTGGGAAACTATTCTGCTAAGTGGTTCGAGCTGCGAAATAAGCGGCGGTAAAAAAAAGTTATTGAAAATTTCACTTTTAAAATGAAACATGCAATCTTTTAAAACCGCACGGTACTTTTTTCAATTCGAAGTCATATTTTGTGATTTTTCGTAAAGGGTCTTTTTCTATGACTTCATCCATACATATTATCATGAGTATGATCCCTTACTTTGAATTTCTGTGATTTTAAAAGCAAAGTTCAAAAGCCAAAAACGGAAATTTCCACAAATTCACAGAAAATCACAGATATTCAAAGTTATAAAGGAACGGACCTAAGGCGGCCCATACACACCATACTTGTCACTGCAAAAAATCAAAATTCTTTGATTTTTGGTGTCGCATCAATGCGTCCATCTGTGTTGTGTGTGTGACAGAGTGTCTGACACAAGTGTCGTGTGTATGGGCCACTGAAAACGTATTCGCTTTCGAGCTCATAAATATTCTAGAAATTGATTTTATAATTTAAGGAGCGAATTTCATAGTTTTTATTTTTCTTTTTTTATTAACATAATAATGTAATATAATAAATTAAAAAATTGCTAAGCCCAATTAATTATAAAACAAAATACGTGTTATTCATGATGCATTCATGCGTTTTATTTGTTTACCTTTTTTATTATACAATAGAAACAATTTCAGTCATTTTTAGAATTCTAAGAGTGTGTTTATCGAAGCTCCATGAGAACGGCAAGCAGCGATTCAATAATTTATTGCAGCTTCAACATAAAAGCAACCTAAGCCAGTGTCTCTTATTCTATTTAAATATCAAAATAAATAGGTTTATAAAGTATGATTTTATTAGCTGTACTGTTTAAAAACAATTTTACATAATTGTTTTTTTATTCATTCGAACGGCGACGCGTTCGTATTTAGCATTTAAGTCATGCTGTTATAATAGGTAACATTCCAACATGTAACTAATATCAATTTATGACATAAGTAATTGGTTCAAAGATTTTTCTTTAGTTGAAACAAATAAAGATACATACATTAGGGTGGCGCTTTTTTTAAAATACCTACGTAATTTCATCAAAAGTCAAAAAATCCGTTGGTTTTGCGTTTAACTCTTAAAAGATGCAACTGTCGAAAAAATAATTTATATTCATTTGACAGGTTATATTATGGTCTACAAAAATTATAATACCTACTCCTTTTTTCCATAAGACTTATACTTGCTTACTTAGTTTAAAGATAGGTATTGCTATTTGAAAAAGTTGAAGAAGTGAAAATATAGGTTTCTTCGTTTGAAACATTATCTGTTGTCGAGTGAGTTGTTTTCGATAGCATTCACCGTTAATGATTTAAATATATGCCAAAAACCACATTTTCGTTATTTTACCCTTTTTGTGAAATGGTGATATCTTCTACGCAGTCAGTCGGACAAAAAAAAATCTAAAACCTTTTCTATAGATAATTGCATGATCTAGAAAATTTGTATCAAACATTTTCAATCCCGTTTACCGTATACAAGTTATATGTGAAAAACCAATTTCTTCGACATTTGACCTGCACAACTTGATGCGCAAACGATTTGACAATGGACTTTTCGGTGAGTTTTCCTTATGCCAAAATGAAAATAATTGCATTAAAAATCCGTCACTACTTGGATTTTTTCCACAATAAAAGCATTGTATATCCAATCTATAGTATTCTCATGAAACACGATTTTGTAGGTAGACATTTGGTCGATAGATTCGCTGTGATCGCCTTACCGAGATCCCTTAACAAAAATTAGTATGACATTTGGACGCATAGATGGCCACGAGCTTTTTTTCTTCATGAGAATACTATAGAATTTATATACAATGATAAAAGTAAATTTAGCTTTATGGTTATACCTACAGTAAATTATGCTGTATATGTACATATATGTCGAGGTGCAGGCAGACAGACAGTGGGTCCCACTTATTTGATCATCGTTATGTCAAATTCGATTAAAATCTCAGGTTCAATTTTTGTATGAATCCAAAACTTCCCCTATATTCTATTAATAGTACTGTATGACTGTATCGCACGTAAAAACTAACCTGCGCAACAATAACTGATCTTGGAAATGATAAAAATTGTATTATTATTTTTATTTCTTTTATCTTCATCTTAATTGTCTGCGTTCTTAATTTTATTTCGTTTATTTAAATTCTTTTTGGTACATTGTAGATATGTAGTATGTACCTACATATGTATGTACATACCTAGAAACATGTATTTCAAAACGTATACCTACCTATTTAAAAATATGTACCTACCTACTTAAAATAAAAATTCAATAACTTATTTTTGTATTTTTTTTTTTTTCAGCCAGGACGAGTGGCAACATTAATGGAAGACAAAGAGGTGAGTACCTACTGACCACTGAGTAGCGCTTTCATTTTTTTTTTCAAAGAAGACAACATTTCCTTGAAAGGGTCAATGGTTCTTAATCTTTTGTTTATATAACAGTACCTATAGTAATAAAATTACTCTTTTTTTCAATGAAATGTGTGTGACACAATTTTCTTTGTTTACTCCTACACATTTAAAATATTCCATGCAATTGCACCATGAAATAATTTTATTGGTTGGTATGGACTATAGAGATACAAAAATGTAGATAGGTATATAAAAAAAAACAAAAGTGATGTCTTGACCATTTTTATTTATTTTTGTCGGCAGATTTTTATTTTTGTTTATTTTTTTTTTTTTTTTTTCATTTTTCAGCTTATTTTTGAAGGCATACAAACATTATGATGAGTATGATCATTTCCTAGTAGCGTGTTAAAAATGAAATTCAAAATAGTTCATACTTACATAGGTATATACATAGATAGGGATGAATGTATGTACACTTGTACATGTACAAATATGTGTATTTTTTATTCAGGAGTTATAGTTATGTATTTAAGCTTTTGTGTTTTATGCTGTTTTCCATTGGACGTCCGGAAGCGTCCAGAATCGTCCGGAACGCTTCTGAAACCGTTTCATTGGCACAAAAAATACTCTTCTGACGATTCTGAGGAGAGGAAATTGATTCTTGATTTGAATTCAGAAGACACTCAGAAGCACTAATACATGCAACACGAAACTTCAACAAAAATTCACTCAAACGTCAAAACAAACTGCAGTGCAACTTCATATTTTTTATTCATCCCATTCGAATTAATTGTGCACTCGAAAACACTGAATTTAATAAAATTTAATAAACAAATTAAGAAAAACAAAAAGAAAAATTATTATTTGTAAGTAAGGGGTGGATACACTATTGTTTTTAATTTCACTTTTTGTGTGCCAGCAAAAAGTTTCTATTTAATGATTCACTAATACAGAGACGAAACTTCAAAATTGAGTAGAAGTAACAAGCACTGTTCCATTGGATTCAGAATGAGTGTCTTCTTGAAAGAAACCAATGGAAAACGACATTAATGTACATACCTGTTTAGATGTCTATAGACATTAGACATTTCATATCCACTTGGCACATAAAAACTTTTAACACAGCTAAATAAGTTTGCGTATGCAGAAAATAATATGTAGTAGATACCTATACCTACATACCTACTCACACTTTACCTTTATAATTTATTGCTACTGGATTTTAAAAGATAAGAATTTAATTAAAATGCATGTTTGTCTTTGTAGGTAGGTAAGGTACATTGTTCACATTCTTTTACTTGCACGGTTAAATAGGTTAAAGTTCAAGGAAAGTCTTTAAACTTGGCACATCATGTGCATATTAGGGTGGTTCTTATTTCAAAAAGTTTTTAGCACCATTTTTTTTTGTTCATTGACATCTTAAAACACTAACTCATTTTTTTTCAAATTCAAAACCTTAACCGCATTGTGCTTAAAGTTGATGCCCCTGTGAGAGTTAGGGCCTATTGAAATCCTTTTTTAAGCTCCGAAAATAACGCCATTACTATACAACCGTCATGGAAAAACTTATTTATCTCAAAAACAACTCAAACTATTTCGATACAAAATTCTAAAAATGTTTGTATATAGTTACTCCAATATTTTTAAAAGTTCTTAATTTCCAAAGCAACTTGAACTTTTTGAGCATGCATAAGCGAACCAGTCGTGCCTTTTAAGTTTTTTCTATAAGCAAGAGTAGGAAACAGTAGATTTGAAAATAATGCAATTCATTAATTCTGTTTAAATCAAACCAGGTTTTAGTCGGTTTTATGACAAATCAATTTCAAATTTTCAAAATTATTGCGGCACGTTTTAATACAATTCGATTTCCCTCAAATTTTTTTGTGTACACGTTTTTTATTGTAAATTTAAAACAAAAAAAATATGTTCAGTAAAAACAAACAATTAAGATTCCTCCATACAAATAAGGACCACCCTAGTACATACATATACATATTAGGCATTAGCTACCCCGACTTTAATATTAGTTATCAAAATTTTGAAGCCCTTAATTTGTAAACAAAAAATTCAAGCTGACCTGCTTACTTCACTGTGAAGGACTTCAACATTTTGTGCCCTACTGCAAGTTCCTAGCATGCTAGGTTCCTGAAATATGCGTTGGGACCTTCTAACTTGCCAGTGAAGTAAACAGGTCACTCGATTGCACCTTTGTTTGGTGAACTGCAAAATCGGAAATAGAAATGCAAAAAAAAGGGCAAGTTCCTGTCAAGGTCCCATTTGCGTGGGTGAAAGTTGCCCTGCTTACTTCAGAGACGTATTATTAACAGTAGAACCTTCCTGCCATAAAACGCTTTTTAGATCTTCGACTTTCTGGGCTGGGGTGACTTCAATCAAATTTTGTTTAGGTACCAAAACTCTATATCAAATAAAAATGTTGAGAATATTCCAATCTATCTAATCTTGTGAAAACTCAATACTTCAAAAACGGATGGATAATTTTTGTTAGATTTTGAATTTTTTTAAAAGCTATACAGTTGAAAAAAATCTGAATGCATTTTTGTTTGAATTAATTATTAAAAATAAAATTTGAATACAATGTGAAAGTATTTTGATTAAAAAAATAATGTTAATACAAAATAAAAATGTTTGCATTAAAACAAATTTTAATGCAAAACAAAAATTTATTGCATTAAAATAAAAATGTTAATGCAAAACAAAAATTTGACACATTAAAACAAAAATGTTAAATGTCATCTGCAAATTTTCTTACATTAAATAAAATACATAAAAGAAAATTAAATATAGTTTGCATTCAAAAAAAAAAAAAAAATATTGATGCAAGTCTAAAATTTCCTACTCGAAAATATTTTGATCTTAAACAAAAATGTAATGCTCGAGTTGCAAAATGTTTGCCTTCAAAAAAAATGTTTCCAAATCAGGTTTGTCCGACGCTAGCAAATGCACCCTGTACACTTGGTTCTGTACAGCTCTGAGCCCTCCATATATCACAATCAAAAACTAAAAATAATGTGTGGTGCTGTGTGGCTGTGTCGTGTCTTTAATTATTTCAACTTCAACTACATATTATTATTTTAAAACATAAATAAAAATAAAATAATATAGTCTTCTTAACTGTTACCATGAACCAGTTCCGAAAGCACTTATCATCTGATCAAGGGACAACAAGTTCTACACGACTACATTAAAATTTAAAAGCCTTTTTCTGTTTACCTTGTTTTCTCACATAACACCAATTTCATATTGATAAAAAAAAATGAACAATCATGTCTTTAAAATTACTATTTAGTTTAGATACATACATTATGTAGTTAGTTACTAGGTAGTTACAGAGTAATGGAAAAGGAATTAACTTGACACAAAAAAAAATTAACTGTAGAATCTTTAGAAATATGTACATAATGAACACATGTGCTGTGCATAGGTATACATTATGCTATGTACCTATTTTGATATTCCTATATATGTAGGTATACATAATTCTAAAGCATTTTCAAAGTCCAATCTACAATTCTGTTTAAGTAGGAATCTAGGTACTATCTACCTGGGCCCTATTTCATAATAGAGCTAATACTAGGTGTGTTTTATTGGGAAAGCTATCCGCAGCACAGTGAAATTTTATATGAATTACAAAAACAACATCGGCAGCAAAATCGCTGCCGATAAAAGCTAAAGTAGAATCCCGCTGCCGATAAACTTTTGACGTTTGTTCGAGTATCGAACTCAATTGAATAGGATTTTTGTGTGTCGTCATTGGTACGACTGGAGCTTTTATGTGTCTCGAATCCTCGATGGCTATGTTCGTAGAGTAGAATTATGTTGAATGAATGGCCCTGTTTAGACTGTAACTTTTCACTTCGTCAAGACCATGTTTTTGTAGAAGAAATCGGTGAAGAGAAAATTTCACCCATAAATTTACGTCATGGTGGCGTAGTGAGCAATTACAGTCTAAACAGGGTCGTTTGTAAGTGCATGGTTGTTTTGTTTTACCTTTCCGACAAAATGAAAAAACGATCCTATCCTATGCTATGCTAAAAAAAAAAACACTGCCTTAAATTAGTTTAAAGTGCAAAATTTAGCATTTTTATTTATAAGTGACAAACAAGATATATTCTGCCGACTGTCAAACGATAATTCGCAAACCACAACATCAAGACGCATTTCACAAAGCATTTTTCTTCACATTTTCTTCTATAGGCAACCAAACAAATTACTCAAGGGAATGGAAGGTCAAAATTCACGATCATTCCCATTTCAAAATTCACTATTCGCAGCTCATATGAAAAGCTCTTTTTGTAAACCTTTGGTCTATAGGGACCAGTTTGTATAACCAGTTTGTATAAGTCACTGCTTTTGGTGGGAAGGCTACTTGTACAAACGTGGTTCAAGCTTTGATGCGTGGTTCAATTATTTTCATCATCATCAAGTCCTGTAACCCCGGTTGGGGCATAGGGCGCCAACAAATCGTTTCCATCCTTCTCGGTCTGCAGATAGATATTTTAACTGTGGCCACGTCTTTCTCTGGGAGTCTGCTTCTGCTAGAACTGTTGATTTCCATGTTGTTCTTGGTCTTCCAACCCGCCGTGCACCCTGAGGATTCCATTCAAATGACTGCTTTGCAATTTCATCGTTTGGTTTCTTCAGTGTGTGACCAATCCATTGCCATTTACGCTTTCTTATGTCAACGTCCAGCCGCTCCTGGCTTGTCCTGCGCCACAATTCCTCGTTTGATATAATTTGTGGCCAGCGAATTTTTAGAATATGGCGTAGACAACGGTTCACAAAAGCCTGCAATTTCTTTGAGATGGTAGTCGTGACTTTCCAGGTTTCGCAAGCATATAACAGCACGGATTTGACATTGGATTCGAAGAATCTCAACTTTGTGCGCAAGGAGATTTGACATGATTTCCAAATTTGGGAGAGAGAACCGAAGGCTGCGCGAGCTTTATTTATTCTACTTTGAACGTCCAGATCAGTACCACCATTTGCTGAAACAATACTTCTGTGGCAACACTGTTTGCAGAATCTACATTGCACACACACAAACATACATGTATTGACAACATTCAAGAAAAAGACGCAGATACTTTTGAGTCATTCATTCGTCATCCGACAGTCTACCGTACAACGTGTCTCCATCCAGAAAACCTAAAGTAAAGTAATTAATAACCTATTGTAATTTTATGTCGAATAAAACTTATTATAATTGTTATAAATGGTTAGTCCTTCATTTAACCATATTGGTGACCCCGACGTGATTTGAAGAATTAATCTTTAATCGCACAAAAACATTTTAAAATAACAAAACTGAATTCACTGGTGCTATTTGCCACCTGCAAAAGTTTTTTTTGTATCTCGCTGTTGTATCTTGTCCCCTTTTTCGTGTCGGTATTGCTTATTAGACAGACACAAAACGTAAAAAAAAAAAAAAAAACAGAACAACTACTGTCGCCGCCGTCATTTTTTTTGTCTGGAGCAACTGCAGAAAATATAATTAAAAAAAATTCGTACGTAAGTACAAAGCAATTTATTATCATAACAGGCATAACGGCTGACGAAACCAAATTCCACACTGCAGTCGGCAGCATCGACGGTAGCATCATTGCTCAAGTCGTCGACATAGTGGCGAATCCACCGTCGAAAGATAAATATGCAACCTTGAAACAACGTCTACTGGATCAGTTCGCAGACACTGAGGAAAAGCGCCTCAGAACTTTGCTCAAAGACATAGAACTGGGCGACAAACGTCCATCGCAGCTGTTAAGAGACATGAAAAATCTGGCAACTGAACAGATTGGTGACGATGTTCTGCGCACTCTGTGGTTGCAACGTTTACCTTCACAGACACAAGCCATACTCTCTGCGACCCAAGAAACCGACTTAATGAAGCTCGGCACTATTGCCGATAAAATTCACGAAACTTCTCAGTCTTCAGAGATCGCGACTTTCGGTTTCGACCCGTCTTCTTCAGCTATTGACACTTCAAAAATCTGTGCTCAGTTGAATGAAGTCTGTACACGACTTTCAAGGTTAGAATCTGGACAAGGTTTCAAAAATCATGGTGCTCGTGAAAAGCAATCTGGTTCAAAAAGCAGACATCGTTCCCATTCCGTTCGCAAAAACCGCTTCAGTTCCGATTCTGACATTTGCTGGTTCCACCACAGATTCAAGAGCCAGGCGAGAAATTGCAAGCCACCATGCAACTTTCAGAAAAATCAGGGAAACTTCACGGCCGGTCGTTGATGGCGACTGACGACAGTGGCCATAATAATAAAAATTGTCGCTTATTTATCATAGACCCTAAAACGAATACAAAGTTCCTCATCGATACAGGTGCAGATCTCTCTGTGTATCCTCGTTCTAAAAAAGATACCATTCGAACTGAAACATATCTTTTTGCGGCCAACGGTTCAAAAATTTCAACATTTGGACAGAGGTTATTGAATTTAGAATTAGGGTTGAGGCGAAATTTAAGTTGGCATTTTATTATTGCTGATGTCAACCACGCAATCGTGGGAGCAGATTTCTTAAGCCATTATGATTTGTTGGTTGACTTAAAAAGACAACGTCTTATTGACAATAAAACCAAATTAACTGCACCAGGCAAGCTGCTTGAAGCAAACAATTACTCGTCCATCAAAACAGTTGATGAAAACAGTGCTTATTGCAGTATACTAGCTCAGTTTCCAAATTTAACAAGACCTAACACCATTCACAAGGAAATTAACATTCCTCTCAAAGTGAAGCATCAAATTCAGACCTCGGGACCTCCTGTTCACTGTCGAGTTCGTAGATTGGCGCCAGAAAAACTTACAGCAGCTAAAAAAGAATTCCAATTCATGGTAGAACAGGGAATATGTCGTCCGTCTAGGAGTCCGTGGGCTAGTCCGCTCCACATGGCCAAGAAACCAAATGGTGAATGGCGGCCTTGTGGTGATTTTCGTCTGCTCAATGCCGTAACAAAGCCCGATCGTTACCCGGTACCAAACATCCAGGATTTTGCTCTGTATTTGGATGGAAAAACAATATTTTCCAAAATAGACCTGGTCAGGGCGTTTCACCAAATTCCAATGGACCCACAGGACATCGAAAAAACCGCAATTATTACACCTTTTGGGCTTTTTGAATTCTGCAAGATGACGTTTGGACTCCGAAATGCTACCCAAACGTTTCAGCGTTTCGTTCATGAGGTAGTTCAAGGTTTGGACTTTTGTTTCTCCTACATAGACGATTTCTTGATTGCTTCGTCGTCTCCTGAAGAACATAAGGCTCATTTGGAACAACTGTTCCAGCGACTCAATGATCACAATTTCGTCATCAATATCGATAAATGCTCTTTAGGCAAAGAAAGTGTAGAGTTCTTAGGGCATCTGGTTTCCCGTGATGGCATCAAACCCCTTCCTCACAAAGTAGATGCCATATTAAATTTCCCCAAGCCTAAAGACATTAAAGCACTTCGACGTTTTCTTGGGACGCTCAATTTTTACCGAAAGTATTTACCAAAGGCAGCTCATCTCCAAAGCCCTTTGAACGACTTCTTAAAAGGCAACCCGAAGAAAAACAAAGAATTGATTTGGACATCTAAAACTACGGAAGCGTTTGAGGATTGCAAGAAAGCTATGTCAGAAGCCGTAATGCTTACTCATCCTTGTGCATCAGCTCAATTCTCAATCATGGTTGACGCTTCAGATACAGCGGTTGGAGGGGTAATGCAACAAAAACGTTTTAATCATTGGGAGCCGCTTGGTTTTTACAGCCAGAAATTAAAACCATCACAAAGAAAATACAGCGCTTATGACAGAGAAATGCTGGCGGTCTATCTCACAATTAAGCATTTCAGATACATGCTTGAAGGACGTGATTTCATCATCTTTACCGATCACAAACCGCTAACTTTCGCTTTTCATCCAAATCCAGAAAAACTTTCACCTCGACAAGAACGGTATTTGGGTTTCACAAGTCAGTTCTCAACAGATATACAGTATATTCCGGGCAAAGATAACGTGGTGGCAGACAGTTTATCCCGCATTGAGACTCTCGAGATGACTAGTGCCATAGATTTCAAGAAAGTGGCAGCGGAGCAGCAAACAGATGCAGACTTAAATCAGCTTTTGACCAGTGCGAATGCCTTAAAGCTGCAACGTCTTAAAATTCCTGGCTTCGATGTGGAGCTATATTGTGATATAACTAAGAAAAATATTCGTCCCTATATCCCGAACTCATGCCGCCAAGAAATTTTTGAGAAACTTCATTCCTTGTCACATCCAGGAGGAAACGCAACTTTGAAACTTTTGCAGTCACGCTGTATTTGGCCTTCTATGCGAAAAGATACAAAATCTTGGGTGAAACAATGCATTGCTTGTCAAAAATCAAAGATTGGCAAACACTGCAAATCACCTGCCGGATACTTTGCTGTGCCTGATAATCGATTCGAGCATTTAAACATTGATTTAGTTGGTCCGTTGTCCATATCCAATGGGTTCTCATATTGCCTCACCATGATCGATAGATTCTCAAGATGGCCGGAAGTCATTCCAATCGTCGACATTACAGCAGAAACCGTGGCACAGGCACTTTACAACAATTGGATTTGTCGATTTGGAGTGCCCTTAAAAATAACTACTGACCAAGGCAGACAGCTTGAATCATCGCTATTCAAGGAGTTAAGCAGAATTCTAGGCATCGAACATATTAAAACTACACCTTACCATCCGTGTGCAAACGGAATGATCGAACGTTTTCATAGAACTCTCAAGGCAGCTATAAAATGCCATGACTCTTCTAATTGGACCGAAGTTCTACCCACAGTTCTATTGGGATTGTGAACAGCTTACCGCGAGGATATCCAAGCAACAGTTGCTGAAATGTTATACGGTACAACTTTACGGATTCCAGGCGAATTTTTCCACGAATCACCAAAAACAACCATATCGGATTCTCACGATTTTCTACAAACTCTTAAATCGAGAATGACATCCATCCGGCCGGTAGCAGCTTCGAACCACTCTAGCAACAAATCATTCATATTTAAAGATCTTCAGACATGCAGTCATGTATTTGTCAGAACAGACTCAGTCAAAAAGCCTTTACAAAACCCTTATGAAGGCCCATTTAAAATTATTAGTAGAAAAGATAAAATTTTTAAAATCAATATTAAAAACATTAATAAATATATTTCTATTGATAGGCTAAAGCCAGCTTATATACAAAATTCAGAAGAACACTTTGAAACAAATAATCCACAGTCATCATCCTGCAGTCATCCGCCTCACATCGAATCATCACCAACTTTACCAAGCACTCCTCACACAGAACCAAAAACATCAAGACTAGGACGCAGAGTGGTAATTCCAGCAAGATATCGCTAACACTAGGCAGGGGGTGCTGTGGCAACACTGTTTGCAGAATCTACATTGCACACACACATACATACATGTATTGACAACATTCAAGAAAAAGACGCAGATACTTTTGAGTCATTCATTCGTCATCCGACAGTCTACCGTACAACGTGTCTCCATCCAGAAAACCTAAAGTAAAGTAATTAATAACCTATTGTAATTTTATGTCGAATAAAACTTATTATAATTGTTATAAATGGTTAGTCCTTCATTTAACCATACTTCCAAGGTAGTTAAATTGTTCAACCTCTTCAACTGGCGTCTCCTGTATTAAAATACGCTGATGTGTGGAGCGGCCTGTGAGCATTATTTTTGTCTTTTTGCTATTTATTTTCAGACCACTCGCCTCTCCTTTTACCTTCAGAGCTTGACACATCCCGTTCAGCCCGCTGATGTTATTTGCCAAGAGACATATATCATCGGCATAGTCTAAGTGGCTAAGCCTTTCAAACGGTCTCCATTGAATGCCCTGCCTCTCTGATGTTCCAACGCTGGCCGTCAAGACATCGTCAATCGCCAGTAGAAAGAGAATTGGCGATAGAACATCTCCCTGTCTCACACCCTGCCGCACTTCGAAAGAGTCGGCAGAGCTGCCCATTGTGTAAAACAAAGCATCTTGCGTTGTTATAGGACTCTCTTATAATGGCAACAATTTTTGGGGGAATTCCTCTACCAAGAAGTGATCTCCATATACATTCACGGTTGACTCGGTCAAAGGCCTTCTCAAAATCCACAAACATGAGGTAAAGCGGTGATTGAAACTCCGCAGACTGCTCAAGAACGATACGCAAAGTGTTGATATGGTCGACACAAGACCGCCCACTGCGGAAACCAGCTTGATGCCTCTTGAGTGTAGACTCGATTCTAACCTTTATCCGCTCCAGAATGATGGTTGCCATTAATTTTGGAAAAACGGACAAAACTGTAATACCTCGCCAATTGTTGCAATTCTTAAGATCACCTTTCTTTGGCAACTTAACAATTACACCATCCTTCCAGTCGCTGGGATAGATTTCATTTTCCCACACAGCTTGTATCAACGGGTGTAAAATACTAGCCGTTCTGACAGGGTCAGCTTTCAGGAACTCGGCTGGTATACCATCAAGTCCAACTGCTTTGTTGTTTTTGAGAAGATTTATCGAAGATTGAATTTTCAGTACTGTAGGGGGCTCGATGTCAATACCCCTATATGATCTACGCATCTCGTTAAGCTGGGGCACTTCAGCACTCTGCTCGACAGAATCCTCATTAAGCAAGGCACAAAAGTGCTCCTTCCACCTGCGCAGCTGATCCTCGATTGATACCAAAAGTGTACCTTGGATATTTGGTACAATTCCCTCATGTCTCCTCTTCTTGCAGCGTTTTCCGCATTTTCTGCGAGACCGTCTAACCTCACCCTCTTGTCTCGTCTCACACAGCGATAGACCATCTTATGTGCTAAGCGATACTCTCTTCGCAATTCAGCCTTTCGTTGAGCATCTGCTTCGGCATTTATTTGCATCTTCAACGATTTGCGAAGCTCGATTTTATCCCAGGTGTCTTGGGATATCCAAGAGTCTCTAACTCTCGACTGCTTGGGTACAGTTTCGGATCCAGCATCCATAAAAACACTTTTTATATCACCCCACCTCATCAATTGTTGAATGTTGTATTCCGTTTAATGACGAAGCTCTGTCGTTAAGGTTGGTGACATAGTTACGACATATGTTGGGATCACTTAAAGCATTTGTATTGAACTTCGAATTCCTTGCTGCACCCTGTGATTGACGTTGTACAGCTGCCGTTCGTAGCTTGAGACTCATGAGAACCAAATGATGGTCGCTTCCAATGTCGGCATTTCTTATGCTCCGAACATCGCACATTGACTTCCTCCATCGCTGCTGAATCATGATGTGGTCAATTTGGTTTTCAGTTTGACCATCCGGATGTACCCAGGTGATTTTGTCTCAAGTCTTATGTTTAAACACAGTACCACCCAGTACAAGACGATTAGCGTTACAAAAATCGACCAGCAAATCGCCATTTTCATTTCGTGACCCCAAGCCATTTTTCCCCATGACGCGTTCCAGACCGTAGTTGTCTGATCCGACTTGGGCATTGAGATCTCCCATGACAATTATGATGTCGGCTCTTGGAACACCACTGTAAACTGAGTTAAGATGAGTGTAGAAAGCGGTTTTGTCTTCCTCGGTCGCTTCATTTGTGGGGGCGTAGCACTGAATTATTGTGACGTTGCGAATTTTTGAACGGAACCTTGCTGTCATTATTCTTGCAGAAATGGGCGCCCAGGATATAAGACTACGCCTTGCTTCTTCGTTCAACATAATTCCGACACCATGCAGCCTTTGGCCACCCTCTCTTTCATCCTCCCCGGAATACAGCATTCTCGTTTGCCCAGAGTCAGCTCTGTATTTGGCTCTTCCTCTCCACCTAGTTTCACTGATGCCCAGGATACTGATCTTAAGGTGAAGCATTTCACGCTCAACCTGCTCGTATCTACCTTCGCCGTACAAGGATCGAACGTTCCATGCTCCGATTTTCGTACGTATGCGGTAGCCAAAAGTATCATTTGCTCTTCTTAAAAGACTTCTTCTATTTGTTAACGATTCATTTATTGTTATGGCGTCTTGATTGACGCTGGTACACGAAAGATGCCGCACCCCCAAATCCGATGTGCGGTTTACAGCAGCCGAAGCTGCAGAAGGATTCTCCATAAAATGGTTACCTCTTGGGGACTCATTTCCAATTGTTGTCATATTTCATGTAATAGCATATATCCTTCCACCATGGTGTTTTCCGAGATACGATTAATAACATACATAAGCTCAGATTTGACAGGCACACCCACCTTTTGTATGGTCAAACACATAACTGCTCGAGGCCGCCCACTATGGGAAAACAGACGCCTTTTGTAGCCGCCCAATATGGGTTACAGACGCTACCTGCTGCTGCCGTTGGCCTTTTAACAAAAAAAAAACGCTCCTCCGCCACCAGACTATCATGCCGTTGACCGCCACCTGCAGTTCATCCGTCTTAAGGGGGCTTTTAACCATCCCAAGGACAAGTTTGTGCCCTGACCAGCAAAGCTGGGTTGTCTGCTTATCCCGGCATCCATTCGGTCCCCCTGCACGTTAGCATTACCCACCCTCCACCACGCGGAGGTGTGCATAGGGATTTTCCTATCATTGAGCCTAGGGCCATATGGCGTCCTAGCACTCTCAAGTACTTTTGGGGGGCAAATCAATTATTTTAGCTCACTGATTTCGGCAGTTTAACTGAGGTTCAACAAGGGTCAAGCTTGAAATTGTTATTACAACATACATACTTGAACCTTGGAATCATCGTTGCACTTCAGTAGATCCGATAAAATCGATGAGTCACAAATGCTGAACCATGGATCAAATTTTTAACCAGTTAGTACAGCTGAAACTAACTGAAGTTCAAGGAAGGTTCAGGCTTATTTGGCTACTAATGTACTCAGTTAATCCGGTAAAATTGGTGAGTTAAAAAATTTCCAGTGGAAAACTAGGTAAATGCATTAAAATTAGCCGTACAATCATGTCCTTATTGTAATTTATAAAATTATCGCTAATAAAGTCATCTACTCCATGTGTATTGAGCCTGTTATTATACGACGACTTTTGAGTCATGACTTTTTTCAAAATTAAATAAGTGCAATTGAGAAAACAAAACTGGATTTTACTTTCACAATATTAAATTTCGAAAAATCTCAACTAAAAAGTCTTCGTGTAATAGCAGACTAAATCATGAGTTTTTTATTTTGACCATAGTCTACCAACACACCCCTACCCCTTTTCTTTTCTTTTAAGTCTAGTACGCAGATCGAGCTAAAATTCCGCTCCCACATTTCTCTCCAAACACCAGCTAAAATCCTAGCTAGATTTTGACACAAGATTTTTGTGGAGAATACATTACAAAAAACAGCTGTTCTCTGAAAAGAAATTTTATTCAATAATTTCAAAGAATTTTCTTTCAATATTTCACATTAAAATAATCAAATAAAATAGATTTTTCCTTTTAGAATTGCTAAATCGTTTGTCCTTGAATATTTCTCGGTCTCAATTTTCATTTTCGCAATATAAAGCTCACATAATCTCACAAATAAATGAACCTGTCACAATTTAGCTCGAGAATTAATGTGCCGAACAATTATTTCACGCGCTAAATTTTGACAGATGAGTGCGTTCAGTAGAATTCCACGAGCTTTTTTTCTTCATGAGAATACTATAGAATTTATATACAATGGTACAAATTTAAAAATCTACAGGGTAAAACCCAGAGAATATCAAATAAAGAAGCCAATCCTTCGTACGTTTCACCCCCCAAAACCCATTTGTTTACATTGTTGTATTTGTAATTTCATTTCGTGTCGAAGAAATATGTAGATGTGAATTGCAACAACAACAAGACCTGTGCTGAATGACTAGTTGATTCTATGTGTGCGTTTTGCACTGCTTTTCACTAATACTTTGCAAATCTTATACATCAGCTGTTCGCTTCCAGCTTGTAGACAAATCAAATTGACAGCTGAGGATTGACTTCTTTATTTCATATTCTCTGGTAAAACCACTAATACATAGTTCCTTTTTCAAAATGAGAGTAACCTTCACAATAGGTACTAAGTGATATTAAACAACTGAAAAGTACAAAAGTCCTTTTCTGCGGCTTGATAATGAAACTTAATTTTACCAAAGGCTTATAGTATTTGTTTGTACTTTATTATGAAACAGGGCCCTGTTGTTTTGTTCCAATATCTATGTACCTATACTGAAAATAAAAATGCACAAAAAAAACGCGCAGCTCAAAAAAATATTACCTATTTTAACAGAAATAATAACGGAATGAACAAAAATCAAATAATCCGAAAAATATGATACCTACACGAACACGAAATGCGTACAAAAATACAGCGGAAAATATTCATTGACAGTTTCACCAATTCAAAAAATAAAAACAAATTCAAATGATAAAAAATCACACACGATCATCCTGTAGTGAAAGAAACAACCAACATAAACACGAAATAACACAAACATTACATTTTTCTGCACGCAATAAATGGTGTGGGTACCTAATTAATTGGCTTCGAAAAGAGTGTAGAGTTCTCCAAATAAACAGCTACAATAGCCCTGTTTTTTAGTGCATTTTTATCTTCGCTTAGAAAAAAGTAGAATGTTAAATACAACAACAATACGGAATTATACCAGTTTGTTGTTGTAATTAACATGCTACTTTTGTCTAAGCGAAGATAAAATTGCACTAAAAAACAGGGTTAATTTTATCAATAGCCCTGTTTTTTAGTGCACTTTTATCTTCGCTTAGAAAAAAGTAGCATGTTAATTACAACAACAAACTGGTATAATTCCGTATTGTTGTTGTATTTAACATGCTACTTTTTTCTAAGCGATAAAAATGCACTGAAAACAGGGCTAATATCAGTCTTCGAACCAGAGAATATCAAAAAAGAATATCATATTAGCCCTGTTTTTTAGTGCATTTTTATCTTCGCTTACAAAAAAGTACCATGTTAAATACAACAACACTACGGAGTTATACCAAATTGTTGTTGTATTTAACATGCAACTTTTTGCTAAGCGGAGATAAAAAGGCGCTAAAAAACAGGGCTATTATCTGCTTCGAACAGCGTACTGCAGAACGAAATTTTTCGTTTCGCATCAACAGCGTAGGTTAGGTACCTCCTAGGCTTAACGATATAAAATTCATCTCACATAAATATTATATATCATTGTATTATATTTATGGTGTTTTTCAAGCAGCTATATTAGCTACTTTTTTTTTAATAAAATGAAAATAAAACTCAAGACAATTACATTATCTATTAATAAAATGTGTATCAGAATTTCCCTTATTTTCAAATTCACATCTTCATAAATGTACATATTTATCTTGAACAATTTTTTGTTGGAGATATTTCACTATTCCTACTCTATTAAAAATTTAAAAAAAAAAACCTTTTTCTATCTTTATTTTTAACTATGTATGTACATATATGTATATGTATGTATATGTACATATGTAATCTCATCGAACCTAAAAATTAATTTTTGTTCAGATGTTTATCTTCAAATTAGTTCACATCTCAAAGATCTTCGTATTCTCAAAACTACAAATAGATATACATACATATACACTCCTCGTCAACTGAATACGCACAAACATTTTTGAATATATTTTATCCATTTTTTCCAAACAGTGATGGTTATTATGCCATCTGTTGATGGTAAAAATTTTCGTAACATATAAATAACAGAACTTCAAAGTTTTATCCAAAAACAACCGTGAGTTTTTCCTTCAACCACTTCCAAAGTGTAACTTATGCAAAGTAGAAGTTTTTTTTTGAGTCAACTGAATAGGTACAAAAATTAAAATTGGTATTGGAATGGAATGAAACAAGTTTTTGTTTAAGTTTAGTAGTGGGTACTTCCACCTTTATTTTTAATTACTTCGTAAATTCGATCCGGCATGGAATCGTATAGCTTTTTAATGTAATTTAACGAAATTTCGCTCCACGCTAATTTGATTGCAGAAATTAAGGTTTCTTTGTCTTCGAACTGACGACCACCCTCATAAACTTTGCGTACTAACCATCCCCAGACATTTTCTATGATGTTTAGATCAGGTGAGTACGGCGGCCATTGAAGCAACTGCACTTGTTGCTCCTCTATCCATGTTTTTACTATGCGCGCTGAGTGAATAGGCGCATTATCATGTTGGTAGGTCCAGTTTATGGGTCCAAAGATGTTAGAAAATTTAGGAAAATTTCTTTCCAAAATTACTTTATACCCAGCTGCTGTCATTCTTGATGTTACAACCTCGAGCTCAACTGTTCCATAATAACTGACTGCTCCCCATATCATGACACCTCCTTCACGACTATGATGGCGCTTTAAAAATCTTTTTTCTTTTCTTAAGTCGTGAAAATAGAAGTTGAACCCATCAGGGCCATCGAAATTAAACTTTTTTTTCATCTGAAAAAACCACGTGATACCATTCTTTTTTCCAACTCATGTGAAGTCTTGAAAAATCTAATCGCAACATTTTCCGTCTCTCGTCAAGTGGTGGTTTTTTCTTAAGTTTCATTCGTTTAAGATGGCTTGAGTTGTTGATTAAGGTAGAACTATAATAGTCGGAAGGGCACTGAAGCTAATGTCAAAAACCAACGAAAAGTAGCTTTCCGTACCGAAAAAAGGGGAACACACCCATAATGTAACTATCATCTATCTCTTTTTGGCACTCCTATTTCACCAAATGTCAGTTTTACTTAAGTGAGGTGCGCTCCGGAGCGCACCTCACTTCCGTAACCAAAGTTGAACGAAACTTGACGAAACGCTCCACTCCGCAATTATAGTCACCGTCATATGCTTTCCGTGTATTCGCTTGTTTTCTTCCGACCACTTAAGTGCCCCTCCGAGCATTATAGTTCTAGCTTTAAGGTAGAACTATAATAGTCGGAAGGGCACTGAAGCTAATGTCAAAAACCAACGAAAAGTAGCTTTCCGAACCGAAAAAAGAGGAACACACCCATAATGTAACTATCATCTTTCTCTTTTTGGCATTCCTATTTCACCAAATGTCAGTTTTACTTAAGTGAGGTGCGCTCGGGAGCGCACCTCACTTCCGTAACCAAAGTTGAACGAAACTTGACGAAACGCTCCACTTCGCAATTATAGTCGCGTCAAATGCTTTCCGTGTATTCGCTTGTTTTCTTCCGACCACTTAAGTGCCCCTCCGAGCATTATAGTTCTAGCTTTACTCTTAATACTGTTAAGCAACTTGCGTTTACGCCGACTTTTTGTTTTATTTTTGCCACAGAATCAGAAGAATTTGCTGCATATCTTAAAATTCTTCGTCTCTCAGCTGCTGTTGTTGCTGTTTTCTTACCTCTCTTCATGTTTTTGCCGTATGCATCTTTATTTTTCAAGTAAGAATAAACTACATTAAAACTTCGGCCAACTTTATCAGCTATTGCACGTCCAGTTAGGCCTTGGTCTCTAAGTAAATCGATTTTAGCTTTTTCAACACTGTTAAGACACGTAGATCTACCCATTTTTCTTAAAATTTGAAATCAAGAATTAAATTTTACTGAAAACACTAAAATCGTTAATTTAAAATGTCAAGCACTCCAAAAAACTTATAAACAACGAAGAAAATGGCGTTGTACCTATTCAGTTGACTAAAAAAAAAACTCCTACTTTGCATATAAAACACTTTGCAAGTGGTTGAAGAAAAACTCACGGTTGTTTTTGGATAATTCTTTCGGAATTATCTGCTTAACATCTTAAGTGAATAGTTAGCATCAACAGATGGCATAATAACCATCACTGTTTGGAAAAAATGGATAAAGTATATTAAAAAATGTTTGTGCGTATTCAGTTGACGAGGAGTGTATCTAGTTAATAGCCATTCCACACTTTCCCACTGAGTAGGTATTAACACATATCAAAAAAGTGTGAAGAAATCATGTAAAGTGTGGAAACTAAATATGAAATTTCATCACACACAACTTGATAGCGCATCCGACACGATTTGACATGTGTTAATACATGAAAATACTTAGGATCGGTTCTAAAATCATCACACTTTCTATCCCACTTGGGCGTTTGAGGTTATGGTGAAACTAATTTTTGATGCAAATGTGGAAGGAAAATATGAAAGTCAGTTACATCACACAAATTTGGCAGTCGTATGAAATTTCTTCCCACTTTATTCTGACATGTGTTAATACTTTGTGGGATAGTGTAGAGGCACTTTAAAGCAGTAAAGTTACATAAATTGCAAAATTTGACCGAATACTTTAAGCATTCTAAAGCTAAGAGCAGACGGCATATAAAAAGCCGCAAACGTTTGCGACTCTGACGTCACGTAAAAAGTTGCAAATATATCGCAAATTCTGTTTCTACTTCAGTGTCCGCAAACTTACATATAGGGTGTTCACACGATGTACAAAAACTGTCCCAAAAGTTGCAAATGCATTTGCGATCAAGGTGCTCGCACATCATTTGTCCGCAAATATGATCGCAAATGTTGTGGTCTATATGCGAGGTGTTCAGACGATGTGCTACAAAATCCGCATATCACCCAATTCCAATCATATGCACGTTTGCGAACACATATTTTTTTGGTAAAATAAAAAAAATAAAATAAAGAAAAAAATGTAAAAGATTTCTGTAGTTTTTCCTTTTTCCATAACAAAAAGGCATCTGGTTTTCAGCGTCTCATTCCAATCTTTAATTTCATTTTTAAATCAAGTTGTTTTTGTGGATAGTTTAGAAAAATTAAATTTAAAATACTGAATTGCGAAAAAAAACTTAAATTAGTTTGTTCAAAGTCATCAGTTCAACATCGTTAAAAAAAAGACTTGAGGACACCACCCTACAATCCATACGTATTCCTCTCTAAGGACCCGTTGTACAAACGTGGTTCAAATTTTGATCCGTGGTTCAAATGTTTTTCTTTGCTGATTTTGGCAGAATTACTGAGGTTCAACGATGGTTCAAGACTCAAGTATTTTAAAGTTGCCAATTAAATGCCTGAACTATCGTTGAAACACAGTCCATTCTCCGAAGTCGGTGAGTTAAAATTGCTCAATCACGAGTTAAATAATTGTACAACTTGCCCTTAGAAATCGTCATTTGAATTTTATGAATTTAGCATATTTTCAAACTAGGTAGTTTAACACGAAGGCACTGAAAGAAGTACATATGTATTTGAAAGATTCAAAAATAATTTTGAAGAAAATGTGGAGAATGAAAATACTTGAGAATAGTACAAATTAGTTTGAAAAAATTAGCTGGAGAAATAATATAACCGTTTGAAAATTCACATAAATGTTCGCAAATGTGTGAGATATGCAATGTCTTTTTTTGAGGCCATCGCAAATGCCTGGCACGGTCGCAAATGCTCGCACATTACCGCAAACTGTCACAAATAATATGCTAAGGTGTTCACACGATATGCAAAAAAGCCGGAAACTAATATGCGATCTGTGTGTCGCACATGCTTCGCAAATCATTTGCGAGCATGTGGGGACTGTCCCAAAAAGGTATTCAGACGATATGCGGTCAAAAGTAGCAAATGATGACGTAAAAATGACGTCACAGTCGCAAATGTTTGCGGCTTTTATATGCCGTCTGCTCTTAGCTTAAGCAATAAAGTTCAAAAATCTTGTATTTATTCTTTGTTTTGCTTCCTTAAGTTCAATAATAATGCCATGGGGTTAAATGTATCACACCTAGAAATTCTGGTGAAAAATATCAAACCTAGACCACAATAATGGTAAAAGCGGAAAACATTTTTCATATCATTATTTATACTAAGGGTATTCATGCAACAGCGTAAACTCGTCGTAATCGTTGTAAAGTTTTAAACTTCGTAAATCTGTCAAATTTTCCATACAAATTGTGACAGAATTACGAAGTTTACAACTTTACAACGATTACGACAAGTTTACGCTGTTGCATGAATACCCATACTAATTTTAGTAAAGTCACGTCAGCAAAAATACGTACGTTCAAAATTTAAAAAAAATTCGAAGAAAAAACAAAACCTTTGTTCATAATAAACACAATTGTGTAGGAGTTTAGGTATAGTATTTTTTTTTTTTTTTTTGAGACTAACGTTTTTCAAGAGATCGTGGAAACCATTTTTTACCCCCTTCATCAAGACGGCGGTGGCCAAATCAAGTTTTATACTGACACCACACAGATACAAAAAAAAACTTTGTCAATGTAACATTTCTTCAATAGATTAAAATTGTTAATCCTCAGAATTGTAAAATAATGGATCCTACTTGTATGGTATGAAAATAACTTGATTTTCAAAAAACAATAAATCAAAAAGTTCGGTGTTGTATCTTCTGAAGTAAGCCCCATTTCGTTTGTTCAAACACAACTGTCGATATCTTATACTTCTGGCACATTTCCAGGAACACCAAACGCATTTATTCAGATCGAAATCCTCCCAATAGCGAATGGAGAGTTTCCCTGGAATATAGGCGTAAAATTTGCGCCTTGATACTTTCTATCCTAGGCCCGGGGACTTTCCCCAGGGTATTACTGGAAAATTACAATTCATTACAAATTGTTCTTTTCGGAGCTACTAAGAGCTCGTTTGTAACCCCGAGAGACAAGCCTAGAAGACACAAGCAACCACCTCCACTTTTAAACAATTCGAATCGTATATAGACAAGTTCCCTATCGAAAGAAATACTGTGAATTGTATGGTATGAAAAAAATCGAAATATAAATAAATCAGATAGCGTTGAATGTGATAAGATTATTTTTGTTCGTGCCTTCGAAGAACCGTTCATGTCTTTTTACGAACTTGTAATTTGTTTGAACATTTTAAAAATAAATAAAAACAAAAACATTAGGTCTGTTCCTTTACATTGAATTTCTGTGCATTTTAGTCCAAAGTTGTGTCAAAGTTCATATAAAAAAAATGTTTCACACAAGTTTGGGCTAAAAATCACAGAAACCCAAAGAAAAGGATCAGACCTATTAATTGAATGAAACCCATCAAGGGTAACATTTTTTTTTTTTTATTTACAAAATTTCCTATTTTTCTAATTATGCATTGTAAATTTTATTTATAATTTGTTATTTTTTTTCAGGGCATTACTTGGGGCTGTGCATACAAAATTTCAGGAGAAACTGCTTTAGATTATCTCAAGCAAAGAGAATGTACATTAGGTAAAGTAAACAAAATTGAATCTTTCCAAACACAATCTGATTTTGTTTTCGTTTTTTTTTTTTTTCAAATTCCTATAGGGGGCTATATAACTGTCGATACAAAATTCTATCCGCGTGTAGCATCGTATGATACAATTTTTAGTGGAGAAGCTATTCAAGTGGTTGTATACATTGCCACCGATCAAAATTGCCATTGGATGGGTGAGAATTGTCTGAAAAAGGTCGCTCATGAAATTGTAAATGCTCATGGACCAAGTGGACATAATATTGAATACCTCCTGCGATTGGCCACATTTATGCGTGAAGAAATTCCAGGTGCTGAAGATGAGCATTTGTTTACATTGGAGAAAAATGTTAGAGATTTAATTGCGGAAAAGGAAATACCTTTGAGATCTGTGATGGGTGTTGAGCCGGCGAGAATACGCAGGGACTCGCATGAAGATATTAAGAAACCACCAACATTTGAATTTACATCGCGAATACCTGAGAGAAAGTTGCGCTGCTTGAACATTTAAGAAATTTCTAAAATAGTTTTTATACATAAATAATACATATAAAACTGAAGAACCATAACTGTAATAATTACATTTTAGCTTTTGATATTTATTTTGTTGTTTTAATTTTTAAATAGTTTTCGCTGATATCGCATAAGCTTTACAAATTGATGAAATAAAAACATCATTATGTACTAACTTTTATACAAACTGGAAAAAAATGAATAAATAATGAAAACGAAAATATTGTTATTGGTTTTTATTTTTCTGATTTATTTAGAATGCAAATTGGTTTACAGTATTTTTTTGTTTTTCTTTAAAAATATTAAGGGACATAATGGAATTGGAGACATTTAATTTGTAAGTATATCAGCAGCCCGAAGTTCCATTAGTTTTTCCATTGATGTAATCGATTGCATCCAAACGTCTAATGTTGTTGCCATATTGGCAATTTGTTTTCGGTCTAGAACTCGTGGTTGTACCTGGATAATAATAAAATTGTTGTTTGATGAGATTTATTGATTAAATATCTACTTTTGCTTGCTCTACAAAAAAAAAAAAAAAATATCAGCCCGGCTGGGATTTGAACCTAAAGTTCTACGATCGAAATGCTCTCATTTCACAGATAAAAAATGGAAACGGATGCAAAGCATTTTTTTTTTTTGGAAAATACAAACCAAGAAATATTTGAACATTGTGATTGCAACCTTAAAAAAATCATGTTAAAAGAAAAACTAAAACCTTCAAAACCCTGAAGTCTGAAGTGCGTTTTGATACCATTACTCGTTTGATGAAAGTGAAATCGAGTAAAGTTTTAGTGGGCATGCCCCCTTGGCGATCACCTTCCTTGACATGAAGTCTTCACTGAAGGTGCGTCTGCTCATGCAACCGGATATAATCTTCAGAGTTAAAATAAACGGATTGGGGATATTGTTCTGGAGTATAGTGCATGCTTTCAGAGACATAAGAAGGCGCATCTTAAAGCAATGACTCAGTCGGGTTAAATTCGAATTCGGAACTAACTACTTTGTTCCAAACTACGCAACTGAAGCGCAATTAATCCAACTATGTAAATCTCCGGTCACTGTGTACCATGAATTTCATTCAAAAGCTCGTAGTCCGCTTGCTTACGGTGGTAGGAGTTTGAAGGAGATTACGATACAAAACCCGATGCTCGTGTTCGATCCATTCCATCGAGTTGAAAAAAGAGAGAAAGTTTTTAAAATTCAGTTTAGAAAGGTCATATAGCATTGTTTTTCTAAGTTTTTGTGCTCTCATTCTGCCCAGGCCATCGCAGAAGAAATGAAATCCTCTACTGATTCCCACAACTACAACAGTGTTTATTGCCAAATCATTTAACCATGAGGTAAATATTCAGCCTTGCAAGCTTATTTCATTGATGGACCAATTTCGAAGATGATGTAACTGAATTTATGGCATTAACAACTATCTAAGTGGGGTAACCGAATTCCTGAACACCATCTCTGGACCATCAGTAAAAATATAAGTTGTGTGGATGTCTCTCGTCCCGGAGCTTATCTCACAATTCTTCTTCTACTACTACTAGAGTCGAACAAATTTGAAATCAAATTTTATGTGCAGATCAATAGGTAAAAGAAGCCGAAACGTTCAAGGTATCCTTTCGGCAAGATCGAAGAGCCTAGCCCACGCAAGCTGCCTATGAACCTTCTTAAGTTTAACGGCCACGCTTTTACACATGGTAATGAGGCAGACTCTTGAGCCATAATAAGAACAACGGACCCTCTAACGAGGCCTTAGTCCTACTGCAAAATTGGAGAAATCGTGACGAAAAATCAAATCCAATTACATATGTATAAGAACAAAAATTTGAAAAGCACTCCCAAAACTGAGATAGGTTGAACTACTACTTAGCAACTAAAACCATACTGCATCAGTCTGAGCAGAAATAATCTGAGAATAATAAAGAATCTCCTCACAGGACACTGCAAGAGTTCAAGCTAAGAACACAAGTCAGCATTCTTAACAAAGTGAGTAGTGCAACATGCAGATTCTACAACGTTTATGAGGAAATAAGGGTTTCTTATGTTTAGGTTGTGAAGCTCAAAATTATATCTCAAGAAAAACGTATCGAATCAGTTTCACATGCAAATCCCAGTAGAGTGATGTCAGTTAATAAATTATCATTTTTTGTTTTATATAAACTTGACTTACCCAAGACATATTAACTAATCCAGCGACTTCATCGATTTCTCCTCGCACTAATCCCTGGGCCAAAGCCTTCATTACAAGAAGTTCAACTTCTTTGATTGGCAGTTGGGTTTCCTTTGCAATGTCTTCAAAAGTAATTGCCCTTTGTATTGCCGATCGTTTGAATGTCATCTCCATGAGACACAACAAAGAGATCTTTTGACGAAGTTTTATCTCTTTGGCTGCCAAATCTGGAATTTTGCTCCAAACTGGTTTCATTGAATTGAATCTATAAGAAAATTACATGAGGATTTGCTTTTTTTTTAAGGGAAGCAATAAAGAGAAATATTACTTTTCAATGTCTCCAAAGTTGAATGCCTTAAGCAGTTCAACGACCCATTCGTTTTCAGTTCCTTTGAGGGATTCTAAGATGGGATGCGCAAGCTTTGAAAAGAGAAGAACAAAATAGATACGGCCTATTGTAGAATGAATACGATTGTTTAACTTACCAGTTCACCAATATTGTAGACTCCATCACCCAAGAGAGCGGCAAGTCCTAAGAAAAATGCCTGTTGCGACCACTCTTCTTTGGGATAATCTTCGAGTGAACATCCTAAGAACTGCAGACCGCAACGATAGTAATCACTGTGTTGGCCAACACGTCGGTAATACTGCGAAGCTAGTAGGTAGTACTTTCCGTGGACTGGCGTGACGTTGCCGGCTTCTTCAAGAACCTCCCTAAGTTCTTCGATGATCTTTTTCGTTGCTTCAAGGTCATTCAGGTTTGTGAGGTAGATATTACCTTGAAGAACCTAAAAATAAGCGTTAGTTAAATGCAATTCCTTATCAACGAGAACTCCTTACCTGTGTATACCAAACCGCTTCATCGCAGATCTTAACTTTTTCCTTTAATTTCTCCAAAAATGCAACTGCTTCTTTTTTGTCCGCAATATGTTCCACTATAACTTCAAGAATCTCAACTAAGCCATAGGGATTGATCCTTGAAACAAAGAAATTTTTGATGCATCATCGCGATGTTAGGTGGAAAATCTTTGGTTAGGTGTACTTACTTCATTTCAAACGATGATATAAAGTTTTGATACAGTTGCAGCAGGGAATCCTCATCCTGGAGAGATTCATGACGAATAAATTTGATTAATTTGATGGTAAGTTCATTCCAGAGCCTTTAAAGGTAAAAAATAAAGCGACAAACGAGAAAGGTGGCCGGTGGTTTTGTGTTACCAGATCATAGTGTAAATTTTACAAATAAATTATTCCATTTAGAAGAAAAACTTACTTTTCATTGTAAAGATCTTCGATTGTGGTCCACTCGGAAGCTAATTCTTTATTTGTGGTTTTCTTTTGAGTTGATAAATATGTGGAAACATTTGCGTTGGACGCCATCGTGATGACTTTCTTAAAAAATTGTTCTTTTTTCTGTGGTAAATTTTTGACAGACTGTCATGGGAGGCAGCTTCATACATATATAGTTTTCTTAAACGAAAACTCTGTGAACTGTTAAGAGTTTTTAGGAATCTAAAGCTTTAAACAGATTAAAATAATCCACAGCACTAGCTAACGATATTCACAAATAGGTAAGGTGCCAGTTATAGCTATCATTGGCCACGTTCAAACACCGAACTAAAGCGATCTGGATAGGTTTGTGTTGTTGTAATCCCTTGTTAAAACACAGCTGATGACGAAACAGCTGTTGGCAGAAAAGAGATCCCAAGCTATCCTAAAAATTTTAGGATACAAAGCTATCCTATGAGAAATGTCAACAGCTGACTTGCGTTCAAACACATACATGGATACAAAGCTATCCTAGATAGGCTATCTATTCAAAAATTGAACGCGCCCATTGAAACTCATCATTGAAAATTTTAATAATTGTTTTTGAGACGTTTAGGAAGCAAAATCATTTATTATTTTGATGGACGATTAGAGCTCAAGACTTATATAATATTTCTAGCCAAAAAACAATCTCAAATAGGTCCAACTTTCCACAAAAATTGACTAATTTTTCAATGATCATTGGTAAGGTAGTTCAATCATTGAAATAAGAAAAGTCTTTTTAAGTTGGGCCTATTTGAACCATTTTTTTGGCTATAAATATTAATTAAGTCTTTAGCTTTATTTTTCCATCAAAATAATAAATGATTTTAATTCCTAAACGTCTCAAAATTAATCATTAAAATTTTCAATGATGAGTTTCAATGATAGCTATAACTGGCACTTAAAGATATTTGGTTTTCCAATGACGTATTCATTATCATCATCGTGTCCTGTAACCCCGGCTGGGTCATAGGGCGTCAACAAAACGTCTCCATCCTTCACGGTCTGCTGCAAGGTACTTTAGCTGTGGCCACGTCTTTCTCTGGGATTCTGCTTCCGCTAAGACAGTTGATTTCCATGTTATTCTTGGTCTTCCAACCCGCCGTGCACCCTGAGGATTCCATTCAAAGGACTGCTTTGCAATTTCATCGTTTGGTTTCCTCAGTATGTGACCAATCCAACGCCATTTACGCTTTCTTATGTCGACGTCCAGCCGCTCTTGACTTGTCCTACGCCACAATTCCTCGTTTGATATAATTTGTGGCCAGCGAATTTTTAGAATATGGCGTAAACAACGGTTCACAAAAGCCTGCCTTTTCTTCGAGATGGTAGTTGTGACTTTCCAGGTTTCACAAGCATATAACAGCACGGATTTGACATTGGATTCGAAGAATCTCAACTTAGTGCGTAAGGAGATTTGACTGGATTTCCAAATTGGGGACAGGGTACCGAAGGCAGCACGAGCTTTATTCATTCTACTTTTAACATCCAGATCCGTACCACCGTTTGCAGAAACAATACTGCCAAGGTAGTTGAACTGTTCCACTACTTCAACTGGCGTCTCCTGTAGAATAATCCGCTGCTGTGTGGAGTGGCCTGTGAGCATTATTTTTCTCTTTTTGCTGTTTATTCTTAGACCACTCGACTCTCCCTGCACTTGCAGCGTTTGGTACATCCCGTTCAGCCCACTGATGTTATTTGCCAGTAGACATATTATGTCATCGGCATAGTCTAAATGACTGAGCCTTTCGAACGGTCTCCATTGAATGCCCTGTCGCTCAGCTGTACCAACACTGGCCGTCAGTACGTCGTCCATCGCCAGCAGGAAGAGAATTGGCGATAAAACATCCCCTTGTCTCACACCCTGTTGCACTACGAAGGAGTCGGATAGCTGCCCATTGTGCAAAACAAAACACCTTACGTTGTTGTAGGACTCTTTAAAAATGGCAACAATTTTTGGTGGTATTCCTCTACCAAGCAACAATCTCCATATACATTCTCGGTTAACTCGATCAAAGGCCTTCTCAAAATCCACGAACATGAGGTAAAGCGGTGATTGAAATTCCATCGACTGCTCGAGGACGATACGCAGGGTGTTGATATGGTCCACACACGATCGACCACTGCGGAAGCCAGCTTGATGCCTCTTGAGTGTAGACTCGATTCTATCCTTTATTCGCTCGACAATGATAGTTGCCATTAGTTTTGGGAAAACGGACAAAACGGTGATACCACGCCAATTGGTGCAATTCTTTAAGTCACCTTTCTTTGGCAACTTAACAATCACACCATCCTTCCAATCCCTGGGATAGCATTCGTTTTCCCAAATGCTTTGTATCAACGGATGTAAAATACTAGCCGCTGTTACGGGATCGGCTTTCAGGAATTCAGCTGGTATTCCGTCCAGTCCAGCTGCCTTGTTGTTTTTGAGGAGATTTATTTTCCGATTCTGACGGGGGTTCGATGTCAATACCCCTATAGGACCTGCGCTCGTTTAGTTGGGGCACTTCAGCACTCTGCTCAACTGAATCCTCATTTAGCAGGGCACAAAAATGGTCCTTCCATCTACGAAGCTGATCTTCAATTGATACCAAAAGTGTGCCATCCACATCCATTACAGGATGATTGGTGTTGCTTTTTTCCCGGATATCTCCTCTTCTGGCAGCGCTTTCCGCATTATCTGCGAGCCCATCTAACCTCACCCTCTTGTCACGTCTCACACAACGATAGACCATCTTATGTGCAATGCGGTACTCTCTTCGCAAGTCAGCCTTTCGTTGAATATCTGCTTCGGCATTGCGAAGTTCGATCTTATCCCAGGTGTCTTGGGCAGTAGCGGATCCAGGATTTGGCTGTGGGGGGGGCTCGAGGCTCCTATTTTAGACATCTCTCAATTCTAATTTTCTTTTATCAGAATTTAGGCCAGTCGGCAATATATAACTAATGAAAAATTTATCATTGGAAAAGGAGCAGTATAAAAAGTTGTTAAGGTAATTTAAATGTTATAATGATTATTTTTTGAAAAATTTACACATTACAGGCAGTACGCAGATCGTACAGAAATTTAGCTCCCACATTTCTCTCCAAACACCAGCTAACAAGCTAGCTCTATTTTAACATATATTTTTCAAGTAAATCTGATAAATAAAATGGGTTTTTCTCGAATACAGTAGACGCTCGATATAGTGAAGCAGTAAAAACCAGGCCTGTTTACTGTTTTGAGATTGTTCACTTTTTCGAGCGGGAGTTTTCTAAGGCTTTACAAAGGCGAATTTGATCCAAAATGCAGATTTCGTTCGATGTGAATGTTTTAAATTTTAATAAAGCATTAAACAAAGCTTTCTCTCAGGTTTAAACAAAAAACTGAAACAATTCCTCAGAGCTCTCAAACTATGTAAAATGCTTGCGCGAAATTTGTACACAAAATACATTTTTTTATAAAATTTTGTGTGTTCACTTTAGCGTCTACTGTAGTTCTCTCTTTCGATTTTCATTTTAACAAAGTATAAAGTCTACCTGAATCTCATGAATAAAATAAGCTGTACAAATTTAGCTTGAGAATAAGGTGGCGAACAACTATTTCATACACTTAATAATGACAGCAAAGAAGAAGAAGTAAAGGAACTGGCATATCGTGGAAACAGTGAAGCATTTTTCAAAATAGTGTGAGTTACACAAACACAAATGCATTGCCCCAGGGTCGAAGTGCAGTTACACGGCTGAAGGCGGAGGCGCCCAAAGAAAGCCAGATTTAAAAAAAAAGAAAAAAACAATTGAGATGCTTCCGTCACTTTTCCGAGCTGTAGAAAAGTGTACAGAGATTTTAAATCATAAAAATAGTGAAAAAGCCTATTGACCTGAATAAAAAAGTGAAATGAAAGACATTACTTTGAAAAACTTTATTGATAAGAAATATATAAAAAAACATGTGGTGATGCATTAAATCATATAAAAACGCCTATAATACGGTGCACAAATCTTTCTTTTCACAGGTAAGTTTTCTCTCATATTCCTCTTAATAAAGTGATATTTTTTATGGTAGTGTACTTTTAAACCGAAATAAACACTTCGTGACGAGGATACAAATCCAACAAGATAAATAGGATTCTGCTGTTACCCCTTTAAAAATATTTTATTTAAAGCGTTAAAAAATAACTCTGCACTACGGGCGCAAAACGGATTTGAGCGCCTTGCCACCACCAACATAAACTAGATCGACCCTGTGCGAGAATTTCTCATTTGACAGATGAGTCTCAACGAAATCACTGGATTAAAGTATATTTTTGTTTTCAACAAATTTGTTATTTTTATTGCAAATTGCGATAAAATCTTAATTTTAAAGTATTCTTAGATAATTTATTTACCTAAATAACATCACTTCACGTTACTTAATATAAAAATATCAGACAAAATTAACTTGTAAACAAAAATGTTTGTATACTCCTTAGTATAGGCGTTTTTAGAGGATTTAACGTAGCCACCAGATACTGTTTTGTATTTTTTAAATAAATTATTGATAGTATTCACTATTCTAACTTTTATTTCACTTTTTTATCTAGTTTAAATAAACTTTTTCACTTATTTAACAAATTGAAATTTCAAAACACTTCCTTTCAGCTCGGCAAAATGACAGATGAATCTCAATTTGTTTTTTTTTTTTCAATTCTTGCTGCTTCACTCACGTACACTGTATATGTGATATACACCACTTCCTTTACTTCTTCTTCTATGAATGACAGGCATCTTGGTGATGTACAGTAAGAAACGAAAATTAAATTGGATTTGCGTACTGTTCAGCCAAAATACTAGGCAAAGTTTTGGGGAGAATTTTGTATGGGACAAAATTTACCGCGATCTATAAAGATAAAGGCTAAAACATTTTATTGATATTGGCTAAAACAACCATTTACAGCCACACCATTTAGTTTGAATGATCCTACCATTTCTTTATATAAATTTATTTATTCATTTAATTTTTTTTATTTATTATCTTAAAGCCATTCAAAAAGGAGAAACTTAGATTAAAAATCGCTTCGTTTTAAGTAAACGTATGAAACCGTCAAAATTTCTTCGAACTGCAAATCTTTATTTTAAATTTCGAGGACACTTATTTGATTTTAATCGGAAACACAGTTTTTATAAGCTCTAAAATTTCCGGGGGTCAGCTAAGCCCGAAAGGTATCAACAGAAGAGCTGTGGAAAAAAGGTGACATTTGTTCTTGTGGTCAAATTCAATAGGATCCTTAATGATGGATTCTATCGATATCCTAAGCTTTCGTTCATTCAGCCTAAAGAAAAACACAGCTTGAGAAAACATAAGCTAATGTTTTCTATGTATGTAAAGTTGTAAAGCCCCAACCTCGTCGAATTTCTTTAAAACTTGTGAAAAAACACAGCCAACATTCAAATTTGCTAGCCCCATTCTCATTTTGTTCCAATTCTCTTACGGATTGGAAAAACACATTTTAGGTGTAAATTGGTTAGCCCCAACTCTGCCTCTTACAAAGGGATTGGAATAAATAGAGCCTACGTTTTTATATTTAAGTTATTGCTCAGTCTCATCTTCGTTTTTTCATCTAATTACTTTGGGGGCTTAGAAAAACATGTTTTCATTCAAATTTTTCAGCCCCAACCTTGTTTAAATAAATATTACAAAAAACACAATTATTATACATACCTATCTATGATTTTTGGGATCATTCTTTGTTTCATTAAGTGTTTTCAAAAATTTTAGGTTTGAAAACGATCACAAAATTGAAACATCGTAATGTATTGTATTTCACTATTAATTTAATTGTACTAATCGACTGTGGGGGGGGGGCTTCAGCCCCTATAGCCCCCCCTATGGATCCACCACTGGTCTTGGGATACCCAAGAGTCTCTACGTCTCGTTCGCTTGGGTACAGTTTCGGATCCAGCCTCCATAAAAACGCTTTTAATTTCACCCCACATCTCATCAATTTGTTGAATGCTGGATTCCATTTAATGATGAGGCTCTGTCGTTAAGGGTGGTGACATAGTTTTGACATTATGTTGGGGTCATTCAAAGCATTAGTAATGAATTTTGAGCTCCTTGCTGCATCCTGCGCTGGTTTTTGTACGGCAGCGAATCGTAATTTGAGACTCATCAGAACCATATGGTGGTCGCTTCCCACATCGGCATTTGATGACGTATTAGCTGCATCTATTAGCAACATGAACCCTGTTCCTTAGTTAGTCCCAAACTATTTCAAACAGTTTCAGACCACCAGATTTGGTACGGACCAGTACAATTTTCCAAGTGTGGAACGGGTTTGCACTAAATCTAGCGGTTTTAAACTGTTTGAAACTCGGTAAGGAACAAACCTTTGATCTGATCCGGGTCAGATCATGAAAAATAAAACAGACAGGATCTTAGTGACAGGTGAGTTATAGGTACATAACCCATCTCTATTTGCCCAACGTTTGTTTATTTTTCATGTGTCTGCCACCTTTTTAAAGGCTCTCCAAAAATAACGAGAAATTAAAGCGAATCATTCACAAGATACAAAATATGAAAGTAATAGAGATTTTTTAACGACTAATGTCGTTTTCGCTTGGACGTTCGGAGTACGCTTTTTCTACTCCATTTTCACTCCATCTACTCCAAAAGCCTTCGATTGGCTGTTCGGAGTACTGTTTTCTGAGTATTTTTCTGTTCCCGATTTGAAGAAGGAGTACATTTGGAACACACGCATACACATACAGTTTTTCGTCGCACTACTTGTCAAAAGTGATGAATGCTTGAAGAAGCCATTTTATAATATGGCGTCAATCAGTAGTGTGTGTGTAAATTTGACAACACGATGTTTTCAAATTCTATTGGAATCAAAAAGGAGTAGAACAGTCAGAAAATCCAATCGAAAACGACATAAGACAAATTCACAAAAACACAGCAATCAATTTCTAAGATAATTATAATAATTCTTTTATTTAAGTTTAAATTTACAGTCTCAATTTCTAGTCAAAAGGACTTCACAAAAACGAATGCCAATGCAAATGCATTCAACAATTTGCCGACAGGACAGGGCGACAGGAGTGTCTTTTCACTTTTACCTCTTTCTACAATTCTTAACAACAACAAATAACTGTCTTTGTAAATGATTCGCGTTATGGGTTGGGAGAGCCTTTTCTTATACTTGTTGTTGTATAGCGTTGTGTATTTGTCATTATATTTTGTATTATTAGCTGCGTTTTTTTGTGTGTCCATATGGAGTTTGGCGAAAAAAACGACATCGGGACATTTCAACATTTGCCTTGAGGTAGAACTATAATAGTCGGAAGGGCACTGAAGCTAATGTCAAAAACCAACGAAAAGTAGCTTTCCGTACCGAAAAAAGGGGAACACACCCATAATGTAATTATCATCTATCTCTTTTTGGCACTCCTATTTCACCAAATGTCAGTTTTACTTAAGTGAGGTGCGCTCCGGAGCGCACCTCACTTCCGTAACCAAAGTTGAACGAAACTTGACGAAACGCTCCACTCCGCAATTATAGTCACCGTCGTATGCTTTCCGTGTATTCGCTTGTTTTCTTCCGACCACTTAAGTGCCCCTCCGAGCATTATAGTTCTAGCTTTGGTCTGCCATTTTGTTCTGAACTATCTTACCAACAAACATTTGACATTTCTATACAAAATATCGATAACTCAACGACAATGGTAGTCTGGCAATACCGTTTTTATCGGGACAAAAGTTAACTCCAGTTAATTATCTGGACTTAGCTAACTCTATATGGACATAGTTGTTGTTGTATTTAACATGTAAATAGTTTAGCTTTGTTGTCGTTTTGTCACACAATTTTATTTGGACATGCAAAAAAACACAGCTATTGTGAATGAATAGATCTGATGGTGCAGAACAAGCCTAGTAAAATTATTGTTTTTGTCTTTTATTTATAGTGACACTGTAGCAAACTCACAAGATTTCACAAACAAATATCAGCTAATAAAAAGAATGACATTTGGCGAGTTATCAAATACAGAAGCGCAAACTTTACTATGGTGCATTTTTCTTTTACAATATTTGCAATAATAACATCTTTTTTTAATAAGAAATCGTTTTTAAAAAATTTCAATTTAATTTAATTTGAAAGCGAGTAAAGCAAAATCATTAAAATGCATTTATCTCAAAACTAATAAAGTGGAGATATGCCCTTTTTCCTTATGACGGCAGTATTGTTCATGTGGCGTAAAATATTACATGAAAACTATGGACAGATGACTTAAATTGTTAAGTAAAATATACCATAATGTTATATACCAGCATTTCCCAACCCTTTTTTGTGGTATATACAATATACCCCACCAAAACTTTTTCAAAATTCTTATGCCCTGTCCCAACATAATTCATATTTATCTATTCAATTTGAATCATTAAACATTTTGAAAAAGTCATCAGAATCAGAAATCTTTTATTTAAATCCGGCGATAAACTTTCCACATGATCAACATAATTACATGCTGTGATATTCACTTCACATTTTTGGAACCAATGAAACCTGTCAAAATTCTTGCTGTAAAAATATGTCGGAAACATCTGTAAGGGTAGCGAAACCAAATATCTCCGTATTCGCTTTGGCAAGAGTTTAATTTGTTCCTTTAAGTTGCTTATAAAATATAGTAGTTTTTCGAAAATACCGCATTAAGGCTCTCCCAAACCAATGCGAAATCATAGCGAATCAATCGCAAAGGCGGTTTTTTGTTGTTGTTTAGCATTGTGTATCTTTCATATTTTGTGCTATTGTGAATGATTTCGCGTCGTCGACGAATGTTTCGCGTTGGTTTGGGGGAGCCTTTAGACCTTATAATCAACTTATAACAAATTGTCATTTCCGGTTTGTCACCTAAGAGAATCAAAAAGTTTGAAAAATCTTTTCAGTTTCGTGAGCCATACTTCAATGTGAAATATATAAAAGTCCTTCATAGTTTTCATTTTGCTTTTAACAAAATAGTTGGAAACAACGTTCATAATTTGGCGCAAGCGAAAGTTTGAACCAGTCAGTTTGAGTCAGGACTATTTCCGAAATTAAATGAGTGCGAAAGTAAGATTTGTTTACTCCTTCGCAATCATTTAATTTTGAAATCTGAAACGTTTCCAGTGCACCAGAATGTGATATTTCCCCTTTTTAAAATCAAATTTTCCCCTGTTGGGCGTGGGCCCCACGTTGGGAAACACTGGAATTTACTCTACATGGTATGCCTTAAATATTTTAGTAAACCCTAAATAAAAAGGAGGCTGGGTGCGACCCACACTTGTAACTTCCCATTGGTGCCCTCGGAAGCTAGAGGCCCAATGTTTTTTATTAAAAAATCGCCGATTCTCGATCTTCGAAAACCTTATCAGGTGTTCAATAGGCAATCATGTGAAGACCAAAGATTGGTTTGCCTTCAAGATGTTAGAGAAAAATATTGTTGAATAATGTTTGTAACCTTTTTCTATATAAAAAACACTGTTTGTTAATTTTTTTACAACATTGAACTACATAGTATGTAGAGTAAAATTATCCCAATGCCCATATAATGTCTGTTCTTAAGATATTTGAGACTAAAAAAATGTTCAACAATTTTTGGTAGGTAAAGTTTCTTGTATTTTTTCGCTTAAAAAATAGTTTGTTGATTTTTCTTGAAAAACTTATCCTTTATCAATTTATTATAATCTGGTATATAGAATGAAATTACCCCGAAGCCGATATCATTGTTAGTTCTCAAGGTATTTGAGGCAAAAAAACAAGTTTTCAACAATTATTGATAAAATTGCTAGCAGCTTTTTTCACTTAAAAAAAAACTGTCAATTCGATATTTTAAAAAATTTTATCAATTTTTATATATAAACTATTGTATAAATTAAAATTATCTTGAAGTCAGTATCATTGTTTGTTCTCGAGATATTTGAGCCAAACAACTTTTTTCAACAATTTTTAGCAATTTTTTTTTTTATTAAAAAAAAAACTATAGGTTGATATGTTTTGTCAATATGCATAGAATAAAATTTACCCGAAGTCGCTAGCATGATTCGTTCTCAAGATATTCAGGACTGAAGAAATTCAACAACTATTTTTTAAAACTGCTATAGTAAAAAAACCGCTCATTTAATTTTTTAAAAGTCCTTTCAGCACGTAATGAAACTTCTATCTATAAAATAAAATTCATCCGAAGTCGGTATATCTTTATTCGTTCTTGAGGTATGGTGGACGAAAAAAAGCGATGGAACGTACGAAAGTACGAACGTACGTACAAACACAGACATATCTGTCTAAAAATGATGGATTCCAATTCTAGGGAGCTCGAAACGTGAAGATATGTAAAAATTTTCGATTCGATAAATCGGACCAATTACAATAACTTCAAATGGGAAGTTAAAAATATTAAAAATAAGATTCAATGTTTCAGAAATTTTTGGTTTTTCTTTTTACTTTTTTTGCCTGAAAATTTATTCTTGAATTTTAAAGTAAGGCACTGACCTAGAAAGCTATATTTGATTCAGGAATTTCGTTTGCAAACCATATCAATTATTTCTTAAACAGTAGTGCTTGGAGTCATTGTCTTTTCTTAAGATATTTGAGAAGAAACAACATTTTCAACAATTTTTGGAAAAGTTTCTTGTAGTTTTGTTCGTAAAGAAAAAAAGTTAGTAAATTTTTTTTTTAAATCCTATCAATCATCAATTATAAATAAGTATGAAAAAATAAATTAACTCCAAGACAATATTATTTGGCTGTTCTTAAGATATTTGAGACGAAAAAAAATTTTCAACAACTATTGGTAAAACTGCTTGTAGTTTTTTTCGCTTTAAGAAAAAACTTTAAGTTGAATATTTTTACAAATATTACCATTTTTTATATATAAACTTGTGTATAAAAAAAATTATCCCAAAGCCAATATCATTGTTAGTTCTGAAGATATTCCAGCCGAAAAACTTTTTTCAACAATTTTCAGCACTATTTTTTTATTTAAAAAAAAACTATAAGTTTATTTGTTTTTATATTTTTACTTATTCTTTATTTCGTCAATATGCGTCGAATAAAATTAACCCGAAGTCGATAGCATCATTTGTTCTTGAGATATTCGAAACTAATGAAATCTAACAACCCTGTTTTTAAATCGCTATAGTAAGAAAATCACTAATTGAATTTTTTTGAAAGTCCTTTCAGCACATAACGAGATTATAATATATCAAATAAAATCCATCCGAGGTCGATATCTTAATTCGTTCTTGAGATATGGTGGACGAAAAAAGGAACGTACGAAGGTACGAACGTACGTAAAAACACAGACATTTTTCTAAAAATGATGGATTCCGATTCTAGGGAGCTTGAAACGTGAAAATATGTCAAAATTTTCAATTCGACAAATCGGACCAATTACAATAACTTCCAATGGGAAGTTAACAATGAATATGTGATGGCACATTATTTATAGTCCATACCATTACAGTTAATTTTACTGGAATATTTAAGTTGTCTTAAAATATGATTATTATTAAAAGGCCCTGCCTTATTCTTTTGCAAATAAGATATGTATGAGATTTCTCACTTCAATAAGATTTGTCCAGTTTCTTTTTTAAGGAGGAACAACCTTCATTTAAAGCCGATTTAATTCTTATGCAGTCTAGATTACAAAACTGCATTAACAATTTGAACAACCGATTGACACAAAAATGTGCTCAGGGTTATATTGGGAAAATATCCACTAGTTCTCAAATTGATAAAAATAAATTAATTATTAAAAATATTGCTTCAAACTTCTGCCAACAAAAAATGACTTTTGGGAGAAGCCCTACTTTGATAAGTGGTTCCAATTGCGAAATAAGCGACCATAAATTAAATTATTGATAATTTCCCTTTAAAATTGAAGCATCGAAGTTTTTAAAAGGCGTGTTTTTTTATCATCGGGATCTGGATCTGGATTAAGTTTTACACGTAATACAAAAACAAAATAATAGGAAATTTTCTAAAATTGTTTTTGTAACACGTGTTAAAAGAAGATCCAGATCCAGATCCCGATGATAAAAAAACACACCTAAAATCGTTTAAAGGTATAAGTATAAAAAAACAAAAAAACAACAAGGCAGCTGGACTGGACGGAATACCAGCTCAATTCCTGAAAGCCGATCCCGAAACAGCGGCTAGTATTTTACATCCGTTGATACAAAGCATTTGGGAAAACGAAAGCTATCCCAGGGATTGGAAGGATGGTGTGATTGTTAAGTTGCCAAAGAAAGGTGACTTAAAGAATTGCAACAATTGGCGTGGTATCACCGTTTAGTCCGTTTTCCCAAAACTAATGGCAACCATCATTCTCGAGCGAATAAAGAGAATCGAGTCTACACTCAAGAGGCATCAAGCTGGCTTCCGCAGTGGTCGATCGTGTGTGGACCATATCAACACCCTACGTATCGTCCTCGAGCAGTCGATGGAATTTCAATCACCGCTTTACCTCATGTTCGTGGATTTTGAGAAAGCCTTTGATCGAGTTAACCGAGAATGTATGTATATGGAGATCGTTGGTTGGTAGAGGAATTCCACCAAAAATAGTTGCCATTATAAAAGAGTCCTACAACAACGCAAGGTGTTTTGTTTTGCACAATGGGCAGCTTTCCGACTCCTTCGTAGTGCAACAGGGTGTGAGACAAGGGGATGTTCTATAGCCAATTCTCTTCCTGCTGGCGATGGACGACGTATTGACGGCCAGTGTTGGTACAGCTGAGCGACAGGGCATTCAATGGAGACCGTTCGAAAGGCTCAGTCATTTAGACTATGCCGATGACATAATATGTCTACTGGCAAATAACATCAGTAGGCTGAACGGGATGTTCCGAACACTGCAAGTGAAGGGAGAGTCGAGTGGTCTAAGAATAAACAGCAAAAAGACAAAAATAATGCTCAGAGGCCGCTCCACACAGTAGCGTATTATTCTTCAGGAGACGCCAGTTGCAGTAGTGGAACAGTTCAACTACCTTGGCAGTATTGTCTCTGCAAACGGTGGTACGGATCTGGACGTTAAAAGTAGAATAAATAAAGCTCGTGTTGCCTTCGGTACTGGGTTGGGGTCAGAATCCCGAAAACCGAAATCCAGAAAACCCAAAATCCCGAAAATCCAAAATCCCGAAAACCCAAAATCCCGAAAATCCACAATCCCGAAAACCCAGAATCCCGAAAACCCAAAATCCCGAAAGCCCAGAATCCCGAAAACCCAGAATCCCGAAAACCCAAAATCCCGAAAACCCAAAATCCCGAAAACCCAGAATCCCGAAATCCCGAAATTGAAATCCCGAAAAATTATATAAAATGAAAAATTTGCGCAAATTTTTCATTTTATATAACTTTTCGGGATTTCAATTTCAGGAAAAGTATTTCTAGATTTTTGATGTAGATAACTTCTGTTATATGTATCTTACCTGTATGGGAAAAGCAAAAACTGTGTTAAAATTTTCATCTGAAAAATAATTAGCTTTGAAGAACTAAGTAAAACATAACGAGATAAAGAAGAAAACGAAAATAAATCAGAACTTTAAAGACCTTTCCTAAATATGTTCATAGATTTTCCACATACCTATAAATGTTTGTATGTACACTACGTGAATATTCTTTTATACGTTTTATTTTAAATGAAGATGGCATGCACTTACTTCGAAATTTAGTACTTCTTTACTTTGTGTGTTTAATAAAACCATTTTAATGATATGATCTATTAAAACCAATCTTTTATAAAAAAACTTAGTGTACGAAAGTTTTAAGAATGTGCCTAGGTCAGAAAACAAGCAAAACACGATAAAAGTTAAAAAGCATTTCTTAAATTCAGAATATTAAATACAAAGCAACTATGCTGAAGCTCGGAAGAGGGTTTAAAAACAATTTAAATATCGGAATTCTGTTAAAATTCAGATTTGTGAGACATAACTGTTTTTAATTTGTGAAAACTATTTGATTAAGATTCAATAAGGCCAGATCCACACTATTTTAAGAAAAACTGAAAGGAGCGAAAGCGTATCAGGTATCGATGATGTGAATGTGTAGGTACTCATTGTGTCATGTTTTAAAATACTTTATCATGTATCGCTATCGATATCAGATTTTTAATTTGAATTTGGCCTAAAACTTTGTCAATAAAGTCCAAGTAATGGCTATAACCTTTTTTCAAGTATTTTTTCGGGATTTTGGCCTTTCTGGATTTTGGGTTTTCGGGATTTTAGGTTTTCGGGATTTTGGGTTTTCGGGATTCTGGGTTTTCGAGATTCTGGGTTTTCAGTATTCTGGGTTTTCGGGATTCTGGGTTTTCGGAATTTTGGGTTTTCGGGATTCTGGGTTTACGGGATTTTGGATTTTCGGGGTTTTGGGTTTTCTGGATTCAGAATTTCGGGATTGTGTCCGTCTCCCTTCGGTACTCTGTCCCCAATCTGGAAATCAAGTCAAATCTCCCTACGCACTAAGTTGAGATTCTTCGAATCCAATGTCAAATCCGTACTGTTATACGCTTGTGAAAGCTGGAAAGTCACGTCTATCATTTCGTAGAAATTGCAGGCTTTTGTGAATCGCTGTCTTCGCCACATCCTAAAGATTCGCTGGCCACAAATAATATCAAATGAGGAATTGTGGCGCAGGACAAGTCAAGAGCGGCTGGACGTCGACATAAGAAAGCGTAAATGGCGTTGGATTGGTCACACACTGAGGAAACCAAACGATGAAATTGCAAAGCAGTCCTTTGAATGGAATCCTCAGGGTGCACGGCGGGTTGGAAGACCAAGAACAACATGGAAATCAACTGTCTTAGCGGAAGCAGAATCCCAGAGAAAGACGTGGCCACAGCTAAAGTACCTTGCAGCAGACCGTGAAGGATGGAGACGTTTTGTTGACGCCCTATGCCCCAGCCGGGGTTACAGGACACGATGATGATGATGAAAGGTATAAGTAGGGGCGTTAGTGCACGATATGAGGGCATACCTTTCATTTCGACCTGACGGGTTGAGCTTTCGTACAGTAATAGTTCATGTCCTAAATTTACTTTTTAGAAGTGTCAGAAGGATAAGAGAAGGGTTGCCACAGTTCCGAAATGTTGCTTATAGATCGAAAACCAAGGGTCGGACGATGACCCGAGAACTCCCGTTGGATTCAGCACCCTTGAAACCATAGGACCACATTATTGTTTTTCTCCCTCCTCTCCCCTTGCACAAAGGGGGTGGAAAAAGTTGTTTTGGAAACAAAATTTGAAAAGCCAAGAAAAGTTAGAAAATATTTTTATTAATAAAATTTAAAAATGGTGTCGACGCAGAATTTCACAATCTAAAGTTTATTGAAAACCTACTTTGGTTTTTTTAAAAAGCCACTTTCAAAGTGCTGGGAAGGGGGAATATGAAGGATAAATAAACTTAAATATTGATATTGGTATAATATAATATAGCATATGACACTTTTTTATGTGAGCTTGTATCTACTTTATTTTAATATTATTGGATTCAGCATTAAAAAATACCTTAAAAATATTTTAGTTTCAAAAACATAAAAATGTTCGGCCAAAAACTCTGTTTCTCATTCCCCGTTCAAAAACACCCTCAGACAGTTTATACATATTTGTTTGGTCTCATTTGTTTCTTGGTCTTGATGAAAAGTCAAATGTTTTAATAACCAATTTTCATTAAGCTTCCAGTTTCGGAAGAGGATTCATGGTAGTAATTAAAAAATTTTCAATTTCAATGAAAAAAGCACCCTTTCACTATAAATACTTTTGTAGACTCTTTTGATTCTTGTTGCTTATGACAAATGAAATATGTGGGCCAAGTTTCGTTTCCAACCCTTGGTTTTCGATTTATAAGCAATATTCCGGGACTGTGGCAACCCTGCCATATTTATTTTTTCAATTTGAAACCATATTTTGTGTTTTTTCGTAAAAGGTCGTTTTATATGGAATCACCCTTATGTAAAATTGTTAAAAGAAATTCTTAAAAAAAATATACAAAAACCAGTGGGAGAGTGACAAAAATATGGAATGTTCCAAGCTTAGATCAAACCGATCAACCAGGATTGACATTTTCAAAAAATAGAATTTTTAGTGGAAATTAATTTATTGATTTTTTTACCATCAATTATTGGCGAAAAATAAAACTTTATGTAATTTGCATGGGTAGGTCGTAGGTCCATATCATTTGTCCATATCATTCTCGAACATAAATATGAATTCAACAACTTTGTCACAACTCTTCATAAAACATATCATTTGTGTATCTACCTACAATTTTTGGCGCGGATAATTGGATAAGCTAGAGGGGTAAGCCAATATTTATCGAGAAAATTAACATTCATAGAATTCCAAATGCTAAATGTTTTTACTTGCGATATAGGTACTATAGGGCAAGTTTTGGATTCGTGCAAAAAAAAATTCGAGATAACAATCAAACATGACATTACGATGATAGAGAACACGAAAAAAGTGGGTGGCAAAATTCTGTCTGTCCGTACCTCAACCTACAGCCTAAACCACTGAAGCGATTTTCTTCAAATTTTGAACTTAAGGTTTTTTTGTAACTCTCCAGAGGGGAAATTGAAATTTTTTTTAGCTCAAAATATAACGTTACTTGCCATACAACCGTTAAGGAAAAGCTTATTTATCTCAAAAACGACTCCAACGATTTTGATAAAAAAAAATCAGTACATTATTGTAGATATGATGTACCTTTTAGTAAGAAAACTAATCCCCAAAAACATTTATTAACGGCACCTGCTATATAACGGTTTTTTTGATTTTTGGTTTTCTGATTAACCGCTCATCCGATTTCAATAAAATTTTTTGCACAAAAGCTTTGTTAGAATATAAATAATAGATACTGCATACCAAAATTTTTGAAAAAATAAATTTTGGATTTTTAAAAAAAGATTCAAAATTTTTTTTTGAAAATTCAATATTTCAAAAATGGGTTGATGAATTGTTTTGAAATTTCAGTTTTAAATGTTTATTAATATATACTCAAAATTGGCATACCAAAATTTTTTTTTTTTAAATGTTACAAAAATTTTATATATACAAAATTAATTTTTAAGAAAACGGCTCCAACGATTTTAAATTCTTTTTTGCATATATTCATATTTTTTCAAGTAATCAAATGGCATACTTTTTTTTTAGCTCTTAGTTATTTATCAGACTGTTCATACAATTAAAAGTACGATTTAAATGCTTTTTATACTTTTTCTATAATTTCTTGAATATTTTTTAAAGTTCTTAAGTTCCACACAACTTGAACATAAGAGCAAGTACGTGCGATCCAGTTGTGCATTTTATTTTTTACCAAATTCAAGGGCAAAATTATTTAAATTAGAAATAATGGCAATTAGGTAGTTACTTTTTGTCCATTCTGTTTTGTTTTGTCTCTCTTTGTTGAAATAAGAGAGAATCTTTAAGAGTGGCTTATACAATACTCAGTCTAAGATTCAGATAAATCTTAAACTGAAAAACAAATAATTTCTCTGTATATACTAAAGGCTGAGAAATACTTAATCTTTATTCTTGAACCGGCCGAATTGTAATTAGTCTTGTGTTAGCCGTTGCAAAACAAGTTCACCTATTTGAAGGTAGAAGTTAAATTTCATGATCGAGTTATTTAGTTGTTAAACAAACAAGAATAAATTGGTATTTCCCGTAAAAGTTCCTTTGATTCATCCAAACAATAAAACAAAAATGAGAAATGGATGCAGATTTTGGCAAGCGATGCTGGGCATTGTCCTGATTATAATAATGGCATTTCCAGCGAATACACGTAAGTGGAAATATTTTTGCTTTGTAATCGGAAAAACACATTTCAAAAGAATTTTAATTACCTATCGATAAAGAACATTATTACATATTATATTCGCATACTAATTATTAAAATTACCTACCCTATTTGAGACACAAAAATATTGTTGATACCATTTGATGGAAGTCGGAAAACTTGTTTTTATTGAAAGTGTTCAAGAAGATTCACAAATGAATTAAGAAGAAGATCACAAAGTAATAATGTTTATATGTATGTAGATTTATATATACATGTGGAATAATTTTGTGTAAAGACAACTAATTTTGTGTACACTTTTGTGCATTTTTGCATCTTTAAGGATCCCGAAATGTTATTGAAATACATTTATTAATTGTTTGATAAACAGTTAGTTTTATTTGACTCAAAATACTTTTGAGTATGAGATAAGGTAGAGACAATTTAAAGTTTTTCAAACTATTAGGAAGGAAAAAAGAGGTAGAAAGAGTTAAGGTTAATATTGGCCAGTTTTAAATGTTTCATAAATTAGCTAACATAGGTTAAATTTTAAATTATTCATAACTACCGAATATACATATGTATGTAATATATATGTTCTGTACACATAATAAACACATATATACATAGTAAATTAACTTTTTTAAATATTTTTTTTTTTAGAAATAACTAAACTGTTCCCAGTTAAAGAAGAAGTTTCAACGACCTCTGGACTTCCCAAACAAGACAAGCTTTTTAATGAACCGTATTCTGAAAAAATAGTTTATCCACTTCCTCCAGGTGTTACACGATCAACAACTTTATCTAGAGAATCAATTATTTCAAAATTTGGAGATATATATTCGATATCAACTAATGATAATCCTACAGCTTTTTCTACAACACCTCCAAAAACACACGTATCTACGGTTAAGGAAACATCGCTTAACTATTCAAATCTATCAATACTTCCAGAACCTTCTTTTGAAGAAACATTACCAAACGAAACAAATCAGTCGATAGAACTTAGTTCCTCTACTGAAGGAATTTCTAATAAAACGATGATTCAGTTCAAACAAGAGCCTTTACCAATTGCTTTAGCTTTGACAACACAAGGCCCTCAAGTCAAGAAGGAAACGCCTGAAATGCCAATTAATTTAAGTCGGCTGCCAATAGAAGATTCAAGTACTTCTATAGTAGGGATTCAGTTCAAACAAGAATCAAAACCAGTTACTTTAGATTTGACCACAAAAGGACCCTTCATAACAGAGATAACTAATTTTAAAGAACCTACAACTCACGCAATAAGTGATCATACGGAAGCAACTATAAGCACACAATCAGCTAAAGAAACTACAATCTCTGAAATTAAAACAACACCGTCGACAGTCCATGAATCTATTCCAAATAAACCATGTACAACTCCGATAGGTAAGAGTGGTGAATGTAAGGACCTACGGAAATGTCCTTCGTTATTAAATTTGTTAATGCCAGAACCATTATTGGTGGAAAATAAGTTATACCTTCAACAAAGTCAATGTGGACTCGATAATCACACTGTTTTGGTACGTATACCTACATTATATTCTCAATTAATTGAAAATTTTACATAATTCTAAAAGTCAGAAACACATCCGATTTTTATATAAAAAACAATTTGGGCAATCTGCGGAAACGTGATCCACAAAATCAGGATTTCGTACAAGATCTGGTTTGTTTTTATAAATGCTTATGGATTTCCTGGAAAATGAGTTTCTTGAGCTATGTTTGATTTTTATAAGCTGATGGTCATTTACGGCCACACATAGTATTTTATACAAGGAAAACAGTAAATTTACTCATTATTTGGTGTGCAGTTTTCCATGGAATTCGCTTCTAAAAATTATTAAACAGTGGCTAGGGTGGTCCTTATAAAGGTCATATTGCATTAAACCGCAATTTAATAATTAATACCACATCGAAGCCTCAAATACAAGCCATTAGCTCTTTTTCCCAAATATGAAGGGATATAACCATCATGATAATATCCTTTAATACTTTTAAATATAAGGTTACAAAACTGACAGAAGTACTAGGTATAGCTTAAAATTAAAAGTGACCAAAAACTATGTAATTTGAAAATGATGAAAAAAGACGTCTACTAATGCTCAAAGATATGCACTTTTCATAGATTTGCACCCAGCCCACCTCAACTTACGGACCAGTGATGCCAGATCAGATCAGTCCCATCGGACTCAAAAAAAATCCCACCCTTTTTGTACTGGAAAAAAACACCATACTTTTTCTCCTATTACTATAAAAAAATAAGTTAGTTCTGCAATCTGGGCACTTCGTTAGAAAAGTAAATTGGTCGAAAAAGGTCAACTAGTCCTAGAAATTGTTCAGCCCTAGAAAGATTCAAAACTTAAAAGTTTCTCAAGATCACGCGCGATTCTTGGCACCTCAATTGTGGGATATTCGCAAAAAATGTACATATTTATATCATTCCGATAGATCACTAGATCGTGATAAAAGGTCAACTATTTTCAGTAAATGAGTTTTTAAATGAATTTTTTAAATCGCTATGAATTTTTGTTGGAAAAACCACCAATCTGGGAACACTGTTATAGACTTTTCTATTGGTTTTGATCCAAAAATCAAAGCCAATAACATTTCCTCTTCTCTTCAGAACAGGAACTATCATTCCAACACAAATCGAGAGACCATATAATTTTTCGTTTCAAATTGTTTTGATTTGAAATGCCTTTTACATGAATATTATATAATAGTGTTCAATGTGAAAGAAGTAAATAAAAACGCTCAATATTCTGAACTTTTATAAACATAATAAAATGTTCAATATCTAATCGTTGTTTCTGGCATATAATGTATGTAAGCATAAAAGCTATAATGTTTTTACTTGCGATATATACCTACTTAGGTACTATATTGCAAGCTATGCGTTCGTAAGAGAAAAATCGAACTCGAGGTTTTGATCAAACTTGTTATTACGAGATAGAGACGAAAAGAGTTGGTCTCACAATTATTTTGTCTGTCCGTTGACCTGGATCGATTTTCTTCAAACTTGGTTGGTACATAGCGTTTTTGGTCACACATATTTTTAGAACCAAAAATAACGGTACCTACCATACAATTTTATTTAGCAATTTTACAAATTTTTCTTTTTTCTGAAAAACGGCTCCACAACTTTTCTTCAAAAAATTCAATAAACTACTTCCTTTGGGTAGAAAATAATTTTTCAGAAAATGGTTATTAATGATACCTCTCAAAGAGAGATTTTCTATTTTCTTCAAAACGGTATGACTGGTTTCAATATTTGTTTATACAGAAGCTTCCAAAAAATATAAATAGTTTTGTGTACCGAAATTAAAAAAAAAATATTTTTTGGATTTTTAAAAAATGTTAAATTTTTTTTTGAAAATCAAGTATGTATTTCGAAAACGATATGATCGATTTTTTTTGAAACTCTCTAAAATATTTGTAGAAAAAATTTATATGAAAAAATAGCGGTACCTTCCATACAAAAATTAAAAAACCGCAAAGGAAAATAAGTTTTTTCTCAAAAATTACTCCTACGACTTTAATTAAACTTTTTCAATATACTTAAATTGGTAAGATTTACACTACCGAAAATTGTAACATTATAAACTTAGCAACTATTTATAGTATAGGTACCTGTCATAGAAAGTTTTTTTTATTTTGAATTTTCTAATTATCCGCTGAAAGGATTTAGACACATTTTTCTATATACAAATTTCAGATACGAATTAATAATATTGCAAATCAAAATTTTCAAAAAAAAAATTCTTGAATTTTGTATGCAAATAAATATAAATATTCTTTATAATAATTGCATTCCAAAATTTGTCCTTAAAAATGTTTTAAGAATTTTATATATAAAAAAAAAATTGTAGTAGGTACCTCGTGGCATGATGGTTAGTGCGTAGGACGGTCATGCTGAAGGTGTGGGTTCGATTCCCAGCCGTGCCATGCCACCTTAAAACAGAAATGTTTATCCGAGGTACTGCCTCTTGCGAGGAACTGACAAATCCTCCAAGAGTACCTACATATACTTGTCATGAAAAAGTGCTTCTCACTTAGCCGTTCGGACTCGGCAAGAAACTGTAGGTTCCTTCCATTCCTGCCAACAACACGCACATAGGAATGGTTGAGAGTTGTAAGGCCTGGTTCACACGAGATTGTACCGCACGTTTTTTATCGCATTCGGTTTATAACGAACAAAAATCGGGTGTTCACACGATATTTATATTTATTCGTTTAAAACTCGAATAGCTGCAGTATAATGAAAATGAATGGAAAAGTTTGAATTTGCGAAGTATTTTATTTTTATCTTTTTAAGGAAAAGGGCTAGAAACCTGAAATTTAGACGGATGATAGAAAATATTGATTTAAATATAAATTAAAAAAATAGGAGTCCTAGAATACCGTTGGACACAGATAACGGCATTATTTGAGCGCTTTCACATATGAACTCATATCTCTTTAGTGCATTGATGAATTTTCTTGTTGTTTTAAATATAACATATAAATAAAATTACGGTTATTTTGAGACCTCATTCATTATCCTACGTTATATATAAGCGACTAGAGCTGTGTAAATCGTTCATTTCAATTGATCGAATCGTTCAAGAATCGACCACCAAAATGATTCGATCATTTCAATCAATCGATCTTTCGATCATTTTCATTTCACTGAAATAATTATCGATTCAATTTCCATTTCGATTTCGTAGTAATTAATTTTCTCTGATTTTAACGAATTCATCTCAATACAATTTTGATGGATTAAAAAGCTCAAAAAATATGGAATTTTCACAATTTTTTACTGCTATACGAAAAAAAGTGATTTTATGCCAATTGGCTTAAAGCTGGAGAGAAATATACTTTCTATGTGAAAATATAGTTCGGCCCCTATCCGTCAAGACATCAACTGTCAAATTCCATTGACGGATGGCTACGAAAGGATTAAAAAACCTCTTACTGCTCCGGAAAAAGGTGATTTTAGGGCAATTCGGTGACATTTGGATCAAAATACACCTTTTCTCTCAAAATACTCTCTCCTCTATCTTCCAAGCCATCAATCGTCAAACTCTATTGACGGATGGCTAAGATGTCGATGGATTAAGAAACCTCTAAGAAATCTGAAATGTTTGATGAATTTTTAGTAATGGAGCACTATGGAGTTTTAAGGCAATTGTATGATATATGGATCAAAATATACTTTTTCTGTCAAAATATAGTTCGTCCCCTATATTTCAAGCCATCAACTGTCAAATTCTATTGACGGATGCCTACGATGTCGATGGATTAAAAAGCCTCTTAAAACTCTGAAATTTTTGAATAATTTTTACTGCTCCGGAAGAAGGTGATTTTAAAGAAATCGGGTGACATTTAGATCAAAATACACCTTTTCGTCAAAATATAGTTCATCCCCTATCTGACAAGCAATCGACTGTCAAATTTAACTGAAGGATGGCTACGGTGTTGATGGATTAAAAAACATCTAAAAAATCACAAGTTTTTGAAGAGAAAATCGAGATTTATCGAAAAGATTGAGATTGAGATTGGGATGGAAAATCGAGAATCATCGAAATGATTGAGATTGGGATGGGCAGTCGAGATTCATCGAAATGATTGAAATTGGAATGGAAAATCGAGAATCAGCAAAATGATTGAGATTAAGATCGATTGAAATGAAAATTTGTGATTTCAATCATCAATACTTTTCGATGATCGGATTAAAAAATCGAATCGATCCTGATTGACACAGCCCTATAAGCGACACAATCTTGATTTTAAATTGATCAAAAATCAAAACAATTGCCTTGAAATTACCTGCTTGGACCATTGTCCACGACCATCCACCAGCGAGAAGATCCCGTTATCTACTTGAAATTTTTTTTATTAAAATTTGATATGGATGGCTTTAAAAAATTATAGCTCCCGTTTTACTGATTGGATCTTCAAGGTTAAGATCTTTAAAGAAAGCTGACATAACGGGCTATATTGTGTAAAAAATCATTGAGGAGGGGCAAATATTTTCATACTAAAGGGGTGAATAAAGCCCAATTCAATTCCATTTATTTTATTCTAAATTCAAATGTCGATGAAAATTTTTATAATTTTGAAAAACTAAAAACGCATATTTATTGCCTCATTTTTCTTCTTTATTTTAAGACCTTAACCTTCAAGATCCAATGAGTATCACCGGAGTTATATTTTTTTTAAATCAACCATATCGGTCGATTAAATTTTTTTGTGTACATCGGCTTTTCTCTCCACTGAAGCTCATTCGATGCCAACGAACAAATACCCAACGCGGATTTTAACCGTGTGAACGAGACTATATAAAACTATACGCCACTGGAAGACGATACGTCGCAGTTCATTCGTTTTTTTTTGATAAGTCCGTTGAGTTTTCGATAAACGTACTTAGCTGAGTACGTTTTCTTGCCGTACAAACATCGTGTGAAAGGCTCTATGTAAAATATATACGCCACTGCTCATCCGCACGGATTTATACTGCAAAAAATCGTGCGGTACAATCTCGTGTGAACCAGGCCTAAGTCAGTAGGCCCTGGTTTTACACGAGCTGTTGCGCCACCCAATTAATATATAAAAAATTAATTTTTTAAGAACCGCTCTAACGATTTTAAACTTTTTTTTCCATATAATGCAGAGTTAAGATGGCATTCTTGTTTTTCACCTCAAACTGTCAAAAGAGTTGTTTTAGCTAATTTTAATATCGTTTGCTTCTCTACATTTTTCTCTCATTATTTTCATGTTTAAATATACAATTTTCTTAAACCTGCGAACGTGTCTGGAACATTAGAGCAAGTATGTGTGACCCAGTCGTGCATTTTGTTTGTATACAAATTTCAAATAAGATCAATTAATATTACATATCAAAATTTTCAAAAAATTAATATTTGAATTTTTTGAAAATTTTATCTCAAAAATGGATTGACAATTTTTGTTTTAGATTTTATTTTTATATGCACATAAGTACATAATTACATTAGATTTGCATACCAAAATGTTTCCCTAAAAATATTTTAAGAATTGGATAGGTATGTAAATACATATATACAAAATTATTTTTTTTTTTAATAGCTCTAACGATTTCAAGTTTTTTTTTTTTTTAATACAATCATATTCAGTAAAGAATTAAAGCAAAGTTCTTTTTTTCACCTCAAACTTTCAAAAAAATTGTTTAAGCTAGTTTAAATACCTATCCTATTTGATGATACAATTTTCTCAAACCCTCAGCAACAGAACAAGTACGTGCGACCCAGTCCTGAATTTTATTTAATAATGGGAAATATCTTAAGAAATACCAAAATCCTTTTTCGTTCCGAATGTGTTTCCATACAAAAGTAGCCACGACCATGACCAATTTATTGAAACAAAACTTTTCCGAAGCAAAAAATTGTAAGCCACGTTTTTCCAGAACGTATGTATGTACGTATGTACAAAAGGTTGGCCCTAATATTTAAATCAATTGAGTCTTAATAGAAAAAGAAACAGTTTTCTTAATTTTTTAAGATTACAGTTTAATCCTTTTCACTTTAAATTAATTTGTTACTGGTTGGTTTTTATAATGTAACCGAAAGTGAGAGTCTGTAGGTTTAGATCAAAGATAAGAACAAAATCGTATACTTGGTGTCAATTTCATCTTGTTTTAGGTGGGAGAGTGTTTTTTTTCTGATCACAATGATAAACAATAAATTTACTATTAGTACAGGTAAAATAGGAAAATAAAACAAAAATATTAGTACCATCATGAAACTTGGTGAAAACGTTTCATGTACTATGAGAATGAAAAATCAAGAGTCTATAAAAATATTTCACATGGAAGGGTGTTTTTTTGAGGGGGAGAGGGGGGAAGTTGTGGTGTATCAAACAGAAAAATTAACTTTGGTGCAACAGTAGCATATGACACATGTTCTTAAGGTAGTTTTAATGCTGAATCAAATGACATCAAAACCAAGTCGATACGGCCTCCGTGGAACGATACGTACCCCCATGAGATTTTGTTAAAATGTGCTATTAACTTACAGAATAAAGAATCAAAAGAGTCTACAGAAATATTTTGCATGGAAGGGTGTGTTTTTTGAAGATAGGGGAAGTGTGTGGTTATATTTGAAAAAAATGGAAAAGGATGGTAACCCTCAAGAAACTTGGTAAAAGTGTTTAATTTATTACGAGAATAACGAATTTACGGAGTTTACAAAAATATCATGGAGGAAAAGGTGTTTTTGTGGGCTGGGGTAAAGGGCTGTATTTGTTTTTGGAAACAATTTTAGTTTTTGGAAAAAGTTTTATAAATTCCTTCACCCATAGAAAACATCCTTCTACCATATAGATATTTGTATAGACTCTTTTGATTCTTCGTTCTGGTAGTACACACCACATTTTTATAAAGTTTCATGAGGGTACCATTTTTGTCACAGGTTTCATGGTAATATAATCAGAACATCACACCAGCCCTCACTCCAACCCTCAAAAAAACACCCTTTAACCACTGATATTTTTATAGACTCTTTTTTTTATTTCTTTTCGTGACAGATGAACCCTTGATGCCAAGTTCCATCGACGGACAGTTATTTTCAACTGGTTTCCGGTAATATTTTACTTTTATACTGAAAATATAGTCATCTATACATAAAAATGACAATAACTTTTTTACGGAGGCCGTATCGACTTGGTTTTGGTGTCATTTGATTCAGCATTTAAAACTACTTCAAGAACATGTGTCATATGCTAATGTTGCACCAAAGTTAATTTTTCTGTTTGATACACCACAACTTCCCCCCCTCTCTCCCTCAAAAAAACACCCTTCCATACGAAATATTTTTATAGTTTCTTTTGATTTTTCATTCTCATAGTACATGAAACGTTTGCACCAAGTTTCATGATGGTACTAATTTTTTTTTTATTCGAAAGACTTTTCGTACTATTTTACCTGTACTATATGTAGAATATCATAGCACAGCAAAACAAGAGTACACTCGGGCGTATGCTTACTTTATTTTATGTTATTTTATTTCATTAAATTGAAAATTTTTGGTTTAGAAAAAGTTATAACTAAATCCTAAATATAATTTAAAAATAAAGAAGTTTTAGGTGAGCTCTACTCCATAATTATAATTTAAAAGTCCTATCATTATTGTCCTCTTTAATTTGCTATCTAGGGGTCCTCTGTCATCAATATGTCGATCGATGGATTCCATCATTTTGGTTTTTTTCATTGTTGAATTTGTGGAAGTTGTACAAATGCAACGAAACAAAAGTTTGGAATTCCGAATTAGAGAGTTCCTGAGAGTTCTTCCTGCTCTAATTTGAATTCTGTCAATAAATCTTACTTGTTATTTGAAAAATGACATCTTTTAAGATTCGTCGAAAAATTCATTTTGCATTCTGCCTAACCTTGCGAAGAGATATTTGTTTCTAATGGAATAAATACTATGTAGATTGTGGAGGCTCCAAATATAATAATCCTCCTTAAATTTTAGCTTTTATATTTATATTTAAGGGTGGCGAATCGAAATTTTCTTTTTTTCATATAAAATGTATGGAAAAAACATGTAGACCAGGAAAAATAGCACAAATTGTATGGGGAACCTTGAACAAATTAATTCATGAAATATTAAAATTGGAATCGACGCAGAATTGCAACCTCTATAAAATATCAAAAGTCCCCCAAAATCCCCGCATTGGCTTTTTGTGTAGATGCATTTGAAGAGCTGCAGATGGGGAGAACTTTGGAGGTCTATCAAACTAAAATATTTGTTTTGGTACAACCTAACTATACGATACATGCTTTAGGGGTAGTTTTTAACGCTGAATCTAATGAAACCAAATTCAAAATGATACAACCACCCAAACAAAAGTAAGAGTCCTTTTTATGTAATGATGACTTTTTTTCAGGTACAACAGGTGAAATATTACCGAAAACCCTTTGAAAATAAAGGTATGTTAATGAAACTTGGAGTGAATGTTCCATTTGTCATACGAACTAAGAATCAAGACAGTCCCCAAAAATATCCATTGTGAAAGGGTGTTTTTTTTAAGGGGGATGGGCAAGTGTAGAATGTTTACCATAACACCCACGAAAAAACTCTTACACTCATGAAACTCGCCAAAAATATTAAATTTATCATGGCAACCAAGAATCAATATAGTCCACATAAATATATTTTTTCTGGGGTTTTTTTTTTATTAAAGAGAGGGAAAATCTGGGAAGAAGTTGAAAGATTTGAGCCAACATTCCGATTTGGTGTAATTGAGGTATACACAAAGTATGGTATATGATTTAAGGGTATTTTTTAACGCTGAATCTAATAAAAGCAAAACCAAAATGATAAAAGCACCCTGAACAAAGTTATGGTCCTTTTCAAGCAAAAATCAATTTTTGAAATCGTTTTTTCCGTAGAACAGGTCAAAATGTAACCGCCACAAAAACACTGTTAGACAAAAGATATTTGTATGGACTATTTAGATTCTTGGTTGCCATGACAAATTCAATATTTTTGGCGAGTTTCATGAGTGTAAGAGCTTTTTCGTGGGTGTTATGGTAAACATTCTACACTTGCCCATCCCCCTTAAAAAAAAAAACACCCTTTCACAATATTTATTTTTGAGGACTGTCTTGATTCTATGTTTGTATGATAAATGGAACATGCACTCCAAATTTCATTAACATACCTTTATTTTCAAAGGGTTTTCGATAATATTTTACCTGTTGTACCTGAAAAAAAGTCATCATTACATAAAAAGGACTCTTACTTTTGTTTGGGTGGTTGTATCATTTTGAATTTGGTTTCATTAGATTCTGCGTTAAAAACTACCCTTAAAGTATGTATCGTATGGTTAGGTTGTACCAAAACAAATATTTTAGTTAGATAGACCTCCAAGTTCTCCCCATCTGCAGCTCTTCAAATGCATCTACACAAAAAGCCAATGCGGGGATTTTGGGGCATTTTGGATATGTTATAGATGTTGCAATTCTGCGTCGATTTCAATTTTAATATTTTATGAATTAATTTTTTCAACCTCGGAACCCATTTTTCCTGGCCTAATGCTGTTGCGTTCTCAAAGGGAATTGGAGAGAATTAAAAATGAGGGGAAAGCAATTTTTTACAAAAATCATCACTAGAAGAACATTCAATGCAAATACCCACTACATTTTGCCTGGCTGTTTTGAATTTTTTTTTAATTATAAATAATACCCCTTTTGAAACTTGTTGAACTTCAATACCGACAACTTCCTTTAAAAAGTCTGTGTTTTATTACCAAAGGGGTAAATAAATTCAAATAGTTGGATTCATTAATGAGATACATGTCTGCAATGATTGATTGATACATATTTTTTTTAAACTAAGATAGTGAACAACAGAAACAAAATTGATGAACATTTTTTATTAAGGCGTCCGTATACAACTGACCAGTTACTAGTTGTATGCATGCACTACATATGCACCGCTTTTTACTTCGATTTTTCTATTTAAATAATATACAAAATCGGACCTGTTTCAAAGATTTTGAATGATTTACCAATGTATGTATATTTTTCAAAAAATTAAATAAATTTTTCATAGACATGCTGCCCAGATAATGTTCCAGAACCAATCATTTCTCCTAATTGGTCTCTTTTGCCAAAGCCTAGCATGCTGTGTGGTACGATTCATGAAAATCGTCTCTATGGCGGTTATTCTACAGATATCGATTCTTATAGTTGGATGGCATTGTTGGAATATGCCAAAGGTAAGAAAATTTTTTTTTAATTTTGTGCAACTGTAATCCATTTTTTTAAAACAAAAATCGACTTCTGTCTTCATTTCAAATTAAATTTTGTTCTTACCTTTAATCATTTATTTCAAGGTAAAAACGAAACAGGGTTTCACTGCGGCGGTACTTTAATAAGTGACCGTTATGTTCTCACTGCAGCCCATTGTGTCACAGGTTTGCCTAAAACTTGGTCAATCAAAAGTGTTCGCCTAGGAGAATGGGATGTCGCCACCGCCAAGGACTGTTCAAAATTCAATGACCTAGAAGATTGCGCAAATCCACATATAAATTTTTCCATTGACGAAGTTATTCCTCATAAGGGCTATTTGCCAACATCGAAAAACCAACTCCATGATATCGCTCTTATTCGGTTGTCAACAAAAGTTAACTTTACTGATTTCATTGAACCAATCTGCTTACCACATAGCACAAATAATTTACATGCTTTCGATCAACAAGGCTTAGACTTGGTTGGTTGGGGAGCATCATTTGAAGGCTTGTTTAAAAATGTCAAAGAGAAAACAACTACTCATGTGATACCATTGAATAAGTGTCGCGTTAAATACGCAGAAAATAATATTACCCTAGAACAATCGCAGTTCTGTATTGAAGGTCGATTGCAAAACGATACGTGTCGGATTGACTCCGGAGGAGCAGTTATAAGCTTTGATACATCCAATCAAGGACTTGGAAGTTACTATATAGCTGGAATTCAGTCATTTGGGCCATCTCCATGTTGGGTCGAAGGACTGCCTGGAGTTTATACAAGAGTTGGAGAATATTTGCACTGGATCTTAGGGAATATTCATGTTTAATTGCTTATATATACTTCCATTATTATATATATGGACATGCTGTGTAATTGGAAAAAAGTAAATAAAAATATTTCTTTAAATAATATGGTGTTCCTGTCATAAATAGAAAAGTGTGCAATATTTTGCTTCAACGTGTTCTCACAAAGCCTTGTTTCACTATAGACTTATTGTAATTTTGAGTTAAGAATATTATTAAAAAATAAAAATGTATTTCGTCTATAACTAAAAAAATCGTTTTATTGTTCTAATAACATTGATTTACAATTTAAAAAAAATTACTTTTCAACTCAAAGACACTATGCATTGAGATTCTACTTAAATGAGCAGAAATATGTTTGCGCGCTCACTAACCGATTTGCTAAACTGTTAGCCGAACACAAGTCAGTGGTGTGTCGTGTTTTAGTCGTTAAAACAAAATTAAAAATTTTCCGCTTCTCCTCGACGTTTTTTCAAAGGACTATCACCAGTATAGCACCTATCTAACATCTCCAACAAAGTAGATTGTTTAAGTTTTACCTTCTTTTCGCTGGATTTTGGTAGCAAGGTTTTAGGAGAGGAGGCTTCCTTGGTCTTGTTGGTTATGGTATCTTCTTCTGAATTTGTATCATTCGCTACAAGTTCTGCTTCTAGTTTCTCTGCAACGGCCGCGAGCATATCATCCTCACTTTGTTCTTCGAAGAGATCTGGAGACAAAACTAAAGGTGTGCTACTACTACTACTAGCGGTATCTTTATCTTTTCCACGATTACAGGGTTTTGTGTTGGAATCTGGTTCACTTTGTTCTTTCGTTGGAGTTTTGGTGACTAAACGTTGTTTTCTGCTACTGCTCGACCCATGACTGCTAGAATATCGATCAGTATGACAGGTGCATATGAAATCATACAGAGCATTCGCGGCTAGTTTTTGCTCTCTGAACATCTTCAAATATCGCCATAGCTCTTTGACTGTGACATTATTCTCGATGAAAAAAGTATGAATTTGGTGTACTGAGTCTCGCAGCTTCTCATCTCCAAATGTGAAGTAAACCAATGGCCTTTTGGCCACGGTGCAGGCCATCAACTGCAACAGAGCCTTGAGAGTTGCCTCTCCTCCAAACGCACCACAACCCCAGTTCCCAGATGCTACTCCGGGCGCAATTGTATCAAGGGGATGAAAGAAGCCTACATAAGCTTTATTAAGTTCCCTCAACATAAGATCCTCCCGGTATTGATTGGATGGCTTGGCAAAAGGCAGGGCATCGATTGCAACTATGTGGACACTCTTCCTCCGACTGCTATCCAGTGGAGTGTCGTCTTCAAAGTCTCCGTCCCAAACAAACGAGTTGGAGTAACCCTTGTACTTGCTGTACCTTTCACATCCTACCATTATCAAAGCCTCTGTTGGTCGCAGACACTCTGTGAAAAGTTTACTTATAAGCAGTTCCGGACAGATGCTGAATCGGATCTCTTCTTGAACACAACCATGGCCAAGAACTCCACCACCTAGAAATTTATTTGCAAAGTCAACTTGCAATAGACCACGTCCCTGGTCTTCGATAGTTCCACACGAGGTGATGTGCAGTGGGGTGACTGCTAATGGGGCTTCAATGTGAGACCAATTAGGCAGATCTGCGGTTGGTATGCTGCGTCTTATGAATGAGACCACTCCTGTTGGTGTCCGATTGCAAACTCTCTTGAAATAGTGACAGATGCATTTGATTTTCTCGATGACTGATTGTCCTCCCGATTGGAAAAGTCTGTTAAAATTTATGTCTGGAAAGGTGCTATACTCAGACTTGCGTTTGGTTGTATTCCTCCTGGGGAAAGTACACAGAAATGCGTTTGCCAGCAAACAGGCTACTTGGAGCTGGGTCAGCGATATCGACTTATTTTGTCCCTGCTTCAGCAAAGGTATCCCACAAGGGACAATAGAAGGCAGTCGTAGAGCAAGACGAATTATTTTTGGGAGTAGATGATCAAAGAACCCTTTCGATTCAGACTCGTCGAGCTCTTCTTCAAACAGTTGGTGCAGTGAATGGAAATTCCACAGTTCGCTGTATTTTGAGTTGTATGATAGTATAGCATTCTCAAGTTCTTTGCTAGTTTTGATTGGACGAAGCAAAGCCTGCTCAACCATTTTCCAGCGGCGTTCGATTGTTACATTGCCCTCATCTCCAACAATTGGATATTGACTTTTGGTAGAACATGGCAATCGCACGTGATTTGCATCCCATTTGTCTTGTCCTTTGAGGGGGCGTGGAGCTTCAGTGGCGTCGCAACGAATTGGGAAGTGATAAAGAACCGCATTATGGTCGGAAGGACGAACTGGTGGAACATGCTCTAATTCGAATTCGTTGAGATAGCGATGAATTTCATCCATGGAACAGCCACGCCACGATACATTGTCATCGATGGAGTCCATTTGTCTTTATTTGCAAGTTTACCAATGATATAAAAGAATAATTAATTTACAATTTAAATTTTAATGCTAGCTTTGTGTTTTTGGGAAAATTTTAAGAACGTCAAGAACGTCAATCAGTCAGCTGTTATTTTTCTACGAACTGTCAACTAAATTTTCTTACTTTTCAGTATACAGAAACGATGGAGGAGATCAGAGACAGTCAAGAATCAACACATAGGCTCACTTTGATTTTTTTGTTATGAAAGAAACATAAATACATTGCACCACCCTAAAGCCATACGTGCGAGTACTTGCAAGCTAGTAATAGGTGTGTTACTTTTGCAAGTCCAGGCGATAACAACGTGCTAGCGTTTATACATCTGTTAACTGTAATGGATTTAAAACGATCTAAACGTTTGATATCTCTAAGCAGATTGCACATCAGCTCCATGATTGGTGTTATAACCGGACACTGCCTCATAGGCAAGCACGCAACGCGTCTTGGCGTATACGCTAACGATTTTTGCAGAAGCTGTATGGATGAGGAAGAGATAGAATCGATCCCTCACCTTCTATGCACGTGCCCTGCTCTATCTCATAGACGAAGACTTCACCTTGGTGAGTTCTACTTCAATGATCCTAGTGATCTGATAAACTTAGACATTGGCAGTCTATTACGCTTCATAAGAAGCTCCAAATGGTTCACCGAGTAAGGAAAAGGGATTCCTAGATTCATGTGGTATCACAATGGACCAACTCATGGTCTAAGTGTGTCAGTCTCCACGACTGGCAGCCACTTCAACCTAACCTAACCTAACATCTGTTAACTAGTAATTCTTATTAACAAATGCGTAATAGTCTGTGACGTGTGTTAACGTACGGATAACTTTAACTAGCCAGATTCCACGTATAATGAACGGATAACTTCTTAACATATACACGCACGCGTATGATAGCACCGTTTACTACTACCAGTATACACTTCGTAAGGCAGTGCATGCATGTGACACATGTATTAGAAAATCACCATAATTTGATGAAGTGGTGAATTTGGTGAAGAGATAAATACTGGAAAGATATCATATCTTTTTTAATAAGAAAAGTTATCAAGCGGACAAGTTGTCTATCCGTGTGCCAGTTAACACGTGTGTTAGGGAGCGGATACCAGTTTTTTATTAATACTGCTGTGAGAATTCTCTGCGCTTAAAGTGCCTGAACACCATCTCACAAAATATTTAAACGTGTAAGAATAAAGTGGGAAGAAGAATGTCCAAAAATTAATGGGCGGAAAACCCAGAGTCAAACACTATCAGCATAAATATATAAATACAAAGAAAAAACAACTCTAAATTAAACCTTTCTGTCAGACCTTCTCGATTCATCCTTCGATTGTGACTAACTTTCGGTAAACATTTCATTTACCATATATACTTACTACGTTTTCATTAGAGTCGAAATGAGGTAGTTTCGCAAATCACAGAAAAAGTGTTTTCATTTGTAATTTGGTAATTTCGTTTGACAACTCATTTCATTTTTGAATTTCAGCTAGCTGGTAATTGCTTTTTGTTGTTGTTTTTGGCTGGTCTCCTTCCATTGTGATTTAACATTTTCATATATGTAAAACCTTTTCAGAGCTCTTCAAACTGTGGCCGAATGGGTGTGCTCATTAGGTTTTGACTTAATTTCCGACCTTATTTCCAGCCAATTTGGTTGAAATTATCTCATTTCGAAATGTGAATTTGTTTGGGAAATGAGATGATTTCGTATCAAATTTAGAAATTTTCAACGAAATTACCTTATTTTTTCTAATGAAAACGTAGTATTAGCCTTCGTTAAGTTTTAACAAAAATGTTTCAAATTATCTCAAACAATCATTTGCAGAGCTGCCGCATTTTGATACAATATTAATATTCGCGTCGAAAAATGACAATAATTTGACAATCGAATTGACGTTTTCAAAAACGGCCAAAAATACCTATCCTTTCCTTAGGTGTAGAAATTCCATCCAACTTCTCTTCGGCAGTGTCGTCGTTCCTGGTTTCTCTCCAACCTTCTTCGTTGGATTCGTACTCTAATAATATGGAAAACGAAAGTTCCTAAAAGCCGAGCTCGAAACAAAAAAAAAACGGTGAGCAGCTCTGAAGAAGTTCTCGAGAGTAAAACACGAAAGTGGACACAAACACAGTCATGAAATAAGCTTACCAGAGGGGAAGACTGATATCCGAGAGTCGCTCTCGAGAGTTTTCTATAGTGAAAGTATTCCCTCAATGGAAACGCACATTTAAAAATTTATCATATACCCTTTGTATGAAATTTTTTGGTATTTCTCAATAGCTTTTATACACAAATGTAGTTTATTATTTTAACTTGAATAAGATATCTTAAGCACATTTGCTGATACGAAATTTAGATATTTAAGTAGAACATAAAGGGCTTATGTGACAGTTTATGCAGAGGAAAAAGTAGAACATAAGCTTTTAAGTAGAACATAAATGCTTAAGAACCGTATCAGCAAACTGCAAATGCTTCTTAATCCTGTAGATCCGAGCATTTGAAGCAAAGTTAGAAATTTTTGAAGCTAATTAATTCGACGTAATTTAAAGATTTAATTCATTTTGTAAATTAAATTCAACTTGAAGTTTGATAATTTAGATAAGTGCTCCTGCCGCCTCTTTCGTTACATGTAGCTATAAAAATCACTAACAAATTTGTAGAGGAGGGTTAGAGGTGGGGCAATAACTTTTAAAATCATTATATTTCAAATTGTTAAATTTATCATTCACAGCATTTTGAAAAGTGAAAATCAAATCAATTTGGGATTCAATCTGCTCCCTAGTATGAAATAAATTGACTTTTCTCATTAAATGTTATAGGTACAGAAATGTAGCCGGACATCTAACTTTTAATTAAAGACCTAAAACCGAAGCCTTCCACTCAGTCGATTTTAGGGCAATTTGCGATAGCGGAATTGAACCTGGTCAGCCAGCCGGCAACTCACAACAACTCATTGCTGCAACGTTGCGCTACCAAGAAAAAAATTTAAGAACGTATATAATAATAAATTTTATTTTTAGTATATTTTATTAAATTCATATTTTATGCTTCGTTCGTTCTTGCCTTGCCCAGGGGGGGGCAATTGCACCCATTGCCCTCCCCCTGTATCCACGCCTGGTGCGATACCTCACTTTTTCTTTTTGATTTAGCTTTGTGGTAACACCAAACAAAAATTCAATATTTTCTACCCCTATTACTTCTTTATTTCGGTCTATATTTGTATATATATTTTTCCTAACTCGTATAACGTATAACTCGTATTGTGGAAGGCAACGCTAACTAATATTTGATTTTTCCTCAAATATATGCCTACAAACGAATTTTCAATGCTGATGGTGTTTGTTTCGTGTCCGAAAAACTCTATTTTTGTTATTCCCTTTGTAATTTTTTTTTTTAATTTTCTAACGGGTCTTTCGAAAAAATTCGAAAAGACAAAATTCGATCAAAAATTCTTGATGAACTTGAAATTTCAATCAAAAAGGAAAATAATAATATAATAAAGTCCTTTATTTCATTTTCTGGATGTGACCCACACTAGTTACTTCTAATTGGTGCCCCGGAAGCTAACGGCCCAATGTTATTTTTCTTATTCAACACTTTTTGGTAAAGTTTTTGTATTTTTTCAATGGTACAATTTCAATGGTTTGAAATGGTTCACGAATGGTACAATTTCAATGGTACAACACAGACATCTCTCTACCAAAATGGATTCCGATTCTAAGGAGCTCAAAACGTAAAGATTTGTTAAAATTTTCATTTTGACAAATCGGAAATATTACAATAACTTCCAATGGGAAGTTAAAAAACTATAACTTTTTATGTTTCAGTTTTGTGATTTCATTAATCTATATTTAATTTCCCACTTGTATTCTTAATTCATTTTTTTCATTTTCTTCGTTAATGCGTCTAATCATAGCTAAACAAAACACAATACAAAAATAATCAAAACAAAAAATAATAAACAAAACAAAAAACCCCCAATAAATATCCCAACGAATCTACCTGAAAACTAACCTTACACGCCACATCGCATTTTATGCCATTAATATATGTATTACTAGAAAAAAATATTTACTGGCAAGCAGCAATCGAACCTTCACACCAACGTACCCAATGAAGTGTGACACTATTGTTTTTGCCAAGGATATTCAGCTTGTTCACACACTCCCAAACTACTTTCGAGCTGAAGGCGTGGCGTAAGAGCTCAGTGCTTTGAGTGCGGCTTGACTGTCTGACGCAATGTCGATGTTTTGGCTTTGGTAGTTTCTATCGAGATTACGATCTGCGCATATCGCTGTGGCGTTACCATACGCCTGAAAGATGCTAGTAAATTGTCCCATTGGTGTGGAAAAATTAGTTCCAGGCCCAACGATTCCAGACCCAGCCCCTTCAGTTTTTCTCGATCCATATCAGTGGACCACTAGATCAGATGGCATTTTGTTTGAGAATGTAGATTACTGTTTCGCCTACCCGCTCCTTTTTGCTACTTAACTCTGTTTAAAAGTTTTTTTCGAAGTTGTATTTTTTAATCATAGCACGAAAAACCGTAAAAATTCGTATTGATTGTCGGTTAAAAAAGTAAGTATTCGCCACCGCACACAAATCTAAGTTGATAATGTAAATATAGCGTATGTTGTCAAAATTGAAAGTTTCGGTAATTTAAAATGGCAATTCGAGAGCCCTTTAAATAAAGGACAACAAGAAACATTGACATTTAGCAAGTAAACGGACATCTCAATCCGCCATTTTCACCAATCATGATAGTAGAGCTGAACAAAAACTCGACGCTACTGCTAGTACCATTAATTTATGAGCACTGTGAGTATTTGCTACATGACCAATTTACCGTTATATGAAGATCCATCTCTCTTTATATCACAATACCTATCACTTTTTCATAAAAAAAAAACTCGTTATTACTACAACAGTTATTTTGCTGTTTGTTCTTTTGTGTAATCGGTGACAGTTGTTTCGTGAGAAACTAACATATACCTATATCATGAAATTCGTTACTTTTATTGTAAAAATAGCTTGTAATAGCTAAGAGCTTAAAAACAAAAAAGCCGGTTGACTTCAGCTCATAAGTGTGAGGCACTTAAGACCTTAAAATATTTATCTGATTTTAAACCTACCTTCAGCAATCTTTGAAAAGGGGATACCTCTTTCACCTCTTGGGAATACCTCTTTAAAAAAACGCATATCACAGTCTAACCCTTGCGGTATTGAGAAAAAAAAACTTCTTTCACAAATAACCGCAATTGAGAGGCGATAATAGGCGATTTTCTTTTTTAACTCCGACCATAAGTACGAAGCTGTAAAAAAAATCTGGGTTTCTTTTTTTAGTGGAGCTCGAGCTCCACTTCATGGTCTGTCCAGACCTAAAAATGAAAAATGACTAACGATGAAGCTTGCGTAGGGAGCTAATGAAGCTCGGACTGGCCCTGAAACTTGGTAAACATTTCACGTTACTCCAAACAAGCATAATAAATGGCAGGTATGGGCAATGAATTTCGTGCGAAAAAAATGTAGACTTCTCCAAATAATCTGCTACAAAAATCAATTTCGCTCATCCAACAGTTTACCGGAGAATAAAAAGAAGAACTTCATTGGTTCATTCGGATTGTAATTTTTGTATAGTACTTTTCGTTACGCTCGGAATTAATTTCAAATTCAAACCACAATACTATACCTAAAGAAATCAATTTATTTTCTTCTAAAATATTCGTTTTTGTGATACTAAAATGCAAACAAACTTATGGTTCAATATTATCTTGAATCCAATCAACATAATCACTGACTCTTGTATAAACACCTGGCCAACCTTGCAATCCACATGGAGTAGGTCCAAAGGACACTACTCCAGCAATGAAATAATAAACTCTCATTTTGTTTGATGAATCCAATCCAATAAGTGGTCCACCGGAATCACCACGGCATGAATCGATACCCTGTTGGCCACCAGCACACATTTGGGTGGTTTGCAATTCAACACTTCGTTGGCTATAAACCCGTTGGCAATCGCTCAAAGGCACAACTGGGACTTCAGCTTTTAGTTTAACATTACTTGATGTTCCTTGTTCCGTCTTACCCCAACCGGAAACATCCATAACATTTCCATCGAAAGTAGAACGCTTAAGGAGATCTTTAAGTGGCAAACAAATTGGACGAATGAAGTCGGTATATGGTACGCTACGTGATAACCTTATCAAGGCAATATCGTAGGGTTGACTTTTCGATGAAGATATATATTTTTCATGAGGAATTACTTTCTCGATCGTAACATCAATATGAGGATCAGCACAGTCCTCAATGCCACGAACATCTTTTTCACAATCACGGTCTGTTGAGGTATCCCATTCACCCAGACGAATTTGAAATGGCGTCCATGTTTCCGGTATGGCACTTATACAATGAGCGGCTGTCAAAATGTAACGGTCATTGATCAAACTACCACCACAGTGATGTCCGTTTCCATTTTCACCTTTAAATATTTTACAAAAAATCAATATTAAATCGAAGTATGTAAGTAGGTTGATTAAAAAAAACCCTACCTTTTTTATACTCTATCAATGCCATCCATGGGTATTCATCGATTTTCGTTACGTTACCACCGTAGATTCGATTTGAAATAACATTACCACATGTACCAGGCTCGGGAAGGTTCGCTCGAATTCTCGGTTCAGTAGTTTCTGGCGCTGGCATTTGAGCGCCAATTTGTCGTTCTGGACAACAAATCTAAACAAAAATGCCATTAAATTCAAATAATTATTATTTCTATTACTTTAAGGGATTTTGCAAATCAACGCAAAACATTTGGAACGACAAAGGTATGTTGTACATACTTCGCTTGTCAAAATTAATTAACATGGCACAGGCAACCACACTGACGTTTCGTCGTGTCATTCCAAATATTTAGTGTTGTTAGGGGAGTCTTTATTTAGTTCTTACCAAAACTTTTCCATTGTTTGAACCGCATTGACTTCGTTGAAGGAAAGTTCTATCAGCTTGTAATAGGGGCTTCTTTTTCAGAATGTTGTACAGTACTGTGCATTGTTCCAAGTGTATGCACAAAGCACGCTCTGAGTTTGGCGTTATGCATCGTCCATAGTTAACTATGTTTTCTACAGGTAGATCAGGTGGATAAAAAAATTCTGTTGTTTTTTTTTGTCATAAATTTGATGAGGCAATGAAAAATACAAAGCAAAAATATTAATTAATTATAATTAAAGATTCACACAATAAAACACATATACAACATTCTACGTTCCATCTCTCCTTTGAGTTAATAACAAAAGTTATCTTGCATTACGCTGCATTTAAACCCTCGGTTTTATTTTCCTAGCACGTTGTTCGTTGTTGCCCGCACATGGAACAACGAAGGTGTAAATGATAACATCAAACACGAACAACGAAGAAATTCAGCCGTTTTGAATTTTCCATTAATTTTGCTCGCTGTTTGTTGTATGTAGAACATCGTTCACCGAATGAAGGACGAAGATCTAAATGCAGCCTTAGTTAATATATTAGGTACCAATCCTTATCCAATACTCTAAACCAAGTTTGAATTCCTTAAATCAATATTAACAGGTAAAATCGGAAATAGATACTCATTTTCTTAAACTCAAATTTTTGTTTTGAAAATATCAAATCAAATGTATCAAAGTTCTTATTTGAGACGTGGAACTTGCCCTATAGTCCAGTCAATTTGAAAAAAAAATCTCTAATGGAAAAGTACCCTTTTGAGCGCAAATAGACTGGATTTTTCGAATTAGATAGTTTAAGACGAAGGCTAACGATTTCTCGAAGATGAATGGAGGTATTTGAAATATTCAAAAATAATTTTGAAGTAAAATGTTCATACTTCAGAATGACCATAAACATTTTTTCGAAAACAATTACCCTCGTGAAAATGTATAACCCCAATTGTCATAAAAAATGCATTACTTTGTTAATCTTTGGGTTCGAATATCTCAAAAACATGACGTGCTAGAGCAATTCCAAGGCCAGATTGAAGCTCAACGCATCATAGGCCATCAGAAAAGTATATCTTGGTTCATGTAACAGACAAAAATTCAAATTTTGCCACACAAAGTAATTTCTTAGTGCTTTTGAGTGGATTTTCGAAAACGCCAACATTTTTCCACAACAAATGTTAATTTATTTAAAAATAAACAACAAGAAAATTTGTCTACGTTAAATTCTATATTATTAAATAAAAAAAGTCTCATTTAAACTAGACCATTAATTGGATTACTTTAATTTTATTATGAAACTCATGACTTTTCCAAAAACGATATGAAATATTGCATTAGGAAAATTTTCAATATATATAATGGTGGCAGTGGAGTCATGGCCTCCAAATAGAAGGAAATAAAAGAAATATTCATAATTTTTTTAAAAGAAATTTTCGAAGAAAAACAATGTTTGCATTGTTTGCAACAAAAAAATGCACGGCGTGAACAATGAATCTTGTGGTTTAGATTTCTGTAATGCCAAACCAAATTCACCTCAAATCACAAATGCTGCCAAATTAAAGTTCTCCCAATAGTTGTACACCACTATTTATAAACACAAATCAAACATGATCTATCTTTAGTAAGTGATAGTTTAATGTGAAAACTTATCAATGAAACAAATTCGAGTAAATTGGTGGTAATAAACTAATTCAATGAAGTATATGGATAAAACAGCATTTAAGTTAAAAATATCTTTGTTTTACATATTTTTCAAAAACTAGAGATATGAAAATCTAGTGCTAGAAACCGAGCCAGCTGGAAGAAGCTTGTTGGTTGAGACCCTGGTCCCCCCCAGACTGTAGCACCATCTTAAGTAAGCAAGTAAGTAATCTCGATTGCAAAAATCTCTTATACAAATAAAAATCTCGAGTCATTACAAAAATGGTCATTTTGAAGACTTAAATCTCGGGTGTGATTTTTAATACCAAAAACAGTACTATGCCATTTGGGAGTTTAGCATACAGTATTCTGGCCCTTAGGGATTCTTTCATTCGGGGTTTTGTCCATTTTAAAATTTTTTCCATTGGGATTTTGGTATCTGGGATTTTTGGAATTTTCGGGATTTTGGCATCCAGAATTTCTTAGCCAACCCATATAAATCACAATTCCTGCAGTCAAATCAGAAATATGTATAAGTGATTATGTAATCTGAAATTGGAATTATATCTTCTAAGCTCATGGAATGTATAGAGATTCGCAGAGGCGGCGGAAGGCGTGTGCCATGTGTGCCCCGCATAGCCTTGAAAGGACTTCACGCTTCGAAGCTAATTATTTTAACATGAAGAGCAACTATTTATTACAATTAAAATTAAAATTTTAGTTTTAATCTAATCCATTTTTTTGAGTAACGTTGCTACTTTTAACCCTAACCGGGAGTGATTTGTGTAATATTTTTTTTTAACTGCCATTCCTTTCCTCACAAAGTCTCAGTTCAAAAAGGCATTCGGAAATGCCTTCACGAACACCTAGTTCAAAGTGCTTGATAAAACATTGTGAAACTAGTTCCTAAAGGTTTTATAATTCTTAAGTTACAAAAATTTGTTTGCTTTTTACTTGCGATTATAGGTACTATAAGGCAAGTTTTGGATTCGTGCAAAAAAAAATTTTGAGATAACAATCAAACATGATATTACGATGATAGAGAACACCAAAAAAGTGGGTGGCACAATTCTGTCTGTCTGTCTGTCTGTTCGTCTACAGCCTAAACGGCTCGATCGATTTTCTTCAAACTTGGTACATAGTGGTTTTTGGTGATTCTGCCGACACGTTTTTTTCATTTTTTTTTTTTAGAACCGAAAATAACGGTACAACGCTTTCTTTGGGTGGAAAACTATTTTTCAAAAATGGTTATTAATGGTACCTCCCAAGGAACCATTTTTTTAATTTTTGATTTTCTTCGAAGTGGTATTACCGATTTTAATTATTTTTTTTATACAAAAGCTTCCAAAAAATGTTAATAGTTTTGTGTACCAACATTTTTGAAAAAATATTTTTTGGATTTTTAAAAAATATTTCAACATTTTTTTTTGAAAATCAAATATTTCGAAAACGGCATCATAGATTTTTTTGAAACTCGATATTTAAGATTTTTTTAGTACTCTCTAAAATATTTTTAGAAAAAATTTTACATTTATGAAAAAATAACGGAACCTTCCATACAAAAGTGAAAAAACCGCAAAGGAAAATATTTTTTTGCTTGAAAACGACTCCTACGATTTTGATTAAACTTTTTTCATAGACTAAAATTAGTACGATCTACCATCAAAAATTATAAAATTTTACACATAGCAACTATTAGTAGTACCTGTCATAGAACGTATTTTATTATTTTGAGTTTTCTCGTTATCATCTTAACGGATTTAAATTAATTTTTATATAAAAATTTTAGATAAGATTAAATAATATTGCATATCAAAATTTTCAAAAAAAAAAAGTTTTTGGATTTTTAAAAAAAGTTTCAAACTTTTTTTTTGAAAATTCGATATCTCAAAAACGGGTTGACAATTTTTTTTCAAATTTTTTTTTTATATACACATAAATATATACTTCAGATTTGCATACCAAAATTTGTTCTTAAAAATGTTTTAAGAATTTTATATATAAAAAATTAATTTAAAAAAAAAACCGCTCCAACGATTTTAAAATTTTTTTCCCATACATTCATATTCAATCAAGAATGAAGATGACATTCTCTTTTTCCGCATCAAACTGTCAAAAGAGTTGTTTTATCCAATTTAAAAGTCGTATTTCATGCTTCTCTACATTTTTCTCTCATAATTTCCATGTTTTTATATAAAATTTTCTTAAGCCCACAGTGTCTTGAACATAAGAGCAAGTACGTGCGACCCAGTCGTGCATTTTATTTACTTTTCTTCTTGCAATAATTGATCTCGCACACGCCTCATTTTGGTCTAGCGCCGCCTCTGGAGATTCGAAATCTTTTTGTTAAAATACTCTCTTAAATATCATCATTTCATTTAAAATTTGCATTTGTGCATCCATTCACAATATTTCATCAAGAGTTGATGGTGGAAAATGGAAATAATCTTATGGTTCAAACAAATTTCTTCGATCAGTTTCAAAATGCATAAGGTTTTCTCCAGTTTTTTCAGTCCGGTAGGTGGTTTAGTTAGTCATGGTTTGATTAATTTTATATCAAAAAATTTGTAAGTTGGAAGAAGGAAGCTGGGGCATTCACACTGAGACAGTCGTATGAACAGACACAAGGTTCGTAGAGATTTTCAACGAACTTCAGTACTTACAAGGTCCCTTCACTATAGAACCTGTCAGTTTTCCAAAGAAAATCGCTACGATTCTTGCGACAGTCCTTACGACCGTCTCAACGGGGTGAATGACCACTTTAAATAATTTAATTAATTAAAATCTAATCTTATCTAAAATTCAATTAGGTAATACATAATATTATGTACCTAGTAATGTGATTAATATGTATTTACAGAAATAAAAAAAAAATCGAAAGAACGCAAAGTATAAACAAAAATAACTTTAAAATGAAAACATTACAATTTCAGCTGTATTCGTCATTTGAACTCATTCCAAAAGAAGCTACTTTCTCACACTTGAGCTTCAAATTTATGAACGACTTTATGACGTCAGAAAGACAATCAAAATTACATTTTTATATTAAATTGAATTACTTATGTTCTCTAATCTTGATTTAGAATATTCCTTGAATAAGATCATGAAATATCCCCCCTCGATCCCGTAATAATGGAAAAATTATGCATTTTAAACTGTTTTTTTTTTTTTTTCCAAAAATGGAGCAACTCACATTTAAACACATAGGTATTTGTTAACCCACCAGAATTTATTAAAAATCCAAGGCAGGTACCTATTTATTTTGATTGTATTTTTTTTATGTAAAAATCTAAAAGTTTACAAGCTTTCTCTCGAGAACAAAACAAAAATTTAAACAACAAATTGTAATAATATTTATATAATTAGAATAGCTATAGTTTCGTTGGAAAAACATTGCGAAATGATCAAGTTGTGACAATCTTGTAGTAAAAGTGTAAATGACAATTTGCGAAGAGTCTTGTGATAAAACAAACAAAATTTAATTTGATTAAATCGATTTTTGGACACAAATTGAAAAGCCAATTACCTACCTACCTATCAGTTTAAAAAATTGTTTGCATAAATTGGGGTGCAGTTCCAAAATTTTTCAGTATACAATAAGTAGGTACACAAAATTTTTTAATATTTCTGGTTTTGGCATAAGAATCACCATTTACTTGGAATTTTATCAGAAATTGTGGGATTATAGACTGAAAAGTTTATCAAGAAAAGGCTTCAAGTAAAAAAAAAAACAGAAGGAAACAAAATATTGTTAACAAATTTAATCTTTACAGAAAAACTAAACAAACATATTATTTAAAAACTTTATTTTCAAGTTACTGAGAGAAGAAAATTAAATAATAATAAAAACCAAAATCATGACAAAACGCTTTCTTAACACATTTAACCTGTTATCTTAAAAACCGGCTTTTTCAATTATTCTTCTTGTCTACATGCTACATCTATTTTACGATCTTTTGTTTGGCTTGCAATTTCTGCTTTTAAATAATATTCCATCAATTAAATTATTCAATGAGAATAGCGCGAATAATATTATAACTGATGTTTTAAATGTTGTATTTCTGGTAGTTTCACATTTATGGTTGTCATTTCTCAGGTTATTTTTAAGAAAAAAATTCCCATCATTTGCACAAATAAATCCCCGCCATAGCTGCTTGACTACCTTGCATTGGGCTTAACTTGAAGTGTTGTCATTTTTGTTATTATGTTGTGATGACTAAATTTATTCTTGGTTTGTTTACATTTACAAAAACAAAAATAATTCTCAAACCACTACTTGTGCTCTCGATTTTCAAGATTGATTTGTCTCTTTTTCAGTGAAAAACCCTTTTAGACAGGTTTCGGCCCATAATTAGCAAATTCCCAAAGACTATTAGTCATAGATTAATAACAATTATCCAATGCAAAAGAAAGATGAGTTTTGATGTGAATATACAGAAATGAGTTTTAACAAAACAAAAAGAAAAACCAACACAAAATTAAACAATGCACAAGTTTTTTTTGGTGATGATCTCGAGGACCCCAAACCTATTCAAAAGTTGTAGTAAAATTAGTAAAAACATGATTAATGACATGAATTTAAACATACATAAATAAATCAAATTTAATTTGAAATGGGAATACCAAAAGTCTAGGAGGTTTTTGACTTACGTGCACTGGTCACAGATATGATACTGATAAGTATGACAGCTCCAATGCTGAGGGATGATGTGCTTATCATCCTGGAATGCTGCACCGGTCAAGGTTGAAACAATTAAACAAATGCAAAAATATCGGCTTCGTTAAAAAAAAAAAAATCGATGATAATAATTTAAAAATATTTATTACTTTATTTTTTTTTCTCCTGCAAAGAGATAATGTCAAGAACACTAGCAAACTTAATTAACACGAACCGATCCAGACTAACCCAACTGATTCTCTGACGCAGGCTTACTAACTGACAACTTGATAGACCACCTTCAACATCGCTGGCTCATGTAAGAAGCTCTCTTTGGGTAAAGAGAATACGAACCGGTTTCGCTAGTATTGTTCTGGTTCAAATAGATGATACTGATCAAGGGAACAGAAGCTTTAAAGAGAGTAAACAAAAAGAAAAATCAAAAGTTCATTTCTGATAAACTTAATCTTGAATCGATCTTTTTGCGAGAAACAAGGAAACTATGAACATTTATGAACCTACAAAAAAGATAGTAACTATTTGTTTGTAATTTTGTCTTATCTTGGTTCAAAGCTCATTACACAGATGTACATACACGGCCGGTCATTTGAATAGGTTCAATAATTTTGCCACACTACTCAACTTCTCCCTTAATATGTATTGGACATACGCCGCTTTGTTTTACATATATTGGAGGACCATTTGTTTACTCTCTGTTTGAAATATAAAACCAACTTGGAAAATACAATGTTATTTTGATATGCTACTTTGATCATATAAGCCTAAAAAAGTATCCGATTTATTTGCGCCATTTATATAGGATCACTGCCAATGATTTAAGTTCACGTCAAATTGAGTTCTCTAATTATTGTCCTTGTTTGTCTTCCAATCGTAAGTTCTAACCGTTTTTAACATTTTTTTAAACGGGTTGCGGAAAGCCCTGGATTGAGGAAGAAAAAGGATAATTCAAAGCGCACAGTGAATTGTTTCTAAAACATCGGGATATCACAAAAAACAAAACAATGAAAAAGACGGTCTTAACTTGAACTTGGCTACGGTAAAGTATTTTTAGTCGAAATGCCAAATATTTAACAAGCATTACAAAAATCCAAAAAAACACTGTTCAATATCACTCTCAAAGAAATGCGCTTTCAATTAAATCGAAATAATTTGTAGTGAAAAATCTTATTACTACGTTTCGGATAAAAATACGTGTTTTCTTAATCAGAGGGAGCAGGTGGGAATAATTTCTTCTTTTCGCATTCGAGCCCAACATGTCTCTCTGGACTCTGGACATGGAGCGGGTCCGATTGATTAAATATATGGAATTATGGACCGGTGCGTATTCAAGAACATCATGGAAAATGTCATGCTTCCTTGTGCTGGAGAGGATCTTCCCCTGAAATGGATATTTCAGCAAGATAATGATTCGAACCATACCAAAATATAGTCAAAAAAATCGTTTCAAGTGGAAAAACTTGATGATTTGAAGTCACCAGTGACCAGTGCACAGTATCCTGGTCTCAAACCCTTGAAAACACTATTGGAGATTGTAGATCGAAGAATAGTTCTGAGAAAATTCCAGAAATAGGAAGGATCTCTTTGGCCGGTTCAAGGAGGCTTGGAATAGTATACCCGGTTTCACGGTTCCAAATTTTCTGGAGAATAGGTATGCTTTGGAGCTGCTGTGCGATGATGAAATACAAATGGTTTTGTGACAAAATATTATAAATTTAACACTAAATTTAATTAAAAACATATATTTTTAGAAAGTTGCTTATGTTTTGACCAGGTAAAATGGGACATGATATCATTATTCTTTGAATATTTAATATTTTTAGTTATGAAACATCATTTTTCTTGTTATTAATTTTATTTTGGTAATAATAAGAGCATTTACCAATTAAACGATTATTAAATATATGAAATATATAGTTCTTGTTAAGAATACCACCTTATTGACCACAATTATACAAATAAAATAAAAAATAAAATAAAAACACTTTACTTATTTAACATTTTCTATATTTATTTTAAAAAAGATTGAATGCATTTCAAGTCATTCGCGACTCATCATCGGCCTTACACAAAATAGCTTACAAAAAGTCAAAATAGAAAAGAAAATCAAAACAAAGTAAACAAAAAAACTATTATTATGCTAAATAAGAGTGACAAGTTATGAAATCAGACTTAACAGTCAGTCAAAAAAATTAATATAAAATTTTATAGCAAATTAAATAAATTTGAAACAATATTTCCACTGTCGCTGTTCATTAGGTTGTTTGTTTTGTGTATATGAACATACTTTCGTAGGCGTCAAGTTTTTTAGCGATGTTGACATTTTTTATAATTTTAACTTGGTCAGTAGAAATATTATGGGTATTCATACAACAGCGTAAACTCATCGTAAACGTTGTAAAGATTAAAACTTCGTAATTCTGTCACAATTTGTATGGAAAATTTGACAGATTTACGAAGTTTAAAACTTTACCACGTTTACGACGACTTTACGCTGTTTCATGAATACCCTTATTATTTGTATGATTTTTAGTTGCGATATAGGTACTATAGGGTAAGTTTTGGATTCGTGCAAAAAAAAAAATTTCGAGATAACAATCAAACATGACATTACGATGATAGAGAACACGAAAAAAGTGGGTGGCACAATTCTGTCTGTCTGTCTGTCTGTCCGTACCTCAACCTACAGCCTAAACCACAGAAGCGATTTTCTTCAACTTTTGAACTTAAGGCTTTTTTGTAACTCTCCAGAGGGGAAATTGAAATTTTTTTTTTAGCTCAAAAAATAACAGTACTTGCCATACAACCGTTAAGGAAAAGCTTATTTATCTCAAAAACGGCTCCAACGATTTTGACAAACAAAATCTGTGTAGTAAGAAAAAAAATCACCAAAAACATTTATTAACGGTACCTGCCATATAACGGTTTTTTTGATTTTTGGTTTTCTCATTAACCGCTCTTTCGATCTCAATAAAATTTTTTTCACAAAAGCTTTGTTAGAATATAAATAAGACTGCATACCAAAATTTTTGAAAAAATAAGTTTTGGATTTTTAAAAAAAGATTCAAATTTTTTTTTAGAAAGTTCAATATTTCAAAAACGGGTTGATGAATTAATTTGAATTTTCAGTTTTAAATGTATATTAATATATACTCAAAATTGGGATACCAATTTTTTTTGGAAAATTGCTACAAAAATTTTATATATAAAAAATTTATTTTTAAGAAAACGATTTTAATTTTTTTTTTGCATATATTCATATTTTTTCAAGTAATCAAATGGCATATTTTTTGTTGAGCTTTAAGTTATTTATCAGACTGTTTATACAATTAATAGAACGATTTAAATGCTTTTTATACTTTTTCTATAATTACTTGAATATTTTTTAAAGTTCTTAAGTCCCGCACAACTTGAACATAAGAGCAAGTACGTGCGATCCAGTCGTGCATTTTATTTTGAAGGGCATGAGCAGCGTGTGTCCCAACTTGGAAGTTAAATGTCTCAAATCCGGAAGTACCAAAACTATACGCATTATCGAAAGTACATAAACCTTGCGGGAAAATGCGTAACATAGTTTCAAATGTTTGTTCTCCATCAGTAAAAGCCGCTAAATGGTTGGTGAATGAACTAAAACAATACCCTGTTGAGAGTCTATCAGTAAAAATTTCGTTTGATTTTGTGGAAAAGATGAAAGATATAATTATTGAAGACGACGAAGTAATGGTCTCTTTTGACGTGGAAGCTTTGTTCCCCAGTATTCCCCAGTTTGCATGTCACATAACTTTTTCAAATTTCGTGACAAATTTTATCAAATAGAATTTGGTACCAGTATGGGAAACCCAATGTCACCTCTCATAGCGGAGATATTTATGTCGAAATTGGAAATGAATTTGAAAAAAAATGGATTGCTACCCCGAATATGGTACAGATATGTTGATGACGTCTTTGCTATTGTAAAAATTTCTGAAATTGCAAAGATTTTTGAAACAATTAATTCTCAGTTTGATACCATTAATTTCACAATGGAACAGGAAAAAACAACCAACTACCTTCTTTGGACCTGATGCTAAAAAAGACTGGAAAGGAGATAGTTTTCTCAATATATCGGAAACCTACAACTACGAACCGATATATGTATAACTAGCGATACCCACTGCCCGATACAGCATAAGTTAGCTGCTTTCCACTCCATGGTACACCGTTTGTGCAAGCTTCCACTTTCTACCGCAAGCTTCCGCACTGAATATCAACACCTCAAAGTGGTAGCTAAAATCAATGATTACAGTGACTCAATAATTGACAAACTTATAAAAAAGCATATGCAAACAATTAAAAAATCCGAACTCTCAACGCTCTTCTCACAACAAAAAAAGTTACTTTATAACAACACCACTGTACGTACTTCAATGACCTATTCCCCTTTAATAACAAATAAACTGCAACAAAAATTAAAACATTGTGCTATCGACGTTGTGCTTTATAATAACACAAAAATTAAAAATTTGCTAGTTTCCTCTAAAGACAAGACGAACCCCATTGAAATGTCTGGGATTTATCAATACGAGTGCAGTGAATGTGAACAAAAATATATAGGACAAACTATTCGGAGCGTTAAAGTAAGGTTTGCTGAACATTTAAGTCACATTAAGCATAACAGACCAGAAAAATCGTCCATCGCTGATCATGCTCTTCAAAAAAATCATACAAATAATATTTCTACTGACCAAGTTAAAATTATAAAAAATGTCAACATCGATAAAAGACTTGACGCCTACGAAAGTACATATGTTCATACACAAAACAAACAACCTAATGAACAGCGACAGTGGAAATATTGTTTCAAATTTATTTAATTTGCTATTTTGACTGACTGTTAAGTCTGATTTCATAACTTGTCACTCTTAGCCCCGGTGCACACTAGCGTCTTTTTAACGCGCGGTCCCGCAGCGGCACCGCCTTTGCGTCTTACCAGTACTCACAATTAAATTGAGTCGTGCACACACACCTGCGATGACGCTGCGGCATCGCGCGCTATTCTTGCGGGTAAAAAGGCTCGCAGGTTTCCGCGAGACCGCTGCGTCACCGCACACGCGATTGCGTCTTTCGGTACATAGTTTATTATTGAGCAGTGCACACTGGCGTCATTTTGCCGCTAATTAAATTCGAAAGAAAGAAGAAGAATTTGCTATAGAATTATTATTATCAATGAGATAAAATAGTTTTCAGATATACGGAGTGTTGCTACCGAAGCATACCATGATCAGCAAAAGAAGAGCCAAGTAGATGAGTGTTTGCCGATTATTTTGTGAAGGTTTCGAGGAAAAAAACGATAAAGTCAAAAACGAAATATGTACATAGGTACATGTTTTTTTTTATTTTTAATCAACAAAAGGATAAACCCAATAACATTGTTAATTTTTAAGAACATATTTTTATGCACACGGTACACGAAAATTACTCGTTTCTTTTAATTAACCTTCATTGCTGCAAGCCAATCGCTAACTCCAGATTGAATCCTGCGAGAAAAACCCGCATGTGTGCATTGAAAAATTGCGGCACCGCAGCGACACCGCTGCGTCACCGCGCGTTAAAAAAACGCATGTGTGCACCGGGCCTTATTTAGCATAATAATAGTTTTTTTGTTTACTTTGTTTTGATTTTCTTTTCTATTTTGACTTTTTGTTAGCTATTTTGTGTATTGCCGATGATGAGTCGCGAATGACTTGAAATGCATTCAATCTTTTTTAAAATAAATATAGAAAATGTTAAATAAGTAAAGTGAGTAAGAAGAGTAGAGTAAGAATTCATTTTATTCAATTTTCTCAATTCCAGGATTTACAAAAATATGAATTTTTAAAGCTATGGCTTTGCCGTCAGCTCGGTTAGCAAGTTTTTTGTTTAATAGTTTTAGGTATGTTAATAAAATAAATACATATTTGAGTTTTAGTCCAAATAAATAGTAGACAAATTTTCAAATTACTATACAAATTCTGCTATTAGTAACATTCTAAACGTAGAAATTTCTTTCAAAAAATTGTAAAGGGTTTTCCAGTTGGACTCGTTCAAAATTTCAATAGTTTCCTGCATCGTTAGAGTTTTCTTTCCGAAGTATGTACGCCGATGAGAAGCGAAAATTGGGCAAATGCTAAGAAAATGGAAGCAGTCTTCTTTGGATTTAAGATTACACAACGAACAGAACTGGTTGAAGCTACCGTTGTAAGGACTTCCGTTTAACCCGAGGAGTTCGCACCTTGGTTTAAAAACTAGGGATATTTCTTTATAGCTTAACAGGTCATTAAAGTAGTTTTTTTCCATTAAATTAGTGTTCAGTTGTGAGTATATAAGTCTGCTTTCTGACTCACGAGCTTTCACTACAAACGCATCACGCACAGAATTTTCATGCTTCTGAGTAATCCGATACAATAGCTCCTTAACTGAATTTAAATTGTCTGTGTCCATCAATACAACTTCATCACAAGCATTTCCTAAACTTTTCCACTTTGCCATCCACCAATCCTCGTTTCTCAGTTCATATAACACCATTTTTTTTGGAAATACGGTCATCCTGACGAGAAAGCACCTTCACAATATAGTCCGCATGCAACTTCAATGTATAGGTGTACAGTTTTGGAAGTCCTGTTTCAAGGTATAGTGCGTAGTTCGGTGTGTTTATTGGCAAGTTGAATAGCTTTTTTAAGAAATTCCTATGGAATTTTTCAATGGGCTCGTGCTCATCAATTCCCCACACTTGGGCAGCGTAACATAGTGTAGATTTTACTACAGCATCAAAAATGTTATACTTTGTTGAGATGATGATTCGGTTATTTGAGAAGATGTTTCTCCATGACACATTGATCAGGCTTTGCGAAGTATTTGATTTTTCTGTAAGATGTAAACTGAAATCAAGAGTCCTATTAAGTTTCACACCTAGGTACTTGTATTCGTTGACGACCTCCAAACTTTGAAGACCCAATTGTAAGTGTTTTGACTTCTTGCTGATCTGGTGAAAACCATTATTTTTGATTAGCTTGCATTGATTATAAGACACCATTTATGGCAATATTCCGCCAGGCGATTGATCATCAGTTGCAAATTTTCTGGGGATTCTGAAAGAACTACCAGATCATCAGCATACAGCAGAACATTGATGTTTAAATCGGTGATTCGTATTCCTCCAGGTAAGTAGGCAGTAACATCGTTTATAAAAAGTGCAAATAAAAGCGCACTGAGAGGGCATCCTTGTTTTACTCCATTATCCGTTTCGAACCATTCTGAGTATGTAGAACCATCCCACACAGCTGCTCTGGACTCCGAATATAATTCTTTTATTATACGTATGAATTTCGTAGATATTCCTATTTGCGAGAGTTTATAAAAGAGAGCATTACGATTTACCAGGTCGAAGGCAGCCTTGAAGTCGACAAAAAAGGCGTAGACTTTTTTGTTCCTAGATTGGAATGCTTTTACAATCGATGTAAGTGTGAAAATATGATCAATAGTCGAAAAGTTTTTTCTGAATCCCGCCTGTAAGTCAGTAAGGATATTGTTAGCATCCACCCACGTTTCTAATCTATTTACTAGTCCTATACCGCAAAATATTTTTGACAGGACATTCATAAAGGATATACCACGGTAATTTTCTACGTTGTTTAAGTCGCCTTTTTTGTGTATTGGAAATATTACTGATCTTTTGAATGATGGTGGGATATCCTCGTTAGCAAATACTTTGTTAAAAAATGATTGAAGTTGCGCATGAAATGCCTCGGTAGCGTTCTTAAAGAATTCGTATGGAATTCCATCTTCTCCAGGAGCTTTTCTATTTTTTCCTTTTAAAATTGTAGTTTTAACTTCCTCAATAGTGATTTCAGAGTCCAAAATTTCATCTAAAATGAGAGACCCAAAAAAGTGGGTGTCTGTCTGTTCGCCTACAGCCTAAACGGCTCGATCGATTTTTTTCAAACTTGGTACATAGTGGTTTTTGGTCATTCTGCCGACACGTTTTTTAAATGTTTTTTGTTAAGAACCAAAAATAACGGTACCTGCCATACAATTTTTTTTAGCAATTTACATAATCGTATTTTTCTTAAAAACAGCGCGACAACTTTTCTTTAAAAAAAATCAATAAATTTATTTTAGTAAAGGCTTCCTTTGGGTGGAAAACCATTTTTCAAAAATGGTTATTAATGGTACCCCCCAAAGAACCATTTTTGTAATTTTTTATTTTCTTCAAAACGGTATGACCAATTGCAATTATTTTTTTATACAGAAGTTTCCAAGAAATATAAATACTCTTGTGTACCAAAATTTTTGAAAAAATCTTTTTTGGATTTTTAAAAAATATTTCAATTTTTTTTTTGGAAAATCAAACATTTCGAAAATGACATGATCGATTTTTTGAAACTCGATATTCAAGAGTTTTTTAGTACTCTTTAAAATATATTTAGAAGAAATTTTAGATTTATGAAAAATAACGGTACTTTACATACAAACTTAAAAAACGGCAAAGGAAAATATTTTTTCTCAAAAACGAATCCTACGATATTGATTAAACTTTTTCATATACTAAAATTAGTACGATCTACTATGAAAAATTATTAAATTTAACACTTAGCAGGAAAATAGATATTATTCAGATATGGCATCAGTTGCCCATCAAAACCAACCGCAATTGCAAACACAAACACAAAACAAAATTGATGTAGTTTTAAAATAAATTTATATTGAAAATGTTTAATTTATTTAAATTTTCGATTCAGGTTTGATTCCCATTTCCCAGCCATTGCCATCCAATAACGCAAATGTCTTATCCGATGAACAACCTCGTGCGGGGAACTGACAGAGTAAGGTATACCTACATAAGTTCTTACCACTTAATAAAAAAATCAATTTAACTACTTAAAATATTTTATTTACATATTCTTAAACACGAATGTTAAAATGTAAACTTAATCTAAATTTGTACTTGAAACATTTAATAATTTCAACTTATTACTAAAATTTAAACTGATAAATTCGGAATAGCTAGTACATTACGTATGTTGTAACTTAAATCAAAATAAAAATAAAATCACATTTAAAACTGAATATTTGATCTAATCCAGTCGAGAAATGATGCAACTCGTGTATATACGCCAGGAAAATTAGAGACTCCACAAGTTCTTGGACCAAATGAAACCAAACCAAGGAGTGTATAACGAAACCTGTTATCAGAAGATCCATCGTCCATTAAAGGTCCTCCGCTATCACCTGCAATAAATTACATTTTATAGAATGAATTTTCACTTCAAAAAACATATTAAACGGTATTTTGTTTTTCTTAATTACCTTGACATGCATCCATATTTTCTCTTCCTTGGACACAAATTTGAGAAGGTTGAATAAAAATTGGTGTCCATGAATTTGCACTGAATTGTGCGTACGTAACGGCACATTTGCTTCGGTTTACAATTGGCAACCGGACATACTGTAGAGAAGGCTTTCTATTTACAGCTAATTCGGTTTGATGAGTACCTGTTGATTTTAAGTTTTTTTTTTTGACAAATGATTTCAAAATTAAAGTTTAATTGTTTTATGTGTATTTTTAACGAAATTGTTACCTGCAATATTTGAGCTCCAGCCAGCAACAATTGCCAAGTTCCCCGTAAGCTCAACATCCCGCAGTGCAAGATTGTTAAAAGGTAAACAAATAGGTGTAAGGGGTACTACGAACAAGATGAAAATATTATTATTAAATTATTGTTTCGATGAATAATGTGATTTTTATAAACTTTAATTGACGTACCTCCCTCGTCTGGCCTTGATATACGAATTAATGCGATGTCATTTGCATACTTCGGTGAGTCGTAGTTCGGATGAGCAATGATCTGTTCCATTTCGTAATCCTGATGAACTCGACACAGAACCGGATTATTTCTGCAGTCTCTTTTTCGTTTCCCACGTACTTCTCCAATTCGAATATGAGAACTTCAATAATCAAAAAAAAAATGTATCTTATACTACAATTTGGTATTTAAAGATAGCACTTACAGTTCAAGAACATCGATTAAATTTGTAACGCAATGGGCAGCAGTTATCACATATCGATCGCTGATGAGTGATCCAGCGCATCTGTAGCTCAATTTTCGAGAAGCTGCAAACAAATTTAAATTCTTAATTCAATTCGAGTATATTAAACATTTTTTGTTTTGTTTTTAATAAAAAGAAATTAATTTGATGAATAGAAGTCGAAAATTTGCAAATAGTACATAATAGATGCAACGTCCTATTTAAGTTTTGTTTGTTTCAATTTTTGTGCAAAATGTGTTTGGGTGGTCTTTTTTTTAGTGATTGAATAATCTTTAGTCACCAACCTTAAAAATGATCATGATAGTTCACCAGGTATATTTCTCTAAAGAAAGATCTTTCAAGCTCGTCTTAATTCAATTAACCACCACTGTCTAAGAGTTAGAGCCAACTGACGGTTGTTTTTAAATCGGGTCCCCTGATGTTAGGCCAAGAGCTGGGTACTTTTTTCAGCAATTATTAGGGGTTTTTCCTTTTTAGGCGTTTTTCTTTTTTAGCTCTGAGTAGAGCATGGAGTAGAGCTCGAGCTATCGGAGTTAGCTCTGAGCAGAGTGTGATCAGAGCTCTCCGATATAATAGGTGTTTTTCTTTTTTAGCTCTGAGCAGAGCATGGAGTAGAGCTCGAGCTATCGGACTTAGCTCTGAGCAGAGTATAAAGAGCTCTCCGATATAATTTTGAAATATACCTGAGCTCTGAAGTGTCATACGATTGCGATGCGTTCAACTCACCAAAATTGAGTAAAAACTTAATTTTCATCACACAGCTGGCCAATCAAAAACTCGAAAAATTAAAAATTATAAACTGAAATTGATGTGTCGAACGCGTCCACTAGAAATGAGTGGAAAAAGAGTGAAGTAGGCTTTGCTCAGCTATTTGCTCAATTCACTCGGTCTTTTTATCCTGAGCTCATGGAGCGTACTTCAAGCTAGCTCGGATTTTAAAAAGAAACACAAGTTGAGCGCTCTGAGTACTCGGAGCTAAAAAAGAAACACATATCTTTTTTTGACAGCTCAGTGCTGTGCTCGGAGCTAAAAAAGAAAAACGCCTAATTTTGAAACACATCTGAACTCTGAACTGTCATACGATTGCGATGCGTTCAACTCACCAAAATTAAGTAAGGACTGAATTTCCATCAGACAGCTGGCCAATCAAAAAAATCGAAAAATTTCCAAATTGTAAACTGAAATTGATGTGTCGAACTCGGCCACTTGAAATGAGTGAAAAAAAGAGTGAAGTTGGCTGCGCTTAGCTATTTGCTCCATTCGCTCGGTGTTTTTATTCTGAGCTCATGGAGCGTACTCCGAGCTAGCTGTGATTTAAAAAAGAAACACAATTTGAGCGCTCTGAATGCTTGGAAAAACACAGTTCTATTTTTGACAGCTCAGTGCTATGCTCGGAGCTAAAAAAGAAAAACGCCTTTTAATTCAGAGCAGAGCCTGAACTGTCAAACAAAAAGTTGTGTTTCTTTTTTAGCTCTTAGCGTTCAGAGCTAAAATTTTCGCGCTCTATGAGCTCAGAATTAAATGTCTGCGCAGACAGAGTTCAATGATGTAGCATTTGACAGCTAGTGTTCAGGTGTGTTTCAAAAATGGTTCAGGGTGCTCAGAATAAACTTGCTCAGATGATGTTCAGAACATGCGCAACATGCTCGGACTCTGTTCAGAGCTCTTTTCTGAATTAAAAAAGAAAAACGCATATAATCAACTGATCTGATGTTCTTGTGGGAATATGCTCAGGGGTGTCCCCCGAATGTAAATCCTGTGACGGGAGGCCCGAGTGTCAGCCGCCAACATGGAAAACACGTTTTATCAAATATCTCGAGCACCGTGCATCTTACAACAAAAATAGTAAATGTTTTGAAAGATGATATTCCATTCTTTTATTTGATTTTTAAATCAAGTTTTTTAGTGAAAAGTTTTTGAGAAATTAAATTTTAAAGTCAATAATATTTTTGAAAAAAAAATGTGAATTTTTATTTTAAAGTTGATTTTTTTTCAAAACCGAATCCCATGGGTTTTTAGCGTGGCCTTTTTTATGTTTGGAATTTGTTTTTGAGATGATAAGCATGAAATTAAGCCCAGAATTCATTTTTGTAATCCTGTCGCTTGGCCGCCATTTATGAAAAATGGCCCCTAACCTGTACTGCGTTCTAGGAACTCAAATCCTGGCACTTTGTGTGGAGGGGATCCTGTTTTTACATTTTAAATTTATTTCTGATATGCTAAGGATGAAATTTAGCCTGAGAATCATTCTTAAATCCTGTAGTTTGGACGCCATTTTGAAAATTGGTCCAAGTGATACAATAAAGAGAAACTCGTAAATTGCTTGGAAAATTCCCATGGCTAAAATAGCTGTTGATGTCTTAGAAGATAGGTGTTGAGTAGATGGACCTTCGGGTACAATATCAGTGTTGCCACTTTTCGGGAACATACTTCCCGAAAAGTGGCAACACTGACATTTTAAACGAAGGTTGGTTTATGCCTTAAACAGATGTGCAGCAGGTCTGCACGCATCGCTGCGAGTAGAGCTGCACTCAAAACGAATGTGCATACACTAAAATATTTATCATACAAAGGACTTCATCACACTTTTAGTATTAAATTTTTCGGTATTTCATAATAATTTGTATGCACAAATGTAGTTTTGTATTTTATCTTTATTTAAATATCTTAATCTTGTAGATCCGAGCATCAGAAGCAAAGTTATAATTTTTTTAAGCTACCGAAATCGAAGTTTTTTAAAGATTTAGTTATTTTCTTGGATTAAAATCAATTTTAAGGTGGAAAATTTAGATAAGTGGCCCTGCTGCCTCTCACGTTGCATTTAACTATAAACAACTATTTGCATATTTGTAGAGGAGGATTGAGGCAATAACTTTTTAAACATAATTTTTCAAAATTATGTAATTTTTCATTCACATTTGCATTTTGAAAAGTGAAAATCAAACCGATGTAGGACTCAATCTGCATTCTAGTATGAAATAAATTAAACGTTTTAAAAAAAAATTATACAAAAATGTAGCCTGACATTTATCCTTTCCATAAAAGCCTTAACTTTGAAGATCGGACAACCAAAACCGAAGTTATATGCTTTCCAATCGATCAACTTGAAGGCTATTTGTGCACAACGGAACTTTTCTCCACTGAACCTAGTCAGCGGTCAACGAACAACCACTTATTTCTGCGGAGCTGCGCAGCAAATTTAGAAATAGAGACATCGTGCAGCTCTGAGCTGCATGCAGCTCTTGAGTTTTTCTGCTCCCATAAGAACCTGTGTTATTTTATTTCGCTGCATGAAAAAGGCTGCACGTGTGTTTAAGCCATTAGTCAGCACCTATCTTTTGACATTACGAAGTGCTTCGCTTCTCAACACCTATCCTTTCAGATGCCCACCGTTATTTTCCCAATACGCGTTTGGCATAATATAAAATACAGAAAAAGTGGAAGTCCTTTGACCTTTGACATACAAAAAGTATGATCCCGAAAAGTGGCGACACTTAAATTTTACCCATAGGTACGTGTACTTAACATTTATCTTTTAAAATATCAACCGTTATTTTTCCAAGACTCGTTTGGCATCCAGACGTGTTTCTGCAACTGTTTTCACTTTAAAAACAACCAAAAAAGGAGAAGTCCCACATTTTAATATTAAAAAAAAGTATGTTCCTGAAAAGTGGAAACATTGAAATTTTAATTTTTATTTTCAAAATATTAATTTTTATTTCCCAACACGCGTTTGGCATCTAGAGGTATTTCCGCACTTTTTTCATGTTTAAAATGTAAAAAAATTTTAAAGATGTGGAGGTTCTACCAGTTGATACTAAAAAAGATATGTTCCCGAAAAATGGCAACACTGATATTTTACCCAAAGGTGCGTCCACTCTGCACCTATCCTTTAAGATATCAACCGCTATTTAAGCCATTGACATTTTTGAAGAAATTAACGAGTTTCTCTTTATTTTACCGTTTGGCCCAGATTGGGCGCCAAAACGACAGGATTAAAAAAATGATTCTCAGGCTAAATTTTATCCTTAGCATGTCAAAAATAAATTTTAAAGGTAAAAATAATATCCCCCACAAAAAGTGCCAGGATTTGGGTTTCCTGACCGGAGTACAGGTTGGGCGTCATTTTTCAAAATGGGGGCCAAGCGGCAGGATTACAAAAATGAGTTCCGCGCTAAATTTCATCCTTATCATCTCAAAAACAGATTCCAAACATAAAAAAGGTCTCCACCAAAAAACGCACGGGATTCGGTTTTCTTACCGGACTATAAGTTTTTGAGAAATTAAACAAAACGAAAGGTTCCTTTCCCAAAAAACAAAAATGGATACAAGACTCCCGAGCAAAACAAATCAAACAAGAAATGAGAAAAAGTCCTTTCGTCTTTTTTTTTAGAAGCATAACTTAGAAGTATTTTTACATTTGGTTTTCTGTACTCTACTAAAAATTAATAAGAGCATTGAATATGACAAAGAACAGTGGTGCTTTATTAAGCAATGTTTTGAAAATAATGAACTTTAAAACAAAAATTGAAAAAAAAAGTTCAATGTACTTGGTATTTGAAAAACACCAAGTACAAATACTTTACTACCAAGAACCAAGTACATTTTCAAGTACAAGCCCATTTCAAATACTTTTAAAATAAAAATAACTACAATTCGTTGAGTGGTCTGGTTGAGCTTTCGATTCATTATTTTTTCAATTCAAATTAGTTGAAGTACTGCATACAATAATTGATAACAATTCTGAGAAAGTGAGTTGATGAAGGCTAATAAATGTAAAATCTGGAATTCAAATATTTTTCAAATTTTGCATTCATAACAAGCCTTACCATTACGTCGAATCTGAAGGTTGTAATAGAAATGGAAATCAGCAAACATTTCTACAAAATAGGTGGATTCCACTCAATGCCCCTTAGTTGGAAAACCCTAAGTTTTTGATGTTCTCAATTGTATATGGACTTGGAATGGACTTGTACTTGAAAAGTATTTGAAATGGGATTGTATCTGAAAAGTACTTGAAAATGTACTTCGCAGTATTACAGTACCAAGCACATATACTTGCAACAAAGTACTTGAAAAAGTAGGTACTTGTGCTTGGTGTTTTTCTAGTACTTCCCAGTACCAAGTATATTGTATATATTTTTACAACTACAACTAAAAGGTACTGGGTACCTGACTGGTACTTGGAGGTTCAAAGGTCTGCCTGAAATACATTAAAATGTCATATAAGGACTTACGAGGTTCTAACAGAAAGCTGACGACATAGAGTCTTCGAAACCTACTATAGAGATCCTGCTACTAATTCCAATCATTAAACGTCACAAAATTCTTGTCTATAAATACTATGCCAAAATTTGCACACCTGCTGCTGCATTACATCTCAAAAACAAAACTACACGATTATTTAAAAAAGTAAAGCAATCGATTACTCAATTGCAACATGTTCATATGCACTGGCGAAGCAACATTTTTATATTATTTTCAAATAGTAATTTTCCGTAGATCCAATTTTTTTTTTTGAACTCAGAAAGAATCTTCTTCATTAAAATAAATTAATCTATGTATGTGAGACTTGTTGAGATTTTTTCATCAACCTCAAAACATAGATCTTCAATGGATATGGACACCTCTGAAACAATAAATCTTTATAACAATGCTGAAAATGAATTCGAAAATTGCCACTGTTGCTTGTATTGCACTCAATTATATTAACTTATTGATCATAATCACGATTGAAATCCAAATTAATCTATTTTTATTACAGATCAACAAAACACATTAGAAGCCAATCATAGACAGAAGCAAGAAGCCATCAGCAATGTGCGACTTAAGTCTATCCAAATTGCATTGTGAGCCATGTCATCAGGCAACAGCACCATGTCCAACTACTTTATCAACATTCAAATCTAAATCTAAATCAGACCTCAAGTGCAGTGAATCACTGTCATCATCATCATCATCAATAAAATCTTATGATGATGAATCTAGACCATGTACATCAAAATTATCCAGTCGTCTTCCATCAGCCCCAACTGCATCAATTTTAAGCTTACAAAACGTTACAAGTCACTTTGATACTCTTATGCAAATGGATACATCGGTAAAGTCTTTGCTAAGAAGTGCTACAATGTTTATTGTTGGTGTTTCACTTGCCCGAAAGATGAGATATATTATTGAGAGTTTGAATGTTTTGTAATAAAATAATAACACTTAAAACTTACTTTTGTTCCTATATCCAACCCGAGCAATCCACGGGAATTGACCAGGCCCACTCTCCTTTCCTCCAACGATTCTTGTATTCACCGAGAGTCCACAGTATTCCGAATTCAACCACTTCGATGTGAAATCATTTTCAACTATGCGTTTTGTTACTGGCTGCTCTGTTGGCTCTAATTTGGAAAACTTAAATCCACTTGGGGCTGGATAGCCATATAAAGCATCAAAACTATCATATCCATGCGGATCTATGAAGGGCTTCAATTGCTTCTTCTTTGCAGCATTGATGTCGATTTCATCTTCGAATGCATCATCAAAAGCTGGAGGACAATTTTTTCCAGTATGAGGATCTTCAAAATCGACCAGATTTTGTTCATAGCCCGGAAAGTCTTCGAAGCCATAGTTAAATTTTCTTACAATCTTCTTTTTATTATTTTCGAAGAAATATTTGTTGTTGTTCAATTTGGTTGTGTCCCATATCCAAGATTTTTCATCTTCAAATTCAAGGGAAGAGTTCTCGTCGGATGGACAGCAAACGAGTGGATGATTTTCTACAAAACCACATGAAGCCTTGCGTATTTTGTCGTAAATATAATTTTTGTCAGGTGTTTGAGCTTTGACTGCTAGATTTATCATGGTCTTGCAGTCTTTTAGTTTGACGCATTCACATTTTTTTTCAAAAAAATATTTAATTTCTGGATTGGAACTTCCCTCAAAATTAGGGAACCTATAGTCTGAGAAGGCATTGGTTACTGAAAATATAAAACAAAGGAGATTAAATTTTAATATGGCTTTGTACACATAAATAATAATACATAAATATAATAGGAATATTTTTTTAATGGTGCCAGTTATTGCTATCATTGAAACTCATCATTGAAAACTTTATGAATTGATTTTGAGGCATTTAGAAAGCAAAATCATCTATTATTTCGATGGACGATTAATGCTCAAGACTTACGCCTTAGTTATAGCTATCATTGAAACTCATCATTGAAAATTTTAATAATTGATTTTGAGTCGTTTCGGAAGTAAAATCATTTATTATATTGATGGAGAAATAAAGGTTAAGACCTAATTAATATTTCTAGCCAAAAAAATTATTCAAATAAGCCCAACTTTCCACATAAAAAGACTTTTCTTATTTCAATGATTGAACTACCTTACCAATGATCATTGAAAAATTGAAAGTCATTTTCAGTGAAAAGTTGGACCTATTTGAAATTTTTTTTTGGCTAGAAATATTAATTAAGTCTTGAGCATAAATCGTCCATCAAAATAATAGATGATTTTGCTTTCTAAACATCTCAAAATCAATCATTAAAGTTTTCAATGATGAGTTTCAATGGTAGCTATAACTGGCGCCTTAATTAATATTTCTAGTAAAAAAAAAAATTTAAATAGGCCCAACTTTCCACAAATATTGACTTGTAATTTTTCAATGATCATTGGTAAGGTAGTTCAATCATTGAAAGAAGAAAATTCTTTTTATGTGGATAGTTGGGCCTATTTCAATTATTTTTTTTGAACATTTTAACAAAAAATGATAAATAAAACACTTGTTATTTCCACAATTTATTTTTTTTTGGCTAAATATAGGTGTGTTTTTTTTGCAAGCCCGGGGGAATCGGATGAAAAAAACGACATCGGGGCTAAGCTACGCCATTACAGAAAAAAAAATGGAGTTTCCATACAAACTATCGAAAACATGTATGAAATTCATGCCGGTAACGCAGTTTTTCTCTGGGCTTAGGCTAAGCCCCGAAAATTCTCTGGGCTTAGCTAAGCCCGAAGGGGATTAGTTGTTGTTGCTTTAAAAATGTAAATTGCTCAGCCCCGACATCGTTTTTTTCGTCCAAGCCCATTCGGACAAGGAAAAAAACACAGCTTATATTAACTAAGTCTTGAGCTTTATTTGTCCATCAAAATAATAACTGATTTTACTTCTTAAACGTCTCAAAATCAATCATTAAAATTTTCAATGATAGCTATAACTGGCGCCTTAGAGCGAGATTTCCAGTACGAGATTATCCTTATCTTGGGATCCTAAATTTACTCGATTTGGTACGTAAACTCTTGGACTATTTCCGTTTTGGTGCTATTTGGATTTGGAAACTAAAAGCTATTGAAATCTTTGGGAAGTGCAATTTTCGTTGTGGTGCCATCTCTATTCCGATATAGTGAAAGGGGAAAAGTGTGATATCCATATTTTTTTTTCGCTTTCGGAATAGGCAAAAAGGGAAAACATTTCACTTCATTATATCGATCTCATTTCTGTCTTCCTATTAAAATAAAATCGCTTTCAAATGGATGTGTGGACTGGGGAGTACTCCTTTTTCACCCCTTTTCCTCTCAAAACGCAAAACCAAGCGAAAGCGACATAAGTGTCAGTTTTACTTCAGTGAGGTAGGCTTGGGAATGCATAAGTAAACGAAACAATCATAACCATGATTTTCGTGTACTCGCTTGATTTTTTCTGATCACTTCAAAGCCCCTCCGAGAATTACATATCGATACCTTCCCGTAAGAATGTAAATATTAAGCGACATTTCAAAAATTTTAAAGGCATCGATAAAAACCTCTGGTTTAGATATTTTTGTATGTATTCAAAGGAATAAAAAGATTTGGAACATGAATTTCAACTCAAAGTCACTTTAAATTTTTTTTTATTACAACAAAATACTCAAATAAATAACTGAATAAGAGGTTTTTTAAAGTTTTAACTCAACATTTTTAAAATGTCGCTTAATAGCCTATTGAATAGACCGGAAAATGAGGGGTATAAAGGAACAATTACGTGCAAGGGTTTTTATTATTGAATAGGTTTGTTTGGCCCATAAGCATGCTTAAAACCGGAAATGCTACTAAATTCACCCATGCGTTTCTGAGAGAATGGTCACACTGGCCGCTTTTTCGAGTTATACCAAAAATACTGAAAAGTGGTCAGTGTGACCATTCTCTCAGAAACGCATGGGTGAATTTAGTAGCATTTTCGGTTTTAAGCATGCTTATGGGCCAAACAAACCTATTCAATAATAAAAACCCTTGCACGTAATTGTTCCTTTTTAAAAGGTCTATTCAATAGGCTATAATACATTCTTACGGGAAGGTATCGATATGTAGATAGTGAACGTACTATTTTTTTTAATTTCTTACAATTCTAGTCTAGTTCCAAAGCCATTTGCTTACTCAATAAGTTCATTTAAAAGATATGTATACATATTATAAAATTGCTAGAAAGTGGCAGCTGTGAGAATTAAACGAATGAACCTGATATCGCATACTATTAATCTCACAAAATTGTCACAATGTTTTAAATGTGCACATAAACTTATTTTTTTGTTTTTGTCTTCAAAAGCAAAAGCCATTGGCCCTGAGTAATAGATCCAAATCTAGCTAAAGTCGACTTTAACAAAAACATCCGTAGAAATAAAACACAAATTTCACTTGTAAATGCTTAGATAATTTTAAACTTAACTTGAGGTGCTTCTAAGCATTTAGTGGTAAAATTTGTGTTTTATTTCTACGGATGTCTTTGTTAAAGTCAACTTTAGGCTAGATTGGATCTATTACTCAGGGCCATTGGTCTTTCTATAAAAGAGCTTCCTTCCTACTTTTTTTCGAACAGGCTTGAAACCCAGGCAAAACTTAAACTAATTAACTTCATTTAGCATTGTGTCCATACTTATGTAATACAGATTTGATGTCACTTTTAGGATTAACGCTTTGCCTTAACCCATTTATGACAGCATTAAATTAAAAAATCACATTTATTTAACATCAATCATACTTATAAAATAAGCACTTTTTTAATTGCTTCTCAAAAAAAAACCACATTACATGACTAATGACAATGCTTAATGTATGCAGCGAAATTATTTTTTTTTAATAAAAACGGTTGATTCAGAAATTGATTTGAATACCTACATAATGTATACATTAGGGTGGTCGTTTAAAAGAGGTCAACCCGGATGCCGGATGGGCCCAAATTGGCACTAAATGAAGAAAAAAACATTCCCTAATTTGTTCAGATTTCTATTTTCATCCCCTATAGTCGCTGTAGGGGTAAATTAAATTTCCCCTTTTTTTTTGCATACTCAGAGCATGTAGGTGGGAACTAGACAAGAAAAAAATTCAGTAGGAGAGGGGTAATATCTTCCCCCGCTTGGAGGGGAGGGGCAATTCAATAAAATATTTGCATAAAATTGAAAAAAATTTAATTAAAAAACAACGGCAATACTTGCAGTAATGTTTTGTAGCTTTTTGGAAAACCAGAAGTTCATTCCTACGGCTTATTTTTAAATAAGGTTTTTTTGATGAACAGTTTTAGCATAAAAATGTTTCAAACTCAATATTTTGAAGAAAAATTATTATTTTTTTTTTTTTATAGGTTTGAATTATTTAGCTTAGCAGAATAACGTTTGCCGGGTCAGCTATTATATATGTATTTATATACAAATGAGTCCCTATTTCCCTTTGTCTCGCCATAACTCATGAACGGCTTGACCAATGTGAATGATTATTTTCAGGTTATCTTTGGTATCGGTCTGGAAATGAGGTTTATGAAGTTTGGTCAAATCCAGTCTGGCGGTTTGCTAAAAAGGTGCAGAAAAATGCACTCTGGAAACCTGTTTTTTATAAAAACAAAAACTTATGTAATTGAGTTTGGAAACAAATCAATCAACTATGAAATTTGGTTCTTAGAAAATAAAATAAAAAAAACAATACAGTCGAATTTGTTTTTTTAATTTGTTTTAAAAACTTTTGTCTACCCGAGCGGAGCCGGGGTGGGTCAGCTAGTATATATTTATATATATAAATATGACGTACGTCTGTGATTACTTATAAAAATAAGTTCCAGTTCTCTCAAATAATAAAATTAAAAATTGTTACTATCAGATGCGTCAATATTGAACCTTTTTTTTCATGCAAAGAGATGACCCATTTCCATTCGTTGCTCCAAGCAACAAGGTCCCTAGCGAAATTCATGTGAAGTTCCTAATGTCATTGCCATAAAACTTGTATCTTTTTCATTTTCTTACACTGAGTGCTATTGTTTGCTTAAATTATCCTTAAAACCGTAAAAACACTGGCTAATATATCACTTTTTGATTATATTCTGAGCAATAATAGTGCAGAATTCGAGGTATTCTGCAGAATTGACCACTTTTCTCGGATAATTTTGCTTTGCTCCTGCATATTTTTCATTTTTTACCACAGTGTTTTGTATCTGATCGACAATTTTTTACAACCCTATCATTTCCTTTAATTCTCCATGCTATTTTACTGCCTGAAAGTCCTTTTGTTCCTTGACACCATCTGACTGTCCCTGTTTTTGATACCGTCGAAGTATTTCCTGAGCATACTTTTACTGTAAATTTAAGATAAGATTCAAGCCCTTTATCAAGTACTTTAAACTTTTATTAAGAAAAAATTAATGATATTAACATTTGCAAATTGATATTTGCAATGGCATCTATCAAGTGACGCCACCTTATATACCCATTTTTGGCAGTTGATTCATAAAACTTGTGTGAAATTCCTATGGATTTTCCAAGTTACCCCTTCAATCATATCCATTTTTATTGGACAATATGTTTACCTACTCACAGGTATCAAATGTTTCCCGGAAAAATATTTCTCACAGGTATTTATCGAGAAAAAGGATTGCGAAAATAGTGTCCTCAAACAAGTGACGGGCAGTGTATGTATCTATCCTGGCAGACACTTATTGTGCCCTTTGTGTCTGCACAGTGAGTTTAATTTCTGGCTCACATGTATATGCATGTATTTATTGACCTGATTGAGACTGAATAAATTTGAATCGTGTTTTTTATTGATGAATTGCTAGAAAAGAGAAGGATCGACGAGGGCTTACAGAAACACAAAAATGGTCTAATTTTTTTTATGAATGAATATTATATGCAATATTTATACTACACAAAAAAGAGCATTTAGAAATGTGGTGCAAATTCTACATACTCCGACATTTTCAATAATTAGATCAATAAAAAGATCAAATAAGCTGTACTTCAAAATGCGTTTCGTCCAGGAAAGATATTTGGATACTCATGAGTAAGATCCTGTCATTCCACTCTAAGACTATGTAAATTTTGATCGAATTCTACCGATTCTTATAAGAATAACATTCTGAGTATACATACTATGTACTTTGAGTTTTTTCTATTTTAAAGAATTAGTTTAATATAACCAATCCCAGAAAAATCAATGAAATACAAAAATGTTCCACATACGCCACAGTGTACATTTATATTCTTAATATCTCTATGGTAAGGACTGATTAGAAAACAGCCATTTTGTATTATTTTAACAAATATTTTAAAAAGAAAACACAAATACTAGCAGACTAGTACTCACGTTTCTTTTCCCACGTCACTTTGCAATAGTAGACCAATTTACATAAGATGCAGAAAAAATTAGAAAATATCAATATGTATAACAGTATTATGTATCAATACATTTAATATTATAAAATCAACTCTCTCTCATTTTCCTGTTATTTGTTATAATCTTTAATTTAGCATCAGATCTTTGAAGTCTTTAAGAAAGAATTCTTGAAGTTATTAGGTTATTTTTATATTTTTCTCTGAGCCATTTTCAAAGAAAGCATATTTTTATATTTTACAAGCTTTTATCTTCCTAAAATGCCTGTGACTAATGTTTTTACATTATTCGCCATCATCTTGTCAACATGTTATTTCTCGAACGCACTTAATTTGGGAGATAAACACAATACAAGGACGATATGGGCTGCTTGCATGGAGACATGTGTCGGCTCATATGCAGCTGTTAAGTAAATTGGGAAGCTCGGTCCCAAATCGCCATATGCACGATGCATTTAATGGAGAACTACAACGCGCGCAGAATTTTGATTAAGACTTTTTGAGAGAAACAGCTTGGACATTAATAAAGGCGATTGATAATGGATGTGGTTTTGAGAGAAACAGCTTGTACATTAATAAAGGCGACTGATAATGGAAATGGCGGCATAATTCAATTCAGTAAAGATCAGACATTCCGCTTGCGAAGAACGATAAGACAATTTAGAAAACTTTTGCCAAACGTGTCGGTTGCACATATTGGTCATCGATGATTTAAATTTTAATATTTACGATCAAATCGAAACCACATCCTGTTTTAATTAAATTTTATTTAATTTAATTTAATTCCAAAAGAGTTTTATTCTTTCAATAGGGAGGCTCGACTTGGCTTTTGAAAGGGACATTATTATCAATGTTTGGCGGTACGAAGTTCGCCCGGGTCTGCGTGTTTAATATATCGTTGGCTTTCTGTTAAAATCTCGTAAGTTTGCTTTGAAAATTGCTTAGAAAAAAATAGAAAACTGATTTAAAAGGTAATAAAATGGAATTCTAGGATCCTAAAACGTTTTAAAACTGGTATAACCAAAAGGAACCATAACACAGTTACGAGATATTGATATTTGAATTCAGTGATTTGTTTTGATATGAAATACATTAAAATGGCATTTAAAGACTTACGAGGTTTTGACAGAAAGCCGACGATATATATTTGTTTGGGGCATAAACATGCTTATGCTATGTTTCACACCAAAGATTTATCTCAGTTCAGATTAAATAAATCTATTTGGTGTGTCCACACACAAAAAGGTTTAAAAATTTAAAGATTTAGCAGCACCTTCCAAAGAGAAATTTGTGTCAAACACTGTATAACTGAATTCAGCCTCGAATGAATCCTACAACGCTATATTAGAATAGGTTAGTTTGATTTGTTAAAATATTTGTCCTAGGAAGATTTAGCAAGATTGATTCCTAATCTTCAAGATTTACGAAATAGATTTGTATAAAGGATGTTTTTTTTGCATGTCAATCTGGCAATACTTTTTTTCGGAGTTGATCTTTTTGACAGCTGTCACTTGATTTATGCTCAGTTTGGTTTGCTATTTCATAATGAATAGACTTACTCCTGAACAACGTTTGCAAATCGTGCAAATTTATTACCAAAATAATTGCTCGGTTCACGCACTGCGATGAAAAATGAAGGCAGTCATAATGTTACAGTCAATAGAGAACGCTATAGAGCCATGATTAATGACTTTTTCGTGTCTGAATTGGAAAATGTTGATGTTGACGACCTTTGGTTCCAACAAGACGGTGCTACATGCCATACAGCCAACAAAACAATCAGCAACGCGTTGTTGCTGAAATACCGCCCCAATTGCTGCAAAAAGTGGTTGAAAATTGGGCCTCTCGGCTGGAATTTATTCGAGCCAGCTGCGGTGGCCACTTGCCCGAAATTATTTTTAAAACATAATGGCAAACCCTTATCTTTATAATAAAGCTTAATTCTTGGCCATAACATTAAATTATATGCGTTTTGTTTCCGCTTAATTTTTAAATTTTTGTTTTGTGGTTCCAACATAAGCCCAGTCACATTTCTTATCTTTTTTACCGTTACAAGTTATTTTGTATAAGATTAGAATCTTCCATGGGATTCACCTTAGATTTAAGTTTGGTGTTCACCAAACCTAAAACCTGTCCTAAGTTGTTTGTTGAACACATTGCTATATCGTATTTTACTTTATCGATGAATGCAGGTTTTTTGAACCTGTCTGCAATCTGCTTAACGTAGACAAACGATTTGTATTTTATGACTGGGGACTCACTTTCTTCTTCTGTTTGGATAGTTCTTGGTTTTTATTTTTGTATTAGTGTTTGTGCCAATTTTCTTGGAAAACTATTTGTTTCAAGGATGTTTTTAATTTTATTCTTCTTTTATTCTTTATGAAATTCGGGGTCACTTAGGTAAAGACTTTATTTATTAGATTTATTTAATAATGGTTTGTATTGGGTGTTGTGAATTAAAGTTTAAGATCCTTCCAGATGATGTTGGTTTCTGGCATCAATCCAGTTTCAGTCGTCCTTTTTCTCTTTTTACAATCGTGTCTAAGTATGGTAATTTTTATGTTTTTTTTTCCGTTTCTACTGTAAATTGTAGTTTTTTTTATGATAACTGTTTACAGTTTCTAAGATTTTGTTTATTTCAGAAGCATGGACTATTGCAAATACATACACCATCCGCGTATTTTGTCATTATTTTTGGTTTAATATTTAGCTTTTTTAATGAAACCTTGAGTAAATCCTCTAAAATTATGTCTGCTATGATTGGTGATGCTGGATTTCCCATTGGTATGCCATTTTGCTGTTGGTAAATTTTGTCATCGTACATAAAGTAGTTTTATAAATTACACAAAAACATAACAATTCCATAAAACTTTCTCTCCTTATATAGAGGACTATTCAACTACAACATGGTTCTCGTTCGTGGTGGATATTTGGACCAATTTACCCATTCTTCTTTATAATTACAAATGAGTAGATGAGAACTAAAACTCGTCTTTTATCAAAAATTGAGATTTTGATGCAGATTTATTAAGCTGGGCATATTGAATAGTTTTTAAAGAAAATTTGACAGCATTCAACCTCTAAACTCCTTTAATATTAATGTCAAACATCGTAATTGTTTCAAAAACTTTCCATATCCAGAGTGAAATTTCCATCAAAACTTTCCATATCCATTGTATGCAGTAGGTTTGGTTTCAAAACTCTTCTTATCCATCATAGGCTTTTGGTAATGTTATAAAGTCCGCCAAATAATTTTTTTTTTTTGATAAGAAGGAACTAAAACGTTCATGGATTTTTATTGTAAACAATTTTAAATGGATCATTAAATATTGGAAAGTATTGGAGTGCTTTTATATAAGAAAGTGCAATTGCGATTGCGAGAGGGGAAATGGTGGGGAAACTGGCCATATTCAATCATTTGCAGCAAAACAAAATAAAATCTTTTCTAACATTTACCCTTGATTAGTTTTTTTTCCATTAAATTTTATAAAGATAAGCTTCATATCAAACATTTTAATTTGTTTTTGTATGGTCTGGGGAGCAATTGTCCCCTTTTCCCACCCGGTAGTTATACGCCACTGACTATAATTGTCGGAAATCCACTGAAGCTAATGTCAAAAACCAACAAAAAGTAGCGAAAATGATGAAAATGACGAAATTTTGTGTGTCTAATAAATGTTTTTCTTTTTTCAACAAAAAATTCCATAATTTTGTCATACTTCTTTTGAAATAAATGAATTTATTGCTTTGTTACTTTTTTCAAAAACTATTCCTGTTTTTATTACCTTGAATAACAATTTTTCGAAATAATTTTTCGAGGCAAAAATGAACCAAGTCCCATTTTTTTATTTCTTTACAAATTTTTGTGAACATTTTTCAACTCTAGCTTTTTCATTTTTAAATAAGAAGGTAATTTGGAGAATAAACTTTAGAATTTTCCTTATTACGAGTTAAATATTCATCATTTCTGTAATTAATGGCAGTTTATTTACTTAACCTCTTACTATCTTCGAATTCACTTTTTGTGACTTGGTTCGGTACAGCTGTGAGCCCTCCATTTAATCATTTCAATTTTTCTTAAGAACTAGAAGACTTTTAAACATCTGATTTTGAAAACTAATTTTTCAAAAACTATCACCTACTTACTACCACGTTATTTAAAAAGAATATCGGAGAATGGATTTCTGGCCAAAGAGGAGCTAAAGTATTTTCCCCCAGATATTGTTATTGTTTTTGAATTTTGTCTTTCTGTTTTAACTCACTATTTCAGATTGAATGGGGAGATATGCACCTATGCACACTATATTCCAATACTATTGTTTTCTTCTTTTTGACCAGCCTACATTGCTCTAGAGTTTTGAAGCATCTTATGCCAAGTACATTGTATTTGTCATTATACTGTTAATTATACACTTATTGTTATAAATTTACTATTGATACATTTTGAAAGGCTGTCTTTTGGAAACTCATAGCTCTACAGAAACGATTTTGGACTCAAATTGATGCAAATGTAATCAATTTCAAATCGTAGAGCAATGATTTCATCTAAAATTATAAATCGAAACTAACTGAATAAGCGCGAAAATTTCTTTTTATTTTGTAATCGAAAACTTTGATTATTTATCATGCCAACATCATTAACAACTAAGCAGAAAGTCAGAATTAACGGATCTGATGCAAGGTCTCCCTCTTATGAAACTACAAGGTTACAGGACTTATATCTGAGTACACTTTTTAAGGGCTAGTAATTATTACAAACCTTGAACATTTTAACATTAAAAATTCGAAAAAAAACCTTCCTGTAGATATGTATGTACGTGTATCCAAGAAGTAAAATATTCAAAAGAAAAAACCGATTTCTTGCCTGCAACCAAAAAAAGAAGTTAAGAAGATTTTTAATTCACTGAAAAGATTGCACAAGATACTAATCTCAATTAAATTACAATCAATTTAAGAAAATCGTTTCCAAACGAAGGTGATACATTTATTCAAATTGATATGAATATTAATACAGTGAACCAAGCTATATGTATTTATTACTGTCCGATGAATATTTTATAGGTATACCAAATTTTAATTTTTATCACGTTATGAAGTTCAAACATCCAAAGTGGGTTTTATTGATTTATGTAGACATGTACTCGTGTAAAATTAAGAGGCAATTTTGTACAATAACATTATAAACTTATTTAACAAAAACTCTCTTAATATAATAATACATATGCATAATGTATGCAGAAGCAAAACAATCAATATTTAAAACAAAAATTGATTCACTAAACAATATATTCATGGCATGAAATAATTTTTAACTGTGAGTTTGTGATATTGAAAAGCATTATTTTTGACAAAGTCCAAGCTAACTGGTTTGATGTTTTGTTTTGGCACTTGCGGTTTGGCAAGATTAAAGTTCTTTTAATTTCTTCTAAATTTAGGTGATTATAAATAGTATTAAGAAATTATAATAGTGGAAAAATACTTTACTGTCAATTTTTTTAAAATTATACACACAAAATATATCTTAAGAAACCTTACCACAATACCTTACCACAAAATCTTATGATTGTTAAATTGAAATAAAAAATCACTTTAGGTGAACAAGCATAAAAGGCAACAGCTTCTAAGTCTTATTTGTTTGTATTTAAAATAATTGGGCTTAAAATATGAAAATTGACGAATGTGGGTTCTTTTTGTAACCCCATTAAATGAATTATTCATAATATAACTTAAAAACCAATGTGCATCGGTATCTCAGGTAATTCTTCTTATTTTCTAAACGCTTACACTAATACTTCTTCTTCTATAAGGTACTCAAAAGTCCTGTAGAGAGCACTCAACTTAGAGAAAATAATTATGAACTTAGGTGCCAGTCATACTTATAGGTAAATGAAACTCATAATTAAAAATGTTAATCTTTAAAAGTTAAGTAACCAAAATAAAGTAAAATGAATCTCATGACTTAATTATTATTTCTAGCAAAAAAAAAAATACAAATAATTAATTTGGCCCAACATTCCACTTTAAATAAATTGTATCATTTCAATGATTGAACTACTTCGCTAATGATCATTGAAATACTAAAAGTCATTTTGGGGGAAGGTTGGGTTAAATTGAAATCTTTTTTTCTAGGCTAAAAATAATAATCAAGTCATGCTTTATTTTGGCATAAAATAACTATAGATTTAGCTTTTTGATGCATTTTAATGATATTTATAGATATGACTGACACCTTTAAATAAAATAAAGCAGAGCATGGAAATAATGTTTTCCACTGGACAGAAAACTCGTTTTTTTTGTTGTATTCAAAATAATGGTAGAGGTATAGTGGATGTAGAGAAAGATGACCAGTGACCATGCTCTCGAAAAGCTCGTGCACGCTGTTGGAGCCACATGTCGTCGATATCCATATTATTCAATTGAGGCTATTAAAATTTTATTATCATTGATCTACGGCGCTCGCCGTTGACGATTATGACAAAGTCATTTCATTTTGGAAGAAGTTAATTAAAAGTTAAGTAAATCGCCAATAGACCGAAAAAATAGCAAAAATCGTTTTGGGAACCTTGAAGTAATTAATTCATGAAATATTACAATTGTTATCGCCGCCGCATAGCTAACTGCAATCTCTATCATAAATCCCCAAAATCTCCGCATTGGCTTTTTGTGTAGATGTTTTTGAAGAGGCAGAGACAGGGGGAAGTTGGAGGTCTATCAAATTGTAATATTTGTTTTGGTACAAATTAATCATATGATATATGCTTTGAGGGTACCTTTTAACGCTGATACCAAAACAAAAATGATACAACTACCCAAAATGAATAAATAATAATTTAAGTGACCTTTGTAACTTTTATAAACTTTGGATTTACTTCGTGGGCCTTATAGTCCAGTCATTAGGTCATTTGACCTTGCGCGCAGAGGCACTGTCTGTTTTTTTTCATGGATCGATAGAGGCTCATTTAAAAAGCTAAAATCCAAATTTGCACCACCTGACAACTTTTTTTTACCAAAGTTATTGGTAAAAATGTGTTTTTGCCATTTTTTCGTCTTTTGTGAATATCTCGGCTGCAGTACGTCGCACAAAAAAAATAAAGTATGGATTTATTTATAATAAGATTTGCTATTATATTATAAAAAAATTAATTTGTTTAAACAAATAAAAAAAAAGTTATAGTAAGTTGAAGTAAGTTTTTATTGTTTGAAAATCACTCTTTTTTGATTATTAAGAAAAAAGCTCATTTAACGATGAGGTTTTTATTTTTTACTTTTAAAGTCTTTGTAACTACCTACAATTAAAAAAAAAATTCAGCCCTTAACTACTAACACAAGCCGAGAAATAAATTTATGAACATAGGTAAGTCGGCGCCCCCACGCAATTTTATGTTTTTAGGTTTTATTTTATATCTCAGCCCCAGTATGTTGCAAAGTTAAAATTAAAAAAATTTATTGTTTATAATAATTCTTTCTATCAACTTGCGTTAAATTCAATTTGTTTAAACAAATAGATAAAAAGTTGCAGTCCATTAATAGGTTTTTTTGTGTTGATTTTATACCTTTTTTCATAACTATTGAGAAAAAAACTGTATTTGAAGGTACTTTTTTTCAGGTTTACTTTTTTTCGTAGTCCTATAAATTTTCTATAAATTAAAAAAAATGGGTCCATTACGACAAACAGGAGCCAAGTTATTCATGAATTAAAAATGAGGCGTCAGTTTACTAACGCATAACAATATTCTTTCTTTTTTTTTTGTGAATATCTCGACCTCTGTGTATGCATGGTATGGAATGAAACTTTTAATAATATTCATTATGGACTTAAAGGAATTTTATTTTCTCCAAGTAGATATCTACATATGTACCAACAAAAGTTAAAGTTAGTAGTAATTAAGTTAAATTTTTTCTTATTCCGCCCACGCTAACTCTTTTCCGCATCATTAATCCACTGCAAAGATCAATTAAATTGGTCTTATTCTCAACCGTTTTGGGCGTGAGTGCATTTTGTATTATAAAGATGTCTGCGTCTTCTAAGGCCTGGGAGACTGAAAAGCCTAGATTTCGAAGATATTTTTCAAGAAGAACGATAAAGGTATACAGTATTCCCCGTTTGATTGCACCTCGCTTATTTGATTTTCTCGCTTAATTGATCTCAAAAAAACCATAGCTAAGAAACTAAAAACATGTTAATGTTTCGGTCAATTGAACTGCCAGGTTAATTGATCAAAAAATTAGACAAAATGGTCGGTGCAATTAAGCGGGGAGTACTCTACCTTCTATCTACCAAAAAATTGAGCCTTGTAAGATTCATGAGAGTCGAGCAATCCATAAAAGAATATACATATGTACATTAGAGTGGTCGTTAAAAAAAAGGTTATCCCAGATGGACCCAAATCGGCTCTAAATGAAGAAAAGAAAATTCCCTAATTTTTTCTGATTTTTATTTTCATCCCCTATAGTCCTGTAGGGGTAAATTAAATTTCCCCTTTTTTTCTGCATACTAGAAAATTCGCGTAAGATCTGCCAAATAATTCAGAGCATGTAGGTGGGAACCATACAAGAAAAAAATCCGATGGGAGGGGGGTATTATCTCCCCCCGCTTGGGCGGGAGGGGTAATTTAATAAAATATTTGCATAAAATAGAAAAAAAAAATAATTTAAAAACAACGGCAATACTTACAGTAATGATTTGTAGCTTTTTGGAAAGCCAGAAGTCCATTCTTACGGCTTGTTTTTAAATTAAGTTTTTTTTGATGAACAATTTTGGCAAAAAATTGTTTCAAACTCAACATTTTGAAGACAAATTATTATTTTTTTTTAATTATAGGTTTGAAAACAGAGTTTGCTGAAATTGTTTATTCAACGAACTTTTTTTAATAATCATCTATTAAAATGGACTTCTGGCTTTCCAAAAAGCTACAGAACATTACAGCCGGTATTGCCGTTGTTTATTAATAAGTTTTTTCTATTTATGCAATTATTTTATTAAATTGCCCCTTCCGTCCAAGTAGTGGGAGATATTACCCCACTCCGGTAGGATTTTTTTCTTGTCTACTTCTCACCTACATGCTCTGAAAAAGGGGAAATTTAATTAACCCCTACAGCGAAAATCTGAAAAAATAAGGGAATTTTTTTTCTTCATTTAGAGCTGATTTAGGTCCATCCATCCGGATCTACATAGATTTAAGTGTGACGGTAACGAGATCAACTGTCAGCCCATCTACCTAACCTAACCTAAGCTAGGTCCATCCAAATAATAAAACTAAAAAAAAACATTATAACGACCACCCTAATATGTACATACATACATAGCTGAATCGGTGAACACACACAAACACTTTTCCTCAGCCTTCAGCATTTGTACATGTCGCTGCTGTGACACAACCTCTGCTTTTTTTCAAATCTGGAAAAAGTAAGCTAATCTCTTCGCTGAAGAAAGCTCCAAACCTTTTGAAAACAGTGAAGATTTTTAAATCCGAAGAAGCCGCGCCTGTGGGGAAAAATGTATTTACTGCACTATATGGAGGAAGCAGTAAGGAAACATCGCTGGACCTTCATTCCTCACGCGCGAGTGTTAAAATCAAGTCCGATCCTGCTTCTTTGCCACCTACAGAATCAGCAGCAGAACAACACTCATTCCGGACATTCCATCAAGTATACAAGCTTGGTTGGGAAATACTGGAAACAAAGTTCAAGAGGATTGGAGCCGGTATTGGCTTCAGGGCCGACGATCCCACCCACACTCATCGACATGATTTCCTGCACGTGTACGAAACAATGCGGTGCAACCTGCGGGTGTCGAAAAGCCGGACTGAAGTGTTCAGCCGTCTGCAAGATCTGCTGCGGGAAAAGCTGCTACAACGTAGTTGATATTGCTGATGATTCCGAAGACGAGGAAAACTACGACCTTGTGCTCACGACAACAGCTTTTTCTAACGAAAATGAAACAGAGCAGAGACCAAACCTTGAATGTCATAACACTAATGAAGAGAGTGAAAACGAAATACCCTCACGCCCAAAACGGTTGAGAATAAGACCAATTTAATTATTGATCTTTGCAGTGGATTAGGCCTACAGGGGATACCATACAAGATTTAAAAAAACGCGCCTCATACTCTACCCCTTGGGTGGTGCGGAAAAGAGTTAGCGTGGGCGGAATAAGAAAAAATTTAACTTAATTACTACTAACTTTAACTTTTGTAGGTACATATGTAGATATCTACTTGGAGAAAATAAAATTCCTTTAAGTCCATAATGAATATTATTAAAAGTTTCATTCCATACCATGCATACACAGAGGTCGAGATATTCACAAAAAAAAAGAAAGAATATTGTTATGCGTTAGTAAACTGACGCCTCATTTTTAATTCATGAATAACTTGGCTCCTGTTTGTCGTAATGGACCCATTTTTTTTAATTTATAGAAAATTTATAGGACTACGAAAAAAAGTAAACCTGAAAAAAAGTACCTTCAAATACAGTTTTTTTCTCAATAGTTATGAAAAAAGGTATAAAATCAACACAAAAAAACCTATTAATGGACTGCAACTTTTTATCTATTTGTTTAAACAAATTGAATTTAACGCAAGTTGATAGAAAGAATTATTATAAACAATAAAATTTTTTAATTTTAACTTTGCAACATACTGGGGCTGAGATATAAAATAAAACCTAAAAACATAAAATTGCGTGGGGGCGCCGACTTACCTATGTTCATAAATTTATTTCTCGGCTTGTGTTAGTAGTTAAGGGCTGAATTTTTTTTTAAATGGTAGGTAGTTACAAAGACTTTAAAAGTAAAAAATAAAAACCTCATCGTTAAATGAGCTTTTTTCTTAATAATCAAAAAAGAGTGATTTTCAAACAATAAAAACTTACTTCAACTTACTATAACTTTTTTTTTATTTGTTTAAACAAATTAATTTTTTTATAATATAATAGCAAATCTTATTATAAATAAATCCATACTTTATTTTTTTCTGTGCGACGTACTGCAGCTGAGATATTCACAAAAGACGAAAAAATGGCAAAAAACACATTTTTACCAATAACTTTGGTAAAAAAAGTTGTCAGGTGGTGCAAATTTGGATTTAAGCTTTTTAAATGAGCCTCTATCGATCCATGAAAAAAATCAGACAGTGCCTCTGCGCGCAAGGTCAGGCCCTTTTTCACGACGTGATGACTGGACTATTAGGTCAAAAAAGAGATGTTAGTTTGGCTTTGTTAGTAACTTCCGGCATTATTATTCTCATCCTTTATCCACAAAAATAAATAAATTAAATACATAAATATGTAAATTAATTGACACACTATTTAAAAAGTGGTGTCAAAATAACTTACAGAAAGTCTAGTGTAAATTAACATTCTTATACACTTGTTCAATCGTTCAATCTATTGGATTGTTTGGGTTTTCGTATGTTCAAACTAACGAGAGTCCACTGTACTTAGCTTGAATGATGATTCTTTTTTGTAGAAAAATAATAAAAAAATTATCAAGAAATGTTGCCCATCGTTAAATAAAGTTTTAAAACATATGTACAATAGGGTGGTGCGTTTTATGTTTTTTTTTTTTAGTTTTTTACTTGCGATATATAGGTACTATGAATGTATATGGCAAGTTAGGCACTCGTTAAAATATTGAACTCTAGATTTTGATCAAATTTGTCATAACGATGATAGGGAAGACGAAAAAATTGGGTCTTAAAATTCTGTCTGTCTGTCTGAGGCTGTTTGGCTACAACCTAAGCGGCTGGATCGATTTTCTCAAAACCTAGTACATAGCAGTGGCGTGGTGTCCTTATAACACGATTCCCTGCGTCTTCCCTTTTTAAATGCAATTAAAACAATTCTCATTGCAGTTTTTTAACAGAAATGTGGTTCAGGTGGCTCTCCAAATTTCAACTCTTTAGCATTAGTAGTTCCCAAGATATAGGACTTCAAAAATCGCAAAAACCGTGCTTGACTGACTCACTGACAGATCATCAAAATTATGGAGCACTTACCGACATCGTAGAAACTTGAAATTTCGCACAACGGTAGGCCTTGTAGTACATACAAAGGAAAAAATCGAAAATCTGCAATTTTCTATTCAGGGGGCGTGGCATCCACCCACTTTTTTAAATATTCTATAAATTATATGGAGCCTTTCCGATTGTTGTAGAACAATGAAAATTGATAAGTTGGTATAGCTTGAGGTACTTAGAAAGAAAAAAATTGAAAAATTGGAATTTTCCATACAGGGGGCGTGGCATCCACCCACATTCTTAAAAATTCTTATAAATTATATGGAGCACTTCCGATTGTTGTAGAACGATGAAAATTGGTAAGTCGGTAGGGCTTAAGGTACTTAGAAAGAAAAAAATTGAAAAATTGAAATTTTGCACTCAGGGGGCGTGGCATCCACCCACATTCTTAAAAATTCTTATAAATTATATGGAGCATTTCCGATTGTTGAAGAACGATGAAAATTGGTAGGTCGGTAGGCCTTGAAGTTCTAAGAAGAAAAAAAATCGAAAAATTGGAAGTTTCGGTTCAGGGGGCCACATTCTCAAAAATTCTTATAAATTATATGAAGCACTTCCGATTGTTGTAGAACGATGAAAATTGGTGGGTCGGTATGCCTTGAAGTACTTAGAAGAAAAAAATCAAAAAATTGGAAGTTTCAGTTCAGGGGGCGTGGCATCGACCCACATTCTTAAAAATTCTTATAAACTATATGAAGCACTTCCGATTGTTGTAGAACGATGAAAATTGGTAGGTCGCTAGGACTTGAAGTACTTAGGAAGGAAAAGAATCGAAAATTTGGAACTGTCCATTCAGGGGGGGGGGGGGGTGCCATCCACCCACTTTATCAGAATTGCTATTATTTGTATGGAGCACTTTCGGTTGTCGTATAGAATTATGAAACTTTGTAGAGCAATAGGGCTTGACTTTCACCTGGCAAAATAAATCTTTGCAAAAAGGAGTGAAATCACAACAAAAACATAAATGTTAAAAAAGGAGACAAGTTCTTATGTGTACAAGAAACCTGTGCGTAAAAAGTCAGCCAAAAAAAGTAATGAGATCTAAAATATATGCCAAGTTTTAAGTTCATGAAGTTTAATATCAAATAACTTAAGTAGAGTAATATCGAAACAATTCCAAATCATGACAGAAATTTGGTAATTAATGATTAAAATTTGGTGGATTTACTTGGCAAGTTTTCTCTTAAATACTTACTTAATCACAAATTTAAAATTTATGAAAACTTGACCAGTGAACCCACCAAATTTTAATCAGTAATCATTAATTACCAAATTTCAAATTTATGTTTTTGTTGTGATCACTTTTTCCGGTAACATTTTAAACAAAAATTCAATTGAAAGTTCAAATAAATCTTCTTTTGTTTTTTCTCTTCATATTCATTATCGTTTTAAACAAATTCACTCTAGAAAAACGAGGAATGAACGTCTAATTTTGTCATATGATTCGCGTGTGTTGAACAAAGAAAGATAAAAAAACTGCCCTAGAGAAAGAAAGGGATGCTTAACGAATTAAATAAGACGTGAACGATTATGAGAGCCAGAGCGGTTGCTGAACAATGAACAATAGGGGACAGAGAGAATTTTTGTGGATGCCCATGGCGATGGTGTGGTGATGTGGATGGACGTTGGAAGTGGATACAGACATTTTATTGCATGGTTTTTAAGTACCTGTGCCGGAAGGTAGGATATCATCAAGGTATACAGAATACATGGTATGCTATTCCTAGTTGATTTTCTTTTTCGTTCTGGCATCTACGTCACTTGTGGACAAAAACGTGTAGAGATGACAACAACAAATCAAAAACAAAAAACAGAAACAAAAACAAATGCAAAGAGAATTGCGTCACTAGTTGACAAAATGAGTGAGAGAGATGGGATAAGCACATGCGCAATATCATACCATGTATTCTATATACCTTGGGGTATCATGGGTTTATAATATGTTTGTATTTTATGAAGGGAATAACACGACTGTTCTCGTTTTATTTAAAATGACTGTGTTCAAAATATCAATGTTGATCCAGTAATAAACTCCTAACTTGAGTTATAATATTGTCGGATCTTCAAGATTAAGGTCTTCAATCCACAGAAAAATAATAGGCTACATTTGAATCTAAAAATGGCGTTAGGAAATAACGCCCAAGGAAATAGCGCCCAAATCGATTTGGAAATAACGCCCAAAAAAACACCGACAAAAATTGTTGTTGTAAATTTTTTTCTCAATTAGGGTGATATTTCCTAATTTTGCTTTCTTTCATAAAATGAAACAATGCCCAAATTGATAAATTAAAATAGCAAAATGGGAAATAAAGCCAGAAATAGGAAACATTGCCAAAAACAACTGCAATATAAGGAAATATCGCCCAAATGCAATCGGGTCGATTCTTTTAATGCAAAAGAAACTTTGCATACACTCAACCTCGCACCCACCCCAAATCCTATAACGAGTGCAAGCAGGGGGGTTGCAGGGGGGCAACATGCCCCCCCCATACATACCTCACTGTTTATTCGTGAATTTGTATACCATCACAAATATTTCTAAAAATTTTGCCTATTCATTGAAATAAAGTTTGGAAATACCACCCAAAATTGAGGAAATATCGCCTAAATTCTACAAAAACAATTTACATGCAAAATATTTGGGCGATATTTCCAATCTATTTTTTGGGTTCAAAGTTGTTTTGGGCAATATTTCCAATTTCTTCCTTGCTTCTGGGTGATAAAAAATTTTTTGGGCGATGTTTCCAAATCGATTTGGGCGCTATTTCCTTGGGCGATATTTCCTAACGCCTCTAAAAATATTTGTTCAAAAAATTATAATACGATTTGTTTTACCAAAAAAAATTGTCCTATCATTTTTCTAAAAATTGAAAAAGACCATTCTACTTTAGAAAAGACAATGGGCATGAATTCATAAGCAAATGTTTGTTCAAACAAATAGCTATTTTTTAGATAATCATTGAAACCAGTAAATATATTTTTTCTTTAAAAAAATGTACATGTAAATCAGGTATGCAAATGAAAATTCTGAGTGTAATTTAGAAAAAGATGATGTTTTTGTTTCCGCATGTTGATTGACAAATGAAAAAGGTTGGCATTATGAAATTTCATAAGTAAACAAGTTTTATAAACACATATTTAAGCTTCTAAATAATTGCAAATTCGAAAAATAATTTATATAAATTGGACTGAGGTTATATAAAATCATGTACATATTGATATTTTGAGATATCAAATATATCTACTACTGAAAATTTGTATTTCTATAACTAAATGTAGAAGAAAGACGTACAAATGTACCATTTTGTTGTAAAAACAGTGAGATAAGGTTCTAAAGTTTGCAGATGATAAATTTTTCGCTTCGTCTTCCCTTTTCGAAATATTCGCGCCACGCCACTGGTACATAGTGGTATTTTGTTATTCGGCCCACAGGTTTTTTTTTATTTTTTTTTTTTATAACCAAAAAAAAGGTGATGTATTTTTTTGAAACTCGATATTTTTAAGAGTTTTTAATACATTCTAAAATATTAAAACAAACAAATTTACTTTTATGCAAAAATAATACAAAAGCTAAAAACCCGTTATGGAAACAAATTTTTTCTCAAAAGTTTGCTCTTACGATTTTTATTAAACTTTTTTCGTATGCAAAAATTATGCAATTTTCCACATAAAAATAAAAAATTTGACACTATCTTAGGAATTATTAGTAGTACCTCTCATATAAAGTTTTTTTTTTAATTTTCTCATTATCATTTTGTATACAAATTTCAAATAATTAAAAATAATATTGCATATACAAATTTTCAAAAAAGAAATTTTTAATTTTTGAAAAAAGTTTTATTTCCTTTGAAATTTAATTTTTACATTTATGCACATAACTAAATACTTCAAAATGTTTAAGAAGTTGATTAAGGTTCAAATAAATTTATGTATGTATAAAAATTATTTTTTTTGACAAACCGCACCAACGATTTAAAATTTTTTTTTCATACATTCATATTCAATCAAGAATTAAAATAAATTATAGTTTAAAAAACTAAAAACACGCTTTTAGAGTTAAAATTATTCTTAGCATGAGGATAAAATTACTGACGAGAAAATGAATGTCACTTTTCTAAAAGCGTGAGGTACCTTGTATGACATTTTTAAGCTAACTCTGCATATCGCGCAGGTAATTATATAGGTGACTGAAATATAATTCCGTTACGCGTCTCAGATAGCTTAACTGGAAGACCTCTTGGCGCGTAACCAATAGATCTGGGTTCGATTCCCAGCCCGGGCTGTGTCGGTTACCGAAAATTGCCCACTGTCCACCCCTTTCCCCATTTTCCTAATAAGTCATAGAGCTCGGTATCAATCGTTATTATTTTTCACTCGTTTCATTCCGAAATACAGAGTTAGTTTAAATATATGTCAACAAAGGCACCCCACGCTTTTAGAACAGTGACATTAATTCTCTCGTCAGTAATTTTATTCTCATGCTAAGAATAATTTTTTTACTTTTTAGTTTGATTAACTCTAAAAGCGTGTTTTTAGTTTTTTAAACTATAATTTATTTTTCACTCTTTAGTTCGATTTTTTTTAAATATATTTTTCTATTTTATGTAGCTAAATCTTTTATAAAATTATTAACCCTTCTGTATAAGTCGAGGGGGGATTATAACCCGCCTTCCTAAAGGTTTTTTTTTTCTTGTCTACTTTCAACTAAATAAACCCTTTTCACGACTATAGGGGATGAAAATAAAAATCTGAAAAAATAGGTATTTTTTTTTTCTTCATTTAGGGCCGATTTAAGTCCATTCAAGATGACCTTTTTTTAACGACCACCCGTTAAGTAGGCGCTAGCTAGGTTAGGTATATTTTGTCCACTAAACTTTCCATATAATCCTGAAGTTCTGTGAAGGTTTTCTCATAGTAGTACAAACAAAATTGAATTTTGTTATTATGTGGAATTACATAAGCTACAGTTTTAATTTTCATATTTTATACAAAAAAAATCGAAGAATCAGCGAAAAACTAAATTATACGTTCTTTCACGCCAAGTCCAAATTTTGGACTTACCTTTTAAAAAACACTTTAGACGACAAACCAAAGGTCACCATCAAAATTCAGCTCTGTCAGATTTTTTTTAAGTGAAAGCCTAATTTTCTAAACTAGAAAGTTGATGAAGCATGTAATCAAACTTAAATTAAATAGTAAGTTAGGTACAAACATTTATTTAAAGACAAACAAATAGGTAGTAGGTATCTAATTGAACTTCTAGTTTTAAAATGTTTGGTTTATCAAGAAGTGTATGAAAACGTGTTTTCTAGAATAGTTTTGAGTACTATTGTTTTTTTTTTTTTTGGGAATATTATTTTGTCTTCTACCTAATTACATATAGCCTCAAATACAAAAAAAAACGGTTCACTTTTTCAGTTTAAGATTGAAATATCTCGAAAACGTTTCTTTTAAAAATAATTGAGTGTCATTTTCTTTTCCAGCAACCCAAAATTAACCTGTAAATCATATTTTTCTAAGATACTTTTTCATCAAAGTTACTATAATAAAAAATCCGAGTGAGAGCCAAGGGCATACCCCACTCCCTATATGTTTCACTTATTTTTTGCTGATGAAAAACACACCCTTAGATCTAGAAAATTATTCGAGATGTTGAACTTTTATTTTACCAGTGTCTGTTTCTCAACAAAATACATATAGCCTAAGAGCCCACAGCAAATTTTGGGTGTGAGTGATAGCAAAAACGGAAGTATAGGTGTCGAACGCTTCATTAAAGGCTATTCCAAAAATCAAAGTCTTGCAGTCCACAACTGGGGCCTTTGCGAGAAACAGTGCATCAAAAAATAATATGAATGCAACTTCGAGGATAATCGTGTTAGCCGAAATTGATTTTCGCTCCGCGAATCCCATATCACGGAATCTGAAATCATTTGAGTGTTTAATTCGCCCTGCCAGACTGTTTAAAAAAAACCGTTTTCACTTAGAATTTTGAATTTTTTAAACGGTCCATTAAGGGTCCACACTATGCCGATCAACATTGTTGGTTAACATTGTCGATCAAAACATGTGTGTACGTCAAAAACTTTCGTAGCAATAATGTCTGTGGATTGGAATTTTCTGATCGATGCGTCAGAATCAAACCGAAGGGTTCAGGGTTCGAATCAACTTTTTTTATTTTTTTTTTTCTTACAATAAAGTTACGATATTATTAACATTAAGGCTCCCCCAAACCAACGCAAAACATTCGTCGACGACGCGAAATCATTCACAATAGCACAAAATATGAAGGATACATAATGCCAAACAACAACAAAAAACTTTCTTTGCGAATGATTCGCTATGATTTCGCGTTGGTTTGGGAGAGCCTTTAAAATTAAAAACTTATTCACAACAAATATTGCATTTTTCATCTAATAAAAATTGATTAATTACGCACAAAACCAATAAATTATGTTCATGAAATAAAAACCCTACAAAAATGTTTTTAATAAAATGGAATTTATTGAACAACTTTGTCAATTGCTATCCATTCGAATCGGTTTGCGTTTGGGGCAACAAATGTTGATTAGCATGTCGATCAACACGTCTACACTTACTCAACACTGTTGATCAAAAATGTTGATCTACCCAATTCAACATAATATGGACGCGGCCTTAGAAAGTAAATTATTTACTGGTAAATATATGCCTACATTATGTCTCGAAATGCCAGAATTGTATGTTAATAAGGGTGGTCGTTAAAAAAAGGTCATCTTGGATGGATCCAAATCGGCTCTAAATGAAGAAAAAAAACCCTAATATTAGGGATTTAGGATTAGGATTTTTATTTTCATCCTCTATAGTCGTTGTAGGAGTAAATTAAATAGCCCTCCCTTTTTCGCATAAAATCTGCCAAAAATTTGGAGCATGTAGTTGGGAAGTAGACAAGAAAAAAATGCTTCCTCCATCTTGGACGGGAGGGCCAATTTTATAAAATAATTGCATAAAAGAGAAACAAATTGATAAGAAAACAACGGCAACACTTACAGTAATGTTTTGTAGCTTTTTGGAAAGCTTCATTTGGAGCTTATTTAGGCCCATCCAAATATAAAAACGCAAACAAAACTCATATAACAACCACCCTAGTGTAGAGTCTCCCCCCCCCCCCTTCCTTTGTCGAAATCCTGCGTATGCCTTTGGTTAGAGCTAATAACGTATGTTCATTATGAATGAAGATGTATGTACATTAGGGTGGTCGTTATAGTGGGTGTGTTTTGAGTTTTAATATTTGGATTTGTGTCTCAGCTAAATAATTTTTCTCTGTGTTTTACAGTCTAAATTGAAAAAAAAAAAAAATCCAAATGATTTCGGGATAGCTCGCTCCTATAGGATTCTTTTCTTGACTAGTTCCCACATACATGCTCTGAATTTTCTTTTTGGCAGATATTGCGCAAATTTTCTAGTATGCAAAAAATAAGGGGAAATTTAATTTACCCCTACAGAGACTATAGGGGATGAAAATAAAAATCTGAAAAAATAGGGAATTTTTTTCTCTTCATTTAGAGCCGATTTGGGCCCATCCGGGATGACCTTTTTTTAACGACCACCCTAATGTACATACATAGTTACATATGAACCTACTTCTCTTAAAATTAAAATACATCGCGAACTATCCCTAAATCATTTGGAATTTTTGTTTTTTTTTTTTTCAATTTAGACTGCAAGACACAGAGAAAAATTATTTAACTGAGACACAAACTAATATTGATCTTATCACTTAAAAATTGTTGTTTTTTATTACATACGGGAAAGTTTTTTTAATTTTTGTTATTTCTTGACGTAAATAAGTTTGCTGATAAGTGATTTCCATTGAGAAAATGCCAGTCTCAAATTTCCATACTCTTATTGAATAACTTTTTTTAAATTAATAAAATCGTTTCAATGAGAAGTTTTTGAATGACAAGGGTTTTTTAAGCGTGCCGACACCCGTTTTGGATATCAAACACAATTGATAGTGTGCACACTTGACTGTGCCAAAAAAATTTTATCATTAGTTCTGATCCTTTACTTTGAGCTTCTGTGATTTTTGGACTGTCATGCCGAAGGTGTGGGTTTGTTTCCCAGCCGTGCCACCTAAAACCAAAAATATTTTATCCGAGGTACTGCCTCTTGCGAGGTACTGACAAATCCTCCAAGAGTATACCTTTCATGAAAAAGTGCATCTCATTTAGCCGTTCGGACTCGGCAAAAACTATAGGTCCCCTCCATTCCTGCCAACAACACGCACACAGGAATGGTTGTGAGTTGTAAGTCACTAGGCCCTGGTTCTCCACGAGCTGTTGCGCCAGCCAATTTATTTTTATATGTCAAAAAAAATTTTTATATGAACTTTGACAGAACTTTGGTGTAAAATGCACAGAAATTCAAAGTAAAGGAACAGCCCTATTATTTTTTCATGATTGGTCTCAAAATCTCCTATAACATTAATACTCCAAAAATTTGAGCGTATTGCAATTTTGTGGTTTTCATACAAAGTTATGTACATATGTATATGTAAGTAAACTGGAAAACGCTTGTTCTTTGTTTTTATTTGGATTAATATTTTCGAAAATACATAGTTGAAGCCACTCTTTTTGCTTACAACCAAAGAATCTTAACACTTATCACTCCCAAATACGAAACCAGTTTTTTTATTAATAAAAAAGGTGAAAACTCTCATTCCTTGTTATTATCATGGAATACATCTCTTTTTAATTTATTCACCGCCGCCGCACCGCCGTACCAAGCCGACAATAAGAGACCACAGATAACTGCATCGACTATAAAGAAAAATTTCGATATCTTCGGCTTTCTGTCAAAACCTCGTTCGTATAAGTCTTTAAATGCCAATTCAATGGATTTCAGATCAAAACAGATCACTGAATTCAAATTTCAATGTCTCGTAACTGTGTTACGGTCCCTTTTGGTTCTATGAACCAGTTTTAAAACCTTTTACGATCATCACTTTTTTGTGTGTTCTTACCAATTTTACAAAACAGACTTACGAGGTTTTGACAGAAAGACAACGATATGCAGACTTTTTGTCTTCCTTTTAAGCTGTCATCTGAATTTTAAGATGAATATTTTTATCTGAAAATCGTAAACAAACATAACTAAAAGTCATCTGAATTTTCAAGACGGCCGACTTATCAGAAGCTCGAAAAATTCAAATATCTGAATCCATGAACGCGTGGATTGATATGGAAAAACGTATTTGTCAAAAAATCCGAGATGTATGTCCTTTTCGGAATTGGCTATTCAATTTAATTCTGAAATGTTTGTATTCTATTGATTCAAATGCAAATAGAAACAGTTATTTTAATTTTTTGTGTAAACATGGTGGAAAGAAATATGGGCGACAATGATTTTGTTGATGGACGACTTAGACTTAGAGGAAGGATGTTCGGCTTAGAGGGACTCGACTGTATGTCGATTCTGAAGTCAAATTCAAATCCAGAATTGTTTTCTCTTCTTTTCAGAGAAGAACTGTCACTCTGATTGTCAATAAACAACTTTCAGAAGGGTTTACACACATTCCGAACGCTTCTGGATTGTCAATCGAATAGGCCATTAGACGCATGGGAATAACTGTCCGTTATTTTTTTTTTTTAATTTAAACATATTTTTAAATTCAAACAATTTTAACAAATTTAAAGATTATAAATTTAACTTACATTGTATTGATAAAAAACACATCACAGAGGAAAGAACACAAATTTTAAATTTGTTTAACATTTTTTGAGCTAAGTTGCTATGTTGAATATGTTAGAATTATAATGCTATTATTATTTATAAAACTCGTTAAGCACACTAATCTTTTGTTGTATCTCCATAAATATCACAATTTGGTACACTTTAAATTTTTTAAAACAAAAGAATTATATTGGTATGATATTTAAAGCGCGCAACTTGCATTTGGTGCAAAGCTCATCTGATCAACAACTGTATAATGTTGTTCACATTAAAGTCCGACACAGACTAAATTCGAAACTGAAATATCCACGTCTTGTACTCGTAGAGATAGTCTTGGGCAAAAAGTCGGTGTTTTTTTCTATAATGTTGAGAAGGTGCAATCAATAACCTCATTTTTAACTTGCGATATGGGAAGTTATTAAGGTCATTTATGGTTTCGTAGAAAAAAATCTCTTGAATATTAAATTGAGCTTATGATTTCGTGATGAAAAATTAATTTAAACTATGGTTTTTCTAAATTCTTTGTAGTTTCCATTGAACGAGGATACTTTGTTGCTTGTTCGTAAAAGCGGTGTGTTCAAAATATGAAGGGCAAGTGTTTCAGTGCGAAACCAGCCTAGTTTCGGCGTTAGGCCAGAGTAACTCCTGAAACGTGTTTTTAAGGTAAGTCAAATCCCAAGTTACCTCCGAGTTAATTCATCTTATTTGGTGAGTTAACTACGGGACTTACTGAAAAAAATATTTCCGATAGATGTGTATTAAAAATCTGTTAAAATTTTTGGAAAGGGTAGTTTTCCTCGTTTCCAATAGAATTTCGACAACTAAAAGATGAAGTTAAAGAAACTGTTTGTGAGTTAAATTGGATTTAGTTTATTTGCAGGATTGACTAACTCTGATTTAACTCAGAGTTAAATCAGCACTGAAAAAATGGCTTTAAGAAAATTCTATGGCCCGGTTTTTTCAGTGCAACATCATCCTAGTTTTGGGGTTTAAACGCAAATTGACTCCTCAAATATGTTTTCAGTAAATTCTGATCTCAGGTTTAATCCGAGGTGGTTCACTAAATTTGTTGAATTAACGGTGAATCAACTGAAAATATATTTTCCAAAGATGCCTGTTAAGTTAATCCTTCAATGAAAAACTGCTTTTGAGTTAACTCTTGTTTAATTTATTTACATGTTTAACTGGCTTTGACTTTACTCAGAGTTAACATCACAGTCTTGAAAAACTGGCCAAAGATAATCAAGCGAAATTTTAATTTTGGCAAAATAATGAAAAGTTATGTAATAAGTACAGTATATAAATAGAAGGTATTATACTCCGCAGGTTGTCAAAATTGAAAGTGCCAGAAATAAAAAATGTCTGTGAACGTGAGGAAAAAATATAAATAAACACAACAACAAATATAACTCAATAAAAGTCTAAACTGTAATGATATTACCTTTTATATGTGTACTGTGCGTAGTAAGTAGGTAATAGTTTAAGTTATTTCCTAATAAATTAAATAATGTATACAAGATTTGAGCAAGTTCCTTCGACTACGAGATGTGTTTTTTTTAATCTTTAGGTAGTCATTACTATAGTCAAAACAAAAACAGAGAGCCAGACAAATAATGTGAGCGTTTTGCAACATTATGATGGCAACATTATTCACCAGTTCATTTTGATTGGATTGTGATGTTATGGTAATGACGCACAAACTAATCTTAGTGTTTGGGGCAACCACTTGATCAAGTCTGGGTGTAAATAGACAACTTAACCAATACAGAATAAACAAGTCTGAATTGCTCTATCACCAGTTGTATGTATAACAGCATGAATGACCGGGATTTTTGTGCCGGTTATTTGGTGGTATTTTGATCTGAATATATTTAAGCCATGCTAGACCTCCTTATGCTTATAATTATATAGATTTTTATTAAATTCTTAGATGAAGTGATTCATTCATTTTTTTGTAAGTTGTTGGAGCAGCTTTTCTTTGGACTTTTGTTGAAATTCCCACCCACAAACCCTTGAAAATATTCCGGAAGCTTATTTTGTTTATATTTGTTTTATTGTTTTATTGAATTGGATTTGATTTATTATAACATTATGAACATGTATAGCATATAGGTAAGCAACACGCATTTCAGTTGACAGATCATTTAATTTTTAGTAGTGCTGGTATCCGGTACAATGAGTCCCATGAAAGATGAGAGCTTTGTTCATATGTACATACATCAACCACAACCCTGAAATAGCTTCTTTCATTAGCCCCACTTGTTTGTTTCTACGAAGGCATACTGCATGCGTAAACCAGATCATAAACGTTAATCATGTTTCGATCTTTACAGACGGTTCCAGAAAGAACATTTTAGCAGGGAGAGGAGGGTCAGGCATCTTTTCAGATAACTCACCCTTGAAGCTTCCAAATCTCTGCCGTGTCTTTTAAGTGGAAGTGCTTGCAAAATGCCTTTCCTAGGTGATAAGTAAATAGAATTTTTGATGTCTTCATTTTTATAGCCGAGCTGTCGGCAATCAAAGCCTACAGCTTGGCTATAAACAACAACAACTGCCATAAGGCTCAAGCAACGATTTGAGATTACTCAGCCTCTGCGTTATCAAATATCTACCAGCTAGGTACTATTACGGGTACGAAATTGCAGATGAATTGTCTTAAAACGGGTTAAGGAGGCATCGGTAGCACTCTTTCTATGCCACTGCGGAGCAAAAAAAAAGAAGAACTCACCAGAGTTTCCTCAAAGCCACATAAGATATACTGTGAGCGTTAAAAAAAGTGTACAGCTTTGAACTGCATTTTTGTAACTCTGTTGAAGCACATAGATTCGATATTTTAGGAAAAGACTTATCTTATTTCTTAAAGCGGTTTATTTTCAATTGCCCTGAGTAATAGATCCGAATCTCGCCTAAAGTCGACTTTAACAAAACACATCCGTAGAAATAAAACACAAATTTCACCACTAAATGTTTAGAAGCACCTCAAGCTAAGTTTTAAATGATCTAACCTAAGCATTTAGAAGTGAAATTTGTATTTTATTTCTACGGATATTTTTGTTAAAGTCGACTTTAGCTAGATTCGGATCTATTACTCAGGGCCAATAACTTAAAAAATTTCAAAAATTGTGACCTTTTGTGGATGATTAAAAAATGAGTTGTATGTATAGATGAACTAGCACGTATAGATGAACTAGCACTTTGTTTTTGTACTATCTTGAAAAGAGCGATTCTCTTACGATATTAGAGCAGTCTTAACAATTGCAAACACTTGTGATTTTTCTATGCTCAACTTAAAATAAAAATAACCAAAAAAATCCCTTTTAAATTGAATTTTCACACTCATTACAAATGATAAACAATTCAAAATCGTTTAACTAACGGGTCTTTTAGTGTCATATTCGACCATTGATAAAAATAAAAAACCAAGGCCATCAGTGGGTGCGCATGTACTTTCAATTTTTAGTTTAGTTTGCGCTAATGTTGATTCTCGACCACTGTGCGTCGACGTGGTCGTCGTCATCGTCGTCGTAGTCGTGGTCGTGCGTCGTCATCGTCGTGGTCGTCATCATCGTTGGCGTTGTCGGCGGCGTCTTTGTCGTCATACCTCTTCCTATCCAGAACTGAAAATCAATTTTTATATAATGTTGATGACGACTTGAGTACTGAGTTCGAAATAATCTGAAATATTTCAAACAGCACATATTTTATAATATAGTCCAGTCAACGAAGGGAAAAATATGCCTCCACCTCTAATAAGTTCAACAGTTTTTAAACTTGGCACACCAATTCAGAATGGTCTAGCGATGTTGTGTAAAAAAGTCCTCATGAATCCGAGGCGAGCTCTAGCGGCAGGAATGTGCAACATATTAATTTTTCGGTTTTTCGTGTTTATCTTAGAAAGACAAATAATCTTATCAAAAAATAATCTGAGAGAGAAGAATAGCTTATAAAATCTCTACATTTATGATAACAACCAAATTTTTCATATCTCTTATACTTAAAAAGTTATTTGCCTCCAAAAATGTATACTTGTTTCAATTACTGCTGCATTTTGTACTCTTAAGTATGAAATGCGGTGCAAGCGCTAACATTTTAAGCGTTCTACTGTCCGAGCACCCAAGGATTTTGCCAAGCCCGTTCATATATTTCAACATCTTCTATATACATATATATCCTCCAAAACTCCATTTCAGAAATCTCAAAAGCAAGTTACAGAAAGCAGCAAAGTCGATAATATTTTTTTTACACGGCTGTCCCCTTCTTCATGCAGAATGGGATTCATGGATTCAATGATTTGTACAAATATACGTCATTCTTGGCATGATGAATGCTTGAATGACGATCATATATTATAAATCCTTAAAACGTTAGCACCAGAACCGTATTTCATAAAATGTAGCACTTTTTAGGAAATTTAAAAAAGGACCAACTTTTGGCGCCAAATTACTTTTTAGCTACAAGAGATATGGAAATTTTGGTCACATTCAATATTTTAGACTTACAGGATTTCACAAGCTTCATATCTTTCTTTCTCAGAAAATTTTTTGATAGGAAAAATAAATGCGAAAAACAAACAAATAAAAATTTCCTAGAGCTCGCCTCGGATTCATGGGGACTTTTTTATAGAACATCGCAAGACCATTCTAAATAAGTGTTCCAAGTTTCAAAACTGTTGAATTTTTTTTTGAGGTGATGGCATTTTTTTTCCCTTCATTGACTGGACGTAACGAAGCTTTTTGCATATTGCAAAAAATAATAACCTATTTACTCTAGATACTGTAAAAAATTATACCATCTACATTTGTTGCGCCAATTCGTAAAAAGTTTGCCACCAGGGTATCCATACGAATTTTTTATACCAGAGATGCTTCAACTTTTTAATTTTGTTCTTTTTTCAATTTTTTTAATTAAAAACAATTTTTTTTTCTAATAAAAAAGGTCCAAGAGCTAATAAAATATTCTACCAATAATGTTTTGGCTCCAATAGTGTAGAAAATTGCTGCAAAAGAAAATTGATAGAATTCATCCATTTGTATTTGTGGTATTCAAAATGTGGTAGTAAAAAAAAAAGTACACTGATCGAAAAAATGCACATATTTTGAGTACCCTTTGAGATAGTCCGTTTTTAGTTCCGGTTTCAGAGCAGTCATAAAGTGCGGGCAATACGCCCTTTCAGGATTATTCAATGTTTACCGGCCACATTGTATAAATTAAAGTTTCTGTATAAGAAAAGTTTATGTGTGTCTCCCCTCCAAGTTCTACTCTGGATCTGCAACCCAAATTTTTATTTTTATTTTTATTTATTTAACGCTTTTGAGCCAATTTAAGAAAGTAGGGGGAGATGGGGGTCATTGATACATGGGGCACATAGATACAGTCGGCATTATTCGAAAACTAGACGCAGTAGACCAATCTTATGAACACACAAAATAACAAATCCATCAACGATTAGTCATTTATGCCCGCCATGCAGTTTCGGTCATCGCTTTGCGCCCGACAACCAAAAAACTGATTTTTAAGCCCGGAAGTAAATTTTTTCCATTCCTTTAATGATCGATTTTTGGTTAGTGTATTTTGTGTTAACAATTTTTTATGGAGGGATTCGGTGAGTATAAGTCCTTCCTATTGTGATAATCACTTAAAGTTTTATTATTAAAGTTTGTTTTAATTTTTATTCATATTTATCTTTCTGAAGGGAGGTTGGGGCACATTGATGCAAACCACCTGGTGGTAATTTAATACTATCAATATGCCCTCTCTGTCTAATATATAAGTAGATGCAACGTTTTTACATCCTTAATCGAAAAAATGGTGGGAATGTACAAACGAAGAACGGTTCTTTCCTAACTTCATCGATAAAGTTGCTGTGGCTCCTTTGATGTATCAAACATGTATTAAAGTGCCTACTGGTTGAATTTATATTATAAATGCACGTTATTAAAAATAATAAAAACTTTTTTCACAATAAATACTGATTAATTTGCTATAAATCAAAGTTTTCTGATATGTATCAATGTTCCCCGTGAATGGGGCAGTTTGATACAAATTCCGTTACTTAATATATTGAGCCTAATATTTTTTCTGAATGATTCTTAGATTTATTTCTCATCATAAAAGCTAGTTAGAAAGACAATGAACATATACAAAATTTCACTTTGATATTACTGTCAATATGAAGCCCGTTTTTTGAGTTCAAAGAAAATCGTATCAAGGTGCCCCAACTCCCCCTACCAGTTTTTGGCGCCAAATAACTTTTTAACTATAAGAGATTTGGAAATTTTGGTCAAAATCAATATTGTAGAGTATTGTATAAGCTATCTTTCTTTCTCAGAAATTTTTTGCATAGGACAAATAATATCTAAGACAAAATCGAAAAACCAAAAAATAAAAATGTCGCCTGGGATTCATAGGGACCTTTTTACACTTCATCACTAGACCATTCTGAATAAGTGCGCCAAGTTTCAAAACTGTTGAATTGTTTTAAAGGTGAAAACCTTTAATTGACTGGAATAATATCCCCTTTTTCTTATAGAGAGAAAATAGCATTTATGATTTATTTTCTATGGAAATAGTTTTAGGTTGATCGTTTACTTTAATTTTTTAGAAAATAAGTCAACAAATAAAATCCAGTCAAAATAGACATAAAAATGTGCAAACCTAGCCAAAATGTTAATCCCACACGAGCATAAAGAGTTATTCAAGGTCAACTGCCGGTCTTTTGAGCACCGTCCGGTAGGGAATATTTTGGCATTTTTCATCGAAATTGCGTATTTGTGTTTTTTTTTTTCCAAAATGCATATAGTCTAGTCATTAAAGCTTTTTGTTGCGGAAAAAATTACGGAAATCTGAATTTTGGTATATAGCCTCCTCATGGCATTCTAATGTAACTGTCAACCGCTTACAGTTTTACAGGGGATCTAAGGCCCCACCAAAAGGTTTTTAAAGAATATCTCGGTAGCTCTTACATAAAAAATGTCAAGGACTAAGTAGGTCTTAACCTACAAAATTTCGTACAAAAAAGTTAAGCATAACTTTTTTTTTAATAAGAGTATCCGTTTTCCAGATAATTCAATCGGTAGAGTAACGGATTTTATGTTTCTATGTATGTATATTAAATGTACTCCTTAAAACCACCTTTGAGGTTCAGTACAAGGTGAGTGTTTCTTGCGTGGTATCTCCCCAACAAATTAGGAAAAAGTACTTAATACTGTATACAGGGATTTAGTTAAAGCGTTTGCGAAAGTTCCCTGTCGATCTGAACTCCACTACATTAATCATACATACGGGGTGGAAGATCACAAAACATGGTATTTCGTTTAAAAAGGGACAAAAAGCTTGAGCGTGTAGGGTGCGTTGAGTAAATAAAATAAAATGCACGACTGGATCGCACGTACTTACTCTTATGTTCAAGTTGTGTGGGATTTAAGAACTTTAAAAAATATTCAAAGAAGAAGTATAAAAAGCATTTAAATCGTTCTTTTAATTGTACAAACAGTCTGATAAATAACTTAGAGCTCAAAAAAAGGTATGCCATTTGATTACTTGAAAAAATATGAATATATGTAAAAAAAAAATTAAAATCGTTGGATCCGTTTTCTTAAAAATTAATATTTTATACCTATATAAAATTTTTGTAACATTTTTCAAAAAAAAATTTGGTATGCCAATTTTGAGTATATATTAATATACATTTAAAACTGAAATTTCAAAACAATTCATCAACCCGTTTTTGAAATATTGAATTTTCAAAAAAAAAATTTGAATCTTTTTTTAAAAATCCAAAATTTATTTTTTTCAAAAATTTTGGTATGCATTATTATTTATATTCTAACAAAGCTTTTGTGCAAAAAATTTTATCAAAATCGGAAGAGCGGGTAATGAGAAAACCAAAAATTAAAAAAACCGTTATATGGCAGGCGGTACCGTTAATAAATGTTTTTGGTGATTATTTTTCTTACTAAAAGGTACACCATAAATAAGCTTTTCCTTAATGGTTGTGTGGCAAGTACCGTTATTTTTTTTTTGCTAAAAAAAAATTTCAATTCCCCCTCGAGAGTTACAAAAAACCTTAAGTTCAAAATGTGAAAGTGACAGCCAATATTTAAAACTAAAACCGAAAATAAATAATAATAAGAAAAAATAGCCGTTAACGGAAAATCTTAAGGAATATATTCCTTGAATGTTTTCCATTTTCCACCCAACGAATGTTTTTTTTGGTGATTAATGTCTTACTTTAATGTCTACATAGGTAAGGTATGATATTTAATAAAAAAGAAAAGAGTGCCAAATTTGAATTTTTTCAGTGCCAATGGGTGCCGCAGTGCCAAACTCATTTGAAAGTGCCAGTTTGGCACTTAAGTGCCTGTTTCTGCAGGGCTGGCTTGCAACTTGATGGTTTGGCATTCTGGATCGGAGAGCTCCGGAGGCTTTTTTCCGGAATACCAAACGAAAACGCAATTAAAACGTTTTACAGTTTTTCCCGTGCGAGTAGTCGGTTACAAGATATTGCGATTTCAAAATGGCCAAATGGCGAAAATATAGAAATTTCACGTACAACTCCTAAACTTATGCTCAATTTGTAGTGGTTGCAATGTACTGCTTAATAGAAAGAACTGGCGTGGAGGTGAAAAGAATTCATTGCAGTAAAAAGTTCTTATTATAACATTTGTAGGTACACGTTTTTCTGTTCCTCCTATGAAATTTAATAGCGGGACATTGAATATTAACAACAAAAATAATACTAAAAATTGAAAGAACAAAATATTTTTTTTTATTTTATTATCAATTCGAACCAATGTTGTTCGGGGCTTGAAGTCGAAAACTCGTATTAGTCATTATCCCAACATCATAAACAACTTAGCAAAAAATTATAACTAGCGGATCTGACGCAGGGTCTCCATCCTATGAGACGACAATGCTACTGGACTATATGAACATACAGATACTTATCATTCTTCACATGAAAAGATATCGGCTATTTGAACATAAAATTTTACTAAAGTGCCAATAGTTATTGTTGTCGTTACGCTATATTGTTTTGCACCATTTTTACTATAGGCTGATTTATAAGATATTTCAAGAAATTGTCTCCGTTACTCTGACGGAAATTACAAAGGTATTCCAGGCGCACCTGATCTGGACTGCGGTCCCAAATTTTCCAAATCATTTCGCCTTTGTGTAAAATTAACACCTCATTATCTTCAACATCTCTTAATCTCTTTGGTTTGTATATACTCGTACATATGTATTTAGCAGTTTAAAAGCATTAAACGGTTGTAGTGCGGACGCGGAGCTGGACAGGTACACAATTAAAAATTCTTCAACGACCGCCTTGCGCGTAGTTTATTTGTCAAATGCTATCAATGGTCGGCTATGAGTCTTGAATTTTATCCATTTTAAACGAATTCATGCATGAAATTATTTTGCATTTTTAGTATGATGAACCCAAATCACATTTTGGAGTAAACAATAAAAATTATTGTACTTAAGTTCATTGCATTTTATTCACAAAGCATATTTTAATGAGTTGAGATTTATCCGTAATAGGTATAAGGTAAATAATTTTTGTTTGTAAATGTTGGTCAATGACATGTGATTTAATTACAAAAGTCATAAAGAACACGTATTTTTAAGCTTGCTTTATATGTACAAATTGGAGCTAAAATTGACGATTGACGTACATATTCTATTCACAATGATCATGATTAGGGCTAGGATGTCCATACAAATGCATGTTTTTTCTCACAATATTTAGAAGCCTAAGACCAAATTATCCTAACGAATCATAAAATTTTCTTTAAAATGGCTTTTATTGCTTGTTTTTTATTTAACTTTCGATGCTATCTTTATTTTGTTATTTAAGACTGAATTAAATTTTTATTAATAAAAACTGAGAGAAAAATTATTTTTTCATTGTATTTTTAGGAAAAATGGTCGTTTAAAGTGCATTTATTTTTCATTTTTACTGCATATTTTCCATTTTTAAGGGCATATTTTAAGCGCATATTCCCGAATCCTAGCCCTAATCATGATCATGAATATGACTATTTTCTTATAGCATTCCATAAATTTCATTTTTCTTTGGAAGGCATTATGTGTATGAACTCTAAATGAAAATTGCAGTTTTATCTATATATGTATGTATTCTGAGGAACTTGTATTTTAATCGATTATCCATGATGTATGTAGGTAGGTACTCCTATCTTACTTAAAATTGTTTATCAATTTTAAATTTTTAAACCAACGAAATATAGTGAATTTCATTTCTATTTTACTGGTAACAATTGAACAGAAAGTCCATTCCAAATAAATAATAAGAAATCCATGCTGTGGTGTGGCTATCATGTTAGCCATGTTCCTTCGGAAGTGGCTAAGTAAAGGGTACATATTTCAAAAAGTACTCTCGATTTAAAAAAAATAATATTGTGTGGGATATCGTCGACGCTGCATGGCAAGTATCGCCATCCTGTAGGAACCCCATGCCGTCGGTCTACATAATTATGTACATTAGGGTGGTCCTTAAATTGGACATTGTCTTGGATAGCCCTCATTTGATTCAAAACATTGAAAAACAATTTCCCTATTCTTTTCAGATTTTTATTTCACCCCCCTGGGGGCCTATTCTAGAAAGCGCGGCGGATCGAAAGCGATACCTCAATTTCGACCGTCTTCGCTTTGGGTTATTCCCAAAAGCGAAAATGAACAAAAACGATCATTCCAGTTTTCTCATTTGAGTTCCAAATAATTCCAGTTTTCTCATTTAAATTCCAAATAATTCCAGGCCACTCCCATTTTCACTTCCACTCTCTGATTAAAATCTCATCTGTTTCCAAGAATATGACAGAAGGACCGTGTCAGCAAAACATTTTTTTTTTTCTATTTATGCAAAAAGTATTTTAATTCATAATTTTGCGATTTGTTGCACATGTCTAAAAAATAAAACAATTCGTTGGACTCCATAAGTTTGTTTTTAAATGCTATGCTAAGAATGAGGTGAAAAATATTTAAACATAATTTAACACTCGTAATTGCATTTTCTTTCAATCCGCCAACAATCCGTCCCCTAAATACCTATCGTTTTCAAACACGAAATGACATAAAATCAAAACACACTTTTATTTGAAAAAAAATCCCCAAAAAATTACAGAAACAATCAAAGAACATTTTTATTTGAGAAACAAAACATTTTTTATGTAATTATATTTTGCTTCGATCCGTCACTAGTTCGTCAGCTTCACATCTATCGCTTTCAAACCGTACTGACAGAATGACATTTAGTTGGAAAGCGCTTTCGCTTTCCATATGCGGTCGAATGAAAAGCGAATCGTTTTTCAGAATAGGAAAATGCAAATCCGCCATTGAAAGCGATCCGCCGCGCTTTTCAGAATAGGCCCCCTGGGCACCCTTTTTCACTTTTCTTAAAGCCATGAGTCCAGTCTCTAATATGATTTTTAAATCAAGTTTTTATTGTAAATAGTTTCTGAAAAAATTATTAAGGGTATTCATACAACAGTGTAAAGTCGTCGTAAACGTTGTAAGCTTTTAAACTTCGTAATTCTGTCACAATTTGTATGGAAAATTTGACAGATTTACGAAGTTTAAAACTTGAGTTTACGCTGTTGAATGAATACCCTTATTTTCAAACTTAAAAATAGAAACAAAAATAATAAGGGTATTCATACAACAGCTTGAGCTTTAGATTAATAAATCCACAAACAAATTTGACAAAATGGTGCTTTGACAATAGGGCCACTACTATCTAACAAATTTTGAGCTTCTCTATTGAAACACCCTTTAGATTGTATAACCTTTAAATAGTAGGCGTGTCGGTGGGCGCAAATGTATTGTTATAGTTTTTTATGCTATACCTTATCATGAATTCTATCGAAGTGGTTAAGAGTGGATCGATTTAGTACCGACGTACAAGTGTTACAACCTGAAGTGTTGTTTACTTGAAAAATATTGAAATTGGCTTGTTGGATTAATCCCCTCTCCCATCAAAAATGCTATTCTCGCAACTGCTGCTAGTACAATATGTATATTATTTTAAGAAAATTTTGGTTTTTTGTATTAAAAAAAAAACTTTAAATTTGTCCACAATATAAAAAAGAATTATATTTCTGTTAAATATTTTTTACATAAAAAAGTAATCAAACTTTGTTCTTTGAACTTATTTTAATAAGATAAGTCTTGTTTTTTGTATGGTCTTTTGAATTTCGAGACGAGCTAATTTTAATTTTAATCTCTAATAAATTTTGTACCTTAACACAGCATTAATAAGTGAACAAATGTTTTCTTAAACTAATGAGCAAATCTATGGAATGTTAAATAGATAAATATTTCGAAATTGAATAATAAAATATTATTTCACTTGATACAACAAAAAAAACTTAAATTGAATTGAACCCTTCCCACATACATAGTTAATACTTTTGTTAAATATTGCAATGTGCGTTGTAAAAAAAAAGTTAATAAATATCTTTCATACAGAAAAAATGTCTTTAAAAAAATTGTTTATGATATATATTATATAAATAATTTCAGGGAATGTAGTAAATATTAAATTAATTTGATATTTGTTTGTGTGTGGCTCTGGAATCAAATGTTGATTCGCATTTTCAAGCAACTGGAGGAACTTCTTCATTGGCAACAATTGGAGACGGAGAAACATATTCATGAACTTCAGCTTCTTCATTAATTTCTTCAACGTTCTCATTGTTGTCATTAACCAATTCAGATGTTTCCTCAGGAGTTGATGTTCCATTTGTTGTTACTTCAATACCGGACACTGATTTTAATTCTAGAATTATTTTTTCAGCAACTTTTGAATCCATTTCGATTATTTTTTCCTTTAGTCTATTTTTCATTTCTTCTGGCCATTTAGGTGACCATTCTTTGAAAAGTTTAATCTGAAATAAAAGAAACAAAAATACTGTAATCAAGTTCTTATAGTAATTTTTTTTTTAATTTGTCCCGCATTAAAATTTTAACACGGTTAGTTCAGAAAATTTCCGCGAAAAGAAAAGTTTAAAATTTAATTGAATTGCTGATGGGTTTCTTTTTATTTTTATAAAAAAAACAACCACAGTAAAAATTCATCTGATATTTTTGTTCTAGTGAAATTCTTCATCTTATTCATTTTGATCAGCAGAAAAGAATTAAGATGATGGTTTGTAGAAAGTTACGTATCTCAAGTTAGACTTCCAATTTTTATGAATTCTTAATGTTAAGTATTGAATCTGTACTCTAATCCTGAAGTAAAGATATTGACATAAAATTAAACAGCCAAAGTAGAATAGAAGGTAGCGTACAAAAATTTGCTTCGCAGATTAGGATACGCAAGTGTAGAAACAATAATTAGAATAAAAAAAAAGTTTTTTTGGCATTTCGAGATAAATGCGTTTTTCTGATTATGTACGTAACTTTTTTATTTTTTGATGAATTTGTTTCACACTTTAAGGAAGTGATAAGTAATCAAATTATTAGTTTTTGATCAAAAACGCATTTAATTATATTTAATAGAAGTCTAGTTAAATAACTTTCATCTTAAGACTATCTGCCGTATCTGCAAGTAAATAATTTTCCTTTCCGGTTCTACGAATATTTGTTTGGTAGTTACGTTTATTTTTCTTTTGAAAAATGCAGATACGTCAATTTATCTTAAAAAAAACATGCAGATACGTCAATTTATCTTAAAAAAGCATGGTTTTTTGTACATACGTCATATTTTGTAAGCGTTTTTAACCACTAAAAAGACAAGATAGTGATTTTATTACTAAACAATAAAATAATAACTCTACCAAGGATGTCAAAACTGGCTCTAACTCAAAACAGCCAAAATGGCAGTTACGTTTTTTCTTCTCAACACAGCAGTACTGCTAAGAAGTGATAAAAATCTTCTGTATCTCATCTGTTACATATGTACAGTACATAGATTACAAATTTGTGACAAATTATTTCGATGTGGTATAAAGATTTCAACCCTAGTTCTAAAAATTAGACCCATAATTTCGGCTGAAAAATGTCTGCGAAAATAGCTTGCATTTGATAAGAGCTCGTGATTAAAGTGACGATAGACAATTCTGCATATAAATGAAGTTGCTCTTAGAAATAATTAACAGTAAACATTTTTAGGTCAACTTTGAGCATCGGCGTACTGATCTTGCCATACACCAACATTTTTTGACTCTGACAATGACAGAACCAAGTTATTTCATAGAGCGAGTTGGTTCCAATCTTTGCAAAGGGAGGCATTCGCATGGAGAAGTTTTTAATAAAATGGCTTTATGAAGAGACCTTTTACATATGTACTTCTTTTTTTTTTTATAATTTAGTTAGTAATAAAGTCTGAATTTGCTTTAAGGCTTTGTATGTACATACACTCCCGTTTATTTGAATTGGTACAAAATTTCCGAGTGCGGTTAACCGTTATAACTCCGAACTGAGTGGAGAAAGCATTAAATTTCGGAGAGAAAAAGAAAACAGACAAGCTTTATCCTTCCGTCACTTACACGTTTTAAATTTCATGTTAAAGTTGTAGCCCATGTTTTTGTTCATTTGAATAGGTACACTGCCTTTATCATCGAGACGGTTGTTTTATAGCAGCCGCCTTGACAACAGGGTGAAGGTGATTTGCTACATGGCCCTTATCTACCCGATGATTGCTAATCTTCTGTATCTCATCTGTTACATATGTACAGTACATAGATTACAAATTTGTGACAAATTATTTCGATGTGGTATAAAGATTTCAACCCTAGTTCTAAAAATTAGACCCATAATTTCGGCTGAAAAATGTCTGCGAAAATAGCTTGCATTTGATAAGAGCTCGTGATTAAAGTGACGATAGACAATTCTGCATATAAATGAAGTTGCTCTTAGAAATAATTAACAGTAAACATTTTTAGGTCAACTTTGAGCATCGGCGTACTGATCTTGCCATACACCAACATTTTTTGACTCTGACAATGACAGAACCAAGTTATTTCATAGAGCGAGTTGGTTCCAATCTTTGCAAAGGGAGGCATTCGCATGGAGAAGTTTTTAATAAAATGGCTTTATGAAGAGACCTTTTACATATGTACTTTTTTTTTTTTTTATAATTTAGTTAGTAATAAAGTCTGAATTTGCTTTAAGGCTTTGTATGTACATACACTCCCGTTTATTTGAATTGGTACAAAATTTCCGAGTGCGGTTAACCGTTATAACTCCGAACTGAGTGGAGAAAGCATTCAATTTCGGAGAGAAAAAGAAAACAGACAAGCTTTATCCTTCCGTCATTTACACGTTTTAAATTTCATGTTAAAGTTGTAGCCCATGTTTTTGTTCATTTGAATAGGTACACTGCCTTTATCATCGAGACGGTTGTTTTATAGCAGCCGCCTTGACAACAGGGTGAAGGTGATTTGCTACATGGCCCTTATCTACCCGATGATTGCCTATAGATGTCCGGTTTGGTTCAACGTTGCCCCATCTCAAATGGAAAAGATTCGGGTGTTTGAGAGAAAGTGTCTTAGACACTGTCTTGGATTACACAGAACAGCAGGGTCGGAGTACACACGATATAATTCCAACCTGGTTTTATACAATTGCGCCAACATAAACAGAATAGATAATTTTTTGTTAAAGCTGATTCGGGGTCACATTGCAGGAGCGATGTCCTTGATCATCAGCTTAATATTTGGGGCTTACTACCCCAACAACGAATACTACGAGAGTGTGTGTCTAAGCGGCTTTATCTCGCCCGAGGCATTTCTCCATCTAGACAGTCGGGGGTTGGTACAGGATAGAATGGCGGTTCCGCTAATCTACCACGTCAGCCGTAGAACTGCGGATAGGCGGCTCCTCTATAGTCGAGACGTTCTCGCACAAGGCGGAGCAGAGGGCCTTAGGATCAGTGGGGCTGTGTCCAATCGGGACCGAAAAGACAGGGTAAAACAGGAGAACCAGTTTTGGTGGTTGAACTCTGAAAATTCTAATGATAACTAAAGTTGACTAGCTTCTTTTCCTAGATGCAGGCGACTTACATAGCTTTATTTAGGTGAAACCATGGGCATGAAAAATAAATAAATTGGGTGGCGCAACAGCTCGTGAAGGACCAGAGCCTAGTGACTAACAACTCTCAACCATTCCTATGTGCGTGTTATTGGCAGGGATGGGGGGACCTATAGTTTTTTGCCGAGTCCGAACGGCTAAATGAGCAGCACTTATTCATGACAAGTATACTCTTGGAGGATTTGTCAGTTCCTCGCAAGAGGCAGTACCTCGGATAAAACATTTCTGTTTTTAGGTGGCACGGCTGGGAATCGAACCCACACCTTCGGCATGACAGTCCTACGCACTAACCATCAAGCCACGAAGTACTACAAAACCATGACCATGACCCAAAACAAAAAAAAAAGCTTACTATGGCTGTTCTAGTTTCTAAATTTAGTTTAAGTAGTTGATTAGCTTGAATGAAGTTTGTAAGTTTTATATATAAAAAAAAATTAAAAATGATAATAATACCAAGTTTTTTTGTTTTATTCTTCTTGGTGAAAAATAAAAAAAATATTGATCTTAGTACATAGTTCTTTGGCCGAAAGGCATTAGGATTAAGTTATTACAGTTCAACTTAAAGCGCCTGTATGGAGTAAGTAAGTTGTAAGATATTGATAAGAAGGTTAGTTTTTCTGAATTTTTGCCTAGCTTTAAGATATAGGTATAAGTGAATAGAAAAATAAAAATGAATTAAATAAATAAAAAAAAACTGCGTATATCATCACTTTTGCTTTGAACTAATTGAAGGTCAGACTTTTTAACCTATTTTTGGGTATTTTATCATGGTTTTTTTGATTTGACACAAACAAAAATAAGACCAATAAATCGCCAAATTATAAATTAAAATAGGTAAATTTTGCACAAATAGAACAAAAAATGTTTTTAAATAGCTGATATTATAATGAGAGATTGGAAGTTCAAATGGAAGTGGCCTAGCCCTAGAAATAATAATAAATACATTTGGAATTTAAATGAGAAAACTGGAATTCAAACGAGAAAATTGGAAGGATCGCTTTCGTTAATTTTACCTTAGTAAATTTTGCGCTCGAATGTTTTTCAAAGATTGTAAGTCAACGAAAAATATTTGAGATCCTGCACAATGTCAATGCGTTCGTTATTGATGGACCGAGTTTCTTTAGGTCGTCAACGGTCTTGCTTGGCTTCAGAGATAACTAGATACATTATGGACGTTGGTTTTATGGGTAGTAATACGGAGACCCCAAGTCTTACAAAAAAAACTAAGTCTGTTAATTTAAATAAAAACCATAACGAGATCGTTGGCATAATATAACAATGCCCTTACTACAATATAATCAATAAATACTCCACCAGGAAGGAGATAAGAGATTTCATCGATGAAAAATGCAAAAAAGCAATGGACTAAGGATTTATATCGTTCCGAAATACCCGTTGTTGTTTCGAACCAATGTGAGTTAACTGAAATTCATCAACAGAAACTATCGTGACAGGCGCAAACAAGGAAGTTTGTAGATCAAAGATTGCCTATTGACCATGTCAAAGGCAGTTTTAAAATCCACGAAACATGTGTATAACTTCTTTTTATTTTCAATAAGCTGTCTAAAAATATTAAGGTGATTCACTTATAACTGGATTTTATGATTCAGACTATGCTAGAAATATTGACGACAGGAAACCTGTGCATGTTAAAAAAAAAACAAGATGGCGCGTTTGTTTTTTGGCATTTCTAGAAACAACTTATAGTTGCCTTATGGACCACAGAAGCCAAACACATGTCTTTAAGTACGGCTTTTCAAGAAGCGCTGTTACTTGCCGAACTAAAAACGAACTACTGCCAGACGTACATAGGGACGCCAGACGTCCCGCCAGGCGCACGACTGTCCCGCAAAACAATTTTTGTCCCACAAGGGTCCCGCTGGAGAATTATGTCCCGCAAAACAGTGTTTATATTTTTTACAAAAATACTATTGATTATTTAGAAACAAAATTTGGTTTTAACATTGACATAATAAACTAGAGTTAAAAAAATCTAATTATTGTGCTTTTCAAATTAAAATGTAAGATTCACCAAGAATCTTTGAACCCTACATTATCTTGGAAATGTATACAGCAATATTAAAAATGAAAAATCTCTCAATATTTGGGTAAACTCTTAAAAAAGTTTCAGAGCCTCATTTTGTTGTTTTTTTTTTCGTTGCCTATTTTCTCTTCTCTGAAAGATTTCCTAGTTCTATGATCTACTCCCTATGTATCAAAGGACTGTTTCTTATGCAAGTGATACTGAATGAACTCCCAAGTCTATGAACTATTTGGCAGGAGCTAGTTTATTTTGACTAGTGGGACTTAATATTTTTGGGAGTTAGTTTGTAGGGCCGTTGTCGAAGCAAAATTTGTCCGATATGATTTTCCTGAATAGGAAAAGTCTTAATTTTCTTCATTACTATAAACAAATTGAAAATTTCGTTTATGATTGTTCATGTCGAGGGGGTAGATACACTATTCCTCTGAAATTGTCCCTATCAAGAATTCAATTTTCCTAAAAACATTAACACAGCTTCAGCGTTGCCGCAAAAAACAAACACAAATCAGCACTGGATATCGGTCTAAAACTGTTTATTTATCCAATTTCATATTTTTCTTAAACTACAGTAGGTATACACAAGTTGTATTCGTAAACTGTTTCTTACTTTTACCAGATTGGAGCCAATAAACTTAAATTGACCTTTATCAGGTATTCTTCTGCTTCAATGAAATAACTTGTTTTCTATTTAATTATGTATACCACATGTAGCACTTAAACTGCAAAGCTCAAAACAATGATACGTTTTTTTAATATGAAAAATGTATAGAAAAAATGATATTCAAGATATTTATAATGTAATCTCACCCTGCATTGAAATAGACTCATTGGTTTGTCCATCACCTCGGCATTAGCCAAACCGCTAACCACTCCATTTACGTAGACCCCGGAAGACTCACGGGTCAAGTAATCAACAAGAATTGGAACAAAATCATCACGTTGCAGCTCACTCCATTCATTGAACCATTGGATTATATAGCGGAATTCTCCGTCAACTGTTAGGTTATTCATCGACATCGTTACGAAGAAATATATAACTTTAAAATATATTAATGCGATAAAAAGTATTCTCTAAGATCTATTAACTGTTATTTAGATTATTTTATTGGTAGTAAATTTTATGTTTTTAGTATTTATTGAAATGTACGCTAAATAAATGCATTTTACACAAAAAATTATTGCCAAGGTGTCTCAGAGGAAAAACAAGAACTTTTGTTGTGTCCATTCCAGCATCCAGCTTCTCTGATTTCGAAAGTCGAACTTCGAATCGGAAAGATGACATTTAAATTCGAAACTCGAAACTCAAATTTCGAACTCGATTTTGTCAGGGAAACCATTATGCTTGAAACAGAATGAAGGAATGGTCGCGTTCGGCTGGTAAAGCGAAAGGTATCACAGATATAGAATCAGATAGTCCCCTTTCACACGAAAAAACAAGTTGCTGGAGATTTTTTGACGTTTTCTTTTAATCTCCTTAAAAATCTCTTGTACCAAGGAAACAAATCTCCAAGCAATTTTTGAAATTTCCTTTGAAAGTCTATTGGTTGAACACACCTAAACCTAGATGTGAAAGGAAATGTCAAAAAATCTCCTCAAATCCTCGACCGGGGAGATTCTGTTCGCCCCTCTTTCCTCCTTCCCTTCTCACCATGGAACTAAAAGTTGCTGGCAACTCAGTTTCCTCGTGTGAAAGGGCACATATACGTTGCCAACGACAAAAACCGATACGGAAGATTAACTGTCAAAAGAGTGAGAGCTGGGCCCCAATTCCGCAAGCGTAAATGATTTTCCGTGTACACACCCAAAAAAGTGTGAATAAATTTGACTGATACTGTATAGTCAAACATTTTAAATTAAAGTTTGCGGAATCACAAAAATCGAATTTTTTGGTACACAGAAAAAACTCATTCTTGTGGAATTGTGCCCCTGTGAATGATTTTCCGTGTACACATTCTATTCTATTCTATTCTATTCTATTCTATTCTATTCTATTCTATTCTATTCTATTCTATTCTATTCTATTCTATTCTATTCTATTCTATTCTATTCTATTCTATTCTATTCTATTCTATTCTATTCTATTCTATTCTATTCTATTCTATTCTATTCTATTCTATTCTATTCTATTCTATTCTATTCTATTCTATTCTATTCTATTCTATTCTATTCTATTCTATTCTATTCTATTCTATTCTATTCTATTCTATTCTATTCTATTCTATTCTATTCTATTCTATTCTATTCTATTCTATTCTATTCTATTCTATTCTATTCTATTCTATTCTATTCTATTCTATTCTATTCTATTCTATTCTATTCTATTCTATTCTATTCTATTCTATTCTATTCTATTCTATTCTATTCTATTCTATTCTATTCTATTCTATTCTATTCTATTCTATTCTATTCTATTCTATTCTATTCTATTCTATTCTATTCTATTCTATTCTATTCTATTCTATTCTATTCTATTCTATTCTATTCTATTCTATTCTATTCTATTCTATTCTATTCTATTCTATTCTATTCTATTCTATTCTATTCTATTCTATTCTATTCTATTCTATTCTATTCTATTCTATTCTATTCTATTCTATTCTATTCTATTCTATTCTATTCTATTCTATTCTATTCTATTCTATTCTATTCTATTCTATTCTATTCTATTCTATTCTATTCTATTCTATTCTATTCTATTCTATTCTATTCTATTCTATTCTATTCTATTCTATTCTATTCTATTCTATTCTATTCTATTCTATTCTATTCTATTCTATTCTATTCTATTCTATTCTATTCTATTCTATTCTATTCTATTCTATTCTATTCTATTCTATTCTATTCTATTCTATTCTATTCTATTCTATTCTATTCTATTCTATTCTATTCTATTCTATTCTATTCTATTCTATTCTATTCTATTCTATTCTATTCTATTCTATTCTATTCTATTCTATTCTATTCTATTCTATTCTATTCTATTCTATTCTATTCTATTCTATTCTATTCTATTCTATTCTATTCTATTCTATTCTATTCTATTCTATTCTATTCTATTCTATTCTATTCTATTCTATTCTATTCTATTCTATTCTATTCTATTCTATTCTATTCTATTCTATTCTATTCTATTCTATTCTATTCTATTCTATTCTATTCTATTCTATTCTATTCTATTCTATTCTATTCTATTCTATTCTATTCTATTCTATTCTATTCTATTCTATTCTATTCTATTCTATTCTATTCTATTCTATTCTATTCTATTCTATTCTATTCTATTCTATTCTATTCTATTCTATTCTATTCTATTCTATTCTATTCTATTCTATTCTATTCTATTCTATTCTATTCTATTCTATTCTATTCTATTCTATTCTATTCTATTCTATTCTATTCTATTCTATTCTATTCTATTCTATTCTATTCTATTCTATTCTATTCTATTCTATTCTATTCTATTCTATTCTATTCTATTCTATTCTATTCTATTCTATTCTATTCTATTCTATTCTATTCTATTCTATTCTATTCTATTCTATTCTATTCTATTCTATTCTATTCTATTCTATTCTATTCTATTCTATTCTATTCTATTCTATTCTATTCTATTCTATTCTATTCTATTCTATTCTATTCTATTCTATTCTATTCTATTCTATTCTATTCTATTCTATTCTATTCTATTCTATTCTATTCTATTCTATTCTATTCTATTCTATTCTATTCTATTCTATTCTATTCTATTCTATTCTATTCTATTCTATTCTATTCTATTCTATTCTATTCTATTCTATTCTATTCTATTCTATTCTATTCTATTCTATTCTATTCTATTCTATTCTATTCTATTCTATTCTATTCTATTCTATTCTATTCTATTCTATTCTATTCTATTCTATTCTATTCTATTCTATTCTATTCTATTCTATTCTATTCTATTCTATTCTATTCTATTCTATTCTATTCTATTCTATTCTATTCTATTCTATTCTATTCTATTCTATTCTATTCTATTCTATTCTATTCTATTCTATTCTATTCTATTCTATTCTATTCTATTCTATTCTATTCTATTCTATTCTATTCTATTCTATTCTATTCTATTCTATTCTATTCTATTCTATTCTATTCTATTCTATTCTATTCTATTCTATTCTATTCTATTCTATTCTATTCTATTCTATTCTATTCTATTCTATTCTATTCTATTCTATTCTATTCTATTCTATTCTATTCTATTCTATTCTATTCTATTCTATTCTATTCTATTCTATTCTATTCTATTCTATTCTATTCTATTCTATTCTATTCTATTCTATTCTATTCTATTCTATTCTATTCTATTCTATTCTATTCTATTCTATTCTATTCTATTCTATTCTATTCTATATTATTCTATTCTATTCTATTCTATTCTATTCTATTCTATTCTATTCTATTCTATTCTATTCTATTCTATTCTATTCTATTATATTCTATTCTATTCTATTCTATTCTATTCTATTCTATTCTATTCTATTCTATTCTATTCTATTCTATTCTATTCTATTCTATTCTATTCTATTCTATTCTATTCTATTCTATTCTATTCTATTCTATTCTATTCTATTCTATTCTATTCTATTCTATTCTATTCTATTCTATTCTATTCTATTCTATTCTATTCTATTCTATTCTATTCTATTCTATTCTATTCTATTCTATTCTATTCTATTCTATTCTATTCTATTCTATTCTATTCTATTCTATTCTATTCTATTCTATTCTATTCTATTCTATTCTATTCTATTCTATTCTATTCTATTCTATTCTATTCTATTCTATTCTATTCTATTCTATTCTATTCTATTCTATTCTATTCTATTCTATTCTATTCTATTCTATTCTATTCTATTCTATTCTATTCTATTCTATTCTATTCTATTCTATTCTATTCTATTCTATTCTATTCTATTCTATTCTATTCTATTATATTCTATTCTATTCTATTCTATTCTATTCTATTCTATTCTATTCTATTCTATTCTATTCTATTCTATTCTATTCTATTCTATTATCTATTCTATTCTATTCTATTCTATTCTATTCTATTCTATTCTATTCTATTCTATTCTATTCTATTCTATTCTATTCTATTCTATTCTATTCTATTCTATTCTATTCTATTCTATTCTATTCTATTCTATTCTATTCTATTCTATTCTATTCTATTCTATTCTATTCTATTCTATTCTATTCTATTCTATTCTATTCTATTCTATTCTATCTATTCTATTCTATTCTATTCTATTCTATTCTATTCCTATTCTATTTCTATTCTATTCTATTCTATTCTATTCTATTTTTCTATTCTATTCTATTCTATTCTATTCTATTCTATTCTATTCTATTCTATTCTATTCTATTCTATTCTATTCTATTCTATTCTATTTATTCTATTCTATTCTATTCTATTCTATTCTATTCTATTCTATTCTATTCTATTCTATTCTATTCTATTCTATTCTATTCTATTCTATTCTATTCTATTCTATTCTATTCTATTCTATTCTATTCTATTCTATTCTATTCTATTCTATTCTATTCTATTCTATTCTATTCTATTCTATTCTATTCTATTCTATTCTATTCTATATTCTATTCTATTCTATTCTATTCTATTCTATTCTATTCTATTCTATTCTATTCTATTCTATTCTTTCTATTCTATTCTATTCTATTCTATTCTATTCTATTCTATTCTATTCTATTCTATTCTATTCTATTCTATTCTATTCTATTCTATTCTATTCTATTGTTTTAATATAAGATCGTTGCGTTTACACTGGAATAACTTTTGCTTAAATATAAGTCACTTTTTAAGTAAATTAAAAATAATTATTCTAGTCGAAACAAATATAGAAGATGAAGAAAAAGATTTTTATCAAATAGATGGCTTTGAGATGGAATTTTTGAACAGAAATAAACAGAGAGGTGGTGGAATCATGATGTTTATTCGGAACAACCTAGGCCACAAACGAATACCTTCAGAAACTGTTTCGTATGAAAATATAAAATTAAGCTACACGGAGAGAAATATTACTACATACGTTGTTGGAATTTATAGACCACCAGGTATTAGTAAAAAAGCATTTATTGATGAAATTAGAAATAATCTAGGACAAATTGGAAGAAATGAAGAAATGATTGTGATGGGGGATATGAATATTAATATTCGCGATTCTAGCTCAAGCTTTGTTAAGGATTACTTGGAGGATGCTTGCCTCATTGCGACTCATCAATATCATTACTGAATATACAAGAGTAGATCCAATGAAGGGGACAAAATCAGTAATTGATCACGTTCTTGTAAGTAGAATTGATAAACAAATTAATTCCGCTGTGATTGAGAGTGGCATCACCGATCATTATCCAACTTTATACTACACTGATGCTTCAACGATGTTAGAAAACCATCACATAGTCAACACTTCGTACATATGTAACACCAAAGTAAAAAAGGCTATTTGTGAAGAAGATTGGGAAGAAGTTTTAAAAGAAGAAGATACTGAAACGATCTACAATAAACTTGTCAGCAAACTAGATGACATTTATAAAAGATCAACTTACACAAGAACAACACAGAACAAAAGAATAAATAGCCCCTGGACAACCCCTTATATCATTGCTGAATGCAAAAAAAGGGATGAACTATATAGAAAGTGGAGAAATAATAGAAGCAACAAAGGCTATGAAATGGAGTATAAAAGATTCCGGAATAAAACCAATAAAATGATAGCAGCTCAAAAAACAATTTTTTTATAAGAACAAATTTATTCAATTTAAGACCGATCCTAGAAAAAACATGGGGATTAATTAATCAAATATTAGGAAGAAAAAAGTCAAATATTGACGAAACGATGGTAAAACATTTTCCAACTTCTGAAATCCAAACCTTGTCAAACGAATGTGCAGAATTTTTTGCTACACAAACATCGCAAATTATTCATCATTGTGGATTTATCACGTCGAATCATACAAATAATTTGCTAGAGAATTCAATTTTTGCTAGTCCTGCAAATATACAGGAGATACGCAGAATCATAAGGTCTCTTGGAGAAAATAAATCGCCAGGAATTGATGGGATAAGAGCAGTTGATATAAGAAGTCACATAGACGTTTTTGCTCCCATACTGTGCAAATTTATCAACCTCAGCCTAACACAGTCAAAAATCCCGTCAACACTGAAAACTGCTGTTGTTAGGCCGATATATAAGAGTGGAGTTAGAAATCAAATAAGTAATTATAGACCGATTTCGATACTTCCCGTAGTTGAAAAGTGTCTTGAAGGCGTCATCTCAGCAAGACTAGAGAGTTTTATTGACAAACACTCTCTTATACACAAAAGTCAATTCGGTTTCCAAAAAAACAAAAATACAGGCAAAACTGCTGGGCGAATTCGTAAATTGTGTTAATGAAAGCTTGAACAAAAGCCATCATGTCCTTGTAATGTTCATGGACTTCAGTAAGGCTTTTGACACTCTGAATCACACAAAATTACTACAAGCATTGCAACGGATTGGAATTAGAGGAGTAATGGCTGATTGGATTACTGATTATCTACATAACAGGCTGTTTTGTGTCAAGATTAAGGACGTAATGAGTGAGCAAAAGAACGTGCAATATGGAGTTCCTCAGGGATCTAAGCTTGGTCCGATTCTTTTTATTCTTTACACGAATGAGCTTCTTCGCGTCTTTAAACATGCTGACGATACAGCGATTGTGGTCCGTCACAGATCTTTGGATACGGCATCGATGATAATGCAGGAAGAGTTTAATGCGGCAGTTAAATGGTGCCACGACAATGGCTTAGTCATAAATGCATCTAAAACGAAGATGATGCACATTCGAAGTCCACAATTCAAATCCACACAGAACAGAATATGTTTGGTTAATCATGACTGCCCTAACACCCCAAGCGAAAATATCGAGTTAGTAGAAAGTTACAAATACCTTGGAGTGATCATTGACTGTCATTTTCTATGGAGCACACATATCGATAAGTTGCGTATGGATCTAAAAAAGGCTTTATACGCACTAGCTCACTTGCGTTACCATGCTACGGTACCTGTTTTAAGACAAGTGTATTATGCTTTAGTTGAGTCAAAGCTACGATATGGCATACTTGCTTGGGGAAATGCAGCAAAAACCCACATACAAAAGCTTCAAAGACTCCAAAATTCAGCGCTTAAACAAATAAATATGGGCCATTTGTTGAACGATGATAGTACTTTCAAAGTTCTGAATGTACAGCAAATTTTTAAGATGACGCTTATACTGGAGTACTTTGACGATAAGCGTTTCATTCGACCAATTGACCATACGATCAACACCAGACGACGTGCTCAAGGATTGCTTAAAGTGCCCACAAACTACAACACATATGGAAGACATCAACTCCAATTCAGCGTTCCTTCAACAATCAACGAATTACCTCGAGATTTAGTAAACATTGAAAATTTCAAGACAAGAAAAAAAAACATTAAAAATTTCTTCTTAAATTCAAATCAGTAAAGTAATAATTTTTGATTTTTTCTTTTTTTTTAAGAAACTTTTGTAAAACATGTATCTTTCACTTAAAGCTTGCTTTTAATTTTTTATATAGAGAAGCACAATCTTCTGCAGACAAGCCTATGGGCTTCGCAGGAACTTATAAAATTGTAAAGTCTTTTGAATATTCGAATAAATAAATAAATAAATAATAAATAATTCTATTCTATTCTATTCTATTCTATTCTATTCTATTCTATTCTATTCTATTCTATTCTATTCTATTCTATTCTATTCTATTCTATTCTATTCTATTCTATTCTATTCTATTCTATTCTATTCTATTCTATTCTATTCTATTCTATTCTATTCTATTCTATTCTATTCTATTCTATTCTATTCTATTCTATTCTATTCTATTCTATTCTATTCTATTCTATTCTATTCTATTCTATTCTATTCTATTCTATTCTATTCTATTCTATTCTATTCTATTCTATTCTATTCTATTCTATTCTATTCTATTCTATTCTATTCTATTCTATTCTATTCTATTCTATTCTATTCTATTCTATTCTATTCTATTCTATTCTATTCTATTCTATTCTATTCTATTCTATTCTATTCTATTCTATTCTATTCTATTCTATTCTATTCTATTCTATTCTATTCTATTCTATTCTATTCTATTCTATTCTATTCTATTCTATTCTATTCTATTCTATTCTATTCTATTCTATTCTATTCTATTCTATTCTATTCTATTCTATTCTATTCTATTCTATTCTATTCTATTCTATTCTATTCTATTCTATTCTATTCTATTCTATTCTATTCTATTCTATTCTATTCTATTCTATTCTATTCTATTCTATTCTATTCTATTCTATTCTATTCTATTCTATTCTATTCTATTCTATTCTATTCTATTCTATTCTATTCTATTCTATTCTATTCTATTCTATTCTATTCTATTCTATTCTATAAGGCTCTGGTCCCGTTAGGGGCAATGACACCCCTAACGGGACCAGAGCCTTATTGCGGAATAGGAGAAAACGTGATAAAACATAAAATCAAAATAGAAGAGGAGGCAAAAAGATCAAGGATCTGGAACGAACTCCCTAAGTTGAGGCAGGCTAAACTCCTACTTGGAAATTACAACCAAGAACGATTCCAGTCCTGCATCAGCTTAAATAGAAACAAGCTTAGAATAATAACCGGGCTCCTCACAGGCCACTGCAAACTAAGGAGACACCTCCACATCCTTGGCCTGGAAAACAGCGCCATGTGTAGATTCTGCAGTGCTCATGAGGAGACACCCGATCATATACTAGGTAAATGTGATGCACTTATGCATCAAAGACATAGGTATCTGGGAAATCACCAGATAAAAGAGAGCGAACTATCCTCTCTAAATGTACTCCAAATAATCAAATTCCTTAAGGAAATAAATTTGGAGGATGTGCTGTAGAATGAGTAACCTCATCCAGCTCCAGAACGGGGGCACAATAGATCTTAATGGTCGCAGTGCACTTACACCCCGAACTCTTTCATTCATTCATTCATTCATTCTATTCTATTCTATTCTATTCTATTCTATTCTATTCTATTCTATTATTCTATTCTATTCTATTCTATTCTATTCTATTCTATTCTATTCTATTCTATTCTATTCTATTCTATTCTATTCTATTCTATTCTATTCTATTCTATTCTATTCTATTCTATTCTATTCTATTCTATTCTATTCTATTCTATTCTATTCTATTCTATTCCTATTCTATTCTATTCTATTCTATTCTATTCTATTCTATTCTATTCTATTCTATTCTATTCTATTCTATTCTATTCTATTCTATTCTATTCTATTCTATTCTATTCTATTCTATTCTATTCTATTCTATTCTATTCTATCTATTCTATTCTATTCTATTCTATTCTATTCTATTCTATTCTATTCTATTCTATTCTATTCTATTCTATTCTATTCTATTCTATTCTATTCTATTCTATTCTATTCTATTCTATTCTATTCTATTCTATTCTATTCTATTCTATTCTATTCTATTCTATTCTATTCTATTCTATTCTATTCTATTCTATTCTATTCTATTCTATTCTATTCTATTCTATTCTATTCTATTCTATTCTATTCTATTCTATTCTATTCTATTCTATTCTATTCTATTCTATTCTATTCTATTCTATTCTATTCTATTCTATTCTATTCTATTCTATTCTATTCTATTCTATTCTATTCTATTCTATTCTATTCTATTCTATTCTATTCTATTCTATTCTATTCTATTCTATTCTATTCTATTCTATTCTATTCTATTCTATTCTATTCTATTCTATTCTATTCTATTCTATTCTATTCTATTCTATTCTATTCTATTCTATTCTATTCTATTCTATTCTATTCTATTCTATTCTATTCTATTCTATTCTATTCTATTCTATTCTATTCTATTCTATTCTATTCTATTCTATTCTATTCTATTCTATTCTATTCTATTCTATTCTATTCTATTCTATTCTATTCTATTCTATTCTATTCTATTCTATTCTATTCTATTCTATTCTATTCTATTCTATTCTATTCTATTCTATTCTATTCTATTCTATTCTATTCTATTCTATTCTATTCTATTCTATTCTATTCTATTTTCCGGTGCAAATTATATCAGCTTGATAGAAGCGATATACCAATCTTCTTTAATCTCTCTATATTGCTCTTATGAAATGACAACGGAGCTTTCACTTCTATAGTCATCCTGTAAAATTATTATACAATCTCTTTGTTAGTTTCTGTTACTTGATAAGTGCAGCCACAAACCATTTCTGCTATACTAGTGAAAACACAAACCACTTATGTGTCGAGATTCAGCTAATTCGAAACCGCAGGGAGTGATTTTCAACGAAAAGTGACTCATATCACTTTTCGTTGAAAATCGATTCAGCTAGCATTTGTTATTTCATTTCATTTGCGTAACGAGTGTGACAAGGAGGAAGAATTTATGTTTGAAACTCAATTCGAACTTACTCATTTCATTTGAATAGCTGCGTGTCATATATAACCAAATGTATAAACCATACCCTATATTATCCAACCAATCATTGTACTATGTAATCATACCGATCTACATCATACATAAATAAACAGTCCTTAAATCATCCCCTAGCTGTCAAGACGTGTTTCACTTTACATGGTGCCGAAACCCTATCTTGAACAATAATACAAATAATTATGAGAAAACAAAAGAATATGTATGATAATAATAAATAAATATACGGAAAATATAAATTATTTAGTTCTAAGAAGAAATTCCAAAAGAAAGAAGTGAAAACGTTTCAGACATAAATATTCGTTTAACGGGACTCAATAGCCAGTTTGTGCTGCGGTGTTAGTTTTTTTTAATTTCGTTTTTCGTTGACGGTGAATTCAATTGTGTTTATAAAAGTTTCGTCGCGTTACGAAACAGAAAATAAAATTTATTCAGTTCTAAGAACGAATAAATTCTTAAAGAAATACAAAAAAAAAAATCGTTTCAGACAGTGATAAAGTGATTAATAAGTGCCCTATTACACGACGACTTTAGAGTCATGACTTTTTTCGAAATTCAATGAGTGCGAACGAGGGCACTAACGCACAAAACCAATTAATTATGTTCATGAAATTAAAACCCTACAAATATTTTTAATAAAATGCCAATTTATTGAACAAACTTTGTCGATTGTTATCCAATCGTGTTGCGTTCGGGTCAACAAATGTTGATTGGCATTGTCGATCAACACGTCTACACTTACTGAACACTGTTGATCAACGATGTCGATCTACGCAATTCAACATAATGTGGACGCGGCTTAATATGTACATTATGTGCCAAGTTTAAGTCCAGGACCCATGTTCTGTATCTCAGGCGATAACTTTTCGCATCGTTAAAAAATGAAACAACTCATTCCTCAGTTATCGCCTCTGGAAAATATCAGGTTTCTGTAACTGAACGCGATAAGTTCAATTTCCGAACTCTTCCGGTTGGAATTTCCAGTGGAAGGCGATAAGTTGAACTGTCATATTGAAATAACAAAACCCATAAAAAAAACCAAATAATTCTTTTTTTTTAAGTCGCGACCAACAAAAATAAGATTAATAAACTAAAAATTGAACTAATATTGCACCAAACAGTCCAATTATGTCTACATAATTCATAATACAGTAACTTCAACTTATAGTAGCCAAAACTTCATCAGAAAAATTTATTATTGATGCATTCATTCATTTGTAACAAGACAGCGCTCCGAAACGGCCAAATATCAAACACGGAAAAATTTTTTAAGTTAGGTTTTTGTCCAAAAAAGACAAACCAATAACTTCATCATGGATTCAGCACTGCTCAATGAACGCGAATTGCAGAATCGAGAAGGAAACAAAAGTCGAAATTGCTCCACCACCACCTTTAAGAGAAATACGACCCAAGTGTTTCGAAGTCGGTTTACAGCACGTAAGCTCTGTCTTAGTGCTCCTCATAACTTTTCAATGAAATTGCTTTTTTTTTAAGATACAAGACCATGTCTGGCAGTTCCCAGTCACTAGGACGGCGATGATCATCCACTTACAATATCATCTTATTGGACGAGGCCGATTCTAGGACACAGGCTGCACAAACAGCGCTACATCGTCGTACAATAGAAAAAGAAAGCCGCAGTACGTGGTTTTGCTTAGTCTGCAAATACGTATCAAGAATCATTGATTTCATTACTTTTGGCGTTGTACAAAATTTCGCTTTAAACCCCTGTGAAGATCCAAGGTAAGATAAGGAGTTCATATTGGGTGAATTACTCAATTGACTTGGACTCATAATTTTAGATTGTCGAAGAAAGTGCGTTTGGATCAATAAAAACTTTATTTTCCTCGCCAATTAATTTTGTATGTTACAACTTCGAAGTCATCTTCCTCACATTAACGTTTTACAGCTCCTCCAATGCACTCGCTTTGGTTGCTTCACTTTCGACTTCCATCTTCACATCGGCATTTGGTTGCGAATCTGTTGACCTGGTTGGGATTTCACCAAGGTAATGGTCTTGGCTTGATGGTGGAACGTGATTCCAAGGCGGACTTGGTCATTTTACGGGGATGGCTTGCAGCTCACAGTTTGTAATTGTAGGTGGAGAGGCAATAACTATCGGGAGGTAAGCCGTAAGCGCAGACCACAATGTGATTTGATGGGAGGCAATGGCATCGAGTCGTGAGCCTCTGCTTGCTAAGCAAGGACCTGCGGACACAATAAGATTACATTTATTTTTCTTTTGGGTTGGATTAAGTGAACTTACATGCCGTGGTGCGGAAAGGTAAATGATCTGTCCAGCACAATCTCGTATGCTAAATTTCACGTCATCTAAACCAATGGTTTTTTTTTGCGAGCATGATTTGCAAAAACTATTGCAGCATCTAATATGGAAGTTACTTTATCCTGGGGAAATGCTTCAATAAACAATTATTTTAGCAAAATTTGCAAACTTCCAATTTCATAAGTGGGAGTCTGGTTCTGCTGTTTTTGGACAGTAAAAGGGCCCACAGACACCACACTTGTCTGCAAACATGTGTGTCGGTGTGCGAAATGTGCACACAAGTGTGGTGCCTGTGGGCCCTTTAAGAGATATTTTTCTTCGTCGTTTGGCTATTTTATTAGAAAGAAAAAAACAGTTCTAACAATGAAAAATATGAATTGATTTATTTGCTGATTACCTTCAGTTAAACTTTGCGATTTGATACTTGAAATATGATAAGGAAAAAACAAATAAAATTGTAACACGGTTTGATGACAATAGTTGATCATTTATGATAGGTATTCAAATTCTTTTGTTTACTTTTAAGTTTTAACTTGCTTGCACTGGATCTGATTCCAACCATTTAATTTTAAAACTTTTTATTTTATTTTATTTTGTATCTTTTTTACTTACTCGCCAGCTCTTAGGCCAGCGATAAGTTTTGACATTTGAAATGAAAAACTTATCGACTTTCTAAGATACAGAAACCCATTTTATCGAATTTTTCCAGGATTTCTATTTCGATTGTTCCAATCGATAAAATTAACGACTGTCAAAGATACAGAAACCCGATGATGCGATAAAATGAATTTCGTTCCAATTTTCATCGTTTCTCGACTATTTTTATCGATTCGATAATTACAGAACATGGGTCCAGGGCCCCTATTCCGGTTCTAACGGGTGATTTTTTAGCTGGTTTGGTTTTGGCAACACTGATTTTGACAGCTGACGTGTGTTTAGTACCTTGTGTCACTGTCAAACAGCTTCAGTTTGGTTTGCAATTTAACCATGGATCGTCTTACAAATGAACAACGCTTGCAAATTATTGAATTTTACTATCAAAATTCGTGCTCGGTTCGAAATGTTCATCGCGCGCTGCTTCCATTTTATGGTCGGCATTCTCGACCTTCTGAGCAGTCTATTCGGAAGATTGTGACCAAATTTCGCACCAAATTTACTTTGTTGGACATTAAACCACCAACACGTTTACGTACTGTGCGTAGTGAAGAAAATATTGCGGCCGTATCAGCTAGTGTGACAGAAGACCGCGAAATGTCGATTCGGCGCCGTTCCCAGCAGTTAGGCCTATGTTACAGCACTACGTGGAAAATTTTGCGGAAGGATTTGGGCGTAAAGCCTTTTAAGATACAGCTGGTGCAAGAACTAAAGCCAGCCGACCTACCACAACGCCGAATTTTTGGTGAATGGGCTCTTGGAAAGCTGGCCGAGGATCCGCTTTTTTATCGAAAAATTGTGTTCAGCGATGAGGCTCATTTTTGGTTGAATGGGTACGTAAATAAGCATAATTGCCGCATTTGGAGTGAAGATCAGCCAGAAGCATTGCAACAGCTACCAATGCATCCCGAAAAACCCACTGTTTGGTGCGGTTTATGGGCCGGCGGCATTATTGGGCCATATTTCTTCAAAGATGATAATCAACATTTTGGGAAAAATGATATGATAAAATGAAAAAGTCGTATGAAAACTCTCGTGATAAAAAACTTATCATTTCATTTTATCATAACGGGTGATTTTTTAAGAGGTTTAGAACTTTAAAAAAAAAAAACACAAAAAATTCGAAAAAATGAATGAAATATTTATTTGAATCGATAGTTTGAACCTTGCAATTTAATGTTTAAAGATAATTTCATGCAAATGTTGACCGCGGCTGCGTCTCAGGTAGCCCATCCGCTGAGTCCAATTTTGGCATACTCTTTCACACATATCGGCCGGTATCTCACGAATGAATGCATGGATGTCTGAAATGCGAAGCAATTTTGTTAGTTGGGTCTCGTTATACCAGTGTAAAAATCAGCTGATTTTGTGCTGAATGTGTGCTGAATGAAAACAAAAATTATTTTAAAGAAGTTTTTTTTCGATATTTACGAATGATTTGGTGGATTTTTAAGATTATTTTCAGTAAAATTGAATAAATAAAGTCAATTTATTAAATAATTATTTTGAAATCGGTACATTTAAGAAGCTTTGAAATGTCGCACCTGTGTTTTGTCCGTGTTTCTTACTACCTACTATGAAAAAAAGAAGAGTAGATACTGGTTTGTGAGTAGGGTGACATGGTCGACATTGCACCACTCATTTTTCAAGTGGTCATAGTTTCTCTAAATGTAATTATTTTTGTTAGAATTTTTAACATCATTTATATGGATTTGTTAGACAAATTCGTGCATAGTTAATTTTTGAATAGTATATGTATATACTTAAATCTAAAATTGATTATTTAGAAAAAGTGAAATGGTGCATAGTGTACCATGGTAGGTACTAAATGAACCAGTCTTATGTCCACAATGCACCATGCAGGTACTCAATGCACCACCAACTAATATTTAGAAATAAAGCAAGTATTTCAAGTAATATTGAATTTTATTCAGATGGGAATTTATTGTATCTATAAGAATAAAAACAAAAAAAGTTCATTTAACACTTATAAAAAATATAAGAATTTAATAATAACAAAAAAAGTAAATAAATAATAAATTAAATATTTCTCTTCAAGACATTTAAAAAAAATAAAGCTATTAAATTCATTAATATCAGTTAAACGGATAATAGATTAACGTATGTTTAGTTTAAAAACATATTCAGAAATTATGTATAGTGATTGTTGTCTTTGCGTTGTTCCTGATACAGAAGGATCTTTAAGAATATATTTTATCTCCTCCTCATTGACTACTGCAAAATCTGGGACTTGTGGCATTCAAAAAAGCTCATTAGCCTTTGATTTTAGTCTCAAAAATGAAATGAACCATTCGTTACCACTACATGCACCATGGTGCACTTAGAACCATGTTGTTGTGGTGCATAGTGCACTACCCCCTCACTTTATTTTTAAGTCAAAATAATTCGCTAACTACCCAATTATATTTGAATCTATTTAATTTTACCAATGAATAAAACAACACAAATTATTTTGATCGATATTTAATAAAAAAAAGGGCACCACAACTTAAGTGAGACAAAAAAAAATAACTCACCTCAATTTTTCGATTTGCACTATAAATTACGAAAAAAGCTTATACACGTACGCACGTACCAACAACAAGCACCAGACTAAGATCCACTGATATTTTGGCGAAAGGCACGTAAGATAATGTGGGGTTTACACGGATGTAACTGTCGGTATGTTAGATTTTGCCATGGTGCATGGAGTACCACTGGTGCAATGTCGACCATATCACCCTATCTATTAAGGAACACTATATTTTTGCAATAATTCTTTTTTTTTATTTAAGAAAACCTACAAATATTGCGAAGAAATTAATAATATGTGGGACAGCTAGCACCAATTTGTAGCTAGTTCTTGATAAAGATTCCTACACTCATCCTCCCAATGAACAATCCATCTGCCTAATAAGACAAAAAGATCATGTTTTTTATTTCAATGAATGAGTCAATCAATAAAAACTTTTATGTGTGTTCATCCACATTAATTTATTCAAAAATACTCACGTGTTGTGATCTAAAACCAAATTATTTACAATAAAGAAAATCAATAAAGATGTCCATTGTTTAAATTTTATTCATGTTTCTGGTTTTGTTTACGTTTTCAATTTATCATTAGGCTTTATCAGGCAAAATTTTTCGATGATAAATATCTTTTCATATGATAAAAGTTTGACAGACGTTTTCACGTTTACAACTGAACCAGAATCGGAAATTGAGATTTATCACTGAACAAAACTTTTCATCGCGTTTATCATAGAACCAGAATAGCCCCCCAGGTCCACATTGGGTATAAAAAAGTGGATTTTTAATGACTTTTCAGTATTCACATCTCACTTCAATGAAGGAGTGGGAGCGAGATATGAATACTGAAAAGTCATTAAAAATCCACTTTTTCATACCCAATGTGGACACCTAATGGCTTTCCTTGAACTTAAACCTACGCTTAGTACAAGTAAAAGAATGAGAAAACTTCTGTAATAATTTGTATGGGAAGTTTCAAGTGATTGATGCGATTTCAAACATTTTTGTTTAGAAGTTTAATTAAGTATACCTTGACTTGGGGAAACTCAAAATAAATTTAAATATTTAAAAATTAGTGCCACCCTTTTATGCAGGTAAGTTTGTTTTATTAGATAAAAAAAGACCTACATTATATAACAAAACAAGGTATCTTACCTATACAAACATGCATGTACTTCTTGTTTCTTCGTGTGAACGGGTTACAAATTTGTTATTAACATGGTGGCTCCACTGGGCATGAGCCATGGTCGGATTATGAACATGTTTAAAAAAAAAAAACAATGGAGTCTCAAAAATCCATGTCCATGCAGTGACATATCCATACAAATCAGTTTGCTGATTGGATTGTGGTTTGGATGTTGGACATCGTTCGTGTCTAGTGGAGCCAGCATGTGAGACTGGAAAATACTGATTAAGTTTTTGCATCTTCCATTTTATATCTAAGATGGCTGAGTGGGTAGAGTGATGGACTCTTACGCAAGAGTTCCGTGTTCGATTCCTGGACAGGTAAGAAAAATCTTTGTGTTTTATAATTATTTCCAATTCATTAATTAACAAATAATTGAAAACAAATAATAGTTTCAGGTTTAACAAACATTAAATGCGGTAAAAATCACTCAAAAGAAATTGAAAGTAAAAAGAATTATATTTTTTTCCCCCATTTTCCTACAACCTCTGTAAGAGCTGTATTGTCGGCTTCTAATAGGTATTATAAGGCTTTCTATTACACTTGTGTGCTTACTTTTATAGAAACATTTCTCAAGCTATCTGTCAAAACCATAATATCACTAAGATTTCGAATAGCGCTAGTTAAAACTTCTTATAGATCGTATAGAATTTGAAGCTTTTAAAAGATCTGCGTACGGGGCCTCCAAGAAGATTTTCCGAAATCATTTTTGAAGTTCTATAATATTCTCCTTTTTATGCTTAACGAAATTTTACAAATGTCTTAAGGAAATCAGAAAGCCTATTCAGTTAGGCCGAACCGAAGCTGAAATGTTAGTTGGGTTATAATAGCAAGAAATGATAATGAGAAGCTTCTTTGGATGACTATAGAGACAAAGTTGTTAATTGGGCAATTTTGGATATTATTTGTTCAGTTTATATGTCAGAGCGCTCACCAGAGCAGATGAATCCAAAATTGTTTGTCCTTAGTATTTGACAGCAAAACTGGGAACATTCTCTGGGCCCTCAGAAATATAACGTTTGTTTGGTTATTTTGTAGCACGAAGTTCAAAAACTGTCAAATTATGAAAGGAAAAGGGGCAAAATCTTTCATAGAGGGGAAACTTGCTTCAAAGTTAACAAACGCTATGTTCCCACCAAAAGGAAATCCGAGATCAGCTAAAAAAAATCGAGATTTCAAATTTGTGGAGCAGAATATTGAGATTTCGTTGAAGTCCCGACTTTTTAGTGAGATTTCGTTGAAATTTCTATGAAACCTTGTTCCAAAACATCGAAAGTTTTCAACTGAAATCTCAGATTTCATTTTGGTGGGAACCTAGCATTAAACCAGTTTTGAATCACCTTTGTGTATAAGACTTCACATGCTATCAAACTCTACAGACAAATCTTAAAATACACACAAAAAATACACATGGATGTGGGTTTGACTTCCTGAAAAGAGAAATTTGTGTAGCAGAAATTTGCAAGAAAGAATTTCACGGAAAGGAAATTTCTTGCTTTCTCATTTTGCTCTCTAATTGCTATACTTTGGAGTTAACAAACAGGAATTTGTGAAATGTAGTACGAGGTCATGCGAGTTCATACAAATATTCAGTAATACTCAGTCTGTTCGTATACTTCCCAAAACTACGAATTTCTACGAATTTTATTTTTTTCATATGAGTTTTGACAGAACTTGGGGCTAAATTCGTAGAAATTCGTAGTTTTAGGAGGTACGCGAACAGATATACTATGTTCCCAACAAAATGAAATCCAAGATTTCGGTTGAAAAATTTTGATATTTCAAGGTGATGGAACAAGATGTAATGAAAATTTCAACGAAATCTCTAGATTTTAACGAAATCATAATGAAATCCCACAGCTAGCTAGAAACCGAGCCGGCTGGAAGAAGCTTGTTGGTTGAGGCCCTGGTCCACCCCGGACTGTAGCGCCACCTTAAGTAAGTAAGTAAGTGCCCTATTACACGACGACTTTAGAGTCATGACCAGGGCTGTCGTTTCACTTTTTCAGAAAGCAGTACTTCGAGGAAAAAAATAGCAGTACACAGCAGTACGGCAGTAAAATATATATTTACAAACATTATTGTTAATGAATTATATCCTTATTCGTGACCTTTTTAGTAATATAATGAATTTCTAAGTAAGCTGGAGGTCAGTTTTTGTTTTTATTTTTATAAAATTGTGACGTTTCGGGCGTGAAGACAGATCAGATATTGTGTACAAGATTAAATGTTTAGGTGATGGATCGACATCTTGTTCATCAGTTTATGTAGGAACATCCAAACAAAAACTTCGTAGTCGAATAACTGGTCATAGATCAGATATAAATAGCGGTAGCTCACAAAAGACTGCATTAGCTTTACATTGTATCGAAGAAGGACATAGACCAGATTTTCAAAATGTTCAAATTTTACAAACAGAGAAAAATTATAATAAGAGAATGCTTCTTGAAATGTTACATATTAAAAATACAGCAAATAGTGTAAATAGACGTTCTGATTGTGATAGACTTAGGGCGGTATTCACCGACGGCTCATAACTTATGAGGCTCATAAACCTATTCACCAAGCAATAATAGTGAATATTTATGAGCGCTCATAAGACTTATGAGTGGTCCTGACCACTCATAAAGTTATGAGCGCTCTCTCCGAAAACTAATTCGAAAACCTTCGAAGTAACCCTTCAAGAAAATTCACTGACTCATTTTGTCGGTACTTCTTGGATCCTTACAAAAATGAGTCTCGCACGCACACATTGTTATTCCTTTTGTCTTCAGGAATTTTATTTATTGTTTCAATTTTTTAAGTTCTTTTTGTAATTCACGCGGTGAAGATAATTCTTGTGTCCGTTTGCTGTTAAAATTTGAAAAAATAGGATAATAAAAGGTGTATAAATCTGCTCCGAATAGAAAATTACAGAAAAGTACAGGATTGTGTGTTCTATGAGTAAAAACCTTACCCAAACTGTTCTTCATTCTGTCACTATGTGTTCCATGATGTTTTTCAGAACAGTTAAGAACAATATTTCCTGCACCTACTTTTGTGGTGGAGAAAATGATTGAGAAATGTCGAAGTACCAGTACCAGTTGATTTGTTTGTCTGGGATAATAATTAGCTAAAATTTATCTCAGAAAAACTTTTTGCTTAAATCTGACAGTTTTCACACATTTATACTGTTCTGGGCCCAATTCCGCAAGGGTGACTGATTTTCTGTGTACACATTCTATTCACACCCAACACAAATGTAAATAAATTTGATTGATTGTGCATTCGATATCTGTCAAAAACTTAAAACTCACACTTGCCGAATCGCAAAAATCGATGCGTACACGAATTTCTGTGTACACAGAAAAAACTCACTCTTTTGGAATTGGGCCTCTGATGCAGTTTTTTTTCATTTGACACAGCTAATAGCCGTTTTCCTTTGGAGGTGGCGAAGTACTTACGAGTAGATGAAAACCATAATCTAGTACTACCAACTGCACATGCTCTCATGCGCGAGTAGATACATTTTACATGGGAAAGCAGTTTGATGTGTTCCATTGAAAAAAGCTGGCAAAGTACTTGCAAGTACTTCGCCACCTCCAAAGGAAAACGCCTAATATAAACCAACATTTGACGTCTATCTCCCCTTCAAGCGAACGAGTCCATTTTTGATCCGCAAACGTAGTAAACAATGTACGAAAGAAATAATTAGTGAAACTAAAAAGTAAAGTAAAAACATTTCCCTATATAAAACAAACTGAAACGTGCAATGATCTGCACCCCGAGACAAAACTAAGAAAATAAGTGGAAAGAAATTAAAATTACTGTAGTCACAAAGAATTTATTTATGTGCATGCAATAGGTACTCATTTTTTCAAGGATCCAAGAAGTACCTACAAAGTGCGGTCATTTTTGAAAACAGTTTGATTTCACAGTTTGGGGGTACCTGGGGAAGAGAGAGTTGTTCTCATTTTCGAACTTCGAAAAAGAGCTATGAGTGGTTGGTGAATAGCACACATATTATTTGAGTTAGGAGCCTCATAAACTTAAGAGCCGTTTATGAGTGCTCGGTGAATACCGCCCTTAGTGACATTTATGGTCAATTCATAAATAGGCATTATTAGATACATATCTGTTAAATAGATTATACTGAAGTTTTTAAATTCCAATACATAAGTATGTATGTAGATATTTTGATAAGGCTTTCAAACAAATACATTTGAATTTAAATATTCAAATTGATTGATCGTTTTTTGAATTGTCTTTTTAAAGATTTTCAAAAAACTATAAAAAAGCAAAACAAAACAAATATAACTGTTATTTGTGGATATTACTCTTTTAAAATTGTAAGTATCTTCAATTTTATGTTTAGATATCCAATAGGATAGATTTTTAATAAATTTTTTTTGAATATATAGGTCTGAAGAAGGGTGTAACCACGCCCGAAACGTCACAATTTTATAAAAATAAAAACAAAAACTGACCTCCAGCTCACTTAGGAATTCATTATATTATTGTTAATGCATTTAATTTTGTTTAAATGCATATATTGTTCATTAAAAACTATCACATACGCACCCATTACCTATTAACTTTAGCGCACTGCAATGGTGGTATTAAAGAGTTTTCGTTACATAAAAAACTCTTGTTATGTTTGTGCACGTTTTTCTCAATATCTGTTGCGTTTAGGAAAAAAGTTAATATATTTGGGTCGAATTTTATTAGCTACATACAATATTTTTTGTTATTATTATTTTTTTTTTTCACTTCCTTTATAGACCAAATTTGACCCGCTGTAGCTTCATTAGTACATAGGTACCTAATAGGTTTAGATAATTTTACTGCCTAAAAGTTAATTTTTGTCATTTTGTCCATAAGGTTATTAAATAAATTGAAACCACTCCTTTTTCCAGATGGTGGCGTTAGTTAGCCTGGACACCACAATAACTTGGTTTATAATGAGAAAACGTAACCAAACGCATATACAGAGTACAAAAAATATTGCTGATCGATTAATGCTATTTTAATAAATTTTTTGACTAAATTCGTTACTCCATAAAAATCCTGTATGATTTACTTTTAATCTATTGGTTGTATGAAGAAAAAGCATGGTAATTTTTTTAATTTAGTTGAATAAGCTACAATTTTACCTTAAATATCATACCAAAAAGTTGATAGTTTTCGTGAAAGTAGCAAAAAACTGAATTTCACACTCTTTTACTTCTCCAAAAATTCTTCAAACAAAATTTAGGGTGGTTTTGGAAATTGCACAGGAAGTCAAAACAAAAATTCAGCTTTGTGAAAGAACATAAAGTCAAAATTTACTGGCCTAGAAAAGTATTAATATAATTTAACATTGCTTGATGCTGTTGGGTGAAAAACTATATTTTGACGTGTGTAGAATATTTCATTTCAAAATGTCCATATCTAAACTTCCTTTTTTCGGATAATAAAAGAAAATCTGAAAAGTTCCAGAATTTCGGATTTTTTACTTGCGATATACAGGCAATGCCTAAACTTTAAACTATGCACTCGTAAAAAAATGTAGCGCGAGATTTTGTTCAATAAATCTACGACTTTTTTTTTAATTTATTTTAAAGCTTTTTGGATAGGATTATGATTTGCAAATGTTCTGTGAACCAATTTTCAAAAAAAGCAGTACTTTGGCCGTATTAGCAGTACGGCAGTACGGAGATTCAAAAAGCAGTACAAATACTTCAATTGCAGTACTTCGACAGCCCTGGTCATGACTTTTTTTTTTAAATTCAATGAGTGCGAACGAGAAAAAACATCTGTGCCGAGATTCAGCTAATTCAAAAACCAGGGAGTGAGTGAGATGAGTCACTTTTCGTCGAAAATCGATTCAGTTAGCAAAAGGGAGTGAGTGAGCGAGTGAAATGAAATGTCAGACTACTCGCCAGATATTTCCGCAGTGACTTGGTGTATGTATTGGTAAATTTCTAGTTTTGTATAGGTATATGTGCTTTCCTATTCATGGATAGAAATTAAATAAAAAAAACAACAATGTAGATAAAAACAACTACCCTTTTATTGATTCTTTAATTTTATTTTATTATCATATGCACATATATATATTAAATAAATTTATATTCTATTCACTTTCAACACTTTTAAGCTTTCTATTTCTCAAGGGTGAAACTCACATTAAACTTTAATTATGAAAAAAAAAATAATTGAAACAAAAGATACTCCAAACTCCATTATTAAAGATTCCAATGATTACATTGTTGTATTTGTTGTTACATTTCGTTTTGCGTAACGAGTGTGACAAGGAGGTAGAATTTAGCTCTTTTATAGTTATTCTTTGTCTCATGTTCGAAACTAAATTCGAACTTACTCATTTCACTTAAATAGCTGAATCACTTTTGCGAGTGAAGTGAGAGCTATATTTCAGCGAGTGAGATGAGATGACTCGCCTTACTCGCCGACTCATCTCACTTCACTCGCAAAAGTGATTCAGTTATTTAAGTGAAATGAGTAAGTTCGAATTTAGTTTCGAACATGAGACAAAGAATAAATATAAAAGAGTTAAATTCTACCTCTTTGTTACTCTCGTTACGCAAAACGAAATGAAACAACAAATACAACAATGTAAACATTGGAATCTTTAATAATGGAGTTTGGAGTATCTTTTGTTTCAATTATTTTTTTTGTCATAATTAAAGTGTAATACTATGTTCCCACCAAAACGAAATCTGAGATTTCAGCTGAAAAATTTGGAGTTCTCGACTTGGTGGAGCGGGATTTCATTAAGATTTCGTTGAAATCTAGAGTTTTCATTGAGATTTCGTTGAAATTTCCATGAAATCTTGTTGCCTCAACTTGAAATATCAAAAGTTTTGAACCGATATCTCGGATTTCGTTTTGGTGGGAACATAGCATAATGTGAGTTTCACCCCTGAGAAATAAAAAGTTCAAAAGTGTCGAAAGTGAATAGAATATAAATTTATTTAATATATATATGTGCATATGATAGTAAAATAAAATTAAAGAATCAATAAAAGGGTAGTTGTTTTTATCTACGTTGTTGATTTTTATTTCGTTTCCTATCCATGAATAGGTATCCTTGTGAAAAGCACACATACCTATCCAAAACTGGAAATTTACCAGCACATACACCAAGTCACTGCGGAAATATCTGGCGAGTAATCTGACATTTCATTTCACTCGCTCACTCACTCCCTTTTGCTAACTGAATCGATTTTCGACGAAAAGTGACTCATCTCACTCACTCCCTGCGGCTTCGAATTAGCTGAATCTCGGCACTGATCTCACCTTCACACTCATTTAGGGCGGTATTCACCGACGGCTCATAACTTATGAGGCTCATAAACCTATTCACCAAGCAATAATAGTGAATATTTATGAGCGCTCGTAAGACTTATGAGTGGTCCTGACCACTCATAAAGTTATGAGCGCTCTCTCCGAAACTAATTCGAAAGCCTTCGAAGTAACCCTTCAAGAAAATTCACTGACTCATTTTGTCGGTACTTCTTGGATCCGTGCAAAAATGAGTCTCGCACGCACACATATTGTAATTCCTTTTGTCTTCAGGAATTTTATTTATTGTTTCAATTTTGTAAGTTCTTTTTTGTAAATTCACGCTGTGAAGATAATTCTTTTGCCCGTTTGCTGTGAAAATTTGAAAAAATAGGATAATAATACATAGGTGTATATAATAAATCTGCTCCGAATAGAAAATTACAGAAAAGTACAGGATTGTGTGTTCCATGAGTAAAAACCTTACCCAAACTGTTCTTCATTCTGCCACTATGTGTTCAATGATGTTTTTCAGAACAGTTAAGAACAATATTTCCTGCACCAACTTTTATGGTGGAGAAAATGAGTGAGAAATGTCGAAGTACCAGTACCAGTTGATTTGTTTGTCTGGGATAATAATAAGCTAAAATTTATCTCAGAAAAACTTTTTGTTTAAATCTGACAGTTTTGACAGTTCTCACACATTTATACTGTTCTGGGGCCCAATTATGCAAGGGTGACTGATTTTCTGTGTATACATATTCTATTCACACCCAAAACAAATGTAAATAAATTAAATTGATTGTGCATGCGTTATCTGTCAAAAACTTAAAACTCACACTTGCCGAATCACAAAAAAAAATGATGTGTACACCAAATTCTGTGTACACAGAAAAAACTCACTCTTGTCCCTGATGTAGTTTTTCTTCATTTAAACAGCTAATATAAACCAACATTTGACGTCTATCTCCCTTTCAAGTGAACGAGTCCATTTTGGATCCGCAAACGTAGTAGACAATGTACGAACGAAATAATTATCGAAACTAAAAAGTAAAGTAAGAACATTTCCCTTTATAAAACAAACTAAAACGTGCAATGATCCTCACCCCTAGACAAAACTAAGAAAATAAGTGGAAAGAAATTAAAATCACTGTAGTCACAAATAATCTATTTATGTGCATGCAACACTCATTTTTTCAAGGATCCAAGAAGTACCGACAAAGTGCGGTCATTTTTGAAAACAGTTTGATTTCACAGTTTGGGGGTACCTGGGGAAGAGAGAGTTGTTCTCATTTTCGAACTTCGAAAAAGAGCTATGAGTGGTTGGTGAATAGCACAAATATTATTTGAGTTAGGAGCCTCATAAACTTAAGAGCCGTTTATGAGTGCTCAGTGAATACCGCCCTTAATTTCGAAAAAAGTCATGACTCTAAAGTCGTCGTGTAATAGGGCACTAAGTAATTAGCCAGTTTATATTTCTTGAGCGCTCAGCAATTTTTCTCCTTTCTTTGACAGAGCCGGAGGATAAAATATAAACAGGATTCCTCAAATAGAAGTCAAAACATCTCTCTTTTTCTTTTCTTCTTATGGAATTAACTGCGACAAAGTATAATTAGGCAAGCGAATCCAAAAAATTTCAGTCTCAGTTTTTAAGGGGAAATGTGAGGAATTTTTGTGAGGAATCGTGTTTATATTTCAGAGTCCTCTGAGCCCTCTGAGATCTCAGAAATATAAACTGGTCAAATGAAATCCCACTCCACCGACTCAAGATATCCAAATTTTTCAGCTGAAATCTCAGATTTCGTTTTGGTGGGAACATAGTATAACCAAACATACCTAAAAACTAGACTTATATTTATTATTAATTGTCTCTATATGGTGTTTCGCTGCATTTGAGCCTGGCTCTGCTTGAAGTTGCCGGCAATTCCGAGCAACTGGGCTGGGCATCGCCCACAAGGCAACTAGGCTCAGTGGGCGAGGGCAAGCAACTTAAAGTTGCCGGCATAAATTTCCGCGAGCAACTTCTAGCAACTTAAAGTTGCCAGCAACTTAGTTGTCTAGTGGGCGCTCTCCCATAATAACTCAATGTAAATGGATCGGGAGCAACAAAAAGTTGCTGGAGCGAGCAACTAAAAGTTGCCTAGTGGGCGCCGGCCCAAAAGTTGTGGGATTTCAAATGTGCTTCGTGTGCTTCAGTGTGTGGAATACAAATTTCGAAAAAAAAAACTAATACCATCTCTGAACTCTTCCACCTGTCATCGATGACATTTCGAAAAAATAAAACACATCAGCTGCTACTACCACTACTAAAATCCACATGTTTACAGCACACACGTGCGGAACTTTACTCAATTGCAAGTGTATTGTTGCCCACTGTCGCTCCGTCGTGTCAAAGTTTCCACCCGCTCCCACTACCGCTTCATCAACGAATTCTCCTCCACAAAAAAAGAAAAAGACCATTTTCTTCTGCCTATAAGTTCGTTTCGCATTCGGTTTTTCTGTTGGCAAAGTTATTCACTTTCTGCACATGCAGTTTTCCTTTTGTTTCTCTTTTTGAAAAACAGCCTAACATTTTCAAGATAGTTCCTCCAATAAAAAAAAGGAAACCTGCAGATTCTGGCCAGAAAAAAACGATATAACTCGACCGTCAAAACATTTTTTTTGTGTGAACCGAAGCGACCAAAACCAATTTGTGCAAAAAAATGTCGTCCACCATACAACAGCAGCCACTGCTGCAGCCGACCAATAATGAAGACAAAAAACTGTCTGCCGACGAACAACTAACCGCAGCCGAGAATTTCAAAAATCAAGGAAATGATTTGCTCAAAAGTAAGTGTACCTCGAGTCATGGAATTAGTATTTTCTAAAAACTTTCTGGAAAAGAAAATCTGATCGTCTGCTTCGCTTCTGCTTCGCCCACATAACCTCAAAATACTTTTTTTTCTTCTATAATGCGAGATTTTGTAAGTAGCAAAGGTTTCCCACAACAAGCACTTCGTCCTACAGAAACGACACGAGTATCTCGACCACACAAGGATGTCCTGTCCCACGCACTTTTCAATCAGGTGCGGACTTTGTCAATCACGCAAAATATTCCTCTCATTTGGGATAAGATTACTTTTGTGCTAAGAATTGGGGTGAATTTCATAGTGGAGAACATTATTTTTTAGTTCCTACAAAGCGTGTGCTACCTATGTCGAAATGATGTAAGCGATTGTTGTCACGTTGTATTGCTATGACAAAGATAGCAATTAAAAAATAAAAAAACCTTGTTAGGTACCTAGTGATGGTTCTGAGATCGTCGAATTATGAGACAATAATCAAATAGAAACAATGAAGTTCTTGATAATCTCTAGCTGTATGTAATAAGTCATAATAAACTACATTTAAGTTATTGTTCTGATATAGTTTCCTTTTTGTAGGTTAGTCCTTTTTATTTAGTTTCTTTTGCTTTTGATGTAAAGTCATTGTTATTTATTTATTTAAATTAATTTATGTAAAAACAACAAATCATGTAGGAAATGTGAAATCGCACTTTAAGGCCAAATAAATTCTTACAATCTCAATCACACCATAATGCAAATTAACTATCTTCACTACTTTTACAACCATAACTGATGACCTTCAGAATAATTGTTATTTTGTTAGCTGCCACTGCCATATCCTTCCAAACACAATTATGTATCTACAATGCTGTGTTAAAAGAAGCCAAACAAGTTAAAATGACATTGTTCTTCTACATCAAAAGTAACATTTTTTGTATGTAAGGAGAAGTTTTGGAAAGCATTCAAAATGCATCAGAACCCAACATTGATTGCGTAAAATTGACTTGATAGATGGTGCCACTAAATTACAGGAAATTGCTAAATTTAAAACATTATTTCCGATCAAAGCCTATCCTCATTAAAATAGGTAGGGTAAGTGTACCAGTACCCGGCCAGTCACTAGTATCCGGCCACTTTCTATTAAATAGCTAATAATAAGAAAAGATAACATTGTTTACATGGGCAAATACATTGTGACAAAAATTCCAGGTACATTTAACGTTTCGGTAAAGTTTGACAGATCTGTTAAAAACAGATCCATTTCAAAAAAAATGTTAAATCTACGAAGTTCACGGAAAGTGCAAAAATTGCGTTTTACAGTTCGCGAGAGTTAGGAAACCCAATAAGAAAAAGAAGCAAGTTTCAGGGTTCTCCGTGAGTATACTAACTTGCTTTTTGTTTTTTTGTATCAATAATATAGTTAGTCATCATAAAATGTAAAAAAAATATGAATTTCATGTTTTCAATAAGAAAAAATATGGTGGCCGGTTACTGGAACACTATTTTGATAAGATGTTCTAGTAACCGGCCAGGGTGGCCGGATACTAGATTTTTGCTTGAAATCAACTTTTGTATCTCTTTTACGCCTAAGTGAAGCAAAATACTTCTGACATCCTCTACTATCAATTAAAATGTATTTTACATGTAAAGTTTCAGTATCCGGCCACTGTTTTTGTTCAAAAAATTACTATGGCCGGTTTTTAGAACAGACGGCACCAGTATACGGCCATATAACTTATTGTATGTAAATACATACTTTTTGGTATAAAATGAGTCAAAAAACTGCTCCACAAGAACCAAAAGATCTTTCGCGAACTGGTTTCAGATTTCCTAAAGGATGAAAGGCACGACTGGGTCGCACGAACTTGCTATTATAATCAAGAGGCTGAGCGTTTAAAAAATTGTATATAAACACAAGAGTTGGGAAAGAATGGTTTATTTGATAGTAGTTACTTTTTGTAATTTATTTCTAACTTCTTTTCAATTACACGTAATTAGTAATTGAACTTTTTCCACTTACAATTACACATAATTTAAATTGAAAAAAAATCATATATTTTGTTGGTGAAGAAACTGGTTCCTCTTCGGCTCTTTTGGTCACTTATGGTGCAATGAAACAAAGCTATTTCATTTACTTTCCCGACGTTTCGACAGGGTTTGCTGTCTTCTTCAGGGGATGTATTAAGTTAAAAATGATTTTAAGTTAATTTTTATATAAAAACATTGAACTCTTTAAAAGACTGATCTTCGTTAGAAGAAGTGCTAACTTTTTTCATTTTTTCAATTTATTTTCAAATTAATTGTATTTTTTATATTTTTTAATTTATAAAGAGTTCAATGTTTTTATATAAAAATTAACTTAAAATCATTTTTAACTTAATACATCCCCTGAAGAAGACAGCAAACCCTGTCGAAACGTCGGGAAAGTAAATGAAATAGCTTTGTTTCATTGCACCATAAGTGACCAAAAGAGCCGAAGAGGAACCAGTTTCTTCACCAACAAAATATTTATAACTTGGTCAAATAAAAATAATTAAAAAAAATCATATATTTCCATTACTTGTAAATGTAACTGAATAAATTGACTAACAAATTAATAATTAAAAAAAATTAGTTTCCAAATTAGTTGTTATTGAAAAAAGTAATGGGTTTTTGCAAGTAATTGAAAGAATTACACTTTTCTATTTGCATTCAAGGTGATTGATTTTTTGGATTGTGATTCATTAAGTAGGTACATGTTCTTGTAAATTAAAAATCTCATAAAATGTAATTGATTTTTTGGATTGTGATTCATTACGTACATGTTTTTATAAATTAAAAATCTCGTTAAATGTAATTGACAAACGAATAACATTTTTGTGTAATGATTACTGCAAAAATTAATCATTACTGCTTTTTGATGATTACTTTGGTTTTCAATTATATGTAATTAGTAATTGAATTTCTGCAATTACATTTTAAACTAATTGAAAAGTGTTTTAGATTTCAATTACCTACAAGTAATTCTAATTGAACTTTTTTATCATTATTTCCCAACTCTGATAATGGCATGAGAATTATAAAAGAAACAATTTTAAAAACATGAATAAGACGTTGAAATTAGCTAAAACAACTCCTTTAATAGTTTGAGGTAGAAAAAGAGAATTCCATCTGAGTTCTTAATCAAAAATGATTGAATTAAATGAAATATTTAAATCGTTGAAGGGGTTTTAAAAATGACAATTTTTTATATATCAAATTCTTAAAATCTTTTTTAGGAAAAATATTTGTATGCAAATCATAAGTATTAATTTATATGTACCTATATAAAAATTAAATTTCACTTAAGATTATCAACCTATTTTTCAGATATCGAATTTTCAAACAAAAAAGGATTTTAGGTTTTATTATAAATTCAAAAACTTCTTTTTGAAAATTTTGATATGCAATATTATTAGATCTTATTTGAAATTTGTATATAAAAAAATTAACCTGAATCCATTAATCTCAGGAAAGTAAGAAAAATCAAAATAAGTAAAAACCGAAAAGTTTTATAAAAATCGTAGGAACCCTTTCTGAGAAAACGATATTTTCTTAAACGGTTATTTTTGACAATTTTGTCGAAGTTACCGTTATTTTTTCTTAAAAGTAAAATTCCTTCCTTAAATATTCTTTAAAGTGTTAAAAATACCCTTAAATACTTAGTTTAAAAAAAATCAAACATGTCGTTTTCGAAATATGTAATTGATTTTCAAAAAATCTTGTGTAGTTTCTTGTGAACCCAGAAAACATTTTTTATGAAAATTTTGATGTATTTATTATTGTATAAAGAAATTATTGAAACCAGTTACACCCTTTTAGAGAAAATCAATGATAAAGAAAATGGTTCTAAATAACATTTAAAAAAAAAATGGTTTCCCAGTCCAATGTTGCCTTTACTAAGATTAATTTATTGATTTTTTTTTTTCAAAATTGGTTGTGGTGACGTTTTTGAGAAAAAATACTTGTCAAACTGCTGGCAGGTACCGTTATTTTTGGTTCTAAGAAAAAAAAGGGGTGGAATGATCGAAATACGTGAAAAATAGAATTATTAGACTATCTTTTCTCTTTTTCCCTACCATCGTAATAACAAGTTTGATCAAAATCTCGAGTTCGATTTTTTACGAATGCAAAACTTGCCATATTTTGTACCTAATCGCAGTGTAAAAAGGACATGGCCGGGTATTAGATCAAAGTGGCCGGGTACTGATAATTCTATAGTATATAATTCTATATTAAAAAATATATTGTAGGAACTGTAAGTTTAAATTTTTTATTCAATACTAAACATGATCCAAAACTGCTTAAAACAAATTACATTAGCGTATGTAATTAGCTGAATTAGTTATGAAGCTTCAAAGTAGAAAAATGTGTTAGGTGGCCGGTTACTGGTGCACTTACCCTAGTTTTTTTGTGAAAATTAAATTATAATAAATTAAAAATGTTCACCATCTAGTTTATGCATCATTGCGAAGTGTGTTCTACTAGGGCATTATTAATTTATAATGCTAATAATATTTTATTAGATTAAAAATTAAAAAAAAAATCTTTTTGAAAAATAAAACTTCTTAAGTGAATTATCATGTCCAACACGTAACTTCTAAATTTCATTTATTGAACTGATGTCTTCTGTACATGAAGCATCCCACTGTGTATAAAATAATTTTCAATCAATCACCTACACACATTTTTGCAAGGTATCGGATATTTCAATAAAATTGCGAATTAAACTGTGCAATTGAGGTAAAGGAAGCGAATTATAACGCTATACACCCACTAACTTGAACTACTAAAACTTGTGTCGTCGTTTGCAGAGGGCATACTCGAATTTTAAAAATAGCTCCGCAAATGTATGTAAAGCCGGCTAATCACGTTCCGACGATCGCGTCTTAAAGTGGTGACAAGTTCACAATAAAATCCACAATAAAATCTTTTAATTATCCATTGAAAATCTCTTCGAACCTTGCGACCATCTCAACATGAATTTCTCCTTTTAGTGCAGGCTTTTTACACATTTATAAAAAAATTTGTTAACAGCAGTTTAACGACTGATAATAGTAAGGAATGTAAAAAAAAATCTATTTCCCAGCAGTGGTGTTGGAGGGGGGAATTAGGGAGGTGAAAAAGAGGGGGAAACTGTATTATTGCGTTTTCCGAGTGAAATGTTGTAGATCACTCAAAAATCTACAACTTTACACATATCATTTTTTAACGTAGGTAACCTCAAAATTTCCGAGATATTGGCGAAAAACCGTATTTTTTTGGTTTTTGTTTTTATTTTTAATTTTTCCCGGAAATAGTTGCATTTAAATGAAACTTTGTGAAAATATATATCTTGTTGTGTCCTTAATAACCACAATTTTTTCAAGCAAAACTATGGATCAGTTTTTGAGGCATTCAATTTTGTTTGAAAAAAAAAATACTTTTTTGCAAATGAAAAATGTACTTCAGAAAATCACCGTACAGAGTTCATTCAAGGCTCATTAGTTTTGTTTTAAGATTAACTTTTATATAAAATAATCAATCATGATAGTTTGATATATAAAACTAAAGATATAACCATTTTATGCGGACCTTATCACCCCTTTTTCAAATATTTAAAACAAAACAAAAATCAACAAAATAAAGTCTCCAAAAAAAGCCGATAAGGTTTGCTTAAAAAGCTAATATCATAGGTCCTATTGATTGGATCATCAAGGTAAGTCTTTAGACTAAGGGAAAATTGCAAAGCATCATTTCCTATTCTTTTAAAGTGCATTGAAGAGTTATTGAACATAACATTTTAATAGTAAACCAAGTTGGTTTTGAACCCCCATATCCACCAACGGCTGAGAAAAAAAACCTGCCAAACTATGGTATTTGATATCAGAATACATGTACCTATAAACCTTCATACTCAGATTCTGGTTAAAAATCCACTGCCAAAATTTGGTGTCGGCTCTTGTACTATTATTTTAGTTTTTTATTTAAAACTGTATGTACTGAAATTAATATTTCTAGCAATATCGTTGCGGCATCGGCAAAACTTTTGTCTCGGGTAAAATAATAAAATACTGTTTTATGTATTTTTTTCCGTAGAATTTAACGGTGTGATTGGTTTTTTGCATTTTCCAAAATTTTTTAACAATTTATCAACCATTATTAAAGAAATTAAAATTGCGGTTATTAAGGACACAACAAGATATATTTTCACAAAGTTTCATTTTAGTTCAACTATTTTTGGGAAAATGAAAAATAAATTTACACATGCTAGTTAGTTTAATATATGTATGTCAACAAAGGCACCCACGCTTTTAGAACAGTGAAATTAATTTTCTCGTCAGTAATTTCATTCTCATGCTAAGAATTATTTTTTACTTTTTAGTTTGATTAACTCTAAAAGCGTGTTTTTAGTTTTTAAACTATAATTTATTTTTCACTTTTTAGTTTAGATGTGTTAATAGTTGCATCTCGATTTAGAAAGTCTCTACTCCGTTTTGCTAAGCCAAGTGCCTGAACCAAAGAATAAGTCTGGAGCTGCACGCATGCGTAACATCTCTTACTCTCATGCAAAGGATCCCGAAAGAAATTAATGATTTCTGGCGAGCCTAATCAGGATAATCGGATATTTTGATCGAAATATTTTATTGTCATGGGGCTTTGACAAGTGTGCAATCAAATCTGACCGTTTGAAGTGGGTCAAAATCACATCCAAAGATCCGTTACATGCATATATACATACATACATACATACATACATACAGCCAAAACTAATAAAAGCTTGTTAATATTTAAAAGCATATGACATTGGGTCCTTAAATTCGCTAAAACAACGCCTTAATAGCTTGATCTGAATTCTTGATCAAATATAGCAAACAAAAAATCTAAAAATCGTTGGAGCGGTTTTTTTTAAAATATATTTTATGTATAAAATAATTCTTAAAATTATTTTTAAAGAAAAATTTTGATATACAAATCTTAGTATGTACATTTAGGTGGTCCTTAAATGGTACATTGTCTTGGATAGCCCTCATTCGTTTCAAAACATTGAACAGCAATTTCCATAATTTTTTCAGTTTTTATTTCACCCCCCTGGTCTCCCTTTTTTTCACTTCAAGGTACAAATAATGGAGTTAAGGTGATTCTTTTAACACGCGAAAAAAAATCAGAACTTATAGATTAGATTCAGACGAAAAAAAATTGTATCGGAGGGGGGGTCTATTTCCCCCCGTTCAGGCGGGAGGGGTTAATTTTCTACAAATTTGACCCAAAATAGAAAAAATATTATAAAACAACGGGACCACCTACAATGGTATGCTATAGCTCTTTTTAAAGCCATGAATTCAGTCTCTAATATGTTTCTTAAATCAAGTTTTTATTGAAAATGGTTTTTGAAAAAATAGTTTTCAAAACTTAAAAAAAAAACAAAAATAATAATTTTAACGTTTGAAAATTATTTTTTTTAGAAACTATTTACAATAAAAACTTTGTTTAAAAAACATGTTAGAGACTGGATTCATGGCTTTAAAAAAAGCTATAGCACGCCATTGTAAGTGGTCCCGTTGTTTTTAATATTTTTTTCTATTTTGGGTCAAATTTGTAGAAAATTACCACTCCCGCCTGAACGGTGGTAAATAGAGTCCCCCTCCGATACGATTTTTACTTGCGATTATAGGTACTATAAGTTTTGGATTCGTGCAAAAAAAAAATTTTGAGATAACAATCAAACATGACATTACGATGATATAGAACACCAAAAAAGTGGGTGGCACAATTCTGTCTGTCTGTCTGCCTGTCTGCCTGTTCGTCTACAGCCTAAACGGCTCGATCGATTTTCTTCAAACTTGGTACATTGTGGTTTTTGGGGATTCTACCGACACGTTTCTTTCATTTTTTTTAGAACCAAAAATAACGGTACCTGCCATACAATTTTTTTTGCAAATTTACATAAACGTATTTTTCTCAAAAACGGCTCGACAACTTTTCTTAAAAAAAAATCAATAAATTTATTTTAGTAAAGGCTTTCTTTGGGTGGAAAACCATTTTTCAAAAATGGTTATTAATGGTACCTCCCAAGGATCCACTTTTATAATTTTTGATTTTCTTCAAAATGGTATGACCGGTTTCAATTATTTTTTTTATACAGAAGCTTCTGAAAAATTTTAATAGTTTTTTGTACCAATATTTTTGAAAAAATATTTTTTGAATTTTTAAAAAATATTTTAAATTTTTTTTTTGGAAAATCAAATATTTCGAAAACGGCGTCATAGATTTTTTTGAAACTCGATATTTAAGACTTTTTTAGTACTCTCTAAAATATTTTTAGAAAAAATTTTACATTTATGAAAAAATAATGGTACCTTCCATACAAAAGTGAAAAAACCGCAAAGGAAAATATTTTTTTGCTTGAAAACGACTCCTACGATTTTGATTAAACTTTTTTCATATACTAAAATTAGTACGATCTACCATCAAAAATTATAAAATTTTACACATAGCAACTATTAGTAGTACCTGTCATAGAACGTATTTTTTTATTTTGAGTTTTCTCGTTATCAGCTTAACGGATTTAAATGATTGTTTTTATATACAAATTTCAGATAAGATTAAATAATACAATTGCATATCAAAATTTTCAAAAAAAAAGTTTTTGGATTTTTAAAAAAAGTTTCAAACTTTTTTTTTGAAAATTCGATATCTCAAAAACGGGTTGACAATTTTTTTTTCAAATTTTGTTTTTATATACACATAAATATATAGTTTAAATGTGCATATTAAAATTTGTTCTTAAAAATGTTTTAAGAATTTTATATATAAAAAATTAATTAAAAAAAAAAAACCGCTCCAACGATTTTAAAATTTTTGTACCCATACAATCATATTCCATCATGAACTAAGATGGCATACTTTTTTTCACCTCAAACTGTCAAAAGAGTTGTTTTAGCTAATTTAAATGTCGTATTTCATGCTTCTCTACATTTTTCTCTCATAATTTCCATATTTGTATATACAATTTTCTTAAACTCGCAGTGTCTTGAACATAAGAGCAAGTACGTGCGACCCAATCGTGTATTTTATTTTTCGTCTGAATATGATCTTTAAGTTCTGATTTTTTTTTCACGTGTTATAAGAATCACCCTAACTCCATTATTTGTACATTGTACCATTCCTGCCAACAAACACGCACACAGGAATGGTTGTGAGTTGTAAGTCACTAGGCCCTGGTTCTCCACGAGCTGTTGCGCCACCTAATTTATATTTTACATTGAAGAGAACAAAGGGAGACCCGGGGGTGAAATAAAAATCTGAAAAAATTAGGAAATTTGGTTTTCTCTATTTAGAGTCATTTGATGCCTATCCAAGTTGGAATTTCAAAAAAACCCAATATAAGGACCACCCTAATGTACATACATACATATATGTACATAATCGAATTTAAAAAAAAAGTATTTAAAACTTTTGTAAAAATAGTTTTTTTTTTTAAAATGAAGACATGAATTATTATTTTATTTGACATATTTGAAATTTGTACATAAAACATTTAATTCAAATCCGCCCACGCGATAATGGGGCTATCGTGTATAAAATTTCCTACGGATTTTCTTCCTTCTTCTAAAACTCGAAATGCCAACAATTTTCCACTGTTCCTTGCAAATTCAAATTTGGTCGATCAAAATAGTCCAGTGGCCATGGAATATTAATTTTAGATGCTAGTAAATTTTGAGAGAAACTGCGACGTTCCCAGTTTTCGACGCTGGGAAAAATTCCGTGGGAAATTTTATTCACGAAAGTCCGAATGAAAAATCAATAAAACTGTCCATTGGGAGGTGTTATTAAAAGTTGCTAAGTGTATTTTTTTTTAATATTTGGTAGAAGGTACATATGAAGGGCTCACAGCTGTACCGAACAAAGACATTTTTTTTTTTTCAAATTTTTGGGAATATTTTTCAACTAATTTTTTTCATTTTTAAATAAGAGAATAATAATAATAATGTAATTTAGAGAATAAACTTTAGACTTGTCCTTTTTACGAGTAAAGAATTCAATAATTAATTGCAGTTTATTTATTAAACCTCTTATTATCTTCGAAATTTTCTTTTTCTGACTTGGTTCGGTTCAGCTGTGAGTCCTCCATATGTAGATCCCACTTATTTTAGCAAAGCGTTCAAAAACGTAGAAGCAGTTTTTGAAAAAAATAAGATTTTCCTTAACGGTTTTTTGAAATTAATATGGAAGGTAGCGTTTTTTTTACATTAAAGTAAAATATATTTTTCAAAATATTCTAAAGAGTGTTAAAAAAACAGTGAAAAAAATGAAAAAATATCTATGGCTGACCAAATACTAAAAATAATTGACCAATTAGAATGCATACCTACCTTTTTTTTTAAATTACCCAAATGAAAAAACTTTAAATATTGATAAAAGAAATTAATAACTGAAAATGCAACTGGGTTCTTTGGATGAGGGGCCAAAAATCGTGATCTTGAGAAACTTTAAAGCCTTTTTACAAGTTTCCTAAGGCTGACCAATTTCTAAAACAAGTTGACTATTTTTGTTCAATTACTGACGAATTTTCGGCCATACAAATTGACAGAAATTGCCAAAGATAATCAGGAATTTTTAGTGAAGTGTGGAAGAAAATTTGAATGAATGAATGTACTTTATTTAGCATTAAAAGCCATTTAGATTACAATTCTACCTTAAATATTAAATATTAAATATTTAAAATTTATAATTTAATACTATATTTTGGATTTGTAACATTAGGCACTGGGCTGTTCTTTTTCAACCATGTATTTATTCTTTCAAGATCTTTATTTATTTCTTGTAAGCACTCCGCTTCATTCTTTCTAGTGGTGTAGAGCTAACTATAATCTGCAAATAGAATTAGCTTTGATGATTGAATTACCTTGCTTATATAATTTATAACCATAAGGAACAATCACACTCCCAGTATTGTGTCTTGTGGAATTCCTACATTTACGGCGACTGGTGACGACATTTTGCCGTTTACGGAAGTGCGTTTGATTTAAACCACTTAAACTTAACAGATTTAATACCATAGTACTTTTTTAATTAAATCATGATTAACTGTTTCCAAGGTCCGTTTCAAATCCAAGAAGACAGCAACCACAACATTTTTTCGCATCTACATACATATGTATCTTTCCTCCAATCGTTTATCACAAAATTCAAATATAATTCACAGGAATGGTTGACACGAAACCCCGACTGATAGCTATCGCATTACTACACATTTTTCTGTTATTTTTTCATACAAGGCCAACATATTAATTGGTCGAAAGTCACTTGAAATTTTTGCATTTGGGATCTTCTTTTTTGGCACTATAAGCGATTCTTTCCAAGATTGTAGAAAAAACTACTACTAAAAAACTTAGTGATATATTTATTTTTCTTTCAAATACTTGTCCACAGAAACGGGGAGTCCTTTTATCATTTTAACATCCATAAAATTAAAGTCACTTTTCTTATTAAACATATCTATTGCACACCTAATATATTATCCATGTTGACTAGATTGCAACTTAAAATATATATTGCACCGTTCGAGTAATGACAGATTGGGTTATTTCATGTATGGACCCAACAAAAAAAATCGTTGAAATTATCACTTAAAATTGCACTATCGCTTATAACTTCGTAGTTTAGTACCTCGTGGTTAGTGCGTTGGACTTTCATGCCCCCATTCCTGCCCAAAACACGGATAAAGGATTTACCTAATTGCTCATAGTTACTTTAAAAAAAGATCAGCTAAAGTCCCAAGAAACAATTTGACATAATTATGTCACTTTAAAAAACCTTAAAAAGGAAGGAAATGCCACGACCTGAATACAGTTCACTCCTAAAGTGTGTTTGGATATTTTTCAAGAAAATTTTGAAAATATGGTGGCTGTTCTGATATTCGGTCGAACGGCCAACAAAACGGAATTGAAAACGTTAAAAAAGTGGTGGATGTTCGACAAAACAAATGATTCCCAAATCAAACGAACACATAAAAAATCCGCATTTTTTTTAAAGTTTTCAATTGATTCCATTTTCAATCCGTACGGATTCAATTCGACCGAATATCTAGATTACAAAATTTTAAAGGTGTAAAAAAGCTATTAGATGCAGTAGGTAATTTCAAGTTTTTATCAAACTGGTTGCACATACTTTTCAGTCCAAATGAAGTTATACGCTTCATGAGCAAGTAAAGGGATTTCGACTTTAAAAACTGCTCTCGTACCGAGTATTTAAAAGTTTAAAGTTCTGCTGACATTTTTAGCGCCCTACACTAGTTTTAAACTAAATATTTTAACTAATAGCTACTAGACAAAAGACCACAGCAGATTTTGGGTGTGAGTGATAGAAGTATTGGCTATTCAAAAAATCAAAGTCTTGCAGTCCACGACTGGGGCCTTTGCGAGAAATAGTGCATCGAAAAAAAAAATATGAATGCAGCTTCGAGGATAATCGTGTTAGCCGAAATTGGTTTTCACCCCTCCCTATATAAGCTCCGCGGATCCCATATCACGGAATCTGAGATCATTTGAGTGTTTAATTCGCCCTGCCAGACTAAAAAACCGTTTTTCACTTAGAATTTTGAATTTTTTAAACGGTCTGGTAGAGCGAACTATACGCTCAAATGGTTTGAGATTCCGTGATATCTGATCCGAGGAGATTATCTAGGGAGGAGTGAAAACCAATTTCGGGTAACACGATTATCCTCGAAGTAGCATTCATATTTTTTTTTCGATGGACTGTTTCTCGCAAAGGCCACAGTTGTGGACTGCAAGACTTTGATTTTTTGAAAAGCCTTTAATGAAGCTTTCGACGCCTATACTTCTTTTTTGCTATCACTCAAACCCAAAATCTGCTGCGGGCTCTCGTTCTATACATCTAAATAAAGAAATGAACTCAAATGAACTGATTTCAGCGTTATATTATTAATAAAATATAAATAAACTCAAATATAACAATACCTATCATAATATATCAAATTAATATCTGTTATCTTAATTCCAGCTAAGGATTTTTCCAAAGCGATAGATATGTACACCAAAGCCATAGAACTTAATCCAAACAATGCTATATACTACGCAAACCGTAGTTTAGCTCATTTGCGTCAGGAGAGTTTTGGTTCTGCCCTACAAGATGGAATATCTGCGGTAAAATCAGATCCTGCATACTTGAAGGGCTATTACAGACGTGCCGCCGCTCAAATGTCATTAGGAAAATTCAAGCAAGCTTTATCAGATTTTGAATATGTAAGAAATTTTATTTTTGTTTTTATATAAAAATTGCTCTCAAAGATTCATCTTTAGGTATCTAAATGCAGACCAAATGATAAAGAAGCTAAAATGAAATTCACAGAGTGCAACAAAATCGTTAAAATGCGTGCATTTGAACGTGCCATTGCTGTAGATAAACCAGAAAAAACACTCTCCGAGATGTTCCGTGATTTGGAGAATATAAGTAAGTGAAATAGTTTTTATTCATTGAAATGTTTGAATGATTTAATAAATTTTTGTTGAATAGCTATTGAAGACGATTATCAAGGTCCGGCGTTAGAGGATGGCAAGGTTACGATTAAATTCATGGAGGATCTTATGGAACACTATAAGAAACAAAAGAAACTTCATCGAAAATATGCCTACAAAGTAAGTATGAAATATTTTAAGTACTCAATATATTTAATCTTTGGTCAATTATTAGATCCTGTGTGACATTGATGTCTATCTGCGCAGTCAACCGTCCCTGGTGGATATTCGTGTGCCAGATGAATCAAAGTTTACGATTTGTGGAGATATTCATGGTCAGTTTTATGATCTTATGAATATATTTAGCATCAATGGATTACCATCCCCAACTAATCCGTATTTGTTCAATGGAGACTTTGTCGATAGAGGCTCATTTTCGGTGGAATGTATTTTCACGTTGTTTGGATTTAAACTCCTATATCCTGATCATTTCTTCCTGTCAAGAGGTAAGATTTGTTTTTATTTGTATTGTAATCTGGCTTATTCCAGAATGTAATAATGACTCCATCAAGTTTTAAGTTAATCAAGGAAAAGTAGGTTTCTACAAATTTAATATGAATAATTCGAAAGTTTCAATGAAAACAAAAAACTCTGAAACCACAAAGTATAGTACGTCTAAAGCAGTATGAAAGTATGAAAGGATTCTGAAGAAATGGAATTAATTTGATTAACTTTATTGCACTCATGTTGTCAACATTTAAACTTATTTGCACTTCGTTAAAAATTTGTATAAGGATTATTCGATGCATCTTGTTCACTACTTCCATGAATATCTGCACACATTTGGTGATTAGGTTCTGCTGGAATCGCAACTGATTCCATTCTGAATCATTGAACTGACGAATAAACATCTTTTGTTCTACCGCAATGGACAAAATGATGTGAATGGAATCAAATCTGGCGACAGGAATGAAAGTCTCATGATAGTCGATTCCTGCTACTTGTTTGAAGCCCCTAGTTTGATTTTATAATAATTCGTTGACCTACAGATAGATTAACTAATTTCCAAGTTTCATTCTTTTTCAAGGGCTCTATTTCATCGTCCATAGCCGGTTGATTATTTGTTGCAATGAATAGAGGGCGCCAAGAAGAAAATGCCACTTGTAAAAAGAAGTGCCTTTATTATGTGATCTGTGTATTCTGTACTGAGTATAAAGGTCACGAGATCGTCAATAAACAAAGAAAATAAGCTCATTGCCCCATTTTGTCTGATTCTTGATTCAATTTTTGCCACTCAGATTTCTCTTCACCATACTACACAGACGCAGTTGTAGTCTTATGAAGATTTCGCAAGATTTGCCAATTCAATATTCACATTCCGATACCATATACATATGTTTTCAAAAAGAGCAGTTCTAAAAACAAACATGTTGTTAATGGCCTGATCTGATTGGAACTCTTTTTAAGATTTTATTTTTTTTAATTCCTTTGTTGACACGTCTCTCCAGAATTAGTATGTACACAAAATAGAGTCGAGTTCATAAATTCGAAAATGCCGCAACACTGTAAAGTTCATATTCCATTTATTCTGACAAAAAATGTCGGATCTACAGTTGGTAATTTCTCTCAAAAATGACAACAAATTTTGTTAAAAATGTACATAAATAGTCATCATCATGATCAAGTCCTGTAACCCCGATTGGGGCATAGGGCGCTAACAAATCGTTTCCATCCCTCACAGGCTGCAGGTAGATATTTTAACTGAGGCCTAGTCTTTCTCTGGGAATCTACTTCTGCTAAAACAGTTGGTTTCCATGTTGGTCTTGGTCTTCCAACCCGCCGTGCACCATGAGGATTCCATTCAAAGGACTGCTTTGCAATTTCATCCTTTAGTTTCATCAGTTTGTGACCAATCTATTGCCATTTACGTTTTCTTATGTCAACGTCCAGCCGCTCTTGACTTATCCTGCGCCACAATTCGTCGTTTGGCCAGCGAATTTTTAGAATATGGCGTAGACAGCGATTCACAAGGGCCTGCAATTTCCTCGAGATGGTAGTCGTGACTTTCCAGGTTTCGCAAGCATATAACAGCACGGATTTGACATTGGATTCGAAGAATCTCAACTTAGTGCGTAAGGAGTTTTGACTGGAATTCCAAATTTGAGACACTACTTTGAACCTCCAGATCAGTACCACCATTTGCTGAAACAATTCTTCCTAAGTAGTTAAATTGTTCAACCTCTACAACTGGCGTCTCCTTTATAAAAATACGCTGATGTGTGGAGCGGCCTGTGAGCTTTATTTTTGTCTTTTGCTATTTATTTTTAGGCCACTCGAATCTCCTTTCCCTTCAGTGCTTGACACATCCCGTTCAGCCCACCAGCTAAGTGACTCAGCCTTCAGCTTTCAGGAATTCGGCTGGTATTCCGTCAAGTCCAGCTGTTTTTTTGTTTTTGAGAAGAGTAATTGAAGGTGATCCTTCCACCTGTGTAGCCGATCTTCATTTGATACTAACAAATTTCAACTCCGAGTTGAGAATTTAAGAAGTGAAGAAAAGCAATTTTCAACTTGCCATCCAACTCTCGATTTGATATCAACTCTAGAGTTGGCCAACTCCGGAGTTTTCGGCAAGTTGACTAATAGTGAAGAAAACCGACCTTAAATCATTCGTATTGAACTTCGAACTCCTTGCTGCACCCTGTGATTGTCGTTGTACAGTTGCGGTTCGTAGCTAGAGACTCATGAGAACCAAATGGTATTCGCTTCTCATGTCGGAATTTCTAATACTTCGAACATCTCGCATTGACTTCCTCCATCATCCATATCATAATATGGTCAATTTGGTTAACAGTTTGACCATCCGGATGCACCCAGGTGATTTTGTTGCAAGTCTTATGTTTAAATACAGTCCCACCCAGTACAAGACGATTAGCGTTACAAAACTCGACCAGCAAATCGCCATATTAATTCCGTGACCTCAAGCCATTTTTTCCCATCACATAAATAGTACCATTTCTTAACAGTTTTTTGTTTGCCAATTGCATCTTGACTACATTTATGAACTGGAGGTATGTCCCTATAACTTTAAAGGACTTCCTTTCTCATATTATGTCAGAACAATGGTATTGATAAGAGTTTCTTAGACAGTTGTTTGATTAAATACTAAGATATGTACTATCAAAATTATAGACCTAAATAGGATTTGACGATTTTTTGAAAACATTTTACGACTGCCACATAACTATTGATAAAAATTCTTTTTTCTTTTCTATACAAGCCAAATCCTTTGTTTCTAAAACTACTAAAATTATTAAACTTCTTTCCATTTTCAGGTAATCATGAAAGTATCAACATGAACCAAATGTATGGATTTACCGGTGAAGTAACTGCCAAATACACAAGTACAATGGCAGATATCTTCACTCAGGTGTTCAACTGGCTGCCATTATGTCATTGTATAAATAATAAAATTCTTGTCATGCATGGTGGACTGTTCTCTAGTGATAATGTGACGCTGGATGATATTCGCAAAATCGAACGCAACTGCCAGCCACCAGAAGAGGGCATCATGTGTGAGTTGTTATGGTCTGATCCACAGCCATGGGCGGGTCGTGGTCCTTCAAAAAGAGGAGTAGGCATACAATTTGGTCCAGATATTACAGAGGCATTCTGTAAGCGTAACAATCTTGACTATATAGTGAGGAGTCATGAAGTTAAAGATATGGGCTATGAGGAAACTCATGAAGGAAAGTGCATTACTGTATTTTCTGCACCAAATTATTGGTAAGTTGTTTGAAATGTAATTTAAAAGTATCAGTGTTTTATAGCTCTTTTTATTTTCAGCGATACAATGGGAAATATGGGAGCGTTTATAACAATCAAAGGCAACGATCTGAGACCAAAGTTCCAGCCGTTTGTGTCTGTGGTAAGCTGGATAATTATTATTTTTTTGTATTACCAATTTATTTATCCTAAACATTTTTTTATATCAGCCTCATCCGGATGTTAAGCCGATGGCCTATGCAAATAGTTTAATGAGCTTACTAGCGTAGTCACATTTATATTAAACAAAATAAATTCAATCAAATAATAATAATAAAACAAAATAACAGATAAAACCAATCAAGCAATCTACAAATAGAGCATAAAGCTTTTAAACAGAAACAACAATAAAACTATTTTAAAAAGAATAGCATTCTAAACGTAGAAAACAGAAGAACAACAACAAACCGCATATCACGATAATCACGCATTGACTAGAAGAACAGTCCTCAAACAATGTACCCATTCCCTCATATTGTACAAATTGTACATTTTTCACAAATTTTAGATTTATTATTTTTTTACACGTTGATGTGTACCAATTTGTTAAATTTGAGATTTTAGGACTTTTTTGAGTTATCTGCTCCGAATTCCACGAAAACACCACAACAGCAACGACCTAGTCCCAAAGATTTTCCAATGCTAAATGCAAAAAAAAAAAAAAAAAAAAAACAAATAAAAACTTTTTTGTTGCTGCTGCTGCTGCTGCTGATCCTTGGATTCCCCGTTTCGTGTTTAAAAGCCGGTGCGCGCGTATGTTATAAGTGAAATTATAGGTATATATATAAAGAAAAAGAAAACAGCAAATGTTTTAAAAATATGTTAATATTGTTTTTCAGTTTTATAACTGTGTAAATAAAATTATAAATGAACAGTTATAGAAAATATTATGTACAAGAATAAAATTTTCACATTTTTTAGATCCTTATTTTAAAATTAAAAAAAAAATTAAAAAAAAAAACAAAGCGATAAAGTGAGCGATAGTTTTAATAAAGGTGAACAAATAATAGCGTCTTAAAAATACTGAAACTGTGTTTTTTATTTTCGAAAGCAAAAGCAAAAATGGTGGTTCATTGAATTTGACGCGAATTGTTAAAAAAAACTACACAATAATACATCCCATAACATTTCTCTTAACAAAAAATAAGTAAGTCAGGAATCGATTACAGCGGTATTGTGTATTTTTGTAGAAGTTAATGTTAGAATTCTGGAGAGAAAATTTTGTTCGAAAATCACAAAAAAACGCGTATATATAATATTTAAAAAAACGGATGTTCTCAAAAATAAATAGCGGTTACCACTTCGCACTTGACAGATAGTAGATCTTAAAACTAATTTCAAGCTTATTGAATGAAACATTAATTATGAATCGAAAGTTTAATTCAATTCAAAACGCAGAATGGAGATAGTTATCCAAACGGATTCCATAATTGCTAATAATTTGAACTAAACCATTAACATTACTCAACGGGGAAAATTTAACTACTTCAAACTTTTTGCGCATGAAAGTTTTCGAAACCGTCTACTAATTTAAAAAGTACGAAAAACATGATCATCATCATATTTCAAATACCTATGTTTGATATGTCTCATTGACAGGTTTAATTCAAAGCTGTATTCTGTGCAATTATTTTCCCCCTCTCCAACATATCTATGCTGTTGCTCAACAAAACAGATTTATAGGATGTTCTACCAAATTAACACATAGCTTGAAAAATATGGTATTTATCCTAAATAAATAAGGATGAGAAGTAATGATCAACCGAATTCCAACAACATTCCACCTGAAAAATTGATATTTCACTTTTCGACTATTGCGAGATTCACCCATAAAATGTGTAATGTTCCAAAATAAATCCCTCTTATTGTGAGTACGCATTTCGGGCAGTATGTATCGTGATTGGAGAAGCTAATTATCACTTATCTTTTGGTGGGGAACGAAAAAAAAAAAAACAAAAGATACCGGGGCCCTTCGTGCAAGTTTTTTGTTTATTTTAGGGAAAAAGAAGTTGGAGCGAAACTCATAAATGCCTTAAATACAAATTTTTCGAGTGAAATATTTTCCGTGCGAAACTCAAAATAGGCCCGGCGGATGTTTAAGAATTTGTTGCCACTGGGCCAAACAGCCCTTCGCGAACTTCTAATTAACTGCTAGTTTTTGTTATTTCAATAAAGGTTGCGGTTCAAATTGCTGATTTTGAATAGCAGTTCTATATTATTCTTAAAGTTTGTGATGTATTTAAATGTTGTTGATAGTTCAAATAAATTAAGTGGCTTTCATCATTCAAAGAAGCACTAAAGATTTTGAAAACAAAAAAATCGTTCAGGTTCTATTGAAAACAATTTCCAAAAAACTACGTTTCAGTTTCTCTGCGTAAAAATGCAAACACCGAAACTAATGGGCCTTATTACGAGTGTAAAATTTTTTCAACACCAAAATGAATCTTCGATGATGGGCTTTCGTGAATCGAAAGCAATAAGGGTCAGTGTTTACTTTTTTTTTGAGGAAAATCTATATTTTTATCATTTTGCGGCTATCCAGATTTTTTTAGTGATTACAGCTTAAGAAATTCACAATAATTTATAAGACTGTTGTTTGAGTCATTTCTTCTAATTAAATAAAAAAATATTTCAACCTTATAGTAAAATATCATTTTTCCTTTATTCTCAAAAATTTCGATTATTTTGTCACTGGCGTCATTTAAGTTTTTTTTTAATTTGAATGTACTTTCTCAATAAACATAAATCAAACGTTCAATGTATATTTTTTAAAACCAATGAATTTAGAGAAGTTATTTCATTTATATTTGGAACAAGCGAAAAATCAAGTTCTTATTTTGCGCGATAACGGTAATTTTATTTTTTAGTAGTGCCATGCATGCATAAACTATAACAAGTCCTGAGTGCATTCATTTGATTTAGAGCGTACGAGGGCCTGTCAGTGGATAAAGAAAATTGAGCTAGCACCAAACCCCGAGGAACAAGTTCAAAAACTTCAGTTGCATTCTTTAAAACTGCTTCTGCTCTCACTTGATAGCAATTGTTTGACTGGACCATTTGAAGAGCCTCCCGAAGACGATAAAGAATTCGCGCAGTACGATTGGGATTCATATCAACTGTCTGATTTTTCAAATATGATTCGTTCGAAACAAGATACAGGTAAACGTCCTGAAGTTTCTTATACTGTTTCTGGAAATCGTAGGGAATTGGTAACTTATCAAGATGATCCAGCGACTGGGCAACATTGTTATTATGCCTGTTCGAAGCAACCTATTGAGGAATGGAGAAACCTACAAGGTGGTTTCATTGAAAATGAATCGATCGATCAGTGGAAAGAACGTGGCGAATTAGAAGAACTAAATCGAACAGAGTATGAAAACTAAAATTGCACTAAATTAAATTAGATATTTTCCTTTTTTATTTTATGGAGTATTTGAAAACGTTGGGTGTAGACAATATGGGTAGATTTTATAGCCTGAGGTTGGATCTTTTGTGGCTCGTTTGATCTTCTAATTAAGAGTCAAGTAGGTGATACTAATAAGCTCATAAGGGATCACAGTACACAAATCAAGCGATAATCTTGGTAGTTTTAGTCTTATTTAATTGAATGGTCCTGGGGAAAATCGGATTCAGTTCACGTTGTTTCATTTGAAATTTTCTTTTAAAAGAACCAGACATGATAATTGGAAACGGCTTTTTCTTTTAATTCAGAAATCTTTAGATTTTCAAAACAAAGTTTGAAGATAAAAATTTTCCACAATTGCGACGTTGGACCATTTTTGAAATTCAATTTGTTTTGACAGGACTTTGACCCAAAGAAATCAGAGAATCCAATATTTTTTTTTGAAATTATTTTACTGACATGTCGTTAGGTCTAGGCACAAGTTTTTCTTTAAAAAAAAAAAACTTGAAAGAATTTTACATCAGCGGTGCAGTAAAAAACATTACAAAAAAAAAAACTGATATTGGGAAATCCATAAAAATGCTCTGTTACAAGTTCGACAAATCGCGGTTTACCCATATAGGGTCTAGCTTGATGCACATTTGGGGCTCATTACAAAGAACTGCAAGAGCAAATATTATTTGAGCATAACTTGTGGACTTGAAGAATTGTAAATTATTGTCTTAACTTTATTTCGATAATAATTTGTGTCGATTAATTATTTAGGTACTGCAAGCGTAACAGAATTGTAGTAAAATTACAAGAAAAGTATTAGCGCGAAAAGTTATTTGCAATGGATTTTTAACCAAAAGTGAATTTATTATTAGAGTAGATAGACTTATAAAATCAAGTTTGTTTGATGCGTTATTTCTATGTAATGTGGGCTATGGGCACTATGGCGTATGTGGAATATTTGTTGGATTTACTTTCTCTTTTCTTAAACATCTTTAGAATTAAACAAAATCTCTATTTTTTAATAAAAATTGCTGCGTCAAAAACAATTCAGTATTAATTGATGTATACTTCGCAGCATATACTGCACTTACATGTATGGATTTCCATTTGCACACAAAACCCCTCTTGGACTCTTCGGTCCTGATCGGACACAGTCCTACTAATCCGAAAGGTACGAGGAGCGTCTCGACTGGAAAGGAGGCAGCTATCTACAGTTCTACGGCCGAAGTGGTATATTAGCGGAATAGCCACTCTATCCTGCATCAGCCCTCGACTGTCTAAATAGCGGTATGCAACGGGCGGAATAACGCCACTTAGACGTACACTCTCGTAGTAAGGCAATAAGCCCAAAAAATATGCTGTTGGTCGAGGACAGCACTCTTTCAATGTGACCCCAAATAAGCATCAGCAACAAATTTTCTATCCTGTTTATGTTGGTGCCGTTGTATAAAACCAAGTTGGAATAATAATGTTTGTACTCCGACTAGTAGTAGGGGAGCCCACGATGCTAAATGTGGATTTACTCGAGCGTCGTTGGGACCTAATGGATTTTGAAGATTTGATGATGGAGAGAAAAAAATGTTAATAAAGTAAACCGTTTCATCGGTGGGGGTAGCATCTACAGGTGTTCAAAAATGTTAAAAAAAACAGTCACGTGGACATATTCGAGGGCGTCAGATATTGATAGTGTATATGGCCTGGGTCTTTCTAATAACGGTGGTATGTTAATCTGCCGGTTTGCGTGGTGGGGGTGGCTGTATGGGAGTGCAGAAATTGGAAAACAAATGGATTTACTCGAGCGCGTCAGATTTTAATAGGGGATGTTAAGTGACCCCCAAGGATGCTCACATTCAAAAGACTGACGATTCGGATGTGACGCAAGCTTGCGGCAGCTTCTTGAAAATGCAAAAAAAAATCGCCTTTTGAAATACTCGAGCGCGTCAGATTTTGATATATGTGGTTCAACTTGATGTCCTACATGTGCTGAACCTTAATCTGACGATTATCTGGAGGGGTTTTCTTAATCTGACGATTTGAAAAGAAGAAACATTTTTATTCAGGATTTTTTCAATCACTGGGGAGAGTATAATAACTTGGGCGCCAGAAATTGAAAACGGTTTTTTTTTAGAAGGGTCAAATATGTACAAGCATTTCTTACTATGGGAGGGGGGATCTATGTCACCCCGTTTAGGAGGTAGAGACAATTTCGAGAAAAACGACCTAAATGAAAAAAAAAAAATATTAAAAATCGGCGACAATACTTAAAATTCAAAACAATAACGGTCTTAAAAGCCAGAAATCTGTTCTTTTATCTTACATTTAAATTAAATTATTTATGTCAATAGTTTTCAAAATATTCGCATACAAACTCTAAATTTTGATAAAAAACGCAAACAAAATGTTGGGATCAATTTTTTTTTTAAATTGTGAAGTCAAAACTAAATTTTCTTTTTGTGGTCAATGCTCATATTAATTTAAAATCGAACACAAAAAACCGGAAGGTTTTGTGTCTTCTAGTTTTTGAAAAAATTGCAAGTTACTGATACTACTTTTTTGAGATATTTGTAATTTGCTTCCACTGCCGGCGTTACGGCTGCGTTTTAGAAGTAAGATTATGTATGCAACCGCCCTGCTTGGGCTCACTATAGGATTTGGGGTATGTGCGAGGTTCGGTGTTTGGCAAATTTTGTTTGCATTTTATAACTTTGAATGTATTCTCTGTTTCCAATGTCAATAGCTACTAATGGGAACAGCTTCAAAATGATATAATATAATAATCTCATAAAAAAGTAGTATCAGTAATTTACAATTTTCTTAAAAACTAGAAGACATAAAAGCTTCCGGTTTTTTGTGTTCGATTCAAAATTAATACAAGCATTGACCACAAAAAGAAAATTTAGTTTTTTATCCCACAAAATATTGAGAAAAATTGATCCAAACATTTTTTTGCGTTTTTTTTATAAAATCTTTGAGTTTAAATGCAAATATTTTGAAAACTATTAACACAAATAATATAATTTAAATGTAGGATTAAAGAACAGATTTCTAGCTTTTAAAACTGTTATTTTTTGCATTCTAAGTATTGTTGTTGATTTTTAATATTTATTTTTCGACTTAAGTCGTTTTTTTCGAAAATCACCTCTACCTCCAAACCGGGACGAGAAAAATGGCAGATTATACTTTTCCCGTTATTTTAGAATTAGTTGCTTCACAATACAAAAAATTCAACCGCGCTCGAGAATGTCCAGGTGACAATTTTTTTTTGCAAGATTGTAACCCTCCCACTACCTTAGGTCACACTCAAATTGTCAGATTATTGAAATACACACTTTTCAGCATGTAATTAACCTACCCTATCTTAATCTGACGCGCTCGAGTATTTCGAGCTATCGATTTTTTTTTACTAATCTGACAACCTGCCTTAGGCGCCCGGCCCTACATAGAGGACTGATATATGGTGGAGATACTCAGCAGGGTGCAAGGTACCCCCCCTTATACTAATCTGACGCGCTCGAGTAAATCCCGAAATCCCTTAGTGGGCTCCCCTACTATAGGGTGTTCTGTGTAATCCAAGGCATCGTCTGACACTGCCTCTAACATCCGAATCTTTTCCATTTAAGATGGGGCAACGTTGAACCAAACCGGGAACCCATAGGCAATCATCAGCCGGATGAGGGCCATGTAGCAAATCATTATAACCCTGCTGTCAAACCGGCTGCAATAAAACAACCGTTTCGCAAGTGCAAAAGCCCCCCTAGCCCTGGTCAGAGCAGTATTTATATCGTCCCTCTTCTCACTAACTGACGACGTTTCTGCTTTTTCAATATTTTACAGGAGAGCAGTTTTTAGTTTTGTGACCTCCTTCTATAGACGTTACTTTTGTGTTTTACAACGGGTTTCGTATTTTTTTTTTTGGAAATTACAAGAATTTGCTAAAGTCTCAAATGATATGAGATTCAATGTATGTATGTTTATTAGGGTGTCCGTTATTTCCCAAATCAAAAGTTTATGCCCAACAAAAAATATTTGGCCAAAAAAAAATTTGTATGATGTCATTTACACGTGGCTCTAAGCCCATACTTTTCCCATACAAATTTGTATGGGATTTTCGCTCTGTTCACGTTTCTTTTTTTTTCTCTCGAATTACTGGAGCTATTCTAAATTTTTTGTTGATTATTTTTCTTTAATCATCCCTTTAAAAGTTCTCATTCAAAAAATTTATTAACAAAAATTTAAAATTAAATAATAAAACGTTCACTTTTATTGTGTTTTTATATGGGAATTCCTATGGTAATAATCGAGCCAAAAAATTCGAAATGAGGTCTTTTAAAGGGATGACTAAAGAACAAAAATCAACAAAAAAAATTTAGAATAGCTGCAGTAATTCGAGAGAAAAAAAATAAAACGTGAAAATAGCAAAAATCCCATACAAATTTGTATGGGAAAAGTATGGGCTTAGAGCCACGTGTAAATGACATCGGACAAAATTTTGTCTGGCCAAATATTTTTTTTTGGGCATAAACTTTTGATTTGGGGGGTGTCTGCTATTCAAAAACGATTTTGGGAAATAACGGACACCCTAATGTATGTATATACTTAACTAAAAACAGTTAAAAATAATCGATCAGCCTGATACGTCAGTTCGCGAGAAATTTTAGTGAGAAGTTTAAGTGTCGTGACAGTATACACAGGCGCCACTGTTTTGAAAAAAGCTTATTAGTGAGACATTTAAGTGTCGTGACAGTATGAAAAGGTAACACTGTTTTGAAAAAAAGCTAGCCCATAAGCCATTTACTGAAAATATTTGTTTGATAATGTATAGTAAACAGGAAGAACCGATTGCCATTTAGTGATGGGCGAAAAGCAAAAATGCGCTTACATCTTACCATAAACTTAAGGCGTTTTTATTTCTTTACACAATAATTTGCAATATAACGGAAAACTGCTACCCACATAATTGCAGTTACGTCTGTTCGTGAGAAACTTTTTACCTAAATTATGCCAACTATGTCATAACGCATTGAACCATGTTCCAGACGTTTTTCAGGGAATCTAATGATGTAGAAATATACGATCAAGTTAACCTAGCACGCACATTATGTATATGCCCAAATCTCAAAAACGACAATTTGTGACTTACGTCACTTCGTGAGATGAGGGACGATATGTATTGCGAAATACAAGTACTCATCCACCTAGATGTATACGTACATATTTTACTACACTTCAACTTGCCAGAGTGGATGTCCATTTGGCTCTACGATCACAAGCTTACACCAGTTCTTTCAACTTCACGCTTCAAAACAAATTCCTTAGTCCATTCGAGTTAGTTATAGCTGATCTGAACTCTATCTACTTATTCCTCCTTATTCGTAGCTACGAATTAAAAGATTTGTAGAAGCTAAACGCTACTCTTGTAGTTTGAATTGGGTTAGGGTACGAAATCTCGCAAATTAAGGCCCTCATTATGAATAACGAATCGAACGTTCGCTTAAAAGCGAATGATTTAGCAAATTCCGTTATCACGGTATTATCGATAGCGAGCTTACAAATTCGCTTCAAAAATCAATATAATTGTTGGCAGTATTGATTTTTGAAGCGAATTTGGAAGCTCGCTAAAACCGTGATAAAGGAATATGCTAAATCATTCGCTTTTAAGGAACGTCCGATTCGCCATTCATAATGAGGGCCTAAAATCTCGCATAACGAAATCTTGCAATTACAAAATCCCCCTTTTCATAATCTCGCAATAGCAAATTACCGCTTTTCATAATCTCACAATAACAAAATCCCGGAAATTAAAATCTCGCAAAATTCAATATCATGCGAGATTTTGATTACAAAAATGTGTTTGTTGTAAATTGTAATGCGATTAAATTTTTCGAGATATCCTACTTTCTGCAAAATGTGTAAATCCAGTGCACCAATATACCTACTTTGTTGTCAAGAGGACATAAAGATTGTTTCATAAATAAATGGTTGGAAAATGATTTTAGCAAAAGACTACATGCCAAAAATTGAATACTTTGCGAAGCATCGTTATACACATTTCGCATGCTTAAAATCAAAATTCATTTAATTAACCAAAAATAAAAATCCTTTTTTTTTTTTCTAAAAACATGGTTTATGTATATTTTATTATTTTTAATTTTTAGTTAAAATTTTTAATTTTTTTAAATAATTGTTAACAATAAAAGAGGAAAAAAACTTATAGATAGAGCTTTTATTGTTCATTTCCATCATTTTTATTTTTCAGTGTGAAACCCAGAGCGATACGTTGCTGTGAGATTTGAATTTGTGAGAATTTGGTTACTGTTTGCGAGATTTTTTGGTGCGAGATTGTAAAAAGCGAGGTTGCGATATTTTGCAAAACAGGATTTTTTTTTAATTTGCGAGATTTCGTTATTCGATATTTTGGTTTGCGGCATATCGTACCGCTCCCGTTTGAATTTAAACATAGTACTCCATACACTTTATTTGTGCTAGCAGCTAAAAGTTACAAGGATAAGAACTTAAGGCCATTTGCCGTTTGCCCAATAATGAGGGCTTGAATTTCTTCGTAGTATTTTTTCAATACCCGTTGTCTCTCTTAACTCTTCCAAGCCTTTATGTCAAAAAAAATTGTTTCCAAGAAAATCTAGTTTATTATTAACAGTTGTAATAAGTTCTATGGCAGACACCATTATTTTGGTATCAAACAAATTTCAAAGATGCATTTCGAAAAATCTCTTAGAAAATGATAGAAGTTTCCAATTTTAAAGAAAATCGATTCAGTTGTTTGATGGTCTGTAGCCAACAAAAAAAACACAAACTAACTAGCAAATACACTAGCAGGACCCATATTTTTCGTCTTCTCTATTATTATGTCATTGTTGATCAAAATCGGATGGGGTTCAATATTTTTAGGAATATATTTATAATTTTGTGTTAAAAATTAGCAGTATACAATATAAAGTTTGATCCTTAGATCCCAAAACTCATCTGTCGAGATTCCCCGTTGTATGATCCAAACCACAAATTCCGAAGTAGGTTTGAATCCAAATGACGAACGATATTGTAACAGAAATTCAAGTCGATGTCAAAGGATACCGAATTCGTCAAATAAACCAAATTATGTAAATCCTGGATCGTCAAGACCCACAAATTATGAAAGAATTCATACAGGAAAACCAGGTAAGATATTTTGAATAGGAAACGTTTTGATTTTTGATATTCCATCCTTGAAACAGAAACACCTCAAAAATTTGGTGGTAGGGGACAAACCAACAGGCCTTATGAGCTGGAACAATTTGAACTTTCACAAAATGAGCAATTCCGTTCGCCACGAGGAGTATTCCAAAATTTAGACTGTTTGTTCTCCGTGATGCTTTAAGAACTTTTGTTTTTAATTTTTAAAAATTTTAGATGATCGATTTCAGACTCACAGGAGTGCAAGGCCACCACGACTGACCGATGAAGTAATTGAATCTTTTGAAAATGCTAGGGTGCATCGTGGTCCTTTAAGTGAAGTAAAAGATGATGATGCAAAACAAAAGTTGTGTGCCCGACTTCAAACAATCCGAGATGGAATGAACAAAAAGCCTCAAGTTGAAATTGAGCACCAAATTGAAGTTGAACCCGAAATGATTCCTTATGAGCGGATAACTTTACATGAACCATGTGAAGATGCCTCTTGTCATCAAGAAACAGAACAGGATCTGGGAATTTTATCAGAAAGTGATATGGATGATGAGGTTTTATTTGGTGATCATCAGACAATCGATCCAAGAACAATTTTCAAAACAAAAGATGAGAACTTGGTCTCTCGGAACGTGTTAAAGATTGAAACAAATACAACTATAAATGGCAGTAAAAGGGAAGTAATTGAAGAAATATTGGAGAAAGAGGATGTTAACGTCGTTGAAAGAACAGAAGAAGATGAGAATTTAGTGGATATTAGTGAGCCAACCTTTGAATCTCTTCCAGGACACTCTTCTTTAGAATCAAATGATCATATCAAAAAATCTAAACCTCGTAGAGTTCTAGAGGACTATTCGGATCTACCACAAGATGATTTGGAAGATATCTCAGAACTTTCTTTTCAACCGGGAAGTTCCTGCCAAGAACATGGTGAGGGAATATTTCTATATTCTCCTAGAAAACGGAACCGAATTTATTCAGGTAGACATCATAGACGTTCACCTCATGATGAGACAGCAGAAAGGTTGGATGAAGTCAGTCACCCTGATGGGTTCTTGTCTTCTATTGAAGATACCTTTCAAGACTCAACGAGAAGAACCAGGCGTCTAGCGAGCGAAAGACCCCTGCCTCAAGTGGAGACATCAGAACAACTAAATCTGGTCAGTCACCCTAGGTTCATGTCTTGTTTTGAGGATACCAATCAAGACTCTACACGAAAATCCAGGCTTTCATCGAGCCAAAGACCCCTACCTCAAGTGGAGAAATCAGGACAACTAGATCAGGTCAGTCACCCAGTGTTCGCGTCTTCTATTGAAGATACCTATCAAGACTCTTCTCGAAGAACCACGAGTCCAACGAGGCAAAAACCGCTGCCTCGAATTGATACATCAGAAAGACTAGATGAGATTAGTGATCCAAGCTGTATGGCATATTTTCGAGATTCTACGGTTCCATCTAGACGAGGTATTTTATCAAACAGACGGCTTCCTCAAGTTGATACATCAGAAAGATTAGATGAAATCAGTCAACCTAAATTTTTAAATTCTACGGAAATATCCCATCTGAACTCCACAAGAAGAATCAGATGTCCAAAGACCAAAAAACCCTTGCCTCAAATGAAGACATCAGAAAAACTAGATCAGGTCAGTCACCCTAGCTTCTTGTCTTCTATTGAATATACAAATGAGGAATCTACGCGAAGAACCAGGTGCCCAACTAGCAAACGACCCCTGCCTCAGGAGACATCCGAAAAACTAGATCAGATCAGTCGCCCTGAGTTCTTGTCTTCTATTGAACATACTTATCAGGACTCTACACGAAGAACCAGGAGTCCAACAAGCCAAAAACCCTTGCCTCAAATTGATACGTCAGAAAGACTAGATCAGATTAGTGATCCAAGCTGTATGGCTTCTTATCGAGATTCTACGGTTCCATCAATACGAGGTAGAGGTATGTCATCAAACAGGCGGCTTCCTCAAATTGATACATCAGAAAGATTAGATGAGGTCAGCCAACCTAAATTTTTACATTCTACCGAAGTATCTCATCAAGACTCCACAAGAAGAACCAGATGTCCATCGAGTCAAAGACCCTCGTATCAAGTGGAGCCATCTGAAAAACTAGATCAGATCAGTCACCCTGAATTCTTGTCTTCTATTGAAGACACCTATCTAGACTATCAAGACTCTGAACGGAGAAGCAGGTGTCGCACCAGCCAAAAACCACTGCCTCAAATTGATACGTCAGAAAGACTAGATGAGATTAGTAACCCAAGCTTTATGGCTTCTTTTCGAGATTCTACGGTTCCATCAAGACGAGGTAGAGGTATGTCATCAAACAGACGGCTGCCTCAAGTTGATACATCAGAAAGATTAGATGAAGTCAGTCAACTTAAATGTTTACATTCTACTGAAGTATCCCATCAAGACTCCACAAGAAGAACTAGATGTCCATCGAGGCCAAGGCCCCTGTATCAAGTGGAGCCATCTGAAGAACTAGATCAGATCAGTCACCCTGAATTCATGTCTTCTGGTGTTGAAGATACCTATCAAGACACTACACGAAGAACCAGGTGTCCTTCGAGCCCACGACCCCTGCCTCAAATTGATACATCAGAAAGATTAGATGAAGTCAGTCAACCTAAATGTTTACATTCTACTGAAGTATCCCATCAAGACTCCACAAGAAGAACTAGATGTCCATCGAGGCCAAGGCCCCTGTATCAAGTGGAGCCATCTGAAGAACTAGAGCAGATCAGTCACCCTGAATTCATGTCTTCTGTTGAAGATACCTATCAAGACACCAGACGAAGAACCAGGTGCCCTTCGAGCCCACGACCCCTGCCTCGAATTGATACGTCAGAAAGACTAGATGAAATTAGTAATCCAAGCTGTATGGTTTCTTTTCGAGATTCTACGGTTCCATCAAGACAAAGTAGAGGTTTGTCATCAAACAGACGTTTTCCTCAAGTTGATACGTCAGAAAAATTAGATGAAGTCAGTCAACCTAGGTTTTTACATTCCACGGAAGTATCCAACCAAGGCTCCACAAGAAGAACCAGATGTCCAACAAGCCAAACCCCCTTGCCCCAAATGGAGACTTCAGAAAAACTAGATCAGGTCAGTCACCCTAAATTCTTGTCTTCTATTGAAGATTCATACAAAGACTGCCGAAGAAGATGTAAATGTCCACTTTCCCAAAGAACCGTTCCTCAAGTTGAAATATCGGACCAATTAGATCAAGCTAGCCAACCTTCTTATATAACTTCCTTGAAAGAGTCCTCGCTCAAATCAGGGGTAAGAAAAGGGATATCACCACACAGACCATTACAGACATGTGACCAGGCAAACCATTGTATCGATAAATCAAGAGGTTACAAACAAATACAACGTGACATTTTCAATCCAGAAGTTGATGATTCTGAAATGTTAGATGAAGTTAGTCAACCTGAGTTCCAATCTTCATATGCAGATAGTTGCTTGAGATCAAGAGAAAATAGGGAAACATTAGTTCCAGGAATGTTGCCTCAAGTTGATGAATCTGAGTGGCTGGATGATGTTTGCCATCCGGAGTATCAATCCTCTTTTCAAACTTCATCAATGCAAAACACAGGACAAAGTCCTAAACAAAAGCGCTTTCCGCCAGTTGATATTTCAGAAAAAATAGAGTCAATTTGCCAGCCAGAGTTCCCCTCTTCTTTTGAGGATAGTAAGCAACGATCAAAGAGGCAGACGCAAAACAGAATTACTTTGACTAAAAAGAATGTATCAGAGAGGTTAGACGATATCAGTCAGCCGTTTTGTCCAACTTCCTTTGAAGACTCCCTGCAAAGATCCAGAGAATATGTGCCCAGGCAAGGTCTTCAAGTAAATGCTGCAACTTCCGGAATTTCAGATCGAGTTTGTCAACGAGCACTTCCACAAGTTGAAGAATCGGAAATATTGGATGGAGTTACTCAACCAGACTTAACATCTTTTGAAGACACCGGATATGGATCAAAAGATAGTTTACAAGGGATCTGTCATGAAGTTGAAGATTTAAGAAGATTGGATGATATTTCTCAGCCACAGTTTCAGTCTACCTATTGTGATTCTATACTTAGTTCCAGGGAAAACAGACGTATTGAAGAAGAAAGACCTTTTCCTTTTGTTGATACTTCAGAGAGATTGGATAATATCTGTCAACCTGACTTCCCTAATTCTTTTGAAGCTTCTATCAGATCAGATCAAAGCAGATCCCAAATACAGAAGACTCCTCAGTCAAAACCTTTCGAATCTGGAGGACAAGTCTGTCAACCAAACTTTCAATCTTCTTTAAAAGATTCCCATCGTAGGCAAAAACAAAGTATGCACACACCCCGTCCAGCACTTCGATTTTCTTCTCAAGAATCTTCGCAAACACCGGAAAGAAGGAAACAAGACTCAAGGCAAAGGCTTCTTTCGAGAGTTGATACTTCTGAAAGATTAGATGATGTCAGTCAACCATTTCATCCTTCATTTCTTGAGGATTCAATGTATGACCGCGAAGGAAAACTTGTGTCGAAAAAAAGACATATATTACGAGATAAGGAATCAACTAGATTAGAAAGGGCAATCAAACCAGATTCTACATCACATAGACCTTTTCATCAAGTTAGTGAATCAGATTACTTGGAAAACGTTAGTCAACCAGTTTTTCATTCTTCCTTTGAGGACTCCAGGCAAACACCAAGTATGACTCACGGAACAGCACAAAGAAGACCTCGAAACAAAATAGATACAGCGGAAAAATTAAATGACATAAGCCAGCCAGTATTTCCAACTTCTTATGAAGATTCCATGAAAAATTCAGGAAGATATATTGAAACTCCAAGGCGAAGGCCCTTACCTGTACCTGATATATCTGAAAAGTTAGAAGATGTTTGTCATCCCTCTTTTGGTTCTTCGTTTGAAAAATCATCAAACGTATCAAGAAGATGTGAAAATAAACCAGTGCAAAGACCATTTCCTCAAGTTGATGAATCAGAGAAATTAGATGATGAAAGTCAACCAGATTTTGTATCTACGCTTAAGAATTCCACCGCCATATCAAGAGGAAGCAGATTTTATCCATCGCATGTTAATGATTCAGGGAGGACTTGTTTTGAAAATTCAAAACAGATATCAGTTAGACATGGACAATCGCTAGATAATAGACCTTTTCCCCAAATTAATATTTCTGAAAGACTAAACGACATCAGTCAGCCAGATTTTCCAACATCTTTTGAAAACACTGTTCCAAGATCTATGCGTACTTCGGAGCCAAGAGGCTTTGATCAAAATGAATCCTCTAAGCATAAGTCAGTAAGAAATAGTCACAGTCGACAGCAAAGATATCCCGAAATTGACATTTCTGAGAGGTTGGATGATGTTTGTGAACCTACATTTGAAGATTCAAAGGATTATTCTAGAAGAAACAAATCCAGACCGAACCAGGAATTCCTTCCCACAGAGAAACAACAAAACGTTCACCATTGCCCAAATGTTTCGTGTTCCTTAGATCAATCTGGTATAAAATCAAGACACCTTCCTATGCAAAAGACTCATCATGATACTTCTGAGATGTTAGAAGACGTCATGGAACCTGAGTTTCCACCGTCATTTCAAGAAAGTATGCACGTTTCAAGTGAAAGAAGAATAACAGGCGTGGAAAAACGAACCATGCCTCAAATTGACCTATCGGAAAATATTGAATCTATTTGTCAACCAGAGTTTCCAGAAACTTATGAGGATTCTACCAGAAATGATATGCAGCAAAATGTATCATCAACATATCGCAAGAATAAAGATTATGTGACTAGTTTTCCGCATAAAAATTTAGCTGACATATCAGCACCAACATTTAACTCGCATTATGAAGATTCTAGGAAAAGAGGTCATGGTGATTCATATTTGGCTCAAGAGAATTTAGAAGACATATCAGCTCCATCTTTTCAAGAAACTCCAAAATTACCACCAATAAACCGTCATCGTGAAGAGTATGAATCAAAGGGTCCACAGCGTCAACTTTTTCCTAAAAAAGACTCGACAAATGAAGGAATTGAAAGACCTGGTGATTTTAGACAAGTTTTTCAATCAATGCCCAACTATGCACCATTTGAACAGCAAGTTACTTCCAAAAAAAATCCCGTTCCATCCAGACTCAAGTTGCCTGTAACTTTTGGTCAAACCATGGCTCCTTTGACAAAAAATTACGAATTTCGTAGAACTGAGATGGTATATCCTCGTCCTCAAACGCAGCTCAACACACTTCCAACAGAAGATTTACGTTCAGGTAGAATGAGGCCCCAAAATTTAAATCAAGCCAATCCTTGTACATTGCAAATCCCTGCGAATAGGAGTCAAATGGAACCAAAACGTCCTGCTCCAACGGTCTCATCAACAAGAATACCACTACCACCATCGGCTCGTTCTCAAAAAAATGTTCAACACGCAAAAGAAATAGAAATACCTGCAAATCAAGAGCGTCTAGTCAAGAAGTCATCTGTTAAATTCCATCAAACCAAATCTACGTATTTTAAAAACAAGCAGGACAAATCAAATGATAGACGAAGTAGACGATGATAAATCAAAATTGAACTGTGTTAAATAACGTTTACGTGAATAAAAATAAAAAAATAAACAAAAATATATTATGCAAAGCTAAAAAACGCATACATTTGACTTTTTTTCTCATTTTAATGAAACCTATAACTTTTGTTTAAAGGGTTGCATTGTACATCCAACTTATCTTGAAACAAAGTTTTAGTGAAAAAAATTATGAAAATCGGAAATTATCAGTATAATAAAAATGACTCGAGTCCTTCAAAGAAGGTGATTACTGGTATTTAATGATTACTGATTAAAATATGGTGGGTTTACTGGCCAAGTTTTCATACATTTTAAATTTGTGATTTAATAAGTAATTAAGAGAAAACTTGCCAAGTAAATCCACCAAATTTTAATCAGTAACCATAAAATACCAAATTTCTGTCATGATTTGGAATTGTTTCTATATTACTCTACTTAAGATATTTGACATTAAACTTTATGAACTTAAAATTTGGCATATGTTTTAGATCTCATTCCTTTTTTGGCAGACTTTTTAAGCACAGGTTTCTTGTATATATAAGAACTTGGCTCTTTTTTTTAACATTTATGTTTTTGTTGTGATTTCACTCTTTTTTGCAAAGATTCATTATTCTACGACAACCGAACGTGCTCCATATAAATTCCATGAATGGAAAATTCCAAATTTTCGATTTTTTTCTTTAAAAGTACTTCAAGCCTTACCGAGCTGCCAATTTTCATCATTCTACAACAATTGGAAGTGCTCCATATAATTTATAAGAATTTTTAAGAATGTGGGTGGATGCCATGCCCCGTGAATGGAAAATTCCAATTTTTCGATTTTTTTCTTTCTAAGTACTTCAAGCCCTACCAACCTACCAATTTTCATCGTTCTACAACAATCGGAAGTGCTCTATATAATTTATAAGAATTTTAAAGAATGTGGGTGGATGTCACGCCCCCTGAAGTGAAACTTCCAATTTTTCGATATTTTTCTTTCTAAGTACTTCAAGCCCAACCAACCTACCAATTTTCATCGTTATACAACAATCAGAAATGCTTCATATAGTTTATAAGAACTTTTGAGAAGGTGGGTGGATGCCACGCCCCCTGAAGTGAAACTTCCAATTTTTTGATATTTTTCTTACTAAGTACTTCAAGCCCTACCGACCTACCAATTTTCATGATTCTACAACAATCGGAAGTGCTCCATATAATTTATAAGAATTTTTAAGAAAGTGGGTAGATGCAACGCCCCCTCAATGGAAAATTCCAATTTTTCAATTTTTTTCTTTTTTAGTACTTCAAGTCCTACCGACCTGCCAATTTTCATCGTTCCACAACATTCGGAAGTGGTCCATACAATTTATACGAATTTTTAAGAAAGTGGATGGATGCCACGCCCCCTGAATAGAAATTGCAGATTTTCGATTTTTTCCTTTGTATGCACCACAAGGCCTACCGTTGCGCGAACTTTCAAGTTTATATACGATGTCGGGAAGTGCTCCATAATTTTGATGATCTGTCAGTGAGTTAGTGAGTCAGTTACGGTTTTTGAGATTTTTGAAGTCACATATCTCGGGAATTACTAATGCTAAAGAGTTGAAATGTGTTTGATCAGCTCAGCAAATACTGCGAATTTGAAGCTTCTGACTTTATTGGTACTGAAGTTAGAGGGGGGTTGAAAATCGCCTGAGTTTGTTCCTGTAAAAAGGGTGTAGTGCCGCGAAGTTGGCTGGGCACTATCGTGCCCTTTGATACTTTTAGAGGATTTGTCAGTTCCTCGCATGAGGCAGAACCTCGGAAAAAAAACATTTCTGTTTTTAGGTGGAAGAGGCTATAGGAATCGAAGCCAGACCCTCGACAGGACAGTCCAACGCACAAAACATTATGCCACGAGGTACTATTACTCATTCATCTTTGAGAAATCATTATTAGTTGTTATCCTTTTTCGTCAACTACCTAATTTGAAAGCACTCGTATGCCAAATTTTTTTCTTTTTTGAGAGAAATGGAGTGAATTGTTGCAGAAAAAAAAACATTGAACTGAAATTGCATATACTTTCAATTGCACTTTAATGTTATTTGTGGAAAACCAACAGTTTTCGAGTTATAAGCAAAAAACTGCAAAAAATGCATTTTGTTACCACTTTTTGCGAAATTTTGCATGTTGCATCATGAAATTTTAGTCGCAAATCACATTCGGATTGGGATTCAACACCCTCGCAAACATTAACCATAGGAAAAAATCAAATTACCCCACAATATGTTAGCTAATAAGGACCTTTTTGAACACAAATTGACTGGATTATTAGCATATTTTCGAATAAAACGAGTGCTAACAACTAAATAATGAGTTTTCGAACATGAATGTAAGTATTTGAAAAATCCGAAAAGAGTTTTGAAGAAAAATGTTCATACTTCAGAATAACAATTAAAATTTATTTGAAACAAATTACAGTAGTGGTCCAGTATATCGAATGCCGATATAACGAATGATCGATATCACGAACACTTTTTGGAAACCCATTAGGTATTCTATATAACGAGCAAATAACGTATTTCACAAAATTAAACCAAAAATTTTTAAAAATAATTAATTTGTCTGTTACGGACACGAATTAAGAAAAGAAATTTGTTTAAACCGACTCGTGATTTGTAGGTATCCTTGTATCCTTAAAACAGCCTATTGAATAGATCGGAAAATGAGGGGAGAGCGGGTCAAAATTCTGGTTTACAAATTCTACTTTGCAAAATTCTGTTTCTTGCACGAAAATTCTATTTTTCAAAATTCAGCTTTTTTCCAGTTCTGTCTTTTAAAATTCTGTTTTTCAGAATTCTGTATAATAAAATTTTAAGCAATAAAGTTCGGCTAATTCTGTTTTTCTCAAAACCGGTAAACTAAAAAGTAATATTTTTCAACGTTATTGTTAGACAATTCAGTGCAACACTATCTTGCAATCTGAAAGAAATTTTGTTTTTGCTCTTCATTTATTTATGTTATTTGATTGCTGCACATATTTTTCTACCACGAACTAGCTATATTTTCCTTTATTTTATACTTTAACGGGTAAATGAAACTATAATTGCAAGTGCAAAAGCTGTGTATTGAAGGCCTAGTTTACAAATTGATTGACAATTACAATTTTAAGCAAAACTAAATCATTGCGGTCGCGGAATTTCATGCAAAATAATTGGCCGGGAATTATTTAGCATGCGAGAAATAGTGTGGTTAAATTTTGTTTGTATGGTTGGTTTACACTTAACAAAAATATATATTCAGCTCACAGCATTTTTTGCATGCAAATGATTTTTGAATCAAAAATAATTGTTTTCCAGTTTTAGACCCATAAATTATTACTTAAGGGTAAGTTAATGACTCAATGGCTTGGCCAAGGAAAATATTTTTCGTCTAGAATATTATACAAAATTATGCAGATAATATGTGCAAAACTGCTTAGAAAGCTTTGTCTTTTTTCCGAGTGGAACTGTAAGCTATGTTTCTAGTAACAATTATTGTCTTATGTTGAATTCCTTAAAACCATTTCAAATCGATTTTTTTTGTGAGATTGTGTGTGTGTCATTTGACAGTAGCTTTGAGGCAAAAAGTAAACAAACTATGCGCATACAAATTTGTTACAAATATTCCAAAGTGCATTCAGTTTTTCGCGTCATTTTGTTAGATTAAAAACATATAAATTTTCAAAAAAAATTTGCAAAAATAAACAAAAAATGGTTATGTGGCCATTAAAGTAAAAAAAACAACCGAAATTCATCCAAGAAACACATCATTCGAGAAACACATCGGCGAGCGCGCGATTTATATCTTTTATCGACTTTGGGCACTTTGAATCGAAGTTAGTTGATATTTTTATGACTTCTTACTGACTATTCACTATTTTTTGATGAATTAAAATTAGTTTTGATGATTTATTTGCTTTAAATCTATTTAAATGATCGACGAATACTTTAGAACATTTGTTAAACCCACCGCAAAATACTTTCAACTCCAGAGAAATGTCAAATCTTGTTAGTGTGTGTGAAATCGATTTTAAAACTTTGCTGAAAATGCAAGATTTGTTTTGACAGAATAAAATCGATTTTGTTTAGAAAAAAATCGATTCTGTTTAGAAAAAAATCGATTATTTGGTTGTAAGGAATTCGACATTAGACAAAAGATCAGTCTTAAAACCAAAATTTATGATGAGACAAGTATGAGAAAATTGTCTTTTACAACATTCTGCTAATAATAAAAAGAAGGTTTGGAAAATGTTAAAAAGCGCGTGCTTTTTAACATTTTCCAAACCTTCTTTTATTTATTATAAAGCGCGTGCTTTTTAACATTTTCCAAACCTTCTTTTTATTATTGGCAGAATTTTGTAAAACAGAATCTTGAAAATCAGAATTTTGAAAAGAAGAATTTTGAAAAGCAGAATTTTGAAAGCAGGATTTTGAAAAGCAGAATTTTGATAAAAGAATTTTGACCCAGCCAGAATTTCGACCCCAACCCAAATGAGGGGTATAAAGGAACAATTACGTGCAAGGGTTTTTATTATTGAATATGTTTGTTTGGCCCATAAGCATGCTTACAACCGAAAATGCTACTTAATTCACCCATGCGTTTCTGAGAGAATGGTCACACTGGCCACTTTTCAATATTTTTGGTGTAACTTGAAAACTAAGCCGAATTTTTAGAATTTTATATGTAAAACTTTTTGTGATTAAATTTTCTAGTGGAATGCTAACAAAAACGAACCTAATAAAAATAAGAAATCAAGGATATCTAAAATTTTAAGAAAATGTGCATAACTTTTTTTTGAAGCAAAGATAGGGTCAAGACATGCATGAATAAAATAAAGTAGAGACTAAAGGCTTTAGTATGGCATGTTCAAAAATTAATATTTGTTCAAAATTGATAGAGATACTCCCATTCAAACCTTATCAATTCTTATAATTTTTCGCAGTTTTGGCCCGAAAGTCCCTTTTTCGGTACATTATGGCAAATTTCAATTTCTTAAAAATGTTCGAAATCAAAATTTTGATATAACATGACATTATAACTATAGAGAATTTTAAAAAAGAAAGTAAGTTCGCAATATCGTTTTTCGGCTGTTTTTAAATGCTTTCAAACCTACAGACCGAACGGCTGGTCCGATAGACATAAGATTTGGTACTAGGAACGTTAAATTTGTCATGAAGTACCAAAAAAAAGGCTTTCGGACAAAAACTGCGAAAAATTATAAGAAATGGTAAAGTTTGAATGGCTATATCTCTGTCAATTTTCAAATAATATTGCTTTTTTAACATGTCATATTAAAGCCTTAAGACTCTAGTTTACTTTGTTTATGCATGTTTTGAACGCATTTCTTTTGAAAACTTAAGATTCAACTGTCTCAAAAACGTGACGTCCTACAGCAATTCTGAGACTAGATTCGAATTCAGCGGATCAAAAACCATCAGAAATTTTTTGATTCATGTTTAAGTCAAAAATTAAAATTTTGTCAAACAAAGTTATTAATTAATGTTTTCGAGCAAATTTTCGGACACAATAAACATACGTCAATTTTCAACTAGCGCCTTAGTCCAAATGGGTTGTCGCAGAAAAAAATGTTAGATAGAGATTTGTTGGAAATTGTGTATACTTTTAATTGAATTTTGATGAAATTTACAAAGAGTTGATAGTTTTTGAGCCATAAGTGAAAAACTCCAAACAAATGCATTTTAACATAATTTTTTGCATTTTTTCGATGTTGCATCACGAAACTTTAGTGGCAAATTTTAAATTCACATTCAATCAAGGAAAAAATCAAAACCACTACACAATTTTCTTCCTAAGGCCCTTTTTAGCACTAATTGACGCACTGTGAGTGATTCAAATAAAATGGACACAGATGAGAATAAAAAAAAAACATTTTATTTTCGTAAAATTATATTTTTCTTTCTTATTTGAACGGTTCGTGAATTGATATTCTATAGTTCTTGCATGATTATGGAATAAAAACAAGATTCGCGATCGAATCAAAAATTTGAATTTTTCATGAGAAAACGATAAAAACACATCATCATCGTCATAGTGTCCTGTAACTCCGGTTGGGACATAGGGTCTGCAGCAAAGAATTTTAATATTTTTTCTCAGTGTGTGGCCAATTCCATTGCCATTTGCGCTTTCTTATGGCAACGTCTAGCCACTCTTGACTTGTCCAGTGCCAGAAAATCCTTGTTTGATATAATTTGTAGCCATCGAATCCTTAGGCTGTGGCGTTTCACAAGTAGTCTAAGAGCAAATTTTGGGAGTGTATGTATAACCTGAGTATGAGGGTTTATAGATACATTATATCATGATAATAGTTCCCTTATACAGTACTGTTCGAATTAATGTGAACACAGAAAAATTTCTTACAAATATCGTTAATTTGAAATAATAATTTTCTTAAGTTTAAAAATAAGTTTGTTTTGTTAATATATAGTAAAAAAATGTATCTTCTTTGCTTTTATAATAGTTTTTATGGTTTTTGGCATGGAGTTCATCAGAATTTCGCAATATCCTCTCAATGCCTCATATTAAAATCACCCCCGAGTTATCCCTTTCCCCATTGTTGATTCTGCTGTAGAGCCTATTTCTCTCAACCTTACTTTCCAGATTGGCTATTCGTTGTAAAAAGAATTGAGTCCCGGTTAATTTCACGGCCAATCCATAATGATAATAATCTTTTCCTTGAAGTATTTCATTATTGTTCGGGAAACTTGACATTGAGTTAAATCCCATTGAGAAGTGGCATCTCCAGGCGCCTAATATTTCTGCAGCTCTTACTCTTTGTGGGAGTCCAACATTGGTTGGACTTTTGACTGTACGTCATACCTTAAAATAGAATGAAGCCAAGATCGAAGTGGACATTTCTAAGCGGGATAGGTGGCCAAAATAAGGATTACTAAAAATCACTTTTTTTAACAGGATTAAGCTCAACTTCAAGTTTCCAGTAAAAGGATGAAATATTTCAAGGAGGAGATTATTACCACCTTTGATTGGCCGCAAAATTGACCAGGACTCAATTCTATTGAAAATGTATAGCCAATTTACAAAGTTAGGTTGGGAAAACGGGCAGTACAACAGAAACAAGAATGGGGGAAGGGATAATTCGGGTGTAATTTTAATATGAGGCATTGTGATGAAATTGCAAAATTCAGATGAATTCCATGCCGAAAACCATAAAAAATATTATCAAAGCAAAGAATATACATATTTTTAACAAATATTAACAAAAGAAACTTTTTTATAAACTTTAAAAAATTATTATATCATATAAACGATATTTATAAGAAATTTATCTGTGTTCACATTAATTCGAACAGTACTGTACATTTGTAAATACCAGCTCAACAATTTTTTCGACATTAATAGGATTTTGTGAATGATATTAATAATAAACCTTGAACTTTTCAGTTTTTAAGACTTCGATTACCTGGTTCTTACATTATAGTTTCTTGATTAACCAATCATACGGTTATTGGAAATAATAAAAAAAATATAATCAAAAGGTTGCCATCTGATTTTTTCAAAATGCAAAAAAGGATAAAAATTAACCAAGTTTTAAAAGGCTGGAACTTATTTATAATTTAGTATATACATTCTAATGCATGCCAGACGGGTTTGGCGGTCGAAAGTGCTTGCCAGACGAGTCTAAAGTCCTTAAAGATTAATAAAGATATTGGCTAAGGCTATAGTTTGAGAAATTTGCTTGGTAGAAATCTTAAACTTGGGTTATGCTTCAACAAAAAAAAAATGACGAGGGAATATTTCCGCAATTCTAGGATTTCCACCTATTTTTTTCAAATTTGAAAAAAAGTAGCTGCAAAAATTAACAAACATGCTGGTTTTTGAATTTATAATACAAAAATGTCAGACGAATTTGGTGGACAAAAATAACTTGCCAGACAAGCATAAGTTTTTAAAGTTGATATTAAAAAATGTCATTGATTAGCCAGAGAAATGTGTTAAATAACACATAAGCGCCGTAAAATCCTTGAACTTATTAAATTAAATCAGAAAATTATGATATGGTTCTTTTAATATAGACCTAGGGTTGCCACATAGTTTTTAAAAAATTTATAAAATTTATGAAACGCAAGCACCTACCCAGGGACGGATTAAGCTATTTTTCCGCCCAGGGCCAATTTTCTTTTACCACCCCCCAGGCATAGATTTTGAATAATCACTAAAAACTAACAATAAAACCCACAATGCATAATTTTCAGTAAAAGAATCTACCTTAACTTATTTGAAATTTGACTCCTTAAAACAATTTTCGTCACAACTCATAATCAAAATTTTTTTGGTTTATTAAATACGTGTTTAATGGGATTTTCTATTGGTAAATTTAGATTTCAATCTAAAAATTGTTTTTTTTCCTTGATTGGAGTGCGATTTCAAATTGATTTTTGTTGCCAATGTATTTGTGTAATATCAGGCCCATCTCATTATTCTTTAAAATTTGCACCCCTTGGTCCACTTTTCGTAGAGAAATACTTGCTTCATGAATTTACCGACTCGTTGAAAACAGTTTTTTCAATTCCTTCAATCATCTTGTATATAAAAAACAAATATAACAAATTGGACGGTCAAATATCCTTTTTTTAAAATTTTTGTTCTAAAATTTCAAAATACTGTCAAAATAACATATATCTTGTGTATAAAAAACAAAAAAACACCAGACCGGTCGGACGGTCGACGAGCCTTAAGTTTTTAAAATTGGTATCATTTTGGACATTGGACGTTAAAGCGGGGAAACAAAAATGCATTATAAGGTGATTGTGCCCCTGCATTTGTTCCCTTCTTCAAACGATTTGCAATTTCACAGATAAAATGGTGAAATTTAAATTTTCATAGTCTCTTTAGGCATTTAACAGCATAATCACCTACAGACTTTGTAAATTAGTAGGATCAAAAAGCATTTTCTTTCAAATCCACGCAGTGGTGCTCCAAAATTTCATAAGGAGCCAGCTTAACATCAGAAAATTGCTATATAGTAGGTAAAATAGTACGAAAAATCTTTCGAATAAAAAGAAAAATTAGTACCATCATGAAACTTGGTGAAATCGATTCATGTATCATGAGAATGAACAATCAAAAGAGTCTATAAAAATATTTCACATGGAAGGGTGTTTTTTTGAGGGGGAGAAAGGGGGAAATTGTGGTGTATCAAACAGAAAAATTAATATAATCAATAGATTGAGGGTTTAACACTTGGTGGAAATTAAAGAAAAATTAACTTTGGCACATGAAACGTTTTCATCAAGTTTCATGATGGTACTAATTTTTTTGTTTTATTTATCCTATTTTACCTGTACTAATAGGGTATTGAAAGGTATTTCTTTTTTATTTTTACTACTCTTGAAGATATTGTTCAAACAAACTTATGAAGAGTGTTATTTTTAGGGGTATAGAACTTTTAAATGGAATAAAACAAAGATGATTTTTTTAAATTGACATGAAATTTACTTCATTCGAAGGATAATCTTCTGGCATTAAAATTTTAATACGATTTCTGGCATATGACCGCCACGGCTGGCTTGGACGTAGTCTAATCTGGAGGTCCAATTTTCGATGACTTTTTCCAACATTTGTGGCCGTATATCGGTAATAACGTTGCGAATGTTGTCCTCTAAGTGGTCAATCGTTTTGGGCTTATCGGTGAAAACTTCACATATCCCCACAGAAAATAGTCAAGCGTCGTTTAATTGCATGATCTTGGAGGCCAAATTCACGGGTCTGTAGCGTGAAACTATGCGGATTCCTTCAATAAATCAATTGTGGCAACAATACGTTGACCTTAATGGTCATTATGTTCTCTCACGCCTCAGAGATCATAGAATCTATTCTAACATTCGCCTTTATCTTGCTTACCTTCACGACAAACATGACTTGTGTAGACGGTGTTACTAGAACCAATCTTATGATGGTATCTATTCAGCAAGAAGGCCTCCCAACCCAACTTACCCTGATGAGCTTAGGCAAATTTTTGTTCGTTTTCATGAATCTTTCAGACTCAATCCCGCTGATGTTGCAAATGATTTAGCGTCTTTCGCCTCGTATGTTAACTCTAAGCGTATCTCTAAGCAGAGGAGTCACCAATTTACCAATTGAGTGGTGTCAAAAATAATTTAGGCCGTCAACTCGATCTTAACTTCTCTTCGGATGTAGACAACTGTGTAGTATCCTAGTATCAGCGAGTAATCATCTTCTTTCCACTCTTGACCCATACAATCCTCCTCTTTTCCTTACTTTTTCTTATGAATCTTCCCATATCGCCACCGCTCCGGAAAATGTAATGGATTTAATTTTCGTAAGACAAATTTGCCTATGCTTAATAATCTACTGGTGCCGTCGACTTTGGTATTATCTTTGAAAGTAACGACATCAACTCTGCCCTCTTCCTCTAGCCACCCATGGTATAATAAAGAATTAAAATCCCTCCGAAATAATAGAAACAAACTATGGCGTATGTACTTGCAATCTCGCACTGGCTAACTACAATTTCTCTGAACTCTGTAAGTCTCTTTACCATAACAATCTTAGTCTAGTTCAATCTAATATTATATCCGATCCCAAAAGCTTCTTTAATTTCATTAATGCTAAAAGAAAGTCTGCTAACTACCCTTCTACCCTTACATATTTGAATACTAGGTCAGACGATCCCTTAATAATCGCTTAATTATAGCTCAATTTTTTAGTCAACCATTTTCTGATAACACCTCACTATACCAAACTCAGATTACTTTTCCTACTTAGACACTTGCGCCCAAAACTTCACTTTCTTCAATTTTAATTCCCCCTTCTATAGTTGAAGATAAGATAAATAAACTCAATGTTAAATATACAGGTGGTCCTGATGGCTTACCTTCAATAATTCTAAAAAATTGCTCCTGAACGTTATTACAGCCATTGACCGCTCTTTTCAAGCTTTCAATCTCTCAAGGGATATTTCCTTTTCGTTGGAAATATTCCTACATTATCCCGATCCATAAAAAAGGCCCTTAAAAAAAAATATCTAATTACCGCCCCATAGCTAAGCTGTCGTGTATTCCTAAACTTTTTGAAAGCATAGTCTATGCCAACATGCTTTTCCATTGTAAACAAATTTTCTCCCCCAAATCAACATGGTTTTCTTAGTGGTATGTAGATCAACTACTACAAATCTAGTTGATTTTGTTTCTGGAACCATATGCGCCATGGAAGCTGGGAAAGAAGTTGATGTCATCGCAACCGACCTCAGCAAATCTTTTGACAAAATCTCACACACCCTTATTCTCTTTAAACTTAAAGCACTTAGCTTTCCACCCCTTTTCATTGCATGGATCCAATCATACCTGAGCGATCGTCAGTACAATATCCTCTTTAGATCTATCGAATCTAACCCTATCCTTGCAACCTCCGGTGTTCCGCAGGGAAGTCATCTCGGCCCTCTGATTTTCGTTTTGACTATTAATGATGTAGACTGCGTCATCAATAATTCTATGATCTCTGTTAATCCTGATGATACAAACATTTATAGATACATTTCCTCTCCTTTTGATTCCTATCTTCTTTAACAAGATTTAAATAGATTTTCTACCTGGTGCCAGAAGAACTTTCCGGAACTAAATGTTACTAAATGTCAAGCTATAACGTACTCCCGTAAACGCTCTACTCTGCTTCCTCGTACATTCTTTATTAACAATGCAGCAGTTACCGTAGTGGACTCATTATGTGACTTAGGAGTTCTTTGTGATAAAGAACTTAATTTTAGATCTCACATTACCACATCTATTAATAGAGCTAACTCTGTACTTGGGTTCGTTAAGCGCTAGTCAAAAGAATTTTCAGACCCCTACGTTACTAAATCTCTTTACCTCACATTTGTTAGACCACTTAAATATGCCAGCATCGTATTCGTATGGTCACCCATTTATGTTACTCACTCTCTTCGTATCGAAGCTATTCAACGAAGATTTCTTCGTTTTGCACTTCGTGGGCTACCCTGGCTTGATGCGCTCCATCTCTCAAAAACGAATATCGCCTTCAGCTTATTAATTTGCAACCCCTTAATAATCGTCGCAAAGCAGCCGACATTGTATTCATTCATCAGCTCTTAGCTGGTAATATTGATTGCCCTGCACTTCTCCAAAAAATTTCATTACACACTAACCCTAGAAATCTTAGATTAGTGTCACTCTTTGATATCAACTTTCATCGTACTAATTATGGTAGTAACGAACCAATGACCCACATGCTATACTTACTTATAACATTATGCGAAATTCTTTCGACTTCCTCTCCTCCAAACACTCAAAATCTCTCCTATACCAACCTCAACCACACCAATAACCAATAACTCACAGGACATCTTTGACTTCCATAATAGTTCTTCCTCACTCCGAACCTCTCTTTATAACTCGCCCTTACTCAGTTCTTCGTCAATCCGAACCTCTCTTTATAATTCAAAGCCCCTGTTGTCTCTCTTTTATTTTTAGGATTTATTTTTTTTGTTATGTAAAAAACTGGTGGGTGGGCCTACGGGCCCAGATCAATAATAGCTGCGTTTTTTTGTATCTCCATATGGAGTTTGGCGAAAAAACGACATCGGGACATTTCAACATTTGCCTTGGTCTGCCATTTTGTTCTGAACTATCTTACCAACATGAAATGAATGAATGAAATCTGGAAGAACATTCGCGATCTTGGTTGTGGACGAACAAAATCAGGAGTACCTGAGAATGTTGACCCCAATAAATTAAATAGTGATTTCACAAAGATACATTCGATGGTACCTTCAAATTCATCTTTTCATTTCAATTATCACCACTTTGAATCTTATGATGATAATGGATTATTTTGTTTTTCCAGAGTTTATGATTGTGATGTTTTAAGTGCTGTTTTGAGAATTAAGTCTAAGTCAACCAGTTTTGACGAGATACACCCTACTTTCATCAAAATCATTTTACCTTATGTCCTGCCATTTCTGACTCATCTTTTCAACACTGTCATAACTACGTCTTCTTTTCCTGTGTTATGGAAAGAAGCTAAAGTGCTTCCAATCGTTAAGAAAAAAGCTGCCCGTAGTTCATTGGCTGAGTATAGGCCCATCTCGATCTTACCATTTTTTTCTAAAGTGATGGAAAAACTGTTGCACCAACAAATTTCCACGTATCTTCACAGACATAACTTGATTAATAGTATTCAATCCGGTTTCCGGGAAAAACATAGTTGTGTTACTTCATTGATTAAGGTAACAGAAGATATAAGAAATGCAATTGATAAGGATCAAGTAAATTTTCTAACTTTACTAGACTTTTCAAAAGCATTCGACACAATCAACCACAATCTTTTATTATATAAACTGAAAAATATATTTAGTTTTACCTCATCTGCATGCAGGCTTATTTTCTCATATCTGTGGGGAAGATCTCAAGCTGTTTTTGTAAATAATAAGACTTCCAATTACCTGCCTATACAAAGAGGTGTTCCACAGGGATCAATTTTGGGCCCTCTTTTGTTTACACTTTTCATAAACGATCTGCCTCTTTGCACAAATAATTGTTCCAAACATTTATATGCTGATGATTACCAGCTATACTTTAGTTGCAAACTGGGACTGATCGAAGATGGTATATGTAAAATAAACGAAGATCTTGAAAGTGTTAATAAGTGGTCTGCAGAAAATGAGCTCAAAATAAATCCGTCTAAATCAAGCTGCCTTGTTGTCTATAAAAATGAACTTGACCTAAGCTATTTCCCTCCAGTTCTTCTTGGTGATAGTCAGATTAACTATGTTGAAAAAGTTAAAAATTTAGGTGTGTATTTCAACAGAACTCTAAGATGGGATGACCACATTCAACAAATTATCGGCAAAATATATGGAGTTCTTAGGAATCTTTCATTTTCGCAACATTTTACACCTCTTGGTACCAAATTATTGCTGGTTAAATCACTAATAGTTCCTTTAATAACTTATGGTTGCGAGATTTTTTGTTATCAAAGTGCTGAAACTAAGCGTAAATTAGTAATTGCTTATAACAACATTGTAAGATACGTGTATAATCTTAAGAGGCGTGATCACGTAAGTAGATTCTCTAAAACAGTACTGGGATGCAGGATCCACACATACATTAATTACCGAACACTTATTTTTCTGTACAAGCTTATAACCATGAAAGAGCCCTTATATTTATATAACCTCTTGTCTTTTGCAAGAACACCGCGTTCTATTACATTAATACAACCTCGATTTACATGTCGTATAACAGAAATGCAATTTTTCATCCATGCCATTAGATTGTTTAACTCGCTACCACAAAGCATCAGGAGACTTATTGACACACGTAACTTTGAGACCGTTTTGTTTAAGTATATGGCTACAAATGAAAACTGATTTCATAAATATAAATTTAAAATTAAAATTTCTTTAATAGGTACTTATGTATATTTCTTTAAATTAATTTCTTATTACATAGTCAGATTCAATTAAAATTAATTTTTAACATATTACACTCGAGCAATTAAAAGATTGTACAGTCTATTTGTAAGAGATTTGATTTAACTGAATAAATATCTAAATATCTAAATATCAAACATTTGACATTTCTATACAAATTATCGATAACACAACGACAATGGTAGTCTGGCAATACCGTTTTTATCGAGACAAAAGTTAACTCCAGTTAATTATCTGGACTTAGCTAACTCTATATGGACGTAGTTGCTGTTGTATTTAACATGTAAATAGTTTTTCTTTGTTGTCGTTTTCTTCACACAATTTTATTTGGACATGCAAAAAACACAGCTAATAAAAGAAAAAAAAAACAAGCAACGAAAAAACAACGAAAAACCCACCATAGAATTAAGTTTACATCTAAGTTTAGATTAAAGTAGTTAGAGATTTAAGTGCACGCTTGTATTAAGCCAAGCTAAATAAATAAATAATCAAATGGCATCCTTTTTTGAGCTCTAAGATGATTTAACTAGTGTTCTTTACAAATAAAATAACGATTCTGTGACATGTTGCGCTGTCTTGTTGACACCACAGCTCCTGCACATCACGGTTGTTCAATTGATGAACGAAAAAGTCAGTAATCATGGTTCTATAGCGGTCACCATTGACTGTAACTGGCCAGCATCGTTTTAAATTATTCTACCAACCCAAAAAGCACACCAAACAGTCATTTTTGTTTATTGACGTATCCATTACACCAAAAGTGATAAAGATTCTGAGTTATTAAACTTAATCTTTCCACATTAGCACCGCATTAGTTTGAAGAAGGGAACAAATCCATCCTACTTTTGTATTATTATTTTACATTAGCATTTACTTTTTTGATAAGAACTGAAAATCATTATGACCACAATGAAAACGAAATTGCTGAGCATTAATTTTGAATTAAAAAAAAAAAATATGCAAAAAGTTATAACATTTTTTTTTATTTTCACAAAAATTTAATTTTTGGAATTATTCCCTTCTCTAAACTGCCGATGCAATTAGAATTGCCAGCATTTAAAACTTAATATTCAAACACCATAAACACATGTTAAATACTTAACTCAAAGCTTAAAGTACTTACATATGTTCCTTTAAATACTTACTTTCAAACAATTCTATTAATATGTACATATATTTATACGTTCTCCAAAAGTTTTACCCTTCAAAAAGCATTTCGTAATTAAGTTTAATAAATAAATGTTTCTATTTCCATTACACTTTAGCTCAAGCCTCTTTGTCTTAATGATTTAATTATTCGAAGAAATTCCAAAAATTCTTCACTCCCACTTGATTCCAATGGATTCTTTAACCGACTTTTCAGCTTGATTTCATCTTAATTTATGACTATCATAACAAAAATAAGGTGCAAATGAAGATTTTTGGTGTTGCCATTTATGCAAAATGATACGGTACGTTAACAACGATGAAGACAAAGACGAACGTGACGGTGACGGTGGTGGCGTAATAAAATGGCATGATGGTACTTTGATGGTTGCAAGGCAACACAAAATGCTTTGACAGGTGAAAGTCAGTTTAATTCTATATCACATACATATAGAATTAAATTATACAGTACACAGAGGAAGTTTTAATCTTCATTGTGGTATACAAGTGTTCGCTTTCAGTAAATTGACACAACTTTTCACCAGAGGTACGGTACGTATACAATTTGTATACCTTAACGAATAAAGATTGCAAGGTCGTAACCCAGTAAAATATTTAGGGGCATTATGATGACAAATTTGAATGTCATTATTATCAATTTTTATTTAATGGAAATTTATATACATCTTGATGACAAAAAAAAATTATACATTTTAAAAAGTGTAGTTAAAATGCTGCCAATATTTCTATACTGAGTTGATTTATGGAAAAGGTTAGTACTATGCCTGTGCCATTTTTGTGATGAAGCTTTGAATTTTAGTTTTATTCTGGATTAATACAACTGTCATCAGTCAAAAGTAATTATTGCTAATGTTTGCCTATTTTCTGTCATTTTCTTGTTTTTTTGGGGAAAAGGTTATGACCTATTCCCCTTTAAATATTTGGTTTTGCCAGTGCTGTTGCCTGCCACTTCCATAGTTAACAGTTTTTCATATTTCCCGCTTACACTGGGCAACAAATATTATCTTTGTTGTGGTATTGTTGATGCAAAATAACTTTTCTTATAGTTTTTGATGCGCTGAATTTGAAAATCAGCATGAACATATTAAATTAGTTCACGTTTTTGAAAAAATGATTTATAAAGTTTTTTCACAAAAATAAAATAAAGTTAAAAAAAATAATTTGTTACTATATTGTATTTATTTTAAGTTTCAAAAATTAACCATCCCACATAATTGGCGGGAGATACGCCCCCTTCCGATACAATTTTTTAAGTTAGGTCTGGCCCAACATTAAACGCCCGATTATTTTGATGCATCTTATGCAAACTCTGCATATCAAAGTGTGACCCATAGGAGCATGTAACTAAACTGACGGTTGCATTTTGAAAAACGAAGCTAATATTTATAAAGGTCTTACGCATGGATCTGTTTTGTATTCAGGATGACTTTTTCACTATTTACCAGTGTTATCGATTTGACAAGAATTTGTATGTCCCCACTATTCCTGATAATAATCTGAGTTTTGTAAATAACGAATTTAGGATATTTTACCATACAGGTGCACCCTCTCCCTAGCTACGGCCTTGCAATGTAATGTAGTTGATGCTAAGGAAGAATCAACCAGCCAACCTCTGAGATCAACAAATAATATCGATTGCTATTTTATCCAAAAATGAAGTAATTAAAAGTTTCGAAATTAAAGAGTATTATACATTTTATATACAGGTGAAAGGCTTAAGTTACATTAAATTTTATGTCGTGTCTACCAGTAAACTTATACTTACGTATACCGTTTCAAAAGTAAAGAACAAAGAGGATAGATTTAAAGCAGATGTATACCTACGTAATCCTGTATATATTTTGAGGTTGAATAATAAATTATTATAAAAATATAAAGGTATTTAATGTATATTTTATGTTTCTATAAATAAATTCGTTCAATGGTGTAGGTGTCTAAAACAGGATATATGTACGTACATACAATATCATCCCCCCAAATGTAAGAACTAGAAAACTCACTTTTCTACTTTTTAAAAACTTTGCCAATAATATTTTGTATTGTTATCTAGAATTTTATTTCTATTTAATTCTAACTTAGCTTAATTAAAGATATTCTTCAGAGAAGTATTTTAACCTTCAACATTTTTAAGGAGCTGGGTTCCAATAATGCTATAGTTACTCTTAAATTAAAAAAAATGCAGTTCCCTAGTTCTTGAAATCAATGGCCTATTGCACTATCTTAAAATCTGTAATTATGATTACAAAATTGTAATCCATAAGCCCTTTGTAATTGTACTACTAAAATTTTGTTATACAAAAAATATTGTGAAACATTCCTCCACAAATTTTGTAGAAAACCTTTGGATTTGAATTTTCCAAGAAATAAAAAAAGATGAAAGGTACTTTTTGTTAAAAACAAAACCAAACAAAACAAACAAGCAATGGAAAAAAGTACAGTCCATTTTTTTTAATATCTCGAAAACTAAGAAAGATTTCTACATTTTGATTTTTGGTATTTGACTAAGAATTGATAGGAGCATTAGATATTGAACACAAAAATAGCACCTTATTGCCCAAAATTTTGAAAAATATCAACTTGACAAAAATCCCAATTTTATCAAAAATTTTGAATTTGAAATTAAATTTCTCATAAACTATTCAAATTAAAAGTTTTTTGCGACCTTTAGTCCAAATGCGTTGCTCCCCCTGACAAATCAAAATATCTTTCACAAATTTTTTGCTGATGAATAACAAACCCTTAACACTAGAAAATTATTCGAGCGAGATGTTGAACTTTTATTTTATCAGTGTCTTTTCTCAACAAAATATCTACATATACATATTAGAAACTGAATTCCTAGCAATTTTTTTCTAAGAAAGTTAAATACTTAATTTGGCACCTTAAAACTGGATTTCTATTCTCATACCGCAGTGCTTAGAAGAAAAAATGTATCTACATTTTTGGCTGCATTGAGTCAGGCCAGTTTTGACAAATTATTTAGGTACCTATAATTTTATTTATACAAAATAATAAGTTAAAAGTACTTGAGAAAAATGTCGTTTGTAAAAAGAACCTTGCTTTTTTAAGAAAAATGCACGTATCTGCTTTTTTTTAAGAAAAAAAAAGGTGTTACCAACATACTAGCACTTGAAGATCTGGCAAATTACCTTAGAAAGTAAATTATTTGCTAGTACATACATATATGTCTCCAAATGCCAGAAATGTATGTAGATTAGGGTAGTCGTTAAAAAAAGTTATCTCAGATGGACCTAAATTGGCTTTAAATGAAGAAAAAAAACCCTAATTTTCTCAGATTTTTATATCCCTTATAGTCGCTGTAGGGGTAAATTAAATAGCCGTTTCTTTTTTTGCATACCAGGAAGTTCGCGTAAAATCTGCAAATAATTCAGAGCATGTAGGGGGGCAATTTAATTATATAAGTAAGTAGACGCTCGATATAGTTAAGTAATAAAAAACAGGCCTGTTTACTGTTTCTAGATTGTTCACTTTTTTGAACGGGAGTTTTCTAAAGCTTTATAAAGCCGAATTTGATCCAAAATGCACATTTCTTTCGATGTGAGTGTTTTTAATTTTAACTAAGCATTAAACAAGGCTTTCTCTCAGGTTTAAACAAAAAACAGAAACAATCCCTCAGAGCTCTCAAACTATGTAAAATGCTTGCGCGAAATTTTTTATACAATATACGTTTTTTTATAAAATTTTGTGTGTTCACTATAGTGGATAGCTCACTATTTCGAAATTCACTAAATCGAGCGTCTACTGTAATTGCATAAAATAGAAAAAAATTACTTACTTAAATTAATAAAACCAACGGCAACACTTACAGTAATGTTTTGTAGCATTTTGGAAAGCTGATTTAGGCCCATCTAAATATAAAAACCCATATAACGACCATCCTCATGTAGATACGTTTTCTTCTTAGCACGGCAATATCAGAATAGAAATCTAGTTTTTTATATTTTGAATGAGTCTGCCCCCCCCTGATCGAAATCCTGCGTACGCCCTTGTGTTCAGCTTAACAAATCTGCAGAAAAAGTGCATAAAAAGTACAACTTTTCTCAAAATTGAATTAGTGAGGGAAACAACTTCAATCGCAATACACCCTATATCGGAATCGATAGCTCTTGACTACCAGTGCATACGTATATAACGTAGACACGTTTTGAGTTCCATCCAGGTTTTATTGTGAATGAGCCTCGTGTGTACCGAAGTTCGTTGAATCTCTACAAACCTTGGGCCCGTCCCTACGACTGTCTCAACGTGAATGCCCAGCTTTAGGCGTTTTTCTTTTTTAGCTCAGAGCAGAGTCTGAACTGTCAAACAAAAATTTGTGTTTCTTTTTTAGCTCTGAACTTTCAGAGCTTCAGAGAGAATTAGCCCATAGAAATGTCACACTGACTTTGCATTTTAGATAGGGCAATTTTTTTTTCTTTTGATGGGCTCAGTGTGAGCATAAAACTCAATTTTGGGGCGTTGAAAGCAGATAGGGGCATTTGGCCACCATCTTGAAAAAGGGGGTGGAAAAGGGTTTCCACGATATCTATATATGTTTTACTTTTCTTGTAGAACATTATATTCCGTACAATTTATGTTAACATATTTTCTCAAAAAAAAAAAAAGTTACAACCCCCTTATAACATACTAGCAGAAAATACCCGGCGCTGCCGGGTCCCTGTGAAACAAATTTCCTCCGCACAAAAAGTCCTATGTAATGACAACTTAAACATCCTACAAAACTTTTTTTATTTCGTTAAAAAAAAATTTCTTTTTTTCCTTTGAGTATTTGTTTTTGTATTAATTTAATATTATATTTTATTATATAAAAATGAAATGAAAATTTGTGTGTCCGGGCATCAAATCTAAACCACAGCACAGAATAACTTAAATTATTCTTTATTCACCGAGCTGGCATAAAAAAAAAGTGGTAATAATTGCAGTTGCATGTAAAAATATTTCATAATAGAAATCATAATATACAATAACAGTAACTATTACATATTAAGTCACCTATTAATTCCTACAAAACAATCATAACATAATAAAGGCTAAACGAAAGAAATTGGGATTGCATTTACGGTTCTTAATGCATTGTAATATGAGTTTGCAGTGAAAGAGAAGAAAATTAATTCTTATTAAATCTTTTATCAATTCTGAATAACATCGCTATGCTAAAGTCCAAGGAAGTTGTGGTTCAAAATGCAGTTTCAGTTCAAAATAAGTGCTAACAGAAGTGAAAAAAAAAAACAACAATCTAAAAACTAAAAGCATATATGTACCTACATATCTCTATACTTAAAGGAAACAAAGTTATATTGCTTTTCTTTTTCTTTTGTTATTTACATTACAAAAAACCTGAACCATTCCAGCGAACATCACTGAAAACAAATAAAAAGAAGCGAAAAAATAATATGGAAAATAAAAAATTAAGTACATATTAAAGAACGATAATTATTTATTTATTTACAAAATAACAAATGTCTGTCTGTCTGTCTGTCTGTCTGTCTGTCTGTCTGTCTGTCTGTCTGTCTGTCTGTCTGTCTGTCTGTCTGTCTGTCTGTCTGTCTGTCTGTCTGTCTGTCTGTCTGTCTGTCTGTCTGTCTGTCTGTCTGTCTGTCTGTCTGTCTGTCTGTCTGTCTGTCTGTCTGTCTGTCTGTCTGTCTGTCTGTCTGTCTGTCTGTCTGTCTGTCTGTCTGTCTGTCTGTCTGTCTGTCTGTCTGTCTGTCTGTCTGTCTGTCTGTCTGTCTGTCTGTCTGTCTGTCTGTCTGTCTGTCTGTCTGTCTGTCTGTCTGTCTGTCTATTCTATTTCAGAACCTTCTTCTTTATTTACATGATCATCAGTTTCAGTTTCTGATACAATTTTTATTATTTCTAAATTGTTAGCTTCTTTTGGGACTTTTAATTCCTCCGAAAGGTTGAAATCGTCTTCATCGAAATTAACTGTTGAACAATCCGATTCCAACAGTTCGGCGGCGTTTGGTTTTTTGATATTTGAATTTTGTTCATTAAAATGTTGTTGTTGCCGTGGTTTTTTATTCATTGGCCCTATATCTCCTTAAAAAAATAAAAATATAAATGCAAATAACAAAAAAAAAATTTAATACCAACTAACCTGCCACTTGCAACGATTTATGCAAGCCAATGTAGGCTTGCTTATAAAATTCAATACGGGCCACGTTTTTTTCGACCTCGGTCAATTTAGCATTTTCGAGGTTATATATAAGTTGTAATACTTTTCTTTTTAATGTATACGGATCCATCTGGAATAAACATTTTAAAATGTTTATATTTTTTTAGTAAAGAAACCAAATGTCAAGATATAATTTGAGTTCAGCCAAGTTTTTGATAAGTTTTAAATGTCTCTGCTGTTTGGTTTGATTAAAAGTTTTAATTTAGGAAGAAGCCTCATTTTAAATATGTTTTTTTAAGTCTTTAAAATTTTTTAAAATACAATTACTTTTTTCCATTTTACGGATTTCCGTCATTGGAATAGAAAAATAAAATCGTTCGCAAGAACTTGCGTGTGAACAGTGTAATCAATATTTCGTATGGAAAAGAATCTGATGAAAGCCATATTGTTAGGCATCTATTTCATGTACGTATAAAATAAAGTTTTGGTGCTTTTTATGAGCGAATATGAATGAATTTTTCGAACATCGATATTACGAAATTTTGATGCACAGAAATTCGCTGTAACTTGCATGTGTGAACAGTATTTTTAAAACATGATTTGCACATATTAACATCAAACAAAATTTACGGAAGCAATTTTGCAGGGCATTTTATGTGTAAAGTGCATATTATGTAAACGTTGTCTTTTTTAGTATTGATTTTTGCACAAATGAGCATTCAACAAAATTACGCTAGCAATATTGCAGGCTATTTCATGCACAGAAAGTCGTATTCAATGTTTCAATAGATATCCATGACTTTTTTGAGTATCGAAATTGCGAATGTTGTATGCACAGAAAATCGTGTGAAATGTGTTAACTGAAATCCGTGCCTTTTTTTAATATTCATCATGAAAAATGTTCATGCACAGAAAATAGCAGAAACTTGCATGTGTCAACGGCATCTTCCTGAGCATTGATGATTTAAATACATAAACATCGATGTTAAAACATGATTTTTGCACCAAAAAAAGATCAAACATACTTGACGAAAGTAATTTTGTAAGGCATTACAATACATATCGAAACCTTTCCGTAAGAATGGACATTTCTAAAATTGTTCAGAAAACGAAAAAAACGAAGAAAGTTCTAGTTGAATCATAGTGTACTAAGAGAAAATTTTGGTTAAACTAATTGACATTATTTTCAAACATCAAAATTTTCATGCACATATGTACATACATACATGAGTTGTAAACTTAAATCCATGAATCGATATTGCAAAGTCTGTTGGCAAAGAAAATCGTTCGCAAGAACTTGCGTGACGTTTCTTTTCATTATCTCAGTTGAACTATTGACATTTTTGGGGACGAAATTCTAAAGCCCAATGGCGTTTTTTTTTCATAGAACTTCATATAGATTTCCAAAAGAGCGAACCTAATATTCATTATGCGAAATTTGTATGCCAGAAACATGCATGTGTAAACGCTGCCTTTTTGAGCATTTGATGCACAGAAAATCGTACTCAATGTGTTAACAAAAATCCATGACTTTTTTGAGTAGCTATTAAGATTACGAACATAAGTTAGTATTATGCAATGTGCATACAGTGAAATCCATTCCTTTTTTGAACACCCTTTACAGACATCAATATTTCAAAATTATTGAAATTGGAAACTGAAATCCATGCCTTTTTTGAATATCGATGTTAAAAATTTGTTTTCCACAGAAAATTGTGTTGAAGAATTTACGTGTAAACAGTGTCTTGGTCCAACAGCTTAAGTATGAGCTGAGCCTTATAATAATAATAGAAGAATGAAGAGGAAATGAAATGAAACGAAATGATAAATAGAAACAAAATAAATATAAATTTCAAATAGTTTTCAGTCGGCTGTCATCTATACTAATATATAAAGTAAGACTTTTGTTTGTTTGTCGGTTGTGTGTATATGACCGATAAACTCATAAACAGACAAAAGTCTTACAAAATAAATTAGTACAAATTAAAGCCCTATGCACTGATTGTGCAATAGGCTGTTTAAAAAAAAAACAAATAATTATTAGTATAAGAAAACATAATTTAAAATTTGAACTTACCTGAAAAATGTATTTTGTTTATTTAAAATGACAGCCGACTGAAAACTATTTGAAATTTATATTTATTTTGTTTCTATTTATCATTTCGTTTCATTTCATTTCCTCTTCATTCTTCTATTATTATTATAAGGCTCAGCTCATACTTAAGCTGTTGGACCAAGACACTGTTTACACGTAAATTCTTCAACACAATTTTCTGTGCAAAACAAATTTTTAACATCGATATTCAAAAAAGGCATGGATTTCAGTTTCCAATTTCAAAAATTTTGAAATATTGATGTCTGTAAAGGGTGTTCAAAAAAGGAATGGATTTCACTGTATGCACATTGCATAATACTAACTTATGTTCGTAATCTTAATAGCTACTCAAAAAAGTCATGGATTTTTGTTAACACATTGAGTACGATTTTCTGTGCATCAAATGCTCAAAAAGGCAGCGTTTACACATGCATGTTTCTGGCATACAAATTTCGCATAATGAATATTAGGTTCGCTCTTTTGGAAATCTATATGAAGTTCTATAAAAAAAAAAACGCCATTGGGCTTTGGAATTTCGTCCCCAAAAATGACAATAGTTCAACTGAGATAATGAAAAGAAACGTCACGCAAGTTCTTGCGAACGATTTTCTTTGCCAACAGACTTTGCAATATCGATTCATGGATTTAAGTTTACAACTCATGTATGTATGTACATATGTGCATGAAAATTTTGATGTTTGAAAATAATGTCAATTAGTTTAACCAAAATTTTCTCTTAGTACACTATGATTCAACTAGAACTTTCTTCGTTTTTTTCGTTTTCTGAACAATTTTAGAAATGTCCATTCTTACGGAAAGGTTTCGATATGTATTGTAATGCCTTACAAAATTACTTTCGTCAAGTATGTTTGATCTTTTTTTGGTGCAAAAATCATGTTTTAACATCGATGTTTATGTATTTAAATCATCAATGCTCAGGAAGATGCCGTTGACACATGCAAGTTTCTGCTATTTTCTGTGCATGAACATTTTTCATGATGAATATTAAAAAAAGGCACGGATTTCAGTTAACACATTTCACACGATTTTCTGTGCATACAACATTCGCAATTTCGATACTCAAAAAAGTCATGGATATCTATTGAAACATTGAATACGACTTTCTGTGCATGAAATAGCCTGCAATATTGCTAGCGTAATTTTGTTGAATGCTCATTTGTGCAAAAATCAATACTAAAAAAGACAACGTTTACATAAAATGCACTTTACACATAAAATGCCCTGCAAAATTGCTTCCGTAAATTTTGTTTGATGTTAATATGTGCAAATCATGTTTTAAAAATACTGTTCACACATGCAAGTTACAGCGAATTTCTGTGCATCAAAATTTCGTAATATCGATGTTCGAAAAATTCATTCATATTCGCTCATAAAAAGCACCAAAACTTTATTTTATACGTACATGAAATAGATGCCTTACAATATGGCTTTCATCAGATTCTTTTCCATACGAAATATTGATTACACTGTTCACACGCAAGTTCTTGCGAACGATTTTATTTTTCTATTCCAATGACGGAAATCCGTAAAATGGAAAAAAGTAATTGCTTTTTCGAACTTTTTTTTGTCAAAAAACAAAAATTCTTCAATTGATTTCCGATCGATTGATACATCATTTGCGTTTCTAGCCAAAAGGAAACATACTAAAAAAACCATTCAAACATTTCCAATGATGCTTTTCAATGATGGCTATAATAAAGGACCGTTTATATGTTTGGATATATAAAGATTTAATTCGCGACGAATGATTTATTTTCTTAAATTTTTGAAATTTAAGACACCAAAAAGCAAATGTATGCTTCTGAAATTCTTCATAAACTATCATTTCCTTCAAAAATCATAAGCAATAATGTCTGTAATGTGCGTAAAATCAGTTTTTATTGTTTATTCGTTGGTCGCTCTCATGTGAAAAGTCCTTAACATGGCCCTAAAAACACGAAGCACAACACGACCGAAAAAATGAGTCGTGTAATCAGCCCCTCAAATTTGTTGACAGACAGACAGACAGACAGACAGACAGACAGACAGACAGACAGACAGACAGACAGACAGACAGACAGACAGACAGACAGACAGACAGACAGACAGACAGACAGACAGACAGACAGACAGACAGACAGACAGACAGACAGACAGACAGACAGACAGACAGACAGACAGACAGACAGACAGACAGACAGACAGACAGACAGACATTTGTTATTTTGTAAATAAATAAATAATTATCGTTCTTTAATATGTACTTAATTTTTTATTTTCCATATTATTTTTTCGCTTCTTTTTATTTGTTTTCAGTGATGTTCGCTGGAATGGTTCAGGTTTTTTGTAATGTAAATAACAAAAGAAAAAGAAAAGCAATCTAACTTTGTTTCCTTTAAGTATAGAGATATGTAGGTACATATATGCTTTTAGTTTTTAGATTGTTGTTTTTTTTTTTCACTTCTGTTAGCACTTATTTTGAACTGAAACTGCATTTTGAACCACAACTTCCTTGGACTTTAGCATAGCGATGTTATTCAGAATTGATAAAAGATTTCATAAGAATTAATTTTCTTCTCTTTCACTGCAAACTCATATTACAATGCATTAAGAACCGTAAATGCATTACCAATTTCTTTCGTTTAGCCTTTATTATGTTATGATTGTTTTGTAGGAATTAATAGGTGACTTAATATGTAATAGTTACTGTTATTGTATATTATGATTTCTATTATGAAATATTTTTACATGCAACTGCAATTATTACCACTTTTTTTTTAAGCCAGCTCGGTGAATAAAGAATAATTTAAGTTATTCTGTGCTGTGGTTTAGATTTGATGCCCGGACACACAAATTTTCATTTCATTTTTATATAATAAAATATAATATTAAATTAATACAAAAACAAATACTCAAAGGAAAAAAAGAAATTTTTTTTTAACGAAATAAAAAAAGTTTTGTAGGATGTTTAAGTTGTCATTACATAGGACTTTTTGTGCGGAGGAAATTTGTTTCACAGGGACCCGGCAGCGCCGGGTATTTTCTGCTAGTTTTAAATAAACAAAATACATTTTTCAGGTAAGTTCAAATTTTAAATTATGTTTTCTTATACTAATAATTATTTGTTTTTTTTTAAACAGCCTATTGCACAATCAGTGCATAGGGCTTTAATTTGTACTAATTTATTTTGTAAGACTTTTGTTTGTTTATGAGTTTATCGGTCATATACACACAACCGACAAACAAACAAAAGTCTTACTTTATATATTAGTATAGATATAGATTTCTGGAAAACGTTCGTATATTTTTATCTGTAACTTCTTTATTTTCAACTTAAGGTAAAAAGTAAAATAACATAAATAGTAGAGAATCTAATTTTCTACAGTTAAAGTTAAACAATTTTTGTGTAAAACTAACGGTTTTTAGATATCGTGCACACCCTTTTGCACCCCTTTTTTCAAGTTGATGGCCAGATGGGGGGGATTTCAACCCCAAAATTTTATAACATTCTGTAGCCCAAAGTAGGAGCCGAAAAAGAAGCCCAATTGTAGCCTAATACCAATAATTTTGTTTTTTAATTTTCTTATAGCTTTAATCACAATGTTTTAAAGCGATATTGAGGAAATCGAATTTGTCATAATTATTTTCATTTTTACTTGTTCTTTTTGCTTGCTGCTTTTTGATTTTCTTATTTGGAATTCTGGAAACAACAGATAAACTGAATGTTATTATTAAAGTGAACATTGTTATGGTTGATTTGAAATGTCAAAACCATTGAGTATATTTATTGAATGAAAAGTGGTGCCAAATTGTGGAATGCTTTAAGAATATTTAAAGGGTGAGAAAAGTATTTTTTTTATATGATTTATTTATATGTTTTAAGAAAAAATATAGAATTTGCTGTCTGCAATTTTGGAAAAAGTTAGCCAAATTCCCGATTAATAGCCCAATCTGGCACGCTTGGTGTTCATACCAGCCTCACGTGAGGCGACTCATTTTAACGTCTCGCTTTTTTATCTCATTCCTATTTCCTGAAAAGAAAAATATGGCAAGGTGAGGCAGAAATTTTCATAAAAAAAAACTTCTGCCTCATTTGTTCATCTCTTTCTTGGTGAGAATGAGATAAAAATAAGAGTCGCCTCACGTGAAGCAGGTATAAACACCATCATTGACATCTCATTTGACTCAAATAATCTTGTCAAACAATTTCTCTCTATATTTTACTTCTAGATTTTCTCTTAGTTCTAGTACATTGGTTAAGTTATTGGACTCCCAGTAGGCTCTGGACCTTTTGCACCTCATATGAAGGATATTTGATAAAAAAAATGCCATCTAATTGGTCAGAAAAGGTCAAGTGGTCCCAGAAATTGGTCAGCCCTAGATAACTTTTAATCAAGGTCGCTCAAGATCACGCACGATTTTGGCACCTCATTTAAGGGAAATTTGCCAAAAATGTATACCATCCGAAAGATTTCTAGATCGTGATAAAAATTCAACTATTTTCTGTAATTGGCCAGCCATAGCCATAGAGACTGACCAATTAGATGGCATCTTATTTTTATAAAATTTCCCTTATATGAGGTGCCAAAGGTCCAAAGCCCTCCCAGTAGTGTTAATTTTGTATGTTTAAGTGATTTAAGGCGATATTACACTAGCATATAAATATGGCAAATTTGCCATATAAATATGGCCCAAAAGCGTCATATAAGTGTGATAGACATATTTATATGCCAAAATATATATGACGCCATATGATCATGATTTAGAGCCATATATTTGATGTAGTGTAATACCGAAACAAAGGCGTTGTCATATATATTTGGAAGTTTTGTGCCATATATTCATATAAAAATCGGTTGATTTTATATGTTCATATGTTTGTCATATAACTTTATTATTTATTGTTGGCATATGGATATGGATCAAATTAAATGAGAAATCTTTATTGATTTGATCCATATTATAGTAATCATTATTGAAGACCTCGGTTTGATTTGTTTGATGCATTTATGCTGGTAAAGAATACAATATGTTAACCATTAGCTGCCATAATCTTTTTAGATGACAAAAAAAAAACACCCACGGGCTTATTTTCCATTCCAAAATGGCAATAAGACCCACGAAAGAAAAGCAATAAGAAATGCGGGTGTTATTGCTTTTTGGATTGGGCATTTAAGCCCATCACTTAAAGTATTATCCATGTTCTGCCTTTAAATACTTTTCTATTTAAAAATCTCAAAATTGTGCAGCTACAATTATTGTTGGATATATAGGATAAATTCAAGGTTTCTTTAAATCCAGATTCTTTAAATGCAAAAGAAATTTTGCATACACCCAACCTCGCACCCACCCCAATCGATAGCTTAAGTCTAAACATTTACAAAACTGCTGGTCGGACAAGCTTTATCTGGTCGCAATGGTTAGAAAATGCACTTTTCTGGTTGCATTTTCCGCTGAATGTACCTATATAATATAAGCAAATTATATACATGGGATATAAAATGAAAGCTAAGACAGTCTTCTACACGATACCAGTGGTCGAACAGACTTTTTTGGCTGTTGCCAGGAGTCCGACAACTTTTCTAAAATTAGGAATTTTTTGCATCCTTGGTTGAAAATGAAAAGAAAGTGGTTAAGGCCACTTTCCTTGCCATTTGATATGATTTTACTCAGTTTCCCCTGATGTAAAAGACAGTGTTAAAAAAAGACAATTTTTTTAAATGGTCGGACTCGTCGCAGCAGCCCAAAAAAGTCTGTCTGGCCATTGGTAACGTGTAGAAGACAGTCTTAGCTTTTATTTGATACCCCATTTATGTATATTAAGCTGCTTACATTATAGGTATCAGGCGCGGATCCAGGATTTCGCTCAGGGGGGGGCAATTTTCGTAAGTTTCCAAAATCTTGATGATGATGATCTACAGAAAATTTGAGTACACTTCGTACCGCTCTACAAGCCTGATTACTCAAAGCAATGCGTGTTGATGAGTTTGAAACTTGAAGACAATTAACTCTTTCATAACTGCCACAGTATCTCGAGCAGCGGGTACTTTGAACTTTGTGAAATGAAGTTTTGCAGTTTGTAGCTATAGAATGGTGTCTTTAAAGCGTTTTTGAGTTCCCTTTGGATCTGCGTAACTCCACAATTATGCTCGGAAAACATTATGGTACAGTGGTATGTTCCTATTCAGGCACAATGACGTTCGAGTTTGAGTGAAATTTCCAGCCTCCTTTAGGAGGGACAACCTAACCTAACCTTGCCAGTAAAAGGCCATTTTCGAGAACGTCATCAGCATCAAAAATGCATTTTGCGGAATGTTCTCAAATGCAAACTGCAAAAGTCAAATACAAGCTTTACTGCATAAGCATTGTGTTCAGTAATGCAGTTTTTTAAAGTCACATGTTCGAAAACATCATGTGTGGTGAAATTCTGCAATAAAAAATCGAGTTGGCAACAAAAATATTGAGAAGCTGGAGGACGTGTTCATGAAACCAAACTTTCCGACATTGAACTAAGACACAATGATTATAGTGGAAAATACAAAGAAAAAATAACTCTAAATTAAACCTTTCTGTCAGACCGCCTCGATTCATTCCTCGATTGTGACTAACTTTCGTTATACATTTCATTTACAATATATTTAGCCCTCGTTAAATTTTGATAAAAATGTTTCAAAATCTCAAACCATCGTTTGCAGAGTTGCCAGACTCATGCAGTTCGATACAGCAATATTCGCGTCGAAAAATGACGATCATTTGACAATTGAATTGACGTTGGCTTGACGTTTTCAAAAGCGGCCAAAAACAAATGTTCTTAGGTGTAAAAGTTCCATCCAACGTCTCTTCGACAGTGACTGCTGTAGTCGTTCCTGGTTTCTCTCCAATCTTCTTCGTTGGATTCGTACTCTTCTCGAGCTCGAAACACAGGTGCATTTGCATACTCTTAAGGTGCATATCCATTTTAGAGTAAAAATACGGTGAGCAGCTCTGAAGAAGCTCTCGAGAGTAAAACACGAAAGTGGACACAAAGACAGTCATGAAAAAAAGCTCACCAGAGGGGAAGAATGATATCCGAGAGTTGCTCTCGAGAATTTTCTATTGTGAAAGTACTCCCGCAATGGAAACGCACATTTAAATATTTATCATAAAAAGAACGCTATCACCCTCTGTATGAAATTTTGTTGGTATTTCTCAACAAATTTTATACACAAATGTAGTTTATTTGTTTAACTTTAATTAGATACCTTAATCCTGTAGATCCCAGCATTTAAAGCAAAGTTAGAAATTTTTAAACTAATTAATTCGACGTAATTTAAAGATTTAATTTCTTTTGTAAATTAAAATCAACTTTAAGTTTAATAATTTAGATAAGAGCCCCTGTCGCCTATCTAGTTACATTTAACTATAAAAACCACTAACAAAGGCAATTTGCGATAGCGGAACTGAACCTGGTCAGCCAGCCGGCAACGCACAACCACTCATTGCTGCAACGCTGGCCTTCCAAGAAAAAAATTAAAAAACTTATTACAAAATAACCCTTTTTTTGATTACATTTTATTAAATTCATATTTTATGCTTCGTTCGTTCTTGCCCAGGGGGGGGCAATTGCACCCATTGCCCTCCCCCTGTATCCGCGCCTGATAGGTATACCTACATTTAATGGAAAATGCAACCTGAAAAGTGCATTTTCTAACCATTGTGACCGGATAAAACTTGTCCTACCAGTAGTTTTGTAAATGTTTGGACTTAAGCTATCGGTTGGCATCCAATTTTTGCGTGGCCGCGATGAGATACATATGTATATGTATGTAGGTAATCTTACGGTCGGTTGCCGGACTATAATAATAATTTTCATACCACAAAAAAAAAAATATTATTTTTATGCTATTCGCGGAATTTATTTTTGCATCTTTCCAGTTTAGAGAAAAAGTGACAATTATAGAGCAAGCAGCAAGGATTTATTAAAACCAATTTAAATTATTATTTACTTTGACAAATTAATTTCCATTATTGTCAAATAATTAGTTTTTCATATATTTGATATTAGTACAGGTAAAATAGGATATATATAAAACAAAAAAATTGGTACCACCATGAAACTTGGGGAAAACGTTTCATGTACTATGGGAATGAAGAATCAAAAGAGTCTATAAAAATATTTCATATGGAAGGGTGTTTTTTTGAGGGGGGAGAGGCGTAAGTTGTGGTGTATTTAACGGAAAAATGTACCTTGGTACAACTTAAGCATATGACACATGTTTTCAAGGTAGTTGTCGAGTACCAAGTGTAAACGCAACTTAGAATGAATATACACAATGAATTATAAATATAATAGTTAGTAAAACAAATTGTTATACCTAGTATTAAGAAAGAGAAAATAAAAATTCAGTTCACTTCTAACTATAACACTGAGTACATCACATAAATTGGCGACGAGGACACGAACAGAGAAGCAAAGATTAATTTTTTTTCTGATTGAGTTGCATTCCACGTGTTCGACTTAGAAAACAATTGATCTCAGTCAATGGTCTAAATTTTAGATTTACTTTGTTTGTTTTTTACAAAGAAAAGTTAGTTGTGACCTCAATAAAAAAAAAAAAAATCAAAATGCCCGAAGTAAACGAGAGCATATTAACCACAACGACGACGTCAAGCAGCTTACGGGAATTCCGACCGCATGTCGACAACTGGGAAAATTGGTGTGAACTATTAGATTCACATTTTCTGGAAATTGCATGCATAGAAGATAACATGAAAGTGGCGATTTTAATAAAATCGATTGGATTGGAAGCGTATGGTTTACTTAAAGATCTATGCGATCCAGTTCTGCCTTCCAAAAAACCATTCAATGAATTAAAGGAATTGTTGGACACGCAATATTCAATTCCAGTAATTGTGTTCCGGGAAAGACGAAATTTCTTAGAAGCAAAGAAGTTGGATACAGAAACAGCATCACAGTGGTTCGCTCGTCTTAAAAAATTAGCTAAGGACTGTAAATTTGGACAACAATTAGACGCCTTTGTGCTCAATAAGTTTGTGGCCGGCTTTGAAGGCAAAGTCTTCGAACGTTTATGCGAAGAAAACGAAACATTAAATTTGAGCAATGCATTAAAAAAGGCAATGGCAGCAGAAGTAAAGTTACTCACTCAACAGCAACAGCAAACGCAAAAAGAGGTTAATTTGATATCGAAAAAGTATCATCGTGGTCAGCGGAGCAGCAGCAACAAGCAGAACAACGTCAACAATAACAGCAAAGAAAGTGGAAGCTCACGGCGGCGGTGCACACATTGTGGTTGGAAGAACCACACCAGTGAAAAATGCAAGTACAAATCAAGCACGTGTAACAAGTGTGGCAGAGTGGGTCATTTGGCGAGTGTATGCAGCAGTAGCAGACAAATTAATTTAGTAGAAGTATCAAATAATTTTAGCGATGATTTTAATTCCAATAAAGATACGAATACAACTTCTGATTATATTTCGAACTTTTCGAATTTTTCTATTTTCAGTGTTACTGGAGAAGCGGTGGCTACACCATTTACAGAAGCAGTAAAAGTTAATCAAGTCTGGCTCGAATTTGTGTTGGATACCGGTGCCGCTTGTTCCCTGGTGTCTCTATCAATTTTTAATAAATTTTTTGACCGCAAGATTTTGAAGCCCTGCGTTGATCGATTTTGTGCATATAACGGGGAAACGATACAAATTGTGGGTGAGTTCAAAGCAACTGTGAAATATCGCGAGCGAACACGTGAGTTACGGTTAATTGTTAGTAATACAAATAGTCCGCCCATTTTGGGTAGAGATTTTATGCAACTTTTTAATATGACTTTATCACAAATTAATTCGATTCAGTATGAACATAAACAAGACGATTTAATTTCTCGAATTAAAAGCAAATTTTGCAATGTTTTTAAGAATGAACTTGTAACGCAGGCGGCGAATCTCACTGATGATTATGAGAAGTTATTTTGACGAAGATGCAAGATGCATGACAGGGATTCGTATGATGGGCGAATAGTTCACGGCGAGCGACTGTCTGGAATAATAGAAAGAAAATTGTAAACTGGAAACCCTAAGATGTTGCCACTGGAGTCCATCCTCTAAATCTCTTCCTATTTTTTTTGGAGGCAAATACAACAAAAAGAAAGAAAATCAATCTCCAGTGACAACGAATTTCACTTTCCTGCACTGAACAGTACTCCTTGCCGTGGTCAGTTCGCTCGCATAATCCACATATGTTTGGGTTTGATGATTCGTTTGTCAGTCTTGTGGTTATTCCATTATATATTATTTGAGCCGTCCATTTTCTATTGTTTTTTTTTTTGTATAAATTATTTTGTTTAAACTATTTTATTTCCACGGACTTTTTATGTTGTTGACACTCCCAATAAATATTAGCTATGAGCAAAATGTCATTTAAATTTGACAGCAGCAAAGCTTTTACATAAAAAAACGAACTAGCCATGTTCATAGACTAGATTCGGAAAGTGCCTCCGAAAATTCGGATAGATTGATTGGGGGTGGTTCGCAACCTCTCCGTCGATAATGAGCACATCGAATTTGTATCAAGTCTTGTTTTCATAGGTATTTTATTGAATAATTATATATTTTCATGTTTCATACATTTTATAATTGATAATAGGGGGGGGAGTATCGCATCAATAAAGATATCCCTGACCTTCAGTGTCAGGTTAAGCCGCTGCTTCGCGTAATGGTAGCCCGGAAAGTTTTGTACTCTCAAGTAAATGAACAAAACCAAACATTGTCTTCCGCAAAGCTTTAACAAAAAAAAAAAAAAAAAAATATATTGAAATAGGTGATATTAATGGTGCAATACAGATATGAAGTTAGTAGTCGTAAAGGGGTATGTTATGTATTATTTATTCAGCTATATTTAACACAGATTTTGTGGAACTTAAAAGGAGAAGACTGTAAAAGCTTTGATCCTCAGGTCAAAGACCTTTACTATGTGGTATATAACAATTTTAAGAACTAGGCTATCGAATGATTGTGTTATGTACTGTATCACTTTTCAAGTTCAAGTTAAAGCGCGAACAATTGAACTCAAAATTCCTTGCCGTGAAGAATTTTTTTTCTATAATCCAAATCAAAGGAAGTGATTTAAGTAATTTAGCTATTAAAAGAAAAGGTAGAAATTCAAAGTGAGATATTTAAGCAACATTAAAAAGAAAGATAGTTTTATAGATACCTTCCTGTATTTTGATGAAAAATTCAACGGATTGGAAACATTTAAGCTGAGGACAGATTTTGGATTTTTTTTATTAGCAGAGGTATAGTCTTGAATCACTTTTCTATTATATTCTTGTGCAATCATTTGGCTTCTTGACTTCAGGTTTGGGTCAGTAGGGACACATCTTAAGGTTGACAGCGGCACCTAAGAAGATTCGTCAAACATTCCCAAAATAATATTGGCCTAAGCTTCTGCAAGTTTTGACGTTGCAACCCACTTATCATTCCCGGAGGCATCTCGACCTTAGGAGGACGTTCGATGAAGGTCAAAGGGGACATTTGAAACCTATCTTGTGGCTGGATTCCCAATTTGCTAGGCGGGGTGCTCTTTTGGATAGTGCGTCGTGTTATTCTTCCTTTTCACAGTAAACATAAATAGTGGAGAAGGAAAGAAAAGAAAAAACTAGTTACCTAATTAAAGATAAAGGATAAAAAAAAAAAAAAAAGGAAAAGACTACTAAAAGAAAATAAATAGTGGAAGAAAGTAAATTGCAATAGAAAAGTGTTGTAAAGAAAAGAGAGAAAGCACACTTGAAGTTATAAGATAAAAGTAAAAATAGAAGTTAAAGTTATGTTGAATTTAGAAGTCAAAGTACCTATGAATGAAAGTTAAAGAAAAATTAGAACTAAAGAAAATGACTGAAGTTAAATTAAATTAAAAAAAAAAAGGAAAAAGCAAAAGTAAAAGTAAAAGCAAATATAAAAATAGAAACTAAAATTTGAAAGAAAACAAAGAAAAAAAAAGTAGATATAAGTTTTTTTTTTATTTTTTTTGTGAAAATTTTTAAAGTGAAACCGAAAAAGAAAAAAGGAAGAGATAAATCGAATCAGGAAGTCCTTTTTGGCAAACCGTGAAGTGAATTATTTTACAAGTGTTTTCTGGACTTATGTGAATATATGTGTATGTACTAAATAGTTTGCTGAAAAGAAACTCAAAATAGGAGTTCACCATCTATACCGTCATCCTGGACAGTGCTGCCGGCAGGACCTCGAGGGACGAAGTTAATTCGTAAGTCTGTTTACCAAATTATATTGTTTCTTATATATATATATATATATGTTTAGTGACGAAAGAAGGCCTTGAAAATCACTCTCGCGAATTATTAAATAATCTAAGATTCTTAAAATTTTTGTATACATTTTCTTAGTCGGTTTCAGTTATGGGATTTAGTTTGCTTCACCTTTCTGGGTGTAATGTGTAAATTAGCGTAAGGGCCAATGAAATTGGTAATAAATTTTGTTTTTGAATCAAAAATCTGAAACGTGAAAATTTTATCATGGAGCAATAATTTTCAGCTAAAGGTGTGTGGGGGCTTGGCTTGGCCGCCCGCGAAGATGAAGAGGAGATTGGACTAGGTAACTGTTACAATGACTTTACATACACACTTACAAAGGTGGACATGGATGTGTTTTCCGCACTACGACTTACGAGGACTACGAGACAAGGATGGATTATACATACTGACGACTTAAGGACATGGTTGACAGCAACGCTACGATAAATTAGAATGCGACTGGGAGTTCAGTAAGGGGTTGCCTTCTCAGGATCTGGCCAAGAAGGCAACATTGGTTGTATCATGGATATTAGGGTGGGTTGGCCAAACTCCTGCCAATGACAACAGGCAAGGCCTACTGTGATCTCGACGAACCACTGTTTGAGGGAGACAGTGGGGTGGTTGGCGATTTCGTTAGACTAAAACAAGATACAATAAAGTTAGGATTTAGTTTTAATTTAGGTTAGCAATATGTACATATTATAGTATATACTTATGATGCTTATATATATATATATATAATCATATACATATACATACATATAAGTTGCATATTCACTTAGAATATATGTAAACACTCATATATAGTAGACATTAGGGAATTAGCTAGTAGTGATGTTTAAATAATATATTTTGTTTGGTCATGCGTAACGTCAACCATCCTCATCCTTTCTATCAAGCAGTGGCATAGGTAACTAGGCTTGTGCATTTCCTTTTTGGTTCCTGATCCTCACTATTAACCTTCCTAGTGTCCTATCCCTTCCTATTCCCAATTATTGGCATGATTTTTTTGTTTGCTGAGTGGGTAGTGCATGAAAAGGGGCAGAACCGCCCCCATCCCTAGAGCTGAGCCGAGCCAGAGCAAGCATGCCACGCCCCTTCTTCATGCGCTGAAGTTATACCTCTGTGGTACCCGGACTCGCAACAATGGCGCCCAACGATGAACGGCTTCGGGATTGATTGGGACTTCAAGGTGATGATTTTTCGTTTAAGATCATCGCCTTGGACTCACAACGATCTCAAAAACAATTTTTTTCTCTCTTTTTCGAATTTAAATTTCCTTTCCCTTTGCACAAATCTAGAGACCGTTTAAGCTCTTCGTAGAGCGAGGGATTAAGTGCGGCCGTCCAATCTTACAGGTCAAGCACCAGGAGATTTTGTGAGGTAGTATGGGATCTTTCGCAATACGAAGCGCGGAATAGGTTGGATATGCCAAACACCTGCTGCTTTCCGTAAAGTCGGGCACAGCCAGACTTTTAGTGAGGCGTAAGTGTGAGGCATTGAAAACTCTATTCGTGTGAAAGGTTGTCTCAGGGTTCTGGCTAGCCTCCTATTGGGTTCCTTACCAGATAGGACGAAGTGGTAAGAATACTTGAGATAGCCTGAAACACTCGTCGAGCCATGGAGGCTTCAGTCGCAATCGAGATTGACCATTTTTACTTGACTTTGACTTGACTTGACTCAGACGTAGTAACGATCGTCCTTTTTATCTTTGATGGATACGGAAGTTCAGCCAGGATTCCACACACCTAGCAACGTTTATTCAAAACACAACTTCAGAAACGGTTAAATTTTGTTTGCATTTGAGTTAAAAAAAAAAAAAAAAAAAAAAAAAATAAAAGAAAAGAAAAGAAAACTAAAGAAAAGAGTTTTGCTTGAAAAATATAGGATTTACAGGAAAGAAAAAAAAAATAATCTTGTTTTCATCTTATTTTGTTTTACATCATTTTGATTGATGTATATATGTACATATACACATACATAGGTAAAACATACATAGATACAACAATCTTAGTTTAGTAGTTTATTTTTTTTTATTTTTGAAGTCTAATTTCACTTTTAATTTTTTTTTTTAATTTTCATTCGCTTTATATTTTTATTTTTTTTTATTTTTATTTTGAAGTTTAGTTTCATTTTTGAAGGATAGCCTTGCTGAATAAGTTTTGATTTCTTTTTTTTTAACTTTTATTTCTTTTTGAAGTTTTTTTTTTGAATTTTTTTTTTGTTGTAAGCTCCGCAAATATGAAAAACACTGGAGCTACGAAAAAGAGCACTCTGCCTAACACTGAACAAGAAACAGGTGGGAAGAGACCGGCGGTCACCCGGAAGGGCAAGAAAAATGTTCAGCCTCCGCCTAGGGACCTTAATCAGACATACTCCGAAAACCCGTTCGAAGACGGTACTCATGAACGTGGCGGTGAAGGGGGAGCTGAGGGAGGGACATTGGGTGGATTGATCCAGGAACCGGTTTCTCAACAAACTGTTGGTCAAGGAGATAGTTCCCCAGGGTTGAGAGATACTCATGAAGAAGGTGCGGTTGGGGGACCGATCCAGGGGATATCTCCGCATAGTACTTCTTCAGCGGAGACCTCCCCACTAGCGCATGGTCTCCCGGGGTCAAATATGGGTGAAACAAGGGGGAGTATTGCTAGACAGACAGACGATATAGAGACAGAACGACTTGAGATCATACAAACTGACTTAGAGGACGATAATGAAGATGGGATCTTATACGATTTGACAGTGGAGGACAGTAATTTAGCCAAGGTAGTAGACTCGGTGGTTTCGCGCTCCATGAATGAGACACATGGAAAAACAATGAGGTTACTCGCAGAACAGATGCGAAGCATGAATACTATGCGTAAAATGGTTGAGATGGTCACAGGAAATGTGATGACCATAAGTGAGAGGTTGAAGATTGTAGAGAAGTCGACGATATCCTTAATAGAAAAACAGGAGCAACAAGAAAGGGGGTCTTTTGCTGATCAAAGACAAGATAGTGCCCATACCTGGAAGCAAACCAGGGCCAATGAAATTCAAAAGCAAGTCAATTATCAGCCGCAATCTACCTCACCTCAAACCCAGCAAAGACCCTCCAATAACAATGACATAGGGAAGCGTATTGATATTCACAAGTGGGGTGTCAAATTCGATGGAACCTCCAAACATATGACAGTGGAAAGTTTCATTTTCAGAATTGAGACACTCCAGAAGAAGAACGGGGTGACTAATGAGCAGGTATTCGCCAATTTCCACCACCTTGTTACTGGTTCTGCAGAGAAGTGGTACTGGCAATACCTGGAGGAGAACCAGGCAGATGACGGACTAAACTATTTTGACTTGAAAATTGAGTTACTGAGGCAGTTCAAGAATAGTAAGGGAGATCATGAGATACTCAGGGCTATCATGGATAGGAGGCAGCAACCCCACGAGTCATTTGATGATTTCTACGAGGAAATAAGGGGGTTAACGCTGCAAATGAGGACTAGGCCAAACGAGAAAGACCTTTTGTCAATAATAAGACCAAATTTGAAAGACAGGGTGGCGAATTTGATCTTTGGATGTTCTATTTGTAGCATTCGGGATTTGCGCGAAGAGTGTAGACGAGCAGAGAAACATCTAGCAACAAGAGACTTAAGGGTAAAGAGGCAGGTAGTGAGTGAGCTAGAAGAACATGACGTTTCCCGAACTAGACACTATCTTGACGAGTCCGAAGGGGAGGAGGAGATACATGTTGCTGCTGTACAGTATGGTCGGACAGACAGACTTCAAACGAATTCAAAGCTTGATAAAAGACACCCACCCGGCAAGAATAATGAACGTGAAAGAAAGTCTGAGCTGACAAAAGACCACACTGCAACATCAGCAACATGTCCCTCAACCTTCCATGCCCTCACGTGTTTCAGCTGCGGAAAGGGTAGTGTGTCTTTTAAATGTGCCTCATGTCAGGGAAACATGAATGTCGGCAGTGCACCCGGGGCCACTCAGCCGACGAAAACACTATCCCCGGAGAACCAGAGCCCGGGAAAGTGATACTTTTAAAGAGAGAGGTTAGGGAGATAAAAGAAAATAAGACAAGGTTAGCAGTGCAACATAAATCCCTACATCAACGCATGAAAGAGTATGACGAGGCAAGAAAGAGAATTTTTAATGAAGAGATCTGTGATATAGTTAGTAAGAGTAGGAATTTTAAGAAAATTGAAAGGCTAAGAAAGAAAATCGCAATAAAAAAGGCTAGAAAGAACAGGATTGAGGCGTCAGTGCTAGCGGTCGACGAGGACAATAGGCCCTATGCCAAAGTAGTGATGGAAGGGGAAGAAATTTTAGGGCTGCTAGACAGCGGTGCTTCAGTTAGCTGCATGGGTAAGGGTGCAATAGGTTTCATTAAGAAACATGGTAGACATGAAAACGATGACAGAAGACATACGCACGGCAGACGGGAAACAACAAAAAATTCACGGACGATTTAGGACCAAAATCTCATGGGGCGGCAACACCCAAGAGATGGAGCTGTATGTTGTTCCAAGTTTGCAGCAGCAGCTCTATCTAGGGGTAGATTTTTGGAGGAACTTTAAAGTTGCCCCCACCATAGTCAGTGCTCTTGACATGCCATCATCAACAAAAGGGCAAGAGCTCAATCTCATGCGACAGCTTTCGCCAGCACAATCTGAAGAGTTGGAGCGGGTCAAACAGACATTTCCTTCTTGTGCGGTGTTGGGATTGGGTAAGACGACAGTCGAAGAACATGTCATTGAGATGGAAGACGACACCATTCCCATCAAACAACGACATTACCCGATCTCACCGGTAGTACAGAAGTTGATGTATGCTGAGCTTGATCGGATGCTCGAGTTAGGAGTCATCGAAGAAAGCAATAGCGCATACAGCTCTCCAGTCGTGTTGGTCAGAAAGCCAGGCAAAAACAGGCTTTGTTTGGACTCACGGAAGGTGAACGCAGCAACGAAAAAATTTGCGTACCCTCTCCCCCACATTGAAGGGATTTTGAGTCGACTCCGCGATACGCACTTCATCTCGAGTATCGATTTGAAGGACGCCTTTTGGCAGATACCTCTGGAGCTAAAATCAAGGGAGAAGACGGCTTTCACAGTCCCTGGACGGCCGTTGTATCAATTCACGGTTATGCCGTTTGGATTGTGCAACGCCGCCCAGAGAATGTGCAAGCTGATGGATAAAGTCATTCCCGCTCGTTTGAGAGAGAATGTCTTTGTCTATCTAGATGACCTCTTGATTTGCTCTCCAGACTTTGAAACCCACATGAGCGTTCTCAAAGAGGTCGCGAGATGTTTGCGGGCAGCGGGTCTGACGATAAACGTGGAAAAGAGCAAGTTTTGTTTTAAAGAGATAAAGTACTTAGGCTATTTCGTTGGTGATGGGTGTCTAAGGACTGACCCCGAAAAAGTATCCGCAGTTCGAGACTTTCCGATTCCAAAAACTCCTAAACAACTCCGTCGGTTCTTAGGGATGACGGGTTGGTATAGACGCTTTATTCCAAATTTTGCGTCTATATCAGCCCCAATGACAGACTGTCTGAAGAAGGGGAAAGACTTCACGATGACTGACGAAGCCATTGTGGCTTTTGAGGACTTAAAGACTATGCTTGTGACAGCACCCATACTGACGAACCCCGACTTTACCAGACACTTCTATATACAGTGCGACGCCTCATCGACTGGTGTAGGGAGCGTTCTCTTTCAAATGGATGATGAGAAAGGCGAACGACCGATAGCTTTCATGTCCCAGAAGCTCAATTCCGCTCAGCGGAATTACAGTGTGACGGAGCTTGAGTGCTATGCGGCCGTTCTGTCAGTAAAGAAGTTCCGAGCCTACATTGAAGGCCTGCCCTTTACTATCATCACTGACCACGCAAGTCTCAAGTGGCTTATGACACAAAAAGACTTGAGTGGTCGGTTGGCTCGTTGGAGTTTCAAACTCCAAGGGTTTGATTTCAACATCGAGCATAGAAAGGGTATCCTCAATGTAGTCCCGGATACTCTCTCACGAGTCCATATGGATGAGATCGCTACCGTAATGCCGGAAGTCGACTTCAACTCACCATACTTTTCTTCTGAAGAGTATGATGAGTTGAAGAAGACAGTAGAGGAAAACAAAGACAAACTACCTGACGTGACTATATCAGACGGATTTGTATACAAACGGACGGACAGACGAACTGGAGACCCCATTCAAGAGGACAGAGCCTGGAAACTCTGGGTCCCGAAAGGGTTGTGTAGGGGTCTTTTGGAATCTGCGCATGACTCTTTTGCGGCTGGTCATGGAGGGGTTCATAAGACCTTGGCAAAACTTAGGCAAAGATACTTCTGGCCCAACATGACCATCGAGGTACAAGACTACGTCAAAAATTGCGACATCTGTAAATGCAGTAAACCTACGAACGCAACAACAAGGCCGCCCATGGGACAACAGACAGTTACAGAACGACCATTCCAACGTTTGTACATTGACTTTTTAGGACCTTACCCACGAACTAAGAACGGAAATACACATATATTTATTGTGTTAGATCATTTTAGCAAGTATGTGTTCCTTAAACCTCTACGAAAAGCAACAGCAGCTGAAGTAGTTAAGTTCCTCGAAGAAGGTGTGTTTCATATGTTTGGTGTACCTGAGTTCATTCATTCTGACAATGGAAAACAATTCATATCCGAATTGTTTTCCTGCTTTTTAAAAAAATATGGCGTTAATCATATACGTACGGCCTTTTACTCACCGCAAGCTAACGCTTCGGAACGAGTTAATAGGTCAGTGCTAGCGAAGATCCGGTCATACATTAGCTGTGACCAAAGACACTGGGACACGCATATAAGCAACACAGCCTTCTCTCTCAGAAGCGTATTGCACGATGCAACCAATTTTGAACCATACTACGCGGTCTTTGGGACGCAAATGGTTCAAAACGGTGAGACGTATCAGCTCTTGAGAAAGCTCGATATGTTAAAAGACACTGATATTGAAATTTCTAATAAAGCTGACAAACAAGCGCTATTAAGAAAACAAATATTCGAAAACCTTAAGCTAGCCCACAACAAATCGACAAAAATCTATAACACGAGATCTAAAATTATCTCCTATAAAATCGGTCAAATAGTCTACCGACGAAATTTCAGACAAAGCAATAAAGCTGATCACTATAACGCAAAGTTAGGACAAAAATTTATAAAATCAATAATCCTACGTCCCATTGGGAATTCCCTTTATGAGGTAGGGAATCTAAGAGGAGAGAAAGTAGGTGTTTTTCACGCTAAGGATTTACACTCCTAAAAAGTTCGAAAGCACTCAGCTGCTGTTGCCTTTTCCCAAAATCTGTGATATAGATATACATATAGGCTAGGTATGCATGACTTTTTTTGTTTTTTTTTATTTATTAACCCTTTTATTTATTTATTCTGTGATATACATGTATTTGGTTGGCATATGAGTATTATTGAACTATGGTCATTTATTCGCATACTTATAATTGTTTATTCATTTGTTATAATTATTTATTGTCATACCTACATATTTATTATTACTTATTTATTTATTATTGCTATACTTGTCCATACACACACGAGTTGATTATCCGTATTTGTCAACATACTTTCCGTATTATCATAGAGGTCAAGACTGATAAAGTAATAGCAGAGCTAAAGACTGAAACAATTACATGCATGTCAAGGACATAACAGTAGAAGCTAAATCTTTCAGTGTACCTGTGACACCTCAAACCCAACATCAATGCATAAAACGAGAATCTATCCAAAAAATTTTTATTCACTTTTAAACATTAACGAAAAACACAAAAAACAAAACATTCAAAAGCATTAACTAAATCCGCATTAAGAAGCTATATACGGCCCGGTCTATGAGAGACTACGCAAGAAGTGGGACGTGCCACACGTGATGAACGGCCAAGAAATGGTAAATATAAATTTAACACCTAGATGCTACCAAACATCAGGAAGATCTCGGACTGCTCTTCTTACGAGGCCATTATTCTCATGAGCACTCAAATAATGTCTTCGAGCTTGTAACGCAGGCGGCGAATCTCACTGATGATTATGAGAAGTTATTTTGACGAAGATGCAAGATGCATGACAGGGATTCGTATGATGGGCGAATAGTTCACGGCGAGCGACTGTCTGGAATAATAGAAAGAAAATTGTAAACTGGAAACCCTAAGATGTTGCCACTGGAGTCCATCCTCTAAATCTCTTCCTATTTTTTTTGGAGGCAAATACAACAAAAAGAAAGAAAATCAATCTCCAGTGACAACGAATTTCACTTTCCTGCACTGAACAGTACTCCTTGCCGTGGTCAGTTCGCTCGCATAATCCACATATGTTTGGGTTTGATGATTCGTTTGTCAGTCTTGTGGTTATTCCATTATATATTATTTGAGCCGTCCATTTTCTATTGTTTTTTTTTTTTGTATAAATTATTTTGTTTAAACTATTTTATTTCCACGGACTTTTTATGTTGTTGACACTCCCAATAAATATTAGCTATGAGCAAAATGTCATTTAAATTTGACAGCAGCAAAGCTTTTACATAAAAAAACGAACTAGCCATGTTCATAGACTAGATTCGGAAAGTGCCTCCGAAAATTCGGATAGATTGATTGGGGGTGGTTCGCAACCTCTCCGTCGATAATGAGCACATCGAATTTGTATCAAGTCTTGTTTTCATAGGTATTTTATTGAATAATTATATATTTTCATGTTTCATACATTTTATAATTGATAATAGGGGGGGGAGTATCGCATCAATAAAGATATCCCTGACCTTCAGTGTCAGGTTAAGCCGCTGCTTCGCGTAATGGTAGCCCGGAAAGTTTTGTACTCTCAAGTAAATGAACAAAACCAAACATTGTCTTCCGCAAAGCTTTAACAAAAAAAAAAAAAAAAAAATATATTGAAATAGGTGATATTAATGGTGCAATACAGATATGAAGTTAGTAGTCGTAAAGGGGTATGTTATGTATTATTTATTCAGCTATATTTAACACAGATTTTGTGGAACTTAAAAGGAGAAGACTGTAAAAGCTTTGATCCTCAGGTCAAAGACCTTTACTATGTGGTATATAACAATTTTAAGAACTAGGCTATCGAATGATTGTGTTATGTACTGTATCACTTTTCAAGTTCAAGTTAAAGCGCGAACAATTGAACTCAAAATTCCTTGCCGTGAAGAATTTTTTTTCTATAATCCAAATCAAAGGAAGTGATTTAAGTAATTTAGCTATTAAAAGAAAAGGTAGAAATTCAAAGTGAGATATTTAAGCAACATTAAAAAGAAAGATAGTTTTATAGATACCTTCCTGTATTTTGATGAAAAATTCAACGGATTGGAAACATTTAAGCTGAGGACAGATTTTGGATTTTTTTTATTAGCAGAGGTATAGTCTTGAATCACTTTTCTATTATATTCTTGTGCAATCATTTGGCTTCTTGACTTCAGGTTTGGGTCAGTAGGGACACATCTTAAGGTTGACAGCGGCACCTAAGAAGATTCGTCAAACATTCCCAAAATAATATTGGCCTAAGCTTCTGCAAGTTTTGACGTTGCAACCCACTTATCATTCCCGGAGGCATCTCGACCTTAGGAGGACGTTCGATGAAGGTCAAAGGGGACATTTGAAACCTATCTTGTGGCTGGATTCCCAATTTGCTAGGCGGGGTGCTCTTTTGGATAGTGCGTCGTGTTATTCTTCCTTTTCACAGTAAACATAAATAGTGGAGAAGGAAAGAAAAGAAAAAACTAGTTACCTAATTAAAGATAAAGGATAAAAAAAAAAAAAAAAGGAAAAGACTACTAAAAGAAAATAAATAGTGGAAGAAAGTAAATTGCAATAGAAAAGTGTTGTAAAGAAAAGAGAGAAAGCACACTTGAAGTTATAAGATAAAAGTAAAAATAGAAGTTAAAGTTATGTTGAATTTAGAAGTCAAAGTACCTATGAATGAAAGTTAAAGAAAAATTAGAACTAAAGAAAATGACTGAAGTTAAATTAAATTAAAAAAAAAAAGGAAAAAGCAAAAGTAAAAGTAAAAGCAAATATAAAAATAGAAACTAAAATTTGAAAGAAAACAAAGAAAAAAAAAGTAGATATAAGTTTTTTTTTTATTTTTTTTGTGAAAATTTTTAAAGTGAAACCGAAAAAGAAAAAAGGAAGAGATAAATCGAATCAGGAAGTCCTTTTTGGCAAACCGTGAAGTGAATTATTTTACAAGTGTTTTCTGGACTTATGTGAATATATGTGTATGTACTAAATAGTTTGCTGAAAAGAAACTCAAAATAGGAGTTCACCATCTATACCGTCATCCTGGACAGTGCTGCCGGCAGGACCTCGAGGGACGAAGTTAATTCGTAAGTCTGTTTACCAAATTATATTGTTTCTTATATATATATATATATATGTTTAGTGACGAAAGAAGGCCTTGAAAATCACTCTCGCGAATTATTAAATAATCTAAGATTCTTAAAATTTTTGTATACATTTTCTTAGTCGGTTTCAGTTTTGGGATTTAGTTTGCTTCACCTTTCTGGGTGTAATGTGTAAATTAGCGTAAGGGCCAATGAAATTGGTAATAAATTTTGTTTTTGAATCAAAAATCTGAAACGTGAAAATTTTATCATGGAGCAATAATTTTCAGCTAAAGGTGTGTGGGGGCTTGGCTTGGCCGCCCGCGAAGATGAAGAGGAGATTGGACTAGGTAACTGTTACAATGACTTTACATACACACTTACAAAGGTGGACATGGATGTGTTTTCCGCACTACGACTTACGAGGACTACGAGACAAGGATGGATTATACATACTGACGACTTAAGGACATGGTTGACAGCAACGCTACGATAAATTAGAATGCGACTGGGAGTTCAGTAAGGGGTTGCCTTCTCAGGATCTGGCCAAGAAGGCAACATTGGTTGTATCATGGATATTAGGGTGGGTTGGCCAAACTCCTGCCAATGACAACAGGCAAGGCCTACTGTGATCTCGACGAACCACTGTTTGAGGGAGACAGTGGGGTGGTTGGCGATTTCGTTAGACTAAAACAAGATACAATAAAGTTAGGATTTAGTTTTAATTTAGGTTAGCAATATGTACATATTATAGTATATACTTATGATGCTTATATATATATATATATAATCATATACATATACATACATATAAGTTGCATATTCACTTAGAATATATGTAAACACTCATATATAGTAGACATTAGGGAATTAGCTAGTAGTGATGTTTAAATAATATATTTTGTTTGGTCATGCGTAACGTCAACCATCCTCATCCTTTCTATCAAGCAGTGGCATAGGTAACTAGGCTTGTGCATTTCCTTTTTGGTTCCTGATCCTCACTATTAACCTTCCTAGTGTCCTATCCCTTCCTATTCCCAATTATTGGCATGATTTTTTTGTTTGCTGAGTGGGTAGTGCATGAAAAGGGGCAGAACCGCCCCCATCCCTAGAGCTGAGCCGAGCCAGAGCAAGCATGCCACGCCCCTTCTTCATGAGCTGAAGTTATACCTCTGTGGTACCCGGACTCGCAACAAACTCGGTACATATAATGGTAGTAAAATTAAATTGAATATAAGCGAGAATGCAAAGCCTGTTTTTTGCAAGCCACGTCCGGTGCCTTTAGCATGGCGTAGTAATATTGAAACTCAATTAAATAATTTAGTTAACACTGGAGTTTTAATACCGGTTGAAAATGCAGAATGGGGTACGCCTTTAGTACCAATTGTTAAGCCTAATGGTGAACTCCGCATTTGTGGTGACTACAAAACCACGGTTAATAAGTATTTGATGGATGTAAAATATCCATTACCGCTTATAAACGAATTATTCGCATCACTTCAGGGGAACCATTTTACAAAATTAGACTTATCAAACGCATACAATCAATTAGTACTGGACGAAGATTCGCAATTGTTATGTGCTTGGAGCACGCATGTTGGTGTGTTCAAAATGACACGTTTGCCCTTTGGTGTGAAGCCAGCTGCGGCTATTTTTCAGAAAACAATAGAAACTCTTTTGCGAGGTATTCCAAATGCAATCAATTATTTAGATGATATTGTGGTTACGGGTGCGAACACTGCAGATCATATGAAAACACTTGAACTCGTTTTAGAAAAATTAGATTCCGTTGGGTTACGTCTAAATGAAAGTAAATGTGAGTTTTTCAAGGAACAAATTTCATATTTAGGTTTTAACATCGATCGCTTTGGTTTAAGCAAAAATAAAGATCGAATTGCGTCCGTATTAGAAGCCCCAATCCCACAATGTGTATCGGAAGTAAGAGCTTTCGTGGGTATGATTAATTATTACTCAAAGTTTATTCATAATTTTGCTCATAAGATGGCACCATTATATAATTTGTTAAAAAAAGATGTGAAATTCCAATGGTCTAAAACATGCCAAGAAGCGTACGAGTTATTGAAGCAAGACGTAACATCGGATCAGGTTTTGACACATTTTAATCCGAAAATTCCAATAGTTTTGTCAACTGATGCATCCAATTCAGCGGTAGCCGGAGTTTTGTCACATGTTTTTGCAAATGGTGTTCGGAAACCAATTGCGTTTATCTCTCGTGCACTTTCACAAACAGAAAAGGGCTATAGTACTATTCAAAAGGAAGCATTGGCTATTGTTTATAGCGTCACAAAATTAAAACAATATTTATTAGGCGTTCATTTTACATTAGAGTCTGATCATAAACCACTTTTAGCAATTTTTGGTGAGAATAAAGGTTTACCAGTTATGGCGGCAGCAAGAATGCAAAGATGGGCCTTTATTTTATCTGGTTTCGATTACTCTATTAAATATATTAAAGGCGAACTTAATCAAGCCGATCACTTATCGCGGATTCCACAAGAAGATGTAGGCAAAATAAATAATGATTTTTCATATATAAATTTCATTGAAAAGGACAACCAGTTAAAACTAGATTTCAAAAATATTGCAAAAGAAACGAGACGTGATCCAATTCTTTCCAAGTTGGTAGATGCAATAAATAGTGGTACTATTGATGCGTTAATGGGCGAAGAATTTGGCCCTTTTCGTAACAAGAAAACTGAATTGTCGGTTGAATACAACTGTATTCTATGGGGCTATCGAACGATTGTTCCATTTAAATTACGTGATGAGGTATTGAAAGAATTACATCTTTCACATTTAGGCATTGTAAAAACCAAAGCATTGGCACGGTCGTATGTTTGGTGGCCTAAAATTGACCATAATATTGAGAAAATGATTTCGAGTTGTGTTTCTTGCAAGCTAACTCAGTCGAGTCCTGAAAAATGTCCTTTAATCCCATGGACACCTACTGAATCAGCTTGGTCTCGAATCCATGTAGATTTTGCTGGGCCTATAAACGGATTCTATTTTCTTATCATCATTGATTCGTATTCAAAATGGGTCGAGGTTTTCAAAACTCATGATATGACATCAATTTTCACAATCAGTAAACTGCGAGAGGTGTTTTGCCGTTTTGGTTTAGTTGACACATTAGTTAGTGATAACGGGAGACAATTTACTTCGTTGGACTTCCAACAGTTTTTGTCAAACAACGGCATTAAGCACATTTTGACCGCTCCAGGTCATCCGGCAACCAATGGCCAAGCGGAAAACTTTGTCAAAACGCTTAAAAAATCGTTGCAGGCTATTTTAAACGACGCTGGTGGTGGCAGTAAAAATTTGGACTTAATATTAAATCGGTTTTTGTTCGATTATAGATGTGCAAAACACTGTACCACTGGTGAATCACCAGCAAAGTTGTTGCTTGGTAAAGAGTTAAAAAATCGTTTTAGTTTAATGAAACCACCGTTGGTGCGAGAAAAGATTTGTGATAGTCAATTATCAAATATAAAAAATTTCAAAGGCTCAAGAAACGTTAAATTCGATGAAGGTGAAAATGTCTTCGTGCGCGATTATTCAAATCCGAATAAAGACGGTTGGCAACAAGCTACCGTAAATAGACGTATTGGTTCGCGATCGTATAGTTGTGTTCTTACTCATAGTAAAAGAAAAATAAAAAGACATTTGAATCAAATGATATCGGGTACATTGCCAATGACCGAGGACTCTTCAAAAGAAACAACCAGAGTGACGGCGGAGCCGGTGGTCAATGCAGATTCGGAAGCAGTTATCGCAACAAATGGTGCTGAGCCATCGGTTCTCGTATCACGTTCTAGTAGAGGTTTAAGACCTGTTGAGAGAAAGAATTATAGAGCTTTTTTTTGATTAAATTAAAAGTATTTAATTAAATTTTATTTGTTTTTAAGAAATTAGTTTCCATGAATTGAAATATTGTTTAAAGACAATTATATAAACTAAAGTATAAATAATTTAATTATTGTTTATAATCACATACCTCTGTACATTTCTTCAATTAAATATAGTTTTGTTATATGTAATAATATTTCAACTTAAGAGGGGAGGTGTCGAGTACCAAGTGTAAACGCAACTTAGAATGAATATACACAATGAATTATAAATATAATAGTTAGTAAAACAAATTGTTATACCTAGTATTAAGAAAGAGAAAATAAAAATTCAGTTCACTTCTAACTATAACACTGAGTACATCACAGTAGTTTTAAATGTTGAATCAAATGAAACCAAAACCAAGTCGATACAACCTCCGTGAAAAAAGTTATTGTCATTTTAGTGTTAGGATGGCTATACTTTCAGTATAGAAGTCAAATATTACCGAAAACTAGTTGAAAATAATGGTCCGTCGGTGAAACTTGGCATCAATGGTTCATTTGTCATGAAAGGCAATAATAAGAAGAGTCTATAAAAATATCTGTTGTTAAAGGGTGTTTTTTTGGGGAGTTGGGGTTGTGGCAGGATTATTACCATAAAACTTGTGCCAAAAATGGTACCCCCCTGAGATTTTGTTAAAATGTGCTATGGACTAACAGAAAGAATAATCAAAAGAGTCTATAGAAATATTATCCATGGAAGAGTGTGTTTTTTGAAGATAGGGTCAAGTGTGTGGTTATTTTTCATAAAAATGGAAAAGGATGGTACCCTCAAGAAACTTGGTAAAAGTGTTTCATTTTCTACGAGGATTAAGAATCAAAGGAGTCTACAAAAATATGAAGGGAGAAATGGTGTTTTTGTGGGTTTGGGTAAAGGTTGTTATTTGTTTTTTGAAACAATATTTGTTTTTGAAAAAGTATTATAGTTTCCTTCACCCATTAAAAACATCCTTTTACCATTTAGATATTTTTATAGGCTCTTTTGATTCTTCATTCTGGTAGTTCATAGCACATTTTTATAAAGTTTCATGAGGGTACCATTTTGTCACAAGTTATATGGTAATAATCCCACCATATCCCCTACCCGCATCTCAACCCTCAAAAAAACACCCTTTAGCAACAGATATTTTCATAGACTCTTTTTATTATTGCTTTATATGACAAATGAACCATTTATACCAAGTTTCATCGACGGACCACCATTTTCAACTACTTTTCGGTAATATTTGACTTTTATACCGAAAATATAGTCATCCTAACACTAAAATGAAAATAACTTTTTTCACGGAGATCATATCGACTTGATTTTGATGTCATTTGATTCAGCATTTAAAACTACCTTGAAAACATGTGTCATATGCTTAGGTTGCACCAAAGTTTATTTTTCCGTTTGATACACCACAACTTACGCCCCTCCCCCCTCAAAAAAACACCCTTCCATATGAAATATTTTTATAGACTCTTTTGATTCTTTATTCCCATAGTACATGAAACGTTTTCACCAAGTTTCATGGTGGTACCAATTTTTTTTTTATTCGGAGGCCTTTCTGTACTATTTTACCTGTACTATATTTCAAAGCTAGTGTGATAGACAAATTTAGCTTTGTCATATATATGAACAAAAATTATTTGACGAAGCCATTTGTCATATAAATTGGTCATATATGTATGGCATAGTGTAATACAACTTGTCATACATTGAAAACCTTTGACATACTTTATATGGCAGCTTAAGCCAAATATATATGATAGTGTAATACCGCCTTTAGTAATGAAAAAAGAACTTAATGTGTTTTTAATCATTAATTGATATGAAAGATAAAAAGAGAATTTGGTAAAAGGTGGATAAATAACTGTCCTCTTTGATAAAATAATAAAAAAAATAAAGTAAAATAAAATAAAATAAAATAAAATAAAATAAAATAAAATAAAATAAAATAAAATAAAATAAAGGGGACGCGCTTCTCAAAAAGATAATAGATGGTCATCGTGTGTAAACTATATCTAAACTACTGGAAGTATAGAGTTTTAAAAAAAGAACATTTTCGTTTTGGTTTTATGGTGGATTAAACTTTATATGTTAAACTTCCTATGATAAATGAGAAAGTTGAAAGGGAAGGATTTGCAGAAGCTTTCGTATTATAGTAATTCGTGGCATAATGGTAAGTGCGTTGGACTGTCACACCGAAGGTCTGGGTTCAGTTTCCAGCCGCTACCATCTAAAAACAGAAATCGTCGGCTTATAGTGAAAAGCGGCTAACTCCACATTTTTTGATCATTATAGACCACTTCAAAAATTGCTAAAAAATACAAAAATCTTTCACATCTCTTCAACTTCACAGAATTTTGCAATATCGAGTGTGGAAAAAACTTAATGTAATTTTGGTTTTATTAAAATAATGCACACTTTTTTTAAATAAAACTGAAAAATAGGAGCTAGCTGCTTTTCTGTTGTCATGAAAAAGTGCTTCTTATCTAGCCGTTCGGACTCGGCAAATAATCACTGGAGTGATTGAGAGTTGAAAGAGAGCTGTTGTGCCACCAAATTTGTTTATTTTTTAATTTGATGCAAATGAAACAAAATATCAGAACCGAAGTCAATAAAGAGAAAATCTAAAATAAAGAAAAAAAAATTACACTTCCACCTTCAAGTATAAATCTTCTAAATGCAAAAACAAACATTTTTTTTGGTGAAAAGCAAAAACTTTTTTGGATCTTGTTAAAAGCCAATTACACTGCGGCAAAGTAAACATCATCATCAAAAAAATAAACAAACAAAAACAAACAAAACTAGCAAAACCATGCAAAATCCTTCAATTAATATTGCTTTCAAAAACATTTGGTGTGAAATAGAAAAGAGAGTATGCCTTAATTAAATCCTCAAGTCATTCGAACCGAAGAAGGACACACGATAGGGATTGCAAAATTGAAATTGTTTTGGGGTTGGCAATAAATCACCGGTGTCGTTCGGTATCATCCTTTGGCTATCGGAGGCGCTGTGTGGAGGCAGGTATAGTTTTGGTACCAGCTAACATTTCGTTTTGGCTAGGGAACGTACTACATACATATATAATAGTCAATGGAGATCGGATAGGAAGCCATCGTCGTCATTGTCCCGGAACCAGTGTGACTATGCTTAAGTGAACAGCGAAATGTAGGGTGGAATTGCATGTTCTTTTACGAGTCAACTAGAAAAAAATGTGTACGTTTACAGTGCAGGATAAATGAATAAAAAGATTAAGTGCCCGACTAAGTCGCATGAACTTGTTCTCATGCATATCTCATGGTAAAACCTGCGTGTTGCTTAAAATGATTCCACTTACTGAATTATATGAAATTTAAATGAAAATTAGAAACAAAAATGCAATTTTCTTAACAATATATTTTTTTCTGAAGTTCACTAAAATTTGAAGGATTTTTTTTTAATTTTTTTTAATCAAAACTAATGCTGTGTATACGTTAATATTTTTCGTGAAAATACAAAATGGCATAAGCCCCTTTTTCATGTTCATCTGGAACTTCTTCAGCCTACATTTTTTACAAATCAAGTCCTTCATTATAAAGACCCAAAAATTGTACTTACTTATAGCCAGTTTGGAATAATTTGGAACTCCTAAACTCTACTCACACTCATAGTTCCTTCGTCTCAAGTTTAATAGAAATCAGTTCTAAAGATGTTGATATTAACAGAGAGATTTCATACTAGAATAACGTCATACTAGAATAACGTGCGTCGGCTTTCTGTCAAAACCTCGTAAGCCCTTAAATGCCATTTTAATGTATTTCAGATCAAATCACTGAATTCAAATATTAATGTCTTGTAACTGCATCATGGTTCCTTTTGGTTCTATCAACCAGTTTAAAAACCTTTTACGATCTAAAAATTCCATTTTATTTCTTTTTAAACCGGTTTTTTGTGTCTTCTAAGCAAATTTTCAAACAGACTTACGACGAGGTTTTGACAGAAAGCCGACGATAGCTATTCTAATTGGTTTTGATTTTTTATATGAAATGCATTTTATTACGATTACATGTAACTTACCTTTAGAAAATACTTTTATTGCAAGTTTAAAAAAAAAACATTTGAATTGACACAAAAAGCTACCTATAGAATCAACGGACAAAACTGGTGCCAGGAAAAATAGATAATTAAGTTTCGGTTGTTGTGTGAGTCTAATCCGAGGATAATGATAAAAAAATGTTTACTTATACTGCCAAAATACTTTGCAAATTATATGAGGTTTGAGGTTATCGATTGTCTGTTAAAAAATTGTATACATCAGAACTAACAGAGTCATACCTACTCGAAAACCTTTAAGCTTTAATTGAGATTTAAAATTTAAATGAATTACGTTGAAACTTTCAATATTAAATGGATTGTTGTTATTCGAAAGTTTGAAAGTGAAGATAAATAGCTGCGACTGAATGTATGTAGTTTAGATTTAGGCCACATTTCGGTAAGACTAAATTCCATAATGCTTTCCACGCTTAGGAGAGAACCCATTACTGTGCATGTGTACATAATGGGGCATATTTATAAATGTTGCATAAGCTGTTGCCAGGCAAGTCTGGAGTTTATCATATTGAAACTTCAACAGGTAAACTCCAGTTTAGTCTAGCAACAGCTTAAACAACATCTATGATTATGCCCTAATGTCTTCGTACAGTATTTTACTTCCTCCAAGATTTTGGCCAGAGCAAGGCATTTGTTCTTTATGTGATGTACATAAATCTATATACCAGAGGCCTGTTTCATAAAAATTGACAAGTGCGACGGGTCGCAGTTTGTAAAGTAATAACTTAACAATTGAGTTGGATAAAGTTTAAGCGGACTCATCATCATCGTGTCCTGTAACCCCGGTTGGGGCATAGGGCGTCTTCAACAAAACGTCCCCATCCCTCACGGTCTTCTGCAAGGTACTTTAGCTGTGGCCACGTCTTTCTCTGGGATTCTGCTTCCGATAAGACAGTTGACTTCCATGTTGTTCTTGGTCTTCCAACCCGCCGTGCACCCTGAGGATTCCATTAAAAGGACTGCTTTTGGTTTCCTTAGTGTGTGACCAATCAAACGCCATTTACGCTTTCGTATATGTCAACGTCCAGCCGCTCTTGACTTGTCCTGCGTCACAATTTCTTAGTTGATATTATTTGTGGCCAGCGAATCTTTAGGATGTGGCGAAGACAGCGATTCACAAAAGCCTGCAATTTCTTCGAAATGGTAGACGTGACTTTCCAGGTTTCACAAGCATATAACAGCACGGACATTGGATTCGAAGAATATCAACTTAGTGCGTATGGAAATTTGACTGGATATCCAAATTGGGGACAGAGTACCGAAGGCAGCACGAGCTTTATTTATTCGATCTTTTACCGCACAGGTCCATACCACCGTTTGAAGAAACAATACTCCCAAAGTTGTAGTTAAATTGTTCGATATCTTCCACTGGCGTCTCTTGTAGAATAATACGCTGTTGATGGAGCGGCCTGTGTGCATTATTTTTGTCTTTTTGCTGTTTATTCTCTTGACTCTCCCTTCACTTGCAGTGTTTGGCACATCCCCTTCGGCCCACTGATGTTATTTGCCAGTAGACACATGTCATCGACTTAGTCTAAATGAGTGAGCTTTTCGAACGGACTTCATTGAATGCCCTATCGCTCAGCTGTTCCAACACTGACCGTCAATACATCGTCCATCGCCAGCAGAAAGAGAATTGGCGATAGAACATCCCCTTGTCTCACACCCTGTTGCACTACGAAGGAGTCGGATAGCTACCCATTGTGTAAAATAGAACACCTTGCGTTGTTGTAGGACTCTTTAATAATGACAACAATTTTTGGTGGAATTCCTCTACCAAGCAACGATCTCCAAATACATTCTCGGTTAACTCGATCAAATGCCTTCTCAAAATCCACGAAGATGAGGTTAATTGAAATGATTGAAATTCCATCGACTGCTCGAGGACGATACGCAGGGTGTTGATATGGTCAACACACAATCGACCACTGCAAAAGCCAGCTTGATGCCTCTTGAGTGTAGACTCGATTCTATCCTTTATTCGCTTGAGAATGATGGTTGCCATTAGTTTTGGGAAAACTGAAAAAACGGTGATACCACGCCAATTGTTAAGGTCACCTTTCTTTGGCAGCTTAGCACTTTCCTTCCAGCCCTTGGGATAGCTCTCGTTTTCTCAAGTGATTTTTATAAACGGATGTCAAATACTAACCGCTGTTACGGGATCGGCTTTAAGGAATTCAGCTGGTATTCCATACAGTCCAGCTGCCTTGATGTTTTTCAGAAGATTTATTGATGTTTGAATTTCCGATTGTGAGGGGGGTTCTATATCAATTCCCCTATAGGACCTGCGCATCTCGTTTAGTAGGGCAGTTCAGCACTCTGCTCAACTGAATCCTCATTTAGGGCACAAAATGGTCCTTCCATCTGCGTAGCTGATCCTCAATTGATATCAAAAGTGTGCCATCCACATCCATTACAGGATGGTTGGTGTTGCTTTTTTGCCAATAATATCTTTGGCTATTTGGTACAATTCCCAAATATCAATGTTATATACGCATGATAAACGCATGTTGCACTCATGTTATGCTCATGTTTACAAGTTATCCGCATATCATACATAATGTTATACGCATGTTCGCATAATATATATACTTACATATGTATGTATGTAGGCAAGCAAGAAGGTTTATTTAATCAGTTGGGCAAATGATGCAACCCATTTGATACCTTACATCTAGATCACATTGAACCCATGGATTTAACAACCAAGCTGCATAAATATATTTTACAGTTACTGATGGATTTTGCAGGTTTATGTGGATTTTTCCTTCAGAAACGGTGTCAGCAGAGGAAATCTTTCAGAAAAGTAGAGAGCTGGAACATCACTTCGGAAGCCCAAGGCGATTCAATACCAACAAAGGGAGGACGTTTTGATCTTAAAGCTTTCGGGATATCTGCAATAAAGAAAATATAGACTACATGCGTGCCTAAGGGAAATGGTCTATAATTGATGCTCCAACCGGGTAGTTATCAAAGTTCTGATGACACTATCAGTTGACTCATTGGTGGGATTCAGGGCTTGAAAGCTTTGAGAAAGTCTTAGAGATCCTCCTGGATAATTTTCTGTGGGAAAATAGAAAAAAACTTCAAAGGCAAAAATACTTTCTTCAAATTCGGTTATGTCTAGCTGCACGCTGATGACTCATGGACCAAGTCTTGCGAAGAATCGCTGAACCTGCTACTAGATACTCATTTGCCTGGGAGCTCCCAAAATATTAATAGCTTCGACCATAATAGGTCAGACAATGAGCCAAGATATCCACGCAAGGTCTGATTACTAGGGACAAGCGGCAAGGGGTGCTCAACAGCTTCTATCTATACAAGTCTGCAGGACCCGATGGCATAATTCCAGCTGAACTCTTAATGAGTTCTGATCTTATTCTACCAATTCTGGAGACCATTCTAACTAGTTGCTTAAACCTTGTCAATATTTCCCTGTTATGGAGAGAAGTCAAGGTTGTGTCTTGTGTTTATACCTAAAGCTCGTTAATGCTCTCAAGTAAACCCGAAAGATCTCAGACCTATAAGTCTATCATCATTACTTCTTAAAATTTTTGAATTTTTTGATCGATATCCACCTCCAAACAAGCATAGACATGTGACTTTCAATACGCTTATTGTGTAACGAAGTCCCATATTTTATACCCTCAATCACCCGTACCAAACAATGAACGAGCATTGCATACCACCGAGGTCCCCATATGAAGTACAGAAGAGGATACACATTTGCCGCCTGCTACGACGTCAGCAACAAAAGGAAACCAACTGGCGGTTGGTTACGTCAACAAACGAAGTTCATTCGTGGTTCTTACAGTCCACAGTTAGTTAGTTCTGCAAAGACGACTAGTAAGGGTGGGAAATCCACCAAAAATCAGATTTGTCTTGCTTCCTATTGTTGTCAAGTACCAATCGTGTGTACTTAGGGCGGAATTATCTCAGAAGCACGCTGCTGGCTATACTTGTAGACCAGATAGAAGCTGCGATACTTTTTGGCTTACGCCGTGAAACAACCCCCCCCTCGTCCTCTGTCATCCACCTTTCATTTAATTTTGTTCTGCCGTTTGCTTCAAGTGCTAGGGAGTACGTCCCAATCTACGCTGCCTTGAGCTTCGGTCAGACTAGCGAACCCGTTGCTTCGCTGCTCCGCCGACTGAAATTTTGTTTTGCCGTTTGCTTAAAGTGCTAGGGAGTACGTCCCAATCTACGCTGCCTTGAGCTTCGGTTAGACTAGCGAGCCCGTTCCTTCGCTGCTTCACCGACTTTAATTTTGTTCTGCCGTTGGCTTCAAGGTCTAGGGAGTACGTCCCAATCCACGCTGCCTTGGGCTTCGGTAAGACTAGCGAACCCGTTCCTTTGCTGCTCTACCGACTTTAATTTTGCTCTGCCGTCTGCTTCAAGTGCTAGGTACTGTGTTATTTTATTTTAAGAAAATTACCAATTAACAAGTATACGAAATACCATGTTAGCAATAGTAATAATACTTTGTAAAACAAAAAAAAACTAATAAATACATAAGAATACCGTGTTGCGAATAAAATAATACCTATCATAAATATTTTATTGGAGTTCCAAACCTTACTCAAACCTAGTTTTCTTGCTTTCTACGGTTAAACCCTGGAACCCGCTGGCCTACCTCAGCTGGGTACTAAAAAAGCATCACAATTGAAAAGGGAAATCGGTAGAAACTGGCGTTAAATACTCTAGTTCGACCAATGAAATATTACCTCCATCATAAAGAGTACACCATCCCCACTTTTTTGGATATAGAGGGCCCTTTTGACAATGCTGACTCATATGAAATAGTATTTGTACTGATATCCCTCCAGGTAGATGGTTCACTTGGTGAATTAGTTAATCAAATGCTGACAAGCAGGGTTATCAATTTAAAACTGGTCGGTTTTTCTGCTAGATGGCCTTTGAGTAGAGAAACGCTGCAAGGTAGTGTCCTATCTCCATGTGCTTGAAGTTTGCACCGCCATTTTGGATTTTCATAAAAAGAGGTTGTGCTTTAATGTGCCCAACTTGTGCTGCCATGTGCAGTATCCTAAAAAAACCGTACCAAAGGTTTGGTTTTTAGCGTGAAGTTTTTTTTTTTAGTGTGAAGTTAGCATATTGCAAATTTGCAAATTTTACTGATGAAAATTTTTCAAATTTTGTCAATTTTGTAAAAATTAAAGTTGTGTACAATTTGCACAACTTTTGTTTTTGAAAGTCGAAAATGACCGTGCTAACTTTACGCTTCACAAAACTGTTTTTTGGCCGTAAAAGTTACAAATATGCGATTTTTTTTCTTATCTCTTCGGAATATGGCAGCACAACTTAAATTTTTTACAAAATTGCAAAATTTGTAAAACTTTTATGCGTACAATTTGTAAATTTGCGAACTTTTAGAAAATATTTACGGCCCCAGGTTCTTAGTAGCATTTTCTGACTTAAAGCAGCACAACTTTTTTTTACAGAATTTTTGAAATTTCGCAAAAATTTCATTCGCAAAATTTGCAAATTTGCGATTTTTTCAAAAATATATACTGCACCAGCCAGCACAATGTGAGCAAAATGCACCACAACGTTTATATATGGTTTTTATTTTGAATAAAAAGTTATAAGCTTTTTCTCATGCAAAAAAGCCGTTGGGAACAAATGGGCCTTCTAGTTCGTATAAATCAATGGGTATATAATTCGGTGATTTGACCGATTCTCACTTACGGAGTGGCAGTATGGTGGACTGCGGTAAGCGGTAAGTTGCGACAAATTAAGCAAAGTCCAACGCTCTGCTTGTTTGTGCATACATAAGTGTCATATGTATGTCTGTAATTTTCATCAAAATCCGTTCCAGTGGTTTAGTTTTTATTTTATGTTGTTTTTCCGCCCTCTCATACAATGGGAACCACAATTCCAGAATATGGTTTTTCTGGATCTTCTATGTACTGTACATATGTATGTGTATGATTGTAATTCAATAGTTTCTGGGGGTTAGACAAATCAGTATTCAAATTCCTACGGAACTTCAATATTGGTACAGGAGTCTTATATATTATTTATTCACCTCTGAAAAACTTTTGGATATACATACCCTTATAAAATGTTCGGTTGGTACAAAGGTATTATGTAATTTTTGGTACAAAGGTATACAGATAGAATCACATAATTAAAACTGTAAATCAAAGAGCACTTCTTGCATATTATATGATCCCAAAATGATTGTCAATCGAAGAAATAAACATTCAAAGTTTATATCCCACTTTGTCTTCGACACTCGTAAACACATCAAATACCCATAACTTTCCATTTAACCCGCAATCCCTTTTTGTTTCTGCTGCTACCACTACCACTCTTCAGCTTCAAATTTTAATTCTGTCTTTTCTCTTGTATGTTCTGGTGTTTGTTATTGCTGTTGCTTCTGGGCTTCTGCTTCTGGCTGGATGGGGATATGGTGATGGTGATGGTCCTTCTATGCACTTTACTATATAACCTGTCTGGTGGTATAAGCAACCCTTCGAGATATATTCTAACAAAATATAACCCCAATATCCTTAACCCCATTCTACATCAGTGCCGGATTAAATTATGATGCCAGGTAAAATATTCAATTGTGTAGTAGGTAAGAGTATTAGGAATTGTAGTTATACGAGAGAGTGTGAACAAATTCAAATGTTGCTGCCTACTAGAAAACTGATTTTTGAAAATGTATGCATAGAGTATCACAACACCTTATTTCAAAATATGATAAATAAATCAATTATGCCAGGTAAATAGGTATCATTTTGTATGCATGTTGCTTGTTGTATGCAACATGGAACATGCTAGATGCCACATAGCAAATGTATGAAATAAGTTAAATGCCAATGTCCTTTCGATTTGACTTAATACTTCGTCTTGCCCTCAGAAGGCCAAATTCAATTTCGCCAAGGACACTATATAACATTTGAAAATTGACCACTGACAGTTCACTTCGCACCGCTGGTTGGCCATCCATGAACCATAAGAGTCACTTTATATGACTTAATAGGACATCACTATTTTGTCTTCATCGCTTGACAAACTCTAAAGTGTTCTTTCTATAGATCATAAGACAAAGTTTCTGTCACCATGACCAAGTCGGGTCTTAAGAGAATTTTAATCTTTCATGAGTATTGAAAGATGTTGGTCTGCTGATAATAGAGAATTTTCTTTTCAAATAGGGCCCTCTCCTTTGATCCAAGGCCCTCATATAATATAGTTTGGGGCTCCCTCCCTCTTCTCCTTCTCTGAACCCCCGTAAATAACATTAAAATTCTTCACAGCACTTTGTTGCGGAATTATTGTAAATTTACGATTTAATAAACATGAGAGTAAAATCCTTTTTTGCTGCTGCAGCTTTTCCTGTTGTTGTTGTTGTTGGTTGTTTTTGTGCTTTGGTGTTAGTCTTATACTCTCTTGTTCTATGATGTCCTTAAGGAAGCAATAATGTCGAACGCGTGGTAACTAACAATGCATGAGAAAAGGACTCAATGTGTTGTAATCTTAAAAATGTGAGAAGTTTTCCTTTATTGTTGTTGTTGTTTTTGTTTGTGTTGCTTCTTTGTTGTATTTTTATTTTATTTTTTTTTTGTGTGAGTTGGTTAAAGTGGATGATGAAGAGTGTGAGAGCATGGAAGCTAAAAGGTGAGGATTTTTGTAGTACAATAACAATACAATAAATTTCTCCATAGCAAGGGTATAGGGTAGATAGGTACAGTGGAGTGAAAAAAATAATTCTTTTAAGTATAAAGTACTGCAAGTAGCTCAATTTCTTTCAAAGAGGATACAAATAAGTAAATGGTTGTAGCAAAATTTTGAGATATTTAAAATACTTATTACATACATTTTTGCTGAAAATATGTAGAACAGGATTGCTATGACATATGTAGCTAGAAATATTGAAGATGTAAGCAATTGATTTTGTATTCATTTACCCTTAATAATAATAAACTATTTACGTAGACCTTTAAATGGAAAGCAATATTTGTATGATGCAAACACTTTTTGCTCCGTTTTTGTTGTTGTTTTGTGAAGTTAATAAGCTGTTTTAGTCCTGTCAACGAAATGCAGTAAATCATGTTCTCTGTGTTAATATTTTGAAAACTAAGCGTTTTTTATTTACGCACATTAGTGAAAGGTATAACAGAAGCCTTTAAAGAGTTTGTCTTTGTTTCTATAACGGTGAAGAGTAAACAAAAACAAATATCAGGATTAGAGAAGTTAGTTTCCAAAAATACAAGGCCAGTCCCACTAAGGAAAACCGTAATAAGTTCAAACAAGCTCGAAAGACCTGTAACTTTCATATTAAACGACCCAAATTTTTGCATGATCAGAAATTAAGTCAAGACACTCCCTATGTCAGGTCACTAGAAAAATCCAATTTGCTGCCAGAGAGGGTTATGACTACGCCTGTATTTGAGAGGGCTAATGATTTTATGGAACAAATCTTCTTTCACACTCGTGCAGTAGCCAGAGTCTTAAGAGAGCTCGACGTACAAAAATCAGCTGGTTCGGATAATATCCCTCCTATTGTTCTGAAGAGGTATTCTTCAACGCTGGCAAAACCACTGCGTAAGCTTTTCCATCTGTCCTACTCTACTGGTCTCTTCCCGAGTGGATGGAAAACAGTATTTGTCCAGCCTGTCCCTAAAAAAAGGGTGAATCTTCGTCTCCCTCCAACTATCGACCAATTGGACTTACGTCCCTTCTTTCCAAGGTCATAGAAATGCTGACTAATTTATTATCAGCTCAAGAAATATCTTGAAAAACGAAAGCTTGTTAATGACTGGCAGTACGGCTTTCGTAGCTATAGGTCCACTGGGGATCTGACGGTATACCTCACCGAGCAGTTGAACAAATATTAACATCGTTTTGGAGAAAGTAAAATTATTGCGCTTGATATTTCAAATGCGTTTGAAAGAGTTTGGCATCAATATTTCTTATCGAAAATGCATGCATTTGGTATCTCTTCTTCGTTGGATTAGTAATTACCTTTCGGACCGCCCCAGGGCTCCGTTTTGTCTCCAACTCTCTTTTTCATTTTCATTACTAATCTCTTGTCTGAAGCTTCTATTCATTAAATTGTTTCGACAGCACCCTCTGCTGTTCATATTTGTTTCTCGATTCACATCCCTGTCCACCGGATATGGAACTTAAGCGGGAGGATATGATAAGTTCATTAAATTCTGATCTTGACAGCATTTTTCCAGTGGGGAATTAGAAACCGAGTAGAATAAATGCTTCAAAAACTCAATGCTGTTTGCTGTCTCTGGAGCATGAACGGCACTTGCATCGAAGAAACTGAAAAGCTTTCAGTTCTGGGTATTTGCATCACAGATCACCTTCTTTGGAATGATTACATATTCAGCGTTGCCAAAAACGATGGAAAGTGTTTAGGATTTCTTCGAAGATGCAAGAAATTTTGATCCCCTTCTGATCTGGCTGTAAACTACAAAGCCTTCATTCGCACAAAGCTTGAATACAACTCTACAATTAGGCTAGTGCTCCAATAACCAATTAAAGTCTCTTGGATTGTATCCAAAAATTTCAAAATGTACGAATGTGACAAAAAAGAAGCCCAGATTTGAAAACTCATATCATCAGCACAGTTAACTACCTTGAAAGGCAAAGGATTTTCCCAACTGTTCCTCAGGACTTTACTACAATCTTCAGGTAGTTTGGTGTAAGATTTTGCATTTAGGAACAGTTTTTCAGTTCAGGCCTTACTCTGAGTTAAATCAGAGTTAGCTAATCCTAAAAATAAATTAACCCTGAGTTAACTCAGGATCAGTTTTTCAGTTGAGGATTAACTTTGTCTTTCAGCTGTCAAAGTTCTGAGGCCAACGATGGCGCCACAACGAATTGCACTGGCAATAACTTTCAATATTGAAATCGAGATGGCGCCACAACTAAAAAGACCCTCAATTTGGTGCCTGAGTCAACTCACCAAATTAGACGAGTTAATTTTCAAATTCAATTGATTGAAAAACACGTTTTTGGAGTTAACTTCGGTTTAACCCCGAGACTAGGATGATCTCGCACTGAAAAACTGGCCCTAATGTAGGAAAAGAATAGTTCTTGCTTTGACCGGTGTGTTGCACTGCAACCTACACTGGCTACACTTTCGTCATACGTATAAGTACAGGGGATTAGCCCGACAGCACAAGAACATTGAAGGAAATGAAGTTAAGCTGACGACACACGCCAGTCAACATTTGAATTTGTTGTAATCAACGATATACTCGTAGCTTCATTATAGCTTCTATTGCCACGTCTTTTCGTGATTCTTTGCATACTTCTTCTTAAGAATAGAATTTTTCACTATTTTGAAAATGAATTTTCCCATCGTAATCAAAAGTCTCGAGTTTTTTCAGCAATGTATTGGTTCCATAGCGGGTTTCATCAGGTAACTTTTGAGTCCTGTTAGTGTGTTTCCATGGGCATCAGCCTTAGCATCTCCAGATTCAAGACAATTTTTCTTCAGACTATGAACTCACCGATTAAAGTGATACTATGTAAAGACCAGGTTGAAATTGGAAATTTTCTGTTGTTGTTCTTCAGGATTTATAATCTGGAAACACTTGAAACGACTACACTTGCAATCATCAACAATTTCGAAGGTGCTTGCACATAGTTTTCTCATCACATCACTCAATTTGCCTGTCTTTTTACCTTTCTTTGCCTTAATCGTTTCACCAATACTAAAGAATATAAAAATATCTTTATATTCTTTGTCAATACCCACCTGAAAGGTCCAGTAAAGTGAATCACTTAAGTTACAGTTATTAAACAAAATGATTTCAAAGCTCTTATTGAAAGACAAATGAGTTCTGAATACAGGTGGAGTTAAGTCTTGTGACCTTGATCGTTTTTAGCCGTCAAAGCATGAACCCTGATCGTTGTCTTAACCTCTGTATTTTGACCCTGACCGTTATCATTCCAAATCGTTCCATGTTTCGATTCGGTTCTCAGAGAAATTCTATAGATGAGATCAAAGCTATGTTTACCCTTCGCCAGTTTCGACAGTAATTTAAGGAATCGCTTTTTCCTCCGTAGATTTTTGCACTACACTGTAAATCATTTATAAAAGTTGAAAACAAAGAAAAACAGTTTTTCCCAAAAACAATTTGTTCTAATGTTCATTTTACAAGTTGTTCACTTTGTTTGAACTTAGACATTACAGAGCAATCAATGTTTTTTTTTTTGTTTTGTTTTTTATTTCAACATTTTCTTTTTAAATAAACCCCAAATTCACTTAAATCTAAAATTAAGGATGTTAAATAAATACAGACAAATAAAGGAACAGCAAAACGAAACATTTGAATAACTCAGTAAGAACCACTTTCACTTTGTCTTAATAATCTCTTTTAAGCCAAAAAGGGTAAATTGAATTTGAAGTGTTTCTCATCATCCATTGTCATCCATTATATAATATCGTATTCTCACAAGGAAAAAAATGGGTATTTATCCCGAATACTTATCGATTCAATTTTCGATTAAGTGCAGGTGTAGTTGATGATTTTTTTTTCGGAAGGAAAAAAACAACAAAATCAGAATTACGTACGTTTTTTTTTTTATAAAAAATTGTATTATATTTCAAAATGAATTACGTATCTTTATTATACATATATGTAAGAATACATGCAGTTAGTTGAACAATAATGCATGGCAATACAAAATTACACCAAAGGATTTATCAGTAGAACTACGCAGTAATTTGTTATTCCTGCTCTAGAGGTCAAGTATTGGTTTTGTATAAAAAAACATGCAATTCTTTGCTTATATTATTTTTAAGTAGAAGTTGAAGGGAGTGGCTCTTTTATACCACCCATCAGCATCAGTCTGCATATTTGTGCGTCTTCTCAACTATCCTCAATATCCTAACAAAAGCATGCTTGTAGGAATACTGGTTTTCAGATACTTGACTAAAAATTCATATACATACCTAACAAAAATATGATGGTGACGGTTTTTGAAAAGTTTGAAATATTTTTCTCTTAAGGAGCGTATATACATTTGTGAGTTGAGTTAAAAAGACTGCGAGAAACTCTCAAGCTGCTTCCGAGAGCAAAACTCCCAAGTGAGCACAATCATGAAATCAGCTCACAGAAGAATAGATAGCTATGGGAGGGTTACTCTCGAGAGTTTTTTTTTTTAGTGAGAATACTCTTAAATGTAAACGCACTATTACTTACTTTTTTTCATATTAAAATCGACTGATAATGTTGAATTTTCTTAATGAAAGTTTGTTTTAAAATGCAAAGAAGCCAATTTTCAGGCACTTTCCTGTTTTTGCTACTTTCTCCTTAGCTATGTTACAATTACAATTTAAAATAAAAAAAATATTTTTATTCTCAATTTGCTTAGCCGAATTATATGTAAAGCCTTTAACTATAGCTATTACCGACAACCCATCATGGTGCATTTGGTATTTGTATTTAAAAGATTGGTAGCTAAACAGAATCCCGCATCGAAAACCTCAATTGAAGAGTGATGCACATAGATGTTTATCTTAAATAATGTGCAATCAATCTTATTCAATTATTTAAAAAAAAGTCTGTTTGCTCTAGATAACTGTTCTTATCTTTGGGTAATTTGCTATATACCAATGTTTTTGTTTTATAGTGTAATTTGTGGTTTCTATTTGATTCGATAATGTATACAGGTCTGCGATTTGTTTCTTGAAACATCTCTATCAATTCAAGTTGAGCTAAAAACAAGAAGAATGTGTAATTAGCAGTTAGGAGGTCGAGTTAATGAGTGACTCAATCACCCCTTTAGTATAAAAGTTTGTTGGTCTTTCTTAATATTAATTATTTAACACAATGTACCTATTCTAACATTTAAGCTCTTACTCAAGATTTTATTAATTCTTAACCTTAAAAATTTAACTAAAAGAACCGAAGTTATGAATTTTTGAAGCCCAACCATATCGGCACATAAAAGAAAGTTCGAAGTGATTTTTGATGGTGGGGTGTTGTTGGAAGTGGTTAAGGATAATCACTGACTCGCGCTAGCATGGTGATGTCCAGTGATGTAACGAATACTACGTGTCACCACCAGGTCTGGAAGAAAGAGTCCTTACATGAGCTACTATAGCATACTAAGAGATGGGGTTAGTAAGTGTTTCCAGTACTTGCCAGGGTGCTGAAAAAGAAATGATGGCCGGCGGATGACTTCTTTCCGGACCAACGGCAGCGTTCATCATATCCCCGTAGTAGGCTTCTGGCATCGGATTATTTGGCCTGCTGTCCTTAGGCTTAACAACCTTCTCGTCAGGTTAACTTGTAATGGAACCGGATGTTCTACAGCGTAAAAAATTCGTTTATGAGAGGGACACAAGCTTCGGTTAATGAAAACCCTCAAATGGGAACAGAACACGGCACGTCAATGAATAACGACTTGAGACTTGGAATGTGAGAGCCCTTTACCCTTATGTGCAACTCAAAAACTCACGCGGTATAAGGTAGACGAAATGGCATTGAAGGAGATGCGATCGATAGGATCAGGATGAAAGGAAAAGATTGTGACACTTATTACTGCTGTGATGAAAGACAACATATGCAAGGATGAGAATTCGTCGTGGAAAATCGGCTAAGAAGCAAAGTTATCGACTTTAAACCGATAAATGATTGCCTTGCTATGATCCGCATCAAAGCAACTTTTCAAATATAAGACTAATATATGTGCGAACGCCCCTCACAATAGAGTTGAAAGCTCTTTATTGGATGAGTTTTATGGCCTCCTGAGCAGAACTTATGGAGTCTGCCTGGAGTACGAAAAATTTTAGTCAGGAGCCTCAACTTAAATTGGAAAGGAAAACGCCTTAGAAAACATGATGACTTCAAACTTTTCAGAAGCTCGTAATACGGTGGTGAGTAGCAATAGGTTTCCACGGAGAAGAATCCACAAATTATGTAATCTGGCTCTCCCCAAATTGTCAATACGCAAACCAAATCAGCCATCTGCTAATCGACGGAACGCCTCTAACATAATGTAGGCGTGCGTATTTTTGGAGAAGCAAACGTCAAATCTGGCCATTTGCTTGTGCGGCATGCATGGCTTAGAGCTCAACTGTCAAATGAAAGAAACTTCGAACCACCCTTGAAGTCTCCAGGGCCTAGAGTGAGCATCTGAGTGGGAAGCCCTCCGCTGTGCATTCACCTGCCACAGACTCCAACAACAAGTGGTCCCAGAATCATGATATCATCAAAGAGGCAGACGAAACCACTATATTAGGCTGCCAACCACCCCGAAAAAGAACCCGTGGTATGATGATGAATGCGTACAGCTGAAAAAGATGACTGAAGATGCACTAACTGCAGCGGAAAACAAGGGTAGCAAGAAAGAAGTAAGGATAAAAGTCCCTGCGTAGAAAAAAGGGGGCGTGCGCAGCCTCTCAGCTCCAAAAGATCGAAGAGCTTCGTGATCGAAACACTGCCCAGAAGTTCTACAAAAAAAGTTTAGCAACTAGCTGCTGGCCTTAAAACAGGACAGCAGGCTCTTCGAAGCGAACTGGGTCAATTAAGACCCAGGACCACAACCCAGCTCAGAAGTAGTAGAAATAATTTAAATAAAGCTCAACAACAACAAAGCCGGCTCTGGACTTTTGACACTTCATATGAGGGAAATTTGATTAAAAAAATGCCATCTATTTGGTCAGAAAAGGTCACCTGGTCCCAGAAATTGATCAGCCCTAGATAACTTGTAATAAAGGCTTAAACTTTTTCGAGGTCGCTCAAGGTCATGCGCAATCTTTGGCACCTCATTTATAGGAAATTTGCAAAAAATGTATACCATCCGAAAGATCGTGATAAAAGGTCAACCATTTGTAATTGGTCAGCCATAAATTTTTTCTTGTGAATTTTTAACGTTCGTTTCAAGGTCACAAAAAAAACTTTTGGCACCTCATTTGGATAATTTAAAGAAAGAAAGTATGCTTTTTGAAAGGCCTATTCACGGTTGTAAAAGGTCAGCTATTTTCGGAAATTGGTCAGCCATAGATTTTTTTTTATGAATATTATTTAATGAATCTAAAAAAAAACTTCAAGTTCAAAACGGTTTTTGGCACCTCATTTTAGGGAAATTTGCAAAAAATGTGTACCATCTGAAAGATCTCTTATTAAAGGTCAGCTAGTTTCAGTAATTATGGGCAGGTATAGATTTTTTTTAATGAACTTTAAAAATTTCAAGGTCATAGCGATTTTTGGCACCTCATTTATTGGAAACTTACAAAAATTTAATACCACCTGAAAGGCCCCAAGATCTTTATAAAAGGTCAGCTAGTTTCAGTAATTGGTCAGCTATAGATTCATTTTTACGATTTCTTTAAGTATTTTTTTTCAAGGTCACGAATCGTTCATGCGACCTTTAAAAAAACTTCTGGTGTAGTGTAGGAACTATCGAGGCATATCCCTGATAAACGTCGAATACAAGATTCTTTACAGTAGTGTGTGAGCATCTTAAGCCGTTCTGCAAGTACCTTTGTCGCTTCTGGCCAGACAAATCGACCATATAGACCAACTATTCACTCTCATTCAAGTCTAGGAAAAGGTTAACGAAGTTTTGATCGAGACTCTTCAACTTCTATCTACATCAAAGCTGCATATGATAGCATTAATCGTTAGGAGCTCTATGTTGTGATGGCTGGAATGCAGGGAAAACTGATCCAGTTATGTCGTGTGATATTGAAAAATACGCAACTATGGAAAAGCTTCTCCGAACTATTCCAAACACGCACAGGGTTTATCCTTTATTTCTGGTTGCCTTCCCTTCTGAAACCCTTCCAAATGATAAAAATAACTGCCTACTGAAAATAATAAAATTATGATTAACAAATTCCCACAAAAAAGAAAGTAGGTACGTATACGCCCAAGTGTACCATTATAATTTAATTACAACGATATAATTTTGTGTTAGGGTTTTGTTTCTTTGAAGTTATGATCCTGTAAACAATTGTAATAGAGTTGAATGCTATCCACAGAATTACATAATTTTATTATTTGGAACACAATGCTAGAGATAGTCGATAAGGATCCCGCCATAGGACGACCTACCCTCATAAGTCATAAGTCATAACATAAATGTACCAGATGAACTCTGCACAGTTTCGTAGGTAGTCTAGTGTGAACACAAATTTGGGTATGGGTTGCCTTTCAAAATGTGGTCAAGATAAAGGGTTGCCAAGCAATTATTAAGCTCAATTTTCATTTTTTTTGTTTTAATCTAAGCCCTAGCTAAATTGGTAGGTCTTATAGACCGAGAGACAACAGCAAATTTTGAAAGGGGAGGTGTAACCGAAATTCATATACATGTATGTGTAGGTATTATACGCAACATTATGCGGAATTCAGCCGTCTGTCTGGAAGATTTTTTTTTCAAGTCGGGGGTGAGGGTTAGCATTCAAAAACGTTCATATTTGCGATTTTGGGGTCGGGGGTATAACTATTTACATTAATAGATAAACAATAGAAGATGGTGCACTGATGTCAAATACTTGGGTCCAAGAAGAAAGGTATAACCACATGAATGATACACCCAAACAATCAGACAAAATTGCTCTAATTACAAAAATATAGGTCCAAGATGTTTTGTGTTCAGCCTTCAAATTGCCAAACGTGATTTAAAATATTTTCAAATTTACTTTTCATCTTAAAATCTTAACAATTTTTTATCGATTTAGTATTTTCATCTGACGCTATTAGTACTCTTATGTTCTAGAATCTAGTTCTGGAATGACTTATATAGATAGTTATCATCTTCCTTTAGATATACTTCTTGACTTGAGCAATCGTATTATATACATAACATATGCATACTTTTGACTTCAGAAAAGCAAATTTTCAGTTGCTCTCTCCGAAGAAAAAGCAAGATCTGGTGTTGATAGTTTACTTTTGATTTTAATGCCATACTTATTGATTGCATAAATAATACTATCCCTATAAAAATGTTTAAAAAATACAAACTTTTGCCACTCATGGTATACGAAGAAATAATATAGAAGAAATAGAGCAAGGAAAATATATTAAAAAACTCTTTCTTCAATTGTCCATAGCTCTTTACATTGCCCTTTTTAAAGAATTTAAATCTCTTTCTAAGTCTTTGTGCACGAATCGTGTATACAAAATGGGAAAATCTCTTAAAGAAGATCCTAAATCAATTTGGAAATTTATAAATTCGAAATATTTACACCGCAAATTTCAAATATGTATGAAGATTGTATCATAAGAGAAACAATTGATATTTGCAATGCCTTTGCGAAAAATTTCCGTTCCTCTTTTGTTGACACACCTCTTGATATTGATGAAGATTATTTCAGAAATTTACATTCCTATGCGCAGACGAAAGCATAGTAATGTTTTAGACTTCCTCTCATCGTTAAATGATGATTTCTCATCTGGACCAGATGGAATTCGCCAAATATTATTGAAAAATTGTAGACATATATTGGCTGAGCCTCTTCAATTTCTGTTTGAGTTTTCTATTAAATCAGGGAAACTTCCTTGGTAATGGAAAACTTCATTTCTTAATCCAGTTTTTAAATAAAGGTGATAAGACTGATATTTCAAATTATAGACACATATCCAAATTCTTTTAACAACTTTTGTGCGAGACTTTAGCATCCTATACCAAGAATATAATATGTAAACAACAGCATAGATATGTGAGAAGAAAATCAACAGTAACAAACCTCCTAACATTCTTGCATAAATGTTCTAACGCGTTAGAAAATGGAAGTGAAATAGATTGTTTATATACTGATTTCTCTAAAGCGTTCGACCAATTTAGTCACAACATTAGTATCTTCAAACTAAAATCTCTAGGATTTCAAATATTTTTCATCTCCTGGATAAAATAACACCTTGAAAAAGATCCTACCAGTTAAATTTAGAAACTGCCTTTCAAACTTATTCAAGGCTCAATCCAGTGTGCCCCAAGGAAGTCATCTAGGCCCATTTCTATTTATTCTTGCTATAAATGATGTCGTCTCATGTATACGTTAAAGTTAAAGTGATATTCTTATATTCGATGATGATATGAAGATTTTTAAGACAGTTAAAGCTAACCACGACCACTTTCTTTTGCAAGCCAAAATTGACAGTTCTGCTATTTGATGTGATAAAAACGGTCTTTCTCTTAACCCTGCTAAATGTCAATTACTTTCTCAAGAAAGCGACTCGCTTTCGATTATTCTCTTTCATAACATAAGCTCTGTCGAGTCTTTAGTTTCAAGGACTTGGGTGCTAACTTAAGCTCAAATTTAGAATTCATTGAACACAAACTTCATTGCTAATAAAGCAAGCTCTATGCTTGGGTTTATAAAACGTTGGGCAAAGGAATTTGACGATCCGTACGTTACTCTTGCCTTATACAATTGTTATGTATGACCTCAACTAGAGTACACCTCTGAAGTATAGTCTCCCTTATAGGGAATTAATAAAAATCGTATTGAAGCAATACAACATAAATTCATTCGCTTTGCTCTGAAAAGTCTTCCTTGGGTTGATCCATTCAACCGAGTTAATAATGATCTAACATTTCTTCACCAACTTATAAATGGTCAAATTGATGCACCTGATTTGTTAGCCTGTAATGGCATAAATTACCGCGGAGGATCTCACTTCTCACCATCTGAGAAGATTTGAACCTTTATATGTAAATTTTGTAACGAAGTCACATATTTTATACCCTCAATCACCCGTACCAAACAATGAACGAGCATTACATACCACCGAGGTCCCCATATGAAGTACAGAAGAGGATACACATTTGCCGCCTGCTACGACGCACGTCAGCAAAGGAGGTAATCTGATGGCAGTTGGTTACGTCAACAAACGAAGTTCATTTATCAGTTTACAGTCCACAGTTGGTTATGCCAGCCAAGTTGACTAGTAAGGGTGGAGAATGCACTATAATTCAGATTCTTCTTGCCATAGAAAGATCTCGCTTTTATTAGTCACACTAATAAAGAGGTACGCTGCTGGCTACTTTTGTGTACCAGTTAAATGCTTCAAAACTTTTTGGCTTACGCCGTGAAATATTCCCCACCCCGTCCGGCTCCTTATTAACTTTGTTCCGCCGTTTGCTTCAAGTGCTAGGGAGTACGTCCCAATCTACGCTGCCTTGAGCTTTGGTCAGACTAGCGAACCCGTTCCTTCGCTGCGACTTTAATTTTGTTCTGCCGTTTGCTTCAAGTGCTAGGGAGGGAGTACGCCCCAATCTACGCTGCCTTGAGCTTCGTTTAGACTAGCGAACCCGTTCCTTCGCTGCTTCGCCGACTATAATTTTGTTCTGCCGTTTGCTTCAAGTGCTAGGGAGTACGTCCCAATCTACGCTGCCTGGAGTTTCGGACAGACCAGTGAACCTTTCCAACCTTGTTATACGAAGTACTGTGTTATTTTATTTTAAGAAAATTACCAATTGTCAAGTATATGAAATACCATGTTAGCATTACTAATAATATTTTGTAAAGAAAGAAAATATTAAATTCATAAGAATACCGTTTTAAGAATAAAAAAAAAAAAATAAAATATATTTAATTGGAGTTCCAAATCTTACTCAAACCTAGTTTTCTTGCTTTCTACCGTTAAACCCTGGACCCCGCTGGCCTACCTCAGCTGGAAACTAAAAGAGCATCTAAATTTCCTTAGAACTAGCTGCGGTATACATGAGCCTCTTAACCATATGTGCGAGATCTTTAATTTAAATGGATCATCTGTTGATTTCAACATTTGTAATATGGGATTGAAAAAAATGGTTTCAACCACTTTCTCCAACTTTCGTTTGCTCCACTTTCGTGATTGTTTTTTAGTGTTTGATTATATTTAATTTAAATCTTGTATGTATTGTTTATTTATTTTACTTTGTAAATGAATTTACTTGTTCTAGTGCATGTGTTAGCTCACATTATTTAATCAACCACTAACACATGCACTTATTATGAGCCTCTGATTGTAGATTTGCATCTTGCTCTAAGCTTACTACAACAAAATAATCAGGGGAGTTTTTTTGATTTTTGGAATGGTGTCATTCATTTGGTTATACCTTAAAGCCGGGTTTTCCAAAGTGTGCTCCGTGGAAAGATCGGAAAAAATATCAGAACTCCATATCCCTAGTTAGTTGCTCTTCTGAACTAAGCAATTTGAGAATAAGGTAAATGTTCAAAGAAACGAGATCTCAGCAAATTTAGCTCTGTCAAAAAGTGTGCTGAGAATAATGTTAACGAGACTGAGCTTGCTGAGGTCCCTGGATCTCATTTCTCTAAACATTCCATTCATTTAAAATAAGTCAATACACAAACAAATGGTAAACTTTAATTCACGACTGAATACAAGTCTGTTTTAAGTATTGTGGAATAACATGTGTAGTCTGCATACGTCCTTACGCAGAAATATGGTGGCTTTACCGTGGCAAAATACTGACGTGGCTTTTCGAAATGAGGGCCGAAATCAGAACCTTGATAATAATTTACGACAACTTTTGTTTGGGTGACCGGCTTGGTAATAAGAGTTAGCAGTGATGAAAATTGACTATTGTCGATTGTACTGAAAACTGAAAAAAAATTGTACTGAAAAAGAACAAATAGTACTGAACTTTTTTTAAATTATAAATCAACGCAAACAATTAAAATAAAAAACAAGGCCAATTTCAGCCCAGAACTCAGAAATAGAAGCATTTCTAAATTTTTTTTAAGTATTGGCAGTCAGCTAGAGCTCGAATTTCTTTATTAATGAGTTCAATGTTTTTTTGTTCGCCAGGAAAAAATCTTAACACAAATTGAACTATTGAATTTACTTAGCCATCTAAAATTAAAGTTTGTGAAAAATGTTGCAACGAATTCAAAAAAATTTCTTCAAAATTAAATCTTTTTTCACATCTTCGAGGAAAGCTATATAGAACATACGTGCATGAGTTTTTAAAGCTAAATTTCGCTTTCAATAAAATTTTAAGAAGTGTAAAAATTTCACTTTCGGTAAGTTTATTGACAGTATGGGTCTTTCATTTAAAGCTTCCTTACGCAAAAAATGTCTACAGAATTGTTTAAAAATAAATTCCATTCTTGGAACTAAAATATGAACCCGAAACTGTTCTGACTGCATCTCGACGTTAACATCGTTAATTATTTTAAAGACATAAGATACAAATATGAAATATAATTTAATTGTATTGTCTTTAAGACTGGAAGATATAAAATTGATGTTTTGTTTTTCGTTATTAGTTTCGAAATCTCCAAGTCCAAAGAATCTAGTAACACAGAGGGTCCCATTGCTATAGAATACGGTCAATCGCAGCCTATTATCACAAAATCCCCTATTACACGATGATTCTTTGCGTCTGACTCTTTTCAAAATTCAATGGGTGTGAAGGTGAAATCAGATGTTTTTTCTCCTTCACACTGATGAAAATTCGAAAAGAGTCAGACGCAAAGAATCATCGTGTAATAGGGGTCAAACAATTTAATGGGCCATTGGGGTGCGTTCACAAATACTTTTCTTGTTGTGAAGATGTGGTGAAGTCTGACTAAACATATTTGTTTGATTTTAGAGATTTATGAAAGTTGACCTTTTCAAAAATTAAAAATAGTACAAATAGTACTGAAAATTGAAAAGTGGTACTTGCGTACTCGGGAAAGTCCAATAGTACCGAATTCAGTACAATAGTAAGCCTTTTTGCATCTGTGAGAGTTAGCCATTGAAATTGTCGTATCTAGCCGATATTAAAAATAATTATATTTGAGTGTATCACTTCAGGGAAATGCAGCAAGGCTAGAAAACACTTGCGATTTTCGGTCGCCGTGACTAAAAAACGGTTGTAACTCTATACAATTTCTTGGCCGCATGTGCGATCATTGAAATTGTGACTCATGTGTTCTATTTTTTGTGACTAAATAATCGTGTGACTAAAATTGCAAGAGCGTTCCTAGCCTAACTGCTTTGGATGCCACTGATAAAGTAGAATCATTTAAAAAGAAAAGCGAGTTTTGGGCTTAATCGATATATAGACAGCTTCCCAGTGGTCAACTAATTTAAAGAAGGAATGGATTTTGACATTTCCGACGATGTTTTGAATGAGTTTCATATGCAACTACTATGTTGCTTTGCTTGACAGCTTCCGCTGCTATTTCCTGGAAGAATACCACTCAAATATTAAGAAAAGCGTGTGAGTTGCAAGTTCATACGCTGCCACATTGGAAAAGACAGCTTCTCTTACAGCAGATTCTTTGATAAAGGAAAATTTTGGAACAAAGAAAACTTTGTCAGAATTTTGGTGTTGAAGGACGAATTCAAATTTTTTTCCCGTCGTTTGAAACAACAATATGTATGTAGATCCTTTCGGTTGCAAGTGTCCCAAATTCAACCAGATATACCAAAATTAAAGTACAATAAACTCAATTTTGACATTAAGTCAGCCTATGCTGTTTTTCCATGTGGCCGCAGAAATATAAAAATTGAAGTTCTGCTTTTTGAACAATAATGACTATTTGAATATGTCATATTCAGCCTTGAGTCTCTTTTCTATTTTGTCTAAGCATGCCCTGAGCTTAAGTTTGCTTCTAAAAAGTTATGTTCAGTTTGGTAAAGAAAGGAAATAATTGTCTTATCGATTTTTGTTTGGTTGGTTTTCATTAATTTTTCTTTATTCTTTTATGGCCTTAATTTATTGAGTCTTATTAAGAGGAGTCCTTTCTCAAATATTTTAAATAATAAAATAAGTATTAACAAAGGTCCACAGACAAAAAATGAAAGGAAAATTTAAACAAACATTACAATTAAAAAAGTACGTATACGTCCAAGTGTACCATTATACTTTAATTTAATTTAATGTAATGTTGTGATAGGATATTTTTTTCTTAAAAGTTAAGTTTTTTAATAGAGTTGAATGCAGAATGAAGAACAGAGTAGCCTAACTATATGATTCGTAACACAAATGCTAGATATATTCTCTACGTCTTCTTCTTCTTCTCACTTTATTTTGATGAGAGAATCCAGAAAACTAGTTTAAAATTTGTAAAAGGGCAGTATTATTTGAGACTTCAGATGAATCTTTTTTCTGTGTGTTTGTTATCTCGCCTTGAACAGGTGGCTCCCATATTAAATGATTTTTCTCAAAAACTCCTCTATTTAATGACATTGATAAGGGTTAAAACGATTTTGAACTGCAGTCATAGGTTTTCGCAATGTACTCATTTAAAATATGTTATCTGTTTGTTTCAAATTCATCAAGTTCAACTTATATGCACGTACGCCACAATCTCGAAAAATGTTTACCTTTCATCGTGAATACGCACTTGTTCTAAAATAACTCAACTAAAATGCTTCATACACCTTTAATGTTAAGTCACTGTGCTATGAAAAAAATCTTACTAGAAACCATTTCTTGAAAAAATTCTTGCTTATAAATGGAGGTTTTGTATTTAAAAAAAAAACAAAAACCTCTTAATAAAAGATATACAAGAAAATTTCTTAACTTTGTATCATATGTTTTTGGAAACAAAAAATAACGTACCAATAGCACTTTTCTTGCTCGTGTATATTTTTGAACATGATCCGAGTTCAAGAAAATCCCAAGGGACTTTTTCCCTCTAACCCGATTAATTACCTCAAAACATTTTTAATTAGATTCGTTTCCTTATTCTCAAAAGGAGTTTATGAAATCTACATCTACGTCAAACACTCTTAGAGCTTATCTTTTTTTGTAATGAAAAGTTGGCTTTATTTCAAGACAAAATGAATTCCCTTCATGGTGTGGTACTGCTTCATTCCTCCTCGCAAACATCTCGTGCAACACCACCAAAAAAGAGACAGCAAAACAAGTTGTAAGGTTAGGAATATGTCACGTTTGAGGAAAGTATGTCGCACGGATCCATGTTAAATTTGTGTAGAACCATAGCCAAAATGACAATTTCGTATGTTTTCCACCACCACAGCACCACCGCCTGAAATGGCGTTCCAAAGTTGATTAAGAAACTTTGCATATTGATACTAGCTGCTCGAAAGAGAACGTCGTTTTCTTCGCCTTTGCCATTGCCTTGCCTCAAACATACATATTAATTTTGAGGCAAAATTATATTCCCGGGATATCCTAACAGCCTTTATTGGGAAAATGCGACTAAGTAGATTGAGTGCTCGTAAAAGCAAACTAAAAGAGCTAAATTAAATGAACAATGAATATCGGTTGTTTGGTTGTCGCGAGTTGATTCTTAAGGCTTTAGATCTCAGACCTATGCCCCAGACGCTGACAACATGACATTTCAAGGGGATTAATTTTGTTGAACTGCGGTGCGGTTACAGTAAACTTTTGTCGCTTAGCAGCCTCTTGATAAGGATTACAGGAAGGATTACAAGTTTAATGTGTCGCAGTCGTCTCATATGTATGTAGTGTCGTGGCATTATGAAGTGATAAGACAAATCTTAAAAAGGGGTTTATTGGAATGTTGTGTATTATGGCATCCATATGCTTTTTTAATGTGCCATTTCTGATTTAAACTAATTAATTGAGCTTAGGATAAGCTTATTATTATTATGTAGATGTAGGGTTGACAGCAAGATGACACTCTAAATACTCTATTTGCACCTTATATCATGAACTATTAGAAAATCATAATCAGAATCCTTAATTTATCATTAATATACTTTCATTCTCTTTATTGATTATAATAATTAAACCGTTAAATAATGAAGTCGAAATTTCGTAAACTAAATTTATTTAAACATTTTTTAATTCTGCTTTATTAACTAATTTATACTTACTTACTTACTTTATGTGGCGCTACAGTCCGGAGTGGACCAGGGCCTCAACCAACAAGCTTTTTCCAGCCGGCTCGGTTTCTAGCTAGCTGTCTCCAGTTTCGCACGCCAAGGTTATTGAGGTTCTCTTCCACTTGCGTGCGTCACCTTTTTTGTTGTCCACTTCTACTTCGCTGTCCCACGGGGTTGGTTTCAAAGACTTTCCGGGACGGAACATTGGTGTCCATTTGCTCCAGGTAACCCAGCCATCTCAGTCGTTGGCTTTTCACTTTTGTGGCAAGGTCAGTGTCACTGTACAGCCCGTACAGTTCGTTGTTGTATCTTCTTCTCCATTCCCCATCTATGCAAAAATCATCCGGAGAATTTTCCTATCAAAACAGCCTAACGCGTTCTCATACACCGATAGCAGTGTCCATGCATCTGCACCATACATCAAGACCGGGATGATAAACGTCTTATACAGGAACAGTTTAGTTGCTCGAGAGAGGGCTTTGCTTCTCAATTGCCTTCTTAGCCCAAAAAAACAGCGATTGTCAAGTGTAATTCTTCATTTGATTTCAGCACTGGTATCGTTCGCTGAGTTTATAGTGGATCCTAGGCAGACAAAGTCTCTGACCACCTCAAAATTATAGCTGTCTATAGTGACGTTCTGTCCTAGACATCGGTGTTGGGTGTCCTTTCTTGTTGACAGCATATATTTCGTTTTGCTTTCATTCACCGTTAAACCCATCTTCTTGGCTTCCTTCTCAATTATCACAAAAGCACCACTGACATCACGCTTTGTGCGTTCGATTATGTCAATGTCGTCAGCGTAAGTGAGTGTAATTGGACGGACTTTTGAAAGATTGTGCCTCTAGTGCTGACATGAGAGTTTTGCACTATTCTTTCAAGAACGATGTTGAAGAAGTCGCATGACAGTGCGTTGCCTTGCCTAAAACCTTTTTTGACATCAATGGTGTCGGTGAGGTCTTTGTCGACCTTGAAGGAGCAGTTCTCCATCATCATCCTGCACAAATTGGGAGGGATGCCAAAACTAGACATTACTCTATATTGCTCGTCGCTATAGATGCTGTCATACGTGGCCTTAAAATCCATGAAAAGGTGGTTGGTATTGATCTGGGTTTTTTCCAAGATCTGCCGTAGTGTGAGTATTTTGTCGATGATGGACTTCCCTGGTCTAAGACCACACTGATATCAACCTATCAGGTTGTTGACGAATGGCTTCAGGCGTTCACAAAAAACAGAAGAGAAGATCTTGTAGGCGATATTAAGAAGACTGATGCCTCTGTAGTTGGTGCAGTCTAGAGGATCGCCTTTCTTGGGAATCGGGCAAACAATGCTGAAGTTCCATTCATCGGGCATGCCATATTTTACAGATGAGCTGGTGCATACTCCTAACCAATTCATCGCCAGCCGCTTTGAATTGCTCAGCCGTGAGGCCAGTAGCTCCAGCAGCTTTAATGGACTTAAGTTTAGATATGGCTATCTTCTCTTTGTCGAGATCGCGTGGACGAAATTGTTGACCTACGTCCTCCAGGTTGAATGGTGCAATCTGCATGGTAGCGGAATTTAGTTCGTCATCGCCGTTATACAATTTGCCGAAATGATTTTTCCATATCCTCAGCACCGACTGCGATTCTACCACGATGTTCCTTTGATCATCCTTGCAGGCTTCGGTTCGGGCCTTCTATCCCTCGGAGGTTTTCTTTATTTTTTGGTAAGACTTCCGAACTTCATTCTTCCAATGGCATCCCTCTATTTCCTCGATCACGCGCTTCTCATGCTCTTTCTTTTTCCTTCTCAGAAGCTTGCGTTCCTCTCTTCTCTTCTGCTCGTAGAGCTTGCGAGCAGCTCTGGTCCCTTCTATGCAGCACCGCTTTGTATGCCTGTTGTTTGGCTGCGTGTACTTGCTGGCATTCTTCTTCGAACCAGGGGTTTCGCTACGGTTGGTCGTGCGAAGTCTAGCACGTCAGAGGCAGCATCTCTGATTGCTTCTTGGCAATTCTTCCACTGATTCTCGATACTTGCAGCTAGTGGTATAGGACTATTTAAGTCGGTGCGAGAGGCTCCATCGGATAAGGGCTTGGTGATTTTTTGCAACTCTAGCCGTCCGAACTTTCTCACAGTATTTCCCTGTTTTGGCTTTGGCCTGAAAATCCGAAGCATCACCTTGGCTAGAACGAGGTAGTGGTCCAAGTCAACGTTGGCTCCTCAGAACGTTTGGACACCCTTTATACTGGAGGAGTGCATTGCTTCGGTGGCGGTTTTTTGACCAGGAATTAGCCATGTCCCCTTGTGTATATCGTGACGCGGGAGCTGCGTACTAGCTACCAGAACGTTTTGCCCCGCAGCAAAGTCGATTAGCCTGAGTCCGTAATCGGAGGTGGTGTCGTGCAGGCTGTATCTTCCGATTGTGCCACCAAAGACGTCTTCTTATTTATTTATTTATTTATTTATTTCATCAATGGACTACAGTCTGCTGATTACATTTAATATGATAAATAAGCTTACAAGATAAAAATATTATATATATGTACATTAAATATTAAAACATAGCTTTGATACAAAACAGTTAATTGATTAACAAACAGTATGATTATACAGATTTACACATGATAAGTTAAAAAGTTTAATACTTGTCGTTTAAATTGATCCCTACTCAATACAATGTCGACTTCATTGCAGACGGAATTAAACAATGTCAAGGATCGTGAAATAGGCTCATTTAAACCATAATTGGTTCTATGATTAGACACATAAAAAAGTACACGTCTGTTTCTAAGTAATCTTTCCGGGACATAGAACTTTATTAGAGACAATAATTCAATTGAATCGATACGATTACATAAAATATCTTTAATAAATACTATGCTTTGAGTATTTCTTCTAACTTCGAGCGTTTTCAAATCAATAAGTGCACATCTTGAAGTATAGTTCGGCATTTCACCTATCCAATTTAGATTACGAAGTGCGAATCTGGTAAATCTTTTCTGAATTCGTTCTATTCTTTGTACACCATTCGCATAAAATGGACTCCAAATTACAGAACAATATTCAAGATAGGGGAGAACTAATGAATTAAATAAGGTTTTAAGGGTATATACATCTCTAAATTCTTTTGAGTTTCGTCTTATAAAACCAAGCATTGAATTACCTTTGGATACTACAAAATCTATGTGCGCTCTGAAGTCCAATTGTGAATCTACAAACACACCAAGATCCTTCACTAATTCGACCCTTGAAAGTGGTTCATGGTTGAAATTATATAAATAATTTATAGCGTTAAATGACCTGGTTGCACTAAAAATCTTGCATTTCAAAAAATTTAACTCAAGGTGATTGTATTCACACCACTTTAAGAAAAGATCAATTTCCATCTGAAAACTTAAACAATCATTTAAAGATTGAATTGGATAAAAAATTTTCACATCGTCAGCATACATTAAACATTTAGATTTATGAAAGGTTAAAGGTAAGTCATTAATAAAAATGAGGAAAAGCAATGGACCAAGGTGACTTCCCTGAGGAAGACCTGAATCAACACTAATAGGATTAGAGTAATACCCAGAAATATTGACAATTTGACTTCTATCAGATAGGTATGACTCTAGCCATAAAAGAAAATGGCTATCACAGCCTAATAACTTTAGTTTATGGAGTAGTAAACCATGGTGGACTCGGTCAAAAGCCTTAATAAAATCCGTATAGAGTACATCTACTTGGAATCCCTTTTCGATTTCATTTAAACAAAAATTAGTGAAAAGAACGAGATTTGTGGCCGATGAGCGACCTTTAATAAAACCATGTTGACTAGGCGATAAGAACTGTTTCACGGATGAATAGAATTTATCAGTAATAATCTTTTCAAGAAGTTTTGGAATAGCTGAAATTTTCGAAATTGGCCTATAATTTTTAATCAATTGTTTGGGACCACTTTTATAGATAGGGTTGATAAATGATATTTTCCACTCGTCCACAAACTCTGCTGACAAGAGTGATTTGTTATATAGGAGTGTCAGAGGAAAACAGATAGATGAGGAGCATTTTGATAAGAGAAGGGGAGGAATTTTATCATAGCCTGCTTTTTTAGAAATATCCAATTCACATAAAGCCTCTAAGACTTCATTCACAGACAGATGCGGAAGACAAAAATTAATGTTGGCATTGAAATTTGAATACTTTGACCTGAGATCCTCGATTATGTCTTTATTGTAAGACGATTTAAAAAATTTTGCAAAAAGGTCGGTAGAAGATTGTAAATCATTCGATTTTTCATTTTCATATTCCATACACTGTGGAAACTGAGATACATTATTGCGCTTCGAATTTATAAAAATCCAGAATGATTTACTATTTTTTCTTATATTAGATTCAGTGGAATTAATGTATTGTTTATATAAAAAACGATTTAAAAAATCAAATTCTCTTCTTAACTGAAGGAAACGAAATCTATCAACATTTTGCCCCGTCAATTTGAAACGCTTGAAAGCTTTATTTTTTACATTTTCCAGATTTTTTAGTCTTTTGTTATGCCATGGCAGTTTTAATGATGTTTTTTCCTTTAAAATTGGGACAAAAAGTTCTATACCTTCAAAAAGAATACTTTTGAAAATAGTGTACATGTCCTTAAGGGAACCATTTTGAAAAATATTTACCCATTCAAATGTACTGTAAAAATTATTTAATGCAATGAAATCGGCATTCACAAAGTTGTATCTTCTGTCTTCAGTAGGTGAAAAATTTGCAAATTCATAAAATTCAATATTAACCTCGAAAGCAATATGGTGAACCGAGTTATTTAATAATGGAACTTTAACAGATTCTATACAATATTTTAAATCATTATTTATAAAAATGAGATCAAGTATTCTGCCTAGATAGTTTTTTATATGATTAATTTGAAATAAATTAAGTGAAGATAATGAATCGACAACTAAACTTTCAATTTCTTTGAATGTGTTGAACGGAACTAATGTGTGTTCAATTTCTATAAAGCACCAGTCGATTTCACCAAGATTGAAATCGCCTAGTACACAAGGATACTGATCAGTTGTCAATTCACTAATTAAAGAATTTATATTAATAATATGAACAGAATATAAATCTATTGTACTACGTGGTCTTATATAGCTTGCAATAAAATAAAAATCCTTAGAACTAAGACCTTTAGAGCTGACACACACACAGATTTGCTCGATGTCATCAGAATCATTGAATAATTTACATTGCTTACTACTGAACTTTGAATTTACAGCTATCAACACACCTCCACCTCGGTCCATACCTGTTGAGGTTGTTCGGTCTTTCCGGTATACTTGATAGTAATTATCGAAGAATTCATTTGAGAAGAAATGTGGATTCAGCCAAGTCTCCACAATAACAATTACGTCAAACTCATGAAGTGATGATGAAGAAAATAATTGATGAGATTTTGTTCTTATACCTCCAGCATTTTGAAAATAAACTCTCAGTTTAGACGCAGATGGTGATGTATTGTAGTTTACTTGAGATATGTCGATATTTGCTGGGTTTGCAGCGCTGCAACTTATTTCACCTGGGAACTGTCCCCCTTCTTGGGAAAATTTACAAATTTTACATGCATGGGCCAAATTTTGGGATCTAATGCCGCATCGAAGATATTAGCAGGAATACCTAACTTAAAGTTGACATAACGAAATGAAGTCGAATCAGCATCTTTTTTAATTAGCTTCGTACAACGCAAAGAACTCTTTGGAATGTTTAGCTTGATCGCAGCATAATCTATAACATTTTCTTCAGTAACATTGCTCTCTAACCGAGAAAGATGTAGAAAACGTAGCCGGGGAACAGATTGTAGTGTATATTCACCGTCACTAACAGCAGCAGTACCAAACAATGTTTTTTTAGAACGATGACCATTTACATTTTCTGTTTGTTTTAAATTTTTGGAGAAAGTACCTTTTCCAACCGCCTTAAAGGCAACATTGGCAACCCCTACATCATTATACGTACCAACTGCAATCAAAGATTCACCTTCACCATTGAAGGCATCATCGTTGACACTACCACCTTCCTCCACACCTTCAGCAGCATCAACACGACCAGACAGAATCACAGCAACATCAACAGAGTCAACAACAGCAGCAACATTTAAATTAGTTTCATCGGAGTCGGAGCCATCGGATACTGATGTTGGGCATGCTACAACGGACGGAGCCACCGCATGTTTTGATGTAGATGGTTTACCAAAATCATTATTCGTAGAAGATTTTGAATTACTCTTCTCCTCCACACCTTCAGCAGCATCAACACGATCACCCAGAACCACAGCAACAGAGTCAACGACGTTGGTAGCTGCAGCGGCATTAGCATCAACAGCAGCAACATTGGTTTCATCGGAGCCATCAGATAGTGATGTTGGGCAAGCAACAACAGACGAAGCCACCGCATGTTTTGATGTAGGTGGTCTTCTCTTCCTAGTTTGGCATTAAAATCACCCAAGACTATTTGAATGTCATAGCTAGGGCATTGCTCATATGTCTTGTCCAGGAGCTCGTAGAAATCGTCCTTGTTGTCGTCATCTTTCTCCTCTGTGGGGGCATGCGCGCATATCAGGCTGATGTTGGCGAACTTAGCCTTGATGCGAATTGTCGTGAGGCGTTCGTTCACATAATTTAAACTCAAGACTTCTTGCCTAAGTCTGCCTCTTACAACAAATCCACATCCAAAAAAACGCTGCCCTTGTGGTCGGTAACAGTCACCGTAGTAGATATCGCAGTCTTTCAGTTTTCTTTTGCCCGGCCCATCCCATCGCACTTCTTGGGTGGCGGTGATGTCTGATGCTTTGTAGCAGTCTATAGCCTCCGCTAAATGTTCGGCTGCACGTGGTCTATAGAGAGACAGAACATTCCACGTGCAGATCCGAAGTTCGTTGTCCTTATTTCGTTTGCTAGGTTCGTCAACAGTAAATCCATCCGTGTCCAAGGCTTGTTGTTGCTTCGCAAGCAAATAGCTTTACGTGACCGGGAAGTCACCCCACCGGCAGGACCCTAAACCTGGAGGCTTCAACCTTAACAATACAACACCAAGGGCGGGGAGCCGGATTAACAGCTCCTTGTAGGCCTGATCTCCAAATATGTCGTAGTAACCCGTATAAGGTGTTCACTAAAGGGTGCAGAGAACTAAATTCCCGGGAACCAAATTCACCGAGGGACTTAGTTCTCATTTAATGGGAACTAAATCCACTTTAAGGAAGTGGACTTAGTTTCCAGGCAAGAAAAGAAAGTAGTCCACTTCTTTATGAGAACTAAGTTCACTTTTTGAAATATGAAGAGGGAACTAACTTTCAACGATAAAAATTACAAAAATTCAAAACTGCACGAAAGCTTTGCATACAACCAGCCTCGCACCTACCCCAAATCCTATAGTGAGTCCAAGCAGGGGGGTTGCAGGGGGGCAGCATGAACCCCCATACATACCTCACTATTAATTCGCCGTAATGCTGCACTGTATTTATGTAAGAAAAAGCATTACGAGGAATAAACAGTGAGGTATGTATGGCAACCCCCCTACTTGTTCTCACTATATGATTTTGGGTAAGTGTCAGGCTGGGTGTATGCAAAGTTTCTTTTGCATTTGAAGAATCTGGATTTAAAGAAACTTCAAATTTATACTAAATATTCAACAATTGTTTAAAGTATTTCTATTTTATTAATAAGATTGTTTTACTTGGAAGTGGGAATTAAATCCACATTTAAAGGGAAGTCAAACCACTCAGTGTTCGAGGAATTTATGTAGTTCCCACCTTCTATGAGAGCTAATTCCACTTCGCTGAAGTGGACTTAATTCCCATTAAATGAGAACTAAGTCCCTCGGTGTACTTGGTTCCCGGGGACTTATTTCCCTGCTCCGAATAAGTTACTTTTTGTTCATTTTAACCATCGACATACCAGTTATGATGGTTGGTTATCGTATGTTTGTCATTGTTCGATTATTATAATAAAGGTTACACAATATTTTACTGTTCCCTTTCTCCAAAAGACTTTATATTTTTTTTATTGAGTTTTTCTCTTAATCTGTATGCATCACCTGTTATTTTTCAGTGGAAACATCTTCACTCAGGTAATAATTTATTTAAATCCATTATTAAATTCTTTGGAATCCTCTTATCGTAAGTCTTTATAAAAGTTTAAATATTATTTTTGAACTCATACATACACATACATTATTTCGAACATGGCAAATAACAACAACAAGAACAACAACAACAAAGTCAACAAAAGAGCGTGCCTAACTTTTAATGAAATCTAATTTAATCTAACTTAAATCGAGAAACATAAATAATTGGCCATGGGAACTCATGGCAAACATCAAAATTACACCCATCCCAATAATGCATAATAATTTTCAAAAGTGTACTTGAACTCGCACAGAGAAGTTCCTCCACGTCCCCAGTCAATCCTCCCCCCGTCACCATATAATATTATAATACGGCAACAAACTCTCACAAAGGCCAACAGCTTTAACTTACGCTCGAATAAACCTCGAAACATAACTTTCGTTATAAAAGTTAACCCAGCTAGCTACAGATTGATAAAACCCATAAAAAGTAAAAAAAAAAAAAGAAGAAAGAAATTGAAGCCAGCCCCAGCCTGAATCCAATAGCTATGTACGGTATAAGCCATAAGCGAAACCACCACGTTTGATGTCTAATGTACTAATATGGCGAAACTTTATGTTGCTTATCTGCGTATAGCCCGATTATTGTGTGCCAAAGTTTCTCTTCCCAGCCAACAGCCAAGCCAAGTAGGTTTTTGAAATTGTTGCCGAGCAGTACCTACCTACCTACGTATTATGTAGTAGAACGATTTCATGTTCTTTTTTCTTTTCTGTTTTTTTTTTTTTTTTCGTTGGTAAATTTATTACTTTCTATGATAATTTGCAAGGGTTTTCACATAGCTCTAAACATATTGGAAAAGTTACATTCAAATGGTGGAGGGGAGGGGGGATGTGTTATGTGCGTTTTTGTCTCCTTGCGAGTTCTAGAATTTGTGGGGCTAAAGGTATTATTGCGTCTGTTAAAATGCCGACTATTGAAACACGGATAAGGTGTGATAAATGAGTTAACAAGTTAAGTTTTTGAGCTAGGACTTTCTTTGGTTCTGCATAGCTAGGTGGATAGAATTTTAGAAGATGTTTTTCTCCACCAATATTTTAAAGATACATATGAGTTCAATTTGTCGCTCTGATAAATATGGTCATATATATTTTCAAATATGAATAATAAGCAGAATATTTCCCAATTCAATTTAAAGGTATCATTTTCGAAAGGATTACCACACCTGTTTCATTAATGATTGAAATAAAAGAAAAATGTAAATTAGAAGGATTCAATCATAAAAGGGAAATAAAGTTTAGCAACAGGAAAGTGAGTACAATTTAAGAAAGCTTAAATTTCCTAAAAAAAAAAATAATCTCTTTAAGATTTGCAAGACTATAACTTAGGGAAACTAATGATGGAATTGTGGCAGATGTGGTATAAAATGCAGTTAATATTTTCTGAATTTTATAATTTCACTAAAAACAACCTCAAGAGTCTTGGTAGTCTTAAAAGTCTTGAAAGCAAAATGTATGGAAAGTAACCCTTGTTTTTTTCCAAACTTCTCAATAAACAATTTTCTACCAGTGAATTTGTAACGAATTATAAAGATGTTCTTAGACTTAGGAAACTTCCAATTGAGATGGTCCTGGGCTTCAGCCCCCAGACTAAACACTGAATGAGAAAATCCCATAAGTAGATGATACTTTGCCTTCAAGATGGAAATTCCCTAACGACCTTCCTCCTTGTCAACCCACCATTACGACGCAATGTTCACAGGCACACTACGCCAGTCCTGGCAGCAAGGAGCAAGGGGGTCCGGATCACGACCGCTTGGCATGCTTGCAGATGCACAGTGTAGCTCGTCGGCGGGGGGGTCTCTGCTATCGTTAATTCCGGACGGTTGTTACGCATTTTACATGCCAATAATTTTGTTTTCGAAGCGAGGCCGTATATATTCCGAATTCCTATATCTGAGGTATTTTACTTGAGAACTGATAACGAGAGTGTTGAGAGCTTTGGTATTATTGCCCTCGAAGGAATGCCCACCCACATACCACCATCTTATGATGCGGTATATCCTTGTTTACCACGTCCTTGTATTTTTGTGATAAACCCTAATTCAATTAAAAAAGGTACTAATCCCTACATAATGTAGATTTCCTTAATTAAACATTAAAAAAAAATTAATTTCGGCAAAATTCACCACCGAAATCCATAACTGGAATACTAACTATCATCTTTTAATCTATATAAAGGATCCACAGAATTTCAAATACCTACAAAAAAAATTACGAAATGAAGATCCGTATACCATCGCTGTTCTATCATATCATCTCTTCTTCAAATTGTCACATCCACCTTTAGTTGCCTTAAACGCCAAAAATCATTTTAGAAACACCGAAAAGAAATTATAAAGTGGAAGAATTGAACCATGTCTACCTTGTTTGAAATGAGAACTCAGTTTTTTTTTCAATATGTAGGTTTTCATACTAACAATGTTCAATTTATTTAATAATAAAAAAAATGTATCTATAACTTATAAGTAATAAAAAAAAGTAAATTAAGTTAATTAATTAAGTAAACATCATTATTCCATTGAGCTACTTTTGCAAAATGAAAAATTAAAATATTCAAAGAAATATGAAAGTAGATGAAGGATAATAACAAAATTGAAATCAAAACAAAACAGAAATATGTCTTTTTGACATTTAGCGGATTTTTTTTTTTTTTTTGGCTCTCTCGCTCTCTAGCCTAGATAACATTAAATTAAAAAAAAATTCTATTTTCACAAGAATACTTGCTGTACTTTTCAAATTTACAGTCAGGTCAAAAAAAATATAGATTAATCAAAAATTAAAGAAAAATCAACTATGGATACAATTTAAAATTTTATGTGAAGGTAATATTTGATTATTTACCAATCTTCGAATGATATTCAAGTTCTAGTGAAGGTTAATATAATCTTAATTCGCTTTTGATTCTTTTTCTCTATCTTTGTTAAAATATAGAATTTAACTAAAATGGAAATACATATGTGACTTTAAGCTCGAATTATTAGTTGGATTTTACTTTAAAATTTTTATAAATTAAAAAAAACTAAATCATCATTTTAAAGATCAAATTAAAGCAAATAAAATTCGTTCCAAAATATCCTGATGTATAATGTTTTCAACCAAACTTACCAAAGTTTTAATTCAAAATTGTAATAAATCAGCGGTGTGAGGGAGGTATCCATTATGTTGTGCGCACAGCATCCTGGTCCATTGATTGCACCTGTATTTTTTCTATGAATAAAACTAAACTGAAAGGTATTATAGAACGAATTTTGATCACTCTTCTATTGACATGGGCATTAATTTTAGGTATTGAAAATCGAGCTTTGATTTATTTCACTTTTTCAAACAAATTTAGAACACTTAATAAAAAGAAAATATACATATAAAAAAAATAAAATATAACTATAATCTAAAAAAAAAACTAATCATAAAGTTGACAGCAGATGACGTCATGACGATGCTGAAGGAGATATCGATAAAGCTGGTAAGGTAGCTTGTAATGACTCTATGATGGATGTTTGAGGGAAACAGAAACTCATCTCTAATCGTGGTGGTCGAAGAATGTTAATCTTATTTTTTTTTTTTTTTTGATTATCGTCGATCAAGAGAGGTAGGTACTTTTTGATAGGTTTTTTTTTTGTATTTGTTTCTTTCTTAAATTATTGACGTCACTGGGAGCTTGTTCGACTCAATCGTTTTGGGGAGTGATGGGTGACGTCACTGTGGAGCTTTTTTGTTCTCTCTTTTACTTATTCTTGTTTTTTTTTCAATATTCATTTATTACGTCACAGGTCTTAATTTTTTAATTCGGTTATTTTTTATTATTATTATTTTTTTTTTTTATATAGAGTTATGGGATTTTCGAGCAGGTTTTTTTTTTTGAAAATTAAGGTTGATTTTTTTCACTTTTTACTATGTTCTTTTTTTTTTTTTTTATTATTTTTATTTTCTCTTTTTAGGGCGAGTGAGAAACACTTGGGCAGAAAGCAGTGGCTATCCGATTAGTTCAGGGTATATGGAACTTAGCACCACGTGGGTGACCCCTTTTTTTTTGTTTGTGCACGAGGAGATTTTTGTCGATTTTTCTTTAGCTTCGTCGATCAGATTTTGTTTTCTTTTTCTTATTTTCGACTAATGCAAGGCGAGGGTATAATTTGTACCCGAATAACGAAATCGAATCAGGGAAACGTGACACGTATTATTTTTAAAGCGATCACTAACTTTTATGCGACGCTAATACCGCTTTTTATACGATTTTAACTCGTGTAGAACCTTTTGTTTTTAGATTATAAAATTTATACTTTTTTGATACGCGACTCGAACTTATAAATTCTGGATATTTTTATATATCGAATATAAATTGGGAATATATAATTGCTAACGCCGTTTGCGTCTTCCCATGAAAATTTTGTTCAGCGCGGTATCAAGGTTCACAGACAAGAGAGCCAATCACTCGAACATCAGAGACTTTTGTACCTCATTTGAAGCTCTACTCCCATAACGATTGAGTTCCAAACCAAAGTAAAATGGCACTTCCGTGACCTCAATTATATTGAAGAATCTTGATCAGAAAATTATGATTTTGATATCAAAAATTAAGTTATAATTTTACTAAAATAGATGTAATAGTCTTGCAATTTTGTAGTCAAGATCCTTCAAGATATAAGATACCGGAAGCCTTCCATCGTCGCATACATTGACACCTTTGCATTAGTGTTGGCATTTTTTTTTTTTTCTTTTGGAGCCGCGATGATTTTTTTACTCTCTCTCTGGATAAACTACTGCATTAATTCGAACTCGAAATATGAAATTGTTGATACCCTACCTTGTCGACTTCTAAAGGGTTGGTATTGGATTTTTAAAATTATTTATAGGTACTATATTGATAGAAGGTTTCCTACAAAACTTTTTCTTTTTGCAAGGCCAGACGCGTGAAAAGAAAATGAAATCGATGAAATAAATTGTAAACTATTAATATTTGTTTTTATTTAAAACCCACGCCTGAGTCTCATGTTCACACTGGCTAGCTGGCTTTAAGTTTATCTTGACTTAGTTACTTCTTGATGTCCTTGGAATGGAAAACTCCTAATCTTACACCGTTCTCATCCTCCAACTCATAAAGATTGTTCCCCACTATGGAAATAACCTTGGCCTTAATGAATTTGGGGCATAACTTGGCGTTTAAATGCTTAGAAGCATTACTCAATACGAAGTTCCTTTTAAAGACCTGCTCACCAACCTGATATTTGATAGCTTTGCTGCGGGTATTATAGCTATGTTCGTAAGAAGCATGGGCTTTATGCAAAGACTCTTTCAGATGGTTATGAAGTATGTTCATTTTTGAAGTTTTAGGAATCAGTTGGAGCTCTGAACTGTTTACGCTATTTAATTTTCTGAGAAGCTTGAAATCGGATCCGTGTTCCATCATTCTGTGCCCAAATAAAGCCTCATAGGGAGACATTCCAATCACAGAATGGATCGTAGTTCGTAAGGCACATCCGATCGATGGCAAGTGAAGGTCCCAATCCCTTTGATCTTTTTTAATGTAAGACCTTATGGCCGCAAGTATAGATCGGTTGACCCTCTCACTAGCATTGGCTTGAGGGGCGTAGGATGCGGTCTTAATATGCTGAACGCCATATGTGCACAAAAACTTTTCAAACACAGAGCTGGTAAACTGCTTACCATTATCTGACATAATTGTTTCTGGTACCCCAAACATACAGAAAACTTGTTCATGTAGAAATCTTATCGCCGTGTCGGATGTTGCCGTTCTGCGAGATTGTATTATTGTAAATTTTGTGAGTTGGTCAAGACAAATAATAATATAAATATTTCCTCTCTTGGAACGAGGATATGGTCCTAAAAAATCAATGTACACATGTTGATAAGGACGTTCAACCATGAATGGTTTCCCCATTGGGTGTCGCAAAATCTGGTTCGAAGGTTTTGAAACTTTGCAAATATCGCAAGTGCCAATAAAATCTTTTACCTGTGTGGCCATATTTGGCCAGAAAAATCGCTGACGAAGCCGGTACAATGTTTTGGCTATACCGCCATGCGAGGCTTTGGGTGGCCGGTGAGCCAGAGTGATCAACTGGTCGGTTAGAGCTGATGGAATCCAAAGCTTCCAGGTTAAATCATCCTCAAAGGGATTTCCTGTGCTGTGGTTGACCTTTTTGTATACGAAATTTTCCGAAACAACCAGGTCAGGCAGCTGATCTTTATGTTTTTCGATGTTTTCAATTATCTTAGCATATTCCTCAGATTTGAAGCTGGGGTCTGCAAGATCAATTTGCAAAACATCGGAAGAGCATTCATCTGATAAGGCATCTAGGCTCACAGCATCTGCCGCATATACCCTGGATAGAGTATCTGCCACAACATGTTGTGATCCTTTCCGATGCTCTATATCAAAATCATACCCTTGAAGCTTCAAACTGGATTGGGTACGATATGTCGACTTTTAAAATATCGACTCCATAAGATCGACTTTTAAAATCTCGACAGAAAAAATCTCGACTGGTTAAAAGACCGACTGATCAAAATATAGACACAAATTTGACCGACATTTTAAAATGTCGATTTTTCAAAATGTCGATTCTCAAAATAACGATAGTGATCGAGATTTTGTGAATCGAGATTTCAACAGTCGACATTTTAAAAGTCGACATTTTGAAAGTCGACGTTTTGATCAGATCATAGTTTAGGGAATGATGTTTACAAGCGCGCGCTTGTAAACATCATTCCCTAAACTATGATCTGATCATTATTATCTAATATCGCACTGTCATAGTTCAATAAATCGCATTTTTTGTAATTTAATTTTTGTTGCCTATATATTTTGAAGTCTTAATTGCCCATTATTCAGGGTCTGTAATGTATTTTAATATTAATACAATAATAAAACATCCAGAAAATGAGGCAGTTAAAAGTTCGTAATATAGGGTATAATGTAGCTAGGCAACAAAAATGCGTTCTATTGAACTTTCTTGAAGCTAAACAAAAGGTAATATAAAATTAATAACTACCTTAATAAGTTAATTATTATAAGAATCAAATAAGAACTTGTGTCTTAAACATAGTCTTAAATTTTCCACAGCATCAAAAAACTGTTAAGTTCATGTTAAAAAATCAGACAAGAATTTATGATTCTTGAGTTTATAGTTATTCCGTGCAAACATTTAAGGCAGAGCTTTGTTCTTTAGGTTACTTTCAAGTGACCGACAGACAAAATATCGACAATTCAAAATGTCGACTGGTTAAAATGTCGATTTATATTTTATATCGACTTTTCTGTATGGAAAAAATTCCGACAAGTCGATATTTTTCTCGACTTCTATCAGGGCAGTCGACTTTTTGTCAAATCGGCATTTCAAACTGTCGACATTTTAATAAGTCGGTAAAAACAAAGTCGGTATTTTAACTTTCAAAAAAGTCGATAAAAGTCGACATTTTAACCAGTCGACATTTTATTTGTCGGTCATTCGTACGTAACCCTTCAAACTCCATCGAGCCAACCGTCCACTGAGGTCCCTCTGACTCATCAGCCACTTCAAGCTCGCATGATCTGTTATTACCGTGAATTTATATCCTTCAATGTATTCCCTAAACTTTTGGATCCCTAAAACCGCAGCCAAACATTCACGTTCCGTCACGCTGTAGTTACACTGTGCAGAATTTAGCTTATGTGAAAAGTAAAATATTGGACGCTCAACTCCTTCATTATCCTTTTGACATAAAACAGCACCAATGCCACTAGCAGATGCGTCACATAGGATTATGAAGGGTTTACTGAAATCTGGATGGACGAGGACCGGATCTGTTGTCAATATATCCTTAATTTTTCTAAATGCGTCTACTGCGTCTTTATCAAAGTCGAACTTCTTACCTTTTTTAAGCGTGTTAGTAATCGGTGCTGCTAGCGTGCAATAATCGCGAATGAAACGCCTGTACCACCCAGACATTCCGAGAAATCGTCTTACTTGACGTATAGTTTTGGGTATAGGAAACTCACTTATAGCTGATATTTTCTTCGGATCAGTTTTAATACATCCATCACTAACGATAAAACCAAGATAGTTCAGTTCCCTATAACAAAATTTTGATTTTTCTACGTTAATTGTTAACCCTGCTTCTTTCAAACGATTCGCAATTAGCTTTAAGAGTCGCACATGTTCCTCAAAAGTGCTTGAAATGATCAGAAGGTCATCCAGATAAACAAAAACGTTTGTTCTTATTTCATGGGGTACCACTTTGTCCATTAGTTTGCACATGCGTTGCGGAGCATTGCAAAGGCCAAAGGGCATCACCTTAAATTGATAAAGAGGTCTGCCTGGAACCGTAAACGCGGTCTTTTCCCTTGAAGATCTCTCCAGCGGGATCTGCCAAAAGGCGTCCTTCAGATCCACACTCGATATGAAGTGTGTATCTGCGAGACGACTTAGCACTCCTTGTAATTGAGGAAGTGGATACGCGCTCTTTTTGGTCTTTGCGTTCACTTTCCTGTAGTCCAGGCACAGCCGGTTTTTGCCGGGTTTTTGTACCAGAACTACAGGAGAGCTCCACGCGCTGTTGCTTTCTTCTATTAATCCCATTGCAAGCATGCGATCCAGTTCCTCGTATACAAGTTTCTGTACCGCTGGAGAAATGGGATAGTGCCGTTGTTTAATCGGTTCCGCATCTCCCGTGTCGATTACATGTTCCTCAAGCATTGTTCTTCCTAAACCAAAAGTGGTAAAGGACGGAAACTCGCTTATGGCTGTTTTGAGTATACTGGATTGCTCTTCTGTCAAATCATGCGCTTTTAGGCAATTATTAACTTTTGGTTCTGTGTCAGAAGAAATTTCTGAAATAATTTGCGGTGCAATGTTAAAAACCTTCCAAAAGTTAACACCTAAGTAAAGTTGTTGTTTTAGGGAAGGGACAACGAACAAATCAATTTTCTTGGTCACTCCTTGGTATGTAATCTCGACTTCTAATTTTCCTTTTATGGCTTGTTTTTGACCATCTGCCGTTCTAACGCTTGAACAAAAACTTGTGAAAGGAACTTTATTTATCTCTAAAAATTCAAGCCCTTTAAATCCAAGGCAGCTAATTGTAGCACCACTGTCAAGTAGTCCTAACATATTTGTTCCTAACTACGTCACAGGGGCATAAGGCCTTGGATCATCTCCAGAACATAAGGTAGTAGCATCAATACTTCGATGAATGCGTTTTTTTTCTTTAGCTAATTGACGAATTCTAGCAATCCTTGGTGAAATTGGAGCTTTTTGGATACCAAAAATTCTATTTCTGGCCGTGTGATACGCAAGAAGACGTTCGTGAAGAGTTTTAAAAGGTGCTCTCACTTGGCCTTTGCGATCACACGGTTTTGGTATCGAATCGGTATGTCTATGAAGGTTTTTCAAAATGGTTACAGGCTGGGTTATACTTTGTTGCAGAGAATTTGCGTTTAAGATTGACTTTACTGCTTGGTTTCCGGTACTGGGTTTGGCGAGCAAACCGTCCCGGAAGTCGGTATGCTCCTCCGAAAGTTTTTCGCACATCTGGGACACTGAGGCGAGGTAGTATCTTCTTTTCCACATTTAAAGCAGAAGAATGACTTTTGTGGAATCGGACATTCTCTGTAACTGTGACCAGTTTTCCTACAGTTCCAACAATGATAGTCATTAGGGTCTTTCTTAACTTGGAACGCCTCAAGAGTTTTGCTAAGCTGAGAATCATCTTGCTCCATTTCATTCACATATCTGCGAAATTGAGGTTGTACTGTATTTTTGGCTTTTTGAGCATCATGATCGGAAATATATTTTTCTGTTTTTCGACAGACATAAACAAGCTCCTGTAGACTAGACGTACGAAAAGTAACCAACAACTCTCCTAACCTTCTACGAACGTTTTCTTTAAGGAGACCAATTAACTCAAAATCGGGTTTTGGGGTCAATAATCTGGTGTTCATCTGTTGAATGGCCATATAAAAATCATCGAAAGACTCATTTGGGCCTTGACGTCTGTCAAACATTTTTCTGGAAAGCTCCGTGTCTGTTTCTAAGCTTCGAAACTGCTCCAGCAAAGCCAAACGAAGTGTCAACCAATCAATCAAGGGACGTGCTTTAATATACACCCAAAACCAAGATTCTACTAGTCCAGCTACAAACTGGTGAAAGTTCAAAACAATTTCGCCCCATGTCGCCCCATAGCAATCCTTCAAACGTTCTAATCGAAATATAAAATCATCAACGGTCATATTCCGACCATCAAATTTTAATCCCCACTTGTGGAAGGTGTGATTTTTAAAATTTGGACGTAACTGAGAAGTTCCATGAAGAGTAGATGGTTCTCTGGTTGCTCTAGATGAAGGATCATCGAGATTCATGCTCTGAAAACGAGCCAGGAACTCATCTGCCGTCTGCTGATTAAAACTGTTTTGTGGAATAGCTGGATTTTGTGTTATGGCTGAATTTTGTGGTATGGGTATAGATAAATTTTGTGATATTGCGGAACTATTATTTGGTATAGCCGAAGTTTGTGGTAAGGATGAACTATTATTAGGAGTGGCTGTACAAGTCTGTGGGACGGCTGAACTAATGGGTGGTATCACTGAATTAATGTGTGGTATGGCTGAATTGAATGTAGTTCCAGGGTTCCGCTCTGGACGCCTTCGAACGTCGTAGTCTGCCTGAGGTGTTGAATTTGGCTGAGAAAGAGTTTCTCGAACCAAATCCTTTACCATCTTTTCCAACCTAGTCTGGCTAAGTTCCAGCTCTTTATGCATCGCTTGTCGGTTTTCAGTCATACTAATGCCTACTGTAGCTTTCACTATCTCTTGAATGTGTTGTAAGAGATCACTATTTCTACTGTCACTTGTGTCTTTAGAGGTTTGTGGTCGGATGTTTATATTATCGATAGCTGCGGCACCCTCTACAACGTTTGCAGGATGTTGCCTTTCACCGTCAACTATATCAATTCTATTTTGCACTGAGCCAGAAGCAACTGACTCGTTAGGTGGGAGGTTGCGAGCTAACGGCGGCCTCTCTTGATCGCTAGAACTAGACATATTTTCAACAATTTTCCTACTACGACCTTTCCTAGGAACCGTCGAGCGGCCAGTGCCTCGCTTTTTCCTGGTATTGGCTTTTGCTTTACTATCCGAGGGCATAACAATTTATCTTTAAGAATTGGAGAACTTAAGATGGATTCAAAACCGAAACGAAAATTTATTATAATTAATATTAAATGAAGAACAAAAACCTAATTTTTCCAAAATATTCAAAACAAATTTAATTAAAACTAAATCAAGAAAATATATTCATATAAAAAAAATGAATCAGTAAATCTTATTAAACCTAAAAAATCGTACTATATGCGAATAGTAATCAAAAAATCTATAATCAGAAAAAAAAATATTTAATTTATTTTGTCTATTATTCATTAATTTGGTGGATGTGACAAATTGCTTAGCGATGACAGCTGTATGATGATAAAACAAAATTACGGAAACAAAATAAAAATTTGATCACACTAAAAATCAGACTCTTTCCTAACGATGTTTGTTTTGTCGTAAACAGATATGTATATCAAAACTCTTCTTATAAACGTTGCATGAATATTACTGAATTTATTATTGCAAGAAAAAGAGAAGATACATAACCAAAAAAGAAATATCGAGAGTAAAAAAAATTAAACATGACTTTATGGGAGACGCAACTGTTATGGGGACAATGATCGACCCACTAGGTAGACATATCTACTCCGCATAGTTATGTTATTATTTTTAGAAAAAAACTGAGGTCGACACAGCAGACTAAATGGGGACTATGATCAACTCATTTACTGGATATCTGACCGTCAAATCAAAATTTAAAATAAAATGTTATCTAGAAAGTAAGGAAAGGTTGGCACAAAGACTAAACGGGGACAAAGTTCGACCCATTTACTTGATCTCAAATCACTTTCCAAAACTCCAGATACAGAGATAAAGCTTCAAAATTACTGCTATGGAACTGAGTTCGGATAAAAATGTTATAAGTAAGACACATCAGACTGAAAAAGGACTAGGATCAACCCATTCACTGGATATCTAATCCTTAACATCTCCAAAATTCCTCAACCCCTATGCTCACACATAATTAAAAAAAAAACAAAATGAGAAAAAAAACTGTAAAATTTAAATATTATTTTATCTGAAAATACTGAAAAAAAACTAACTGAAACTAAGAATCGTATCAATCGAATACAAAAAAAAAAAATCTGATAAAATATCTGTTTACTTACTCAACCTAACGAACAAAAATTGGAACAATAGCGGCCCCACGTTGGGCGCCACCTGTAACGAATTATAAAGATGTTCTTAGACTTAGGAAACTTCCAATTGAGATGGTCCTGGGCTTCAGCCCCCAGACTAAACACTGAATGAGAAAATCCCATAAGTAGATGATATTTTGCCTTCAAGATGGAAATTCCCTAACGACCTTCCTCCTTGTCAACCCACCATTACGACGCAATGTTCACAGGCACACTACGCCAGTCCTGGCAGCAAGGAGCAAGGGGGTCCGGATCACGACCGCTTGGCATGCTTGCAGATGCACAGTGTAGCTCGTCGGCGGGGGGGTCTCTGCTGTCGTTAATTCCGGACGGTTGTTACGCATTTTACATGCCAATAATTTTGTTTTCGAAGCGAGGCCGTATATATTCCGAATTCCTATATCTGAGGTATTTTACTTGAGAACTGATAACGAGAGTGTTGAGAGCTTTGGTATTATTGCCCTCGAAGGAATGCCCACCCACATACCACCATCTTATGATGCGGTATATCCTTGTTTACCACGTCCTTGTATTTTTGTGATAAACCCTAATTCAATTAAAAAAGGTACTAATCCCTACATAATGTAGATTTCCTTAATTAAACATTAAAAAAAAATTAATTTCGGCAAAATTCACCACCGAAATCCATAACTGGAATACTAACTATCATCTTTTAATCTATATAAAGGATCCACAGAATTTCAAATACCTACAAAAAAAATTACGAAATGAAGATCCGTATACCATCGCTGTTCTATCATATCATCTCTTCTTCAAATTGTCACATCCACCTTTAGTTGCCTTAAACGCCAAAAATCATTTTAGAAACACCGAAAAGAAATTATAAAGTGGAAGAATTGAACCATGTCTACCTTGTTTGAAATGAGAACTCAGTTTTTTTTTCAATATGTAGGTTTTCATACTAACAATGTTCAATTTATTTAATAATAAAAAAAATGTATCTATAACTTATAAGTAATAAAAAAAAGTAAATTAAGTTAATTAATTAAGTAAACATCATTATTCCATTGAGCTACTTTTGCAAAATGAAAAATTAAAATATTCAAAGAAATATGAAAGTAGATGAAGGATAATAACAAAATTGAAATCAAAACAAAACAGAAATATGTCTTTTTGACATTTAGCGGTTTTTTTTTTTTTTTTTGGCTCTCTCGCTCTCTAGCCTAGATAACATTAAATTAAAAAAAAATTCTATTTTCACAAGAATACTTGCTGTACTTTTCAAATTTACAGTCAGGTCAAAAAAAATATAGATTAATCAAAAATTAAAGAAAAATCAACTATGGATACAATTTAAAATTTTATGTGAAGGTAATATTTGATTATTTACCAATCTTCGAATGATATTCAAGTTCTAGTGAAGGTTAATATAATCTTAATTCGCTTTTGATTCTTTTTCTCTATCTTTGTTAAAATATAGAATTTAACTAAAATGGAAATACATATGTGACTTTTATGCTCGAATTATTAGTTGGATTTTACTTTAAAATTTTTATAAATTAAAAAAAACTAAATCATCATTTTAAAGATCAAATTAAAGCAAATAAAATTCGTTCCAAAATATCCTGATGTATAATGTTTTCAACCAAACTTACCAAAGTTTTAATTCAAAATTGTAATAAATCAGCGGTGTGAGGGAGGTATCCATTATGTTGTGCGCACAGCATCCTGGTCCATTGATTGCACCTGTATTTTTTCTATGAATAAAACTAAACTGAAAGGTATTATAGAACGAATTTTGATCACTCTTCTATTGACATGGGCATTAATTTTAGGTATTGAAAATCGAGCTTTGATTTATTTCACTTTTTCAAACAAATTTAGAACACTTAATAAAAAGAAAATATACATATAAAAAAAATAAAATATAACTATAATCTAAAAAAAAAACTAATCATAAAGTTGACAGCAGATGACGTCATGACGATGCTGAAGGAGATATCGATAAAGCTGGTAAGGTAGCTTGTAATGACTCTATGATGGATGTTTGAGGGAAACAGAAACTCATCTCTAATCGTGGTGGTCGAAGAATGTTAATCTTATTTTTTTTTTTTTGATTATCGTCGATCAAGAGAGGTAGGTACTTTTTGATAGGTTTTTTTTTTGTATTTGTTTCTTTCTTAAATTATTGACGTCACTGGGAGCTTGTTCGACTCAATCGTTTTGGGGAGTGATGGGTGACGTCACTGTGGAGCTTTTTTGTTCTCTCTTTTACTTATTCTTGTTTTTTTTTCAATATTCATTTATTACGTCACAGGTCTTAATTTTTTAATTCGGTTATTTTTTATTATTATTATTTTTTTTTTTTATATAGAGTTATGGGATTTTCGAGCAGGTTTTTTTTTTTGAAAATTAAGGTTGATTTTTTTCACTTTTTACTATGTTCTTTTTTTTTTTTTTATTATTTTTATTTTCTCTTTTTAGGGCGAGTGAGAAACACTTGGGCAGAAAGCAGTGGCTATCCGATTAGTTCAGGGTATATGGAACTTAGCACCACGTGGGTGACCCCTTTTTTTTTGTTTGTGCACGAGGAGATTTTTGTCGATTTTTCTTTAGCTTCGTCGATCAGATTTTGTTTTCTTTTTCTTATTTTCGACTAATGCAAGGCGAGGGTATAATTTGTACCCGAATAACGAAATCGAATCAGGGAAACGTGACACGTATTATTTTTAAAGCGATCACTAACTTTTATGCGACGCTAATACCGCTTTTTATACGATTTTAACTCGTGTAGAACCTTTTGTTTTTAGATTATAAAATTTATACTTTTTTGATACGCGACTCGAACTTATAAATTCTGGATATTTTTATATATCGAATATAAATTGGGAATATATAATTGCTAACGCCGTTTGCGTCTTCCCATGAAAATTTTGTTCAGCGCGGTATCAAGGTTCACAGACAAGAGAGCCAATCACTCGAACATCAGAGACTTTTGTACCTCATTTGAAGCTCTACTCCCATAACGATTGAGTTCCAAACCAAAGTAAAATGGCACTTCCGTGACCTCAATTATATTGAAGAATCTTGATCAGAAAATTATGATTTTGATATCAAAAATTAAGTTATAATTTTACTAAAATAGATGTAATAGTCTTGCAATTTTGTAGTCAAGATCCTTCAAGATATAAGATACCGGAAGCCTTCCATCGTCGCATACATTGACACCTTTGCATTAGTGTTGGCATTTTTTTTTTTTTCTTTTGGAGCCGCGATGATTTTTTTACTCTCTCTCTGGATAAACTACTGCATTAATTCGAACTCGAAATATGAAATTGTTGATACCCTACCTTGTCGACTTCTAAAGGGTTGGTATTGGATTTTTAAAATTATTTATAGGTACTATATTGATAGAAGGTTTCCTACAAATTTCTACTAAAGGGTTATCCAATATGAACGGATCAATATTGACAGTTTGTGGCTGTTATGTTATTTTTGCAGCATCATCATCATCAAGTCCTGTAACCCCGGTTGGGGCATAGGGCGCCAACAAATCGTTTCCATCCTTCACGGTCTGCAGATAGATATTTTAACTGTGGCCACGTCTTTCTCTGGGAGTCTGCTTCTGCTAGAACTGTTGATTTCCATGTTGTTCTTGGTCTTCCAACCCGCCGTGCACCCTGAGGATTCCATTCAAATGACTGCTTTGCAATTTCATCGTTTGGTTTCCTCAGTGTGTGACCAATCCATTGCCATTTACGCTTTCTTATGTCAACGTCCAGCCGCTCTTGATTTGTCCTGCGCCACAATTCCTCGTTTGATATAATTTGTGGCCAGCGATTTTTTAGAATATGGCGTAGACAACGGTTCACAAAAGCCTGCAATTTCCTTGAGATGGTAGTCGTGACTTTCCAGGTTTCGCAAGCATATAACAGCACGGATTTGACATTGGATTCGAAGAATCTCAACTTTGTGCGTAAGGAGATTTGACATGATTTCCAAATTTGGGAGAGAGAACCGAAGGCTGCGCGAGATCAGTACCACCATGTGCTGAAACAATACTTCCAAGGTAGTTAAATTGTTCAACCTCTTCAACTGGCGTCTCCTGTATTAAAATACGCTGATGTGTGGAGAGGCCTATGAGCATTATTTTTGTCTTTTTGCTATTTATTTTAAGACCACTCGCCTCTCATTTTACCTTCAGAGCTTGACACATCCCGTTCAGCCCGCTGATGTTATTTGCCAAGAGACATATATTATCGGCAAAGTCTAAGTGGCTAAGCCTTTCGAACGGTCTCCATTGAATGCCCTGCCTCTCTGCTGTTCCAACGCTGGCCGTCAAAACATCGTCAATCGCCAGTAGAAAGAGAATTGGCGACAGAACATCTCCCTGTCTCCCCCGCCGCACTTCGAAAGAGTCGGATAGCTGCCCATTGTGTAAAACAAAGCATCTTGTTGTTAAGGACTCTCTAATAATGGCAAACATTTTTGGGGGAATTCCACTACCAAGAAGTGATCTACATATACATTCACGGTTGACTCGGTCAAAGGCCTTCTCAAAATCCACGAACATGAGGTAAAGCGGTGATTGAAACTCCGCAGACTGCTCAAGAACGATACGCAGAGTGTTGATATGGTCGACACAAGACCGCCCACTCCGGAAACCAGCTTGATGCCTCTTGAGTGTGGACTCGATTCTAACCTTTATCCGCTCCAGAATGATGGTTGCCATTAGTTTTGGAAAAACGGACAAAACTGTAATACCTCGCCAATTGTTGCAATTCTTAAGATCACCTTTCTTTGGCAATTTAACAATTACACCATCCTTCCAGTCGCTGGGATAGATTTCGTTTTCCCACACAGCTTGTATTAACGGGTGTGGAATACTAGCCGTTCTGACAGGGTCAGCTTTCAGGAACTCGGCTGGTATACCGTCAAGTCCAGCTCCTTTGTTGTTTTTGAGAAGATTTATCGAAGATTGAATTTCCAGTACTGTAGGGGGTTCGATGTCAATACCCCTATATGATCTACGCATCTCGTAAAGTGGGGCACTTCAGCACTCTGCTCGACAGAATTCTCATTGAGCAATTCACAAAAGTGATCCTTCCACCTGCGCAGCTGATCCTCGATTGATACCAAAAGTGTAGCATCCACATCCATTACAGGATGATTGGTGTTGCTTTTCTTCCCGGCAACTTCCTTGGATATTTGACAACCCCAGCAATGAAACAAGGACAATGAATTACAGATCTGTACATGGAATAACCGGACCTTAAACAGACCACGTACCTACAGCCGGACAATTAGTGGAGAACCTGCATAGGTTAAAGGCTGATATAACAGCCATCCAGGATGTGCGATAGGATGGAGAGGGCATACGGAGAATGAAGTCGTGTGACATCTACTTCGGCGAGTGCTGAAAGGAGCAGGGTCAATGGATCTTACTTAGTCATGAAGTCTTGGGCTTCAGAAATGTAAGCGAGGTCCACAATCCGCATCAAAGCCAAATTTAAAAACTTTACGTTAATCTGTGCCCTCGCCCCAACGGAAGACAAAGATGACTCAACCAATGATTACTTCTACGATCTCCTCGAGAGTACGTATGATAGGTGCCCCAAGTATGACGTCAACATCATTCTTGGCAACTTTAACGCCAAAATTGGAAAGGAAGGCAGCTTTGGTTTGATAGTCGGAGGACACAGCCTGCACGACAACACTTCTAGTAACGGACTCAGGCTGATTGACTTTGCGGTGGGGCGTAACATCATCATAGCCAGCACTCGATTCCCACACCTCAATATACACAAAGGGACCTGGCGGTCTCCTGATCAACGAACCGTCAACCAGATTGATCATGTTGCAATAGACGCCAGACATGCTTCCAGTACAGGGACGTGCCGTGGTGATTTCAGTTAGGTGTTCGCTAACTTATTTTGCAATGAAAATATATTTTTCTAAGCTTTGCTCACAGTACCAGCGTTCCAAAGCAAGCCTGTTTTCGGACACTTAGTCACTGAAAAAACAAGCAGATACTTTAAACGACAATTCTAAGCGGTTACAAAAATTTCTCGCTGCTAGTTTACTGAAAAAAGTAATCAAGGTCAGCAAAAGTACAACAGAGCAAAAGCGCCAATGAGAATAGGTTACCACAAAGCCAGTGCATCAACTTATAGTTTGCTTTGTAAAAAAATGAAGGACCTTAGAACTATAATTCAATTATTAGAGGAGGAGAACTTTTTTCATTTAATAAAATCAAAAAAAATAATAAAATAATGTTTGAAATTATTCTAAGGGTCAGTTTCAAATGTTCCGGTTAAATCTTCGAATAGCTATCCGACACATAACACTATCCAGCAGATAAAAGTTGCTGTTGGTTATTTTCTGTTTCATCGTCAAAGTCTCGGATAAACTAACCGGTGGATAAATTTACTAGACACCTACAGTTTAAGAACAACAATAAATATCAAAAACATACTGAAAATTCAATTTTCGTTGTCAAAATTGAAAATATTTTTCATTTTTATTTGAAATGTCACTGATTTTAAGAATTTAAATTCAGTATGAAACCCGAAGGATTAAAAGAAACTCAGGAGTTAGGCATTCGGGGTGTTCAATCCTCCAAAAACAACATCGGAATAAGAATTTGGGAATACAAGCAAATTTTTAAAAATACGATACCTATTTTGGAATATAGAGAAGAGACCACAATTCAATAATGATATGTTTGAATAAAGATGTAAAATTCATGAGTCTTTTACTGCTCATGCGTCCGTTTCTATATTTTTTTTTTAAATTCCACGAAAGAATGTTCTGAAACTATATTTTTTGCAAACGCTTCACATTAATATTTGTATCTTCTGGATAAGGGCTATAACAGCCACTTGAACTGGCGGATAGGCTATCCGAGACTTTATCGGTCGGATATCACTATCCGAGACATTTGAAACCAAAAGTTGAAGTTTATCTTGCAGATAAGTTCCGGATAGGCTATCCGAGACTTTATCCGCAAGTCTTGAAACTGACCCTAAACCTCTTTAATAATTGTTTTGTAAGTTGTATTTTGTTTTAAATAATTCTAAACATTTTGGGCCAGTAAATAATTCTACGTGGTAAATTTAATCACTGGAAGTATTATGCCTATTAATTTTCAAAAATGTTGGCTACTTTTATTTATTGAAAAAGAATACATTCATCCGTGAAGGTTTTAACCAAGTTATATTATTCCTTGAAATAGGCATCAAATTTATAAAAAAAATCAAAAGTGTTAAGGCCCTCCCAAACCAACGCGAAATCATAGCGAATCATTCGCAAAGAGAGTTGTTTGTTGTTGTTAAGTTTTGGGTATCTTTCAATTTTTGTATTGTTGTGAATGATTTCGCGTCGTCGGCGAATGTTTCGCGTTGGTTTGGGAGAGCCTTTAAAAGTCTAAATAAATTTCAATATATTTTTAAATCAATTATGATATTTTTCACTTTACTAGCTTTTTTTATAATTCTTAAAAAAAATGTGTTTTACCTTTTTTATATATAAAAAATTACAGTTCAAAAAATCATAAGACTTCCCTTTTTTCTAATTTTTGTAAAAATTCCCAAGCAAAGGAATTTTTTTCATGATCCCCCAGCACTGTAATGTGGATATCACCATCCATCACCACTGGCGCAAAGCAACGATAATGAAACAGATACAGAATTCTCTGCATAGCGAAATGCAGAATGAAGAACCGTGGTGCGCTCGATAAAGTTGAACACCTTGCTATCTAAATTTCTATAAAGCAGAATGAACTTTGTGTTGTTTTTTTTTAAATGTTTGTAAGTGGATTTGCTTCACCTCGGTGCGCTTAAGTTAAGCGAACACCCTGATGGGTGAATTTTTTGTTTCTTTGAGAGGAAATGAATTTGCTTCAAGTTGCCGAATGAAAAACGAATGTGCGCTTGATGAAGTTGAACGCCGAGTCATAAAGATTAATAAGTATAGGTATATGTATACCTAGAAAAAAAACTTCGTTTTGGTTTTGTTTTAGGTTTGTTTGTGTGTGAGTTTGTTTTGCCTTGGGGCGCTGAATTTTCAGAACACCTTGTCTACATGGTGTTTTATTTTGTTTACTTTTACTTTGGGATATTGATACAGGTAAAATATTAAAAAGAAAGACAAGTGCGCTTGTTAAGATTTAGGTAGGGTGTGCGGAGAACACCTGCGCACCTTCGAATAAACGTCACTGTTCCAGTATCCTGGATGTCCGAACGTTCCGAGGGGCCAACATTGACTTGGACCATCAATTGGTTGTTGCTCAAGTACATATGCGGACATCTATGACGCCACAACACCGAGCGAATGCTGTGAAAAGATTTGATGTCGAGAAGTTAAAATCGCAAGAGATCGCTAGGAACTTTGCTGACCAAGTCTCTCTTAACCATTCAGTAACTCCGCCACCAGCACCAACTGCAGAGGACCAGTGGAAACAAGCCATCAGAAATGCCACTACTGATGTGCTGGGTTTCACTAGGCGACCACAACGAAACCAATGGTTCGATCAAGAATGCCGGCTGGTGCATATAGCCAAGAACGAGGCCTACCAACCAATGCTGCAAACTAAAACCAGAGCTGCTGAGAGAACAGCCTGGTACCTCTTCGGGCAAAAACGAAGGGAGGAGCGCCGACTCCTCAGGAGAAAAAAGAGAGAGCATGCGAAAGCAGGCGGTCGAGTATATTGAGGACTTTTGCGGTAGGGGGGATGTTCGAAAGTTCTACCGAAGGGTGAGGCAATCTACCCAGGGCTTCTAGGCCAGAACGGAAGCCTGCCGAGACTAGAGTGGGAATATGGTAGTAGACGCACAGTCGGTGCTGAAGATCTGGAAACAACACTTTTTTAGACTGCTAAACGGCAAAGATGACCAAAATTCAGCTATTAGACAGAATAATCCATTCAACCTGGACGATGATGGTCATCATTACGGTCCACACGACCTAAATGAAGTGCGGTTAGCGATAGCCAAGCTTAAAGCGTACAAGGGTGCTGGTGCGGATGGCCTGTCAGCTGAGCTTTTTAAGGGAGGAAGAGATGACTTGGTAGGGAGTATTCACCAACTTATTTTCAAAATTTGGTCGGATGAAAGTATGCCCGATGAATGGAACCTCGGTATAGTGTGCCCCATCCACAAGAAAGGAGATGCTCTAACTTGTGCCAACTACAGAAGTATAAGTCTCCTCAACGTGTCACTTACAAAATCCGGTCCCCTGTACTGTGTGATCGCTTAAAACCGTTTGTCAGTGATCTGATCGGCCCTTATTAGTGTGGTCTTAGGCTCGGCAAATCAACCGTCGATCAAATGTTCACACTCCGACAGATTCCTGAAAAAAAACCCAGGAGTTAAAAAAAAAAAAACACACCATCGATATGCATATCGATTTCAAAGTCACGAATGATAACGTAGACAGAGACGAGCTATACAGAGCCATGTCGCATCTCGGCATCCTTGCCAAACTCGTCCGCTTCTGCAGGATGACGATGGAGATCTCACTGCTCCGTCAAAGTTGGCAAGAACACCACCAAATCATTTGATGTCAAGAAAGGTTAGAGGCAAGGCGATGCGTTATCATATGCAACCTATTTAACATCGTACTTGAAGTAATTGTACGCAACTCACAAGTCAACAACAGAGGTACAATTTATCAAAAATCAGTTTAACTACTTGTTTATACAAATGATATTGACATCATTGGCAGAACGAAGCGAGCTGTTATTGGTGTGTTTTCAAGTATTGAATCGGAAGTGGTGAAAATGGGTTTGGCTGTTAATGAGAACAAAACGAAGTATAGATATCATCGAGAAAGGAATTTCAATATCGTCGACTCGGGCAAAATGTCACGATGGACATTTACAACTTCGAATTCGTCAATCACTTTGTCTACCTGGGCACCACTATTACATCGCAAAATGACATCAGTGCAGAGATCAAACGAAGAATTACTCTTGCGAACCGCTGTTTCTTCTGGTTAAGAATGCATTTGATTAGTAAAACCATCTCTCAAGGAACCAAGGGGACCTTATGTAAGACCTTAATCATCTCGGTCCTGCTGTATGGGGAAGAAGCATGGACTCTGTCAAAAATTGATGAAATTGGGTGCTATGAAAGGAAAATTCTTCAGGTGATCTTCGGTCCAGTCTGTATCGAAGAAATACGGAGGAGAAGATTTACCAATGAGCTTTATGGACTTTACAGTGACGTTGACCTGGTCAAAAAGCTGAAAATACAGCGGCTGAGATGGCTGGGACACGTAGAGCGTGTGGACACCGACGCACCAGCCCGATGAGTCTTCGAATCTACCCTGATGTTGGGCAGACCCTAAGATGGGGTACACAACGACCTTCACCGACTTGGAGTGCGTATCCGGAGGCAGCTAGCTAGGGACCAAGCTGGCTGAAGGGGCCTGTTGGCTGTGGCCGTAGTTCACCCTGGACTCTGACCGTCATCTAAAGTGAAGTTAGTAAGTAAATATATTCAATTATTTTACTTTTGTAATAAAATACAAGACGGAGACGTTTTGTTGACGCCCTATGCCCCAGCCGGGGTTACAGGACACGATGATGATGAATAAAATACAATTTCAGACATAAATTTAAATGTTTTTGAAACTTCGTCAATGAATAGGAAATTGTGCAATTTCAATGATGATTTCGGAAAATACTCCAAAACCACACAATGTCCTTTGGTGAAAACAAATGTAGGTACTTAACAGTTACCTACATTATATACATATGTTACCATCTGTAAATCAAATACACGAAACTGATGTCAAATATTCCCCACAAGTAGGTATCTAGTTTTTCAAAACTTCTTCGAAAACATCTCTGCAATAGAATTTGAAACATTCACACAACACAATCTCTTCAATTTTGAAACAAAAAAAAAAACTTTCCAAGATGCAATTTATTAAAGTCAATACGATACCGATAATATGCTTTAGGGTTCCACATTCACATTATCCGGAGAGCATTGTCCATTTAATCCAGAAGGCAGTAAGTGTGACCATGTGACAGTAGGAAAATGCCGTCTTGATATCTTCACAGCTATGTACACTTTTGGTGCACCATAGTTCGTTTTCAAGAATTAAGATTTATGGCGATGAAAATATTTTTCCACACCTTTCGAATTGTTACTTATTCGAAAAGATCGATGAACAAAAGTACTTAGAAGCATTCTCTCTGCTTGTGTAGCTTTTGAAGGATTTCATTAAGGACATAAGTATTGGTTTTATGGTCTTACTCAATTTAGTGTTTGCTTTTTAAAAATATTAAAAAAAGATTGGAATGTCTGAAGCTTAAATGGTTCTTCTTGTCTACGTATCTCCTCTCTATTTAGTTCTTACCCTAGAGCTACATATTTTTATTTTCTTAATTTTATTGATTGTAAATTATAAGGGTTTTTCCATTAGGCTTAAACAAATTAGTGCTAGTTTTGAATTTCTATTTTAGTAAAAAATTTTAGAAAAGCCAGGATTTATTATGAAAGAAATTAAAAAAATCCAATACTTTCCCTTAACAGCTGCAAGAAAATATTCCAATGATGAAAAAAAAAAAAAAAAAAAACCAGAAGAGAAACCTTGATCCTATCCAAGTTTCGAGAATCGAATGAAGATTTACGATTGGGATGTGCTTTTGTGTGTAAAATACAGCTGTGAGGAAGTTCGTCTTTTTGGGTGCATTGTTTTACGGCATTGCTCTGACTCCGGTTCTTCTCATAGCACACATAATAGCACAACACACAGTTTAAAGCACAAAAAAAAAAAAGACAAAAAACTCACACAATCCGGAGGAAACGTATCGATTTTGTGCAAGGACAATTATTGTCCTCTTGCTGCAGGGAAAAATGATAAATGGTTATTACATGAAAGGAAATGTGCTTTTTTTTTTGTTGTTGGGTTCTTGTTGTCAATATGATGATGATACGTTCGTACATACATGATTGTACGCTTAAATTTTAAACATTTCAAAAGTGATGTGATGTTCGATTTCACAAAAGATATTTTTAAAATTTGTGAATTTGAAAACGTACAAATGAACATATTATACTCGTTTATATTAAAAAAAATGAATAATATTAAAAATGGAATACCTACATATTTATGCTTTTGTAAGCTTTCAATGATTATACGGTTCAGATTTAAAAAAGGATGATGGGAATTTTTTTATCCAACAAAGATGTTTCTTTTTATGCGAATAAAATGCATTTACTTTATATTAATTATTTACAATTTGTTGGGGTAAAAATATTCATGTGATGAAGCTAGCGATTCATTATGTAGATATGTATATTAAGTTTGTTAAGCAGTCAGGGATAATTTTGAAGCGTTAAGAAATATGTAATGAAGCGTTACAAATTCCACACCGTTAACGCGATTGATCTGCACAACTCTATTTTCATACATATAGCGAACTAGAGTTTTAAAAACTCCCAAAATGGTTTTACAAATCAGCTGAAATTATTATATGCATTTTTAACCGAAAAAGCTCAAAAGTTAGAATAGATATTTCAGACACGAAATCTTTTTAGAGCTGTTTCTGATAAAATTGAAAAAAACAGGCCATTGGCATTTAGAGTTTCTCATACAAAATAAACTAGATATCTCTCTGTCCACTTATAGGATTTATCTCAATGTACAGATATGTGGCACAAGGGCGAAGGATAATATGATGAAAGCCACTTTTTTTATTACTTCTACCAGATGTTGCCCAGGAAAATTAGACTTTCACTACGAAAAAATTGCGACAAAGCTGATTTTTGGTGGAGTGGCTTATTATGACGCCTTAAGCATTTCCTGAAAAGTACCCTAAATTTGGCCCGGGGCTAAATTTTTTAGGGGGGTGAAAGGGGTTGAAGTTCAGTTTTTTGGGAAATGCACCTAAACTATTCGTTTTATAGAAAAAATGTGAAGGTAAAAATTAAAGCTGATGTTATTCTACACAAAAAATATTAACATACTTTTATTTGTAGAACCAATAATTTCAGAGAAAAACGTTCAAGAGCTTCATGGTGCAGTGAGTTTAGTCCAAAAAATTTATAAAGTTTTTGCTTATCGCTGGACAAATTTTGTTTTGTGAGTTATGTTTAAGTACAACTCCTTATTGTAAAATCAAGTTTTTGGGGTGGTAGGGGAAAGGGAATGGCCGCCATCTTGAAAACAAGGTTGATTTTGTTTTTGTTTAATAACTCGTTGAAATTGCGTTTTTCAAAAAAATTACCAAAGGACAGATTTTAGACGATTAAACTATCTAAAAAATAAGCCATTAAACAGCTCTATGTGTTTATTAATCTCAAAGTTACAGCGGATCAAATATCACCTATGCCTCATTATATGGTGGGGATGAAATGAAGTTTTTTAAGGTTTCTCGCTTATTTGTGAATTTTTTTGGTCAGAATAGAAGACTCATATTACAGACAATCAAGAGCAGTGCAAAATATATTCTAGACATCTTCAACAAAATTCACAAATAAGCGAAAAACCTTAAAAAACGTCATTTCATCCCCACCATATATGAGGCATAGGTGACCTTTGATCCGCTGTAACTTTGAGATTAATAAACATACAGAGCTGTTTAATGGCTCATTTTTAGATAATTTAACCGTCTAAAATCTGTCCTTTGGTAATTTTTTTGAAAAACGCAATTTCAACGAGTTATTAAACAAAATCAACCTTGTTTTCAAGATGGTGGCCATTCCCTTTCATCTACCACCCTAAAATCTTGATTTTACAATAAGGAGCTGTACTTAAACATAAATCACAAAACAAAATTTGCCCAGCGATAAGCAAAAATTTTATAAATTTTTTGGACTAAACTGACTGTACCATGAAGTTCTTGAACATTTTTCTCTGAAATTATTGGTTCTACGAAAAAAAGTATGTTAGTATTTTTTGTATAGAATAACATCAGCTTTAATTTTTACGTTCACATTTTTTTCTATAAAACCGATAGCTTATATAGCCTATTGTATAGACCGGAAAATGAGAGGTATAAAGGAACAATTACGTGCAAGGGTTTTTATTATTGAATATGTTTGTTTGACCCATAAGGATGCTTAAAACCAAAAATGCTACTAAATTCACCAATGCGTTTCTGAGAGAATGGTCACACTGGCCACTTTTCAGTATTTTTGGTATAACTCGAAAACTAAGCGGAATTAGACAATTTTACATATAATACTTTTTGTTCAAAATTAAATTTTCTATTGGAATGGATGGTTCAAAAAATTTTACGAAAAAATTTAAGTAGGAAAAGTTAACAAAAACCAACTTAAAAAAAATCAAAAAATCAAGCACATCTAAATTTTTTAATAAATTGTGCATAACTTTTTTTGAAGCAAAGATAGGGTCAAGACATGCACAAACAAAACAAAGTAGAGACTAAAGGCCTTAATATGACATGTTCAAAAATTAATATTTGTTCAAAATTGACGAGATATTCCCATTCAAACCTTATCATTTCTTATAATTTTTCTCAGTTTTGGCCCGAAAGTCCCTTTTTCGGTACAATATGGCAAATTTCACTTTCCAAAAAATGTTGGAAATCAAAATTTTGATAAAATATGACATTAAAACTATAGAGAATTTATAAAAAGGATGTAAGTTCGCAATTTCGTTTTTCGACTGTTCTTAAATGCGTTCAGACCTACAGACCGAACGGCTGGTCCGATTAACATAAGATTTGGTATTAGGTGCTAGGAACGTTAAATTTGTCATAAAGTACCAAAAAATAGGCTTTCGGGCAAAAACTGCGGAAAATGATAAGAAATGGTAAAGTTTGAATGGCTATATCTCTGTCAATTTTTAAATAATATGGCTTTTTTAACATGTCATATTAAAGCCGTAAGACTGCAGTTTACTTTGTTTCTGCATGTCTTGAGCGTATCTTTGCTCCGAAAAAAGTTATGCGCAATTTAGAAAAAAATTTAAAAATCTTTGATTTTTCGATTTTTTTTATGTTGGTTCTTGTTTATTTTTCCTGCTTAAATTTTTTTAAGAAATTTTCCAAACCATCCATTTCGATAGAAAATTTAATTTTGAACAAAAAGTATTAAATGTAAAATTGTCAAATTCCGCTTAGTTTTCGAGTTATACCAAAAATACGGAAAAGTGGCCAGTGTGACCATTCTCTCAGAAACGCATGGGTGAATTTAGTAGCATTTTCGGTTTTAAGCATGCTTATGGGCCAAACAAACATATTCAATAATAAAAACCCTTGCACGTAATTGTTCCTTTTTAAAAGGTCTATTCAATAGGCTATTAGGAGCAATTCCCAAAAAACTGAACTTCAACCCCTTTCACCCCCTAAAAAATTTAGCCCCGGGCCAAATTTAGGGTACTTTTCAGGAAATGCTTAAGGCGTCATAATAAGCCACTCCACCAAAATCAGCTTTGTCGCAATTTTTTCGAAGTTTGGCCATTTTTTTGTCTAATTTTCCTGGGCTAATGGATGATTTCTTAGTTCAATAATTTAATAATATAATTTGATTAAAGGTCTCAGAACAGTAACCGTGTGTATAACATGCAACAATTAGACTTGCATACAATTTAAATCGCTAACAACCTTCGATATGCTTAAAAGCTAGATTTTTACAAAGCATATTTACGATTGCGTTTTATTTTTTAAAAGATCTTTCAATAATCACCAGCTGTTTTTCTAAATAAAACTTTTTTCTGCATTAACTACCAACTTTAATAAAGATTTTTAAACGTTATTCAACCCCCAATTTATCAAAATTGCAGTCTATTCGTGGATTAACTTAGTGCTTTGAAAAATCATGGATAAATAACTCTCGGGAAATATCTTACAACTTTGGAAATTATTCCTTGATCTTCAAAAATTTCTAATTGAGTACCTTTTTACTTGCGATTATAGGTACTATAAGGCAAGTTTTGGATTCGTGCAAAAAAAAAATTTTGAGATAACAATCAAACATGATATTACGATGATAGAGAACACCAAAAATGTGGGTGGCACAATTCTGTCTGTCTGTCTGTCTGTTCGTCTACAGCCTAAACGACTCGATCGATTTTCTTCAAACTTGGCACGTAGTGGTTTTTGGTGATTCTGCCGACACGTTTTTTTCATTTTTTTTTTAGAACCAAAAATAACGGTACCTGCCATACATTTTTTTTTGGCAAATTTACATAATCGTATTTTTCTCAAAAATGGCTCGACAACTTTTCTTAAAAAAAATTAAATTAAATTTATTTTAGTAAAGGCTTTCTTTGGGTGGAAACCCATTTTTTCAAAAATGGTTATTAATGGTACCTCCCAAGGAACCATTTTTTTAATTTTAGATTTTCTTCAAAATGGTATAACCGATTTCAATTATTTTTTTTACACAGAAGCTTCCAAGAAATGTTAATAGTTTTGTGTACCATTATTTTTGAAAAAATATTTTTTGGATTTTTAAAAAATATTTCAATTTTTTTTTTTGAAAATCAAATATTTTGAAAATGGCATCATAGATTTTTTTGAAACTCGATATTTAAGACTTTTTTAGTACTTTCTAAAATATTTTTCGAAAAAATTTTACATTTATGAAAAAATAACGGTACCTTCCATACAAAAGTGAAAAAACCGCAAAGGAAAATATTTTTTTGCTTGAAAACGACTCCTACGATTTTGATTAAACTTTTTTCATATACTAAAATTAGTACGGTCTACCATCAAAAATTATAAAATTTTACACATAGCAACTATTACTGCCGTGTTAAGAAGAAAAAACGTAACTGACAGTTTGGCTGTTTTGAGCTAGGGCCAGTTTTGACATCTTTGATATGTCTGCTATTTTATTCTTCAAAAATAAAAGCCCTTATTTGCTTTTGTAATGGCTTAAAAAGCTTAAGAAAAATGACGTTCGTTCAAAGAACCATGCTTTTTAAGGAAAAATTGACGTTTTAGCACTCAATTTAAGAAAAAAAAGTGACTACCATACAAGCATTAGTACAGTAGGTGGCCACTCAATTATGACCGATAAATATTTTTATTAATTCTTGACTTTGCCCTCTCTTAATATAACGTTATAATACTTTTTATATATAATATTAATTTTGACGTGTTCGCCACAAAATCCTGTATTGTTAAGTGTATTTCGTCGTCTTGTTTTCGACGTTGCAGCTGTAGGAAAAATTTTATTCCTGAAACAGTAAAGAACTGTAAAAATTTAATATGCGTTAGCCGGCAAATTTAGTTCCATTTTATAAACGAAGTATAGTTTATGTGGTTAAAATTGGCTAATTTTGCAATTTAAGTTCTTCTTGGGTAACATTGGAAGTTTTTTCTTTTTTTTCCTTGGTGGCTTTTAAATTTGAGTAACTTAAGATTTTTGACATCAAAATTGGCAACAAAAATGTGACCTGCCACACCCAAAGGACTCAGGGTGCCACTTTGCTTAAAGACTGTGATTGCTTCTATTAACAAAAGCCCAAAAAGTGGGAATATCCAAGGCTTAAGTGGTGAATATTGCTTAAAATTAAAAAAAAAAACACAGTAATTTCGATGATTTAAGTGTGAGTAAGCTCACAAAAAATTCCATAAAAACAAAATTACAGCACGAAAAGATAGAAAAAAAGTCAACCTTTCTTTAAGGCATCGAAGTGCACCAACAAAAATTATTACCAAGAAATTCACACTTCTGGTATTAATGTATCAGCCAGAACAGTGAAACCACGTTTAGATGAAAATTAACTTTTTTGTAGGCACACTGCTGAAAAGCCAAAGCTTACAAAAGCCATGCTTGTCAAACCTTTACAGTGGCCTATATTGCAAAGGGTCATGTCTGGCAAATATTGGGGCCAGTTGCGTCCGTTAAATTGAGTCGTGACTATTTTTTTATTTATTTATCTCAAGCGGACTCTTTGTTATAAATTATTTTTATTTGAAAGTTATATTTAGCGAAGAGTGTCGGCTTGAGGTAGTAACCGTCAACAAAAAAACTGTCCGCCGTAGAAAGGATGAACGATATTGAGATTGTTGCGTGGCTCCGAAGGTATAACATCCACCGAGTGTTATGATTTGGAGCTCCTTACGGAAGAAGGTCCTTGTCCTAGTTATTTTGTAGAAGGAAAAATGCGATCCAAGCAATAAATAAATGCACTAAGGTTTGTTTTAACACCTTACTTGGGTAGTCTAAGGCTTCCAAAGGCCAAATACACTTTCATGCAGGATAGTGTACCTTGTGATAGGCCACGAGGAAGCATTCATTACTTTAACTCATTAAAACGTAACGTGTTGCCTTGGGATGGAAATTATTCCGACCTTAAACCAATTAGAAAATGTAGGAGCGTATAAAAAAGTAGTGCACATGACCACCAAAATAATACAGTTAATGATTTTTAGAAACACATTGAGGATATGTGATATAACGACACAAAAATAAAAAAACTATTAAGAATTCTGTTATCAGTATACCTTGAAGAATAGCAGCAGTTATAAAAACCAGAGGAGGACACACGAAATAAAAAATTACGATGCAATGGTAAATATACTAAAAATGAAGATCTTTTTAAAGAAAACCATGAAATTAAATTTATAAAAAAAACAGATCTGTGTTATATTTTAAGGGGTTAAAATAAATAATAAGTGAAAATTTTCATCGGTCATAATTGTGTGGCCACCTACTGTACATCTGATAAATAATCAAGGCAAAAGAAAATCGTTCACTTATAAATACAATAGAAAAGCACTCAACAACAAAACAAAAAAGATAGAGATAAAACAGAAAAACGCGTTTATCTCGAAATGTCAAAAATACACTTACGTTTTTTCTTCTTAACACGGCAGATTAGTAGTACCTGTCATAGAACGTATTTTTTTATTTTGAGTTTTCTCGTTATCAGCTTAACGGATTTAAATGAATTTTCTTATATACAAATTTCATATAAGATTAAATAATATTACACTTATAAATTTTCAAAAAAAAAGTTTTTGGATTTTTAAAAAAAGTTTCAAACTTTTTTTTTTTTAATTCGATAACTCAAAAACGGGTTGACAATTTTTTTTTCAAATTTTGTTTTTATATACACATAAATATATAGTTTAAATCTGCATGCCAAAATTTGTTCTTAAAAATGATTTAAGAATTTTATATATAAAATTTAGTTTTGAAAAAAAAACCGCTCCAACGATTTTAAATTTTTTTTTCCCATACAATCATATTCCATCATGAATTAAGATGGCATACTTTTTTTTCACCTCAAACTGTCAAAAGAGTTGTTTTAGCTAATTTAAATGTCGTATTTCATGCTTCTCTACATTTTTCTCTCATAATTTCCATGTTTGTATATACAATTTTCTTAAACTCGCAGTGTCTTGAACATAAGAGCAAGTACGTGCGACCTACAGTTCTACAGTTCTTTGCCGAGTCCGAATGGCTAGACGAAAAGCACTTATTCATGACAAGCATGCTCTTGGAGGATTTGTCAGTTATTTACTAGAGGCAGTACCTCGGATAAATCATTTCTGTTTTTAGATGAAACGGCTAGGAATCGAACCCACACCTTCGGCAGGAGAGTCCAACGCACTAACCATTATGCCACGTCACGAGGTACTACATCCATGCCAACAACACGCACACAGGAATGGTTGAGAGTTGTGAGTCACTAAGGCCCTGGTTAGTTAGTTAGCTAGTATTTTGCAGAAGCAACAAAAATAGGTGTACGAGTCATATTTGATACAAATCGTGTGGAACGGTCGGTTCCAAAATCCATGATTGTACTAACAATGCAGACGAAAGTTTCAAGTTTATGCGCCAGCGGATAAGCTGAAGAAGTAACGAGTCAGGTGGACTCTTACTTGATTCTAAAACAACACAACAACAACATAGAATCAATAGCTTAAAATTATTTAAACATAACTATAACTTAATAACTTATACACATTTTGGGTAGTTAACGCATTATTTTTAATCTTTAAAATCGTTTATTAATTTTTAATTAAAAATGTTCTATCGGAATAAAAAAAAAAGAATAGATTTTTGTGGTCTTTAAAAAGTTTCACTCTCTCGTCTCGAAGTAATATGTTTTTGAATAGTTCCTTTACGCTTCGAATCACCCGCGAGTATTTTTGTATTAATTTGGAAAATGTCTAGCGAAGGCTTCTTCTCGGTTTTGATTCTTTTCAATTTTTCTCAAAAGTTTAGTTTGGGATTGGTCTGAACTCGGCCATAAAGTTTCGGAAAGTTTTGGAAAGACATCCAACAACTTGTTGAACTTGTGTTTGTGAGAGAGTAAGATTCGGCAAGCTTTGGTCAGACATCCAACAACTTGTTGAACTTAGGTGTGTGAGAGTTCCGTTGAGATTCAACAACTGTGGTTTTCTGGGGAGCGAAAAAGCCTTCCAGGAAGCCGATGATCACGAAAACGAATGGCTGAATGTATGAATGTGTGAGTGATTGGATGGCCGAGGGAAGGATGAGGTTGTTTGCTGGGAAGTTGGCCTTTGAGAGAGACAGCCAAGCGAATAGAAGTTATTAATTGAGGATACGAGAAAAATCTAAAGAATTAAAAAAAAATAAAAAATTTAGAATTGATAAAAAGGAAAAGAGGAGAGGTGATTCGAGGAGTAAAGAAACTAGAAACGACTTTCGAGGAAAAAAAAAGATTCTACGAGGAAAATTACCCGGACAAAAAGAAAAATAAGTAGATTGGTAATTTCGTTTAGTTTTTTTTAGTTTTATCCTGGTTTATCGAAGGTTTCCCAAATAAAAATAATTTAAAGTCCCCATCTGGGCATTTAAAAATTGTGTTTCATTTCGTTTCGCTTTCTTTTCATTTAATAATTAGATTTGGAATTTTGTTAATTCAGCCTAACTAAAATTTCTGGTGTCCATTATTTGTTACAAGTACCCCACTGTACTTGTAATAAAATATATTTCGTTTATTTTGATTGATAGAATCAATCATCGTTTTATCGTCGTTTATTTGTTTGTTTTCCTTCGCTGAACCCAGCCTAGCTTAGAAACCGTGGTGGTAGCTTTCATAAACAAGCTACTGTTGGCACTATTTTGTGTCTCTTTTTGTCTTCTCTTCTTTTGTTGTCTTTATCGGTTGGTTTGACACTTCTGTCAAAAGAAACCATAAGTCAAAAAGTTTTAACTAATTTGTTTAATAGTGTTGCGCATTAGTAAAGTTTTTCAAATAACTAACTCGCGGTCATCTACTTGGTTTATCATTTCGATAAGCTAATTGTTTTAGAATAAAAGGTGTTGAATACCCACCCATCCCTTTGACGAGAAGAAAAAGTTTAACAACTTCTCTTCATAACTCCATGCCTCTTTTCCTCTTCCTATCATTATCTCACCTCTCTGTGATTCCTCTCTTACCACGCATGCAGGAATCTGTGATTGCAACCCAACCGTCCATCTGAGGCACCTCTACTGCATCCCTTCCATCTCCTGTCTCTCCTTCCATTCCCAGAAAAAATATACTTTTTTGAAAGCATAATGGTACCTTCCATACAAGTGTTAAGAAACTTATAAGGAAAATATTCTTTGTCTTAAAAACGGCTTTTACGATTTCGATAAATTTTTGTATGTATGTATGTTTAAATTAGTGCGGTCTACTACCGAAAATTTTAGAAATTTACCCTTAGTAACAATTAATATCCACTCAAAGCACGTTTTTGAATCTTCTCACTATTGGCTGAACGGATTTAGAATAATTTCTTATATACAATTTTCAAATTAGCTTAAATAATGTTGCAAATGAAAATTTTCTATTTTTTTTAATTTTTTAAAAAAGTTTAATTTTTCTTTTGAAAATTCCATATCTCAAAAATGATTTGTTGGTTGACGATTTTTGTTTTATGTAATTGTGTTTTGTATACTTAAGACTCGCATACTTATTTTTTTTTAAGTGTTTTAGGAAAATTTTATCATTCGAATTGAAAGATGGATCGTTTCTGAGTATACAAAATGGCGAGTTTGTAAGTGTTGTGCATTAGACTCTATTTTGAAAATCGAATTTTAGCTAATATCTCGGAAACGGTTCCTGGTACACAAAATATGTTAATATCTTTTTCATAGGAAATTTTATTATCTATTTTCCGGTATACAAATTTTTTTTAAGTCTATACCGTCAGAGTTAAAGCCTCTTAAAGTATGCTTTTTTAATGTTTGCCTTATATTATCTCCTTGACGTATCTTCCAACAATTTTTGCATACACATTTTTATGCTACGACGCGTGGTTCAAAAGTGATTGTTCTCTAAGTCGGCATTTTTGTGGTGATTCGTTTTGCTTGAAGTGCTTTATACCGCTCCAAATTTTGTGCACGTATTATTTGTATCAGTTCTTTCAAACTCCAGGGTATCATGCAGTGACCCTTCGACCACCATAATGCACTTTCAAAATGCATACAAAATCAGTGAATTTAAACTCTAGAGTTTGAGAGCATACAACTTGTATCTGTCTCAACAATAGATGGGACCTTCCCGGCATCGCTGCTGCTGCCTAATGATCATCAAAATGCACTTCCAAATGCAACAAAAAAATAACCAGTTTTTCGTCACCCTTAGTTAAGTACACTTACACTTAGTATTCGGACAAATAATATGGCATCAACTTGGCAGTGGAAGAAAGGCGGCTGAAGCACAACACTTACAATCTCGCTAGTTTTCTAATAATCTCAGAAACAACCCACCTATCAATTCCAATCGAAAAATTTGATGAGTGTATAGTTTTGCAAAAAAAAAAATCCTCTGCCGACTGGGCATTTTTGGATTAAAAAAAAAATATTTAGTTTGTTTTAGGTTGTGAAATATTCATACATTAAAAACTCAAAATTGGCATGCCAAATTTTGTTTTTTTAAAAAGTTTCCAAATTGTATTTAAGGGAGGAACTAACTGGTTATTTGATTATTTAAAATTAAAATGACGTTCGCTACGTAAAGGCGCAAGGTACATACAATATGACGAAAACCACTGTTTTTGTACTTCTCCATTAAGGTGCAAATCCATTTGAGAGTAAAAAGACTGCCAACAACACTTGAACAACTCTCAAAGAGTAAAACTCGCAATTGGACACAGTAATAAAATTACTTCACAGAGGAGAGGACAGCTATCCGAGAGTCGCTATCGAGCGTTTTATGCAGTAAAAAGTGGACACGCACCTTTAGATTCGATTGATTCAACAAATCTTATATATAAAAATCAATCGTTGTGCGTCAGCTCTGCAAAAACTTGAAAACGGCTTAACCGATTTGGATGATTATTTTCAGGAAATGTTTGGAGTGAACCGGTGGGTGTATAAATGAAGTTTGGTCTAAATTGGTCTTCCGGTTTGCCAGCAACGTGCAAAAATGCAATCTGAGTGCCTGTTTTATATAAAAAAATAAATAAATCAATTGAGTTTGAAAGCAAATCTTTCAAATTTGAATAAAATAATAGGCGTGTTCTTGAAAATGAGATCTCCGACGGCTCAGTGTCAAAAATTGAGCGAGCGAATCCAATATTTTCTTTCCTCAGTTATTTGACAGCAACATTTCTGAGGAATCCTGTTCACGAGACTGAGATTGCTGAGGGCTCTGAGATCTCATTTTCCTGAACTCGCCTAATAATAAAAAAAAATTGATAATAAAGCCCAAACTTTTAATTATCCTGATGAACATCGCGAACATCGTGTTGGGATGTCACAGTTGCGTTCAAGAGTGACTGAAGATGAACGGCAAGCGAATAGAAAATAGATTGCGAATGCAACAAGTTCGTTGCAATCACAAACAATGGGAGCGAGAACAACAAAATGAACATGAACGACTGCGCCGACGCATGCCATGTTCCTATAAACCTGGAAGGAGCGGCACTACATTACGATTTGGAGATCAATTACAGCTCGGACATATCAGTAACGATTGGAGAAATGTTTGTCCATATTGTAGGGCGTTGAAATTCAGTGGCGAAACTCCTGAATTGTGTTGCGCAGGTGGGAAAGTGAAATTGCTAAAATTAGTCCCGCCACCAGAGCCTTTAAGTTTCTTGGTTTCTGGAACAGGAAGTGATTCTATCCATTTCTTGGCCAACATCCAAAAATACAACAACTGTTTCCAAATGACATCATTTGGTGCAGCGCATATTGTACGAAACAATTTCATGCCTACTTTTAAGGTAATACCAACACAATTCTCATATACATGATTCGTCGTGGCATCAAAAAAAATATTGAAATCATTCAGTAGTGCTAATTTCTAATCACTATTGCAGATTCAAGGGCAAATATATTATTATTGGGATCACTGTTGCCACGAATGAATGCGGACCATCAATTTTTACAAATTTATTTCATGGGCAATTCGGATGCTGAAATTAATCAGCGTTGTGTTCAAAACCTGACAACTAAACGAGTTATTGTTGGAGAATTGCATTTTCATCAGAACAACGAATTGATCAAATTGTTCAAAATTGAGTTGGACAGCCATAATGTTGTCATTAGGGCTGACAAACCCTGGTGGGAGAGCACGCAAGAAGATTTAATTCACCGAAAATCGATGAAGTGGCTGTTTTTACTGTCGGAGAAAATGTACAGTTTAGAGATATTGTGCTTCGTCGTCGGAATAATGAATTGAAACGTGTGCGTGTGTCCAAAACGCACAGCACCTACGATGCGCTACAAGGTGAGGATAGATACCATTTCAATATTAAAATTATTACAGTAGACGCTCGATATAGTGAAGTAATAAAAACCAGGCCTGTTCACTGTTTTGAGATTGTTCACTTTTTCGAGCGGGAGCTTTCTAAGGCTTTCTAAAGAAGAATTTGATCCAAAATGCACATTTCGTTCGACGTGAATGTTTTTAATTTTAATTAAGCATTAAACAAGACTTTCGCTCAGGTTTAAACGAAAAACAGAAACAATTCCTCAGAGCTCTCAAGGTATGTAAAATTCATGCGCAACATTTTTATACAAAATACGTTTTTATGTAAAATTTTGTGTGTTCACTATTGTGGATAGCTCACTATTTCGAGATTCACTAGATCGAGGGTCTACTGTATATACATTAACAGATAAATAACTATTTCAATAACTCATTACTTGATTTTCTTACATCGAACCGTATATCGATTGCGATTGCAGGCGCCGAAACCAATAAGAAAGTCAGGTGCTATGAATTTTTATTCATGCAGACTTTTGATCCGCGATGGTGAAGAAAATCACGGACGATTTTGCCACCCACTTACACAGGAAGCCCTCGCCATATGCACGAGTACGCGTCTTACGCGTGTAAGACAATATGGCCGTTCAGACCTATTTATAACATTTACATATGATAGAACTGCTACCCAACCAAACATCAGCTGACAGACATGATATACATAAGTGCCAGAGTTTTTAAACAAAAGTTAAAATCCTGATGGATTTCATCATAAAACATCGTGAGTATGGCCAGGTTCGTTGTTGGATGTATTCCGTGTAATGGCAAAAACGTGGTTTGCCCCATGCACACATTTTGGTTTGGTTGGTTAACAAAATCAGACCGGATGAAATCGATTCGATCACATCAGCCGAAAACCCGGATAAAGTTGTTGATCCGAAATTGCATGCAGTTGTGATTAAGAATATGATCCATGGACCTTGCGGAATTTTCAACAACGACTCACCCTGTATGATTGATAGATGGCAAGTGTTAAAATCGATAACCGAGAGACATGATTTCTGACACGATCAAAGGCAATGACGGATACCCATTGTATTTGAACTACGAACCAGCGCTGCCACCCTATTCCTTTAGCAGTAGATCTACTGCGTTTAGTCCCAAATGATAATCTACTGAGCAGAAAAAAGAAATGAATCCTCTTTTGAGAATTTTGAAAATCATCCAAAGTTAGCCAATGATTTTACAGACCCCATGAAGATTGTTGGTCGGCCTTAGACTCACCAGGAATTATTGACTTTTTCAATAAATTTAAATGCATAAATGCAAAAATAAAAGAAAGTAAGTCAAAAATATTTGTGTAGGTATGTATGAATTCCCCAAACAAATGTGACTTTTTACTAATTTAGTTTATAAATCTTCTTTTTTATTTTTTGTTATTGCTGAAAATAATATTATAGTGGCGTTCGTTTTTGAAGTCATTGTTGAGTCTCCAGATTCTCCTATATTTTTCGTTAGTAAAATGTATTAGTAATGGATTGAATTTGATTATTTGCAGTATTTTCTGAGATCTACTGCGGTATATTGCAATCTACTGCGTTTTATCCTCATATATACTGCGCTCAATCATCTATAGGGTGGCAGTGCTGCTACGAATCAGTTTTATTTACATATACATTACATTTCCATACACAGTGTGGCCAATATTATCGATCTCAATGAATTTGCATTCAGTCATATGAAAAGCTTAAGTCAGATCAATTTTAGGTGGTACGAAGTTCACCGGGTCAGCTAGTATCGAATATATTTATTGACATGAAATCAATTCTTCCAATGTTTACAATAATTAGAAGGGATCGACATATATTTATATTAAGTTGGGTAACTGTGTCGTATACGTACTATTTTTCCATCGACTTTCTAACCTTCATATTGCATGGAATTCATTATATTTGTTTTTCTGTCAGCAGCAAAGCTATGAGAATATTATTTTTTTTAAATAATTTGCTCCAACAAAATCAACCATCTCACAGCAAGTGAAATATGTTTCCCCGAGGTCATCACACAAAATGTCATCATTTAAAATCACTAAAAAAGTGCTTAAATGCAAAACCACCTAGCCAAGAGGGGTACATATTTTTTGCTTTTCAAAGATAAATCTTTCAAATTTATGATCTAATTATATTTTTGGTTATTATTTATGAGACAAAGGTTAGGATTTTTGACAGGATAGCGTTGATCAGAAGTTGACGTTGCGCTAGTGAAAATAAGGTGAATGTGTCCTGTAACTTCTTTTTGTTCTATATTGAATGCTATTCTATACAGATAAGGAAATCTCCATAATGGCAAAATGGAAAATGAATGAGTTTTATGTGAGAAGGAGATAATTAGATACGATTAATTTTGCAGTTAAATTTAAATTAAATTTTTGAAATTATATAATATAAATATTTTATGCCCATAGAAGGAATGTTTAAGGTTTACCCAACAAGTCTTTTGTTGAGAATTAATTTACTGCGTTAAATGGAAGGAAGAATATCTCCTCTTAAGTCTTGGATTGAAGAAAAAAGAAACTACATATTTCCAATGTCCAATACATGAATTTGTCATTTAAATATTTCTATCAGGAAAATGGACTTGAAATACGAAGATTTTAATTAATTTTTAAGCTTTGTACATTCATTTTATGTGATCTTATCTTTCATTACTTTGAAATATATCTGAGAGCAGCCAACATTATTATATGAAAGAATTAAGAGCTGAAGCTTAGACTTTTGCAGGAATTATTAATGAAGTATATTGAGTGTGTCAAAAAACCCAATAAATTATATTTTTTAAATTAATTTTTTTCTTTAAAGCTTTAATTTAAAATTATGTAATGGTAAAATCATGTAAGGTTCAAGTAAATAATTGGGTAAACGTAGAACTATAAATTCTAGAATACCAAAACCATCCTTGAATTAAAAGAAACCAATTGAGCAAGCTTCCCAGCCTAATAGATAGATTGATACGGAAAATAAAAATATTAAAAAATGTTCTCTTCCTAACAAAACCACATTTAACACCACAAAAAAGTATTGGAAGTTGAACACTTTAACTAAATCCTTTTTTTAAAACTTTAACTTAAGTGTGCCACAAAATAACCCAAGGCCACCTCTCTACTTAAATGTCTCCTCGCTATGAATTTAGCATAAAACGATCAACTAAGCAAAGCAAATTTATTCCATAATGTTAGTGAGGACTTAATCTATTCGTTTAACTTAAAACAAAACTTAAAAAAAAGGAATCTCTCTGAGGTTAAGGCGTCCATTAAACGCGTTCATACCTAAATTCTTCATAACACTTACATCTTTGGTTAGCCTTTGTCTTTGCAGCTCACTTCATTCTAACCTAGAAGCAAAGTGAAGAAGAGTGAAAGGAATTTTTTGTTTTAATAGTGCAAAGGACAACATGAAGCATAAGGATGATTTTGTTTTTATATCGTGGGCAGGTCATGATGGACAAAAAAAAAAAAAAAAAGAAAAGCGAAGTGCTTTGCATTTATATTGAGTCGAGAAAATGGATAATAAGTCCATGCAAATGAGATGAATTGTACATTTTTCTGAGCCCCTTGTGCGGGAGGACGGCCTTATGGAGTGGAATATTATTTTCAATATGATGAAGATAATGTGAATTTTGAAAGCCATTAGATATGATTCATGATGGCAAGACACATTTTTATGCTATTTGATGTTGTTAAATGTTTTTCTTATGGTATTTTTTTATGCTGTCGAAATGTCTAACATTATTTAGGTACTTAATATAAAAAGATCAATGATACTTTAGAGAAATATTTAAAATCTAATGTTTCCAATCTCTGTTGCTTGATTTAAACAACTGAAGATACTTTCTCATTTCTGACGACCTAATTTGTTACCTATTGATAAAATTGGATCAATGTTTATGAACTTTTTTATGACATGTACGTGAGCATTGTTAAATATAAATAAAGAATTTTAAGTGAGTTCTACTCCATATATTGCGTTTCGCCCAGGTACAACAGTTGGGCTCATCAGTTAGATGCTGTTGTACCCTTCTAAGACGCAAATTTTGGTCGATGTTTACCGACTCATATAGAAATCACAGCATGTATACACTGTGAATTCTATTTATCCAGGGGAATTTGTTTAAATTCAGACACCTAGAAAATAAATGCCAGTGCTCAGGCTTTTTATAATTATGATTTTAAAGAAAATTAAAAATAATATTCTTTTGTTTTAGTGGAGCGAATGAATTAAGTTCAAATAAAGAATTTTAAGTGAGCTCTACTCCATATATTGCGTTTCGCCCAGGTACAACAGTTGGGCGAATTTTCTTTAAAATCATAATTATAAAAAGCCTGAGCACTGGCATTTATTTTCTAGGTGTCTGAATTTAAACAAATTCCCCTGGATAAATAGAATTCACAGTGTATACATGCTGTGATTTCTATATGAGTCGGTAAACATCGACCAAAATTTGCGTCTTAGAAGGGTACAACAGCATCTAACTGATGAGCCCAACTGTTGTACCTGGGCGAAACGCAATATATGGAGTAGAGCTCACTTAAAATTCTTTATTTGAACTTAATTCATTCGCTCCACTAAAACAAAAGAAAATTATTTTTAATTTTCTTTAAAATCATAATTATAAAAAGCCTGAGCACTGGCATTTATTTTCTAGGTGTCTGAATTTAAACAAATTCCCCTGGATAAATAGAATTCACAGTGTATACATGCTGTGATTTCTATATGAGTCGGTAAACATCGACCAAAATTTGCGTCTTAGATGGGTACAACAGCATCTAACTGATGAGCCCAAGTGTTGTACCTGGGCGAAACGCAAAAATATGGAGTAGAGCTCACTTAAAATTCTTTATTTGAACTTAATTCATTCGCTCCACTAAAACAAAAGAATATTATTTTTAATTTTCTTTAAAATCATAATTATAAAAAGCCTGAGCACTGGCATTTATTTTCTAGGTGTCTGAATTTAAACAAATTCCCCTGGATAAATAGAATTCACAGTGTATACATGCTGTGATTTCTATATGAGTCGGTAAACATCGACCAAAATTTGCGTCTTAGAAGGGTACAACAGCATCTAACTGATGAGCCCAACTGTTGTACCTGGGCGAAACGCAATATATGGAGTAGAGCTCACTTAAAATTCTTCATTTGAACTTAATTCATTCACTCCACTAAAACAAAAGAATATTATTTTTAATTTTCTTTAAAATCATAATTATAAAAAGCCTGAGCACTGGCATTTATTTTCTAGGTGTCTGAATTTAAACAAATTCCCCTGGATAAATAGAATTCACAGTGTATACATGCTGTGATTTCTATATGAGTCGGTAAACATCGACCAAAATTTGCGTCTTAGAAGGGTACAACAGCATCTAACTGATGAGCCCAACTGTTGTACCTGGGCGAAACGCAATATATGGAGTAGAGCTCACTTAAAATTCTTTATTTGAACTTAATTCATTCGCTCCACTAAAACAAAAGAATATTATTTTTAATTTTCTTTAAAATCATAATTATAAAAAGCCTGAGCACTGGCATTTATTTTCTAGGTGTCTGAATTTAAACAAATTCCCCTGGATAAATAGAATTCACAGTGTATACATGCTGTGATTTCTATATGAGTCGGTAAACATCGACCAAAATTTGCGTCTTAGAAGGGTACAACAGCATCTAACTGATGAGCCCAACTGTTGTACCTGGGCGAAACGCAATATATGGAGTAGAGCTCACTTAAAATTCTTTATTTGAACTTAATTCATTCGCTCCACTAAAACAAAAGAATATTATTTTTAATTTTCTTTAAAATCATAATTGTTAAATATATTTAGATATTTTGAAATTTGAAATACACTTAAACTCGTGATGTCGTTTTGTAGAGGCTAAGGGAGTATCGTCATTCGTCAGCCTACTAGGTTCTTTCCAAAAAAAAAACAACTAAGGTTTGGTTTGTTTATTTATCCGCTTTATTCAAGCAGTGACTCCCTGACTTACTGACTCACTGACTTACTGACTCACTGACAGATCATTAAAATTATGAAGCACTTTCCGATACCGTAGAAAATGAAATTTCGTTCAACGATAGGCTTGTGGTGCATACAAAAGAAGAAATCGACAATTTGCAATTTTAAATTCAGGGGGCGTGGCATCCAACATCTTTTTTGAAAATTCTTATAAATTATAAGGAGCACATTTTGGTAGAGAAATTTAAAATTTTCAGCTGAGGGGGTGTGGCATCTACCCACTTTTTAAAAATTGTTACCAATTATACAAGCCACAGGTCTTGGTTCTCCACGAGCTGGTGCACCACCCAATTTATTTATTTATTTTACCAGTTATACAATGCACTTCCGATTTTTCCGATGACAATCGGTAAAACGGTATAACTAATAAATACTCAAAATTAGCTCAAAAAACATTTTCTAAGATGTTATCGAATTTACATTTATTTGAATTTGGTGTGCATATATTTTTTTTTTTTCAAGTTATCAAATAACTTTTCTTCTTAGCTTAAAGCTATTTTAAGAGTTGTTTCAAAAATTTAAAGCTCGATCTAAATGCTTCTTTTCTAATATTTTATTTTTTTTTCTGATTACTTTGCATATTTAAAAAGTTCTTAAGTTCCAAGAAAATTTTACATAAGATTAAGTTGGTGCTATCCAGTGGAATATTTTATTTTTTTAATCTTAATATTTCGACATAGACAATTTTATTTAAGTTTGGCATTTGACGGTTTTTAACAGTGTTAGAATATATAAAAAAAGATGTTTTACTCTAATGAAAATATAACGGTACTTTCCATCCAAATGTTGAATAAAAGTTAAGGAAAATCCTTTTTAGTTCTCAAAAATGGATCCTACTGGAGGGGATAATATCTCCCTCCATTTGGATAGGAGTGGCAATTTTATAAAAACATTACATGAAATAGAGAAAAAAAATAAATTGACAAACAACGGCAAAACTTTGGCACCAGTTATAGCTTTCATTGAAAATCATCATTGAAAATTTTAATGATTGATTTTGAAATGTTTAGAAAGCAAAATCAATTATTATTTTGATGGACAAATAAAACTCAAGACTTAGTATATATTTCTAGTCAAAAAGAAATTCCAAATATGCCTTACTTTCTACAAAAAATGACTTTTAATATTTTTAATGATCATTGGTAAGGTAGTTCAATTATTGAAATAAGAAAAGTGATTTTTTGTGAAAAGTTGGGTCTGTATCATTTTTTTTTTGCTAGAAATATTAATTAAGTCTTAACCTTTATTCGCCCATCAAAATAATAAATAATTTTGCTTCCTAAACGTCTTAAAATCAATCATTAAAATTTTCAATGATGTTTTTCAATTATAGCTATAACTGGCGCCGTAAGGTTTTATTTTGTAGAATATGTTGAATGATGTGAGAAAAATGATCTTGAAAGAAGAACAAAATAATTTTGGTTCGTAAGTTTCATTGAATTTGCCAAAACTAAAACAAAAATAATAAATAAACGGAAACATCTCTCATTGCTGGTTAGGGTGTGTCATTTATTTCAACTCTGGAATTTTCACATCTAATACCTTTCAAAAGCATTACATATTAAAATTAAATTCTTCATTTGAAATTTGCGTTTAAGTTATTGGCTTTGGCTTGCTAAAAAGTCTTGAATAGAACACCCAAAACGTTTGTTTGATATATTCGAGAAATTAAAAATTAAAAATTAAAAGTCCGAAATTTCAACTTTGGATTTCGGCGTGAGAAGTCAAACGATTTCGAGAATTCTAATTGGGTTTAACCCTATCAAATATGATGAAAACACGTTTTTTAATGCTTTTTAGATATGGATATTTCAAAAAGGTTTCTTCACAAAAAAATTTAGTGTCATTTTCTTTTTCAGTGACATAGAATTAGCCTATGCATTTTTTTTTGTACCTTTGATAAGTCAAAATTGATTTAAGAAAAAATTATTAATATTTGTCGCATTTAAAATATTGTATAAAAATACAATTATGAGTGCTTTCGATTTCTTAATTATTCAAATTTGTATTGCCTTAAATTTGTTTCTTTTTAATTGTTTGTACACTTTATGCAAAATAATTTAAATTAGTTAAATCAGCTCTGAGTAACTCTTAACATATCCGAGCAATAGACAGACAAAACTTTCGAAAATAAACCTTTTTGTTTAGCGAGCCAAAGAACTATCTTATTTAAAAAGTTTTTCACATATTCTTATTTCTACGATTCTAATGCAACTTTTGGCAGGTATTAGATTTTAAATCTGAACAGTATTTTAATATTATTATAAATAACGGATTTGGGCTAAGAACCCAAAAGAATGCATATAAGCAATCTTCATTGTTGTCAGAAACTTAATTGCTTTTTAGGGCTCTGGACCTTTGGCACCTCATATGAGGGAAATTTGATAAAAAAGATGCCATTTAATTGGTCAGTAATTTGTCAGAAAAGGTCAAGTGGGCCCAGAAATTGGTCAGCCCTAGATAACTTGTAATAAAGGTTAAAACTTTCTCAAGGTCGCTCAAGGTTACACCTTTTTTGGCACCTCATTTATGGGATATTTGCAAAAAATGTGTACCATTTCTTAAAGATCTCTAGATCTATATAGAAGGTAAGCTGGTTTTAGTAATTGGTCAGCCATAGTTTTTTTTTTATTTAATTTTTAAATTATTGTTCAAGGTCACGCGCGATTTTTGGCACCTCATTAATGGGAACTTTACAAAAATTTAATACCACCTGAAAGGCCCTAAGATCTTTTATACGAATTTTTTAAAGTTTTTTTTCAAGGTCATGAACGATTCGTGACCTTGAAAAAAAATACTTTTCAGTCTTAAAGTTAACAATTCCCGAAAACCAATTGAAAGTTTTTTAATGAAACTTGGCATAAATGGTGCATTTGATATTAAAATCAATTATCAGAAGAATCCATACAAATATCTATTTTTTTTTTTTTGATGTTGGGTTCATGGTGGGTTTAGGTTAGGTTTGGTTAATGGGCAGAAAGTTGGTCTTGTTACCGTCACACTTAGATCAATGTAGATCCATTGTGGTACCCTAGGGATTGTGAACCCCATGAAATCTATGATAAACCTTTAATATAAATCCCATGTTAATTCAAGTCCGTGAAGGGTGTTGAGAGTTTCAGCTGGATATAGCCTGAAAAGTCGGTAGGTATTTCTTGGTTTTTGGAGGAGGCTGAGGAGAGGCTCCATGCAACGTCTGGTAGATGGGTATGATAGGTCAGTGGTTGGTTTACGTAACCGTTCTTTGAAGAAATATCTCTCATCACGTTCAGTTTTCATGCATTAATAATGGAGCCTTTTTTTTATGTATTTGACTGCGGTTGGATAAGTTACCAATCTCGTGGTCATGTGGTTGATAGAGCTTAAAATTTTCAAGCCATTAGGTAGCATTAATAAATTTCAACAGGTTTTTGCTTAAAATATCGGAGAGTTCTTCCAAGTCGTTGAAGAAGTGTCTCCCTAGGTGCTTGTTTCTGAGATGGTACAGCGCAGGTTAGTGACACAGGTAGTGAGGAGTATCCTCATGTATCTCTATGTCACCACTTCCCCTGCATAATTCCTCTAAACTGAGTTTCATCTTTTTCTTGTGGTAACCCAGGTGGTTGTGACCAGTGGTGATACCCACGAGAAGAGATAAACACTTTTAATTCAGTTGGATGATTCTGTAGGTCTTTTGTTTGCTGAAACTAGGCCATAATTTTCTGGTTATAACACAGGTATCGAGCGAGCTCCATCGCTGGGTGCTCCATCGGTGGGATTATTACCATGAAACCTGTGTCAAAAATGGTACCTTCATGAAACTTGATAGAAATGTATTATATGAACTACCAGAATGAAGAATCAAAAGAGTCTATGAAAATATATATGGAAAAACTGAATTTTTATGCGTGCATAAAAATAATAATACTTTTTTTACAAAAACAAATATGGTTTTCAAAAACAAATAACATAGTAGATGATCCCGTCATAGGAGGACCTACCATCATAAAGGTACCAGATGCGGGGTATATAGTTTTATTGGTAGTGTCTAACAACGCAATTTGCGCATGTGTGGCCTGTCGAAATGTGGTCAAGGCATAGGGTTGTCAAGAAATTATTCTAAATGTTTGGGGTTTTTCAATTATCTGCCCCAGCTTAGATGGAAAGCCTTAAAGATATTAAGAAAAATACCATATAAAGAATATATTATTTGAAAATTATGAACGCCTGAGGAACACCAGTAGCAATCGGCAAGAAACTAGACAAGCTGTTACCAACTGGAGCTGCTTGTATTCTATTAGTCAAAAAAGAATATAAAAGCTTCGTAGCACATGGTGAAAAATTAAACTTCTGGATAAGCTTTTTATATAAATTGACATGCTTAACTTTTTCGAAAGCCTTTGAGAAATCAAGCGAAACCAAAAATGTTAACTCATCCTTACCCAACGCTAGACTAATGTCTTCAGTGACGTTCAAAAGTGCTGTGATGCAGCTGTGGCTTTTAGGAAAACCAGACTTTTAAGGTGTTATAGGTGCATTGAGCTCGCCGTAAGATAAATATTGATTTCTTTTCCATAATTTTCTCAAAGACTTTTGGCAGGTAGGAAATGGCAGGGATAGGCCTAAATTCAACGCCTTTTGCGTTTTTTGGGAGTGGTATGATTTAAACTACCTTCCACAGGTCAGGATACACTCCTGACATTAAAATCGTATTGAATGCGAAATATTCAAAAACAAAATCCACCCATAATTATGCTAGAACGATAAAGTTTTTTTTTTTTTAGTGTTTAGCACTACAAATTTATTTTAAGCTTCTTAAAGGTCGATAATATCACAGAAACAGTTAATTACCTCAAATTGTCACCATAAATACTTTCCTTTCTGCGATGGGTAAGCTAACTAAACTTGTCCACTTAAATTATCAACTCAAAGCATCAAATATTTTTGTGTAAAATTTATTTCCTTGCCAGGACAAAAGCAAGGCCCCAGAACTCAAGAAAGATAAAGTAGGATATCCTGTTTTGAAAAGCTCCTTCTAAAATTCTTGTTTCTTGGGTCTTCAGTTTTAAAAGTTCTCTCTCCTTGTGGCACCAGAGCCATGCCAAGACTTATTGTCCCCCGAAAGTTGCTTCCTTTTTACTCATTATCACATGAGTGAGTGTGTGAAAAACATACACGTGGCTGGCTCTATAGTATGTGTCAGAAGAACGCAGAAAAGTATTATACAAAATATACAGAAACAGGTACATAGTAGGAACAACCTATGTACATACACAACACTCTAATACACAGGCAAACCTACGTACGTATGTATATTGTGAAAGTGCTAATTAATAATAAGAAGACTAAGGAAAAGCTGATGCAGTTTTGTCTATTGTGAGAACGAAAATGTCTTCACCACGTGCAGAATATCCTTAAGGTGTGAATTAGAATTTACGTGTGGTTTCCTTAATGCAACGTGAATCTTTCAAAAAACAAAAACAAAGAGAGAGATGAAGAAAACTTAATGAGGTGGAGCTATAGTATGTTGCAGAGTTTGTCAGGATGCTTAACAGCACCCGCCTGTGAATCTTAAACCATTTTTGGAAACCACAGCTTTAAAGGAGAAGGTATGTAGATGAGGCACATTACAAATGTGAAACTACTTCTTACTGAAGTTGACAGTATAAAGAATTTTAACCTACACTATAGTGACGGAAGTGTAGCGTTTATATGTATTTTGTTGTTATAACGACTTCCTTATATATAAGAGAATCTTAGACTATAATTAAAAACATCGCACAAAGTTTAAAAGATTGGTTGTGTTCAAAGCTATAATTTCTTTAATTAACTAAAGTTTTCTAGAAGAATAAAGCCATACATAAGGAAAAGGTAAACAAGATTTTGACTTATTTCTTATTTAAGAAATATATTTATCTATTCATTTAATATAAAAACTCTTTTTTGTCTAATCTTGATTTTTAAATCAATATTTCGTCAGCAATATGGAATAACTAGGTGAATTAAAGGAGAATAGGACAAAAGGTCTACAAGACCAATATCGACGAGAAGCTTATTACATACAATCTTGCCGATTGTACTATCTATCATAAAATGTATATCTTAACATAAAATAACCTTCACCAAAATACAATAATTAAACAAATTAACAAACACCAACTCCAACATCCTTTACCTGTTCTAAATTTATACACCTTAAACCGCACCACGTTTAACGTGTGTCACTGTCTGAAGAAGTTGAATGGCTGTACCTATACTATTGTTAGGTGAGAAACTCAGATCCGGATGGCAAATATAAATTTATGTAAATAGGTTTCGAACGCAATTAGTTGTTGGACGGTTGTGCCGTACCTAAGAAGAACCTTTTTTGAAGCTCAAAAAGTATGAAACTACCATAATTATTTCTGTGTCCTTTGAATTTTGATATGGTCGTTATTAATTCGTAAGAAGGGTATAAGGAGACATGTTGAAAATTATTGTTATTTAAAGAAAAAAGTAAAAGAAAAAAAAAATAATTAAATATGTAGCATGAGTTGTCTTATTTCTAAGATGTTTGCCAAGTTTTTTCGGTGTAAGTACTAAAAAACTACTTTTTGTGGTATTTCGATAAATCTTTTGTTTCTTTGCAAATTTTGATTGCTTGACTTGCATTGGTATATGCAGGTTTGTATAGTTTTATAGCATCAATATTTCTGTAAATTTTCAAACTAATTCACCGAACCACTTTTCTTCACCAAATTTTCAAAGTCAACCAAACCAATTAAGGGAACAAATTGTGTTGTAATCCTACATTGCACAGTCGTCATCAAAATGAATATAAAAACAACAATTTCCGTCGACTTTTAATAAAATAAAAAGTACATTTTCCCAAAAAATAAAAACAAAATAAGAAAATTTCATACAAAAACTAAATTTTTTTAAAACCGGCGAAAAATGTACTTTTTACCATTTGAAGTCAAAATAGTATGTTACCAATGCAAATTGTGAAAAAATCCAACGGAAAATGTTGTTTTTGTATTCATTTTTATGATTACAACGAAAAGTACGAACTAACATATTTTGTTCCTTTAATAGTCCAGTAACTATATACATTAGACCTTGCGTCAGGTCCGGTAGTTCTGATTTTTTGCTGAGTTGTTTATAATATTGGCCTAGTATTAAATCTGATTTTTCGACCTCGAGCGCCGAACGCAACATTGGTAAAAATCCAAAAAACCGCGAATTTTTCGCGGTTTTTTCACTTATTGGCTATTTTAACCATTACGCCTTAACTTCCGAATAAAACATTGCTCTACGATTTCAACCTTACTAAATTTGCTTCAATTTGAGTCCAAAGCCGGTTCTGTAGACATAACGATTTCCAAGGGACGGCATTTCAAAATATAGCAATAAAAAATTTAAAACAACAAGTAGTATATAAAACAGTATAATAACAAAAACATGGTCTTTGACATATGCTGCATCAAAGCAATAGAGCGTGTAGATTGGGCCAAAAGAAGAAAACAATAGTACCAGATGGGGGGTACATATCCCCCCGTTTAGGCGGGAGGGGCAATTTTAAGAAAAGTTGACTTCAAATAGAAAAATAACCATAAAAATACAATGGTAATATCTGGACGAAAATCCATTCCTCATCTCAAAGCCAGAAATCCATTCTTTAATTTTTTTTTTAAATAAAGTTTTTTTAGCTGATAGTTTTTGAAAAATTTACTTTCAAACTCAAAATTTTGAGAAAAATACGATTTTTTTTGTTAATCTATTTTTTCTTTTTTTTTTTATGGAATTAAGTACTATTTTTGATTCTGATTTTTAATGCCCTTATTAATTCTTGGTTAAAAACTGAAAACCAAATGCTAAAATGACTTCTAGTTTTTGAGAAAACTGAAATTAACATGATCAACTTCACTGTTTTCAGTCTAGTATCCTTTTTCTTCGGGGTGGGAGGGCTCTGCCTCAGGTGCGGTAGTTCTGATTTTTAGATGAGTTGTTTATGATGTTGGCCTTCGCAATAATCCAAGTTTTCGACCTCGAGCGCCGAACGCAACTTTGTGAAATACGCAAAAAACCGAGAAATTTTCGCGGTTTTTTCAGTTATTGGATATTTTAACCTTTAAGGCCTGGTTTTCGATTATAACTTTGCTCTACCATTTCAAAATAATTAAATGGGCTTCAATTTGAGCTAATAATCAATTCAAATTGTGAATTTTTTCATCAACTTTTGAATTTAGAATGCTGCAAATCGAATTGAAGGGGGCTTGTTCACCCCTTGTGTGAAATCGTTTGCCCCTTTTCAATGATATTTGTATACTGTGTAGCGTGTCATGTTGGCTTTATTTTAAGATCTTAATCATGAAGATAGGATGAGTAGAAACGGAGTTATGATTTTTTAAAGTCAACCATATAAAACTCGAACTAAAACATTCGCTTCAGATAACTCACTGGTGGGTACTGAACTGAGTACTGTTTTAGTTCGAGTTTTATATGGTTGACTTTAAAAAATCATAACTCCGTTTCTACTCATCCTATCTTCATGATTAAGATCTTAAAATAAAGCCAACATGACACGCTACACAGTATACAAATATCATTGAAAAGGGGCAAACGATTTCACACAAGGGGTGAATAAGCCCCCTTCAATTCGATTTGCAGCATTCTAAATTCAAAAGTTGATGAAAAAATTCACAATTTGAATTGATTTTTAGCTCAAATTGAAGCCCATTTAATTATTTTGAAATGGTAGAGCAAAGTTATAATCGAAAACCAGGCCTTAAAGGTTAAAATATCCAATAACTGAAAAAACCGCGAAAATTTCTCGGTTTTTTGCGTATTTCACAAAGTTGCGTTCGGCGCTCGAGGTCGAAAACTTGGATTATTGCGAAGGCCAACATCATAAGCAACTCATCTAAAAATCAGAACTACCGCACCTGAGGCAGAGCCCTCCCACCCCGAAGAAAAAGGATACTAGACTGAAAACAGTGAAGTTGATCATGTTAATTTCAGTTTTCTCAAAAACTAGAAGTCATTTTAGCATTTGGTTTTCAGTTTTTAACCAAGAATTAATAAGGGCATTAAAAATCAGAATCAAAAATAGTACTTAATTCCATAAAAAAAAAAAGAAAAAATAGATTAACAAAAAAAATCGTATTTTTCTCAAAATTTTGAGTTTGAAAGTAAATTTTTCAAAAACTATCAGCTAAAAAAACTTTATTTAAAAAAAAAATTAAAGAATGGATTTCTGGCTTTGAGATGAGGAATGGATTTTCGTCCAGATATTACCATTGTATTTTTATGGTTATTTTTCTATTTGAAGTCAACTTTTCTTAAAATTGCCCCTCCCGCCTAAACGGGGGGATATGTACCCCCCATCTGGTACTATTGTTTTCTTCTTTTGGCCCAATCTACACGCTCTATTGCTTTGATGCAGCATATGTCAAAGACCATGTTTTTGTTATTATACTGTTTTATATACTACTTGTTGTTTTAAATTTTTTATTGCTATATTTTGAAATGCCGTCCCTTGGAAATCGTTATGTCTACAGAACCGGCTTTGGACTCAAATTGAAGCAAATTTAGTAAGGTTGAAATCGTAGAGCAATGTTTTATTCGGAAGTTAAGGCGTAATGGTTAAAATAGCCAATAAGTGAAAAAACCGCGAAAAATTCGCGGTTTTTTGGATTTTTACCAATGTTGCGTTCGGCGCTCGAGGTCGAAAAATCAGATTTAATACTAGGCCAACATCATAAACAACTCAGCAAGAAATCAGAACTACCGGACCTGACGCAAGGTCTCAGTACTATGAAACTACAAGGTTACTGGACTATAATTAGTTTGAATGATTTTGAAAATATGGTGAAGAAGAACGTGAAGTCGTGAATCCAATTCAAAATTTACAGGAATATTAATGCCGTAAAAGTCTACAAATCTGCATACCTACCAATAGTACAGGCAATGGGGAAAAATCTGAAAAAAGCGTTGACGTCCGCAAAGTTTGAATGCAGTTTTGAAGAGGGGTTGTTTCTCAGCATAAATCTCGATTTGCGGGATGTTTGGTCTTGTGGGGCGTCCGCCATCTTGGAAAAACGACTTCTTTTGATAATTTGCGTTTTTTCCCTTCCTGTGCATTTTTATGAAAAAAATGTTTTATACTTTTTTGTTTTAATTTAAATTATCTACAAATTGGTATGTAAAATATTTTACTGATGCAGATGATTTAGAAGATAAACTGTAAACGAGTACAAAACTAGACCTTACGGGCTTTGTTATCGAATTACTCCCTTCCCAAACTATTACCTTTATAAAAAAAAAGTTTTAAGTACTTTTTTGAAGATAATTTTTCAATTTTTGAATAATGAGAAAAATAAAGGATCATTTCAACTCCTTAAAACGGAATTGATGAGCTGTGGCTATAATGTCGATCAAGCACTTGGTGACGCTGATACTCTCATCGTTACAACATCTATCGACAAATCAAGTTCATTTGACTCAGTTCCATATTGACATTCTCGTCATTTTGACATCACTGGGTCAGCAGAAGTCTAACATATTTTTGTGCAAGCCGGTGAGGGGGAATGCACCTCAAAAAATATATTCGAATGCTAGCTTAAAGCATACGAACGCTGTTGGAGAAAATATTTTCAGTTTGCATGCTTTTTCCGGTTGCGATACAACCTCAGCTCCTTTTAATGTAGGTAAAATGAAATTTTTTATAAGAACTTTGGAGAGTGACATAGAGCTTGCGCAAATTGTGAACATTTAAGAAAAACAATAATGCAAGCAAAAAAAAATTTAATTTTAGCTGGGGAATTATTTTTTGTTACTCTCTATGGAAAGCGGAAAGCTGATATAAACATAAATAAACTACGCTACAAAGTTTTTATTAAATCAGTTTCCAAAACCAAATCCAATATATCATCTCTTCCTCCAACTCAAGATGCTCTCCAACAACACACCTTACGCACCTTCCTGCAAGTTCAAACGTGACTAGGAAATTTTAAAGACCCCATAGATTTCGGATGGAGGAAAATGCGACAGATGTTTACGCCAATACTGTCCTCAGTAAATCCTGTACCTCCTGAGCTTCTGAAACTCATTTCATGCAAGTGCAAAGTTGCCCTCTAAAAGTACTTGAGAGTGCTAGGACGCCATATGGCCCTAGGCTCAATGATAGGAAAATCCCTATGCACACCTCCGCGTGGTAGAGGGCGGGTAACGCTAACGTGCAGGGGGACCGAATGGATGCCGGGATAAGCAGACAACCCAGCGTTGCTGGTCAGGGCACAAACTTGTCCTTGGGATGGTTAAAAGCCCCCTTAAGACGGATGAACTGCAGGTAGCGGTCAACGGCATGATAGTCTGGTGGCGGAGGAGCTTTTTTGGTAAAAGGCCAACGGCAGCAGCAGGTAGCGTCTGTAACCCATATTGGGCGGCTACAAAAGGCGTCTGTTTTCCCATAGTGGGCGGCCTCGAGCAGTTATGTGTTTGACCATACAAAAGGCGGGTGTGCCTGTCAAATCTGAGCTTATGTATGTTATTAATCATATCTCGGAAAACACCATGGTGGAAGGATATAAGCAAATACATGAATTATGACAACAAATGGAAATGAGTCCCCAAGAGGTAATCTTTTTATAGAAAATCCTTCTGTAGCTTCGGTTGCAGTAAACCGCACATCGGATTTGGGGGTGCGGCATCTTTCATGTACGAGCGTCAATCAAGACGCCATAATAATAAGTGAATCGTTGACAAATAGAAGAAGTCTTTCAAGAAACGCAAATGTTACTTTTGGCTACCGCATACGTACGAAAATCGGAGCATGGAACGTTCGATCCCTGTACAGCGATGGTAGATACGAGCAGGTTGAGCGTGAAATGCTTCGTCTAAATATCAGTATCCTGGGCATAAGCGAAACTAAGTGGAGAGGAAGAGCTGAATACAGATCAGACACTGGACAGACGAGAATGCTGTATTCCGGGGAAGATGAAAGAGAGGGTGGCCAAAGACTGCATGGTGTCGGAATTATGTTGAACGAAGAAGCGAGGCGTAGTTTGATCTCCTGGGCGCCCATTTCTGCGAGATTAATGACAGCAAGGTTTCGTTCAAAAATTCGTAACGTCACAATTATTCAGTGCTACGCCCCCACAAATGAAGCGACCGAGGAAGACAAAGCCGCGTTCTACACTCATCTTAACTCGGTTTACAGTAGTGTTCCGAGAGCCGACATCATAGTCGTTATGGGAGACCTCAATGCCCAAGTCGGTTCAGACAATTACGGACTGGAACGCGTGATGGGAAGAAATGGCTTGGGGTCACGGAATGAAAATGGTGACTTGCTTGTCGACTTTTGTAACGCGAATCGTCTTGTGATAGGTGGGACTGTATTTAAGCATAAGACGTGCAACAAAATTACCTGGGTGCATCCGGATGGTCAAACCGAAAACCAAATTGATCATATCATGATTCAGCAGCGATGGAGGAAGTCTATGTGTGATGTCCGGAGTATAAGAAATGCCGATGTGGGAAGCGACCACCATTTGGTTCTGATGAGTCTCAAACTACGAACCGCTGCCGTACAAAAATCAGCGCAGGATACAGCAAGGAGCTCAAAATTCATTACGAATGCTTTAAATGACCCCAACATATGTCGAAACTATGTCACCACCCTTAACGACAGAGCCTCGTCATTAAACGGAATCCAGAATTCAACAATTGATGAGATGTGGGGTGAAATTAAAAGTGTTTTTATGGAGGCTGGATCCGAAACTGTACCCAAGCGAACGAGACGTAGAGACTCTTGGATATCCCAAGACACCTGGGATAAGATCGAACTTCGCAAATCGTTGAAAATCCAAATAAATGCTGAAGCAGATGTTCAACGAAAGGCTGAATTGCGAAGAGAGTACCGCATTGCACATAAGATGGTCTATCGCTGTGTGAGACGTGACAAGAGGGTGAAGGTAGATGGACTCGCAGATAATGCGGAAATCGCTGCCAGAAGAGGAGATATCCGGGAATTGTACCAAATAGCCAAAGATGTTATTGGGAAAAAAAGCAACACCAATCATCCTGTAATGGATGTGGATGGCACACTTTTGGTATCAATTGAGGATCAGCTTCGTAGATGGAAGGACCATTTTTGTGCCCTGCTAAATGAGGATTCAGTTGAGCAGAGTGCTGAAGTGCCCCAACTAAACGAGATGCGCAGGTCCTATAGGGGTATTGACATCGAACCCCCGTCAGAATCGGAAATCCAGACATCAATAAATCTCCTCAAAAACAACAAGGCAGCTGGACTGGATGGAATACCAGCTGAATTCCTGAAAGCCGATCCCGTAACAGCGGCTAGTATTTTACATCCGTTGATAAAAAACATTTGGGAAAACGAAAGCTATCCCAGGGATTGGAAGGATGGTGTGATTGTTAAGTTGCCAAAGAAAGGTGACTTAAAGAATTGCAACAATTGGCGTGGTATCACCGTTTTGTCCGTTTTCCCAAAACTAATGGCAACCATCATTCTCGAGCGAATAAAGGAGAGAATCGAGTCTACACTCAAGAGGCATCAAGCTGGCTTCCGCAGTGGTCGATCGTGTGTCGACCATATCAACACCCTGCGTATCGTCCTCGAGCAGTCGATGGAATTTCAATCACCGCTTTACCTCATGTTCGTGGATTTTGAGAAAGCCTTTGATCGAGTTAACCGAGAATGTATATGGAGATCGTTGCTTGGTAGAGGAATTCCACCAAAAATAGTTGCCATTATTAAAGAGTCCTACAACAACGCAAGGTGCTTTGTTTTGCACAACGGGCAGCTATCCGACTCCTTCGTAGTGCAACAGGGTGTGAGACAAGGGGATGTTCTATCGCCAATTCTCTTCCTGCTGGCGATGGACGACGTATTGACGGCCAGTGTAGGTACAGCAGAGCGACAGGGCATTCAATGGAGACCGTTCGAAAGGCTCAGTCATTTAGACTATGCCGATGACATATGTCTACTGGCAAATAACATCAGTGGGCTGAACGGGATGTGCCAAACACTGCAAGTGAAGGGAGAGTCGAGTGGTCTAAGAATAAACAGCAAAAAGACAAAAATAATGCTCACAGGCCGCTCCACACAGCAGCGTATTATTCTACAGGAGACGCCAGTTGAAGTAGTGGAACAGTTCAACTACCTTGGCAGTATTGTCTCTGCAAACGGTGGTACGGATCTGGACGTTAAAAGTAGAATAAATAAAGCTCGTGCTGCCTTCGGTACTCTGTCCCCAATCTGGAAATCAAGTCAAATCTCCTTACGCACTAAGTTGAGATTCTTCGAATCCAATGTCAAATCCGTGCTGTTATATGCTTGTGAAACCTGGAAAGTCACGTCTATCATTTCGAAGAAATTGCAGGCTTTTGTGAATCGCTGTCTTCGCCATATCCTAAAGATTCGGTGGCCACAAATAATATCAAATGAAGAATTGTGGCGCAGGACAAGTCAAGAGCGGCTGGACGTCGACATAAGAAAGCGTAAATGGCGTTGGATTGGTCACACACTGAGGAAACCAAACAATGAAATTGCAAAGCAGTCCTTTGAATGGAATCCTCAGGGTGCACGGCGGGTTGGAAGACCAAGAACAACATGGAAATCAACTGTCTTAGCGGAAGCAGAATCCCAGAGAAAGACGTGGCCACAGCTAAAGTACCTTGCAGCAGACCGTGAATGATGGAGACGTTTTGTTGACGCCCTATGCCCCAGCCGGGGTTACAGGACACGATGATGATGATGATGCAAAGTTATATGCGGGCCGGCTTGTTGATGTCGGAAGGCTGGCATGAATTGTTCTGCAATTTGCCAAAACTGCTGTGGAGAGACATGCAGCAATAAATTATCTATTACAGATGACAGAGTAATACATATGAAAATGAATACGACACCGACGGAGAGCCAAAATTAAAATCACATAACGATGAGGACATTTCATTTGAAGTGGCTACATTTAGAGAATTGCCAACTGCAAAAAGAATCATATTTAACTAAAAATCATATCTACTAAATCTAAAATAAACCGTTCATGGAGTAGTATTGGAGAAACCACAAAAAAAACGCACTGAAACATTTTTTAAAAATCCAAAAAATATTTTTTTGAAAATATTGGTAGCAAAACCTGTTAATATTTCTTACAAGCTTCTGTATAAAAACTTATTGAAATAATAAGTACCGTTTTGAAGATAATCCACAGTAAAAAAAATTGTTCCTTATGAGTTACCATTAATAACCATTTATTGAAAAATGGTTTCCTATCCAAAGGTGGCCTTTACTAAAAGAAATGTATTGAAAAGAAAAGTTGTGGAACCGTTTTTGAGAAAAAATGAGATTTTGTAAAATTGCTAAAAATAATTGTATGGCAGGTAGATACCGTTATTTTTGGGTTTTGAGAAAATCGAACCAGCCGTTTAGGCTGTAGTCGAACAGACCTACAGACAGAATTATGCCACCAACTTTGTTCGTGTTTTCTATCATCGTAATGTCATGTTTGATTGTTATCTCGAATTTTTTGTTGGCACGAATCCAAAACTTACCCAGTATTTATTGTATATTATTTTATTATTTTATTATTTTTGATTTTATTATATATTATTTTTTGTATAAGTTATTCAAGTTTGGAGTGGTATTCGTGGTGAATTTCAAAGTTTTTTGGATTCCGTGTTGAAAAAATCAGCTATAATACAAGGTGTTTTGCAAAAGTTGTAACAAAAGACAAGTGCGTGTAAGTTGAGCTCAGACAAGAAAAAATCATTTAGAGCGGGGGTCTATTTTCCCCCACTTAGGCGGGAGGGGCAACTTTCTAAAAAATTGGTTTAAAGAAGAAAAAAATATTAAAAATCAACGGCAATACTTATAGTGTCATGCTATTACTTTTTTTTAAAGCCAACAATCCATTGTTTAATTAACTTTTTAAAACAAGTTTTTTTTGTAAATATTTTTAAAAAATTAATTTCAAACTTAAGTTTTAAAAATTGAAAAGTGATTTTATTTCTTAAATATCTTTTTAAAACATTTTCCGTTATCAAGTACAATTTTTGTTTATGGATTTCAATACCTTCCTAAATACTTAATCAGATGCTGAAAACCTCATGCTTAAATGTTTTGAAGCTTCTAAGAAAATTGAAAATTAAAATACCTTCTGCTACTACTGGAAATTGGGTGTTTGTAGGAAGGAACACTCACCCATATTCTGCAACTCGTATTTATGACTCGCATTCGACTGCAGTCGTCTGTTATTATTCCAGGTGTCGAAGATTCGACTTCGCTCGTATAAGTATTGAGAAACGCACATCATAGCATACGACTTTTCGTATTTTATGATATTCCGAATCTCGTATTTGTGTCATTTAATCGTCGTGTAAAATTTTTTAAACGAGATAAACATTTTTGGATAAAAGTGATCAAAAGTGAGTGTTTTTAATTTGTTCAATATAACTTATTCACTTTTTTACCAAACATTGTGATATGGCATGGTCCAGCGTATTTCACATTAACAATAATTGCACTTTAGAGACTGCTTGAAGTAAAAAATATTTTAAAGCAGCATTTTAACTGCAACCAATAAATTTTAAAATGCGTTCTTTTTAAAGAAATTTTAAAGACTAATGCATTCAAGTAGTCCTTAGCATTGCATTCCTTGAACTCTTGACAGCCTTATCTCTTATGGCTGCAGCATCCCTACCAGTTTTATGGCATGTAGCTTGCATGGATACCAAGTGTTAGTGAACGAAATCAAGAGCGGTATAAAATACTACTCTTACTTCGATCAGTTTTTCGTTGCATTTTGAAAGTGCATTTTGGTGGTATCAGCGACTACAGATACAAATTTGTATGTTAGGAAATTTTTAAGCGGTATAAAATAATTTAACTTCCTTATTTAGTTTGCATTTTGAAAGTGCTTTATAGTGATATAGTGGTGCTGTCGTATCCCTATATTAATACGAACAGTATATGTACGTACAAATTTTTGATTGGTATGAATGTAGAATGTTTACCCAACTCTCCGACTAATTCCAACATTGGACAAATCCATTGGATTTGATTTGTCCCAAATTCAATCATTTGGGACTATTTCCCTTGACCTTAACTGCATGAGCTAAAGAACCATGCACTTTACCTCCGAGAAGTGGTTCATGGACATCCAATTCGAAGGATGAGAAGTTACTAACGCAGGCTACTTTGTGGCAAATTTATGGAAAAAGGGGGAAAACAGCACAAATGCTTTCACATACACTCCGCTTCAACTGAATAGACAGACACACACATTTTCAAAGGAACTTTGTTAATTTTTTCCAAACATTGTGGACTAATGTATCATTTGATGATGCTTATTGTTTGTTTATAATGTTAGGAACATAAATCAGAAAGAATAATTCAAAAAGCAAAATATCGAAGTGCTTCAATGAAAACCATACTCAGCCTACCAAAACCTTATTGAAAATTTTTATGGATGTTTATTACAAATAGTTGATGATCCTGGCTATCAGTCTAAGGCCGAAATTTCAGCCATGAAATTTGCCTAGAAAAACTTTGCGATGCCATGCCAGTTAAAATTTTTGAAGCTTTAACTAAAAAAAGTGGCACCTCCCATTACTAGAATAGCCCAACAAAATTCTTTTTCAGAAAAAAACTTGTTTTACTTCCTACCATTTACTTTTACAACTAGTTTCAATGCGTGTGTCTATTCAGTTGACGCAAAAAAAAACTGCATTTATCGATGTGAAAAGCTTTGCAAGAGAGCCGCAGAAAAAATAACGGCGCGTTTTGAATTATTCTTACTGATTTATGTTCCTAACATTATAAACAAACAATAAGCATCATCAAATGATACATTAGACATTAGTGCACAATGTTTGGAAAAAATGAACAAAGTTCCTTTGAAAATGTGTTGAAAAAAAATTCAGTTGAAGGGGAGTGTATGTAATGAAAGTTTTAATTATTTGACAATTTTCTAAAAGCACCGATAGACGTAGTATTTTAAAGCTTCTCGTATCCAACGTTTACGACTTTGAAGAATAACGATTTTGATAAGAGACGGGTACGAGTTCGACTACGAGTACGAGACAAAATACGACTTGCCGAATATGGGTGAATTTAAATTCCAGGGCGTCAAATAACAAAAACAACTTAGTTTTTATTATTTTCAATTTTCTCAGAAACTACATAACATTTTAGCCTGCGGTTTTTAGCATCTGATTAAAACTTAAGGAAGGTATTGAAATGCATAAACAAAAATTGTACTTGATAACGAAACATTTTCCAAAAAGATATTTAAAAAATAAAATCACTTTTTAATTTTTTAAACTTAAGTGCGTATGACACCATTGTATATAAAAAGTTTTTATATACCATGATGACACTACATTTTTTATTCATTTTTTTGTTCTCATTAAAACAATCAAAGTGTCAGCAGAGGGATAAAAAGTGTTTTTGAGAAAGAGATAGCATTTCTCTTAATTAGTTTTCACAATTACAATATGTCCCAAAAGTGAATATACATCATAAACTAGTGAACAGTACACATATTAAAGGTAATATGTACCATTAAAGTTTTGATTTTTGTTACTTCTGCGCATATATAAAAATTTGTGTCAAATGTCAATATTTGTTGTTGTTTTTACGTGTATTTAAGTCATCACGCTCCCAGCCATTTTTATGTCTGACGATTTCAATTTTAATTTCACTGCCATTTTTTATTTTCGACTGACAACCTGCGCAGTATAATACCTTAGATTTGTGTACTGTGAACTAGTGTTCTGTAGGGTTCAATGTATATTTTCTTTTGTGACTGAGTGTACCTTGAAATTATTTTTGATTTTTAATTCTGAAATGTCAAGAAAAATCTGCCAGAACCTGACAAATATTATTTGAAAGTCACATTTTTCATACTTTTTTTTAGATTTTTTATATTTATGGATATAGTGCGTACCCACTCACACGTTCTGCTTTTATTTTATTTGCAGTTCATTAAAAATGAGAGAAAAATGTAGTGTCATACGGGCTTTAAGTTTGAAATTATTTTTTTTTTTTTAATTTACAAAAACAACTTTTCTTAAAAAGTTAATTAAACAATGGATTGTTGGCTTTAAAAAAAAGTAATAGCATGACACTATAAGTATTGCCGTTGATTTTTAATATTTTTTTCTTTTTTAAACCAATTTTTTTATGAAATTGCCCCTCCCGCCTAAACGGGGAAATAAACCCCCACTCTAACATAATTTTTTTCTTGTCTGAATTCAACTTCAACTTACTCTAGCACTTCTGATAAAATTACCAATTGTCTTCTTAAACAGATTTCTTTCTTTGTCGTCGATGTGCTTAGTCATGTGTTTAATTTGAGCGTACATTGTGGAATTATGCCGTCATCTTTAAAAACCGCTGAGGTAATTCCACTATTCAAAAAAGGAAATCGAAAGTTGTTAACTCAGTACAGGCCTATTTCTTTGCTTCCAACACTTTCCAAAGTTTTTGAAAAACTAATAAAAAACGTGTTGTATGTTTTTTGAAAAAAATTAATTTTTTAGCAACGATCAGTTTGGTTTTCGTCAGGGCAGAGCTACTGAAGACGCAATCTTAAAGCTTTGTAGTGAAATTTATGACAATTTTAACAACAATTCCAACTGTTTAACTCTGTTCATAGATATGACGAAAGCTTTCGATATGGTCAATCACGGCATTCTTTTGAATAAGCTTTACAAAGTGGGTTTCAGAGGCGAAATTTACAACTGGTTTTCATCCTATTTATCAGAAAGAAGTCAACGTGTAAGGCTTGATGGTGTGTTTAGTGATTCTGCAGTAGTAAATATTGGTGTACCTCAAGGATCGGTTTTGGGACCAGTTTTATTTCTTATTTACATCAATTCTATATTTAAACAAAATTTTAATAGTCTGATTACGGCTTTTGCTGATGACATGGCATTTTCATATGTAAATAATAATAGCTTATTTGACTCTGTCATATATCTTCAAAAAGACCTGCAAATACTACGTCAATGGTTCGCAAAACATGAATTAATAATAAGTGAGAAAACTAAATTAATGATTTGCAACTTAAAAGGCTCTTATCCAGTCAATTGTGACATAACTTTTCATTCTTCTTCATGCACGAAACTCTCCCTATGCGCCCATTCTTGTGGTAAGCAAAATTATGTTGATGATTTATCGTGTACAACTAGCTGTTTTACAATAGATGGAGTTGAAAGCTTTAAATACCTGGGAGTTTTAATTGATAAAAACCTTAATTGGAAAGCTCATGTCGATGAACTTAAAACGTATATGTTGGTTGTTACTCGCAAATTATATTAACTAAAACCCCATTGCTCTAGTAAAATACTTTCAATTGTATACTACGGACTTGCTCACTCAAAATTGCAGTACGGCATAGCATCGTGGGGTGGGACTTACAATAACACAGTTGAGGTGCTAAAAACAGCACAAAAGCACATGATTAGGATCATCTGTAATGCTGGTAGATTGTCCTCAAGTTGGCCTCTTTTCTGTAGCCTTCAGATTCTACCAATAAACCATCTTTACATCTTTAAAGTCCTTAAAGTGTTTTTTTTACGTAGTGGTTACAGTTCAACGCTAAGGAGTTCAGTTTCATACAGTTTAAGAATAAATAGCTTGGGACTTCTACTCTGACCCAGGGTCGGTACATTATCGTGGCTAAACACCAGTTCTACCCCCACCCTAAATAAATATACCGCCACTGGACAACCGGGATTGAACAACCCGAGGACGACAAAGCCAAGCCGACTTTTATGTTAAGTTTTTACATATATTATAAATCTAATTTGTATTTTATATTGAATCAATGTATAGCGTTAGGCCCCTTATGTGCCAACAAAATCTTATTATTTGTCAATGTATCTTATAGTTATAAATTATCTTTTAAGCCAATTGTAAATAGAAATGTTCAATAAAACAAAAAATTGAAAAAAATTGAAATAGCTTGGGACTTGTTCAAATTCCATTTTGTAATAAAACTCATTTCTCGAAGTTCTATACGGCGACCGCACCTGTGCTCTTTAATAAACTACCGCATGAAATAAGAACAGTACGAATCCTCACTTTATTCTTAAGAAAAATAAAAGGATGGCTTTTTATTCTGGATAATTCTGCAGTCAAATTATTACTTTGCTCTTTTTAACCTAATGTATCTTATTTTTGTTTTTTTTTTCTCTTTAAATTTTACATTACTCTAGCGCTTTATTTTCATTCTTAACCCCACACACAAAATCAAAATTGTTAATTATTTTGAAGGGTCATTCGCCTCTAGCAATTGAAATGCTACAGAATGACCACAGTTTATTTATTCTTTTACAAAATTCAATTTAAATGTTTAATTTTCCTTTGAATTACACTAGTTTACAAAATTTTGGGTCATGGTAGGGTCCTTAGAAAAAATATATTTTCTAGACTAATTTTGGGTCACTGAACACGAAAATCAAAATTATTTATTTTTCCAAAGAAGCGTTTTCGAGATATGTGCAAAAATCATTTTTTCAGCAAATTTTTCAGATGTTCCCATAAATCTCACTAACGGCTTAGCTAATTTTTTTTTTTATTCATCTTTTTTTTCTAACATTTCAGGATGATGCTTTACAATTATAATAATTATTCATTAATGACAAAAAAAGCTGTCTGAAAAGAAAGAAAGGTTCATTCGGTGATCTTGAAAAGATCAGTGGCGAATGACCCAATTAAAATATAAATACGCAATATGTGTGGGGTTTTTAGTTAAATATTTACAGTTTTAGAAGAAAAAAAAAAAAAATAAAATTAAATATAAAAATCTCATAGGTATTACACAAACAAAAATGTTAATAAAATTAGCAAATAAATGAAAGCAATATTAAACTGTGCTCATAAATAAATTGCTCGTCTCATATAAGCTTTTAAATCAGTCGCGTGAGTTTTCCAATTCAGGTTTCTGTCTATTGATAGCCCTAGGTATCTCAAATGTTCAACAGATTCGACTGTAAAACAATTAGAACAACAAGGCATATCTTCATAGAAATTTGCTTTTCCACAGTTATGGGAAAACATTGAAAGTCTTGTGCACGCAGCTGAATGGAAAACAATATTACTCTCAAGCAAGCTGCAATGTTTTAAGTTGAAGAACATAACCTTAGCTTTTTCACTCACAATAAGTTCATGTTTTGCAAACCATTGCCTTAATCGTTGAACATCGCTTTGTATTCCTACCACTGATTCCAAAAGGTAGTTATCTGTATAAGAAAACGTTATATCATCAGCAAAAGCTGTTATCTTTCCACTAAAGTTTTGCTTGAAAATGGAGTTAACATAAACTAAAAAAAGAATAGGGCCCAATACTGATCCTTGCGGTACACCAATTTTTAATTCTAATTTATCGCTAAAAACTTCGTTAATTTTAACTCTTTGAAATCTCGCAGATAAATAAGACTTAAACCAACTTAACACAGAATTTCTAAATCCAGCTTTGTAAAGTTTGTCTAAAAGAATTTTGTGGTTAACCATGTCGAAAGCCTTGGTCATATCTATAAATAAAGCCACAGGGCTAACTTTTTTATTAAAACCATCGCAAATTTCACTACAAAATTTTAAAATGGCATCTTCTGTGGATTTTCCTTCTTGAAAACCATATTGTTGATTACAAGAGTAATCGTTTTTATTAAGAAAAGACATAATTCGTTTTTTCATTATTTTTTCAAAAAGTTTTGAAAAAGTTGGAAGCAATGAAATTGGTCTGTATTGGGTCACTGATTTTCTACATCCTTTTTTGTAAAGAGGAATTACCTCAGCAATTTTCAATCCCTCCGGCAAAATCCCACAGTTGATACTCATATTGAATATGTGACACAATATGTCAACTATAAAAAAAGCTATTTGTTTTACTAAACAGTTTGTTATACCATCGGAGGTACAAGATTGTTTATTATTTAGATTCATTATCTCTTTATAAAGTTCCAGTGGTGAAAAGGCTTGAAAAACAAAACTATTGGTTTGGTAACCATCATCTCTTATATCCGGATATAAGTTGCAGTTGCAATCGGTTTGCGAAGGTTTGGGCTGTAAATTAGTTGCAATAGTGGCAAAATAATTATTAAAACTATTTGCAATTTGTATGGGATCACAAATCAGAATATTATCAACCTCAATTTCACAAATGCTATCCCTACTGCTTTCATTACATAAAAGGTTATTTATAACTTTCCATTCCTCTTTAACATTTCCTCTACAATTTTCAAACTTAACCGAATATAAAGCGTTTTTACTTGAAGTTACTTTTAGTTTAACTTCCTGGCTTAGTTTACTGTATATTTTTTTTTTATTTATATTTTGAGGATTCTTTTTACATTTTTTACGAAGAATATTTTTTTTGTTTATGATTTTTAATAAATTTGTTCCTATCCAAGGTTTTAATCGTTTAAGCTTGCTGTTGGTTTGCTGTTGCGTTGTGGTTGAATTTTCTATGTGACTTTTTAATATTTTTAAGAAAGTATCATATGCTGATGAGGGATTATCATCAGAAAATACCTGCTCCCAACACTCAAACTTTAGGGCATCCACAAAGGTGGAGAAGTTTACTCTTTTTTTAATCGGAAAAGGAACATATTTATTCGGTTGATTTTTATTTCCACTATCTATTTCAAGGCTAACCATACAATGATCTGTAATTTTTAAATCAAGAACTTCACTTAAGACCTCTTTCTTTTTTTGAAATCTAACAAAAATATGATCAATACAAGTTTCTGTGCTGTCTGTTATGCGAGTTGGTTCATTGATCAGTGATTTTAAACCATATGAAGACATCAAAAACAAGTAATTGTCAGAATCATTGTTTTCTTTTAATATATCGATGTTTATGTCACCCAGAACCATTAAATTCTTGGACCTTATATTCTTTAAAAGCTCATCCATATGTTCCATAAATACATTCAAACTTAAGCCATTTTCATGCAGTCGATATATACATAAAATTGTAAAACATTCATTATTAATATTGCAGGTAATTTTAACAACATCTGGGCTACTTAAATTATAATTTACCACTTCACATTTGTGTATCTTTTTAATATAAACGGCTACACCACCTGCACTATACGAATTGTTACAATTACAATAAAAATCATAGCCAGGAATATCATAATTGGATATTTCACAGTCGTACAACCAGATTTCAGTCAAGATAATAAAATCAGCTAACAAATTCAAGGAATCAATGTGAGCAACAAAAGAACTATAGTTTTTTCTCAAGCTACGAATGTTTTGATGTAACAATATAGTAGGGTTTTGAAACTTATTATTTTTTACATTTAAAGAAGAGCTATAATTCATAGTAAAATTAGTTTAAAAATAAATTATAAATTATTTAAATCCTCCAAACACCTAACCTTAATAGCATCATCCCCTTCCTTCTTACGCAAAAATATAATATTATTCCTAACCCATATATATTTGTACTTCTTTTTCTCTTTTTCTTTTTTTGCTGCATTAAAAATCCCTCGTACATGCTGAGTCAAACTGTCATTGATATAGATGTTGGTATTATCAAAGCTCTCACCAAAAAATTTCGCAGTGAGCTTAACGTTTTTCTTCGCTCTCATTATGCTTTCCTTTGTCTGCCGGCGGGTCAATTTAATGACAAGAATATTGGTGGTGTCTTCAGTTGAATTTTTGTTTGCCGGTGCACTGCTTTCATCGCTTGGTGAACCTTTTTTATTTCGCACTTTTTTTATGTAACAATGATCTATGTCTTTTTCGCACATTTGAACTCCTAGTCCATCACGAACAAGATCCACAGCCACTTGTGTTGAATTGGAAATGTCTATACACGGCACATTTACTATCTCTAATACATTGGATAGATTGGATTGTTCCAAGAGATGTAGTTTTTCTTCTAAAACACTGACTTTAGCTCTTAGTTCGGAGTTTTCTGATTGTAGATTGGTTATGCGAGACAAGAAATCTAAGTTTACATTTTTCAGTTCGAGAATTTCACTGTATATAACTTTCAAATCAATGGTTTCGTTTTCTTGCACTTTTGTTGTAATATTTTCATCATGATCTTCACTGTTGCCTATATGAGTGACAGAGGCAGGGATAGGGGAATTTTGGGCTGTAAGAGAGCCTCTTCGTAATGAAGTGCACTTTGAGCATCTCCAAGTTTTTTTGTTTTTTTTTCATAAAATCAAGATCATCGGGTAAAATGTTAACACAGCTCCCATAAAAACGATTTTTACAGTCACAACAATCTATTCTATCACTACTTCTATCCGCTTTTTTCTTGCAAACACAGTACATGATATTTTGTTAATTTCAGATTTGTTTAATTAATAAATCAATATTATAATTTTTTTTTTTTTTTTTTTTGTTGCAATAATAATTACTCTCGTTACGTGTGTACCCCACAACACTTCGCGAGAGACTTTATATAAAATGTGTATTTTCTGAATGATGTGATCTGTCTCCCTCCGACGATGTACGGCTTGTAAAAGTCCGACTGAAATTTTATAAGTTACAGGCATTCAAAGTTTCAAAAACGAGTATTTTTGAAAAATTTCTAGTTTTTGGTTGCTCCATATGGATAGAAAAAAAAATATCTAAAATAATTTTAAGAACTCAAGTGAAAAACAATCTTTTTAACAAAGATTTGAGCTCAAGTTTTTAAAAATCGGACGGTAAATTTAGAAGTTATAAAAAAATTAGTGAAAGAAGGCAATTTAATTTTTTTCAATAAAAGTCATATAAATGTACTGTCATAGCTCCATTTATATATAATAAACTTCCAGCAGATATATGCAACAGCAATGGCCAATGCCACAGGTTCTTAAAACATCTTAGAATTTGGCTCTTTTCTAAATCAGATGTGGAAGACTTAATGCGTGTAGTAGCTTGACCTCTTATACCACGACAACCTAAACCATAAAAAAGATAATTTTGCTTGCTTTATTTAAATTAATTGCCATCCATAATTTTAAATTCATATCTCATTATAAATTCATATTCTCTCTCACATATTCCTTGCCCAATCCTAAAATCTTCACCTGATGCAAATATATCTCTTTTTTTTTGTAGTGTTCTCTCACTCTCTTACAGCAATAACTTCGACGCGGTTTTTCATCTAAATTAAAAGTATATCTAATGAAAACGCACTTTACACTGGTATCCGTACCACAAAGTGCATGATACCATTTCATTTTATAATTCATGGTCAAACACTCTTTTGTCTTGTATAGTTTTTCATAATTATAATTTAATGAGTAATGATTTTTATAATACATCATGTATAATTAAATACTGTTAACCTTTAAATAACGAACTTGTTAATACTTTATGTACAAAATATAATTAAATACTTATTGTTAACTTTACGCTATTAATCATTATAATTAAACATTATTTTGCTAAGTCAACAATTGTAAACATGAAATGGAAATAAATCTTAAATCTTAAATCTTAAAATATTAGGGTGTCTGTTATTTCCCAAAATCATTTTTAAAAATCAGAAACCCCTTAAATCAAAATTCTATGCCCTAAAATAAAGTTTTCGACCAAAAAATGTTTGTCTTAGGTGATAAATCGGTGCCTCTTTGGCCATTCTCTTTTCCATACAAAGGAGAATTGGACACACCAAACTTCAAGATGTATATAAAGTTAGCAGGACACTTTTGGAAATTCATGTTAAAAACTATCCTATCATTAGTTGCTAATTAATTGCGAATTAGTTACGCAAAAAAAAAATTAATTGCTTTTTTGGTTTGCGAGAAAATGGGTGTCCTGCCAACTTCATATGAACTTAGCAGGACAACTTTCTCAAAAATGTGTATAAACGATTAAAAAAAAAAATGATTTTGAAAACTAATTAATTGCGAATTAGTTACGCAAAAAAAAAAATTATAGCATTTTTGGTTTGCGAAAAAATGGGTGTCCTGCTAACTTCATATGAACTTAGCAGGACAACTTTCTCAAAAATAAAGATAATTGAGCTGAAAAAATTTGATTATTGAGAGCTAATTAATTGCGAATTAGTTACGCAAAAAAAAAATAATTTTTTGTTCGTTTGTGAAAAATAGGCGTATTGCGAACTTCATGTGAACTTAGCAGGACAACTTTCCCAAAAATGAAGATTAATGATTTGAAGAAAGTTGGTTTTTGAGAACTAATTAATTGCGAATTAGTTACGCAAAAAAAAATTTTATTGCATTTTTGGTTTGCGAAAAAATGGGTGTCCTGCTAACTTCATATGAACTTAGCAGGACAACTTTCTCAAAAATAAAGATAATCGAGCTGAAAAAAATTGACAATTAAGAACTAATTAATTGCGAATTAGTTACGCAAAAAAAAATTAATTGCATTTTTGGTATGCGAGAAAATGGGTGTCCTGCCAACTTCATATGAACTTAGCAGGACAACTTTCTCAAAAATAAAGATAATCGAGCTGAAAAAAATTTATTATTGAGAGCTAATTAATTGCAAATTAGTTACGCAAAAAAAAATTTTATTGCATTTTTGGTTTGCGAAAAATTGGGTGTCCTGCAAACTTCATATGAACTTAGCAGGACACCCATTTTTTCGCAAACCAAAAATGCAATAAAATTTTTTTTTGCGTAACTAATTCGCAATTAATTAGCCCTCAATAATCAAATTTTTTCAGCTCGATTATCTTTATTTTTGAGAAAGTTGTCCTGCTAAGTTCATATGAAGTTAGCAGGACACCCATTTTTTCGCAAACCAAAAATGCAATAAAATTTTTTTTTGCGTAACTAATTCGCAATTAACTAGCTCTCAATAATCAAATTTTTTCAGCTCGATTATCTTTATTTTTGAGAAAGTTGTCCTGCTAAGTTCATATGAAGTTAGCAGGACACCCAATTTTTGTTTGCGTAACTAATTCGCAATTAATTAGCTCTCAATAATCAAATTTTTTCAGCTCGATTATCTTTATTTTTGAGAAAGTTGTCCTGCTAAGTTCATATGAAGTTAGCAGGACACCCATTTTTTCGCAAACCACAAATGCAATAAAATTTTTGTTTGCGTAACTAATTCGCAATTAATTAGTTCTCAATAATAAACTTTTTTCACCTCGATTATCTCTATTTTTGAGAAAGTTGTCCTGCTAAGTTCATATGAAGTTAGCAGGACACCCATTTTTTCCTAAACCAAAAAAGCAATTAATTTTTTTTTTGCGTAACTAATTCGCAATTAATTAGCAACTAATGATAGGATAGTTTTTAACATGAATTTCCAAAAGTGTCCTGCTAACTTTATATACATAACTTCAAGACCAATAATGACGTGATATATATCGTTGGAAAGATATTTGTATGAACTACAATAATTACTATAAGAGATCAGTTCTCTATACGAAAAAAGTTATTCGCTGGTCAAAATTGTGTTTCAGCGCATTTTGTTGTGAAAAAAACTATCCTTAACTAGCGAATAACTTTTTTCGCGTAGAGATTTGAAATGAATTCTTTTGGTTACTATTGAAGTACATAAAAATACCTTTCCAACGATATACATCACGTCATCATTGGTCTTGGAGTTTGGTGTGTCCAATTCTCCTTTGTATGAAAAAGAGAATGGTCTAAGAGGCACCGATTTATCACCTAAGACAAAAATTTTTTTGGTCGAAAACTTTATTTTAAGGCATAGAATTTTGATTTTAGGGGTTTCAGATTTTTAAAATGAATCTTGGGAAATAACAGACACCCTAATATACATTTATATGACTTTTATTGAAAAAAATTAAATTGCTTCTTTCACTAATTTTTTTATAACTTCTACATTTACCGTCCGATTTTAAAAACTTGAGCTCAAATCTTTGTTAAAAGATTGTTTTTCACTTGAGCTCTTAAAATTATTTTAGATATTTTTTTTTCTATCCATATGGAGCAACCAAAAACTAGAAATTTTTCAAAAATACTCGTTTTTGAAACTTTGAATGCCTGTAACTTATAAAATTTCAGTCCGACTTTTACAAGCCGTACATCGTCGGAAGGAGACAGATCACATCATTCAGAAAATACACATTTTATATAAATTAGCTAAGCTGTTAGTGAGATTTATGGGAACATCTGAAAAATTTGCTGAAAAAATGATTTTTGCACATATCTCGAAAACGCTTCTTTGGAAAAATAAATAATTTTGATTTTCGTGTTCAGTGACCCAAAATTAGTCTAGAAAATATATTTTTTCTAAGGACCCTACCATGACCCAAAATTTTGTAAACTAGTGTTATTTATTATATTTTTGAATTATGTAAGCACTTATATTTATATTTTGTATTTTACTGAGTAAATAAATATATATATAAAAAAAAAAAACTTGTCTTTTGTTATAACTTTTGCAAAACACCTTGTATTATAGCTGATTTTTTCAACACGGAAACCAATAAACTTTGAAATTCACCACGAATACCACTCTGACCTTGAATAACTTTGGAAGGAGTACATTAATTAGATAAGAAGTAAGGACCTTTTTCAAAGAACATAAAATTTCTGGATGATAACCGTTTTTAAAGGTATAAAATAAAGAAGGAATAAAAAAAAAGTTCCCATACGATTTGTATGGAAAACAGTGAGTAGCGATGAGCGACCTCTAAATATGGACCTAAAAGGCTGAAACTTTGCCAGGATTATTTTTCGTTAAACTCTAACCAAAAGCTAGTGGCATTGAAAATCAAAGACATTTTCATTTTTTTGAATCAGTCTAACGTTTATGTTATTCGTAAAATTTGTTTACGAATGCATAACTAGCTATCATCATTGTGTCCTTCAACCCCGGTTCGGTTGGGGGATAAGGCGTAACCAGAAGGACTTCATTCTTACGGTCTGCAGTATTTTAACTGTGACCATGTCTTACTAACTACATAACTTACTATAAGGTTCCGTAATATTGCAAAAAATAAACTCTCTTGGAAAAATAGCGAAAATTTATACAAAATGTTTGAATTAGTTTATCTCTGTGAGTTCTTAATAAAACGACTTGTTTTTGCTTTGAAAAAATAAAATGAAATGCTCAGTTTATGTAGTTAACAATTTATAAATCCTTGATTATTCGATTATTGTTTTTGTTTTCAACTTATTCTGCTTAGATTTTCTTAAACAAATTTTTAAATTATAATATTTGGATAGAAAATTTAATTTCGTACAAAAAGTTTTATGAGTTAAGTTATCAAATCCGGCCTAGATTTCTAGTTATACCAAAAATATTGTTAATTGCCCAGTGTGACCATTCTCTCAGAATACTAGCGTTAATTTTCAGTTTTAAACATAGCTATGCCCCAAACAAACATATTCAATACAACTCTTGAACTTTAACTGTTCCTTACTCAAAGATATATTCATAAGTCTTTTATACGACACATGGCAGCATAGGTGAGGCACATTATGCTGCAAAAACTTGGATACAACTTTTAAGCTTTGAATTGTCAAAAGTTAACATAACTTTTCCTTCTTAGTCTGTTACCTACGTTACACACTCTCAAGAAAATGACAAATTTTGTCTGCATTTCTTTTTTTAAACAACTTAAAATTGAGAAACTTCATTGTAACTGTTTCTCAGAAAATAAGTCTGTCACACAATCATGTTCAAAAAATCGTTTCGCTATTATAACACCTGTTCAAGACATCAAGTGCCTCTTCTACTTCCACCAACCCCTCAACTTGCCAAGAAACATGATTGCAGAACATGTTAACTTAATACAAACTTAATTGCTTGTCGTTGCAAATCCGAAATTCTGACACATGACTGATTCATTGTGACGTTTTCACAGGTTGCTTCCATTTTTCAGATTTCCCTTCTACAAGTGTAGTACCTAGTTGAAGCAACTTCATGGGTCTGAGCAAAACATAAAGAACAAAAAAGTTAACACATCATACAGTTTTGTATAGTTTGTTTTGGTTTTTTTTTTTGCGAAGTGAAAATGCCTTCAAATCGACAACTTTATCCTTTTAAAACCCTCCAGCATGGTTCCAATAATGTTGAAAGGATTTTGGGCGAGAAACGTCCCGTTCCCTCAACTGGATTATAAACATTGTTCCATAAATTAGAGTAAAAACTAATCCAACTTTGACATAAATATCTCTTTGACACGCACAGCGTGAATCCTGTCTGCTGGGTGCACTTCTCAATGGAACAGACAGACGGTGAAATGATTTGGGGCATGTAATGTAATTTGTAGCGCTTCATTCTTGACAATATATAGGTTCATATGTAGGTATACGGAGAGGGAGTAGGAGCTAAGGATAGATGGAATCGGTACAACGTTGTCATGTCGTATGATACCGTAGTTCAGTTCCCTTGATTTTGGCTGATTTGAGCCCTAAAGGCTGAATGTAAAAAAAGTACAAGGACAAGGCCAAAGCCAAAAGGGTGGATCCAGGGGGGTCTATATTCTCTTTCAAATTCTGAGAACATAATACCTATGAAGGTATGTAACATAATGTCACATAAAGCTTTTGGGAACTTGAACTCAGCCTCAATAGCCATTTCATGAATTTTGTCAGCAATGGTAGGTACATAAAGAAGATTTGGAGAATAAATTGCAAACACAATTTCTTCATTTTTGGTAAAAAAATCCAAGAAAATTACAAAATCTTTGTTATTGAATTGGATTTTTGTCCTGAACATTTAATAATAAAATGACAACAATTTGTTAACTCTTAACAAAGTTCACCCAAATATTTATTTCTATCTACGGCCCTGAGCATAGCACATGGTGGCTGGTCCTTGTCACAAAGTGACAGTTTATGTGAAGCAAATGTTGGGGTATGTACATCGATTATAGAATCGCGTTGGTGTATCTAGGGTTTCAATTTTTTTGTTTGCATTTTATCCATTTTGTTCCGGTTGTGTTAATCCTTGTGATGTTCGTGCAACGACAGGCGAAAAAAAAGTTTTTGGGTGATATTTACGTCAACGTCACTTAACTTTTTTTGTCGACTATACAGGCAACAGAATATGTTCTGTGATTTGGGTGTACAATTCTTGACGGTTAAATGGTGTAAAGCGTGTACTTATAAGTACTTTTTTCAGCACATATATGCTTTACACTCAGCAAAAAGTAGAGCAGTCTTAAGTGGTGAATTCTTAGCCAAATGTTTACCTATGACAGGTATTTTTTTGTCTACTTTCGATTTGAGTATTGTGTTAATTATGTAAGTGACATTATGCTTGAGTCACCTAAACAGGCATACAAAACTATGAGGACCAGTTGTAAAAACGGGATTTAAATTTTGACCCGTGGTTCAATAATTATAACTCGCTGATTTCGGCGCATTCAGTGAAATTCAACGATGCTTCAAGCCTTAAGTCCGTTGTAGTAGTCAAATAAACGCTTGAACCAAGTTTGAACTTCAGTTTGTTCGCCAGGGTTGCCGACTTAAAATCGTTGAACCACGAATTAAATATTTGTACAAATGGCCCTAATAGGTGTTATAATATTCTAGTTAAACCGTTGTGACATGAAAATGGACATACCTTTTGTCATGAATGAAAATCAGTTACACCAGATAAAGTTTGAGGCACAAACATTTTGCCAGCTACTACACGACTTTTTTCGGGAGATTGTAGGTTCATTAGCTGCAACCGATCTTAATATGGGGGAAAAATGTAATAGTCAACCCATGGGAGATGGGAGGTCCCCTAAGAGGAAAGCGGAGGAATCTACATTCTGTTGCTTAGATTCTTTTGACATGAATATCAGCAGAAATCGAGAGAAGGGGACTAGATTGACCACAAGGCACTCCTCCAGTATCAAGGATGTCTCAACGTTCCGAGAACCAACGTTCACTCGGACCTCGTTGATGCCAAAGTGATGCTTTGGATACCCAGACCGAAGACTTGTCTAAAACCTTTTTGTATATTAAGGGTTTCAGTGAAGTCTTTGCTGACCTTGATAGAGCAGCATGCATTCTCTTTCATCATCCTGCGCAAACTGTAGAGTTTGGGTGGTATGCCAGAACTAGACATTGTTGTATATAGCTCGTCTCTATAGATGCTGTCATACGCGGCCTTGAAATCGATGAAAGTTGGTGTTATCGATTTGAAACTCCTGGGTTTTTTCCTAGATCTGCAGAGTAGTGCGAGTATTTGGTCGATGGTGGACTTCCCTGGCCTAAAGCCACACTGATATGGACCTTTCAGGTTGTTGACGAATGGCTTCAGGCGTTCACAAAGTACCGCAGAGAAGATCTTGTAGGCGATATTAAGAAGACTGATGCCTCTGTAGCTGATGCAGTCCAGAGGATCGCCTTTCTCGAGGATCGGGCAAACAATGCTGAGGTTCCATTCATCGGGCATGCTTCCCTCCGACCATATTTTGCAGATAAGCTTGTGCATACTCCTAACCAATTCATCACCAGCCCCTTTGAACGACTCGGTCACAAGGCCATCAGCTCTAGCTGCTTTATTGGACTTAAGTTTAGATACAGGCATCTTCACTTCTTCGTGATCGGATGAATGAAATTTTTGGCCTACGTCTTCATCCAGGTTGAATGGTGCAATCTGCGTGGTAGCGGAATTCGGTTCATCATCGCCGTTATACAATTAGCAGAAGTTATTTTTCAATATCCTTAGCGTCGACTGCTATTCTACCACCATGCTTTCCTTATCATCCTGTGCAGGCTTCGGCCTTCTAACCCAGATGGGACGTTCTTTTTACTCTTTGGTAGAATCTCCGATATTCATTCCTGCAATAGCATCCCTCTATTTCCTCGATCACACGCGTCTCATGCTCTTTCTTTTTCCATCTGAGAAGCCGTTGTTCCTCTCTTCTCTTCTGCTCGTAGACCTCGCGAGCAGCTCTGGACCTGCTATGCAGCGCCGCTTTGTATGCATGCACTTGGTGGCATTTTTTGTCGAATAAGGGGTTTCACTGAGGTGGTTATCCAATACCAAGAACGTCTGATGGCTTCTTGGCAATTCTTCCATTGGCTCTCGATGCTTGAGGCTGGACGATTTCAGAGACCTCGAGAAAATCGATCGGCAAAGTACCTCTGAAGATTTTTTGTGACTGTAGCCATCCAGTGTCATATTTCCTCACAGCATTTTCCTGTTTTGGCTTTGGTCTGGATATCGTAGCATTACCTTGGCCACAACGAAGTAGTGATCCTATTCATCGTTATGGCACCTCAAAACGTTCAGACATCCTTGATACTAGAGGAGTGCCTTGCGCCCATCTCAATGTGGTCAATCTGGTTGGCGGTTGTTTTAATAAGAATTCACCATGTTCCTAGCTACTACATCGTTTCGCCCCACAGAAAAGTCGATTACCCTGAGTCCGGTGATCGGAGATGGTGCCGTGCAGGCTATATCTTCCGATTGTGCCACCAAAGACGTTTTCTTTTCCTTGTTTGGAATTGAAATCACCCAAGAAAATTTAAGTGTCATATCTATGGTATTATGCCCGAATGTCTTGTCCAGGAGCTGGTTGAACTCGTCCTTAATGTCATCATCTTTCTCCTCTGTGGAGGCATGCGTGCATATGAGGCTGATGTTGCCAAATTAAGCCTTGATGCGAATTGTCGTGCGGCACTCGTTCACATAGTTGAAACTCAAGACTTCTTGCCCAAGTCTGCGTTTAACGACGAATCCACAAAAAGATGCTGCCTTTGTTCTCGGTAACATTCACCGTAGAAGATATTACAGTATTTCATTTTTGTTTTGCTCGGCCCATCCCATCAGCCTGGAAGGCAGTGATGTCTGCTTTGAAGTAGACTAGGGGCTCCACTAATTGTTCGGCAGCACGTGGTCTTAAAAGAGATAGATTATTCCACGTGCAGAACCGAGCTTCGTTGCCCTTATTTCGTTTGCTTGGTTTGTCGACAGTGTATCCGTGGCTTGTTGAAGCTTATCAATTAAACAGTCTTACGTGGCCGGGAAGTCACCCAGACGGCACGACCGTCATTCTGGAGGACAGGATCCTTAGTATAACTCCAAGGTGGGGAGCCAGGTTAACCGCTCCTTATAGGCCTCAGCTCCAAATATGTCATAGTAGCCCGTATAAGGTGTTAAGGTGGAAGTGTAGACACCACCATTAATTCCTTCTTGGGAATTCTCCCGCTATCGCCTAGCCCAAGATTAAAGGAAAAGTGCCTTAGTGGGAACACTCCTGCCCACCTCTCTGGTTTCCTGCCGCCTAAAACCGTCCCCAGGAATTGGAGCCCCATCTTCAGTAAAAGGTACTAGGCACCCGATGTCTACCACGTGGTGGTGAGAGTAGGAGTTGATAGACTAAGGTTGATCCGTCTACAGGGATTGGAACCCCATCTTCAGTTAAAGGTACTAGGCACCTGATGTTCACCACGGGGCGGTGAGAGTAGGACTTGATAGACTACGGTTGATTTAACAAAAAAATCTGTGAACGTTTGTGTGCTCTTGAATACACAAGTCTAGACCAAATATATGCTATCAACAAGAAAGAACACCCAACTCTGACGTTTTGGACAGAACGTTACTATAGACAGCTATAACTTCGAGGTGGTCGAAGACTTTTTCTACCTAGGCTCCGCTATCAACTCAGTGAATAATACCAGCGCTGAGATAAAACGAAGAATTGCTCTTAACAATCGCTACTTATTTTGGCTTAGAAGGCAATTGAGGAACAAGGCCATCTCTCGGGCAACTTATGTGTCCCTATATAAGACACTTATCATCCCGGTCCTGATATATGGTGCAGTGTCATGGAGACTATAAACTGTTGTCTTTGGCTGTTTGGAAAGGAAAATTTTCCGGATGATTTTTTGTCCCATCTGTATAGATGGGCCATCTGTATAGATGGGGAATAAAAAGAAGATACAACAACGAACGGACTGGCCTGTACAGAAACACCGACATAGACATAAAAGTGAAAAGCTAACGACTGAGATGACTGGGTCATCTAGAGCGAATGGAGAACAATGCTCCGGCCCGGAAAGTCTTTGGTCCAACCCCGCGGGATGGTGCAGTAAAGGAACGCAGCGTAACATGTGGCGCTTGCAAGTGGAAGAGGAAATCTATTAAATAATATTTCGCTTACCAATCACAGAAACTAGTTCATCGATCCTCCAATCGACCCTCAAGCAATGCCGTGTATGATAAATGTATACTCCCAGCAAGCTTCGATGGGTAGATCGGGTGACGCATATGCCCATTCTTATATTTTCAAGAAGTGTCCTTAAACTATCGAGACGCTCAGTTCTGAATCTAGAAGCCAATGTATGTAGGCAGAATTTTAAACAATTTGAAGCAGCCTGTCATGGTGTCTGATATGGGCTTTCATAATTTATCTTGGACATCCGCTTTAATCGTTTTAAATTAGGGATTAACCTGGTTTTTGAATAATAAATCTTAATCATTTAGAATCTCTTTCAAGGTTAAGCCTCTCACAACGAAGTACTCACTAAATCATAGTTACGAACTACAATTTTATAAATTCATCCTCACAGCAGCTGCCGTAACAAATCCGACCGCCACTTACAGGTTTTTTCTTTTTCTCTGCTGCCAGGCCGAGAAACGTTCATTGTTATAAAATTATGTGGTCAAGGTATAAACCTTTAGATTTATTCGAAAATCTCACGTCTATGGTTATAATTGACACTGAAGTGTTTTCAAACTTATAAGTCTCATAATAATAATGTATACACACGTATTCTCCAAAAAAAAAAAACAAAATCCAAAAATTAGCTTAACTTTATTTTCTGATTAAATGGTAATTCAATTCCGAAACAACAACAACAACACAAAAAAAAAAAATACTTGGAACGACATTAAAAGTTCCAATTCAATACTACTTGAGCTCCAGAGAGCATCATCATGTTCCTTAGTCACGACTCACATCAAAGATCTTCTTTCATTCTTCGTCCTTTATGCTCAAAATCAATTTCTGAGAATATACCTAACACTGAAAGAAAGAAAGAAAAACCAAATAAATAGGTAATGACTCCGATTAGACTTTGGAATAATTCAATTCTCCTATACCTCGAGAGCTCGACATCGACTTCGACATCCAAGTCAAGTCGAAATGAGAGAGAAAAAATAATAATAGAAGATAATGATAATAAGACAATTTTTACATGAGCACGTATTCCCACATATCCTTGTTTAGAGATGGATGCTTTCAGAGTTTCTGGTGGTGCTCTCGTGGTTTCAGCTTTCTCCGGCCCATCCACCATTACCATTTCCGCCTCCGGCCACCCGCACTGCCAACCACCACCACCACACCATCATCGCTACTACTTGGCCGCCTCATATCCATTGTGTTTAGCACTCTCATATGTTACATCGATTTATTCATTGCTTAAGAAGTAAACATCTCTTGAAATAGATTTTTTTTTCGCCGGTATTTCCTCCCACAAAACATATGAAGGCATATTCGAACTTTTTGCTAGCTAAAGTCTGGATATTCTACGCCCCATATCTGCCAGAAACAACTCCATCCCATCCACCCGTCCGTCGCGAGTTTATTGTGGCAGGACATTATGTGTGATGTGCTGTGTTGGGCATAGCTCTTCTATTCTGTAGCTTCTAGGAGCCGTATAAAAGAGCAATAGCAATCATCTTTTTTTTTTCTTTAATTCCAACGACAACAACAAAAAGGAGTGAACTTCTATTTCATTTATTTTTGTTGACTTAATCTATGGGGCAATCATTGTTTTGGTGAAAAATTTTAATAAAAGATCAAATTGGTAAATTGATGGTTGGAGTCAAATTTCTGGCAGCGTTAAAATTCTCCTTTCAATATTTTGCTTTTCAAAATTATGCTTTTCAAAATTTTGGTTTTCAAAATTCTGTTTTACGATACTCTGCCAATAGTGAAAAGCCATTTTCTCATACTTACTTGTCTAGGCATGAATTATAGGGAAAGTTGCTTTAATTTGGTTTTAAGATTGTTCTTTTGTCTAAGACAATAAATTGAGGCGTAACTCTTTTTGCCTTACAATTACTTGAAATGTCTCCATACCACGGCACCCAACACAGGTGAATGCACCATCTCCAGCAGAGATGAACGGCAATTTAGGGCTGTCAAAGAGTTACCGATTCCAGAGATTTGCTAGCTGCTTGACTATCTGAGAAGATGCGGTTATCTGTGGTTGATAACATGTTTACTTTCAGCCAAGATAAGGCTTCTTTGATCGCCATAAGTTCCGCCTGGAACACGCTACAATGATTAGGAAGACGGAAGGAGAGAGACTTAATTTTAGTCTTTCTGAGTACACACCACCACCTACCCCGTCATCAGTTTTCGATCCGTGGGTGTAAAAATGAATTGATTCATCTTCCAAGAGAGCCGTATCCTCCCAGAGAACTCTAGAAGGAATGCTGACTTGAAAGTTTTTGCCAAACTGCAGTTTTGGGTTGGTGTAATCAGTGCGACTTGGGATTGATCCGAATGAATTCAGAATGATGGAATGGCCAATGTTATTGTTGGTTCATTGACAGGAAGCTTTAAGGCGAATTGCTGTATTTGCAGCTACTTGTTTGCTGAAAATATGGAGGGGTGTCAGATGGAGCATGACGTCTAGAGCGTAGAAGGTGTCGTTTGAAGTGCTCCACTTATGCACAAACAGGTATAGTGTTGGACTTTGCATAATTTGTCGCAATTTACCGCTTTATCTAAAGCATTCCACCTTACTGTCACTTCGTAAGTGAGGATCGGTCTAATCACCGAAGTATAAAGGCAGTGAGTGATACGAGATTAAAGGCCCCATTTGCTCCCAACGGCATTTTAGCATGAGAAAAGTGCCACTGTGGCCTTTTTGACTCCTTCTTGTATATTAGGTTTCCACCTTAACTTTTTATCCAAAATAATACCCAAATATTTTGCTTGACCAGTGAATGTTAGTGAAGTACCTTTGAAGGATTAATATGATTGATTTTAGATATATATTTTTTTGAGAATAGAACAAGTTCTGTTTTATGAGGGTTGAAACCCAGACCACACCAGTCAGCCCAGTTGGTAAGCTTATTTAAAGCGTTTTGTAAATGTTCTTTTAAGACAGTATGCTTTCTTATACAGCAATAGCAACATCGTCCGCAAAGGCAATCACTCTGTAACTCTCCGCTTCCAGGCATGTCAGAAGCTCATTTATTACCGTTCGAAGGTGGATATCGATCAATCTTTCAAAGATTTTAAGAAGGAATGATGATAGACTAATAGGTCTGAGATCTTTCGGGTTTACTTGGCCGCATTTGCCAGCATAACAGGGGAATGTGGACCAGGCTTAGGCATAAGGCTTAAGCATAACAGGGGAATGTGGACCAGGCTTAAGCAACTAGTTAGAATAGTCTCCAGAATTGGCAGAATTAAATCAGAATTCAATTGTAGCTCGGCTGGTATTATACCGTGGGGTCCTGCAGACTTGTATGGTTTGAAGCTGTTGAACTCCCATTGCATCTTGTCCCTAGTAATCAGACCCTGTGGATATCTTGGCTCATGGTCGAAGCTATTAATATTTTGGGGGCTTCCAAGGAAATGAGGTTCTAGTAGCAGATTTAGCTTTTCTTCGCAAGGGTTGGTCCATGAGCCATCAGAAATACAGCTAGGCATTACTGGATTTTAAGAGAGGATTTTTCTTAGTCTGGATGCCTCCGAAGTTTTATAATTTTCCACAGAAAACTCTCCGGGAGGATCTCTTTCACTTCCTCAACAACAACAGCACACTTTTATTTTTGAAATTAATATTTTACTCCAGATTTATACTTACCACAATGTATGTACATTCGATTTGTTTGGTAATTTAATGGCAGAACAATGTTTGCCGGTTCAGCTAGTATCGTCATACAGAATCGCAAAGTATTTTTACATTCAACTCTTGGCAATGCCAGACATGCTTCCAGTATCCTAGACGTCCAAACGTTCCGAGGTGCCAGCATAGACTCCGATCACTACTTGGTGGTAGCTCAAGTATGATATCCATGACGCCACAACGACGAGCGGATGCTGTGAAAAGATTAAACGTCGTGAAGTTAAAATCGCAAGAGGTCGCCAGGACTTTTGCAGACCACGTCTCTCTTAATCTCTCAGCAAGCCCGCCACCAGCATCATCTGCAGTGGACCAGTGGAAACACTGCAAAAATGCCATCAGGGATGCGACTGATGTGCTGGGTTTCATTAGGCCACCACAACGAAACCCCTGGTTCGATGAAGAATGCAGGCTGGCGCATGCAGCAAAAATGAGGCCTATCAATCAATGTTGCAAACTAGAACCAGAGCTGCTGACAGCGCAGCCCGACTTCTCAGGAGGAAAAAGAGAGAGTATTCGATGTGAACAGTCGAGTCTTTTGAGTACTGTAGTGGCAGGGGAGATATTCGAAAGCTCTACCGAAGGGTGAGGCAATCCTACCGAAACGTGAGTGGGAACATGGTGGTGGACCCTCAGTCCGTGTTGAGGATCTGGAAACAGCTAAACGGTGAAGGCTGCAAGACAGAAAACACTCCATTCAACATGGACGATGATGGTCAACATTTCTGACCTTAATTTAAGTGCGGTAAGCGATAGCCAAGCTTAAAGCGTACAAGGTTGCTGAAGCGGATGGCCTGCCAGCCGAGCTATTTAAAGCAGGGGGAGATCAATTGGTAGGGAAAATACACCAACTTATCTCCAAAATTTGGTCGGATGAAAGTATGCCCGATGAATGGAACCTCGGTTTAGTGTGCCCCATCCACAAGAAAGGAGATGATATGACTTGTGCCAACTACAGAGGTATAAGTCTCCTCAACGTCGCATACAAAATCCTATCACCTGTACTGTGTGATGGCTGGGACACGTGGAGCGTATGAACACCGATGCCGCAGCCCGACGAGTCTTCGAATGTACCCCTGATGGTCTGCGCAGCAGAGAAAGACCCCACTTATGGTGGCGCATACATGTGGAGAACAACCTCAACCAACTTAGAGGGCGCAACTGAAAGCAGCTAGCTAGAACCGAGCTGGCTGGAGGGGCTTGTTGGTTGGGGCCGTAGTCCACCCTGGACTGTGAGCGCTATCTAAAGTAAAGTAAAGTAAGTCTTGCCAAGAGCTGATATCAATTTTGCAGATCTGTTTCCATGTAACTGTCGCATCGAAATAATTGGTCAATTGTTGATGAAAATTGAAACAAAATGCATGAGTTTTGATCCATTTTTCAATGTTTATCGACCAATTTACAGTTACAGAACTTAGGCACAGATTTCTTCTCCCTAGGGAAATCCTTAGGCCGATTATGGTTCTTTGAAAAAGTGAATCGAATAAATCATTTACCATTCGCTGCCAAGCATTGCTTTCTCTTTTTCGATGCATTTGACACGAATAAGCGATTCTGTTTCTGATGTGAATCAAAATTATATTATAAAATATCGATGCCCGAGCCACCTTACCATTTCTCTTGAAATTCTTTTATAAATAAAAAAAAAAAACAGAGAAATAAATGTGATAGAAAAACATTCTTCTTTATGGATTTGACAGAGATAGAGAAACCATGGAATTCGTCATGGTTTGTTCGTTTTCACGATTTCATATTCACTTCCAAATGACTACGGCGTGAAAGAAAATTATTTGTATAAAAGTTTTCGATGTTTGGTTTCACATTTCCACAGAACGGAAAGAAAAGTTTTTCGTTTCATTTTTTCACAGAACCAGAATCAGCCCCGTGGGCTGAGAGTGAGTTCAGTGCACACCCTGAACACAGTACAAATAAATTTGGGTGAAAAAGTGTCTTAAGACACCGTACAAAAATATTAAAATCGCATTTAAAAAATGCCACCCCCCCCCCCCCCATCAGTAAGAGGGTGAAAAAACTTTTACGGCTTATACTGATACCTTCCAAACATACAAAAAATTTCATAAGAATCGGTCGATCCGTTTCGGCGGAGGAGGTCGGCCGTAAGCATCGTGAAACCAGATTTTTATTCATGTAAATCGACTCTTCTGTCGTTAATTAAAGCTAAAAACTAAAGGGTGAAATAAAAAACGTCTTATTCCATCGAACCCACACCTTCAGCATGAAAGTCCAACGCAGTAGCCATTATGCCATAAGGTACTATAATAATATAAGCATAATATCTAAGCACCAATAAACGGGCAATAACGAACAACACCAGTCGTGGTTTTATTTATTCGAAGCTCTTGGCACATCACGTTTGAATGGGGGGGGGTGTGGGGAGTTATTTATAGGCGGGGGTGAGATATACTCTACCTCATTCACGTACGAATCCGCATTTGGATGAAGGAATAAAAATAATAAAAAACCTATTATCCTTGTTATCGGCGAAATGCGGTATTCATGTGTGCAAATGTTTCTTCTTCACGTGCATCCTTCTACTTATATGTGAGTTTCTTATTCTTTCTATACTACATACATACAAACCTAATATTTTATTCTTTTAATGCCAAAATATATAACATACATATAACAGTGGATAGAGCCTGAGAGTATAATGCTAAATGATGAAAAGGATGTGTTCTGTGTTCTTTGTTCTGGTGGGTGGCAGAGTTTAAGAGGGCATTGGAGGCCAGACACGTGATTAGGCTTTTTTTTCTGACATAGGTATATCGAGATAAAAGATTCGCATAATTGAGTTCATTGTTTGGAATTTTTGTACATTTTCCAGATTCTTGATTTTGCTGCTGTGTCTACTTGCTGTTATATGTTTGATTTTCTGTATGAAGGGAATTGGTCTCAAAGTTTGTATAGATAACCTTTGAGAGTTTTGATAGTCATTTTCTTCTTTTGTTCTCATCTCCACCTACTGATTATGGAATCCGCAAAGTTTTACTCCCAGGGAATCAGACTCAATTTTTACATTTTTCATTAAAGATAGTAATTGCGTAGCAAACACTTTTGGAGCGTACATATATGAAAGTAAAATGTTCTATAGTTCCAAGTTTTTCAATCGCTAAAATGAGTGTGTGAGAGTGAATTTGACTCCCGCAGCGCAACCGATGGAATGTGTAATGGCAGTGATTTTTTTTTATTTTAAAGGCAAATAAGCTGTCTAGCTCAACAAAGTCTTACATTTATCCATGTATATCTCATTTTATATCTCTTTTTAATTCTATATCAGTAAATTCTTCCTGAATAAATACAAGCAGTTATTTTATTGATTTCGACAATTAAACATCTTCGATTCCCTATTTGTGTTTTCAATTGGATTAATTTGTTTTAATTTCAATATATTTACCTCATTTATTGAAAAAAACCCTCGTAAAATCGTTTGAATTGAATTAAATCGAAATAACCTCGCCTCGCTAATAACAACTTATACCCTACCAAACTATATAACTTGCTGTATACACAGATACTTCGTATTCATAACGTTGATTTTTAATTGCACATTTTATTACTTTCAGTGTCTATAATCACGAAATTGAATAAAATATTCAACTAATGACCAAAATCTAACGCCTGCTGCTCTAGAGAGGAGGACTTTATTGCCTCACATAAATTGACGTATTCGACTTTTTCCATCAGTTAGGCCATTTCACGAGGGATATAACTGCCAATTTTCTTCACCACAATGGCCTGTAATTTTCTTCAAACAAAATTGAAATTCTGTTGTAATTAAAGCATGCACACCATATTTTCGGGAGGTTGAACTTATAGACCCATTTTTAGAGCAACACACCAATTTACACTAGTGATCCATGTAAATGGAGTTTTTGGATGTTTTCCTTTACTTTTTTTTTAGGAAGTGATAGGTAGGAATACCTTATACTTAGCACTAGTTAATGGTTTTGGGAAATTACCTTCAAGGACAAAAGAACTGTGTTGTTAACACGTTCATGTTGTTATAGAGTAATCATAATACTGAGGAGAGTCTGCTTATATGAATGTTTTTATAAAGTTCAAAATTGTTTGCCCTACAAGTAACTCGTATTAATTCAGTTAAGTGATTTCAATTTTACAGATACAAATAGTCAGAAATATTACATACAAGGGAAGCCTCATACTGATAAAAGGTAGTAGGTAACTAGTTTATGGGTATAAAAAAAAATTGAAATTTAAAAATATTAATATCTCGAATCTTACCGACCACAAGGGCAGCGTCTTTTTGGATGTGGATTTGTTGTTAGAGGCAGACTTAGACAAGAAGCCTTGAGTTTCAATTATGTGAACGAACATGACAGTTCGCATCAAGGATAAGTTCGCCAGCATGAGCCTCATAAGCGCGCATGCCCCCACAGAGGAGAAAGATGACGACACTAAGGACGAGTTCTACGAGCTGCTGGACAAGACATATGAGCAATGCCCTAGCTATGACATTAGGCACTCCTCTAGTATCAAGGATGTCCGAACGTTCCGAGGAGCCAACGTTGACTCGGACCACTACCTCGTTGTAGCAAAGGTAATGCTACGGATATCTAGACCAAAGCCAAAACAGGGAAATACTGTGAGGAAGTTCGACGTTGGACGGCTTCAGTCGCAAGAAATCACCAGGCCCTTTTCCGATCGAGTCTCTCGCGCCCTCTTAACTAGTCCTTTGCCGCGAACTGCAAACATCGAGAGCCAGTGGAAAAACTGCCAGGAAGGCATCAGAGATGCCGCCTCTAACGTGCTGGGCTTCGCACGACCACCACAGCGAAACCCCTGGTTCAACGAAGAATGTCGGCAAGTACATGCAGCCAAACAACAGGCATATAAAGTGGCACTTCATAAGGACCAGAGCTGCTCGCGAGCTCTACGAGCAGAAGAGGAGAGAGAAACACAAGCTTCTTAGAACGAAAAAGAAAGAGCTTGAGAAACGCGCGATCGAGGAATTACACGGGTGCCACTCACGGCCATAGCCAGGCCTACGCTAGGGTGAGCTCAGCTCACCCAAAAATATGTTAAGCTCGCCCAAAAAACTCAGAGATATTTTAAAATTTTCTAAGTTTTCATTTTGAGCCAAAATATTTGTTTGCTTTGACATAATATTTAGAATGTTTGCAAAAATACCTTCCCGTTTTATACCGCACACTTTGATTTCTTCGTCAGTAAACCGGGGACTCCCCGGTTCATTGTTCTATTTGTATTATTGTGTGCTCATGTTGTCACTCACTTGATCTGTTATTTTTCAGTCAAAAGTGTGCTGCGATTATGGAAAATTATGGAATACACAAAACACATATAAATTCAACAATAGTCTTTTAGATTTCAAACTCATTGGTTTCCCCTTGTGTTCATAGGAAACTGGGTTGCCAGCAAATTTTAGTTCCTGGGTGAGAAGGGCAGCAGGAAAGAGGGGCAAACAGAATCTCCCCGGTCGAAGATTTGAGGAGATTTTTTGACATTTCCTTTCACATATAGGTTTAGGTGTGTTCAACCAATAGACTTTCAAAGGAAATTTCAAAAATTTCCGGGAGATTTGTTTCCTCGTATGAAAAGTACAAGGGATTTTTAAGATGATTAAAAGAAAACGTCAACAAAATCTCCAGCAACTTGTTTCTTCCATCAGCTATTTGAGCTATTCAAAGCAGCTGGCGATGAATTGGTTAGGAGTATGCACCAGCTCATCTGTAAAATATGGTCGGAGGAAAGCATGCCCGATGAATGGAACTTCAGCATTGTTTGCCCGATCCTCAAGAAAGGCGATCCTCTGGACTGCACCAACTACAGAAGCATCAGTCTTCTTAATATCGCCTACAAGATCTTCTCTGCCGTACTTTATGAACGCCTGAAGCCATTCGTCAACAACCTGATAGTTCCATATCAGTGTGGCTTTGGCCAGGGAAGTCCACCATCGACCAAATCTTCCCACTTCAGCAGATCTTGGAGAAAACCCAGGAGTTCCAAATCGATACCCACCACCTTTTCATCGATTTCAAGGCCGCGTATGACAGCATCTATAGAGATGAGCTATATAGAGCAATGTCTAGTTTTGGCATCCCTGCCAAACTCGTCCGTTCGTGCAGGATGACGATGTAGAATGCACGCTGCTCCATCAAGGTCAGCAAAGACACCATCGACACCTTTGATGTCAAAAAAGGTTTTAAGCAAGGCAACGCGCTGTCATGCGACTTTTTCAACATCGTTCTTGAAAGAATAGTGCAAAACTCTCACGTCAACACTAGATGCACAATCTTTCAAAAGTCCGTGCAGTTACTCGCTTACGCTGATGACATTAACATAATCGGACAAACAAAGCGTGATCAGTGGTGCTTTTGTGGGTATTCATAAGGAAGCCAAAGAAGGTGGGTTTAACGGTGAATGAAAGCAAAACGAAATATATGCTGTCAACAAGGAAGGATACCCAACACCGACGTCTAGGATAGAACGTCACTAAAGACAGCTATAATTTTGAGGTGGTCAGAGACTTTGTCTACCTAGGATCCGCTATAAACTCAGCGAACGATACAAGTGCTGAGATCAAACGAAGAATTACTCTTGCCAATCGCTGTTTCTTTGGGCTAAGAAGGCAATTAAGAAGCAAAGCCCTCTTTCGAGCAACTAAACAGTCCCTGTATAAGAAGCTTATCATCCCGGTCCTGATGTATGGTGCAGAGGCATGGACACTGCTAACGGTGGATGAGAACGCGTTATGCAGTCTTGAGAGGAAAATTCTCCGGGTGATTTTTGGTCCCGTTTGCATAGATGGGGAATGGAGAAGAAGATACAACCACGAACTGTATGGGCTGTACAGCGACACCGACCTAGCCACAAAAGTGAAAAGCCAACGACTGAGATGGCTGGGTCAACTAGAGCGAATGGACACCAATGCTCCGGCCCGGAAAGTCTTTGAATCCAACCCCGTGGGACAACGCAGTAGAGGTGGACAGCGTAAAAGGTGGCGCACGCAAGTGGAATAGGAACTCTACCAACACTTGGCGTGCGAAACTGGAGACAGCTAGCTAGAAACCGAGCCGGCTAGAAGAAGCTTGTTGGTTGAGGCCCTGGTCCACCCCGGACTGTAGCGCCACCTTACGTAAGTAAGTAATGACTTCCGATTAGCATTCCTGACCGTTTTGTTCCTTCGAGTTCCTCTTCAAGGATCTAGTTGGACAAGGTTCTCCTTTGAGGGTTCCGACCGTTTTGTTCCCGAGGTTTCGTGCTAGGGACATATTATATGAAATACCATGCTAGTTATTTTTAAGACCAGAAAAACATTGTAAAATATATCGTCGTCGTTCAGTGAAAGCTCCCTAACTCCATTTCATTTTATTTAGAGACATGTGTACTTTTTATGGATTTTTACTGACCAAAATTTGAAAATGTTTGATTTAAAGGATTTTTTCCCTTATAGGTAGGAAGGAATGGCGGCCACGAGCATTATTCTCGCTCGGTGACCCTTATAAAAAAACCAACATAAGATTTAGAGATCTTTTGCAGATCTAAAATGTTTATATTTTATTATATATTACGTTTTTTCGAGCGGTTACTCGGTTTCTAAATAAATGGACTTAGGGAGTTTTCATTGAACGACGACGATATGAAGTACCATGTTATTTATTGTAAGAAGCTAAAATTATAATTTATTTGAAATAAGTTCCTAGTTTGAAAAAGCTGTAAATAAAAGAATCTTTTTGTGAATAACTTAATAAATAAATTAAAGTCGTTTTATTCGGAAATTAGATCCTTCTAACTAACCCCAAGTTTCGTTGTTTTTTGGGGAAGAATCCATGGACACCGCCAAGCTTACCTCAGCTGCAAAGTAAAAGCATCACACTGTTACGAATCTATACTATTTTCCTAAACACCAAAAAAAAATATATATATTTTGTTGCACCCTGTTTTCTGGTAGTCAAATATGGAATTCGAAGTTCGAACTAGCGCGCTTAAGTTGCTCAGTTCACTCAGGAAACAGTGGGTACCAACCGCATTGAATCATGTAGCTTCCCGCCAAAGTTCCGAGTAGATCTTTTCATTTTGACCACCAAGCGAGTAGGATCTCCTCCTCAGGTATTATATCGTGTTACAAAAACTATATAATATTTACTAAGCAAGTTCCATTTAGAATAATTTCTAAAAGAATTGTGGAGTTTCTTTAAATCTTTTAAAGAAAATAAAATCAAGTGGTCATACGAAAAAAGAAATTATCTTTAAAGCGCAAGACGTCTCTACTTGCATATCACCACCAAATCGAGACTGTGAACCTCACGAGGACGCCTCTGTGCAGAGCACCGAATTATCAGCCTTTTGACATTTGCACCACGTGCACCTGTCTCGTGGTCATTTTTTTCATCAAGTGCAAGAACGAAACGAAGAAGAGAAAGCGAACAAACAAATCAAATTCAAGGCCAAGGCCAAGGCCAAGGGCGAGCTCTTCGCTTTAAATCCGATAACTGGAGCACTTGCCGTTTTCCTCTCAGCGTCTAGTTCAGTAACGGCTTCCTTCCCTGAGCGAAACACTGAATCGAAGCATAGACACCCGAACAAGAAACCTAAGATCCATTCTACAGCTCAGTTAAGTGAAGGTCGCGAAACCAATCGGCTGGCTGAAGCCCCGATCGAGCTACGGTGTGGTGCGGTGAAGTGCGGGGGAAAGGAAGGAGTTGCAATCCAACCTGGTCTCGCGCAAAGCGTCGAATTTATATAACCCGAATGAGGATTAGCTGTCAGTTAGACAAAAATTATAAAAGAGAATTCAAAAACCCAACAAAAAGAAAATTTAATCAAAATTGAAATAAGAAAAAAAAAGAAATAACAAAAAAAAGGTATAAAAGTTAGAATAACAGAAAAAAAAGGAATAGAGAGTGAGTGCATAATAACTACAAAAAAAAGTAAGCTAAATAATTGTGTTTGAAAAAAAAGTATAAGTAATTTTTTTTTGTATTAGTATTTTTTTTATTGATTTAAAAATTCCAAGAAAAAAAAATTAAAATAATCTAAAAAGAAAGTGATTGTGATAGTTGTGGTTTGGCGGTGAGCTGGAATTTACCCACTTATAATTCTCTCTACTGGAACCCATTGGAATCTGTGCACAGGATCCCCGTAAGCGGTAAGTCTCCGACCAATAAAACAGTTTATTTCTCTTTTCCCACAGGCCAAACTACCACTATATTTTTGACAGATTGTCTTTATATATTATTTACTATTTACTTTGATTTATTTTGCTATTTAACCTAATTTTTTTTCTAAATTAACTAATTTAAATTTGAACTACCTACCTCAAATTACATATTATGCTAAGTCTACCTAAATTAAGAATTGAACTACGAAAATTTGCAAAAATCTACTATACTATATTTACAAGCACTCACGTTCATCTATAAAGTTATAATGTCCATAAAAACCTACAGAATTTTAATTATTGAATAAAATTGGTATATCTTAAATCATAATGTTTTGAATTAAAGAGTTTATGTGGGTGAGTGAGCGAAATTATGGTGCCAAATTAAGAGTTGTGTAGAGCAAATTAGGAGCAAGTTGAGGGACAGTTCAATAGAATTTCACAAAGGTACATGAGCTGTCAAGGCGTCTGCGAAAGCAGGTAGGGAGGGAGATAGAGACCTTGAGCGACTCCGACACCTGTCGCCTGTGAAATTGGTAAGGTAAGAGAAGAGGTCCGTCCGCAGTTACGAAGTTTTTGTAAACCTTGGCATGAAGAAAGTTTTCCTTTGGTGCGACTGGCTACCTAGGAGCAAGAACCACTCCCCAATCCGACGTCACCTAGCCGTGCGTATGCGAGCATGCCAAGTAAGGCTCTTAGGTCACCAGATTATCATAACCGCATCAACACCTTAGCATGTCAAAAATAAATTTCAAATGTAAATATAAGATCCCCCCGATAAAAAGTGCCAGGATTGGGGTTTCCTGACCGGAGTACAGGTTGGGCGCCATTTTTCAAAATGGATTTCAAGCGACACAGGATTACATAAATGACTTCCAGGCTAAATTTCATCCTTAGGTATCATCTCAAAAACAAATTTCAAACATAAATAAGGGGACCTTACAAAAGTGATTTTCATAAATTTATTTTTTAATAAATCGATGGAATTTCATTTTACAATAAAATGCCGATAGAATTACTTTTAGGCAGTGAATTTACCCATCGTTAAATTGACCTGTAGGTTTGTTGAAGTTATTGGAAGTTTATTATTTTGCACGGTAAAAGTACAAAGCTCAGTTATTTGTGAATATCTCAAAAACCGTTATTTTTTCTTCAAAAAATTAACAAGTTTTTATTTTTGCTATGAAATCTTACACAAAAAAGATTATAACTTTTTTTTCTTAAGAGCAGCAGATTTTGAGAAAGCCTTTCACAGACGCTATAACCAAGAGTTTTTTTTTTGTATTGAAATCTTTTGAATACCAAAACTGCAGTAGGCAAACAATTCACCAGAAATTAGTTACTTATATGTACTTGATTTTTTCTCTGAATATTGTTATGGTAAATTGTACCGCAGCACATGGATTAATGTTAAGAAAATTAACAAAAAGGAAATTAAAAAAATCTTATTCTATGTTATTCATAAACTCACACAAACTTAAATAACTTATAAAAACCCTTTTTTAACTTTTGTAAAATACAAATAAGTTTCTAACCAATTCAAGTTTTATGTAAAGGTGTCGGAGGGTCCTTGTGCTGCAGAATTATTTCAGTTGAGCTGATAAGCTTTACGATTTTAAACTTAAACTACCTTACACAATAAAGTGTGTGTGTATATGTCATCCCCATTTCCAGCTTTTAAACAATAATACTCACTGGTGCTTGTCAAAAACTTGAAACACCAGCTCGTGATGCTTTTAATGCTTTTAATTCTGTATATCCGTAATCGCATTCTTCTATTGTTTTCAACAGTTACCAAGCAACAACATCAACAAAAAAAAAGAGGAACAATGCCCAACATATGGAATTCCTCAAATCCAAGCTGCAAGCATAAATCTAGACAAAAAAATAATTCATTTATATCTTTTTTAACCAAACAAAAAAGAATTCCACAAAAACAAAACAAAACCAAATAAGGAACGGAAAACCATTGTCTTTTGGAATATTTCAGTTTTATTTTTCTTGTTTTTAACTTTTTTTTTTTTTTTTTTTTTTTCTTTTTTCAAATAAAATATGCGGGAGTTTCTGTCTGTGCTTTCGTTGTTTAATTCTAAGCATCATAATCCTGAGGATCTAAAAAGAATTTCTATCTTTTATATCCCTGGCGATTTTAATTTAAATAAAATTGAAATTTGTAAAAAACACACAAATATTTTTATTATTTTTCTAAAAAGAACCGCCACAATATAAAAAGAACTGGAAGGAATGTTGCTGTATTATTTTTAATTTTTTCGCGATAATGTGTGTCTTGAGCATATAATCTTCAGTGGTTATTGTTGAATGGTTTAATTTTTGTTTGTTCTTTATTTTTGCTTCCTTGAGTCCTTTGAGATAGGTTGCGCGGAATTTAAATAACATCAGCCTTAAAATGTTTCAAACAGTTTAATTTTTTATTAAAATACAAATTGTCTTGGTGATAAAATAGTTTAATCCGAAATAAGGTTTGTTAGAAAAATATAATAAACGCCACGCAAACGAAAGGAATTTAAAAAAAAAAAACAAATTGTAACAAGCAACAATTTCTGCAATCAACACGATATGTATTATTATGAATTTTTATTTTATTATATAAAGCTTCTCATAAAATATGTAACGAATATATAAAAACAATAACCTGGTCACCCTAAAATAAATAAATACCAAATAAGTAACTTAAAGTTTCACTCAAATTCATTTAACTCAAAAGCACACTCAAAACATAAACGAAAGCTCTCTGTCAAACAATATAAATAGACTTGCTTTAATCATATTATTCATTCTGTTCTGGTATCTTCGAATGCGAAGTTCTTCGAGCGTCCACTAGAAGGTACCGACAGGAGCATGAGCAACACATATGGGTGTTGTTCATGTCATTCGCTCTGTGCGAAGGTCCATGACCGTCCACGGGGAAATGGCATGAACGGCCGAAGTATGTGTATTCCTTTCCTCTTTTATCTAGGCGTAAACCTATATTTATGATGGCTCGCTGTGCCAACGTGCGAAGGTCCACGACCGTCCACTTATACACGGAAAGCCATTATAAATATAAAGCCACATATACATTATGGGTGTTGTTCATGTCATTCGCTCTGTGCGAAGGTCCATGACCGTCCACGGGGAAATTGCATGAACAGCCGAAGTATGTGCTTTTTCTTTCCTCTTCTATCTAGGCGTAAACCGATATTTATGGTGGCTCGCTGTGCCAACGTGCGAAGGTCCACGACCGTCCACTTATACACGGAAAGCCATTATAAATATGTAGCCACCTATACATACATATCCTTTTGATATGTTTCATAAAACAGAGTTGCCAGATGTAAATTTTGTTAATAAAATTAAATAGCGAGTTATAATTATTATTTAAATAATGTAAATAAAGACCAGAGTAACCACCTCTGTAATTTAGTTTTAGTTTTAATTTTTTTTAATAAAGTTTGTCACAGATGATTTTAATGAAAACAAATAAAACTGGTTCTTTTCATTGCTCTATTAAATCATTTGCTTAGCTGCCCACTCAACGTGCACTGCGGTTCTCGGACAGCATGCGCGTGGTGGAGAGAAAAGCAAAGCGGCGTTTTAATGAATTAGTTCTTTCCTACAGTATTTGACTAACCTACGAAAACTACCGACACGACAACAACCCCGTGCTACCCCGTGTTACATTGGCGCCCAACGTGGGGCCTAGCTCGTGTTACATTGGCGCCCAACTAGTGGGTCATTTACTAAGGAAATTACTGATTTAAAACAAAACATTTTTCGCTACATCAAACAACTACTTTCAAATAATACCAAGCATACACTGCTACAAGTGCAAGGCTCCTGGATTTGTGAGATCAAACTGTCCAAAATGTAAGGAATTACCTAAAGGCCCATCAACTGTCTCTTTTAACTGCTTAAAAACAACTCTTGGGATCGATCTACCCACAATTACTATTCACTCACATGGAGAATCAGGAATAGCATACATTGATACGGCAGCGAGAACAAGTGTCGCAGGAAGACAACTCTTCCTACACCTTCTTCGAAATGGAACGAAATTTCGAAAAGTTGATGTCGACATTTCTTTTGCTGATGGACAAGCACGTCCACAAGAAGTTTGTATAGCAGAGACAAACATAATTTTCGGCAACCGGTTGCGGCCGATTACATTTATCGCCCTTCCAACAGCCAGCGATAACCGCACCCTTATAGGAATAGACTTCCTGGAAGAAAATGGTGTTGTTCTTGACTTAGGCCAAAGAATTTGGTATTTCGCAGATCAAACGCAAAAGAAATTTGAGTTTTATGACACTTCTCACACAAAAGTGCTCAAGCCACAACTCGTTACAAGTGTTCAAATCCTATGCACAAATGACGTAGGCAAAGAAAACATAGAAGACAATCAAGAAGGATCTCAGCCGGAAGCAAGCGCAGCGGAACGCATGCCACTTGTGGCTGAATCCTCTCCAGTAACAAAAATGAACGCTTTCTTTACATGGTTCGACGTACGGAAGACTATATCACCACAGTGCAGTGAACATAGCAGCACGTCAGCCTCACCTCTAAAAAGAAAACAACATACAATTCACACGATAACAAGTATTCACCATGATTCATTCAACACGTTTTCCAAGGCTCATTAAGGAGCACAGACGTCACACCTGAATGAAGAAAAGATGACTTATTTCTTGCTCCAGTACGTGAAGAGGAAGAAGTTTACCTCGAACCCAGGTTTACGGAAATTCTGACCATAGACTTCAAATTAATAAATAACGAGCCACGAGATCAAAGAGCCAAAGAACTCAAAACAAAAACTTTCGGTTTTACAAAATTTTCATGGCATCGACGATTTATAGCCAATTTTTCTGATATCGCCAAGTTTTTGAGCAATCAAACAGATACAAATTCTGCATGGATGTGGGATGCAGACGAGAGAGACCCATTTAAAACTCTTAAAACCCATATCGCAACAGCACCAATCCTACAACAAGCTACTGAACGAGAACCACACCGTTTAAAAGCAGACACTGGGAACTATGCTTTCAAAGCAATTCTAGTCCAGGGGGAGAAGACAGATGAACATCCAATTGAAAATGCTTCACGTCTACTCACCGATACCAAACGTAATTATTCAACCACTGAAAGCAGAGACTGAGAAGACCCAAGACCATAACAAACGTCATGTTGAAAAAACGTCATCCACAGCTCACTTTTAAAGTAGGCGACCCAGTATTAATCACTTCCCACTTTCTCAGCAAATCATAAAAACCAAACCTCTAAGTTCATGCCAAAGAGGGACGGTCCTTACATCATATAGCACAAAACACAACGGCACCAAATCGAATGAGTAACCTATACAGCGACTCAGAAGACAGCAATAATTTCTCCTGTCGTATCATCGGGACGATCTCTACGACAGAGGGGGAGAATGTAACAAGCAACAATTTCTGCAATCAACACGATATGTATTATTATGAATTTTTATTTTATTATATAAAGCTTCTCATAAAATATGTAACGAATATATAAAAACAATAACCTGGTCACCCTAAAATAAATAAATACCAAATAAGTAACTTAAAGTTTCACTCAAATTCATTTAACTCAAAAGCACACTCAAAACATAAACGAAAGCTCTCTGTCAAACAATATAAATAGACTTGCTTTAATCATATTATTCATTCTGTTCTGGTATCTTCGAATGCGAAGTTCTTCGAGCGTCCACTAGAAGGTACCGACAGGAGCATGAGCAACACATATGGGTGTTGTTCATGTCATTCGCTCTGTGCGAAGGTCCATGACCGTCCACGGGGAAATGGCATGAACGGCCGAAGTATGTGTATTCCTTTCCTCTTTTATCTAGGCGTAAACCTATATTTATGATGGCTCGCTGTGCCAACGTGCGAAGGTCCACGACCGTCCACTTATACACGGAAAGCCATTATAAATATAAAGCCACATATACATTATGGGTGTTGTTCATGTCATTCGCTCTGTGCGAAGGTCCATGACCGTCCACGGGGAAATTGCATGAACAGCCGAAGTATGTGCTTTTTCTTTCCTCTTCTATCTAGGCGTAAACCGATATTTATGGTGGCTCGCTGTGCCAACGTGCGAAGGTCCACGACCGTCCACTTATACACGGAAAGCCATTATAAATATGTAGCCACCTATACATACATATCCTTTTGATATGTTTCATAAAACAGAGTTGCCAGATGTAAATTTTGTTAATAAAATTAAATAGCGAGTTATAATTATTATTTAAATAATGTAAATAAAGACCAGAGTAACCACCTCTGTAATTTAGTTTTAGTTTTAATTTTTTTTAATAAAGTTTGTCACAGATGATTTTAATGAAAACAAATAAAACTGGTTCTTTTCATTGCTCTATTAAATCATTTGCTTAGCTGCCCACTCAACGTGCACTGCGGTTCTCGGACAGCATGCGCGTGGTGGAGAGAAAAGCAAAGCGGCGTTTTAATGAATTAGTTCTTTCCTACAGTATTTGACTAACCTACGAAAACTACCGACACGACAACAACCCCGTGCTACCCCGTGTTACAAAATTAAAATAAAATTGCTTATCAATTTTTGTTTTTATTTTTAAAAGTTCCTTTATGTACCTATTAGTAAATATTAAATATTGACGTCACAAAATTTGTTAATACAATTCACAACAAAACAATGGCAAAAAAGAGCCTAGATCTCATATGTACCAAAAACCTGACTAAGAAATTAAAAGAAAACTTGCCAAGTAAGTCCACCACATTTCAATCGCTCCTTTTTGCAAAGATTTTATTTCTCCAGGTGAAAATCAAGCCTTACCAGTCTCGCAAATTGTTTGATTTTTTCTTATGCGCAGCGCAAGCCCAACCTCTTTACCAATTCTCATCATTCTACGCTATCTGGAAGTGCTGCATAATTGATAGCAATTTTAAAAATTTGAGTAGATGTTACGCCCCTTCAGAGGAAAATTCTAAATTTTTGACTTTTATCCCTGTATGCACTTCAAACCCTACCGATCTACCAATTTTGATCGTTCTACAGCAATTAAAAGTGCTCCATATAATTTATGAGACCTAAAATTTAACAAAAAAAAAAAAAAAATAGTAGTAATTATTTTAATTTAAAAATTATTTTTTTTTTTCAAAAACTATTTACAATAAAGACTTGATTTTAAAATTGATTGCTTTTAGCAAAAGCCTGCCACTCATCTCAAGTATCTCGAGGAGTCTAGCACCGCCACCAACACCCCCCGTTCTACAAAACCAGCCAAGCAACTGTCATGTGGTTATAGGACCGGCATGCATGCAGGCTCTTCGAAACAGCAAAGGGAACCTATAGTCACCGAAGCACAGGGAATTGTAGACGTGTTTAAGCACCATTTCCAGCAACTGCTTAGTGGGTATTATGGCGACAGGGGAACAAAGTAGCATGAGACCAGTAAATGAAGATCCAGTCCCACAGCGCTTTTAACTAAAGAGGTTAAGAAAGCCATTCACAAGCCTAAGAACAACAAATCCGCTGGCTCGGATTGCCTACTTGCGGAACTTTTCAAGTATGCAGGAGATGTCCTGGTAGGGTTTATGCACAAGCTCATCAACCAAGTGTGGGATGAGGTAAGTATGCCTGACGACTGGTCAAATAGCTCCATATGCCCAATATTCAAAAAAGGCGATCCTTTGTCCTGCAAGAACTATAGAGGCATATCCCTGCTTAATGTCGCCTACAAGATCCTATCCAACGTACTATGTGAGCATCTAAAACCTTTCTGCAACACTACCAGTGTGGCCTCTGGCCAGGCAAATCAACTATAGACAAAATCTTCACTGACTCAAATCATGAAAAAGACCAACGAATTTCAAGTCTAGACCCACCATCTATTCATCGACTTCAAAGCCGCATGAAATAAATTAATAAATTGGGTGGCGCAACAGCTCGTGAAAAACCAGGGCCTAGTGACTTACAACTCTTAACCATTCCTGTGTGCGTGTTGTTGGCAGGAATGGAGGGGACCTACAGTTTTTTGCCGAGTCCGAGCGGCTAGATGAGAAGCACTTATTCATGACAAATATACTCTTGGAGGTTTCTCGCAAGAGGCAGTAGCTTGGATAAAACATTTGTTTTTAGGTGGCACGGCCGAGAAACGAACCCACACCTTCGGTATGACAGTCCAACGCACTAACCATTATGCCACGATTTACTACCTCAAGGCCGCATATGATAGTATAAGTTGCCAAGAGCTTCTATTGGCGATGTCGGAACTCGGGATCCCGAAAAAACTGATCCAGCTATGCCGCATGACGTTACAAAATACGCAGTGCAACTTGCAAATGGTTAACAGCTCATTTGAGCTATTCCAGACGTGTACAAGGTTCAGGCATGGAGATGCGCTATTGTGTGATTTCTCCAACCTAGTCCTGGAGGAGATAGTGCGCAAGAGTGGTGTTAAAAGGAAGGCACTACTATCTTCAACAGGTTTCTCAACTGATTAGCTATGCGGATGACATCGAAATCATCGGCCGATCGAAGCAAGCTTTACTTGAAGCAGTTATTGATGAATAGGCGAAACGGGTTGGTCTTGAAGTGAATGAGGACAAATCAAAGTATATGCTATCAACAAACAAAGCCTAGGACAAAACGTCACTGTTGGTAGCAGTAATTTCGAGGTAGTCAATGAGTTCACTTCCTCGGAACAAACATCAATTCCACGAACGGCATCTTAGTGGACATCTGATGAAGAATTACCCTAGCGAGCCACTGCTACATTGGTTTGGCCAAACAAATGGGTTCAAAACTCCTTTCTCGAAAGACTAACAGAACGCTATACAAAACGCTATTCAAAACGCTTATTTTACCAGTTCCTCTCTATGGGTGCCCGCCGAGTGCTGTACCATAAGTAAATAAAATGCACGACTGGGTCGCACGTACTTGCTCTTATGTTCAAGACACTGCAGGTTTAAGAAAATTGTGTAGAAAAACATGGAGATTATGAGATAAAAATATAGAGAAGCATGGAATACGACATTTAAATTGGGTAAAACAACTCTTTCGAAAGTTTGAGGTGAAAAAAGAATGCCATCTTAATTCTTGATTGAATATGATTGTATGCGAACAAAATTTAAAATGTTTATTTAATTCATTTTATGTTGGAGCGTTTTTTTTTTTTTTTATTAATTTTTTATGCATATATAAAATTCTTAAAACATTTTTAAGAATAAATTTTGGTATGCAAATCTAAAGTATATATTTATGTGTATATAAAAACAAAATACTAAAATGTGGATATATTTTCAGAGCCAAAACATGCGACCACACGAGCGAATGGACAACAACGCTCCAGCCAAGAAAATATTCGAGTCCCAGAGCCCAGGTTCGAGACGACCAGGAAGACCGAACCTTCGATACAGGGACCAGGCGGTTACAAGCATAATAGTACGGTCAATTTAGACTTCCACTGGGAACTAAATGGGAGGTCAGGTTTGACTTCACTATTCGATAAGGTATTGGTTCCCGAGTCTAAAACCACATTTTTCACAACTGTACCTAGAGTCATTTGGCCGCCATTTTGTTTTTTGTGTTCATTTTGATATTTGCTTATAACTCGCGCATTTTTGATATTAGGAAAAAACTTTTGCACAAAATATGTGCAAAAGTTTTCTTGTTCAAAAGTTACAGTCCATAAACAATAACATTTTTTTTTTTTTTTCTAAATGCCATAGTTTTTACTTGCGATATAGGTACTATAGGGCAAGTTTTGGATTCGTGCAAAAAAAAAAATTCGAGATAACAATCAAACATGACATTACGATGATAGAGAACACGAAAAAAGTGGGTGGCACAATTCTGTCTGTCTGTCTGTCTGTCTGTCTGTCTGTCTGTCTGTCTGTCTGTCTGTCCGTACCTCAGCCTACAGCCTAAACCACTGAAGCGATTTTCTTCAAATTTTGAATTTAAGGTTTTTTTGTAACTCTCCAGAGGGGAAATTGAAATTTTTTTTTTAGCTCAAAAAATAACGGTACTTGCCATACAACCGTTAAGGAAAAACTTATTTATCTCAAAAACGGCTCCAACGATTTTGATAAAAAAAAATCAGTGTATTATTGTAGACATGGTGTACTTTTTGGTAAGAAAAAAAATTACCAAAAACATTTATTAACGGTACCTGCCATATAACCGTTTTTTTGATTTTCGGTTTTCTCTCTAACCGCTCATCCGATTTCAATAATTTTTTTTGTGCAAATGCTTTGTTAAAATATTAATAATACTGTATACCAAAATTTTGGAAAAAATTAATTTTGGATTTTTAAAAAAAGATTCAAAATTTTTTTTTGAAAATTCAATATTTCAAAAACGGGTTGATGAATTGTTTCGAAATTTCAGTTTTAAATGTATATTAATATATACTCAAAATTGGCATACCAAAATTTTTTTTGAAAAATGTTACAAAAATTTTATATATAAAAAATTAATTTTTAAGAAAACGGCTCCAACGATTTTAAATTTTTTTTTTTGCATATATTCATATTTTTTCAAGTAATCAGATGGCATACTTTTTTTTGAGTTCTAAGTTATTTATCAGACTGTTTATACAATTAAAAGAACGATTTAAATGCTTTTTATACTTTTTCTATAATAACTTGAATATTTTTTAAAGTTCTTAAGTCCCACACAACCATAGGCGCCCAGAGGGGGGGGCAAGGGGGGGCAGTTGCCCCCCCCTGGCTCTGGAAAATACCACACCACTAAGAAATTTTTCATTTTTTTCCTTAAATTTTAACAAGTACTTTGCCTTCTCTCCATGATTTGCCCCCCCCTGGCTCTGGATCATGCCAAATGTATCTGAAAATATCCTATGTTTCGATATTGTTGGAAAATATGGATATTTTCTTTACAGCTTCTTTATTGAGTTCATGGTTTGCCCCCCCCTGGCATTACCACGCAACTTGCATTTTTTACTTTGAATTTTAACAATGTATGTATGTACAATGGGGCATATGCATAAAAATGAAGTACTTACTACCAGTAAAAGGTTAAAGTAAATACTAGTATTACTAGTAGAAGCTGAAACTTATAGTATTTACTGGGTTTGGTATGCATAAAATAAAGTTTATACTGGTAGCCACATACTAGTAGTAAATACTGAATTCATCCAAGTAAATGCTGCTGATTCACTCGAAATTGGTAGTATATACTGACTAAAGGTGTTTACGTGGAATTGGAAGCTGGTGTTTTCAATTTCTTTTATAATTTACCGTTCTATCAATTCTTCTTTTGAAAACACTTTTAATTTATACTTATGGGCTTAATATGTGTTTCTGTTTGGGTATAATTTCATTAGGAAACTTTTGAGAGGTTTTCTTGGGGAGATGTCTACCATTTGGCTAGCTATTCTCATAACTGTGTTCACGTGTGATTTTCGATCTTGAGAGCAGCTTGCAGAATTATGCACTTGGAAAATTATTACTTTTAAAAGAACAAACACCTGTAAGACATTCGTTTGGTATGTCTCCTTTTTCTAATTTTCTGAGCCACTTTTTCTGAGAAATAAAGTGATCCGGTTGCTTTGACTTGACTCACAACTGTGCATATGACAATAAGTAAATACTATACAAATTTACCAGTAAAAGCATTTACTACCGTTTATGCATAGGTATGGCCCAATGATGTATATACATCCAAATCTTGTAAAAGAACAAAAAAAACTTCTTCAATGAAGTAATTGATCGTTTTGGTAGAGAGGCGAGGCGTATGCAATTCCTTTTCTCTACAGAATAATTTATGACACAAGAACGTAAGTATGTTTAATACGTAAGTAAGTACAATATTTACATACACCGTAGTCTTTAGGAAATAAACGATAATATATATACAATTTTTATTGTGTAAGCATAAAATTCTAATTTAAAGCTTATCTGCTTTGGGTCAGTTGTTTAAACTGATATTAATATTTTTAATTGATCATCAGCCCTAACTCAAATTCCATGGTAATCGGATTCGTTTAACAATCCCGAAAAAAACTATCACCGAATGTTTTCTTGATGGTAATTTGTGTGAAGTTTTGCACCACGATGGATTCTGTGATATTTTTTTTTTTTGGAATTCGAATCAAGTGTCCGACGTTCATGATGGGGCTGAATAATGAAGTTAAAGTAAATGTTTAAATTTTGTTTTAAAATAAAGAAAAGAAAAGAAAAGAAAAGAAAAGAAAAGAAAAGAAAAGAAAAGAAAAAGTTTGATTCGGAATTCGAAATTTTTGTTTTGAATTTTCAAATCTTATTTATTTCTTATTTTTTTAATATATAAAACAATGTGATGTGGTGCTCTTTATACACCGTTCCCATACCGACGAGATCGCTCGTTTTGCCTCCGCTAATTTCCAATCTAGGTGCTTATTCATGTTCAGATTCGACGTTATTAAAACTCCCAGGTATTTGTACTCCCGTACGATTTCAATTGTTCTCGCATAATAAATTCGGAACGAACCATATTTTATAGATCCCACATCCTAGCATTTTTGGTTCGATCTTGAAAATTAATTTTGTTTTGATCGAATCAAAAATAACATTCCCTTTTGATTTTTTCACGAGTGAACGAATGAAATGTAATTTTTCTATGAACCTTGCTTTTTATACAAAATCTTCCAAAAAAATGTCTGTGTGCTTAAATAAGTTCGGTCTACTATTAAATATAAAATAGTTTTACGCTAGATAACTATTAACAGTTCATTATTGACTGAAACATTTAAAAGAAATTATTTATAAAAACTTCCAAAAAGTTCTATTTATATTGCACTAGCTGGCCCGCCCCGGCTTCGCACGGGTAGATAAATCTAAGTTGCGTAAATACATAATGGGGGCTATCGTGGATAAAATTTCCCACGGAATATCTCCCATCTTCTAAAATTGGAATTGCCGACAATTTTTCACTGTTTCTTGCAGGCTCAAATTTTTCGATCAAAATGGTAGCCCAGTGGCGAAGGAATATTAATTGTCGATGCCGATAAGTTCCGATAGAAACTGCGACCATAATTCACGTTCCCAATTTTCAACGATGGGACAAATTCCGAGGGAAATTTTATTCACGATAGCCCCCAATATTAAATAATGTCAATAAATATTATAGAAGGTACCTGCTATTATTTTTAAATTTTGCTTAAAAAGATAACACAACGTAACGGAGCAGTCAAATAATACAAAAACTGGCGGATGTGAAACCAATTTGTTGGAAACTTATAGAGGCAAAGGGTCAAATCTATGATTAAGGGCCCTATTACCGTTCGCGAATCGAACCAAAAAGCTGGCGAATTAACCAATTTGGTATTACGATCGGCGAACATTCGCCACATGACTCGCCCCAAACATCAAAATTAAGTGAATGGAAAATGTTAGTGACTGGCCGGCGAACAGTAAATAAAACACGAGTTTCTTATTATTTTGTCATAAAAATCAGTTTATTGGATATTTGCAATCGAAACAAATTTATAAAAACGATATTCACCACACAAAACCATTAAATAATTAAGTTTTAAAATTAACACGCCAGGCAAAACCTGCACCAAATTGAACAAATTTAAAAAGCCGTTGTAGTGTAGTCCAGACTGGTTGGATATCTTTTGTTTTCCTCAATAAACGGATATTAATCACTATAAAATCGCGTAGTGACCATTTAAATAATTTAATCGAGAATAAAAATTAAGAAAATTGCAAAAATTCTGCGCGCTTTAAGATGTATTATTTGATTTTATTTTGTTTATTTGACATTTGTGGCAAAAAAAAAACTGATTGTAATGAATTTTTCCTGTGACAGCGATGATTTTTTAGCGAATGAATTCATTCGCCAACCCTAATATGAACTTTCACAACATTCGCCAAACGGTTCGACTTCAAGCGAACGTTCGATTCGCGAACCGTAATAAGGCCCTAAATCTATTTAAAATTTCAAATTGAATATGAACATACATATATTTCTTTTTCTCTTCGACCATAAAATATTGAAACAAATCGATACCCTAATATTAAATGCGTTAACCCTTAACCTCGTACCACCTACTTCAGTCCCTAAACCACCTACGTGCGTACCTGGAGACCGCTCACAGAGTATTAAATTAAGGGACTATAAAATAAATAAAAACTAAAAAACCAAACTTAAAAAACAAACTTCGACAAAATTGCACAAAATCCTCGGTCGCAGCAGGTTCCATGTCACTTAAACCAGGTCTGGCATGTCTTCGCTATCAGATTGCTGTAGCAATCTTTAAATATTTTAGTCGCTCTTGTTCGTTTTTGCAAAAAAAAATAAAAACACTAAATATCTACCAAATAATTACATAACCACCTACGTCCGGTATCGGAGACCGCTGACGAAATATTTGTACTAACCTAGACCAAACGCGTGCACTTGTTCACTCTGCAAGCTTAAAGGCGATACAGTTTGATAACTTAAAAAAGGTATATGGATGGACTCTGTCACACGACGAAAATTCGTTGCGGTCTCTGAGACCGGTAGGTAGGTGGTTAAGGGTTAAAGATAATTGCTTGCAGGGTTGTAAAAGAATGCAATCTTTTATAAAGGTAATCATTTAAATCGTTTTATTGCATTCGATCTAAAGATTTCATTCATTGACTTTGTCTTCAAATTCAGCGATCACCATTAATTTGACATTCAAATGATTGCAATTATTGTGTTTGCCTCCATTAATTGTCAAGAAAAAGATTGAATACAATCTTTTGAGAATTCATGCATTATTTTGCATTCTTTTATATTCTTTCGCATTCTTTTCCATTCATTTTCATTCCTTGCACTCACTTGAATTCTTTGCATTCATTTGCATTTTTTGCATTAAGGATATAAAAATTTGACGTATTAAGAACAAACATGCATACATAAGTATGTATGTAAATGAAAAAAAATTTATGTAACTTAAAAGATTGTTAGATAAATAATTCAAAAGAATTAAAAAGAATGCAAAGAATGGATAAACATGCAAAATAATTCAAACAAACGCAAAGAATGCAAGCAATACAAAAGAATTAAAAAAATGCATGCATTCCCAAAAGATTGCAATCAACTGATTGCTGTAAGTGTAATGTGAAAAAAAATTATTACAAACAATTCAATTTTAGTTATAATGGTGATTCCAGAATTTTAAGTCAAAGTTTCGTAGTTAAGTCAATTAATGCAATCTTTAAATCGAAGTCAAAAAAGATTGGTTCTTCTGTTGCATTTTCATGCGATCATACAGTTTACATACATACATAAAGCATTTCGATTCCTTACGTTGTCTTGTATCCTTGAGCTTTTCTAGATTTTTACTATTTAATTGAATTCTTATTGGCTTATTTCCTCGTGAGATTCCACCAATATTTCTTCACTTTTGTTTTTATTTGCACAAATATAATAAAATTGTAAATCCTTATAGTCTGAAACATCAATAATTTTCTGACATTCAAAGCAGAGCTAGGTTTTGAATAATACATATATTTATATTAATATATTTTTTCACATATAAACACGAATTTTTCTCTTTTATGTTAAAAGTTTAGTGCCACTCATTGAAAACTTCTAAAATTATTCTTTAAACCTTGCCAATAACTTTTTGAATATAACCCATAAATTTGAGCTCAATCCGTCGTGTAGTACTGGAGTCTATAGGTCATACACAGACAAACATTCATTTTTATATAACTATATAGAAGATAGATAGAATAGATAGATAGATAGATAGATAGATAGATAGATAGATATTAAAATTAAAAAAAAAATTTTTTGAATACCCATTTTTTTCGAAAATTCAATATCTCAAAATTGGTTTGGTGTTTGCCCCCCCCTGGACAAAATCCTGCGGGCGCCTATGCACACAACTTGAACATAAGAGCAAGTACGTGCGATCCAGTCGTGCATTTTATTTTTTTTGTAACTCAAATCAAAAAAACATCGTAAAAAAAGTTATAGATCTTTTAATTATCTATATTATTTGCTTTTACACTTTTGCGTGAGGGACCGCAACCGATGGAAGACCGCAATATCTTAGGCAGAGACCCTTCAAGGATCGGGAGCCGGATAAGTAGGTAAGTTAGTACATAAGTAAAGGCTTCCTTTAGATGGGAAGCCAATTTTTTAGAAAATGGTAGTTATTGGTACCTCCCAAGGCACTCTTTTTTATTTCGATTTTCTTCAAAACGGTATGACTGATTTCAATGAATTTTTGTATACACAAACACAAGCTTCTAAAAATTAAAAGGTAGAATGCACAAAAATAAAAAAAATATTGTTTTAGTCCGGGAGCCAACCGTAAGACTACCTATCTCATTACGGTTTCGCAAAAATTGGATGCCAACCGATTAGCTTTTACAAGACTACTGGTCGGGCAAGCTTTATATGGTCGCAATGGTTAGAAAAAGCAATTTTCAGGTTGCATTTTTCGCTAAATGTACCTATAATATAAGCATTTTATATAAATGGGGCATCAAATGAAAGCTAGGACTATCTTCTACCCGATACCAATGGTCGGACAGACTTTTTTTGGCTGTGGCCACGAGTCCGACCACTTTTCTAAAATAAGGGACTTTGGGCATCGCTGTCGCAACACCCAAAAAAAGTCTGTCTGACCATTGGTATCGTATAGAGCAGCGGTTCCCAAACTTTTTAAGCTGTGGAACCCTAAACAATGCTCAAATTTATTTCGGAGCCCCATCCTGATAACAACAAAAAATGAAAAACAACACATTTCAAAATCAATTTTTTCTTGCGATATACATAGGTATTATCAGTCAAGTTTTGGATTCGTACTAAAAAAAAATTTGAGATAACAAACAAACATGATATTACGATGATAGAGAACACCAAAAAAGTGGGTGGCACAATTCTGTCTGTCTGTCTGTCTGTCTGTTCGTGTACAGCCTAAACGGCTCGATAGATTTTGTTCAACCTTGGTACATAGTGGTTTTTGGTGATTATCCCCACATGTTTTTTTCATTTTTTTAAGAACCAAATATAACGGTAATACGCCTATGGGTAGGTAGGTAAAAATGGTGGCAAGAGCGTAACACTCGCTGTTGCCCAATTAGCACTGGATTGCGCCGTTTTGATACCATAACTCGTTTGACCTGTGTATGAAAGTAGATAAAAGCGTTCCTTGCTTTGAAATAGGACGGCTGTGGAGCATGGTTAATGTATCTTGTGAGTTGGGGTCATAGGACACTCACTCGATCGGATCGCATCTCGCCCGAGCTTGCCACATTATGCCGAGCTCGGCAGGTTGTAGAGTAGCAACGAAGCGATCGATCAGATCATGTGGTCATCATTGCCATTGAGCATCATGAAGCTCCTCAGAAACCCGGGTTCCGATTACTCGCGGACTTTGGATCTGGGGGGGAACATGATGCAGAACGCAACAGATTTCTGTCTCAGAACCATTTCGTGGCGTTAAGAAAAGAGATCAAGTCTTTGATCTTCATTTCGGAAAGTTCGTTTAGGTCGTCAAAAAAAGCCATTCCAAACGATTGTGCTCTCATTCTGGCTAGAACTGGACATTTACAGAGAAAATGTAGGACTGTTTCCTTTTCTTGCTGGTCTCCACAACTGCGACAGTGAGTATTGTAAGGAATACCCAGCCTCACCGCATGTTCTCCAATTGGCCAGTGTCCAGTGCAGGTTGCTACGACCCTGGCTATGTCCCGCCTGGGTCTACATATGAGATCAATTGTTCGGGATTTATTTAAGGCGGGCCAGATCGTTCTGGATATTTTGCAGTTGGTCAAACTGCTCCACCTACGGTTAAATTCTCTAAGGAAAATTGACAATATATTGCCCTTCACAACTCCAAGGGGAATGTAGACTCTTTCCGCAAGTGAGATGTGAAGGGCTGATCCTTGCCTGGCTAGTTCATCTGCCCGTTCATTACCCTCAATGCCACTGTGACCAGGAACCCAGATAAGAGTGACCTTGAGGTTAATGTTTAGACTTGCGAGCTCATCTCGGCATTGTTGGACCAATTTAGAGGATGATGTAGCCGAATCAATGGCTTTAACAGCCGCCTGACTGTCTGTAAGGATGGCTGTATTACGATTTTGGTTTGGATCTGCTTTTAGCATCTTGCAAGCCTCCCTGATTGCCAGTATTTCAGCTTGAAATACACTAGCGAAATTCGGTAGCCGAAATGACTTGGAGATGTTGAGAGACTCAGAGAAGACTCCTGAGCCAACACCGCACTCCATCTTTGAGCCATCAGTATAGATAGTTGTGTCGAAGTCTCTCGTCACGGCGTCATCATCCCAGTCCCCTCTGGATGGGAATAAGACTTTAAAATCTTTACTGAGGCTCATTGTAGGAGCGCGGTAGTCAGTGGGAGTCGAAAGTATATCAGCGGGAATCAAATTTGTGATATTGCTGTGACCATAAGGTTAAGCAACCCAAGAATTTGATTCTTTAAGTCTTAGGGCACTGCAAGATACTAGATATTTTATGTGTAGATCAAGTGGTAGAAGGTGCAGAAAAACGCTTAAGGCATCCGTTGGGCAAGATCGAAGAGCCCCTGTGGTACCAACACTAGCTGTTCTTTGAACCTTTTTTAGTTTGTCGATGTTATATGTCTTATTTAGTGCGGGCCACCAGACAATCGAACCATATGTTAGAATCGGCCGTACCACTGCAGTATACGTCCATAGGATCATCTTTGATTGAAGGCCCCAGTTTTTACCGAAGGTTTTGCTACAGGCGTAGAAAGCTATGCAGGCCTTCCTGACCCGTTCTTCGATGTTTAATTTCCAGTTTAACTTAGGGTCTAGGATGACACCTAGATATTTTGCACTGGTTGATAGTGAGAGTGTTTGGCCGTTAAGTCGGGGTGGAGTGAAGGGTTGTATCTTAGTTTTGGTAGTAAAAAGCATCAGTTCAGTTTTGCTTTGGTTGACTCCTAGACCACAACTCGTAGCCCAGTTGCTAACTTTTCTCAAAGCCATCTCTGTGATTTCGCTTATCACAGGAGTAAACTTCCCTGACACTAATAATACCAAGTCGTCCGCATACGCAACCGCCTTCACACCACATCTCTCCAGTTTAAAGAGGATTTTGTTCATGACTAAAAGCCATAGAAGTGGTGACAGAACACCACCCTGGGGTGTTCCTCTCCTGACGTGTTTTGTCGAGTTTGCATTACCTAACGTGCCATGAATCTTTCTATCTTTGAGCATGGATATTATCCATTCTCTGATGTAGTCCTCTACACCAAAGTCAACGAGTGCCTCAAGAATAGATTCGGTTAGCACATTGTTGAAAGCCCCTTCTACATCTAAGAATGTAGCGAGGGTATATTCTTTGAAGTTGATGGTTTTCTCAATTGTACGCACTACCTCATGAAGGGCCGTCTCGGTCGACTTACCTTTGAGATATGCATGTTGAGAGTTTACTAGAGGACATTCCACAAGTATGTCTCTAATATGTGTGTCTAGAATACGCTCTAGAGTTTTAAGTACAAAAGAGGTTAGGCTAATTGGACGAAAATCCTTCGCGGATTCGTGTCCTCGCTTGCCTACTTTTGGAATAAAAACCACTTTTACATGTCTCCAAGACTCTGGAACATGGTTGAGAAGGAGGCATCCTTTAAAAATCATCTCTAGCCGTGGGACTACCAAATCTTGTAGCTTTTGAAGCATGATTGGCAGAATTCCATCTCGGCCTGGAGATTTATACGGGGAGAAAGTATTAATAGCCCAGGCTATTCTTTCTTTAGTTATAACGGTATTGATATGCTCTACACGAGCTAGAGGTAAATTATAAGTTCTATGCGTTTCGGGGTTGCTATTCTCGCAGCCCGGAAAGTGTGTCGTCATCAGCAGTTCTAAGGACTCCGTCGGAGAAACTGTCCAAGATCCATCAGGCTTTTTCAAGAACGAAGGATTACAATGCTCCTTAGAAAGAACTTTGCTAAGCCTTGCGGAATCTTTTAAGCTCTCAATAGAAAGGCAGCATTCTCTCCAACCAAGTTTCTTCGCTGATGCGAGAGCACGCTTGTAGACTTTCAAACAGTCTTTATAAGGTTGGTAAAACTTGTGTCTGTGGCAGATATTGAAGATCTTCCTAGTCATTTTTCTCAGACTAGACAGGTCTTCATTCCACCATGGAGGAAGGGTTTTACGGCTATATTTAACTGGGCAAGAGACCTTAAAAGCAGTGTTCATAGACACTTCAATGGTTTTCACCATTGATTCTAGATCTATAACTGATTCTGGACTCAGATTCGGTATATTGCGCAGTTTGGAATTTACGATTTGGCTGAACTTCTTCCAGTCAATTCTTTTCGGGTTTCTATAGGGAGCAGGGGTTTCAGACTCGAAATTAATATTGAAGAGAATCCATCTGTGATCCGAAAAGGAATTAAGAGGGGATACTCTCCAATTATCCACTGATAGCTTAAAGTTATTATTAATTACGGTAATATCAAGTATGTCCTCCCACCCTTCGTAGCTATCCGAGCTCGGAAAGACAAAAGTAGGAGTAGTACCTCTGTTACATACAGTTAAGTTGTTTTCAATAATAAAATTAAAAAGAGACTCACCTCGTTCATTAATCTCCGAACTACCCCAGAGAGTATGTCGTGCGTTAGCATCACATCCAATCAGGAGGTTTGTCCCTTTCGTGTTGACCTCGGACGAAAGCGTGCGCCACTCTTCCGGCGGTGACAGCCTGTCGTGCGCCGAGTACGCTGAGGCCACCAGTAAGCCGTCTGCATTTTTATCGTCCAATCTGACGACTGTCAGATCGGAAGTGCTAAGGTTAGGACACAAAAAAGCTTTTAAGTGTTTTTTAGCTAAAATACAAGTTCGAGGCTTACCTTGGTCTTGGTTTGCGGTTTTGTAGAACAGATCATACTGGCTGTCTTGGAGACCTCTCACTCTACGGCCGTTAACCCACGGTTCTTGTATGATGCCGACGTCAATGTTCTCCTCACTCAGGAAAACCCTCAGATTATCTGATGCACATTTCGAGTGCTTCAGATTAATCTGAATGACCCTCAGCATCGCGTTTTTAATTTTGATTGCATTCTGCACAATCAGGGCCCGGCGGCTCGCTGGGGACCTCGAATCCATCGATGACATCGTCGAACTCGACATTGTCATCAACTTTGTCGGGGTCTGTACCCTGACTGGGCAGAATTTTGACTTTGGCAAACCTGATGCCAAAGCGGAGTTTGAAGCCAGCCTTCTCAAGTTCTCCTACACTTTCTTCGCTAATCTTCAGAAGATAAGAAGCGCTGTTCTTCTGCGGTTCCTCAGTCTTGATGACTGCCCAGTCCCGCATCGGAATCAGCGGATTTAGCCTCTGAAGACCGCGGATCAGCTCCTGTCCGCTTGGCTTAATACTCATGAGGGGCAACCAGATACGCGCCTTTGGTTGTCTAGGGACATCCTTAGCTGGGATGAGCTTGAGCCTCAAGCCATCCCAGTGATTGCTAATCTTAGCAATGCAGCTACTAAGGAAATCCCTAGAGAACAAGTCCGCGCATTTGATAACCCTGTGTCCCCTGAGCATCTCACCAGAGTCAAAACTAGGGTAGGGTCCCTCGCTTGCCGTCACGGTGTAGGAAAACACCATCTCCGAGAGCTTGGCCTCGATGGAGTTCCACACTTCCAGCAGACCTCTGCTGTTGGTAGAGAGCTCATCCACAACCGATACTTGGAGGTCATCTCTGACGACCTCACTTAAAGTACGCGGTTGCGCTGCTCTGGGAGGTGGCACTTTCTTTTTATGGCCATCAAACTTACTCCTTTTCGGAGGTTGGTTGGTCTCGTCTCGAGACCTATTTCGTTTGACAGCTTTTTCTTGGGTTGACTTTTCTTGCGTAGCCAGAAAACTGTTGTACTCTTCAACAATTTTCTGGTACTTGATTTTATCAGCTAGGTCTCTCTCAAGAACAGTCCCAGCTTCCTCATTCTTGGCAATCTTGTCAAGAATGAAGGTAGCCTTCCGGAACTGGAACTTGAGAAGAGTACCCGCCGATTTCTTTTTACTACGCCGTACAGCGCTGCTTTGGCTGGCATTGCTGCACGAAGGCTTTGGTTCGGAATTGGTGGTCGGTCGGGGCACAGGTGTACTATGGCTGGTACTACCAGTGCTCCCTGTGTTTGCAGGTTTCCCTACGATGGTCTCCTGACTGGAGGCCAAAAGTTCATCCTCAGTGTCAGCGGATGGTAAGTTAGTCATGTCTAAATCGTCCATTGTTGTTAAAAAAAGTAAATGAAGGTCCCACGAGTAGGTCGGAAAAGATGGTCAGCCCCGGCAGAGCCGATATACCGGGGTAAGGCAGTCTAAGACGGACCCTGCCAAGGCGCCCGAATGAGCTCGTTAGTGACTGGTTTGCCCCCCAGCCTTCCATTTCTTCGGCACGGATTATGAAAATCGCTCACACCACCACTGAAAATTAGGGACTCGCATCTATGGTCAGATCGAATTGCTGAGGGTTGAACTATTGAGGAGTAAAGGAACACCTCAACAGTTCGACCTGACCTTAGCTGATCCCCAATCTTGTCAAAGCACAAGATCAACTGTGGTGATCATTACCGCCCGGCACCCACTTGGAGGGTTTGATGCGAGATTTTGCCAGGCGTAATACGCCTATAGTATTATAGTAAATAATTCAAATAAATAAATCTAAATATAAATCTAAATCCTGCCATACAATTTTTTTTAGCAATTTCACATAATCGTATTTTTCTCAAAAACGGCTCGATAACTGTTCTTAAAAAAAATTCAATAAATTTATTTTAGTAAAGGCTTCCTTTGGGTGGAAAACCATTTTTCAAAAATGGTTATTAATGGTACCTCCCAAAGAACCTTTTTTTAATTTTTGATTTGCTTCAAATGGTACAACCGATTTCAATTATTTTTTTTATACAGAAGCTTCCAAAAAATATAAATAGTTTTGTGTACCAACATTTTTGAAAAAAATATTTTTTGGATTTTTAAAAAACGTTTCAAAATTTTTTTTGGAAAATCAAATATTTCGAAAACGATATTATCGATTTTTTTGAAACTCGATACTTAAGAGTTTTTTAGTAGGTACTCTCTTAAATATTTTTAGGAACAAATTTACATTTATGAAAAAATAACGGTACCTTTCATAAAAAGTTAAAAAAACGCAAAAGGTAAATATTTTTTTCTCAAAAACGACCCCTACGATTTTGATTAAACTTTTTCTATATGGAAAAATGATTTGATGTTGGAGATTTTCAACGTGTTTTTTCATGAAATAAATAAAATATATTATTTTGAATAACTTGAAAACACTTATTTTATTTATTTATTTACTTAAATGCATTTCGGAAGCAATGCTTCCACCGTCAGTAAGTTTTATATAAAACTTACTGACGATGGAAGCATTATTATTCAAAATAATATCTTTTATTTATTTATTTTTCTATATACTAAAACTAGTACAATCTATTACCAAAAATTATAAAATTTTACACTTAGCAACTATTAATAGTACCTGTCATAGAACGTATTTTTTATTTTGAATTTTATCGTTATTGGCTAAACGGATTTAGATGAATTTTTTATATACAAATTTCAGATAAAATTAAATATTACTGCATATCAAAATTTTCGAAATTAAAAGTTTTTGGATTTTTAAAAATAGTTTCAATTTTTATCTCAAAAATAGGTTGACATTTTTTTTCAAATTTTGTTTTTATATAGGTACACATAAATATATACTTTAGATTTGCATAACAAAATTTGTTCTTAAAGATGTTTTAAGAATTTTATATATAAAAAAATATGTTTTTTAAAAAACCGCTCCAGGAGCATTCCATGAAAAAGAGGAACTCTCAGCTATTTAAAAATATTTGAATGTTTGATTTCAATGTACGTTTATAGCTAAACCTGTGAACTTATTTGCTTCAAATTTGGTGCAGTGCACTATTATGCAATAGACTACATGGAAAATTTGAAATTTTGTTTAAGCTCCCCTTTAACGTCCAAAACCCGAGTGATTTATCTTCCAGTCTCTAAAATGCCTTACAAAAATAGACTGTGTTTTGATGTGAAACCGCCAAGCCCATACTTGGATTTTCGAACTCTCACTGCATTCAAACTGACAAAAAAAGGATGGAGGACCGAATTCATAGCCTGTCAGAACACATCAAGCTGCTTAGCGTTTAAATAAATACTAAAAATTACTACTAAATTGAACTCTGTCCGACACGTGACATGGATTTGTCTGTACGTGACAAGACAATAAAAATTATTTTAAATATAACGATGTGCTTTTTTAATTTTTTTTTCTCGCTTATACCGATTTTGATTCATTCTCATAATTTGGTTCTAACAAATTTGTGATCGATGATCCATAGTTTCGCCGAAATTTGAACATTAATATAGCAACCTGGAACATTGGTAGAGTTTGCCCGTCCGTACGTGACAGCTCTTCTTATTTTTTTTTCTTAGATATTTAAAGGAATACCAGAATTTTTGCATATAATAAGAGACTTATGTAAAAACTGTTAAATAAAATTAATATATGACTTGTCTAAGTAACGTATCAAAAACTAGACGTTAAATGATAACATAAAATTAGTTGAATTTGTCCGTACGTGACCATGGAATGCTCCTCCAACGATTTAAATTTTTTTCCCATACAATCATATTAATTCAAAAACTATGATGGCGTTCTTTTTTTTTACCTCAAACTCTCAAAGGAGTTGCTTTAGAGAATTTTAATATAGTTTTTCATGCTTTTAAAAATTTTTCTCTAATAATTTTCATGTCAATTTGCATTTCAATTTGCTCAAACACTCAGTTTCTTGATTATTAGAGCTATTACGTGCGACCCAGTCATGCATTTTATTTTATTTGGTTGTCAAATGTCACGAACTTTTTTCGATATCTACTTGATTTTCATATTTCAAGGCCGCTTTCTGTTCATTATTATTTCTGTATCCGTATTTGAACTGTTTTGGTTTCGGTTTTCGCTTATCCCCTAAGCTCTCTGACTCTCTCACACATTTCGAAAAAGAAAAACGTCGCAAAAACAAATACAAATAATGTATAATGCATAATGCATAAAAAATCACCGCTCATCGTCTCCTCGCGTCATAGTTTCGAAAAATTGAAAATATTTCGCCCAAAACATTATTGAATTTTGAAGAATTTAATACCTTGATTGTTGAAATAGAATCTATTCACATTCCAGACCAATAAATTGCAGTAAGTTCTTCTGATCCAAATGATCTTGAAGCCCTCATCACGCAAAAACATTTCATTATTGGCATGTATTAGCGCGTGATTTCAGAACCAATCATAGATTAGCCCAAGGTTATCAGCACCGTTGAAAGAAGCGGGTGAGTCTTCATCAACAACACTTCTGGGAACGATGGCGCATCCTTGAAGGTTAACATATTATTTTTTGACAATACTCCGTCCAACCAATGGAATATTACTTACTTACTTAAGGTGGCGCTACAGTCCGGGGTGGACCAGGGCCTCAACCAACAAGCTTCTTCCAGCCAGCTCGGTTTCTAGCTAGCTGTCTCCAGTTTCGCACGCAAAGTTGGTTGAGGTCCTCTTCCACTTGCGTGCGCCACCTTTTACGCTGTCCACCTCTACTGCGTTGTCCCACGGGGTTGGATTCAAAGACTTTCCGGGCCGGAGCATTGGTGTCCATTCGATCTAGATGACCCAGCCATCTCAGTCGTTGGCTTTTCACTTTTGTGGCTAGGTCGGTGTCGCTGTACAGCCCATACAGTTCGTTGTTGTATCTTCTTCTCCATTCCCCATCTATGCAGACGGGACCAAAAATCACCCGGAGAATTTTCCTCTCAAAACAGCCTAACGCGTTCTCATCCACTGTTAGCAGTGTCCATGCCTCTGCACCATACATCAGGACCGGGATGATAAGCGTCTTATACAGGGACAGTTTAGTTGCTCGAGAGAGGGCTTTGCTTCTCAATTGCCTTCTTAGCCCAAAGAAACAGCGCACAGACGTCGATTTGCAATAATTAGCCGGCCAAAAGTGAGTATTTCAAAGTAACGGTAAATTTATAAAAAAAAAGTAGAAAGCTAGAGGACAATGCCAGCAACAATAATTTACCACCCACATTACTGAACTTGTCACCTAGCACGTGGACAAGCAGTTGGAACTTGATCATCTGTCAGAGTGCATCTCTCACATTTAGTATTTCTCATTTTTTAAAGTGAACTAAATTGAAATTGTGTGTTGTAATTTAAATTTTTTAAAGTATTTGTGATGGATTATCATAATTCAGGTAAGAATCAATGTTTCTTGATATTTTTGTTTATATAAATAACGGTTTTTATACCCTTCGTATAACTTCTAAGTAAGGTCTATTTTGTAAAGAATTTTTTTTTATTTTTCATATTCCTAAGTCTTTTTTTTTTATTATAGCCCCCTATAGGTACGGTGACCATCCGTCCCGGTTTTCCCGGGATTGTCCCGTATTTCTATAGCCTGTCCCGGTTTATTTCTTAAGAAACCCGGGACGTACAAGTGTCCCGTATTCAGGTACTTATAGATTATTTGTCCCGTATTTGCACGTTCTCTATGCAATGCAACGTTATGTAAATCCTAATTCATAAAATATTTTCCGACTCATTTTATTTACAATACTCTTGTGTCAAAAAGAGCACGAAAAAGATAAATCTATATCGTTTAAATGTCTAATAAAAATATCCGTATGTAGTCACTATTCTATTTAACTCAGATTTAACTCTGCACTGAAAAACTGGGCCTTATTTTAATTATGAAATTAAAAATGTTAAGTTTATATTCTTTTTAAGTTTTAAGTAATGTTGTGAAGACATTATAATTTATGTTACTGTTCGTTTTTTTTCTGTTATTATGTTTTTCTTTAAGAGCGTTCTGGACTGAAATGGTGATTTCTTGAATAAGATTGCGAAGCGTGTACTTATCCGATCAAAGCGATTAAGGTGTCTATGGACAGATAAACTTATTTTCTATGCCATCATTGGAAAAAAAATTTAGTTTTATGCTCTAGATTTTGTGTAAAAGCCTCTAAGAAATCGAGAAAATGGCTAAAATGGCTGTTTTTCAAAGTAAATGTAGCCTACACTATAGCATTTTTTGCAAATAAATGTTTAATAACATAAAATTCCATATTTTTATTATGCCACTATTGGAGAAATTTTTTTATTTTGTACCTTATAAACATTTTAATAATGTAAAACAAAAATGCTTGTGAGTTTTGAAAACCCCATTTTTGACAGTCAATTTTTTATACCTAACGGTATTTTTTTGACAAATTTTTTTGCAGTGGATACAAATTCAATATATTTTTCATTATTTTCAATAATTATGTAATCATATTTGTATCATTTGATATTGAAATTTTTAATTCTTAAAATGCACTTTTTGACAGAAAGCTTATCGACGGTTAACTATGAATACCTCCTATGTCGCATTTTGAAATTTTACAGGAGACACAAAAAACTGAATATTTTCTCAAAACAAAATCGTATCGTAATGAAATTTGACAGAGTTTTACCAATTTTGAATCTCTACTATGTGAAATAGTTTTAAATGCTAAAAATTGTAATTTTCATAAGAAAAAAGAACTTAGGAGATATTCATATATAAAAAAAAATACTTTTTATGCTGATAAGAGGAGAATTCATTAATTGATTTAAAATGATAATGCTCATAGCAATAGGAAACGGAAACTTAAAAAAATAATAAATAAAATTTATTATAACAAAAAAAAAATAAATAAAAATATTAATTCATTAGAAAATATCACAAACTTTTCTATTCTTCACATTAAATTAAGCAAAAACGAATAACTTATTATTTAAATGACAAGTTTTCATAAAAATGTCTACAGTCTTCAGGAAAGAACTCTTTAAGTTCTTGTAGATGATTCCATTTCTTCTTTTGGAATAGCAAGTTGGCTTGAATTTAAGGCCTTAAACTCGTAGTCTTCATGCAAATTGTTTTTAACACGAATTGGTAAATCCTGCCAATCATTTTCGAAATTGAGCTTTACTTTTATTGTTCCTTGGTCATATAAAATTGCTTTGATGTCGGTTACTGCTGGGTCACCTTGCTTTTTACCAGGTCGAATAGATGGATAAAAAATGTTTTCGGTAAAGTCCTTGAAGAAAGTATAGTTAAGCGAAAGGACTTCGTAGGGATTTTTTTTTTTCTGGCGTCTTTAGAAATCTTAATGTAATCTGATGGCAAATGTATGGTCGTGTTTTTTAATTTTCTTTCAATACAGCTGTGAACTGAGTCACACTCCATTTGAGTGTGACCTTTAGTCAAATATTTCTGCGTAATTTTGACGCCAAATTTTTTTGAAAAATGTAGAAGCCCATTCGAAACAATAGCATTACGATTTTGGTAAGTGCAACCGTCCGAATAAATTATTATGGGATTTTTTGAAGCAGTAATGGAATGTCTTTCCAAATAATCCCATATACAGGACATGAAACAGGATGCAACTAAATCAGTATCGATTTCTGTGAACCAGAAGCATGTTGCTTGATGATTCTGCAGGTTGAAAATTGTAAAATTGTGACAAGACAGCTTTGTTTTGTAATAGGCAGCGCTAACACTCAATTGGGGGCTTTTTTTTGTTGCTTGTAAATCCATAGTGAGCACGATAGCTTTTCCATTTTCTGCCATTTTTTTTATTGTTTGCCATTTCCAGCCTTGCTTGTTCTTTTGATCGAATGTGGGATTCATATTCCTCGGCAGTAGTTGTTTTCTGTCGGAATATTGTGCAAAGATCACATTGATCTTTTTTAAGCTGATAGAGGGATATATTCATGCTATCAAATACTTCTCTAAATTTTTTTATTGAGAGAGAATCAACCTTGTGTAAACTGCAATGCTCTTTATAGAAATCAAACAAACTTTGTTGGGATACAAACTGTGGCTCAAGAAAAAGCTTCGATGAATCTTTTCTAGAGTAATGTGATGGGAGCTTTGGTAATTGTTCCAAGAAATTCTTCAAAAAATCATTTTTGTTTTTTCTTTCAGAGTTATCATTACTATCATAATATTTCTCTTAAACACTGGAAGCATGCATCGAAAAGGAACTTTTTTTTACCCAAAAGTGAATGGTATGATCTCCAATGCAAATTGTGTTCATAAACATTTGTCGACAAACTTGCAATTTTGTACCTGAAAGGGTTTATTTGTGAAAAGTGTCATTTGGATTAAAAGCTATAAATAAATGTTGCTACCTTTTTTATTTGAGGGTAAAAAATAAAAAAAAACTTTGAGACCTTCTTGAGTGCTCTGCAAAAATCTGCCTTCTTGAAACTTCCAATTGTTGGACGTGGTTGCAAACGAAAACTTTCCGTTGTGACCAATCCATTTTAGTCCAAAAATTTTCAAAAATTGAGGTCCTATTGGCTTCAGTAAACGTACTACAGAATCGTTTTGAAGATTTTTTACAGTATTCGGAAGAGCAAGAAGCACCAATGACTCTGGCTTTTCGAATCGTATCTTGTTTAATAATTTTATTATTCCTTGTATAGCCAAGGTATTGAAGTCCTTGCATTCGAAGTTGCTTGTTTTTATTCTGTTTCCAATTTGAATTATTGGCCTTTTTACTTCTAAGTTTTCCATCTTGCATGTCACCATACTCACAATCGTTTGACAAAATGTTGTCCGCATTTTCTGGTACTTGAAGATCGAGCGGTGGATCTAATGTTTCTTCAAGTAAAAGCTCATTGTTTTCTATAGTTTCCGAGTTATTAAACTCTAGCTGTATGATCTGGTGTTCATGCACTTCAACCACTGATCCCACATCAAGACACGACTCATCAGTCATTTCGTTGTGGCTAGGAGTTGTGGAGGCTGGCTCAATGAACATTTCATTGGTACTGGAAAAGATGCTGTTAACCGGCTCAATAGTCATTTTGATGGTTCTGAGAAAGATAGAAGCCGTTTGAGCCCGCGCCATTTCGAGGCATTTCTTCGCTCGAGAGCACATTTTGCTTTTAAATAATAAATTAAAAGAGCATTCTAAATCTATAAATTAATTAACCTACCAAGAAGGGTCTATTAAAACCTTAATTTGTGGTACGACGAGCCATTAAATTATTTAAGAACTGAAATAAAAAAATGAAAATTTCAATACAAATCCGTTGATAGGAGATGTTATGGTACCAGTTGTAACAAACAGAATACCTCCTATCATACTTTGCACAAGTTCTGTGAGTTTAATTGTAATAAAATCGAAAAACTTTATAACTATGGTACTACAAAAACACTAATTTCTTCAAAAACCAGAAAAAAAACTAAACAAATACTTACATTAAATAAAATATGAAGCAAAAACTTCTTGTGGGTCCTTGTGCCAGCAAAACAATGAGTATGAAATGTGATGATAGGAGATATTTTAGGCGCCAAGATGATAGGAGGTATTAAAAAATGACAATAACAATATTTTGACAGCTGCTGGAGACATAATGAATGCGTTCAGCGATGCAGATGGTAATTCTTAACAAAACTACATCAAAAAGTGATTTTCACAAAAAATGTTTGTTAGGAGGTATTCATAGTTAACCGTCGTTATGTAAATTTAGAATTTAAAATCAGTTACTTTAAGATTTTTTTTTTAAATACAATAATACGCCTACTATTGACCAATTAGTAAAAATGCAAAATTTTATAAAACAAAGTATCTGATGAAAGAAAAAAAACGGTATTATATATGCAAAAAAAAAAGTTAGCAAATGACTGGTTTTGTTCAGTTCGGAACACTCTTAATATTTAGATATTTTAGATATTACATAAAAATTATTGAAAAGTCCAATAATTTTTTCACGTTTTTTAATTTTTAATTTATGTCCCGGGTTTTGCTCCCAGAAATATGGTCACCGTACCTATAGGGCAATATTTTTACTTGCGATATAGGTACTATAGGGCAAGTTTTGGATTCGTGCAAAAAAAAAATTTCGAGATAACAATCAAACATGACATTACGATGATAGAGAACACAAAAAAGTGGGTGGCACAATTCTGTCTGTCTGTCTGTCTGTCTGTCTGTCTGTCTGTCTGTCTGTCTGTCTGTCTGTCTGTCTGTCCGTACCTCAACCTACAGCCTAAGCCACTGAAGCGATTTTCTTCAAATTTTGAACTTAAGGTTTTTTTGTAACTCTCCAGAGGGGAAATTGAATTTTTTTTTTAGCTCAAAAAATAACGGTACTTGCCATACAACCGTTAAGGAAAAGCTTATTTATCTCAAGAACGGCTCCAACGATTTTGATAAAAAAAAATCAGTGTATTATTGTAGGTATGATTTTCTTTTTAGTAAGAAAAAAAATTACCAAAAACATTTATTAACGGTACCTGCCATATAACGGTTTTTTTGATTTTTGGTTTTCTCATTAACCGCTCATCCGATTTCAATAAAAAAATTTGCACAAAAGCTTTGTTAGAATATAAATAATACTGCATACCAAAATTTTTGAAAAAATAAATTTTGGATTTTTAAAAAAAGATTCAAAATTTTTTTTTGAAAATTCAATATTTCAAAATCGGGTTGATGAATTGTTTTGAAATTTCAGTTTTAAATGTATATTAATATATACTCAAAATTGGCATACCAATTTTTTTTTTGAAAAATGTTACAAAAATTTTATATATAAAAAATTAATTTTTAAGAAAACGGCTCCAACGATTTAAAATTTTTTTTTTGCATATATTGATATTTTTTAAAGTAATCAAATGGCATACTTTTTTTTGCGCTCTAAGTTATTTATCAGGCTGTTTAAACAATTAAAAGAACGATTTAAATGCTTTTTTATACTTTTTCTTTAATTACTTGAATATTTTTTAAAGTTCTTAAGTTCCACACAACTTGAACATAAGAGCAAGTACGTGCGATCCAGTCGTGCATTTTATTTCTTGTATAATTTGCTACACATATTAAGTTATGTAATAACGTAAAATGTTTCTGCAGATAGCTGCAGATGACAAAGTTATTGAGCTTTTAGGCGATTAAGTCACAAAACGAAAAATAACCAACTTTGATTTCAAACGTAATAAACTTAAGTTTTCTTGACTTTAGGTGCACCTTGTACCTCAGGTATAAAAGTAGTTACCCGCAAATACCTCTACGATCAAATGCAAGAACAAAATTTGCCTAATTTGCAGGAAAAACTAAAATACCTAGAAAAACGGCTGTTATCCTCTTGTGGCGATTCGCCGGAACGTTTAAGTTGTTTTAAACAAAGATTTGCACTTTTTAAATCGGCCATGAAACAAAAATGGTCTAAAGCCCAAAGAATGGAAGCAGTTTTTCGAAAGAACAATGAGGTCTGGTTAGGATAAACCTTTATAATATCAGAAAAAAACCCAAACTTGCCGAGTCGGCCTTCTAAGACTTTTGAAGATTCGAGTGAGCGGACCAAAAGAAGAAAAGTAGAAGAAGTACGTTCGGTACTTTCTGATGATATTATCGTTCATACATACATAAAAACATATGTTTAAATTTTTATTATAACTTTTTTATTTATAACTTTAGGGTAAAAAGTATGTTAACATAAATTGAAATTGAAGAGAATTGAATTTGCTACAAATTTGTACCAAAGTTTTTTTTTCTAAGACTAATAAAATTAAGTTGCCATGGAAAAATTTTAAGAATTCGTTTTTCAATGTGGTGGCCAAATGGTGGGGCTTTCAACACCTAAAATCTTGCAGTGAACCCCCTTACACATCAAAAAAGAAAATCTTTGTCCAACATAAATTTGGAGGTTATTGTTACATTTTGATAGACATTTTGCGAAAATGTTAAAAGCTGTTTTATTAGATGATTGTCAAATTTTCTTGGTTATTTCGGTAATACACAAGCATGTGTTATACCATTTTGGAAAGTGCATTAAATAGAAAACTTTTTTAAGCAATTGGCCATTCATGTTCTCATACAATTTTAATTTATTAGAGGTAATCAAACTTTTTTGAAAATAAATGTTTGTACTGAAAAAAATATTTTAAGAAATTATAATAAAAAAAATGCAATGACTACTATTAAATTTAACCACCCATCTATTGCAACAGTTATTCTAGAATATTACAAAAATAGAAAAATAGTATAAATTGTTCATCCATGGTCGTAGCGTTCACGTATTTGAGGAAAGTAGTACTTGTTAACAACTTTTGGAAAAAACATCATAACATAGTAACCACTGGGAAAATATTTTTTTATATTTTTTTCTGGAAAAGTCATAAGGCCTGCTACAACCAGTTGCAAGGTTATCCATTATTTACAGGACACCCTGTATATATGAAACATACATTTTTTTTTTTTTCACCTATTCCTTAAAATCATTATGAAATATAATTTGTTATTATCTTTTTCAACTGTTGAAAATAATTTTGTAGTTTCTGAAAATAAATATCATTATTTTTGAAATATGTTTCTTTTTGTCAATTTTCGGTGTTAAATATATGTATATTTTACAAAGTCCATTAATTTCAGTTATAATATATCATCTAAAGCTAAAATACACAAAAAAATAGTTTTGGCCGCCTAAATCTTTAAAATCGACCTCTGTGCAGCGATTGGCAAGAGTAATTCTTCGTTTGATCTCAGCGCTGGTGTCGTTCGCTGAGCTTATAGCGGATCCTAGGACAAAGTCTCTGACTACCTCAAAATTATAGCTGTCTATAGTGACGTTCTGTCCGAGACGTCGGTGTTGGGTGTCCTTTCTTGTGGACAGCATATATTTTGTTTTGCTTTCATTCACCGTTAACCCCATCTTCTTGGCTTCCTTCTCAATGCTCACAAAAGCACCACTGACATCACGCTTTGTTCGTCCGATTATGTCAATGTCGTCAGCGTAAGCGAGTAATTGGACGGACTTTTGAAAGATTGTGCCTCTGGTGTTGACGTGAGAGTTTTGCACTATTCTTTCAAGAACGATGTTGAAGAAGTCGCATGACAGCGCGTCGCCTTGCCTAAAACCTTTTTTGACATCAAAGGTGTCGGTGAGGTCTTTGCCTTGATGGAGCAGCGTGCATTCTCCATCGTCATCCTGCACAAACAGACGAGTTTGGCAGGGATGCCAAAACTAGACATTGCTCTATATAGCTCGTCTCTATAGATGCTGTCATACGCGGCCTTGAAATCGATAAAAAGGTGGTGGGTATCGATTTGGAAATCCTGGGTTTTCTCCAAGATCTGCCGTAGTGCGAATATTTGGTCGATGGTGGACTTCCCTGGCCTAAAGCCACACTGATATGGACCTATCAGGTTGTTGCCTGCGCGTGGCAGTCACCTTGTCGCGGTGCGTAGGCTTAAGTTTCAAAGATTCATCTGACCTGTTTTTTTTTATGGGAAACCTAAAATCAACAGTGATTTTGAGGAGTTACGAACTAAGAACTGCCCCCCCTAATCCAGGGTGTTATGTGGACCGTGCCTATTGGATGGTTTGCAGCCAGGGGGTATACCGGCTGTATTATAACGGTGCCTCTTTGTGATGGGGTCGTTTCAAAGAGTAACTATGACCTTGCTGTACTATGCGGAGCTCTGGTATGGCCGACCATATATTTCTCTAGCTACTCGTGGGATTCAAATGCCAAAAATTTTAAAAAGAAAAAACAACAAAAACCACAAAAAATTCAACGTTCCGCGGGATGTCACCGCGAACGAATATGCGGATCGCATGGAGAAAAATCTCCATGGTGAAGATCCGAGACCGGGGAGCAGTTTTTTCCTGAAGAGAAAACCTCAAGGGAACTCACAGCACCGGGCAGCTCAAGGGGAACCAGTGACCATTGGCCAGGGGAGAACACCTCCCAGGCAAATGGAAGATGGAGCTCCTAGCACATCCGCTGCTAGTAAGGGGAGAATACCTCCCATACCAGCAAACGATGAAACTCCAAGCACATCCGCTGCTAGCAAGGGGAGAATACCTCCCATGCCAGCAATGGAGGAAGTGAAGACCGTAGAAGGCGCCAGTAATGGGAAGACACCATCACGAGTGACCTCCGAACCGTCTAAGAAACCAAAAAGAAGACAACACCGCTATGCTGGTCCACTTCCTGAACTGGGAAAGCCAGGTGGCTTGGATGACCCTCTAAGGAAAGGACTGAGTGGCTCGTCCTCAAGATGGTACCTTCGATATCTTTCTGACGGGATGTCCCCGCAGGAAGCAAGAAAGAAGGTGGATGAAAGAAAAGAAGGTTCTTCAACAGACGAACAGGGTAAGAGGAAGAGCCACCATATAACCCCTCCCCTAAAGAAGAATGCAAAAAGACCCAGGACAGCGGGAACAAGCACCGCCGAGTTTGAAGCTGGGGGACAAAGGCTCTCTTATGCAAGTGCGGCAATGAGTGTGAGAATTGCGGTTCTACCAAGAGAGTACCCTCAGGTATCTCTCAGTGTTGATGAACTATCGGCACTGGAAGAAGCCATCATTGAAGAGGTTTCTCTGGGGTGGACGCACAAGCTCAAATTCAACGGCTTGTATTTTAGAACCGGGCTGCTTTTAGTCGATTGTGCTGGCCAGAACACAGCGGATTGGCTAAAGGAGAAAGCCTCAAAACTATCAACCTGGAAGGGCAGTGAATTGATGGCATGCATGGGTGACGACATCCCGAAAATGCATACAATCACGCTGTTCTTACCCAGGAGCACGGGGCAAGAAGATAAGAAATCCTTGTCACTTATAGAGGCCCAAAATGATGGACTGAAAGTGAAAGCGTGGAAGATCCTGAAGAGCAAGATCGAGGGTAAGGGCCAGCTGCTTGTGATCGGCATTGACGATCAGTCAGCGGACGCAATAGTGAAGGCAGATCACCAGCTCCATTACAAGTTCGGGAAGATTGCCGTCACGGGTCTCCGTAGGGCAGCAGCCTCCAACCGAGAAGCTGCTCGGACGATAACCGCTACCACCACTTCTGCCATATCCACTAAACCCACCTATCTCCCAAGTCTCCTGACACACAACCCCAAAACTCCTGACACAGCCCAAACCTCTGACACACCCACAACCATCCAACCCTCCCAGCAAATCCAATCTCCCCAACAAACCGAGCCTGCCCAAACTACCCAAACCACACCCCATACCCCTACCCCTACCCGCCGCACACCAATTACTCAAAACCAGGTAACACCACTGGCAATCGATGTAAGAAATCGGAAGAGCGAAGAGATGGAGGGCATAGACCTCTCTCCTAGCCGATCCGACTTAGACGAAGTGCTTCCTACCATTGAGGAGGAAGATATGCTACTCGAGGATGAAGGGGCATTCGCCCCCATCCTTTAAAGAAAGCAAATGACTGGACGCGGGATCAGCACCAGGCTAGCCCAGGTGAATATACACCACGCGAAGGCAGCATCAGCTGTCATCGCACGAAAATTCACTGCTGATAACCTGGGACTAGCGCTGATTCAAGAACCCTGGATTTACGGGGGCCAAGTAAGAGGCCTAACAAGTAAGGACTCTAAAGTTATATGGGATACGAGACACGACTCGCCCAGAGCATGCATAAAAATAAGGAATAATATAAATTTTATATGTCTTTCAGAATTTATGACGCGGGATCTGGTACCACTTCAGGCCCAAATTTACGTTGACGGCAACCCCCGCACGATGGTTGTAGCAGCCGCATACTTTGCTGGTGATGACGCCAATATACCACCAACAGAAGTTAGGAAACTTGTGGACTACTGCAACAGCAAAAGAATGCCCCTTATGGTCGGGTGTGATGCAAACGCCCACCATACAACATGGGGAAGTACCGATACAAACCAAAGGGGTGAGTACCTTTTAGACTTTATTATCGAAAAAAATCTAGATATATTTAACGTAGGGAATACCCCTACTTTTGTGACTAGAACCAGAAAAGAAGTTTTAGACTTAACTTTCGGAACTCCGAACTTAAACTGCTTGGTCAGGGATTGGCGAGTTTCTAACGAACCATCAATGTCTGACCATAGAATTATAGTGTTTACTTTGGAAAACCTTCTCACAGAGAATACCTCTGGAAGGAATCCCAAGAAAACAAACTGGGATCTCTACAAAGATACTCTCAAGTTAAATCTTGATCAGTTAGGACCAGTAGAAACGACAAACAGTTACCTGGAATTAGAACATACAGTAAATGAGTTAAGTGGGGCTATAAATAAGGCATATGAACTTAGCTGTCCCCTTAGACCCATAAAAAGGCAGACGGATGCTCCATGGTGGAACAACAATCTGTCTAAACTAAGATCCAAGGTAAGAAAACTTTTTAATAAGGCAAAGAGCACTGGGGAGTGGCATATCTACTCTGCAGAGATGACTAAATACAATGGGGAAATAAGGAAAGCCAAAAGAAGTAGTTTTGTGAATTTCTGTGAAGGGATTTCTACCACCCCAGCAGCAGCAAGACTACACAAAGCTCTAGCGAAAGAGAAGACCATAACATCGCTAGCACTTAGAAACCCAGACGGTAGCTACACAGAAAATGAGGAGCAAAGGTCAAACCTATTGCTAAATACTCACTTTCCGGGCAGTATACCAATGGTAGAAAACACAATAGAGAGAATACCTCTCAGACCAAGCCGGGAAGACTGGAAGATAGCCAAAACTATCTGTACAGGTAACAGGATTGATTGGGCGATAAGCTCCTTTCAACCTTACAAGTCACCGGGTGTAGATGGTATTTTTCCAGCCCTTTTACAAAAAGGGAAAGAGGAACTAATGCCTTATCTCATTAACACACTTCGAAGTAGTATCGCACTTGGGTATACACCAAGTCTATGGAGAAGAGCTAAGGTAATCTTCATTCCCAAAATAGGGAAGAAAGACACAACACATCCAAAGTCTTTCAGGCCAATTAGTTTGACATCCTTTTTACTGAAGACTTTGGAAAAGGTAATTGATAACTTTATCAGATCAGAAGTATTAATAAATATGCCTTTAAACCATCGCCAGCATGCTTACAGAGCGGGTAGATCTACAGAAACCGCTCTGTATGAACTCACAAACACATTACAAATAGCTATAGATTCTAAAGAAACGGCCTTATGTGCGTTCCTGGACATTGAGGGCGCATTCGACAATACCTCACATGAAGCCGTTAACAGAGCTCTGGTAAGGAAGTGTGTACCCATCACTATAACCAGATGGATAAGTGGGATGCTAGGCACAAGAACTGCGGAAGCATATGCAGGGCAATGTGTCCAGAAAGTTATCACAACAAGAGGCTGTCCCCAGGGAGGGGTTCTATCACCCTTACTGTGGAGTCTTGTGGTAGATGAACTACTGGAAAGTCTTTCCTCTCAAGGCATACGATGCATCGGCTTCGCCGATGACATTGTTATAACAGCCGTGGGAAAATTCGAAGAAACTCTTTGTGATATCATCCAGAGAGGACTGTCCATTACAAAGAAATGGTGTCTATCTGTGGGACTGAACATTAACCCCACAAAGACAACGATAGTCCCTTTTACTAAGAAGAGGCTTCTACCACGCATGAAACCTATCCGGTTGGCTGGTGAAGAAATCGGCATTCAGAAGGAGGTTAAATATCTAGGTATTACACTAGACAGCAAACTCCTCTGGAACAAACATGTCGAGATAATTGTCGGGAAAGCCACAAAGGCTCTCATGATATGCAAAAGACTTGCAGCTAAATCATGGGGCTGTAAACCAAACATCCTCAGATGGATGTACACCATGATGGTAAGACCCATCATTACCTATGGGGCGGTTGCATGGCACAAAAGAACCGAACTTACCACAACTAGGAAATCACTAGAAAGGGTACAAAGGCTCGCATGCATTTGCATTACTGGAGCAATGAGAACTTGCCCTACAGCAGCAATGGAAGTCATTCTTCACTTGACGCCTCTACACGTGGCCATAGACAGTGCTGCTAAGGGAGCCATCCTGCGATTTGCAAAGGAGGGAACTGGGACGGGGAAAATCATTGGTCTCAGGCAAAGAGACTCGATTTACAGATCCACAGAATCGAACCTTCTTGACATCCCAAGAGATGGTATGATTAAAAAGTATAGCTTCTTAAAAAACTTTCGTACGGAGCTAAGTAGCAAAAAAGAGTGGGTAGACGAAACAGTAAACTACACTCTTAAAGCAAACACCATCAAGTGGTACACTGATGGATCGAGAACGTCTGAAGGGACTGGTGCTGGAATTTTTGGGCCTCGAACCAAACTTTCGGTACCGATGGGACAGTCTACAAGCATTTTTCAAGCAGAAGTTGATGCCATAGGGAAATGTGCAGACAGAAATCTCGAAAGAAAGTACAAAAACCAAAATATTGCTATCATGTCGGATAGCCAGGCCGCACTCAAAGCACTAAGCTCATACAGCATCAGTTCTAAACTGGTATGGGAGTGTGTAGATAGGCTAAACGAACTGGGCAAACACAATCATGTCACACTCCATTGGGTACCTGGCCACGTCGGCATACAGGGCAATGAAGAGGCAGACTCCTTAGCGAAAATAGGGGCAATGACACCCCTAACGGGACCAGAGCCTTATTGCGGAATAGGAGAAAACGTGATAAAACATAAAATCAAAATAGAAGAGGAGGCAAAAAGATCAAGGATCTGGAACGAACTCCCTAAGTTGAGGCAGGCTAAACTCCTACTTGGAAATTACAACCAAGAACGATTCCAGTCCTGCATCAGCTTAAATAGAAACAAGCTTAGAATAATAACCGGGCTCCTCACAGGCCACTGCAAACTAAGGAGACACCTCCACATCCTTGGCCTGGAAAACAGCGCCACGTGTAGATTCTGCAGTGCTCATGAGGAGACACCCGATCATATACTAGGTAAATGTGATGCACTTATGCATCAAAGACATAGGTATCTGGGAAATCACCAGATAAAAGAGAGCGAACTATCCTCTCTAAATGTACTCCAAATAATAAAATTCCTTAAGGAAATAAATTTGGAGGATGTGCTGTAGAATGAGTAACCTCATCCAGCTCCAGAACGGGGGCACAATAGATCTTAATGGTCGCAGTGCACTTACACCCCGAACTCTTTCATTCATTCATTCATCAGGTTGTTGACGAATGGCTTCAGGCGTTCACAAAGTACGGCAGAGAAGATCTTGTAGGCGATATTAAGAAGACTGATGCCTCTGTAGTTGGTGCAGTCCAGAGGATCGCCTTTCTTGAGGATCGGGCAAACAATACTGAGGTTCCATTCATCGGGCATGCTTTCTTCCGACCATATTTTACAGATGAGCTGGTGCATACTCCTAACCAATTCATCGCCAGCCGCTTTGAATAGCTCAGCCGCAAGGCCATCAGCTCCAGCAGCTTTATTGGACTTAAGTTTAGATATGGCTATCCTCACTTCGTCAAGATCGGGTGGACGGAATTGTTGGCCTACGTCATCCAGGTTGAATGGTGCAATTTGCATGGTAGCGGAATTCGGTTCGTCATCGCCGTTATACAATTTGCAGAAATGATTTTTCCATATCCTCAGCACCGACTGCGTTTCCACCACGATGTTCCCCTGATCGTCCTTGCAGGCTTCGGTTCGGGGTTTGTAACCTTGGGAGGTTCTTTTTACTTTTTGGTAAAACTTCCGAACTTCATTCCTGCAGTGGCATCCCTCTAATTCCTCGATCGCGCGCTTCTCATGCTCTTTCTTTTTCTTTCTGAGAAGCTTGTGTTCCTCTTTCCTCTTCTGCTCGTAGAGCTCGCGAGCAGCTCTGGTCCTTCTATGCAGCGCCGCTTTGTATGCCTGTTGTTTGGCTGCATGTACTTGCCGGCATTCCTCGTCGAACCAGGGGTTTCGCTGTGGTGGTCGTGCGAAGCCCAGCACGTCAGAGGCGGCATCTCTGATGGCTTCCTGGCAGTTTTTCCACTGGTTCTCGATGTTTGCAGTTGGCGGCAAAGGACTAGTTAAGAGGGCGCGAGAGACTCGATCGGAAAAGGACCTGGCGATTTCTTGCGACTGTAGCCGTCCGACGTTGAACTTCCTGACAGTATTTCCCTGTTTTGGCTTTGGTCTGGATATCCGTAGCATTACCTTTGCTACAACGAGGTAGTGGTCCGAGTCAACGTTGGCTCCTCGGAACGTTCGGACATCCTTGATACTGGAGGAGTGCCTTGCGTCGATCGCAATGTGGTCAATTTGGTTGGCGGTTGATTGACCAGGAATTCGCCATGTCCCCTTATGAATATCGAGATGCGGGAACTGCGTACTAGCTACCACAACGTTTCGCCCCGCAGCAAAGTCGATTAGCCTGAGTCCGTTATCGGAGGTGGTGTCGTGCAGGCTGTATCTTCCGATTGTGCCACCAAAGACGTCTTCTCTTCCTAGTTTGGCATTAAAATCACCCAAGACAATTTTAATGTCATAGCTAGGGCATTGCTCATATGTCTTGTCCAGGAGCTCGTTGAACTCGTCCTTGGTGTCGTCATCTTTCTCCTCTGTGGGGGCATGCGCGCATATCAGGCTGATGTTGGCGAATTTAGCCTTGATGCGAATTGTCGTGAGGCGCTCGTTCACATAATTGAAACTCAAGACCTCTTGCCTCAGTCTGCCTCTAACAACAAATCCACATCCAAAAAGACGCTGCCCTTGTGGTCGGTAACAGTCACCGTAGTATACATCGCAGTCTTTCAGTTTTCTTTTGCCCGGCCCATCCCATCGCACTTCTTGGATGGCGGTGATGTCTGCTTTGTAGCAGTCTAGGGCCTCCGCTAAATGTTCGGCTGCACGTGGTCTATAGAGAGACAGAACATTCCACGTGCAGATCCGAAGTTCGTTGTCCTTATTTCGTTTGCTAGGTTCGTCAACAGTAAATCCGTCCGTATCCGAGGCTTGTTGATGCTTCGCAACTAAAAATAGCTTTACGTGGCCGGGAAGTCACCCCGACGGCACGACCCCCAACCTGGAGGACCAGACCCTATATATATAACTCCAAGGGCGGAGAGCCGGATTAACCGCTCCTTATAGGCCTGAGCTCCGAATATGTCGTAGAAGCCCGTATAAGGTGTTCACTAAGTAGTTCAGCCTAACTGGAACTGTAGACGCCACCGTTGATTCCATCTTGAGAATTCTTCCGCTGCCGCCTGGATGAAGGAGAAGTGCCTTAGTGGGAACACTCCTCCCCCCCTCTCTCGTTTGCTGCCACCTAAAACCGTCCACAGGGATTGGAACCCCATCTTCAGTTAAAGGTACTAGGCACCCGATGTTCACCGCGGGGAGGTGAGAGTAGGAGTTGATAGACAGAGGTTCACTTTGAAACAAAGCTTGTGGACGCTTGTGTCCTCTTGAATGCACATGTCTACCCTTTGAACCAATGGAATATGAGGGGAGTTATTAACCCTTTTCCTTGTTATACCAGTGAAACAAAGTCTGGTATCATTCTATGAGCCGCTCAACGAGTAGCTATTTTACAGCGTTGTAAAAGAATGCAATCTTTTGTGAATGCAATCTTTTATGACTTTTATTAAAAGATTGCATTCAATGACTTCACTTTGAGATTGCTACTTCAAATTCTGCAATCACCATTCATTTGCCATAAAAATATTGCAATCAATTTATCTCCTAATTATTTAATCATTCATTTGCATTCAAATTAACTTATGATTATTTTATTACCTATTAATAAAAATACACCAGACATCTTCATCGAAGAGATGTACATATAATCATTTAAGGGGTGGTTTGGTTACTGATGTTTAAATCATCTTGATTTAGTTTAAATCTAATACCTAAAAAACCTTAGATTCTGCAACCAACCCACAATATATTCCTATATGCCGTTTCTATCTTCTTCTAGCTTGGCAAGAAGGGGCTATTTCCATTAATAGCCGAATAGGTGGAAAAGCTTAAACGTAGTTCGAGGATCAACACTTTTCAGAATATAATGTGGGATACAATATTGTGTCCACCGAAGGGAGATTCGTCTAATGAAATCATTTACGCCCCATATATGCTACATCGGTACAGAAAAAGTCATAACACTTTCCGACAGCGACCGAAAAAGGACGCGGATAGTGCAAAAAATTGGCTCTCCCTTGTGACCTTGTGAGTCGACAGCAAGAATGTCATTTAAGACTGTTTCTGGAAGTTTGAACCGAATGTGAAGTAAGGGTTCGTAGATATGTTTTTTATTCCGAACATAAATACAAGGCAAAAGTAGCATATACACATACACAGGGCTCACGTTCAATTTTTAACAGATTTTCAGAGTGGAGTTAATGAATCCCCGCATATGCCACCTCTTAAATTCAGGGTTTTCACGGCCTTAAATCAACTCGTGGAAATTCAATTTGACAGCCTGATGGTGACTTAAGTTGGTGAGCCCAAAATAGACTCGCAGGGGATTTTTGCAATGCGGCAACGAGAGTCGGTTTTGTTTATTTTTTGTGTATTGGTGGGGTAGTCTTAATTTTAATCGGATTTAAATCACGTATGTCCAACTGCTGTAACACTGCGGCGAGTTGCATATTTAAAAAGAGGCGACCGTACCACACAATCAAAAAGACTCGACATAAGCAGTAGACCAATAATTCACTGATTTGTTTATTTCTTTTGGAAAGAAATCGGAAAAGCTCCTGAAAGTTCAAACCATATTAGTGTTTACGGGCACTCTGAGCAAACGGCTAAGTTGGAAACGGGGACATGGTCCTTATAACCTTAAGGTTTACCGCAAGCTCAGGTACGTTTTCCTTAGTTTTGTCAACTTACTTCCAATGTTTTCTCGTAAATCTCTAATTTTTTTTCTTTATAAAATAGAAAAAAAAATTATTTCAAGCCTTAATACGTCAGCACAGTAGGGGGAACTATACAAATTATGTTATCTCCACAGAAGCAGATGTTTTTTCAACTCAGTTCTTATTCAAACCTTTGTTTGTAGGTTTAAAAGGTTAAACTTTTTTTTTTGAAAACACAATAATCACACACTGTCCATGTCCATTCACAACCTTATATTCACAACCCACCCGCCACGCAACACCCACCATATGCCGTACAATGCTCTCATGTGAACTCTGAAACTCTGATTACAATTCCCCAACTTGTCATTTGCATAAAGTTCGTCTGTATAAAAGCTTAACTATTTTAATATACTTTTCCATTACCGTCATTCAAAAACAAAACAACAACTAGGATATTTTATTCGTATACAATACTTCTTATAGCATCTAGGAATCGTGCATATGTCTGCTGTTTTATGTTTCACAGAAAACTACTGCTGAGCCTGGAGTATGAGTTCAGCGCAGGGAACAACCTTATTCGGAATGCATTTTCGTTTCAGTAATATTTGGCAACAACTACCATGAGATTAATTGTAATTAAACCGTTTTGCTGAGTTTTCTGTCAGAAGCTCCACAACATAACGTATTACCATTAACGAAAGGATGAACAGGACCATCAAGAACGACTGATGTGTTCCTTTCGGTCTGCCAACATGCGTGTATAGTGTTATAATATGCTATTGCATCAGTTCGCAGAGGCTCACAGATCACAAGTTGTATGTGCATTTTTGACACAAAAGAGGTTCTCGTGAGAGTTGGTCTATGTACGGCGCGGCGTACATGTACATTTGTACATTCTTAAATGGATGAATGCACCCAGACCAGGGATCCTTATTAGCGAGAAACAGAAGGTAGTAATAAAGTTTTGATCCCGTTGAGTTGGATTTTTAAGTGTTAAAGTGGAATTTCTCCAAATGACTTGTTGCTGATTTTCTTGAAGAATGAACTTTTATTGAATTTTGATTTTTTACAGAAAAATGAGCAAATTACTGAACCCAAAGTAGTCAATAGTTTAAATGATTAACGCTGGAAAAGCATATACTAGGGAAAAAATTTGTTGATCCCCAAAAAATAGTCAACAAAATTATTGCAAGAAAATATTTGGGTTGGGGTCAAAATCCCGCAATTAAAAATATTGCTAGTCGAAATCCCGGGAGTCAAAATCCAGTTTGCTGAAATCCTGGAAATCCAAATCCCGAAAATCAAAATCCCGCCGGTAAAAATCCTGACGTTTTTGCTGCAATGCGACAGCGCATTATTAATTCTCATTCTACCTTGGATTCCATGTGGTTAGCGGGAATGGAACTTTCACGCATATTGTTTTTGGTGGTGGGTCCAATGGAGGTTGTCCAAGGGAGCAGATTCTGGAGGTGGGTCTGGAACTTGGACCAAGAAACAATTTTTTTTAAATTACTTTTTCCTAGTTTTTTTTTTTGATTTTTTTGTGATGGATTTGATGGAATGGGGTCTGACGGAGGTGGCTCTGAGCTGGGTCTGGAAGTCCGGCAAAGGAAAGAATTTTTTTTTAAAAAAATGTATTAAAAAAATTTTTTCTTTGAATTTTATTTTACACTTGAGGAAAAAAAAAAATCAAAAAAAAAAATGTCTTACAAAATAAAAAATTGCTTTTTAGCAGGCGCCAAAACAGTTTTTGTTCAACAGTTCCTTGGGTGGCCCGTTTCGCGGGTTGCCATGATTTTAACTCCCTTTTTAGGATCCTCTGTCCCGCTTTTGCAACTCCGTTCCTCTGCTTCGGGTATTTTTCTTTTTTTAATTTTTCAAAAAAAAGAAAAAAAAAAGTTGAGAAAAGTTTAATTTTTTCTTGAAATTGTCAAAAAAAAATGTTTTCATCCATATTTAGAAGATAAACAAAATTTCTTTAAACTTCATTTTTTCCTCAAAAAAAAAAAAAAAAAAAAATTAAGAAAAAAACTGTTTTTTTTTCCTAAATTTTTCAAAAAAAGTCGAGTAAGGTTCATATTTTAATGGTAAAAAAAAATCCCACCTCTGTCCAGATCCAGAACCACCTCTGTTTAGATCCAGACCCACCTCTGTCTAGATCCAGACCTACCTTTGCCAAATTCCAGACCCATTCAAACCCAAAAAATTGAAAACACATTCAAACTCTTCACTACCTTGGTAGGTAGGTACGTAGAAATGGGTGCACGGACGTCATACTCGCTCGGTGTCCAATTAGCGCTAAATTGCGGCGTTTTGATACCATTACTCATTTGACCTGTGGATAAAAGAAGATTAAAGTGAGATTTTGTAGACGTCCTTTGAGGATCATCTTCCATGCTTAGAAGTTGGCAAAGAGACTTGGGAAGGGGGTTTGTTCAAATGATTCCTCAAGGGGTCTTCCAGGTACATAATTGGATGCGGGATTTCTTCCTGGGCCTCCGTCTGCTTTCAGTGAAGACCAGCGTCCTTCATGAGACCAGATATGTTCCCTAGTTAGAACGGGTTTGGGGTGTGGCTGTTTAATGTGGACCCAAAAGACAGGAGGCTGAACATAAAACACTAACCCGATTGGACCGCAACTCGCCCGAGACTAGCAGAATGGCACCGAAGCGCGAACGATCCAGCCGTATGATAATCGAATCGTTGTCATTGATCATCATGAAACCCAGCAGAGTCCCATGTTCCGATTGCTCAAGGTCTATGTGGTCTGGAGGGGTATATGGTGCAGAATCAACCGATTTTTGTCTTAGATTCATTGCGTCGCGTTGAGAAAGTTTGTTGATGTCGTCAAAAAATTCAACTCCAAACTCCTCATTCTGACTAGAGCAGGACATTTAAAAAGAAAATGAAGGACTGTTTCTTTTTATTGCTGGTCTCCACAGCTACGGCAGTGATTATTGTAGGGAATACCCAACCTCGCCGCATGTTCTCCTACTAGACAGTGTCCAGTACAGGTTGCAACGACCCTGGCTATGTCTCGCCAGGGTCTACATATCAGATCAATTGTTCGTGATTTATTATAGCCGATCCAGATATTTCTGGATATTTTGCAATTGATTAAGCTGCTCCACCTACGATTGGATTCACGAAGAAAGATTGACAATATATTGCCCTTCACAACTCCAGGGGAAATGTTGACTCTTTCCGCGAGTGAGATGTGAAGGGCTGATCCTTGCCTTGCTAGCTCATATGACCTTTCATTTCCTTCGGTGCCACTGTGGCCAGGACCCCGGATAAGGGTGACCCTGAGGTTAATATTTAGACTTGCGAGCTCATTTCGGCACTGCTGGACTTATTATACTGACGTATAATGTTAACTCATTGTACAGCCTGGAGAAGAGGACGTCATTCAACATGTTCATGAAGAACAATACTCCGGATATCGCCCTTATTAGTGAAACCAACGTGATAAAGCGCAACAACATTAACATCGCGGGATACAAAACCTACCGCCAGGACAAAAAGGAGAATTCCAGGGGGACGGCAATATTCATAAAAGAAAAATTCTCCCCCAACACCAGCGAAGTCATCATCCTAGGACTACGGACCAGTGAAGCCACCGCTATCACCATAACGTTAGGTAGAGGTGAGACGCTAACGGTCATCAGCATCTACTTCAAGTGCAAATCCAGTGCAAGGAACATCCAAAGTGACCTGCATGTCCTTAACGGCTATCTGAAGCAAAGCACCTTCGGACTCGGCGGTGATTTCAACGCGAGACATCAATTGTGGCTGGATACAATAATCAACAACGAAGGCAAGGCAATTGTGAACTGGATGGAAGTCAACAGTGATGATCATTCTCTGGTGGTTATATCCCAACCTAAACCCACGTTTCCCAGAACACCATTAACGTTGGACTTTTTCCAGGCTTCTTCGAACCTGGTGCATATTCTTCAAGAAATCTGGAATTATATCTGCACTATAGTGCCCAGCGATTTGGACCATGAAGCTGTTCAACTATCGATCAACCTCAACCAACCTATTCTAATAAATAGAGAGCCACCAGAGAACTTCATAAACTACAGACGGCTGGATGTGGAAATACTTCATACGGACATAGAAGACAACATAACGCTTCCGGCTTCTAACCGAAACTTGCTGGACAACAAAATCGACGCAGCTATAGATGGTTTGGAACAGGCTGTATCTAATGCACTGGACAATCAAAAGCAGCCTACGACGTCAAGGGAGGTACCAGCATCTTCCCAATTACGTGCAAAATCTGTATGCGCACAGACAACGGCTGAGAAAACGTCTCCAAAGGATCCATCAAAGAGATTTCAATACGTCCAACAATAACTACAGAGTAGTTTGGAGCGAATTGCAATGTGTCAACATAATGTTCCGAAATTCCATAAAACACCACAATAACATCCAGTTCCAGAAGAGACTTCAAGCAATTAAGCCTGGACCCAATGCCTTCAAAAACATTAATAGGATTATTGGAAAGCAGCCACCAATCCCGGAAACTATTATCAGCAACAACATTGAAGCAACATCAACACAAGAAAAAGTGGAAGCGTTTGCCAATTACTTCAAAGGAAACTTCACACCGAACACACCTGCTGACCCGACATTTTTGGACGAAGTTGAGGAATCCGTTCAGCAGACCATGCAGCCTAATCCAGAAGAAGTCATATTCGATGACACCAATCCAGCAAGTGACCCAATTGATAGCCCACATCTATGTAATCTGGAGGAGATAGCAGAGATCATTCACGAATCGAGGCCAAAAAAGTCAGCTGGACCAGATGGAGTCTCCAACTATGTCCTAAAAAGGCTTCCACATATAGTGATTATCCTTCTCACAATCATCCTTAATAACTGCATCAATAACTGCATCAATAACTGCTACTTCCCTCAGAAGTAGAAAACAGCGAAGATAGTGGCGATCCCGAAGAAAGGAAGTTTCAACTTGGTGTCCAACTACAGGCCTATATCGCTTCTCAACAACATCAGCAAAATACTCGAGGAAGTAATCCTTCGGAGGCTCAAGAGGTTCTGCAGTGAAAACGCGATCATCCCTGACATGCAGTTTGGCTTTCGTGAAAAATACTCGACGCTACATCCGCTGCTAAAGTTCCAACATGATATCACATCAGCGCTCAACAGTCACCGTGTCACCGTTGGATGCTTCCTGGATGTCGAGAAAGCATTCGACAGCGTATGGATAGAAGCCCTTATTTACAAACTAAATCTATTAAATTTACCTCTGCCACTAATCAAAATTCTTTTTTCTTTTCTTTCTTTCAGAAAATTTTTAGTTCAACTGGACAACTGTAAAACAAGCATAAAGACCATCAGAGCCGGAGTTGCTCAAGGATCGAAACTTGGACCCTTTCTTTACAACTTGATGACATCTGACCAACCTGTCGCAACTGGATGTGAGAAACACCTGTATGCTGATGCCTCGCTCACCTACGCTAGTTCAACGTCACCGTTACTCGCTGTGCAGAAAATGGAGGCTCACATCAACAGACTCTTTGATTTCTACAGGAAATGGGGCATCCGGATCAACTCTTCTAAATCGGAACTTGTCTGCTTCAGGAGACCCTCAACAGGCAGAGGCAGTTGCACTGCAGCGAAGTGCAGAAACATTGTTCTGAAACTCCCAGATGGATCCACCATAGCTGCCAAACGGAACGTAAAGTATCTGGGAATCCACTTCAATGAGTTGCTTAGGTTCAACCCGCACTCAAGAAGTGTGCTTAAAAGAGCCAGCTGGGTCTTCCACCGTTTACATCCCCTGATGAGAAAAAGAACCGGACCAAGTCAACACACGAAAATACTGATGTACAAGCAACTCCTGCGGCCAGTCATAGCCTATTGCTTCCCAGTCTGGTTCTCAATTTCCAAGACAGCCATGAAGGAACTTCAAGTGTTTGAAAGAAAAATACTTAGAATTTGCACCGGACTACACTTTGACCGCCAGCGACGGAAACACTACAGGAATGAGCACCTCTACACAGAAGCGAACATAATCCCTCTGGACAGGTACCTAGTGCTCTCTACAAAGAAGCTAATAGAAAACATCCACAGTCATCCAAATCAGCTGATGAGAAGTATGTCCACCGTGCAACGACAACCCGATCCGAGGTACCTCAGTGTGATGGAAACCCTGGACGACAACATTATCCCCATAGAAAACGAGGAAGCAGTTTCCTTCTACGCTGACACAGGGTCAGCCTACTACCGCGGCTAAATGCCAAACCTTCTAACAATCCACTCCAAAATCACCACTAGACAACCGGGATGGAACACCCCGAGAATGAGAAAGTCAACCGACGCTTAAATAATTTTTGACATGTATTTTATATAATAATTATAAAATTTTAAACCTAAGACATAGTATAAAGTTAGGCCCCCTATGTGCCAACAAATGTAAATTTTTTCAATGTATCTTATTAGTTGTAAGCCAAATTGTATATATTATGTTCAATAAAACAAATTGAATTGAATTGACTGCTGGACCTATGTAGAGGGTAAGGTAGCCAAATCAATGGCCTTAACAGCTGCCTGACTGCATTACAAATTTGATTTGGGTGTAGTTTAAGTATCTTGCATGCCTCCCTGATTGCCAGTAATTCTGCTTGAAATACACTAGCAAAATTAGGTAGCCGAAAGGACCTAGGGATGTTAAGAGACTCAGAAAAGATTCCTGAAACAACAACACACTCCATATTTGAGCCATCAGTATAGATAGTTGTGTCGAAGTCTCTCGTCACGGCGTCAGCATCCCAATCCTCTCTGGATGGGAATATAACTTGAAAATCTTTACTGAGCCCCATTGTAGGAGTGCAGTAGTAGTGGGAGTCGAACAAATTTCAGTGGGAATCAAATTTGTGATATTGCTGTGGCCATATAAGGCTTAGCAACCCAACCATTTGATTCCTTGAGTCTTAAGGCACTGCAAGATACTAGATATTTAATGTGGAGATCAAGTAGTAAATGATGCAGAAAGAAGGCACCCGTTGGGCAAGATCGAAGAGCCCCTGTGGTGCCAACGCTAGCAGTTCTTTGTACCTTTTTGAGTTAATCGATGTTATATGTATGCTTTGTTAAGTGAGGGCCACTAGAAAATCGAACTAAAAGTAAGAATCGACCGTAACACGGCTGTATACGTCCACAAGATCATCTTTGATTGAAGGCCCCACTTTTACCAAAGGTTTTACTACAGGCATAGAAAGCTATACAGGCTTTCCTGACCCGTTCGATATTTATTTTCCAGTTTAACTTAGGGTCCAGGATGACACCTAGATATTTTGCGCTGGTTGATAGCGAGAGTAGTTGGCCGTTAAGTCAGGGTGGAGGGAAGGGTTGTATCTTAGTCTTGTTAGTAAAAGCATCAGTTCCGTTTTGTTCTGGTTAACTCCAAGACTACAGTTTGCAGCCCAGTTGCTAACTTTTCTCAAAGCCATCTCTGTAATTTCGCTTATCACTGGAGTGAACTTTCCTAATTCGAACACCAATACTACCAAGTCGTCGGCATACGCAACCACCTTCACACCACATCTCTCCAGTTTAACCAGGATTTTGTTCATGACTAAAAGCTATAGAAGTGGTGACAGAGCCCCGCCCTGGGGTGTTCCTCTACTGACGTGGTTTGTCGAGCTTGCATTACCTAAGGTGCCATGAATCCTTCTATTGTTGAGTATGGGTATTATCCATTCTTTGATGTAGTCCTCTACACCAAAGAAAACGAGTGCTTCAAGAATAAATTCGGTCAGCACGTTATTGAAGGTCCCTTCGACATCTAAAAAGGTAGCGAGGGTATATTCTTCGAAGTTGATTATTTTCTCAATTGTACGCACTACCTCATGAAGGGCCGTCTCCGTGGACTTACCTTTGAAATATGCATGTTGAAAGTTTACGAGGGGTCATTCCACAAACATGTCTCTAATATGGGCGTCTAGAATACGCTCCAGAGTTTTCAGCACAAAAGAGGTTAGGCTAATTGGTCGAATTCGTCCTTCGCGGATTCGTGCCCTCGCCTTCCTACTTTCGGGATGAAAACCACTCTTACATGTCTCCAGAACTTTGGCACACGGTTGAGGGAGAGACTACTACCGCATCTAGTAGCTTTTGGAGCATGATTGGCAGAATTCCGCCTCGGGCGTGGAGACTTGTATGGGGAAAAAGTATTAATAGCCCAGGCTATCTTTTCTTTTGTAATAACTGTATTGATTTGCTCTACAAGAGCTAAAGGTATGTTATAGGTTTTATGCGTCTCGGGGTTGCCATTCTCGCAGCCCGGGAGGTGTGTCATCATCAGCAATTCTAAGGATTCAGTTGAAGAAACTGTCCAGGATCCATCAGGCATCTTCAGGAAAGAAGGATTACAATGTTCCCTTGAAAGAACTTTGCTAAGCCTTGCAGAATCTTTTAATCTTTCAATAAAATGGCAGTAATCTCTCCAACCTAGTTTCTTTGCTGATGCGAAAGCACACTTGTAAACTTTCAAACAATCTTTATAAGGTTGGTAAAACTTATGTTTGTGGCAGATATTGAAGATTTTCCTAGTCATTTTTCTCAGATTGGACAGGTCTTCATTCCACCATGGAGGAAGGGTCTTAAGGCTATATTTAACTGGGCAAGATACCTTAAAATCAGTGTTGATAGACCCTTCAATGGTTTTCACCATTGACTCTAGATCTGCAATCGATTCTAGACTCGGATTCGGTATATTCAGTTTGGAATTAACGATTTGGTTGAACTTCTTCTAGTCAATTTCATTTCGGGATTCTGTAGGCAGCAGGGGTTTCAGACTTGAAATTAATATCCACCTGTGGTCCGAAAAGGAATTAACAAGGGATACTCTCTAATTTTCCCCTGATAGCTTAAAATTATTGTTAACGCCGCGACGGTAACATCAAGTATATTATATTCCCATTCTACGTAACTTTGCAAGCTTAAATCAAAAAGAGACTCACCTTGTTCATTAATCTCTGAACTACCCCAGAGAGTATGTCGTGCGTTAGCATCGCATCTGATCAGAAGGTTTGTCGTCGGAGGTGCTAAGGTTTGGACACAAAAAAGCTTTTAAATGTTTTTTAGCTTAAATACATGTTCTAGGCTTGTATTGGTTTGCGATTTTGTAAAACAGATCATACTGGTTGTCTTACTCTAACGTCGTTAACCCACGGTTCTTGAATGATGCCGATGTCGTCGATGTTTTCCTCACTCAGGGAAACCCTCAGATTATCTGAAGCACATTTTGAGCGCTTCAGATTAATTTGAATGACCCGCAGCATCGCGTTTTTAATTTGGTCTGGATTCTGCGCAGTCAGGGCCCAGCGGCGGCGGCGGTGGCGGCTTGCTAGGGACCTCGACTCCATCAACAGCATCGTCGATCTCGACATTGTCATCAATTGTCGGGCTCTGCTCCCTGACTAGGCAGAATCTTAATCTTAGCACACATTACCTAGAGAACTGAAAATTATTCTGCAAAATACGCCCAAAGCCAAATAGTAGCAGACTACTCAGCTATTGGCGGGGTTTCGATCAGCATGATCAGTATGTAATTTTATTTGGCGGGATTTTGAGTAGCGGGATTTTGAACTTTTCCCGAAACATTTTGATATTTTTTGTAGAAATCTCCAAAGCTGACATTTTATTGAAGAAAGGAGAATGGGCAAATTGGTCTACCTACTCAACAGAGATGTGTCATACATCAATGAAAAGGTCATTGCAAATACTTCATTTTATTATATGGCCGTTAAGTTGTAAACCATGGGGTTCAAAAGATATTCGGCTTTAAAGCACCAAAAACAATAATAATGCATTTCTTAATTGGTACTTGGATGACCTGCTCAACATTTATGTTTTATATATCGTTGGAAAGGTTATTGCATGTACTACGTTTTTGTATATGGCCGTTAAGCCGTAGACCCCGGGGTTCAAGAGCTACATGGACATGAAAAACTCCAAATATAACAATAATGCAGTTCTTGATTGGCACTTGGTCTACCATCTCAACAGAAATGTGTCATATGTCATTGGAAAGGTCAATGAGAGTACTTCATTTTTTATATGGCAGCTAAGCTCCAAACCATGGGGTTCAAAAGATATTCGGCTTTGAAGCAGCAAAAACAACTAAAATGCATTTTTAATATGGTAACTGGTTGCACAAAACTCAACAGTAATGTGTCAGGTATCGTTGAAAAGGTTAACTTATGTGTTTTATTTTTTTTATATCGGCGTTATACGCTTAACCATGGGATTCAAAAGATATTTGGGAAAAATGCAGAAAAGAGCAATAATGCATTTCTGCATTGGAGCGTGGTCTTCTTACTCAACAGCGATGTGCCATACATTTTTGAAAAGGTAATAATATGTTCTTCAAATATTTGTATGTCTATCAGCTGTAGACCATGGGGTTTAAGAGCTACTTGGACATGAAAAACCCCAAATATAACAATAATGCAGTTCTTGATTGGCACTTGGTCTACCAACACAACAGAAATGTGTCATACGTCATTGGAAAGGTCAATGAGAGTACTTCATTTTCTCATATGGCAATCAAGCTCCAAACCATGGGGTTCAAAAGATATTGGGCTTTGAAGCAGCAAAAACAACTAAAATGCGTTCTTAATATGGTAACAGGTTGCACAACTCAACAGTAAATTGTCAGGTATCGTTGAAAAGGTTAACTTATGTGCATTATTTTTTTATATGGGCGTTATACGCTCAACCATGGGATTCAAAAGATATTTGGGAAAAATTCAGAAAAGAGCAATAATGCATTTCTTCATTGGAGCGTGGTCTTCTTACTCAACAGCGATGCGCCATACATTTTTGAATAGGTAATAATATGTTCTTCAATCATTTGTTTTTCTATCAGCTGTTGACATTGGGGTTTAAGGATATTCATATTCAAGCTGAGCGTATATATGTATCAATGGATGAGTTTTAAAAATAAGTAATAGAGATATTCATAGAAAATGTATTCATATATTTTTTTTTTTTAATATTTAAATAATAGCGTCATCCAATATGACATTGCTGAGGTGAGCTGTAGGAGGCGTAAATCCATTTTGATGCCGGACAAAACACAAATACCACAAAATTGATATAACATGGGCACATGTACCGACCGTGCATATTATTATTACCTTTTCAAAAAACTATGGCACATCGCTGTTGAGTAAGAAGACCACGCTCCAATGCAGAAATGCATTATTGCTCTTTTCTGCATTTTTCCCAAATATCTTTTGAATCCCATGGTTGAGCGTAACGCCCATATAAAAAAATAGAGCACATAAGTTAACCTTTTCAACGATACCTGACACATTACTGTTGAGTTGTGCAACCAGTTACCATATCAAGAATGCATTTTAGTTGTTTTTGCTGCTTCAAAGCCGAATATCTTTTGAACCCCATGGCTTGGAGCTTAGCTGCCATATAAGAAAATGAAGTACTCTCATTGACCTTTCCAATGACGTATGACACATTTCTGTTGATTTGGTAGACCAAGTGCCAATCAAGAACTGCATTATTGTTATATTTGGAGTTTTTCATGTCCATGTAGCTCTTGAACCCCGGGGTCTACGGCCTGACGGCCATATACAAAAACGTAGTACATGCAATAACCTTTCCAACGATATATAACACATAAATGTTGAGCAGGTCATCCAAGTACCAATTAAGAAATGCATTATTATTGTTTTTGGTGCTTTAAAGCCGAATATCTTTTGAACCCCATGGTTTACAACTTAACGGCCATATAATAAAATGAAGTTTTTGCAATGCCCTTTTCATTGATGTATGACACATGTCTGTTGAGTAGGTAGACCAGATCCCATACATTTTTGCCCATTCTCCTTTGCATGAATTTTTTTGTGTTAATGAAGCCAAAGATTTAAATTGGGTTAAAAAAGAAGGACATGAAGGTGGAAGTGGTTTCTTGTATAAGCGGCTTCAAATCGTCTTAAGAAGACCATTACCCATTTTAGAGCAAACAAAACAAAAAATTATTAAAATTTTGGGTTTTGTTCATGTTACCTATATCTACTATCTTCTTTATTGTACCTCGTGGCATAATAGTACCTCGGCAAAAAATTGTAAGTTCCTATCATTCCTACCAACAACCTATACAACAGGAATGGTTAAGAGTTGTAACTTGCTAGGCCCTAGTTCTCCACGAGCTGTTGCGCAGCCAAATTTATTATCACCAACTCATCTGCAAAATATGGTAGGAGGAAATTATGTCTGATGAATGGAACCACAGTATTGTTTGCCTGATCCTGAAAAAAGGTGATCATCTAGACTGCACCAACTACAGAGACATCAGTCTTCTTAGTATCGTATACAAGATCTTTTCTACCGTGCTTTGTGAACGCCTGCAGCCATACGTCAACAATCATAGGCCTATATCAGTGTGGAGTTTCAAATCGATACCACCACCTTTTCATCGATTTCAAGGCTGCGTATGACAGCATCTATAGAGACGAGCTATATAGAGCAATTGGGTGTTTTGGCATCCCTCCCGTCCGTTTGTGCAGGATGACGATGGAAAATGCACGCATCAAGGTCGGCAAAGACCCTACCGATACCTTTGGTGTCAAAAAAGGTTTTAGACAAGGCTACGCACTGTCATGCAACTTCTTCAATATCGTTCTTGAAAGAAAACTGGAGCTAATACTGACTGATCTTACACTTCTTCTGAAGAAATGACAGGTATTATCATCACTGATGGAAACTCCCAGAAATCAGCGGAAAGCAACAAGATTTCTAGCTTTCTACCTTTTAGTAAAGAGATAACCATTGCGTTCTTGTTGGATATAAAAAAGAAACCGTTTTGATAAAACGGCTCATTTATTGAATTTTCGGTTCTTGGACTACTGTCGGTTATTTGACTATCTTGGACAAACTAATGAAACTAGTTGTACTTCTATGGCGATTTAGATGACATACTTTTTTTTGTGAATATCCCACTTAAAAAGGTACCTACTGCCAGCTAAGATCCCGAAGCTGAATAATACTTCCACACTTCCCCTACCTATTGAGTAGGACAACAAAAAATATGTAATTACTGATAATAGTGAAATTCTTCTTTTGTTGTTAATGCTGATGCTGAGTCTGTGTCGTGTATAAAGTGTGAATGATTTGCATACAATATGCATATTTTCATTTGTTTGAATATCTATGATATAGTTCCTTAACTCAACTTAGGGAATCCCCATTCACACAGACAATATGTGAATAGCATCAAGCTGCTTGAAATATTGTCTAATATAACTGAAAATACTTGGAGAAAGAATTGTTGAAAACGTGGAATGATTGAAGTCTGTACATTGTATTTTGCTGCTGAGTATCTAATGAAATTCCTGAATCTTGAATATATCTATGTATGAAGTGGTGGTGATGAGCGAAGATGTATAGAAAGAAAGTATACTGAAGTTCGTCGAAAAATAATGAAACCTCCATAATATGTATGGTAAAAGACTATTTTTGTGAATGCAATTCAGATGCAAAAGAGAATGTAGTATCTACCAACTTCGGGGTTTTTGAATAAGACTATACATGCAGATGTAATTTAGGTTTTTGTTAAAATTAAGTTTCGGGTTGGGTAGAGAATGTTTACGAGAACTTAAGTTGTTAACATACTCCTAACCATGAGCATCAGTTATGTCATGTAGGAAGGATATTGCTGCTATACCGAACTACACCAGGTAATGGACACACCCAAGTATTTAATTTTGTGAAAATATTTCAGACCATTTACCTACTAATAGTTTAACCACTCAACTAAATTGTTTCTTTGAAATATATCTGCATTTATGTTTTGACCATAGCAAAAAATGTAAACGAGGTATGTGGAGTTCATTTTGAATTGTTCTATATGTAAATCAGTGTTCCTTTTTTTATTTGTATGCGTTCAATTTATGGGCTTGGGAACTTCGCACCTCATATACGGGATACTCGGAAAACAAAATGGTCAGAAATAGGTTAAAAAAGGTCAACAAGTCTTAGGTTTTGGTAATCACTATAGAAAACTTGTAATCAAGGCTTTAAGTTTCTCATGGACTCGGGTGATTTTTGGAAACTCATTTGGGGGATATTCCGGAAAAAATCACAGGATCGTGATAAAAGGTCAACTTATTTCAGTACTTGGTCAGCCGTACTTTTTACTTGCGATTATAGGTACTATAAGGCAAGTTTTGGATTCGTGCAAAAAAAAAATTTTGAGATAACAATCAAACATGATATTACGATGATAGAGAACACCAAAAAAGTGGGTGGCAAAATTCTGTCTGTCTGTCTGTCTGTCTGTTCGTCTACAGCCTATACGGCTAGATCGATTTTCTTCAAACTTGATACTTAGTGGTTTTTGGTGATTCTGCCGACACGTTTTTTTTCATTTTTTTTTTTAGAACCAAAAATAACGGTACCTGTCATACATTTTTTTTGGCAAATTTACATAATCGTATTTTTCTCAAAAACGGCTCGACAACTTTTCTTAAAAAAAATTCAATAAATTTATTTTTGTAAAGGCTTTCTTTTGGTGGAAAACCATTTTTCAAAAATGGTTTTTAATGGTACCTCCCAAGGAACCATTTTTTTAATTTTTGATTTTGTTCAAAATGGTATGACCGATTTCATTTATTTTTTTTATACAAAAGCTTCCAAGAAATGTTAATAGCTTTGTGTACCAACATTTTAGAAAAAATATTTTTTGGATTTTTAAAAAATATTTCAAAATTTTTTTTGGAAAATCATATATTTCGAAAACGGCATCATAGATTTTTTTCGAAACTCGGTATTTAAGACTTTTTTAGTACTCTCTAAAATATTTTTAGAAAAAATTTTACATTTATGAAAAAATGACGGTACCTTCCATACAAAAGTGAAAAAACCGCAAAGGAAAATATTTTTTTGCGTAAAAACGACTCCTACGATTTTGATTAAACTTTTTTCGTGTACTAAAATTAGTACGATCTACCATCAAAAATTATAAAATTTTACACATAGCAACTATTAGTAGTACCTACCTGTCATAGAACGTATTTTTTTATTTTGAGTTTTCTCGTTATCAGCTTAATAGAGCAAGATCCCAGTGCCGCCAGACATACGTCATTTTATCATAGCTGAATTTTTTTCTGTGAATGCACACTAGGGTAGGTATGAACGAATGGATAGTACGAACCTTGAACCCGGGTGCGTTTCGGAGGTATTAAGTGCTAAAAGTGCATACAATTGATACAAAATTACGTTATTTTATCAAAGCTGGTTTTTTGATATGTTTTAAAGAAAGTTATGATTAACTTATTTTGAAACTTACCAGACACCTACATGGGTGCACAATGTCAGCCAGACACCATTAAAGGTGCCAAAAAAAATCGTGAAATTTCATTATAATATCAAAGCTGAATTTAATATATGTTCTTCGGGAAACTGTTACAATATATTCCCCAAGCTGCCCAAGGAACATTATGCAATACAAAACTTAACTTTGATATTATAACGTAAAATATACGATTATTTTGACAACTTTGGGGTGTCCAGTGAATCCAAAGCCTCATTGCAGGTGCCTGGTCGCTTGAGAAATATTGTGAAATAGTTTTTCGAAGTGCATGAAACGTTTGCTTTGACACTAACACGTAAACTAAAATATTTGTTTGAAAACGTCAAAGGTGTCTGGCTGACATTTGGTCCCTCTGTAGGTGTCTTGCAGCTTATGAAATATATTGTTACAGTTTCCCGAAGAATATATATAAAATTAGGCTTTGATATTATAATGAAATTTCACGATTTTTTTTTGGCACCTTTAATGGTGTCTGGCTGACATTGTGCACCCATGTAGGTGTCTGGTAAGTTTCAAAATAAGTTAATCATAACTTTCTTTAAAACATAGCAAAAAACCAGCTTTGATAAAATAACGTAATTTTGTATCAATTGTATGCACTTTTAGCACTTAATACCTCCGAAACGCACCCGGGTTCAAGGTTCGTACTATCCATTCGTTCATACCTACCCTAGTGTGCATTCACAGAAAAAAATTCAGCTATGATAAAATGACGTATGTCTGGCGGCACTGGGATCTTGGTCTATAACGGATTTAAATAATTTTTTTTAGATACAAATTTCAGATAAGATTAAATAATATTGCATATCAAAATTTTCAAAAAAAAAGTTTTTGGATTTTTTAAAAAAAGTTTCAAATTTTTTTTTTGAAAATTCGATATCTCAAAAACGGGTTGACAGTTTTTTTCAAATTTTGTTTTTATATACACATAACTATATAGTTTAAATCTGCATACCAAAATTTGTTCTTAAAAATGTTTTAAGAATTTTATATATAAAAAATTAATTTAAAAAAAAAACCGCTCCAACGATTTTAAAATTTTTTTTCCCATACAATCATATTCCATCATGAATTAAGATGGCATACTTTTTTTTCACCTCAAACTGTCAAAAGAGTTGTTTTAGCTAATTTAAGTGTCGTATTTCATGCTTCTCTACATTTTTCTCTCATAATTTCCATGTTTGTATATACAATTTTCTTAAACTCGCAGTGTCTTGAACATAAGAGCAAGTACGTGCGACCCAGTCGTGCATTTTATTTTTCTTGCGATACAGGTAGGTACTATAGGGCAAGTTTTGGATTTGTGCAAAAAAAAAATTTCGAGATAACAATCAAACATGACATTACGATGATAGAGAACACGAAAAAAGTGGGTGGCACAATTCTGTCTGTCTGTCTGTCTGTCTGTACCTCAACCTACAGCCTAAACCACTGAAGCGATTTTCTTCAAATTTTGAACTTAAGGTTTTTTTGTAACTCTCCAGAGGGGAAATTGAAATTTTTTTTTAGCTCAAAAAATAACGGTACTTGCCATACAACCGTTAAGGAAAAGCTTATTTATCTCAAAAACGGCTCCAACGATTTTGATAAAAAAAAATCAGTGTATTATTGTAGATATGATGTACCTTTTAGTAAGAAAAATAATCACCAAAAACATTTATTAACGGTTCCTGCGATATAACGGTTTTTGTGATTTTTGGTTTTCTCATTAACCGCTGATCCGATTGCAATAAAAATTTTTGCACAAAAGCTTTGTTAGAATATAAATAATACTGCATACCAAAATTTTTGAAAAAATAAATTTTGGATTTTTAAAAAAAGATTCAATTTTTTTTTTTGAAAATTCAATATTTCAAAAACGGGTTGATTAATTGTTTTGAAATTTCAGTTTTAAATGTATATTAATATAAACTCAAAATTGGCATACCAAATTTTTTTTTGAAAAATGTTGCAAAAATTTTATATATAAAAAATTAATTTTTAAGAAAACGGCTCCAACGATTTTAAATTTTTTTTGCATATATCCATATATTTTCAAGTAATCAAATGGCATACTTTGTTTTGAGCTCTAAGTTTTTTATCAGACTGTTTATACAATTTAAAGAACGATTTAAATGCTTTTTATACTTTTTCTATAATTACTTGAATATTTTTTAAAGTTCTTAAGCTCCACACAACTTGAACATAAGAGCAAGTACGTGCAATCCAGTCGTGCATTTTATTTTTTTAATGAGTTTTAAAGTTTTGTTCAAGGTCACAGAAAAAAATATGTTAGCACCTTGTGTCTTTATTTAAAAAGAATATTCCATCTAATTGGTCAGTAACAGATCTTAAAAAGTGAGCTTGTTTCAATAATTGCTTAGCCACAGATTTTCTTACGAATACCAACAAAATTCAAGGTCAGTGTAATTGAATCGGTCATTTCAAAAACCACTTAAGTCACATAAATAGAATTTTTCAGGAATCAATAAAAACGTTTAATTAATAAAATGCACGTTGTGTGGAGCTTAAGAACTTTAAAAAATATTCAAGTAATTATAGAAAAAGTATAAGAAAGCATTTAAATCGTTCTTTTAATTGCTTAAACAGCCTGATAAATAACTTAGAGCGCAAAAAAAAGTATGCCATTTGATTACTTAAAAAAATATCAATATATGCAAACAAAAAATTTTAAATCGTTGGAGCCGTTTTCTTAAAAATTAATTTTTTATATATAAAATTTTTGTAACATTTTTCAAAAAAAAATTTGGTATGCCAATTTTGAGTTTATATTAATATGCATTTAAAACTGAAATTTCAAAACAATTCATCAACCGGTTTTTGAAATATTGAATTTTCAAACAAAAGTTTTGAATCTTTTTTTTAAAAATCCAAAATTTATTTTTTCAAAAATTTTGGTATGCAGTATTTTTTATATTCTAACAAAGCTTTTGTGCAAAAATTTTTATTGCAATCGGATCAGCGGTTAATGAGAAAACCAAAAATCACAAAAACCGTTATATCGCAGGAACCGTTAATAAATGTTTTTGGTGATTATTTTTCTTACTAAAAGGTACGTCATATCTACAATAATACACTGATTTTTTTTATCAAAATCGTTGGAGCCGTTTTTGAGATAAATAAATTTTTTTTTTGCACGAATCCAAAACTTGCCCTACAGTACCTATATCGCAAGTAAAAAATAAACTAGTATAAAAGGACTTTTTTGGGCTCAATATAGTATAAGAGCTTAAAAGAATTGATATATAAAAAAATACTCACAGTTTTTCAATATTAATAATGAAAAAAGTCTGAAAACCCGTTCTTGACTTACGTTGTTTTAGCAAGAAACGGGTGACTTACGTTGTTTTAGCAAGAAACGGGGTCAGCAGTATACAATAATTTAAACAAAATAAGTTTTTTTTTTAATCATACTTAAATATTATCATATTAACATGTCACATGTTTTAATTTATCATGTTTCAATATATTAAACCCGTAGGCAAAACTAGATATAACTACTTCCACCATCTAGTAGTGCTTGCAAAAACCACTTAAGTCAATTGACTTACGATGTTTTTGCATGGAACGTTTATTGTGAGGTATCATTTGGAGAGGAAGGAATGTTTGGACCGACGTAATTTATTCTCAGAATATGCATCTTCGTTTAAGGAAGCATTTACAGCAAAAAAAGCATTTTTGAAAAAAAAATGTGACTTAAGTGGATTTTGAAATGACCGATTCAATTTTTTGAACCTCATTTGTGGAAAATTGCTAAATAATGTATATACCATTTGAAAGGGTCACACAGTTGCAATAAAATGACAGCTAGTTTCAGTAATTTGCCAGCCATAGATTTTTTTGGTGAATTTCTAAAATTTTTTCTAAGGTATATTAATTGCCTTTGAAGTTGAACAAAATTTTAGAAATTCACAAAAAAAAAAGCTATTGCTACTGGATTATTTCCCACGTGTAGGCTCTTCTGTTGGTTTAAGGCCTTAATATCAGTTTTTTGGTACAGTTACAAAGTTGACAGAAAAGATTGGATAGGAATATTTTTTTTTTCAATTATCTCAAAAAAAAATATTGAAATCAAACTTCCCTCTTGTGCTTTTTTTGCCCAAAAAATCAGTTCTACTACAACCATTTATCAAGTCGCACAGTGGTCCGTTTGTTGAATTTCAGCAACAAAAATCCTTTTCCACGCCAATTCTTGAAAGAAATTAATGACAAAAACTAAATCAATAAAATACCCAACTGGGTTGCACGTACTTGCTCTTATGTTCAAGCAGTGAAAATTGTATATAAAGACATGGAAATTATGAGAGATAAATATTGAAAAGCATGAAATACGATATTAAAATTAGCTTTGATTGATTTAATTTCATTGTATGGAAACAAAATTTAAATTGTTGGAGTGGTTTTAAAAAAATTTTATTTGTATACAGGGTGTCCCGCACCTGAGTGGAAGTATCTTAGGGTGTGGTTCCTGGGTATATTCTAAGAAAAAAATTGTGTGGGGGGAAAGTTGTATCTCCCCTCCCTGAGGCAGGGGGGCAGTTTCTGAAAAATTGACTTATAATGCCAAAAAAAACATTAAAAATCAACGAAAACACATCTAAACAAGTTGTTTATGCGAATAGTTTTTGAGAAATTAAATTTCAAAGTCAATTTTTTTTTCTTAAAATTGTGATTTTTTTTCTTAAGTCAATATTTTTCAAAATTTTACGTAAATAAGTGCAATTTTTGTGTTCAATATTCATTGCCCTCATTATTTTTTAATCCATTACCGAAAACTAAATGTAAAAATCTGTCCTAGTTTTTGAGAAATTAAGAAAAAATGAAAGGTACTTTTCCCAAAAAAGCCCGAAAATATTAATTTATTCATGAATTATCCATAATTTAACCCTTTCTCCGGGCTTTTTTGGTAAAAGTACCTTTCGTATAACTTTCGTATAAGGTGCGGGACACCCTGTATATACAATTTTTAAAACATTTTTTTGGAAAAATTTTCGTATGGAAAATTTAAGTTTTTATTTATTTATGTGCAGATGAAATGATATTTTAAAAATTGTTCAGGTATTTAAGCTGGGGGGTCATTCCGTATTTCGATTATCGCCAGACGATATCGTTTAGACGATAGTCTTGCTATACGTAACATTGAAAAGTACTATCGTCTGGGCGATCTCGTTTTGGCGATGAATTATTTGCTTTACGTAAGTCAATAATCGTCAAAACGCTATCGTCAAAACGATAGAGCTTAGACGATAGCTAAAGAGGTATCGTCTTGTAATTATTTTTTAAATAATATGAAAACAAAACAGTTATTGAATAATTACGGCATAAATACATATCAGTTCATGGTTTGAATTTTCAGAAAAAATAATATTTTTGGGTTATTTCATACTTACCAAATAATCGAATAATTAAGAAGTAGGTATATCAAAATTCGACCATTTATACAAAAATAATTGTTCATCCATGCAGACACCTATGTCAACAGGGTTCTCATCGCGTAAGAGGATGATCGTTTGCCGACGCGTGGCGACGTCTTTTTCACGTATAGTTAAACGTGATAGCCATTATGCTATAGGGTGCCTGCTCTATTTGGTTTTGAGAAAAAGCAATAACCCAGCAAACATTTGTGTGAACGTTCATTGAACATTCAGTGAAAATGAAGAATATGTATTCGAGAAACACTCACTTCAGTGAATCAAATGTGAATATACTCAAATATCCCATCACTTTTACCTCATACGCGGGGAAGGGGATTTGTGTTGACTTTTTTCATAATAAAAAAATATCGAGACTCTTATTTCCTTCACATAATATGAATAAAAGTGAACGCGCACAAGCGATCCTCAAAAGAGGTATATCTTGGGTGCGTCCATTTTTATTCACATAAACTGAATGTCCCTTTCATTTTGTTTTGAAAAGCCATAACGGGACCTAGACGCGCCAAAACTGAACAAAAGTTATGCAAAGAGGAAATTCGTCACTTTCATTCAATTTTGCGTATTGTTATTGTACGGACGGAACTATATCCATTGTGGCAGTGAAAAAAAAAATAAAAAAGATATTGAATAAATTAACAAATAAACATAATAAAGTGATAAAAATAAAGTGACATCTCATTTGTTGTGACAACATTTCAATTGAATTTAAAATAAAATAATATACTTTAGCAAAATTTATCCTAAGTTTCATTCGATAAATCTTGGGAAATCAAACTGTTAATGCAGATAATTTTACCATTTTGAAATAGCATTTTGTATAACCACACTGAAATAATATTTACATTCAGTTCTATGGTATACATTCGAATTATTAAAGAATCATTTTAATGAATTAAATATAATTCAATTTATATTCACTAAACTGAATGAGGAAACTCCAATTTATATTCATATTAATGAATCAAATCTGTCTCATTTTAATGATTCAAAAAAGATTCATGAATTGTTCAGTGAAATGAATATATAAGCGTCCTATTTACATTCACTAAAGTGAAGAATTACTCTATTATTAATGAAACATAAAAACGACTCGAATTCGAAGTAATGCTACCCAGTAAATTTGATCCAAACCGGTTTATAAATGAGTTCATAAATGAGGGTTTCTTTCACTTCTGTGAATTATTTATAAATCATTTCTGAAGGGAAATGTTTGCTGGGAAGTTAAGAAGCAAAAAAGCATGTCTTTGCTTAAAACTGATACATACATACATACATATATACATATGTATTTTATTCAATATTAAATAATTTTGATGGACATCATATATCTTGTGATAATTTTACACTTTTTAAATAATAAAAGAATTGGAAATCGTAATCGAAGATGTTGAGAGCAGAGGCTTTGTCAACCGTAAGAAACCCGCACCGTGATTAAAGGCATTGTCTTTGGCTTGCAGCAAAAACATACTTACTTCAAGCTGTATATTCGATCGGATATTTTCTGTATCTTCATATTCGCACTCAACACTGGGCCGCTTGTAGGTCAAAGTCGTATATTTTAGTGGACACTCTGATGGACCAGCTGCTTTCACGACTTTTTGCTATATTGTTGCAAAGCGTAAGAATCAATTTATACACAAATACAAATTCTACCGGATGATATTGCAATTAAATTTTTAAAATAACGTTACATTTCAAATAAAACGACAAGGATTTTTAGTTTTGACAGCAAAATTTATTTTTCAAATTCATTTCGTTCATTAAAAAAAAAAAAAACGATAGATGAGACGATAGTGATTGAGTTACGTGAAGCAAATTATAGACGATATCGTTAAAGATAATCGTTTTGACGATTATCGTTTTAAAAATTACGGAATGACCCCCCTGATTTTTTTATAACTGTTAATATGATTGACATCTACATGATCAGACAAAATTATTAAGATTTTATACACTTTCATTACTCAAAAAATTCTTCAAAGTGTCTAATTCTAAGTACCTTGACGTGTCCCCTGCCTGTTTTCGAAGAACCAAATTATTACAATTCTCTTATTTTAGTTCCAAAACCAAAATGAAGCCACAATTTTTTGCGTTAAATAATATATCTTTCTATGATATAAACATATTTTTAGTAATATTATGTTTTCCTTGAAAAAAAAATGTGATTGAACTTTGTACCAGGGATTCCTTATCAGTCCCCTGACAGATTGAAACAGGCAAAAATATCGTTAACTTTTAAAACTATCGAAGTTTCAGATCTAGCAGCGTGAAGTATTAAGTCTCGTGAAAATAAAATTATATCATATCTAAGGTCCATTTGGTATTTCATTTGTGAAGAAGGCATTTGTGTGAGAGATCATGGAATGTCCGTTCAGTTTCTCAGTATCCTGATGAGTATTTACAGGAAAAATTTCTATATAAGTAGGCACATTTTTGTACATTATATTACCTGCTTAGTAAAACCCTAACAGCTCTATCAATAAAAACTGCTCAGATATCTTCTAATTCACAAATTAACTAAAACGACAATCAGAAGTTAGTTAACGAATTAAAATTTTATATCAATAAAAATATAAACTGCTAATCCACGTTAAGTTCAAAAACTTAACGAAAATCTACTACAATCAACAAGAACTCTGCTCTTTCCAAAGACTATTTATGGAACTGCACATACACTTTCTCACTAAATGTGAACTTTCGCACATACACTCTCTCATTCAAGGCTGTAGATAGCATGTGTGGCACGAGCGTCTGTTTCCTTTTATCTCTAGTTTTTGGCAACAATGACAGAAGTATTTTTAACTTAATTACTCGTTTAATGTACCTACTTTGGTGAGTTAGTTTAATGCCATGAACTTTGATTTATTGATATGATTTGCCACTTAACTCACTGATCAAAGATAATTTGTGTTTCATTTGTGATTATGAATACCGGTGTAATGGTATATTTTTTTTTTAATTTCTTCATATACAATGCGTTACTTAGTTTTTGGCGTAAAAACTATGAAAATACTCAGTCCCCTTGCACATGACTGATTTTCTATCTGGAGGCATCAGAAATGTTCAGTAAATGCTGCTTTTCGTTAAAAATAATTGACAAATAAAAAGCACGACTCGGTCGCACGAACTTGCTCTAATTTTCAAGTTGCTTGGAAGTTTAATGATAAGCTATACAGATTGCTTTGCATAAAATGCATAAAATCGCTACAGGGCACAGGTACAAATTGTGTGGGAGGGGGTGTAGTCTCTCTGTGAAAGAACGTCCCAAAGTTCAACTGTAGTTAGTTTTTACGTTTATTTGTTTCCAAAAATGTTTTGCCGAAATTATCATCATTTTCTTCCACTTTTTGTAGAATCACCCAGATAATAAAATTATTAAGAAAATTATTTCAAACTTTTTTTAAAAATTCAAAAAATTTTAAGTTATTTGATATTTGTATATAAGAAAAAATAATCTAAATTCGTTCAGCTGATAAGAGAAAATTCAAAATAAAAAAGCCATTCTATGAGAGGTACTTCTAATAAATAAGTGTAAAATTTTATAATTTTTTGTAGTAGACCGTAAACGAAATTTAGCATATGGGAAAAGTTTAATCAAAATTGTAGGGGTGTTTTTGAGAAAAAAAAAATATTTTAGCAACGGAGCTTTAACTTTTGAATGGAAGGTACCATTATTTTTGCATAAAAGTAATTTTTTTTTCTTCTTAAAATAAAGTATTAAAAAACTCTTAAGTGTCGAGCTTCTGCAAAAATCGTTAGAGAATACGCCAAGACGCGTTGCGTGCTATCCTATAAGACAGTGTCCGGTTATAAAACCTATCATGGAGCTAATGTACAATCTGCTGAGAGATTTCAAACACTTAGATAGCTTTAAATCCATTATTGGCCAGATATGTTTTGTTGCCAAGCAAGTGGTGATATTGTTCCACCTATAAGGTTTGTCCATTGTGAGGAAGCTTGTAGGCGAATAGCTGTATTTGCAGCCACTTTTTTGCTGAAAATATTGAGGGATGTCAGATGGAACAGAACGTCTAGAGTGGCGGAAGGTGTCGTACGAAGTCCTCCACTTATGCACAAACATGCAGAGCGTTGGACTATGCTTAATTTGTAGCTTTATCTAAGGCAGTCCAGCAAACTGTCACTCCGTAAGTGAGGATTGGTCTAATTACCGAAGTATATAGTCAGTGAGTGATACGAGGTTAAAGGCCCCATTTGCTCCTAATGGCTATTTTGCATGAGAAAAGTGCCACTGTGGCCTTTTTGACTCATTCTTTATATAAGGTTTCCAGCTTAACTTTGTATCCAAAATAAGACCCCAATACTTTGCTTGGTCAGTGAATGTGAAGGGAGTAGCTTTGATAGAAGGATGATCAATATGAGGGATTTTATATTTCCTCGATCAAGTTCTCTTTTATGATAGTCTAAGAGCCAACGACATAAGAAGTTTCCAAAAATCACTTGTTTACCTCAGTGTTTTTTGCATATTTTTCCGCTTTCTATATTTTAAGAGAGAGATTTTGATCTTTGACAACAATTTTTCAAAATAGCTTTCTAAATATTTCATCTATGCACACTTTTTCTCTCCGACCAATAGGCATTGAAATAAATCGATGTAGGTAATTTACATCAAATTTTACACCTGTTCATCACGTGTATAGGCAGACAAACGGCTAATGGTTCAACACCTTAAAGGCTATTACTGATATGATTTACAAGTTTACGCAAATGACTCTACTTTTAATGTCGTTGTCTCTCAGTCTATGAGGGTTAACACCCAGACCACACCGACCGGTTGGCCCAGTTGGTAAGCTTATTTAAAGCGTTTTGTAAGAGTTCTTTAAAGACAGTAGGATGCTTTCCTGATACGGCAATATCAACATCGTTCGCATAGGCAATCACTCTGTAACTCTCCGCTCCTAGGCATGTCAGCCCAGCAGCAGGGAGTAAATATACGTTAGTGGAACTTTTAACTAGTATGCAAGATCTAGGTTCACCCCTATCAGATGCATACAGTAAGTAGTATCCAGGAGCTCTGAGTGCTTGAATCATGGGCTTAACAATCCCAGGGTTCCTGGATTAGAACAATATCTTCACCGTTTCTGGATAGGCGGAGAAGAAGGGAAAGTGTTTTGTGGAGGGACGCGATCCGCGTCAACCTCATATTTTTTGTATACTTTTATCCTGGCATCCAATAACTCCATCTTCCCTTCGACCTCCAGTTTATTACCAAAGGTCTTGGGAAGATGAACCGGTCTCACTGCTGACTATTCTTTGCTTTTTGTTGTGTGAGTTCATATAATTCATTCATATAAGTAAGCGAAGAAAGGGTGGTCATTATGCACAGAGATTCGCATATACAGAGAAGGCTAGCTAATCGAAAAAGTGCCAAAATCCGGATACTCCGTGAACGACTAAACTACTATTTTAAATTGGGCTCCCAGCCAGGCTGATCATCGGCACGGGTCGTATAACACCTTAGATCCAGCCCAATAGGAACAGTTGGAGTATGTGAGGAGGGTATTATGATGTGATAAGAGTGAGAAACAGCTATTTGCCGTACAGTCAAGGAAGGAATAATGTGTTGAGGAATACACGTCGAACAACAACAAGCCATGCGCCGTTCCATCGCACAGTGGTCTCAAAAGCGAATCTAGCGGGTCAAAAGTCCAAAAAATATTTGCATTTTATATCAGGACAGGTAGTACATAGGTTGATTGTAAACATGTCAGAGACAATGAATAGAGTCAAAATAACTGTTAGAAGACTTTTGTTTTTAAGCAATAATACCGTTAATTGCAGACACATCATTCAGTCATTTTTCGTTCAATATTTATGATGGTAGGATTTTGTTTATCTCTTATTTGTTTGAAAAGTTATGAACTTTTTTGTTACTATTTCCAAATGGACTATATTTAAGAAGGTTATAGGTTATATTTATTTATGATTTACGGTGTTTTAACTAAACGATCCATGGCATTTTCTTTATTAGAAAGAAAAAAATTGATAAAACATTTATTCTGTAGGCTGCAACTTTTTCTGTACAAATCTGTACAAAAAGATTGAACTAAAATTGAGTTCCAGGATTAATATAGATAACATATTTTTATTTTTCATCTGCCCGTTTTTACCCGTTTGGAAAAAGTAAAACATAACATCTTACAGGTTATTTGACGACAGTGGTCCAAATTGTTCGCCTAAAAATTGAAAAATTATCAGTGGCAAACATCTCAGAGGTCAACATAATATTAGCTGATATAGTTTTACCTATGTTTAAACCATAATTTTGTCCAAAACCGGTCATTAAGACATCATTTCATCATTAATTCTGTGCCTTTGTTATCTTTGAAAAATAATCATTTGTCCACATAACTATGAAATGGCTATTCTCTTTATTTGACACTTGCTATGCTTTTTAGGTGTTTGAATAAGATTAGGACACACACACCACTCGTTTACAAAAATTTGGATTTTTGACCCGTTAAATTTGCTTTTGAGCCCACTGTGCATCGTGGGGGAAAGCTCGTTGAACAGCTTATTCCCCGTGCCACCGCGAATGATTGGAACGCCCTTTGGCTTCAGGACTTATCTGGAGCTTAACTCGAGAATCTTGAACCTCACTCAGCTTCTATAACTCGACAAAGTTTGACGCTCAGGTAGACTAAAAGTAATATAATTCAAAATATAAACAAAAATAATTTTCTATAATTTGCGTTTTTCTTCATACTAAAAGTAATATATTGAAGTTTTTTAAGAAAAATTCTGTAGCCGTTTTTGAGAAAAATACGAGTATAAAAATTTTAAAAAGTAATTGTATGGCAGGTACCGGTATTTTTGGTTCTAATAAAAAGAAAATGTAAAAACTTGTGGGGGGATGACCAAAAAACGCTTTGTACCAAGTTTGAAGAAAATCGATTCAGCCGTTTAGGCTGTAGTTCAGCCCCGAACGGGGGCAAAACTTGATTTGGTGCCCCTGCCGTTCTCGATAGAAATGAAAAGAAGCACATATCTGCTTGGTTGGATTTTTTGTCACTGGGAGAATAAAACTTTTTAATGGATGTGCAGTGCAGCCAATACCTATTCAGCAACTTATTACTATAGATAAGAAAATATATAAGAAAAATACCCAACCAAGGTTCGTAGAACGATAAAATATGATTTGTTCTCTCGTGAACAATTCAAAAGAATTTTATTTATCACGAATCTTATTTTTTAGTTCCTAATAAAATTCGATTCCATTCGAATCAAATCTGCAAGGATCTGTAAAATATGGTTCGTTCCCCAATTTGTCATGGGAGAACTATTGAAGATCTATTCTCGAACCGTTCAAAAAAGAAAGAAAAATGTAATTTCACGACAGGACACAATTTCGAAAAGCCAAAGTTACGCAAGATAAAGTATCGAAGCACAAAGTTCCGAAAAAAAAGTTTTTAAATCCGCGGGACTTCGTTGTTCCTTGAGCGATTTCAATGAAATTGACAGAGGTGATAGCTGAGACAGAGTTATAGCAGAAAAAATATTTTCAAAATAGGATGTTTCTAAAATATGTCATCATTTTGCAGCGTTTTTTCTTTAGAGATTGCAATAAAATTTACTCGATGGTTAGTGCGTAGGACTGTCATGCCGAAGGTGTGGGTTCGATGCCCAGGCGTGCCACCTAAAAACAGAAATGTTTTATCCGAGGTACTGCCTCTTGCGTGGAACTGACAAATCCTCCAAGAGTATACTTGTCATGAAAAAGTGCTTCTCACTTAGCCGTTCGGACTCGGCAAAAAAATTGGAGGTCCCCTCCATTCTTGCCAACAACACGCAAACAGGAATGGTTGAGAGTTGTAAGTCACTAGGCCCTGGTTCTCTAAGAGCTGTTGTGCCACCTAACTTAATTTTTTTTATTTTATAATAGCTGATACAGAATTGTAACAGAAAAAATATTTCACAACTGGATCTTTCAAAAAATGTTACCATATTAGAACTTCGTTGTTCCTTGAACGATTTTAATTAAATTGACACACACAATGGCCGCGTTCAAGTTTCAATGGGTAGCCTATCTAGGATAGCTTTGTATCCATGTATGTGTCTGAACGCCAGTCAGCTGTTGTTGACATTTCTCATAGGATAGCGTTGTATCCTAAAATTTTTAGGATAGCTTGGGATCTCTTTTCTGCCAACTGCTGTTTCGTCATCAGCTGTGTTTGAACGCGGCCAATTTCAAACTCTAATAGTACGAGAGCTAAGCATTGTCAAAACATAAGTAATTTTAGATTGGCTGGTTCTTTGATATGCGTGAGAGCAGTCTCTGGCTGGTGGGAAATTTTGTGTTATCCAGCATTTTGCAAAAAGGTAAATCAAAGGGCACGGTAGTGCCCAGCCAAGTTCGCGGCACTATTCAATTATCTCGGAGAGTAAAATTTTTATTTGATTTTGTAGTTTAAAATATCTTTTCAATTTTTTGTTTCCAAAAATTATCGACATCATTTTCAGCGTTTATCGCATTTTTTGTTCATCTGAACGAAAAAAAATTACTAAAGAGTTTTTTTTTAGAGCACTTGATTTTCTACATTTGTGTGTATTTAGATTTTTTGTGAAAACTATTGTTAAAAAACAACAGAAAAACTTTCAACAATGTATTATACCTCGTTTCTTTTTTAATTTTAAGTTATTTTAAATAAAGAAATAATAATAGAAAAACTGCTAACGGAAACTGTTGACGGAGAAATACAATTCCATTGCCGTATTTCAATTCATTTAATTTCAATAAGCGTCGCATTTCTCAATTTTTTCAGTCACATGGATTTGGCGCCCCTGTGAGCTGCCGCCCGAGGCACAGGCCCCGCTTTGCCCCCCCATAAATCCGGGGCTGCTGTAGTTGAACGGACAGACAGACAGAATTGTGAGACCAACTTGTTTTGTCTTCTATATCGTCGTAATAACAAGTTTGATCAAAATCTCGGGCTCAATTGTTTTAAGAACATAACTTGCCTTATAGTCAATAGTTTTGGAGGCAACCGTAAGATTATACCTATCGCATCGCGTCTACGCAAAAAGAGGATGCCAACCGATAGCTTTTGTCCACAATATAAACAAAACTTCTGGTCGGAATGGTTTGAAAATGCACTTTTCAAGTTACATTTTTGGCTAAGTGTATCTATAATATGTGAAAGCAACTTCTATAAATGGGGTAGGTATCAAATGAAAGCTAAGACAGTCTCCAGTCTTCTAGACGATAGTGGTCGGACAGACTTTTTGGCTGTTGCGACGAATCCAACCATTTTTATAAAAATGTTTATTTTAACATTGTTTTGTTTTTTTTTTTACTTTGGGGAAAACTGAGTAAAAACATATCAAAAAGCTAAGAAAGTGGCAAAGTATTAACGAAATCCCTTCTTTACAAGCTTGACCAGACTCATGGCAAAAAAGTCTATCTGTCTAAATAACAAGTTTCGATGTTTGAACTTAATCTTCGAATGCATCTTAAAAACTAAATAATTATGTCTTTCAATTTGACAATCCATATTTCATGTTTTATTCGTATAGACTAACATATTGTATAACATTTTCAACCTTTGCTAGCAGTAATTTAAATAGGTCATATTAAATAATCCTTTACCACATTCTATTATGGTCTTTAAATTGAATTATGGATGGAAAAAAGTAATCAAGAGGATACAGTAATCAAGTTTCATGTATTTTGACGCATCGTTAAGAAAATATTTTTTGTAATTTAAAAAAAAAAACTCAATTTATTCATATTGCTAATTGGCCCAAAACACTACACCTATGAGGTCTCTAAGATCTTTTCCAAAGCTTGTTTCTAATTTATCTTTGTTTCTATGTATAAAATTCCACCTAAACAGCCTTTACTTTTAGAAATAACGTTAAGTAAATATAATCTGCATGTTTATTCATAATTTTGTAAAATTCAATTTTTTTTTCACTGAACTACACGACTACACCCAGTGTCTCAGCTCAGTGTATAAAGCGAACCCTTGTAACTGCGTCTTGATTTTGACTTTATAATTAGTTCCATAAAAAGCTCAATGTGGCGGTGGGGTGTGGTGATGGCAGAGTGTAAAGCGGCACTCTAAAGAAAACCAGACTTTCCAAAAATCTACATAATGCTCAAAAGTTTGTCGTTTTTCTCAGCACAACCCAACACAGCCCATCGCCATCACAGCATTAAGATTAACGAGACCCTCAGCAAGCAACAATGTATCGCTGCGCAGAGATTTAAAAGTCCTCTACATAGGTACGTAAATGTATATCCTCATCACATTCTCTTGCCATTTTGATGTACTTGTTTGTCTATTTTATCATGGGAATGCCATATAAGCCCAGTCGATTTTCACACATGCATGCATTCCATATCCTGTTCCTGCCAGCCAACAGGACCATCTTTCAAGAACACAAACTTTTATGCTCTTTCGTTCTTCATATTCTTCGTTCGTTCGTCTGAATACTGTTACATTAAAATATTCCAATTAAAATTGTCTGAAAAGGAAAACAAGAAACGTCATCGGAGCATCCTGCGTCCTGGATATGCTTCCTAGCTCTAACCTCTACGATCTGCCTCTGCCTGGTCGTGGTGCCTGTGCGTTTTAGGTTTTACTACGATGCGATGATGGGACTATGGGACTTTTTGTGTTAAGCTGATGGCTGACGTGTGTGCATCATCATGTAAAACATCGCACCCACTCGCCCTTATATACATACCATACATGTACATGCAAGGAATTATATGCATGCCAAGTCATGCACCAAGTGGTCGGATTCTTGAGAACGTGACTTTTTATCATGTTGATGTGTCAACTTAATTTCGCTTCCGTCACGTTTTGTCTAGATTACAAGTGGTGGAAGGCAGTATACTGCTGAGGCTGACTGGTTGTCGATGAAGGCGTAATTTTTTTTTTAGTTTTCTTGTTTTTTCGTTTGTTCTTCCTGACAACGAACGATACGACTCTTTTACATATGTACATACATACGTATTCTTTTCAGTTTTGCAGTTTGTGTCGGTTGTCGGTTTGTTGGTGGTTCAAGGATACCAAAAAGTCATTTCTTACTTTTTACAGGGTGTCTTGACTAATCATTTTCAATATTTGGGGAAACCTAATTTTAGAAAAGTTTTTTAAATGGGCATAACGGTATGGACAATATATATCTCCAGTTATGCAATAAGTTCTTTGAGATCATTTTTGAGTCGTTTTGATTCGCACCATCTAACTTGGAGGATCTTCATCTGCTGGAGGAAGGGAAGATTCAAAACTCGGAAGCCGCTGTCCTCGCCATGTTTCAGCTGATGGTATTTCAGTCAAAGACACTGAGCTCCACATTGAGTGCTTATCTCCTGCATTCTTCATCGATATCTACGCACTGGTCCGAATCCGAAATTAAGCCGAATAATCTTCCTCTCAAAGCAACTAAGTAAATTTCTATCTGTTCTTTACAGGGTCAATCCTTCTTCCCTACCTATACAGTGTTGAACAATTTCTAGGGGTCTAGGATTTTTAGGAGAGGGCATTCCTACTTCAACGTCTGCTTGGTTTTGATAATATTTTTCGAGAACAATAGGTAGACAAAGTCCTTCTGACAATCCATAGCCAATTTCCCCATATCAGTGATGTGATGATTCTTTGCTCTGTCCTTCATGAAAAGCCAAATCTGTTTTCATAATCATCATCCAAGGTGACTAAAGGTTTTAACCTAGCAGCGGAAAATTAGCTGCTTTGACCACTTCAGTAGCAAATATAAATTACAGATCCTTACCAACGTATTCTCACTCTTATCGCAGCAGGATTCTATTCTCACCATTAGTATATGGTATATCCTATATGGTTAATCTTTTCACCTTTTGCTAGAAATTTTCTAACATCATCCCAGTCCATCGTAATAATAATAAACTAATAAATAATCAATAAGCTCGACTACTCGCTTCAAGTGATTATTTTATTTTTTTTTTCAGTCAGTGTGCATTTTTTGCCTGCGAGTCTGACGGAGTGCTCTCTCAGTAGCTCTGATTTTAAAGGTGCGTTTCTATTTAGGATGCTAAGATTCTCAAGACCTTTGGCTATAAACTGGATGTCGAAAGGAAGCCACAGTTGGACACCATGATAAAAGCAGACCAGCGATGACTACTTGTCGAAGCGACAAAGGCCTCTTGAAGGTATCATCCCAGTGCCCAAACGTACCAAAGTGCACAACGCCTTCGCTCTCCATTACGAAGTATCCAATTCTTATATTGACGTCCTCAAAAATAAGATCTTCGTTGCAATTATCCATAGGAGAAAAAGTATCGATGGCTTAATTTTTCATGATCAATGGAAGGTGTTAAGACTGAAGCTCTGTGCAGGCTACTTATACATTTATCGTGAGGGAAAGTTCGGGACCAGTGCTCTTTTCATGGGTGATTAAAATGTCACAATATTTTTACTTGCGATATATAGGTTCTATATAATATGGCAAGTTATACATTCATACAAAAAAATTGAACTCGAGATTTTGATCAAAATTGTCATAACGATGATAGGGGAGATGAGAAAAGTGGATCTTACAATTCTGTCTGCGTCTATCTGTCTGTCTGTCTGCCTGTCTGTTCGGCTACAACCTAAGCGGCTTGATTGATTTTCTTAAAACTCAGTTCATAGTGGTATTTGGTGATTCTGACCACACGTTTTTGATAAAAAATTTTTTAGAACCAAAAATAACGGTACCTGCCATACAATTTTTTTAAGCAATTTAACAAAATCTCATTTTTCTCAACAATGGCTCCACAACTTTTCTTGAAAAAATCCAATACCGTTTTTTTTTTAGTAAAGGCTACCATTGGATAGGAAACCATTTTAAAAAAAATGATTATTGATGGTACCTCCCAAAGAACCACAATTTTGACAAGTTTTTTGACAAAATTTGGTGCACATGAAGTTCTTGCACGATTTTCGGTTAATCTATTGATTGTATGAACAAATTATATTAATCTATTTTGTGTAGAATTACATAAGCGAAAATTTTTGTCTTATTATTTTCAAAAAATAAATGATAGTTTTCGAGAAATTAGGAAAATACTAAATTTTTCCCCTTAAAATTTTTCAGCGGCCCAAATTCAGGATACTCTTGAGGCAATATTTTAGAGGTCAAAACAAAGGTTTCCACCAAAATTCAGCTTTGTCGGAATTTTTTCGAAGTAAAAGTCTAATTTTCTTTAACTAAAACCCTCCAACTATAGGCCTAAAAATGGAAAACAATAAATTTTGGATGCAAAAACAATTTGCATGGAAGTAATGCTGTGAGGTAAATATATAGTCTTTGTTTGGAAGTGTACATATTTTTTATTCACCACACTTTATCTCACGTGAAACAATTGCCCAATTGTTTTGTAGTTTTATGACAGCAATGGTTCCTTTTTGCATGAGTCTATAAACCAATCATGCAAAAAAGTAATTTTTATTTCATCTCAATAATTTTTGACATGCGAAAATATTTGCATAGATTTTCGCACGGGAACTGTAAGCTAGACCTTCTAGCGACGTATTTATTTTCACGTAAAAAGTGTGTTTTGATTTTTTTTTTTTGAGTGCAATTTTTTTTCACCACTAACCTTTTTTTTACTCAAAAGAACTGTAAACTAAGCTTAATAATGGTGAGATATTTTTTCGAAAAATTATATCTCCCTCCGAAGTTATTGTCTGGCTACGGCCTTGAGGAAGGCGGTTGTGTTTAAAATGTCCTTATTTAATTTTGTTGATACAGTGCTTATTTTCATATTAGAAACACTGTTTCTTCAAAGGTAAGAAGTACACAGGATGTTTTCAAGTTATTGACTAATACTTTATTAAATAATTTAAGGATATACCCTAAGAATAAAATTATATAGGAGGGGTGTATTTCCTCCTCCTTTTTATACGGGAGGGATAAATTCCGAAAACATTTAATATTCTTTCATTTTGTAGCGCACACTTTTCCGCTAATACGCTTATTTTTTAAAATATTCACGAAAAATTACAAATCTCGCGGCCCTGGGCTGGGGACTTTTAGTATGTTATACCTGGGGGTCACCCGGAGAGCATGATTTATTGCATTTATTTTGTGATATTGAGTCTTCGTTGCCTGGAATACAAGGGATAATTACTTTGTTTTTAACAGCAGAAGCCAAATAGATTATCTTAAAATGGTACAAGAGTCCACCATGAAATGTAGCCTGAGCTTATCAAGATTGCTACAAACCAAGATTAGCTGGAACCCTACATCTCCTTTAATTTGAATGTAATAAGTACGGAGTTAGCACGCGTCGATAAGCTTGTATTCTTACTGAAATTCGTACCTCCTCATCATCATTTGTATTCTAGCACAAGAGAATGTGAACTGTAAGGACCACGAATGCAAAAGTCGTATGACGTTGACTCCAGGGAGTATGTTGCGCTGGCGCTGTTGTTTTGCTTATCCAAGTGTGTTTGTGATGGAATTTGATGTACCTTCTGTAGTTGTTGATCAATCGGTGTGTGGTGGCGGGTGTATGTTGATATAGAGGTAGATTGATTTCTGGTGGTTTGGCTATGCAGGGTAATGGTGAATATTAATGAATTGTCTATGGTGGTTTAATGGTGATGTAGGGTGCTGGTAGTTGATGTTGATGGCGGTTGGTGTATTCTTTTATAAATTGTCGGTGACGGATCGACCCGTCGGTCGGTGTGGAGTAGTGAAAAGTGTAACACCTCATTACAATACCACCAGACCTTATCCTACGCCACAACAAACAGTGCATTTTTGTGGATAGAAAAGGAAGTTCGAGACTCTTTTCGGGTTGTTTATCAGTTCAAACGTGGCAATTTGTTTTACTTGAACATAACTCATTGAACCAGAATTGTGCCTCGTCACTGAACAAAATTCGGGGATAAATCAGCATTTTTCAATTTTCCCAAAACGCTGAAGATTTTGGAAACGTTGTTGTGATATAAGTTTTTGTATGATAATTTGTCACGCAATACTTAATAAAAATAACATGAAAGAATTAAATCAGTCACGCGTGATTTCTAAAAAAAAAACACATTTAAATACAGCTCTAAATGAATTATGAGAGCACAACTTTGGGCGTACTTAAAGTGCAGAGATTCTTCTTTAAGGGTAGTCAACACCCTTCTAGCGACTTTAACCTAAATTTCCCTCGTGCACATTTCAAGGATCTGCGTAAATCCATTTATTGATGGAGACATAAAATATAAATCACGTCTGTCGAAACGACAACACGACTGACCATAGATTCAAGGATGAATTCGACAATGCATGACAATAGCAACAGCAACACCGGGAGTGGAAAAGGCAGTGATGGAAGTATAGGTGCATTCAGTGCGTTATGTCAAAATCAAATGTGGGAAGCTCCTAGGTCGTTAGTTTTCTTGAATCCTCTATCATTCATGGCAATATTTTAAATCCCTAGCGGTTGAGAAGAGACTTTTAATTGTTGTCATTTTGTTCAGGATTATTCTTTACTGCATTTTCGATTAAAGCTGATAATCTGTTTTGCATATCGAATTCTCAACTGGTAGAAATAAATTGATCCTCTGTATTGTTGTTCTGCTGAATATGTTAGATGAAACCAAAATATTTGATGCCCACTGTGCTGAGAGAAAACTGCCACTTGCTTCATTCCCTATTTTTTGCTACAACTTTCGATGAAGTTTTTTCGGAAGCTTTGTCACAATAGCTTGCAGACAAAAACTTGTTCAATATCACCTTGCTTGGACCACTTGTAAAATTTCTATTTTTTGTTTCATTAAATACGTACCTACTTCTCAAGCAACTGATACAAAAAATATCATCCAACATAATGGGTACAATCTTCACTGAGGAAAGAAAGGACACTTCTATACCAGAGCGCATGGTAAATCTCGTTTGTTCATACAAGGCAATTATAAGGACCACTCGTATACAATTCCCATCGTGCTGCACAGCCAAACAAAGCACAACACAACCCGCCCTGTCGTCGCTGATTTACGTGCGAATTCCAAAAACCAATAAATATAATCGCGCTGGGCAAACATTTAGACTTTCATCCTATTCCGCTGGCTGCCCGTTGCGACTTCAGCCCCGCAACCACCCCTTCATCATCCACCTCCTGAAAATAATCGAAAAGTTGTTTTAGCCCTGGCCCGATTCGTCGTTGGTACCAAGTGATACGAAGCGAACTTCCTTCCTCCCTAAACATGCACCAACACATGAACCACACAGAATACAAAGCAATTTCACAAATATTGTTCATAATTGCCGCCCGATAAGTGTTCCACCTCATTTGCTATTGTTTTTCGCTGGCAAAGTTCGGGATGTAGGAAAGTATACCACCGCATCGGACCCGGTCCGGCAATAAGGGTCAACAAATTTTGCCAAGCTGTACAGTTTTATCTGATGATGGCCATCTTTATGGGTTATCAATTTCATTCACAGCTCATATTGGACTTAAAATTTCTATGATTTGTTTGCATTCCCTGGATGATACGTACCAACACCAACCTCATTTACTTCAGTTAGTGGCCTCTCATGCCCCTAGTCAGACTCCCACTCATAGTCTCACTTACACCCAACTTGACATAAGAAGAACAACAATTTCGGAACAATTTATCAAAATTTAGTTGCAATTTAAAGGTTGGTGGGCGTTGGGGTTGGTCAAATAGGGATACACAGGAAGGAGGAATGTGGATAAATTGAGCAGAAATGGCACGAGGTACAAACTGAGCGCGCTTCACATGCAATCGCCTTGCTTCAGCCTCGGCCTCGCCACCGCGCCGCCATGTTTCATGAGAAAAGCGCATTTGCATTCATAAATAAGTGGCCGATAATAAATCATCAATAATTGCAGGATGAAGTTTAATTGAGTTTATGTAATTCTCCGGATCGTACGGAAGTTGTTTGCATGAACTTTGCGCTCCGCACTACCTACATAGCTATAGGTACATGTGTGTAATACATGTGTTATATAGCGTATATGTAGGTCGGGGCGGAAGCACCATATTCATATTCAACTTCTTCGTGTGTACACACAGAAAGGAACGGAATATTGGTTTTTGGATTGAAAGTTGTAAGTTATTAATAAACCATCTGCATATTGGGGCCTCCCCAATAGCCATATTACTGTTAAGGGTGTATAAATTGGGTGTGGTTTCTTAAGTATATGATTTAAGGTCACGAAAATACTACCAGTGGTATATGGAAAATGACGATATCCCATCATACATCATCTTACCTTTATAAATATGTTGAATTTTAAGATAAGGAACATTAATTTCTATTGAGTCGACAATCAACGACTGTGTTTTCGATAAGAAAACCTTACAACCATTAGAAAATTGTCATAATTTGTTTCAAAAATATCATTTGGTGTGTTTTCTTTTTTGAATAATGCTTAAACTCGTACACCAGAAATATTTAATCACTCATTTTTCAAAGAAGTTCAAGAGATATAAAAAGTTCCTTGTTTTTGACTAAGATTCGTAGTAGCGAGATGGTAAAAGGACGGCATACTAAATCTTAGAACGGACAAGGTATTCATTACGTTTGGTATCAAGAAATGGTGACTGAGAGTTATATCAATTTGAATTTTGTTTTGGTTTGGAGTTTACAAGATTAATTCAAAAAGTATACCAAGTCAAAAAATTGAAGCCATTATCGGGCTCCACAATGCACTTAAGAATTTACCATCTGGTTTTACTCTCAAGAATGTGATGTGCTTTTTGCTTCCAGCCGCCAGTCTCGCCAGGGTCGTCCTGAAGAAAACACGAATCTTCCAGAGTAAAAGGTCTTAGAACCTTATCAAAAAATCTTTATCGAAACAACTGTTTTATATAAGAAATTATATTAAGTTTATTATTATCTGGCTGACGGCGGTATTTGTATAATTCTGGTTAGCACGGATTGTGAGCGGTGCACTGGTGTTGGTTGTTCTGCCTTTAATTTCGAGGTGTTCTTGCATCGGGAAAACTGCCTTCTGGTACATGAGACTGCGCCTGGAACGGTAGTTGGTAATATACGCTAATCAGCAGGTACAACGCTCTGGTGCCACTAATCAGCAGGAACTACGTCCCTGGTGGCACTTATTCAGCAAGTACAACGCCCTTGGTGGCTCTATTAAGCAAGTACAGCGGCCTTGGTGGCACTATTCAGCAAGTGCAACGCCCTCTGTGACACTATTCAGAAAGTACAACGTCCTTGGTGGCACTAATCGGCAAGTACAATGCCCTTGGTGGCACTAATCAGCATGAACTACGCCCCTGGTGGCACTTATTAAGTAAGTACAACGCCCTTTGTGACACTATTTAGCAAGTACAACGCCCTTGGTGGCACTATTCAGCAAGTACAACGGCCTTGGTGGCACTATTCAGCAATTACAATGCCCTTGGTGGCACTATTCAGCAAAAGAAGCCCCTTACCACTGGTAGGGGAAGTTCCGTGAAACCAAAAAGCTTAATTGACCGAAACGACTTGACTCGTCTGCGGCCGGAGTGTCACTGATCAGGTTAACTAAAATGCCGTCTAACGTTGAGTATGATCGAAAAGGTGCCTTTCATCTATTCGAGCAGGTCCACTTGTTATATTTCCATCAAAGACTGAGTGGGAACTATACCGAGGATGAATGACAAATAATTATTGTATCTATATTCCTGTGACGTCACATGCTTATGGTGAATGTGAATTGTGTTTTGATGAAATACAATTCTCGCAGAATATTAACTGGTGCTGAATATTAACTGGTGCTGAATATTATCTGGTGCTAAATATTAACTGGTGCTGAATATTAATGAAGGATTTGTAGAAGAAAAGAATGTAACGTGAAACACTTCGATACAAGGTTTAAAATTAAACACGCAATTTTTGGATACCTACTAGATTTATAATTTGAAAAAAATTGAAAGATTTCCAACACCCAGCATTGAAGAAAACCCACTATTGAAGAAAAAATGTTCCACATACGCCACCCTACACCTTCAGTAAGCTCCAGAAAAGCAATTTTTTTTATTTTTGGAACAATTTTTGGAGCAAGGGGAGCTGGTTTTGAGAGATTGCAGAAGTGTAGTGCATGTTTGAAAGAGTTGTGGTGATTCTTCAAGCTGCCACTGCTGACCTAAAAAGACAGTCAATATGGCTACCAAGAGTGCCTCTCATCCTCACCAGAAGCATCAATGAAACATCGCATTGATAAAACCGATCGTCCAATACAACAAATTCTTCATGAAAGTCGTTGCAGTCGCTCCACTTCTCGTGCTGGCAGCAAAAGCCTTGATAAAGCAAATGCTCACCGTAAAAACGGCAAAAATGATACCATGTACTTTTTGCTTCATAGACGATTTGCTGAAACTGCTCTGAAATTTTGATTGATTACGTTTGCAAATCTCTGCATTCATCTAAATTCTAAGCTCTAAACTATGTACATATATGCTGAAGTACATAAGATACAAACTTAAGATAGGTACAAAGGACAATCTGCAACCATAGGTGCGGACTCCTTACACATTAGATACGGCTTGCTTATAGATATTCGTTTGGAAAAACTTATTGATGGTAATACTTAGCAGGAGACATCAAGGGATTTGAGCAAATGCATTGCAAAAAAAATCATACATTCCACGTCAATTGTGCTTTCGCATCTCTTTTAGATAAATTCAAATTTATCACCCAATTCGACGCTATGATGAAGCCCACGGCCGTAAAAATGTCTCACTATATTGTCACATCTGGACCATCTGTCTACGCTCGTCCACTAGGACTGCCACTGGACAAAGCTAGAGGCTAACCATCCAAAAGTGCCTGGGCCTCCCCATTGAATATGCTGTAGAAGTCTAACGGAGAGTGGCTATGCTGTGGAGACTCATAATCGTGTCCTGTTACCCCTGTTGGAGCGTAGGTATTAGTATTAAGAAAACGTCTCCATCCTACAGCCAAGCTATTCTTTGTCTTCCAAATCACCATTTACCCTGAGGATTCCATTCAAAGGACAATTGCGCTATCTTATGTCGACGCCCAGCCCCTCTTGACTTGCGCTGCACTTAAATTACTCATTGCATATAGCTTTTGGCCAGCTAATCTTTAAGATGTGGATTGTATAGCGATTCACAAAAGCCTGCAATACCACGATAATAAATGTAATTCTTAAGGTCGCCCTTTTTTGGCAACTTAACAATCACACCATCCCTCCAGTCCCTGGGATAGATTTTGTTTTCCCATACAATTAGTGGTTGGACGTTATTGAAACTAAAAGCCTCAAGCTGTATCTTTTCCTACACATCAAGTGCTTGCATCACCTCTAAGTTGGAAGCGGCCAGATACTGGTCTTGGCTTTGTGTCGTGCTTTGCTAAGCTTGTTAGTGCGAATGTTGACCAAGGAAAGAATTGCAATATTAAACCCTAAATTGGCCTTACAGATTGGAGATTAGCGCGTTAGACTAACGACCCGACAGCAGTAAGAAAAAACTTCTTGTAATGAGAGAGACAAAAACCGCCCTCAAATAGCAACAAGACCCGGAACGAAATGAACTACGCCCTACGAGTATGCTTCTGGAGATACAATGGATAGGATCGGGAATAAAGAAAAGAAAAGAAAAGAAAAGAAAAGAAAAGAAAAGAAAAGAAAAGAAGAGAAAAGAAAAGAAAAGAAAAGAAAAGAAAAGAAAAGAAAAGAAAAGAAAAGAAAAGAAAAGAAAAGAAAAGATTGTGACATTTATTACAGCTGTCATCAAAGACTGCACATGCAAGGATTCGGATTCGTCTAGGGAAATCAACTCAGATCGAAAGTCATCGATTTTTAGCCAATAAGCGATTGCCTGGCTGTGATCCGCATCAAAGCTACTTTCCAAAACACGAGCTTATAGGTGCACACGCCCCTACCGATAAAGCTGAGGAGTCTAACAAGGAGGAGTTTTACGACCTCCTAGACGTAGCCTACGGAGCCTGTCCGGAGTACGAAAGTCGTGCTCGGAGATTTCACTGCTTAAGTCGGAAAGGAAAACTTCTTTGGCAGACAAATTGGAAAACACAGCCTTTACGAAACGACAACTGATAACGGCTTCCAACTAATCGACTTTGAGGCAGCTCGTAATACGGTGATTAGTAGTACTAGGTTCCCCAGGCGAACGATACAAACAGCAACCGGGTGATCTTCAAATGGTCGTACTGTCAACCAAATCGACCAAGTGGTAATTGGCGCCAGCCACGCATCGAACATCTTGGATATGCGAACTTTCCGAGGTGCAAACGTGGACTCTGACCACTATCTTGTTATGACTAAGTTCAGTTTCAGAGCCCGACTGTCCAACGAAAAGAAAACGAAGACAGCTGAAAGGAAGAAATTCAACATTGCATGCCTTAGCACATCTGAGAAAGTCAGAAACTACAGTGAGTTATTGACGGGAAACTCTCTGCTATACACCCAGCCACAAGCGTCAACAACCAGTGGAACCAGTATCGCGACATCATTAAGGAGACAGTCGAGACCAAAATAGGCAATCAACCACCCAGAAAAAAAGCCCGGGGTATGATGAAGAATGCGCGGTATTAAAGCAGGAGAGGGAAAATGCAGGAATGCAAAAGATGCAACGGAAAACAAGAGCAGCAGGAGAGGAGTACCGTAAAAAAGAAGTAAAGAAAAAAAACCTGCGGATAAAGCAAAGAGCATCCACAGCCTCTCAGCTCAAGTATTTTGAAGAGTCTAGAACCGCCACCAATACCCACCAGTTCTACAAAACAGCCAAGCAACTTGCATCTGATTAAAAGACTGGAACGCAAGCTATTTAAAACAGTGAAGGGAACCTAGTCACCGAAGTGCAGGGAATTATGTGGACATGTTTAAGCTGCATTTCCAGCAACTTCTTAGTGGGTTTTATGCAGAAGAGGCGACAGGGGAACAAAGAAGCATGAAACCAGTCAATGAAGATCCAGACCCAGCGCCCAGTACTGAAGAACAACAAATCCGCCGGCTCGGATGGTGGAACTCTTCAAGTATAGAGGAGATTTTCTGATAGGGTGCATGGACCAGCTCATCAACCAAGTGTGGAAGGAGGAAAGTATGCCCGACTGGTCAAATAGCTCCATACGCCCAATCTACAAAAAAGGGGATCCTATGTCCTGCAAGAACCACAGAGGCATATCTCTGATGACTACAAGATCCTATCCAACGTACCATGTGAGCGTCTTAAACCTTTCTGCAACACTATAATCGGCACGTACCAGTGTGGCTTCAGGCCAGGCAGATCAACGATAGACCAAATCTTCACATTGAGGCAAATCCTGGAAAAGTCCAACGAATTTCAAGTCTAGGCCCACCATCTGTTCATCGACTTCAAAGCCGCATATGATAGAATAAGTCACCAAGAGTATCTATTAGCGATGTCAAAACTCGGAAAATACGCGGTGCAACGTGCAAGTGGGTAACAGAGCTTATCCGAACTATTCCAGACGTGAACAGTGTTCAGACAAGGAGATGCGCTATCATGTGATTTCTTCAACCTAGTCCTGGAGCATATAGTGCGCAAAAGTGGTGTTAACATGGAAGGCACTATCTTATCTTCAACAGGACTTCTCAACTGCTTGGCTCTTATAAGGGGAACAGCTTTCAGGAATTCAGCTGGTATTCCATCAAGTCCAGCTGTTTTGTAGTATTTGAGGACGAGATTTATTGATGTTTTAATGTCCGATACAGAAGGGGGTTCGCTGTCAATACCCCTATGGGACCTGCACATATCTCGTTACGATGGGACACTTCAGTAATCTGCTCAGCAGAATCATCATTTAGCAGGGTACAAAAAGTATCATTCCATCAGCGTTGCTGATCCTCAATTGATACCAAAAAAGTGCCATCCACATCAATTAGATATACATGATCATTGGTGTTCCTCTTTTTCCCAACAACATCTTTGGCTATTTGGTATAATTCTCGGATATCTCCTCTTCTTTCAGCGTTTTTCGCATTATATGCGAGTCCGTCTAACCTCGCCCATCTGTCACGTCTTACACGGCGATAGACTATCTTATGTGCAAGGCGATACTCGCTTCTCAATTCAGCCTTTCGTTGAACGTCTGCTTTAGCATTTATTTGCATCTTCAACACTTCAACGATTTGCGAAGTTCGTTTTTATCCCAGGTGTCTTGGGATATCCCAGAATCTCGTACTCTCCTTCGCTTGGGTTCAGCTTCCTTTGGGTCCAGCCACCGGAAAAACACTTTCTATTTCGACCCACATCTCATCAATTGTTGAATGTTGGGCTCCGATTAGTGACGAAGCATTGTCATTATAAGGGTGTGGTCCTCATCTGGCTTTCTTATTATTCCGAAAGTTGACCTTGTCTTATTATTATTATGTTTAATTAAAATCTTTACTTCTTTGGGCAAAACTAGTTCAACAAAATTAAATCGTTTTGCTTACACAATATGGGGATGAAATTTATCGCCTTTAAGTAGAAAAAATTCTAAAGGAGCAAACTTGTGTGGCGCATTTGTGTATTCAAAGCATAAAACTGTTTATTGGTATATTTAGGTCAATCCCTGCAGCTTATCCAGCTAATGATAAAATGTATGATAAATCTATCTTATAGCTAAGGAAGGAGACTTGAAAAGAAAAAAAAACTTGGTCAAGAGATGGAATAAATAATTGTTGATTGACCGTTGAGTTGTTTTCGGTACCTACTTATACTCATGGTTTCATACTTCGATAATGAAATCATCTTTCTGAGGAAAGGAATTAACAAAAATCCTTGCCCAGGACTATTGTAATCTTCCAAACCAAAACTGTGCCAGCACGCACCAATCTCAATATTATAGCATGCAACATGATTTGTTTTTCCATTTATTAAGCAAACATCTTTGTGTGGGATCGAACAAACATGGCGGCGACGACGACGGTAGCAGCGGCATCATGGTCTTGATGGTGGTGGCACCCTTCCGACCAAATGCGTTGCTGAAGTATGTTGATGGATAGATAAATATCTTAAGGATATGCTGAAGGAAATCGATTTTGTATAGCAAATATTTATTGTTGTTCTCTTAATGGACTTCCGTTTTAATGTTTAGCATGACTAAGCTAGCCAGCAGGAAATCCGGCGGTAAAAGCGAAATTTTTATTATAACTTAAGTTCGATTGTTTAAGTTTATGGTTTGATGGTTGTATGGTGTCAGTCTTTATACAAACAGATTAATAAGAATATTAAAATGAGGACTTTACTATAGGTCATTGTTGTGACTTTAATGTGTTTTTTTTTTGAAAAATAAAAATAAACAAAGTTGACCTAAATTATAATGGAGGAATCATAAATATTGTTAAAACATTAAAATAAAAAAAAAATAAAGAATTGAGTAACAAAGTTGTTGAGACTTTCTTATAAGTTTTAATGGAAAATTATTCATATGATAGATCAGTTAATGAGTTTTTTTGAAGACTAACGCTTATTTTTTATTGAAATGCGTAACGATTGAAAACAAAGGAGGTGGGCTCATATTCATTAGTGGCCATGGTGCAAATGTTGATTTTTCGCATTTCTTTGCTGTGACAGGATTCAGAGTTTAACGAAGCGAAATTGGGAACCACACAGAACAATAAATTTTCCGGTCTAGCACATCTGGAGTCACCGAAGTACTCCAAGGGTATCGTGACAATATAAAAGAGATAGCCAAAACTTTCAACCATACTAAAGGGTGATTTTTTAGCTGGTTTGGTTTTGGCAACACTGGTTTTGACAGCTGACGTGTGTTTAGTACCTTGTGTCACTGTCAAACAGCTTCAGTTTGGTTTGCAATTTAACCATGGATCGTCTTACAAATGAACAACGCTTGCAAATTATTGAATTTTACTATCAAAATTCGTGCTCGGTTCGAATCCGCTTTTTTATCGAAAAATTGTGTTCAGCGATGAGGCTCATTTTTGGTTGAATGGGTACGTAAATAAGCATAATTGCTGCATTTGGAGTGAAGATCAGCCAGAAGCATTGCAACAGCTACCAATGCATCCCGAAAAAGCCACTGTTTGGTGCGGTTTATGGGCCGGCGGCATTATTGGGCCATATTTCTTCAAAGATGATGCGAATCGCAGCGTTACTGTCAATGGTGAACGCTACCGAGCGATGATAACAAACTTTTTTTTGCCCGAAATGGAAGTTCTTGACTTGCATGATATGTGGTTTCAACAAGACGGTGCCACATGCCACACAGCACGCGAAACAATGGCGCAATTGCGAGGCGAGTTTGGTGAACAGTTAATTTCACGTTTCGGGCCGGTCAATTGGCCGCCTAGATCGTGCGATTTGACACCATTAGATTATTTTTTGTGGGGGTATGTCAAGGCTAATGTCTATAGGGACAAGCCCGCTTCGATTGACGCACTGGAAGCCAACATCCATGCATTCATTCGTGAGATACCGGCCGATATGTGTGAAAGAGTATGCCAAAATTGGACTCAGCGGATGGGCTACCTGAGACGCAGCCGCGGTCAACATTTGCATGAAATTATCTTTAAACATTAAATTGCAAGGTTCAAACTATCGATTCAAATAAATATTTCATTCATTTTTTCGAATTTTTTGTGTTTTTTTTTTTTTTTAAAGTTCTAAACCTCTTAAAAAATCACCCGTTATAACAAAAATAACCCGTAGCATGATGATGACGACAAAATATATAAAGTTGGTGGTAGGACAGCTCGTAGAACCATCCAGGACCTACCTAGTGACTCACTTCTCTCAACCTTTCCGCTATGCGTTTTGTCGGCAGGAATAAAGGTTACCTTCAATTTTTTTCCAAGTCCAAACGGAAATGATGAGAAGCACTTTCTCATGACAGCAAATACTATTGGAAGATTTATCAGATCGTTGCAAGAGGCAATCTGTCTGGGTTTGGGAATCGATCCCAAACCTTCATCGTGAGGGTCCAACGCACTCACTTTAACGCCACGAGATATCACCAATGAATGAATAGATACCAGTAAAAGAAAGTTATCAACTCCTGCTCAGTGCTTCAATTACGAAGGTGAGGATGTGTTATTTGCAAATGGTGGTTCGGATCAGGACGTTAAAAGTTCAATAAATAAAGCTCGTGCTGCCTTCGGTACTCTTTCCCCAATTTGGAAATCCACTCATATCTCTTCGAATCACATATCAAATAAAATACGTGTTGTTATATGCCTAGTGAAACCTGAAAAGCCACGTCTACCATTTGGAGGAATTTGCAGGCTTTTGTGAATCGCTGTCTTCGCCACATCCTAAAGATTCGCTGGCCACAAATAATATCAAACGAGTAATTGTGGTGTAGGACAAGTCAAAAGCGGCTGGACGTCAACATAATAAGAAATAAGAAATCGTAAATGGCGTTGGATTGGTCACACACTGAGGAAACCAAACGATGAAATTGCAAAGCAGTCCTTTGAATGGAATCCTCAGGGTGCACGGCGGGTTGGAAGACCAAGAACAACATGGAAATCAACTGTCTTAGCGGAAGCAGAATCCCGAGAAAGACGTGGCCTTAGCTAAAGTACCTACCTTGCAGCAGATCATGAAGGATGGAAACGTTTTGTTGATGCCCTATGCCCCAGCCGGGGCATCGGGACACGATGATGATGATTGGTCAGAAAAGCTAAACTAGCGAAATATTTTTAAAAATTCACTTAAAAAAATCTATGCCTGAATAATTATTGAAACTAGCTGACATTTTATAAAGATCTTAAGATCTTTCAGATGGTATACCTACAATACCTACATTTTTTTGCAATGATCCCATAAATGAGGTGCCAAAAATCGCTTTGAAAAAAATCTATGGCTGAACAATAACTGAAAATAGTTGACCCTTTATTACGATCTATAGATTTTTCGGTTGGTATACATATGCAGCTTTTGAAAATTTCCCAAAAATGAGATGCCAAAAGTCGCACGTGACCTTGCGTGACCATGACAAGCTTTAAGCCTTGATTACAAGCTATCTAGGTCTAACCAATATCTAGGACTAGTTGACATTTTCTGAGCAATTACTGACCAATTCGATGTATATTTTTTTTCAAGTTTCCAAAGGTTCAAAGCCCAACAATTGTTCTTCGCATGCAGGGTTACTAACCTTAACCGCAACCCTGAATGCTAAGACAACTGATATCAAATGCATCTATAAGTGCGATTTGTCAAATTTGTACATATTTGCAGTAGGTAGGTATTCATAGGTAAATATTCAAATTAATTTTCGTACACGTACCCGTTATTGTCAATTTTAATTGCAGATTCTTAGGCGAAACAGTTACACTGATTATTTCCATAATGGTTTGGTTCCATGCTAGCAGTTTGAGGTGCAGTGGAATTTAATCTTAAACTAAATTGCGGCTGAAACATAAACTTCCATTTCCAATAAATCATTTTAACATTCTTTCTTATCCAATCTTGTGGATAACATTTTCTTCACTTTAACAAATACTCAATGCAAAATTTATAATTTATCCCAACTTTAATTTAGTTGCGAAAGAAACTATACGTAGGTATAATTGGATACACAACTTGACCACGCCTTCATGCTGTTCAACTTCAGCTGACTGACATGAAATCGCACATAACCTTGGAAAAACTGCAACTTAAGCTCCCAGCGAAATAGGGTTGGCTATACTAATAATACAAGAATCCCCCCAGAGCGATACAAGCGTCCCAAAACAGTTGGTAACATGCATCAGTCAAGCCCACAAGATACATACCTCCTCACGCTCGCACCGTGGCTTTTGTATACAAAATCACGGCTGTCATGGTCGCGTTTGCTTTCATGTCAGCCACCATTGGCAGCGCAACAAGTCATGTTCTTCGATGGCAATTTATTCTGATCGAAGCCAAGGAGGGAAGCCCAGGCCAAGCCAAGGAGGTCTGGGACAGCGAATTCACAATAATAATTCCCAATTCATTCCCGGGACATCGCGCACAACATGTCCTGTATGTCGGGATGTGGGGATGTCATGTTAATGCAGTAGTAGCAACAAATCGGTTCTGGCATTTATGAAAATAATTTTATTTTGCTTTACAAGGTTTGGCCATCCGTCGTCGCTTTGGTCAAAAGGGTCCCTAAGGGGAGGTACACAAAGTGGTTAATAAATTGTTTTGAATTGCAATTTTAGTGCCTGGCTATTTATGGAAATTTTAACGAGGTGCGTCAAATACAGAAGATACTACATACTTCTGGGATTAAGGGTCGTTAGAAGACAAAATCTTCTTGATATGCATTATGTAAGTAGGTGATTTCGGGATGAAATTAATCAGAAAGGAGTTGGAAAAAAACCTTAGATCGAATTCAAGCTATAGTTCCAAAATTTGTTTAGTTTGCTTTTAAGGGCAAGTATTGTATCATTAAGGGAAAAGCAAAGGTTCCACTTTGTGGAGCCGAGATGGTGATTTTTACCGAAATTCAATCTTCCATGGGTTGGTTTTGAAATTATAAATAAATTATTAATAAATAAAAATAAATAAAAGAAACCCGGTCGAAATTCTGGTTTCAAAATTGTTTTTTTTTTTAAATTTTGTTTTTCAAAATTCAACTTTTTTTCGTTTTCGAAATTCTGAAACAATAAAATTCTGCTTATTGCATAGATGGTGTAGTGGATGTTCAAAGGGTAGACACAGGCATTCAAGAGGATATAAGCGTCCACAAGCTTTTTTCAAAGCGAGCTTCTGTCTATCAACTATTACTGTCACCTCCCTGTGGTGAACATCGGGTGGCCTTGTACCTTTAACGGAAGATGGGGTTCCAATCCCTGAGGACGGTTTAAGGCGGCAGCAAACGAGGGAAGGGTGGGGGGGGGTGAAGTGTTCACACTAGGGTTCTTCTTCTTTATCCAGGCGGTAATGGAAGAATTCTGCAGCTGGAATGAACGGTGGCGTCTACAGTTCCAGTTAGGTTGAACTACCTAGTGAACACCTTATACGGGCTAGTACGACATATTCGGTGGTAAGGCCTGTAAGGAGTGGTTAGTCCGGTTCCCCACCCTTGGAGTTGTATTGTTAGGGTATAGTCCTCTAGGTTGGGGGTCGTGCCGTCGCCATCGGGGTGAATTCCCGGCCACATAAAGTTATTTTGTTGCGAAGCAACAACAAGCCTCGGATACGGACGGATTTACTGTTGACCAGTGTTCCCAGATTGGTGGTTTTTCCAACCAAAATGGTTGGAAAAAATGCCTTTGGTGGGAAAAATGGTGGGAAAATATTCATAGTGGGATTTGTGGTGAGAAAATATTTCAATGGTCTCTTTTTTGGTGGGAAAAACCACAATTCACTATTACCTGCATTTCTTCGGGTTTTATGACATACCTATAATGATTTGGCACTAAAAAACAGAAACTTTCAAAAATAATTTTTTTTGTGAATACCACACAAACCAGGTACCAAAAATCAATGAAACTTATTAGCTGACCTTTTATAACCGTTAAGTGACCTTTCAACTGAGATGCCGACATTTTTTTTTTAACCTTGAAACGAAGTTTAACTGAGCAATTATTGAAAATAGTTGATCTTGTCATGATCTAGTGATCTTTCGGATCGGTATAAATTTTTTGTAAATATTCCACAAATGAGGTGGCAAAAGACGAGCATGACCTTAAGAAACTTTAACTCTTGATTACAAGTTTTCTAGGGCTGATTAATTTCTAGGATAAGTTGACTTTCTTCACCAATTACTGACCAATTAGATGACATACTTTTTTTGCCAAAATTCTTCTTTTTTATATCTAGGAAATATTTGTAGCAGAAAAGGTTATGGTGGTTTTTTTTTTCCTCCCAGTACAAAAATGGTGGGATTTTAGTTTGAATTTGGTGGGATTCTAGAAATCTCATCTGGCATCACTGCTGTTGACGAACCTAGCAAACGAAATAAGGACAATGAAATGGATCTGCACGTAGAATGTTCTGTTTGTGCACGTGGTCTGTGCATCCGAACATTTTGCGGAAGCCCAAGACTGCTAAAAAGCATACATCACCGCCAACCAAGAAGTGCGATGGGATGGGCCGGGCAAAAGAAAACTGAAAGAACATCTACTACAGTAACTGTTACCGACCACAAGGGCAGCGTCTTTTTGGATGTGGATTCGTCGTTAGGGGCAGTCTTAGGCAAGAAGTCTTGATTTTTAACAATGTGGACGAGCGCCTCATGACAATTCGTATCATGGCTAAATTCGCCAACACTAGCCTCATATGTGCGCATGCCCCCTCAAAGGAGAAAGATGACCACACCTAGGATGAGTTCTATACGAGCTCCTGAACAAGACATATGAGCAAGGCCCTAGCTTTAACAAAAAAATTGTCTAGGGTGATTTTAATGCCAAACTAGGAATAAAAGACGGCTTTGGACACACAATCTGAAGATATAGCCTGTACGACACCACCTCCAATAACGGAATCAGGTTAATCGACTTCGCTGACGGGCGAGACAATGCCGTAGCTAGTACGCAGTTTGCACATCTCGATATATACAAGGGGACATGGCGAATTCCTGATCAATCAACCCCCAACCAGATGGACTACAATGCGATCGACGCAAGGCATTCCTAAAGTTTCAAGGATGTCCAACGTTGATTCGGACCACCACTTTGTTGTAGCCAAAGTAATACTAGGGATATCCAGACCAAAGCCAAAACAGGGAAATACTGTGAGGAAGCTCGGCGTCTGACGCCTGCAGTCACAAGAAATCACCAGGTCCTTTTCCGATCAAGTCTCTTGCCCCTCTTAAATAGTACTATGCCACCAACTTCAAGCATTGAGCCCCAGTGGAAGAATTGCCCGGAACCCATCAGCGATGTGGCCTTTGATGTGCTGGTTCTTGCACAACCACTATAGCGAAACCCCTGGTTCGACAAAGAATGCCAAACAACAGAGCATGAAAATAGCGCGTTCGAGGAAATAAATAAATAAATTCAGCGGCTCAATAGCTTGTGGAGAACCAGCGCCTAGTGACTTACAACTCTCAACCATTCCTGTTTGCGTCTTGCGTGTTGTTGGCAGGAATGGAGGGGACCTACAATTTTTTGCCGAGTCCAAAGGTAAGATCAGAAGCACTTATTCATGACAAGTATACTTTTGGAGGATTTATCGGTTCCTTGTAAGAGGCAGAACCTGTGATGTAACATTTCTGTTCAAGGAAAGAGAGCAATGTGGTTGCACGAATGAAGTTCAGAAGTTTTACCAAAAAGTAAAAAGAACCTCCGAGGGTTACAATACAAGCCCCAACTGAAGCCTGGAAAGACGATCAGGGAAACATCGTAGAAGGATCGCAGTCGGTGCTGAGGATATGGAAAAATCATTTCTGTAAATTGTATAACGGCGAGGAAGAACCGAATTCCTCTGCCATGCAGATTGTACCATTCAAACTAGATGACGCATGTAGGTCAACAATTCCGTCCACTCGACGAAGTGAAGATAGCTATATCTAAATCTAAAACCAACAAATCTCTTGGATCTGATGGCCTTTCCTCCAAGTTATTCAAAGTGGCTGGTGATGAATTGATTAGGAGTATGCACCAGCTCATCTGCGAAATATGGTTGGAGGAAAGCATGCCCAAAAAAATGAACTTCAGAATTGTTTGCCCAATCCTGAAGAAAGGTAATCCTCTGGACTGTACCAACTACAGAGCCATCAGTCTCTTTAACATCGCTTACAAGATCCTTACTGCCGTAGTTTGTGAATGGCTGAAGCTTTTCCGCAACAACGTGACAGATTCATATCAGTGTAGTTTTAGACCAAGAAAGTCTACAAAAAAAAAATTAGGTGGCGCAACAGCTCGTGGAGAACCAGGGCCTAGTGACTTACAACTCTCAACCATTCCTGTGTGTGTGTTTGTTGGCAGGAATGGAGGGGACCTACAGTTTTTTGCCGAGTCCGAACGGCTTAATGAGAAGCACTTTTTCATGACAAGTATACTCTTGGAGGATTGGTCAGTTCCTCGCGAGAGGCAGTACCTCGAATAAAACATTTCTGTTTTAGGTGGCACGGCTGGGAATCGAACCCACACCTTCGGCATGACAGTCCTACGCACTAACCATCAAGCCACGAGGTACTACAAGAAAGTCTACCATCGACCAAATTTTTGCACTACCGCTGGCCTTGCAAAAAAACACAGGAGTTTCAGATCGAAACCCAACGCATTTCAAGGCTGCGTATTATATCATCTGTATATGAAGACGAGCAATATAGAGCAATGGTGACTTCTTCAACATTGATCTTGAAAGAATAGTGCAATACTCTCACGTCAACACTAGAGGTACAATCTTTCAAAAACCTGTCGAATTACTCGCTATCGCAGACGATATTGACATAATCAGATGAACAAAGCGGGATATCAGTGGTGCTTTCGTGAGTGTTGAGAAGGAAGCCGAAAGAAGATGGATTTAACAGCGAAGGAAGGCAAGACCAAATATATGCCGTCAACCACAAAGGACATCCAACACCGACATCTTGGACAGAACGTCACTTTAGTCAGCTTTAATTTTGCAGTGGTCAGAGACTTTGTCTACCTAGGCTTCGCTATCATTTCAGCGAAAGATACCAATGCTGAGATCAAACGAAGAACTAGTCTTGCCAATCGCTGTTTCTTTGGGCTAAGGAGGCAATTGAAATGGAAAGCCCTCTCTCGGCCAACTAAAGTGTCCCAGTATAAGACAATAATTATCCCGGTCCTGACGTATGGTGCAGAGGCAGTGGTTTTGAAAACGCTTTAGGCTGTTTCTAGAGGAAAATTCTTCAGGTCATTTTTGGTCCCGTCTGCATAGATGGGGAATAAGTTACAACTTTAACTATATGGGCTGTACAGCAACGCTGGCCATGAGATGGCTGATGGGTCACCTAGAGCGAATGGACATCAATGCTCCGGTCCGGGAAGTCTTTGAATCCACTTCCGTGGGACGGCACAGTTGATGAGGACAGCGTAACAGGTGGCGCATGCAAGTGGAAAAAGACCTCAACCAACTTGATGTGTGAAACTGGAGACAAATAGCTAGAAACCGAGCCGGCTGAAAGAAGATTGTTGGTTGAGGCCCTGGTCCACCCCGGACTGTAGCGCTACCTTATGAGTAAGTAAGTACCTAAGTAAGATGAGATATGTATAGTTAATCTTAGGGTTGCCTCCTGGGCTATAATAAGTGTATCTGACGCTAGAAATTTAATACTTTCCTATTTTAATATAGCTTTTAGATCCGTTTGCTGAGAAGAAACTTAAGCAATTATGTTCTACTTAAAAAGCTTATGTTCTACTTTTTCCTCTGCGTAAACTGTCAAATCAGCGTTTATGTTCTACTTAGATATTTATGTTTCGAACCAGCAAATGGGCTTTAGAGTTGTTTCTAAAAATGTTTATTTAAAAGTCTTAATAGGTTTACCTACGGAGCGAACTTAAGGTTGAATTTCATTCATTATTCTTCTTCAAAATGCCTTGATTACCCACTTCAAAATATCACTTTATTATAACGAAAACTCATTTTTTTTAAGAAAAATCTTTTTGGCTTCAGCCTTCCAATTTCAGTTCGACATTCTCGTTAAACAAACTCCAAGTTAATTCAAAAATAAATATTTCAAACGAAGATTTCCGATTTATTGCATTTTTCATTTAATTATACTCTTCAATTTTGTGTGCTCGAAAGACTTCACTCAAAAGACGAGGTAAAATAAAAAATTAATGAATAAATTTTTGTTTTGAAATTTGTTTTCATTCAAAACGGAACTGCTGTATACATATAAATACTTGAATTTATCTAGCTTCAATTCTTAAAATAAGACCAAAAAATAAACATCGAAAATTTAATTTTAATTGTTTACATAAATCTCTGAAATAATGGTTTTAATTGAATGCCCACTATTGATTGAATCTTAAGGAACTCCTTTAAATAATAATTATTTATACACAGACAAACATTCGTAGAAACAAATAAATTTCTGGTAATGAACGGATAAAGGTAATAGACTCTTTTTAATAGACCAATAAAGTAGGTATAAACTTAAATATATATAGGAATACATTTTTTTTAGAAAATTCATTCAAATTTAAAAAATTGATTTAATAGAAGAACGTGTATGTATAGCCCAGGAAAAATATCCAAAAAGAAGGCCAAACTGCGGAAAATCCAAGTGAAGGTTTTGAAATGCAATAATCTTTATTTTGGTATAAGGAATACTCACCCAAAAATCCATTGACAAATCGTGTGCGCGTTAGAAGTTATTCAAGGTCAAATGTTAAAAAAATTGGTTTTCCGCTTATAACTCTTAAACGGTAAATGTTATCAAAAAGTATTTCATACAAATCTTGTAGATCGTATAATTTTCTTTAAGAAATGTTAACGCACTTTTTTTTTCTCCGACTGATCGTTTAGGAGATATCACCATTAAAAAAAAACGTTATTTGACGAAAATTTCTGTTTTTCGCCTGTAGCAAATGAACGGTGATTGCTATGGAAAACAACTTCATACGAAGTTTTTACACTATTAAATTTTCTACAAGAAAATATAACTTTTTTTCTACGAGCGATAGTTCCAAAGATATCACTATATTAAAAACTTCGTCAAAAGTTAAAAAATCTGTTTTTTTGCTTTTTACTCTCAATGACGAAGTTGTCGAAGATAAGTTTATACCTACTTTATGTGTTATTATATTGTCTACAAAAAATACTGTCTAACTTTTGACTCTCTACAAGAAAACATTTTCATATTTGTTGTAAAATTGATCATTTAAATCATATTACTACATATTTCTAAAATTGGTCACAAGAAAAATATCCGTTTTTTCGTCTTTTCTCTTAAATGATGAAGTTCTCGAAAAATAATTTATGCTCATTGTTAAGATAGTCATATTTCCAACAAGAAGTAGCAGCATAACTTTTTTGATACGAGTGCTCAGTTACGAGATATTGCTGTTTTAAAAATGTTTGAATTTCGAAAATATAAGTTTTTCAAGATATATACACCGAAAAACTTGTTTTTTCGAAATTCGAATATTTTTAAAACAGCAATCTCGTAACTGAGCACTCGTATCAAAAAAGTTATGCTGCTACTTCTTGTTGGAAATATGACTATCTTAACAATGAGCATAAATTATTTTTCGAGAACTTCGTCATTTAAGAGAAAAGACGTAAAAACCGGTATTTTTGACCAATTTTAGAAATAGTAATATGATTTAAATAATCAATTTACAACAAATATGAAAACGTATTCTTGTAGAGAGTTATATAATCTGTAAATTGTGAACAAAATTTTTTGACAAAATTTGTTGTTTAAAAGTTGTAGGCGAAAAACCCATATTTTTAACTTTTCACCTTTTTGAAGTACTAATATCTTCTAACCTGATCACTCCTATGAAAAAAGTTGGACAGAATTTTTTTGTAAAGTAGGTATAAATTTATCTTTGACAACTTCGTCACTTGAGAGTAAAAAGCAAAAAAAAAGATTTTTTAACTTTATTTGACGAAGTTTTTAATATAGTGATATCTTTAGAACTATCGCTCGTAGAAAAAAAAAGTTTTATTTTCTTGTAGAAAATTTAATAGTATAAAAACTTCGTATAAAGTTGTTTTCCATAGCAATCACCGTTCATGTGTTACAGGCGACAAATAGACATTTTCGTCAAATTACGTTTTTTTTTTTAAATGGCAATATCGCCTATATATATACCAAAATAAAGATTATTGCATTTAAAACCCTTCACTTGGATTTATTCCGCAGTGAAAGTACATTTTGCCTGGGCTATGTAGCAGCACACATTTTAGAGACTGCGTAAGTTTTTGCAATTACTGTAAAATTAAGAAATGTAAATCATAAAAGTTATTTGACGTTGAATAGACGTTGAATTAAGGTAAACGCGATTAGAGGTTGAATCGTAAACGTGATAGATTTCTTTTTTTGGTACTTTATTTAACACAAGCGCATTTTTATTTAAATGAATCGGAAAATGTTTTATGAACAATAAGGGTTTATACACTGAGAATGTCAGCCGTATTAATAAAAATTCGCTTGAGCACCTCTCAATGAGTGAATTAATAGTTAAACAGTGTATAAGCCCTTATATTATAGCTCTATTCAACGTTGACTTTATGCTTAAAATGGTTCTATTCAACGTCAAATAACTTAAATGACTACTATTTCCATTATTAGAAGCATTGTAACATTACGCAGTCTCTAAAATGCATTTATAAATAAGGCGGTGGGTAACTATTTATCCGCTGAGAGGTGTTTAAGTGATTTCTAATGAATGCGGCTGATATTTTCGCCGAATCAGAAGCTGAAGTAAAATTTTGACAAGTCTAGTTTTGGAAGCTCAAAAAATTTCAACTATTTTATCGATCCTTTATTGTTTTTATTTTATAATTAGGGCGCACTAAAGGGGTTTTGAATTCCCTTAAAATAATTTAGCACAGTGCGAGCATAAGGAAAATAGGAAAGATTCAAGAGGAAATATCGATGCGCATTGGTTATGATGTAGTTCTGAAAATCAAAATGAGAGGCAAATACAGAGCCAGGTAAAACATTCCACATTCGGGTAGTGTGACTAAGAAAAGAATCTCTATACTTGACAGTACGTCCAAAATGGGGATTAAGAGTAAACTGATGTGCATTCCTAGAAGTACTAGTATTAAGGTGGAACTGCTTAAGGGGAGGTATGCAACTGGCTATTTCATTAGAGCACTTTACCGATAAAATAATGAAAGGCAGCCCGAAACATTGTGATGCTTTTTTATCAAGGCTGAGGTAAGCTCGTCGTAGTATTCCCGAAGAAAGCAAGTAAAACTCGGGTTAAGAAGGTAAAAGAACTCGAGATAGTCACCGGTTTAAGTATTTCTATTCTTTATTTATAACTATAATAAAAGGGGTTTACAAACTTACAATATTATTTAATCTTATTATAATTAACACAGTATTTCATATACAACTAACCTTTGTTCAGTAGAGCTACAGGAGTAGACTCAGCCCACAATTCACTTTGAAGAAGTGAACCAGGGACAAATGCGGTAGGAATCTGATCCCTGCCCAAGGCTAACCCAAGGGAACAATTACTCTGGTGCCCAATCTCTCGCTCAGAAGGAGCAAGCAGGGAGTTTACGGTAGGAATCTGATTCCTGCCCAAGGCTAACCCAAGGGAACAAATACTTTGGTGCCCAATCTCTTACTCAGAAGGAGCAAGCAGGGAGTTTACGGTAGGAATCTGATTCCCGCCCAAGGCTAACCCAAGGGAACAATTACATTGGTGCCCAATCTCTCACTCAGAAGGAGCAAGCAGGGAGTTTACGGAAGGAATCTGATTCCTGCCCAAGGCTAACCCAAGGGAACAATTACTTTGGTGCCCAATCTCTCACTCAGAGGGAGCAAGCAGGGAGTTTACGGAGGGAATCTGATTCCTGCCCAAGGCTAACCCAAGGGAACAATTACTTTTGGTGCCCAATCTCTCACTCAGAAGGAGCAAGCAGGGAGTTTACGGAAGGAATCTGATTCCTGCCCAAGGCTAACCCAAGGGAACAAATACTTTGGTGCCCAATCTCTCACTCAGAAGGAGCAAGCAGGGAGTTTACGGAAGGAATCTGATTCCTGCCCAAGGCTAACCCAAGGGAACAAATACTTTGGTGCCCAATCTCTCACTCAGAAGGAGCAAGCAGGGATTTTACGGAAGGAATCTGATTCCTGCCCAAGGCTAACCCAAGGGAACAATTACTTTTGGTGCCCAATCTCTCACTCAGAAGGAGCAAGCAGGGAGTTTACGGAAGGAATCTGATTCCTGCCCAAGGCTAACCCAAGGGAACAAATACTGTGGTGCCCAATCTCTCACTCAGAAGGAGCAAGCAGGGAGTTTACGGAAGGAATCTGATACCTGCCCAAGGCTAACCCAAGGGAACAAATACTTTGGTGCCCAATCTCTCACTCAGAAGGAGCAAGCAGGGAGTTTACGGAAGGAATCTGATTCCTGCCCAAGGCTAGCCCAAGGGAACAAATACTTTGGTTTTTTAAGAGGCCTCCACCCATAATTTTGCAAAAAATGAGAAATGGGGCACTTTTCAACAGAAGTTGTGAAGTCCATACAATACTTTTGGGAAAAAACTAAAGTGTTTATGAAAGAATGACATTTAAACTATAGAAACGTCGAAAGGTTTTTTATTTTTTTTTACTTTTTTCTCATTTTATTTTAATATTTCGGTAACCTTTTTCGGAAAGTTTCACTAAACTGCTCAGCTTCAACAAAGATTCTGAGAAACTGAAGTGGAAAATACATATTATATTTACGTTATGTTATAGTTGATGAACATAACTAGATAAACGGTTATGTAGATTTTTAGGTTTGGGCTCTATTTTTGAATAATCAACTCTTGAAAAACATCCAAATTGCTCATTTTCTAATGCATTTTTGAATGCGTAATTATATGAAAAAAACAACATAACTTTCCCCAAATGAAAAATATGTTTTCTAAAATTGTTTCAATATAAAAAAAATGTCTAAAATTAATCTATTATTGCAAAATAACAAATTTTAAAAAAGTCTTTATTTTCGAACAAAAGTCGTTATTTTATTTTACTGGCGGTTTTTAGTTCACCTATCGGCTACAAGATGGTTTTTTTCGAAGATTGGAAAATAAACAAAAAAAAGTATGACAAATTTGAAGTGCCAGTGAGTGTTTGTATGTATGAGTGGTTCAGATAAGATGTGGTGTAGATAGATATATGGGAGCAGAGCAGAGATGAGAATTTATAGTTGCCAAAAAATTATAAACTACTTTGTGCATTACTATTCATCGTTGGAATCATCGATTACAATTCCCCATGAGTTTCACTCACATTTGTTTTTTTTTTTTTTTTGTTCTCGCCATGAACACTTTACTAAGCAGATGAGTGGATTCAAACAATGAACTGATGATCTTGTACATTACTTTTCCACAAATTTTTCATCGCATACTTTTCCCTTTTAAATTCACCGAAATAAATGGTCGTTTCATTAACACAAAGCAGAGAGTGGAATCAAAGCTACGAACTGAGGAAACTTTGCATTACTCCTCACCTACTAAATCATTGCATGTCGTTTCTCTTATGATTTGGCAAGTGAATTCATTGATTATTTCAGCAAAAAATTTCATTGAGGACGATATTTCCCGCTGGGTACATAATGTTGACGGTGGTGGATGGTATTTGCAGGGTAAGCGCAAGTGTATCTAGTTTTGTTGTTGGTTTTTGGGTATGCATTCGATCTTTTTTTTTCCTGTGAATGAATTTTGTGAATGTGTTAGTTGTTTACATTCTAATGTATGGTTGTATCTATATGATGGGATGTTTCGGAATGGTTTTTTCTTTGTTGGATTTCTCTGTTTTTGCGTTTGAGGGTGGCAAATGTATTTTTTTTTCCTGTGATTGCAATGGTAGACTTGGTGGCGGTTTATTCTTTTGTCATTTTTTGCTGTCAACATGCCTGCTTTCTTTTTTGCGCGTGGTTATGAACTTGCAGGAACATTTGCTTCGTTCGTTTCGATCTTGTAATAATTGCAAGAGTTTTCGCTTTCTTTTGTTCCGATCATTTTTGTGCCACGTAGGAAAATATGTAAAGTAATGAGGAAAAGTTTGTTATTTAATAAATTTCTGTTTTGACTTCTAGTGCTGGGGAAAGAATAGGTATATTTTGTTTGTTATATTTATTTATTTATACAGTGGATACAAAAATGACAAGAAACATACATACATAAGTAAATGACAGAGTTTCTTGATTTGAAAAGAAAAGTTTTTAAACTTACAATTTGGAAAAGAATTAAAATAATTGTGTCATTCTAGAGCACTTACTTTGTGTGAAGAGAACGAAATAATTAAAATTATGTTTTATGTATAATAATGATAAGGAATATTTACGTTACCAATTAGGGACGTACGGATTTTTAATTCTATGATAATGTTGGTATAAATAATAAATAAATTTCAGAAATTAATTTATGCATATGTACCTCGCTAATTGGGTCACCGAGCGAGAGTAATGCTCATGGCCGCCATTCCTACCTACCTGCCTACCTATGTACTATTTGTCTAGATTAAATTATGTAGGTAGGAAGGTATTTGTATTAGCGAGAAAGCCAGATTTAGTAGGTACATAGATTTGTTTTTATAGATAAGAATTTGTTTCTAGGAGGAACGTTCTTCCCAATTTTAGGACAAAAATTAATGGTGCCTACATTAAAACATTCTTGCCAACAACACGCACACATTAATGGTTGAGAATTTTAAGTCACTAGGCCCTGGTTCTCTTCTCCTGGACTCCACGAGCTGTTACCCACCCATGGGCGCCCGCAGGATTTTTTCTAGGGGGGGCAGAAGTAAAATGTACCTACCCTTAAAAAATTTAAATTCTAAATAAGTCATTGTTGCAAAAAATTGAATGGTATATAATTAACAGGCACCCGTTAGATATATAAAAATATTATTTATGTATCGAAATAATTTTTTTTAAACCTTAACTGCAGTCGTGGGTTCAATGGACCTATACTCAACTCAACCTTTAAACGAGTGTAAGAAACGCCGCGGTTACCTCAGCTCCCTCCAACTTCTTAGTATCTTCATATAATAAGGCGAAGTGAGTGCAGAGTGACGGACGCGTTCGGCTCGCTGCTCCCATAGGTCAGTTGCAGCATACGCGTGGGTTCGTGATATATTTGTTCCTGTTACTAATTTAGTTTTTGAGTTCTAATTCAAATTTGTGAAATGAAAAATTAAATTAGTCATTCATCGAATCGAGACCATATGATGGAGCAATAGCTAAGTGCTAAAAATTCCAGCGACGATGACGAAAATAGCGTAAATTAAAATTTTAATTAAATGGCAAGTGCAAAAAGTATGATTTGCTCTGCGCCAGTGTGTTTTGTATGCTATTATAATTTCACGTAATTTGACCAATGTCAGAATTTATTACAGAAAACATTTTAAGTTTTTGTTTCAGGAATTCTAAAGAGGATGTTTTATAGTCTAGGAAAAATGTTTCTTAAGATTTTAATTTTTTTACTATTTTACATATACCTATGTATTTTTTAAATGATACGTTTTTAGGACAGGTGAATTGCGACCTATTGTTTTCATTGCAAATTAAAAATTAAATGCAAGCTCTGATTAGCCCTGTTTTTTAGTGCATTTTTATCTTCGCTTAAAAAAAGAGTAGCATGTTAAATACAGCAACAATACGGAGTTATACCAAATTGTTGTTGTATTTAACATGCTACTGTTTTGTAAGCGAAGATAAAAATGCACTAAAAACAGGACTAAAAAAGTTTTTGAATTTTTAAAAAAAGTTTCAATTTTTTTAAATTCGATTTTTCAAAAATGGTTTGACAATTTTTTTTCAAATTTTGTTTTTATATACACAAAACACATAAATATATATCTACTTTAGATTTGCGTACCAAAATATAAATATAAAATTTATATGTATATATATTTTTTTCCCATACAATCATATTTAACCAAAAATTAAGAAAGCATTCTTTTTTTCCACCTTAAACTGTCAAAGGAGTTGTTTTAGCTAATTTAATTATCGTATTTCATGCTTCTCTACATTTTTCTTTCATAATTTCCATGTTTTTATACACAATTTTCTTAAGCTCGCAGTTTCTTGAACAGACGTGCATTTTATTCACCTACAGTAGTCTATAGTACCATTCTGAGAAATCAAGATTTGAAAAGCGGGCGTGAAAGTTGGCGAAATCTTTTTCTTAAGTTTTTTCTTGATCACACAAATCAACTGTGAAAAATTCATCCAGGTCGTTGAAGATTTTTCCAAAATATAGACATATTATAAGTTGGCATGGCTGTGGGTGGACAAAAAAAACACCTTCATTTTTGCTTAGGGGCCAATTATAGCTATCAGGAAAACGCATCAGGAAAATGTTTTAAAATTGATTATTTACTGTGTTTTCAACAGATTTAAACACAAATGCATGCTACACGAATGAATGACAAAACAGTCAAGGAATTCTTTGGGCAAAAAAATTTCAATTTAACTATTTTCCTGCTGCAAGATTTTCGTATCTGGAAAATTAATTTAACTGGCCCCCTACTCATAGAAACAATTTGTTATTTTTACAATTATCTTTAGAGCCAGTTTTGAGAAATCAAGATATAAAAAGTGGGTAGATTTTAGCAAAAAAATGTCTTTATTTTTTTTTTTGCTCACAGGAATCAACTCTGAAAATTTCATCCAGGTCAATACAGCTATTTACTAGATATAGAGACATGATAAAAGTGGGCTTGGTTGTGGGGGGATTTCAAAAAATCATCTACCTACATAGTCACGTATTTTATTGGACAAAACAAAATCAAAACAGGTTCCTAAGGTCCTTACTTCATAATTATATTAAACCAAAAGTTTTTATAGTTTCTACTAGGTACATTTATTTATTGATTTGGATTTACTAAAATCACCTCTTTGACAGATCCAAATCAATTTTTGCATTCCATTGGGCGAAAAAATCCTCCTTGTACTAGTAGGTACCTACCAAAACAATTTTGAGCTGTTAGTCTACAAATAAAGGTTTTGATTTTTTATTTTATGTCTGTTGTAAAAATTGTGCTCAAAACATGAAGAAAATATTTGTTAATAGAAAAAGGAGACTTTAATTCATAAAACTAATATTATTCTACGAAAAGTGGACCAATGCTAATTGTTATGAATAATGAGATACATACACGTAAAATTATACAAATACCTAGATTGAAAAAAAAATCAATTTCAAATCGCATTCCATTGGCAACGAAAAAAATCAAAATTCTGGATGGAAATCTGAATCTACCAATGGTTAACCCCATAACTATCATATTCCTACAGGAATCAGCACAGCGCAAACGACACAACGACAGCCACTGTCAACCACAAAGTTACTATGTTGGTACCTAGAAACCAAAACTTCATTACATTTTGACACACAAAATTGCAGTCCATTAGATGTATTGCATTAAAAACTAAATTTAAAAAACTTTATTTTTTTGCATGCAAAAGAGTTTTCTTTATCTTAATTTTTTCAAAATGTGAAATAACAAGAAAAATTACAATGTGTTACTAACTAACTTTGAAAATTCAAAGCATAATACACGATCTTCCTACTACAACAATAACGTTAGATAAATCTGAGTCAAGGTCAACATCACCAAATTTCCATTTATGTAGAGAAACTCCTTTTTTCGTTTTTCAAATGTTCCACCGATCTCACTACGAGTGAACAAAAATACAACCCAGCCCAGCGGGAAATATCGTCCTCAATGAAATTTATTGCTGAAATAGTCAATGAATTCACTTGCCAAATCATAAGAGAAACGACATGCAATGATTTAGTAGGTGAAGAGTAATGCAAAGTTTCCTCAGTTCGTAGCTTTGAATCCACTTACTGCTTTGTGTTTATGAAACGACCCTTTATTTCGGTGAATTTAAAAGGGAAAAGTATGTGATGAAAAATTTGTGGAAAAGTAATGTACAAGATCATCAGTTCATTGTTTGAATCCACTCATCTGCTTTGTAAAGTGTTCATAGCGAGAACAAAAAAAAAAAACAAATGTGAGTGAAACTCATGGTGAATTGTAATCGATGATTCCAACGATGACTAGTAATGCACAAAGTAGTTAATAATTTTTTGGCAACTATAAGTTCTCATTTTGTTGGATACAGTTCACAGTGACTTTCTGTAAAAAAGTCTATGTAAGACGAACTGAAGTCAATAGAAATTGCGTTTTTCGAAACGCCAAACATTTTTGATTTGAAATGGAAACAACTTTTTGGTTTGTTTTCATTTTAAAATAAAGGGTGCATTACCGATGGGATTTAGTAAACAATACAAATGGGAGGATTTAATTGATGAAAAAGAAACTACCACTAACCTGGTGATTTCATAACTGAATTTTCATTAGATTTTTCATCGAAATTATTGAACTGATGAATAAGCTAAATACCCGTATGTAGTGAATTCATAGATTATGCAATCACCATGTTTTTCATCACCTGGGTCGGTGAATAAACAACTTCCATTGAAGTAGTGAATTCGTTAGTGAATTTTCATCGAGAAAGTGGCATGTGCTTCCCGCCAATGACACGCCCATGTTAAATTCATCAAAGGAATAAGCTGAAAAGTGGCAGGTACAGCTTCCATTCCTCAAGGAAAAAGCAGGTTTTTCCTCAATGATTTTTTTAATTTTTCCCGCTGGGCCCAGCGGGAAATATCGTCCTCAATGAAATTTATTGCTGAAATAATCAATGAATTCACTTGCCAAATCATAAGAGAAACGACATGCAATGATTTAGTAGGTGAAGAGTAATGCAAAGTTTCCTCAGTTCGTAGCTTTGATTCCACTTTCTGCTTTGTTTTTATGAAACGACGCTTTATTTCGGTGAATTTAAAAGGGAAAAGTATGTGATGAAAAAGTTGTGGAAAAGTAATGTACAAGATCATCAGTTCATTGTTTGAATCCACTCATCTGCTTTGTAAAGTGTTCATAGCGAGAACAAAAAAAAAAAAAAACAAATGTGAGTGAAAATCATGGTGAATTGTAATCGATGATTCCAACGATGAATAGTAATGCACAAAGTAGTTTATAATTTTTTGGCAACTATAAATTCTCATTTTGTTGGATACAGTTCACAGTGACTTTCTTTAAAAAAGTCCATGTAACACGAACTGAAGTCAATAGAAATTGCGTTTGCCGTAACGCCAAATATTTTTGATTTGAAATGGAAACAACATTTTGGTTTGTTTTCATTTTAAAATAAAGGGTGCATTACCGATGGGAGTAAACAATACAAATGGGAGGATTTTATTGATGAAAAAGAAACTACCACTAACCTGGTGATTTCATAACTGAATTTTCATTCGATTTTTCATCGAAATTATTGAACTGATGAATAAGCTAAATACCCGTATGTAGTGAATTCACAGATTAAGCAATCACCATGTTTTTCATCACCTGGGTCGGTGAATAAACAACTTCCATTGAAGTAGTGAATTCGTAAGTGAATTTTCATCGGAAAAGTGGCATGTGCTTCCCGCCAATGACACGCCCATGTTAAATTCATCAAAGGAATAAGCTGAAAAGTGGCAGGTACAGCTTCCATTCCTCAAGGAAAAAGCAGGTTTTTCCTCAATGAATTTTTTAATTTTTCCCGCTGGGGTATCTTTTGCCTTTTTCCTTCTCTCATGCGGAGTGACTTTTCGTTTTTATTTTTATTCGAAGTTCCGATCTTCGAATCTGAGTTCGACATTTTGGGTGGAGGCCTCTTAACGGCGGAAGCCAAAAAGATTATCCTTAAATGGTTCACGAATGCGCCATGAAAAGTAACCTGAGCTTATCAAGCGTTGCTACAAACCGAGATTAGCTGGAACCTTTATGTCTCTTATAATTCGGATTGATCGATAATCGGAATAGGAATTAACATGAGTCAATAAGCTTCCCCTTTTTCGGCATTTTCAACCTCCTCATAATAATTTTTCAGTTACAAGACAATGTGAACTAATATGAGGCGAATGAAAAAAATCACATGACGTTGACTTTACATAGTGCGGTTTGCTGTTGTTGTTGTTGCTGGCAATCGTATATGCAATACAATCTGGTGTACTGTGGTTGCCCAGTAGGAAATTTCCAAAAATTCACTACTGAAGAAGTAGGTTTTTCCTCACGGAAAAGGAGCTGCACCCATGAATTTCCTAGGGAATCCTATCATGAATTTAACATGGGCTTGTCATTGGAAGGAAGTACCTACACACTCTCTGCATGAATATTTTGTAATGAAATCACTATATGCTCATGGCACTTTCGAATTCATAACTTCTTTTCCTTATCAGAAAAAAATGGTTCTCGTGATGTGATGCTTTCTTCAACGCGAATGAATACATGAAAAATGTATCAACTGTGAGGGGATGTTTTCGTAGAAGGAAAAATGTGACTGAAATCATTATGTATTTCTTCTTTGATTTCATCAAAAGAAGCGAAGCATCTAAAATGAAGCTGGATTTATGACGAATAAAATAAAATAAATTCAACTAGTATAATGTATTTAAGAAGTTTATTAACTAATAACATATTAAAGAGAAAAGTGGATGGTTAGTTTTTTAAAGTAACTAAAATAAAATAGATAAACAGAACAACCAATGTAATACAAAATAACTATACGTATACACTATACACCTGTATGTTTGTTCATATTTAGAAAGTAAATACTTCTTCGTCTTTTTGGCTGCAATTTTCTTAAAAATGATGATCATCGTCATACCTGTTCAATTTGGAGCTAAGGAATAGAGGAATACAAACTTGAAGAATTATAAAAAATAATCTGATATAAAATATAATTACCTAGGTGAATGTGATTAGTCTCCTGGGTCATGGTTATAATTTTATCAAATAGGAACATATTTATCAATTTATTACATTACATTTTACGTTATATATCTGATTACAAAGCACTTCTTGCAAAAATAGATTGAAAAACACTTAAAAAATATACGTCTGTTCTCTTCGATCACAAAATCCATATAGAATAGATAGAATATTCTAGAACAAAGAAATGTCACGTGACCGATCGAGGAAAATCAAAACAAAAAAGGTTTACTTTCGCATCGGAATTTTTTGTTTCAGGTCAAATATCTATTCAACAGGCAGAAAAAATAAATATGTATCTACCTACAGCTACGACCGTAACAGAGCAGACAGACCACTGAAAGGATGCATAATTTTGTTTGCAGGAAATCTTCGTATCACGGTTTATATAGAATTCATTCAACTTTTTGATGCGGAAGAAAAGAAAAGGTTGTTTTCTCTTTCGCATAGCAGGCATAAAACACGCAATGCTGTGTGGATTGCAATAACCACTGAAAACGTACAGGAATTATCTCTCCCGTTCAGTATTGAATTCATTTGAGTTTATGATGTCAAAAAAGGTTATTGCTTTGTTTCGTATTTTCTTTACCTTTTTTCGTGAGCAAAGCAGAAGATGCAACTGGAATGGCAATCTACTAACCTTTTGCATGACTTTCAATGAATGAAATCAATGCGGAGCTTCTCCTCAATGAATGTGACAGATGATTTCGACGAGGAATGCACCTTAATTTTTCATTGAGGAGCAAATTTCCTGCTGGGTGTTGGTTATTTGGTGACGGTGGTGGCAGGTGTGTGTCGAATTGTTATTTAGTGGTTCGGCTGTGCAGGGTGATGGTGTGGGTTAATGACTGGTCTATGGTGATTCAATGGAGATGTAGGGTGTTGGTAGCTGATGTGGATGGTGGGTGGTGTATTTTATTACACTAATACGTGATGGGTCAGTGTTTAATTGCAGGTCGGTCGGTGTGAGGGAAAGGAAAGTGTAACGCTTCGTTACAACATTGCGGCGCTGTTCGAGAGATGCAAATGTTTCCGTAATAGTTCTATCACCTATCATTTTAAAAGCTCTATTTTGATTTTTTTCTAAGAGACTTAAATGGAAGATATTGGAGTTGCACTCAAGCTTTGGACGAATGAAGGTTTTATAGATTACAGCCAAATCAGAAGGAAAAATTTCTTGCAGCATCTTCAAAGAAAACCTAAGCATTTCGCAGCATTTTTGGTGACGTCCAATATGTGATCATTCAACAGAAGGTGGTTTGTGATGCACATACCCAGAACTGAAAGCTGCTCGGTTTCTCCGATGCAATCGCCACTCATGGATAGCGGCATAGGGGGTGGATCTCGCTTTAACGACAAAAGACAGCATTGTGTTTTTGAAACATTAAATTCTATGCGGTTTTTTATTCCCCATTGGATATTGCCGTTCTAGTTCCACAGCCGAAAAAAAGGAATTGCATCTTGAAACGAATATAAAAAGCTGACGGTACTGTCGTCTGCAAAGCAATTTAATGAATAAGAATTTTCAGACAGAAGATCATTTATAAAAATAAGGAAGAGAGTCAGAGACAAAACGTAGCCCTGGGGCATACCAGCCTTTATTTTATGAATATCATACTTGAAACCGTCCAACACAATTTGTATTGATTGATCCGGAAGCTAATTTCTAGTCCATCGAAGAAGAGATTCATCAATACGAAATGCACCCATTTTTGATAAGAGAGCTGGATGCCAAACTCTATCAAACGCTTTTGAAATAAATATAAAGTGCAATAATCTTACCTTCTACAAAACGCTGTAAGCTTTTGTGAGATATACCATCAGATCACCCGCGGACCATTGCTACGAAAGCCATACTGCCGGTCATTATGAAGCCGAGATATTTCTTAAGCTGATAAATTAATCAGCGTTTCCATGACCTTGGAAAGAAGGGACGTAGGTGCATTTAGTCGATAGTTGGAGGGAGACGAAGATTGACCTTTCTTAGATACAGGCTGAACAAACGTTGTTTTCCATCCACTTGGAAAGAGACCAGTAGAGTAGGACAGATGGAAAAGCTTACGCAGTGGTTTTGCCAGCGTTGAAGAACACCTCTTCAGAACAATGCCGGAGGGATACTAACCGGGCCAGGTGTATATCAAGATCTTTTAGTCCCATGAAATAACTTTGAACGAAAGTAATAAACACCATTTTTTAACTGAAAATATGTGAAAATGAACAGTAGGTATTTAATTATAGCCTTGTTTTTTAGTGCATTTTCATCTTCGTTTAAAAAAAGTGGCATTAAATACAAGAACAGTACGGAATTCTTGTATTTAACATAGGTACCACCTTTTTATAAGCGGCGATAAAAATGCACTAAAAAACACGTCTGTAGTCGTTTTTAACTGTGAAAAGAATCATTGACTGTATAATACATTACAAAATTCCCATGAATCTGAAAAAATGGTTAAGTTCTTCCTCGAAGACAAATGCAGATCGAAATATCATTGGCCGTCGTAGTGTCATTCGACCCCAAAGGCAATGGAACAAATAAATTCAAAGATAATCATTATAAAAAAAATAAAAAAAATCTTTCTCGTTATAAACCTACCTACAGCCCCCAGAATGGATCTTTTACAAATTCGCGTGTCACCTTCTCATGCACTCAATGCATCACAACATTTGCATTTGTCCCTGATGATGTTCGCTGGCCATCGTTAATCAAACCCAAGGCCTCATAAATACTTGTTAGTTAAGTGTCACGCTGAGGTCTGTACTTCGTTGAATTTCACATCGATATTCATGTAAAATATATATTCCTCCAGATCCCTTTCGGAACTCACTCAGGCTCAGAAACACATACATCCAAACATAGTCAGACTCAATATTCACTAGTTATCTCGTATCTACTTTGAAACGCTCGCTCGCTCACCAAACAAACAAACAAACCGCGCGCATGCATTCAGCGGTATTTTAAATGGCCCATTCGTTGCATGATTGAGGAGGTGATAAATCAATAATTAACAATATATGACTGTGCAGTTTTTCTGAATGGATGCACGCATAGATATCAACATCGTGGACAAAGGTAAATGTGTCAACTTTTGTTGGTCAATATTTTGATATTCCTGCTCGACTTGATTGACTCCATATGGGGTCCAACGACTCGACGACGATTTGAGATACCTCAGGTTTAGTGGAGTTTAAATAAAGATGATTCATGGAATGTTTGATGTCGCGTGACATTATATTGCAGATCAATCATTTAATAAAAATTTATTTAATGGACCAAAGAAATAAATGAGCAAACCGAGATATTGATCATTAAAGAAAAACTCCTGAATACCACATAAACGTACTTGGGTACCTTGGGGCAATTGTCATCTTAAAACTTCACAACGCAGACCTACGAAAACTAACCGACTTTCAGGAAGCTGACTAAATCTACTTTCTTTTCGATTGGTTTTTGATAATGATTTTTGTAATAGGGCTGGATGGTTAACAACAAAAATAAAATAATAGATTTTTGAGCAATCAAGGAGTAAGATTACCATCAACTTGCAAGACACAGCACAGTGCGAGCATTGGGAAAATATCTAGAATGGGGTTTGCACATTAATTTTGAATTTTTGAAAATCACCATGATATGGAAAAATAGAACAACATTTTTCTACCGCGGTAAAAGAAAGGATCTCTGTACTCCAAAATTGGTCTCAAGGGTAAATTGAGGGACATTTCTGGACATGGACGCGGGTAATGTGGAAGCATTGTTTAAAAGAAGGAATGCACCAAGCTATTTCACTTAAATAACGAAAGAAATGAGATTGTCCATGTAAGACACATTACTGAACAGGACAGTGGCAGTAGAGGAAAGGACCCACTCCAATTACAAAAGCCAATATTTTGTTTTGTATTTTTAACTTAAGATATGTATTTGTTTCTATACGTTTTAATTTCCCACTGGACAATGCTTCTAGTGATTAGGATTTGATAATCTTATCATACGGTGTCCTTGTCAAAGAAGTTCCATATCCGAAAAACAGGATGTGGCTCTAGAACCAAATAAAATACAATGCCCGACTGGATCACACGTACTTGCTCTTATGTTCAAGATGCTGAGGGCTTTCCAAAATTGTATATAAAGACATCAAAATTATGAGATAAAAATGTTAAGAAGCATGAAATTTGTTCCTTAAATCAGGTTAAACAACTCCAATAATAATTTGAGGTGAAAAAATATAGAATGCCATCTGAATACTTGACCAAATTTATTTGTATGGAAAGAAAACCGTTGGAGCGGTTTAATTTCTGAACTTAGGCAGGAGGTATCAAACTCTTAAAACATTTTCAAGGACAAATTTTGGCATGTAAATCTTGAATATCTATTTATGGCCATATAAAAATTAAATTTCGAAAAACAATATTGTGAAGCTGTTTTAGAGATATCGAATTAAAAAAAATTGAAATAGTTTTTAAAAATTCAAAATCTTTGTTTTTTTAATTTAGATGCATGTGTATACATAGGTACAATATTAGGTATTTAATTTTATTGAAATTTATATTTGTAAAAAATTGATCTAAATCCTTTCAGCTGAAAGTGAGAAAAATGGAAATAAAACGAACGGTCCATGAGAGGCAGAGTTGTACACACAAACTCGAAAATTTGTTGCATTAAAAAAAAAAGAAAAAAAAATTAACGATAATTTTTTGCTTCAACAAAAAAAATGTTAGTAGAATTTCAGTCAAAAAATGTGAATGTGTGTCAAAAATTTTTTGCATTCAAGAAAAATGGCAATAAAATTTGAAAATTTCTTGCATTAAAAATAAAATGCACGACTGGATCGCACGTACTTGCTCTTATGTTCAAGACACTGCGAGTTTAAGAAAATTGTATATACAAACATGGAAATTATGAGAGAAAAATGTAGAGAAGCATGAAATACGACATTTAAATTAGCTAAAAATACTCTTTTGACAGTTTGAGGTGAAAAAAATTATGCCATCTTAATTCATGATGGAATATGATTGTATGGGAAAAAAAAAATTTAAAATCGTTGGAGCGGTTTTTTTTTAAATTAATTTTTTATATATAAAATTCTTAAAACATTTTTAAGAACAAATTTTGGTATGCAGATTTAAATTATATATTTATGTGTATATAAAAACAAAATTTGAAAAAAAATTGTCAACCCGTTTTTGAGATATCGAATTTTCAAAAAAAAAGTTTGAAACTTTTTCTAAAAATCCAAAAACTTTTTTTTTTAAATTTTGATATGCAATATTATTTAATCTTATCTGAAATTTGTATATAAAAAAATTCATTTCAATCCTTTAAGCTGGTAACGAGAAAACTCAAAATAAAAAATACGTTCTATGAAAGGTACTACTAATAGTTGCTATGTGTAAAATTTTATAATTTTTGATGGTAGATCGTACTAATTTTAGTATATTGAAAAAGTTTAATCAAAATCGTAGGAGTCGTTTTCAAGCAAAAAAAATATTTTCCTTTGCGGTTTTTACACTTTTGTATGGAAGGTACCGTTATTTTTTCATAAATGTAAGGTTTTTTCTAAAAATATTTTAGAAAGTACTAAAAAAGTCTTAAATATCGAGTTTCAAAAAAATCTATAATGCTGTTTTCGAAATATTTGATTTTCCAAAAAAAATTTTGAAATATTTTTTAAAAATCCAAAAAATATTTTTTTCAAAAATATTGGTACACAAGACTATTAACATTTTTTGGAAGCTTCTGTATAAAAAAAATAATTGAAATCGGTCATACCATTTTGAAGAAAATCAAAAATTAAAAAAATGGTTCCTTGGGAGGTACAATTAATAACCATTTTTGAAAAATGGTTTTCCACCCAAAGAAAGCCTTTACTAAAATAAATTTACTGTCAAGCCGTTTTTGAGAAAAATACGATTATGTAAATTCGCCAAAAAAAATGTATGGCAGGTAACGTTATTTTTGGTTCTAAAAAAAAATGAAAAAAAAGTGTCGGCAGAATCACCAAAAACCACTATGTACAAAGTTTGAAGAAATTCGATCGAGCCGTTTTGGCTGTAGACGAACAGACAGACAGACAGGCAGACAGACAGACAAGCAGACAGACAAACGTCTGTGCCACCCACTTTTTTGGTGTTCTCTATCATCGTAATATCATGTTTGATTGTTATCTGAAATTTTTTTTTTTTGTACGAATCCAAAACTTGCCTTTTAGTACCTATAATCGCAAGTAAAAATTTAATAGCATTCGAAAATGTCTTGCATTAAAAAAAATATGAATGAATTTGAAAAAAATGCAAATAAAAGTTGAACATTTCTTGCCCTAAAAAAACTGTATGGGAAATTTTTGCATTAAAAAAAATACATATAAATGAACATTTTTTGTTAAAATAGTTAAACTACGACAAAAATTTTTTGAACATGATTCGTGGGTATGATCTAAAATTAAATTCGTATAAGGGGAAAACTTTATCTACCAGATGTCAAACATTTTTTATTATTAAAATAAATCAACGAAAGCACATACAATAATGTGCTTTAGTTTTGTTTAAAATCTTGTACTTTTTTTGTTTTTTCTTTTTTTTTTTAAACAGGTTGTTTGAGTGAAGAATTTTTGAGAAATTAAATTTCAAGGTTAAATTTTTTGAAAAAAATTGTGATTTTGTTTTTAGGTTGATATTTTTCAAAATTTAGAGTAATTAAGTATTTTTGTGTTCAATATCCAATGCACATATCAATTTTTAGTCAAATACGGAAAACCGAATGTAAAAATCTTTCTTAGTTTTCAAGAAATAAAAAAAAATTAAAGGTGCTTTTTGCCAAAAAAAAAAAATGAAAATAGGGTTTCATTTTTAAATTGTATTTTTCTTGCGTCATTATCATAAAACAAATAAGCAATGGGAAAAAATACTTTTCAAATATTTAAAAAATAAAAATTTAAATTTAAAAAAAAAAATTTAATTTTAAATTTAATTTCTCAAAAACAAAAAAGAATGGTGTAAGAGCTTTCAAAAAAGCTATAGCCAATTATTGTAAGTGCTTTCCAGGGTTACCTCTGAAAATTTTCGGAAGGAGTCAAAAAAGGAGTCCTGTCTGAAAAAAAGGAGTCCCATCAAAACTTCAAGAAAAACGTCAAAATTTATCACCGTTTGAATTCAACATGGTTTATTTTTTAAAAAATTAACAAAAAACTTCTCTTTTAAACAAAACAATAAATAAATATTTGTATTTCTGAGAAAAACAACTCTAACTTGAAAAAACTTCCATCTTCTCAATTTTTTTTTGTAGATATTAGTTAATATCAAGACAAAAAACAACAATTTCAAAGTTTTTTTTTTAAATAAATAAACAGTTGCTCTTTTTAACTAAAGAAAACAAAACCAAACCAAACTCTTAATATTAATATAATATTACATATCGAATATAACAAATATTATCTATTTATAATACTATCTATTAGGAACATCATTTCTATATTTTTGAATTAAAATTGAATCAGGAATCCAGTCTTCTAGTTAGTTGTAATCTAATAAAGTAAGTGCAGGAAGCATTAAAATGCACACATCAGCTTTTAGGCAGCTTGATATTTTTTTTTAATTAGAGTCAATTTAAAAAAAAATTCTTTCTGCACAAGGGCTGCTGTGGCCAATTATTTTAAAATCTTAATAATAATATAAATTTTTGTAAATATATAATTTTTTTTAATCTTTCCACAATTGGTTATTTAAATTGCCCACTTCAAACCCAAACTTTCAATGTCATTCAATTTAAAATATATTTTAAAACGACGATCTTGGGCTTTTATTCATGGTAATTTGTATTCTTCAATAACTTTTAACTGGATGAAGGATAAAGTTATATTCAAATATCAAGAAAAATAGTTAAAATCTTTTTGCATCTTATTTACTTGCTTTTGAATCTAATAACGGGTGATTTTTTAAGAGGCTTAGAACTTTAAAAAAAAAAAAACACAAAAAATTCGAAAAAATGAATGAAATATTTATTTGAATCGATAGTTTGAACCTTGCAATTTAATGTTTAAAGATAATTTCATGCAAATGTTGACCGCGGCTGCGTCTCAGGTAGCCCATCCGCTGAGTCCAATTTTGGCATACTCTTTCACACATATCGGCCGGTATCTCACGAATGAATGCATGGATGTTGGCTTCCAGTGCGTCAATCGAAGCGGGCTTGTCCCTATAGACATTAGCCTTGACATACCCCCACAAAAAATAATCTAATGGTGTCAAATCGCACGATCTAGGCGGCCAATTGACCGGCCCGAAACGTGAAATTAACTGTTCACCAAACTCGCCTCGCAATTGCGCCATTGTTTCGCGTGCTGTGTGGCATGTGGCACCGTCTTGTTGAAACCACATATCATGCAAGTCAAGAACTTCCATTTCGGGCAAAAAAAAGTTTGTTATCATCGCTCGGTAGCGTTCACCATTGACAGTAACGCTGCGATTCGCATCATCTTTGAAGAAATATGGCCCAATAATGCCGCCGGCCCATAAACCGCACCAAACAGTGGCTTTTTCGGGATGCATTGGTAGCTGTTGCAATGCTTCTGGCTGATCTTCGCTCCAAATGCGGCAATTATGCTTATTTACGTACCCATTCAACCAAAAATGAGCCTCATCGCTGAACACAATTTTTCGATAAAAAAGCGGATCCTCGGTTGATAGTAAAATTCAATAATTTGCAAGCGTTGTTCATTTGTAAGACGATCCATGGTTAAATTGCAAACCAAACTGAAGCTGTTTGACAGTGACACAAGGTACTAAACACACGTCAGCTGTCAAAACCAGTGTTGCCAAAACCAAACCAGCTAAAAAATCACCCGTTATTTCAGAATTGAAAGTTTGTTATCATTGAAATTAAAACGTGAGATTATTTGATTACAAATAATTTTGTAATATAAAGTAAGAGTATTGTTTCAATAGTATCATTGAAACAAGAGTTACATAGATATCGCATCCAGTACAAATAAAAATGACTATTTTTTCAATATTTTGCATTTCCAAGCTCTTTTTCTTCTTCCTCAAAAATTGAATCCGTTGACTAAACTGCTGATGATATGACTTTTAGTTGACATTTTGTCATCATGAATAGTCTAAGGCTCACACAAAATTGATATTACTGGGACGTAGCTCTACGTCCCATGATAAAAATGCAGTCATTTTTGTTTGCTCTGCGTGCGTTATCTTTGTAACTATAGTATCTGTGATAGTATGTTATTCTTCATCCGTTTTGAATAGCACTGAGAGACGAATGCCGTATGTAATGAGAGAACATCTTTTATTGACGAAGGAAGATGTATAATTTGAGATGAATCGCTCTGAAAAATTTTATTTTATTTATTCAAAACATTAAAGATATGAAAGGAAGTTTAGGTAAACGAAATTGATGCTGTTTAATGAATCTTTTTTTTTAATTTTGGCAGAACTACCTTCGAATTGAGCCCTTAATTGCCGGAAAGGAGCCCGTGGCTGAATTATTCTTTTTGTAACCAGCAGACATTTTTCACAAACTGAATAAACTTCTGAACCATTCTTACAATTTTTCGCTGGTAATTTACAACTACAAATTTTATATTGAAGAATCTTGAATTTAAACAATTTTGTGAACTACAAATTTTTATTATAATTTTGTAAGATGGTACAATAGGCCACAGGTGTTTTTTCCAATACAAATCGTATGGATAACCTAAACCTGCGATGAGGCATGTCTAAACATGAATATTAAGAGCTCAAATTTTCACAGACGGCGGTGTTTTTCACTCAACTGAAACTTTTGAACCTGTTTGAATGATAATAAGGGTATTCATGCAACAGCGTAAACTCGTCGTAAACATCGTAAAGTTGTGAACTTCGTAAATCTGTCAAATTTTCCATACAAATTGTGACAGAATTACGAAGTTTAAAAGTTTACAACGATTAAGACGACTTTACGATGTTGTATGAATACCCTTACTATTTTTATTTGAAACTGTCTAGTGTAAACAAAGGGTAGAAATGAGCTTCAAGCGCATAGACATACTATGTAGTATGTCTATGTTCAAGCGATATTGAACTCGTTCATATCATACAATTTAATAAATATTTGTGCGTTTATGAAAAGAGTCCTAAATTTATAAAAGGAGTCAAATTTCAATCATTTTAAAAAAGAGGAGTCCTGGAGTCCCAGCGTTTAAAAGGAGTCAAAAAGGACTCTAAAGAGTCCCGAAGGTAACGCTGGTGCTTTCTTTGATTTTTAATAATTACAATTTTCTTGCAAGAAATTTTCAAATTTTATTTACATTTTTTTTTATGCAAGATATTTTTCAAATCGCATTCCTATCTTATTTTTTAGTGCAAGAAGTTTTTAAAATTCTCTTTTTTAATGGAAGAAATTTTCCAATTTTAATTAATTTTTCATATCGCACTTTCATTTCTTTTAGAACATTTTTGACTCGCATTAACATTTTTTTTATTCAGAAATTTTCCATATCGCATACACATTTTTTTAAATAATTTTTATTATTTTTTTTTAATGCATTTACATTTTTTTTCAAGTCAACAAATTTCTTAATGCAAACAATTTTTGATTTTGTATTACCATGTAGAAAATGTTCATATTGCATTGACATATTTTTTTAATGCAAAAAATGTTTACTCTGCATTAACATTTTTTTTTGCATGCATCAAATTTTCGAGTTTTTTTTTTTTTGCAAAGTATTTTCACATTGCATTCAAATATTAATTTTAATAATTAATGCAGACAAAAATGCATTAAAGGAATAATGCATTGTTATGTTACATCTCTAATGAGAGGTCCTAGTCCTATTAATATTTGCTAACTGTAAATTTTAATAATTTTAAGTGGTCGATCGCACTAATTTCAGCACACAGAAAAAGTTTTGTAATGCAAGTTTAGTAGGAGCCATTTTCAGAAAAAAAAATATTATTTTAAACGGTTTTTTAATTTTGTGTTGTAGGTAGGTACCGTCTTTTTTTATAAAAGTAAATTTTTTGCTTTAAATATTCTAGAATGCTTTAAAAATCCAAAAAAAAATTTTCTGAAAATTTTGGTTAGAAAATAATTTGTATTCCTTAGAATCTTTTGTATTAAAATTGTTGAAAATTTAAAAAATTGTTTCTTTGGGAGGAAACATGAATAACCATTTTTTGAAAAATGGTTTCATATCCAAAGATAGCCTTTACTAAGAGAAATTTTTTGATTTTTTTTAAAGAAAGTTGTGGAAGCGTTTTTGAGAAAAATAATGCTCTTTTATATTTTTAGTGAAGAACTGAAAACTATGGATGTAATAATCTTTTTTAGTTTTTGAGAAATTAAAAGAGGAATATACTTTTTCCCATTGCTTTTTTGTTTTGTTTTGTTTATGATATGAGACAAATTACCCCATTCATTTATCTAGGTACATATTAAAACTTTTTTTCCGTTTTTTTTTGTTTGGGAAACATTTTTTTTTTTTGTTTTTCTTGAACTGCTTGAAAACTAAGAAGGATTTTTATATCATTGCAGCTACTGTGCTGTTTCCATTTTATTTCTATTTTTTTAAATGGTCCTATTCACTGGTTTTTCATCAATCCTGATGCAATTTATCTTCTTTATAAAAACAGTAAATTGTAAATCTAGCAACAGAATTTAAAATCCTAAACAAAAACACAATAAATAAAATTGACGAACAGTCAAATGTGCCCCAAATGTGCTTATTTATAAGTATGCATGTAGCATGTAGTTTGTTGTTAATTTATATTACTTGCATATTTTTCTTAAAATTCACTTTTACTGTATCTAGAACTTATTATTGTTTAAAAATAATACCCACAACTTTCATTAATCATAAAAAAAACAGGGGCGGACGCAGGAAAAAATTTGGGATGGAAGGGTTTGAAAAAAATTTCTTCCTAGATCTTTAGCCATTTAAACCATTACAAACTTTTTTTTAATTTTTTTTTTTTTCAAATAAAATAGTAAATAAATACATAGTATGAATAATTTAATAATTATTATAATTAATAATTTTCCAATTTATATCAATGAATCTTGATACTTTGAATGACCCATTTAATTTACCTCAATATTCCTATAAAAAGGTTAGCTCAGAAAAGAAAAAACGTATTGGAAGGGGTCGTCCTGCCGTTTAGGGGATAGGGGGAATTTTCTTAAAAAATGACTCAAAATTAAAAAAAAAAAAAACGACAACTCTTACAATCTATAGCTAGTCCAGGAAAAATGGAGCTTTTTTTTGACGTCTTATAAGCATTTCCTAAAAAGTTCCGAAAATTTGGGCCGGGGGCTAGATTTTTAGGGAGGAGGGTAAAACTCCTCGAAAACTAGCAGTTTTTTTTTTTTAAATGTGAAGGTACAAATTGAAGCTTATGTAATTTTACACAAAATAGAATGACATACTTTTTTCAAACAATCAATAGATTCAGACAAAATCGTGCAAGAACTTCATGGTGGAGAAAATTTTGTCAAAAAATTTATTAAAATTTCACTAACGATGGGCAAAATTTTGTGTACTATATCTCTTCAATATAAAACCAAGTTTTTAAGGTACCCGAGGTAAGGGGAAGGCCGCCATCTTGAAAAAGAAAGTGATTTGGTTTTTTTTCAACAACTCGATTGACATTCATTTTACAACAAAATAATGACAATATAACATGTAGACAGTAAAACTATCTAAAAAATGAGCTATTAACAAACTCTGTAGGATAATTATTCTTGAAGTTATAAAAATGTCAAAGTAACACTTTTGATTTTGTACTGTAAAAGGGACAAATTACAGTTCTTTTTGTAAATATCTCATTAAATGTAATTTTTTTTCAAAAAATTAATGAATTTATATTATTGCTCATACAATTCTACACCAACAAAAATTTAATACTTTTTTTCGTAGCAGGAACAGATTTTCAGAAAAACACAAAATATTGATAAAAACAATGAATATTCTTTTAAATATTCTTTTTTTTTCATTTTGTGTAACTTGAAACTATTTTTGGTTTAAATATTTAATGCTGTTAACAATTTCAAGTCAAATACCGAAAACCAGATGCTAAAAGGTCTTCTAGTTTTTGAAAAAAAAAAAAAAAACCAAATCTACTTCACAAATTACAGTGTGGGAACCTTGTATGCGGCAAAAATAATAGGAGACCTGGTAGTTGTGATTTCTTGCTCAAAGCTATAGCGAATATTTTATAAATAATCCAAGTTTTCGAATGCGTCATTAAGTACAATTTTATGTTTTTATAATTTAAGGCTTTTAATTATTTTTAATGAATCACTAAAAACCGTATGCTGAAATGTGTTGAATAGATTTTGAAAAAACTTGGTAGCTTGACTACTTTTTTTGGGGGGGGAATTGGTTGTTTGGTGGAATTTTAGAAAAATATCAAAGTTCTGGGTGTAAAATTATAGGAAAAATTGTTTTTGTAAATTTTTAAAGGTTAATTTTTTCAGAAATAGTCTTTATTTTTGGAGCAAGTTATTTTATTCGTTTATTTAAATTTAAATTTTTTTTCTCCTGAGCAAAGTTCATACCTTAACTTGTAAATTTAAATGTGCTTCGTTATCAAATGTATATGTAAGTAGAAAGTTAAAACTATTTAAAGTTATTTTTTTTTAATAGTTTCTTGTAACTAATTTAAGAAAAAAGTATCAATCGGCATTTTTTTCTTTTAATTTAAAGTTTTTTTTTATTAAATTTCTATACCTAAATCAAAAAATTAGACTTTAAAGACTAAAATGCAACGCTGCCTCCCGAGTTATAAGGATACCACATGTACAAAGTTAGATCGATATCTTCAGAGCCGTTGGCGTTCTGGGGAAATTCGATAAAATCATAAAACAAAACAATCGTTTTGTGGAAGCTACAAGTTCTAGATGAGCCTTAACAAATTAAATTAAAGAGGGTTCTTATATCTAAAATGAAGTCACCTTTTTCTTTTTTTTTTTTTTTCCGTGGGTAGGTGCAAAACCTGCATCAGGCTCTATGAGGACATAAAAACGCGTGCTCATAGAAGTGTGAGATTCTTACTACACTAAAACCACCTCCACTTCCCGATTGCAACTAGGTCGAAACTTATCTAGCAATTTATTTTTAACGAAGTTAAGTAACGTGTTGCAGGTAACTTTCCGGTGAAACTTCCTGCTTATTCCGCGATTTTAAAGCGGTTTTCCGTTCACCGCACCAAGTCGGAAGGTTTTGTTCTTTGCAGACGGCGTACTAAATTCGACTCGTCAAGAATGTCAATAATCGTTGGATTAGCGTGATCTAATAGCCGATTTCTATGTTTTTGCGCGAAACTCTTTATTTCGCCTCGAACCGTTGGATTCCCGAGATCCCTGTGAAGATCTTCGTTTCTTATATACCATGGTGCATTTACAAATGACCTAAGCAATTTATTTTCAAACGTTTGTAATTTATTTAAATTTGTATCGCAGGTACAACCCCAGAGTTGTATACCGTAAGTCCAGACAGGTTTAAGTACCTGCCTGTATAAAATCAAAATCAACTTATTATCAATACTAAGCTTAGAATATTTACCGAGTAACCGGTTCATATCTCTTAATTTACTTTTTAGTTCTTCGCATTTCTTTTTTACGTGCGGCTTCCATTTTAATTTCGCGTCTAGAGTCATTCCCAAATATTTTGCCTCATTCGCAAATGGAACACGACCGGTATTAAGAAAGACGGGCAATCTATTTATTTTGTTATACGTAAAGTCCACGTGGACTGACTTTTGTTCATTGAGCGCTATTCGCCATGTTTTTGTCCACTCATTAACATTATTAAGAGCATTTTGTAATTTAATCGTAGCTTCGTTAATCATTTTGCCTACTGCTAGTATTGCAGTATCATCAGCAAACGTTGCTACGATAGTGTCTTCTGTTTGAGGTATATCACGTGTAAATAGAAGGTACAGAACTGAACCTAAAACACTACCTTGTGGTACCCCAGCCACTATTTCTTTGAAATTAGAATATTCATTTCCGTGTCTTACACGAAAAAGTCTGTTTTCTAGATATTCGTTAAGAATTTTATAAAGTCCTACAGGCAGAACTTGTCGTAATTTGAATTTGAGGCCTTCGTGCCACACCTTGTCAAACGCTTGCGACACATCCAAAAAGACCGTCGAACAAATTTTCTTTTCTTCAAGAGCTCTCTCAATTACGTCAGTTATTCTATGCACTTGATCAATTGTTGAATGCTTGCTTCTAAATCCGAACTGATGTTCAGGTATTAATCGTTTCTCTTCTGTTATAGGCTGCAGGTGCAGGAGTAGTATTCTCTCAAAAACTTTCGATATTATTGGAAGAAGCGAAATCGGTCTGTAAGAATTCTTTTCATAAGATGGTTTGCCAGGTTTCAAAACCATTATGACTTCCGCAACTTTCCATTGGCTTGGAACATATTCTAGCCTTAGAGCGCCATTTATTATATAAAGGAGGTTAATTAATCCTTTGTGAGGAAGCATTTTTAATATTTCCGCTGTTATTAAGTCATACCCCGGAGCTTTATTAGACTTTAGCTTCTTTATTTCTCTGTTCAATTCAGCGAGCGTAGCATTTCTGGTTCTGTAGTTCTCACTTGAGCTAAAACTCATATTAATATTTCCATTGAGTGCTTGCCCATCAGAAGGTTTAAATGTTTCTTCCAGGTAATCGGCAAATACCGCCGCTTTCTCTTTGTCACTTTTAGCCCATTCGTTTTGGCTTTTCTTAATCGGGGGTACTGGAAGCTTTGGTTTTTTCGTTGTTTTTATAGCTTTCCAAAGTGAGTAGTTGGATTCTTTCCCAGCTGACAAGCTTGCAAGGTAATTTTCTACTTCACGGTTTTTGAAATCTGATATCGCTGTTTTTAGCACATTACACAAGCGATTTAAATGAGCTTTGTTTTGAGGAGCACGGGTTCGCTGCCATTTCTTACGTGCTTTTCGTTTATCTTTTATTAAGTCTTTTATTTCCTGCGGATATTTTATATCTTTATAGCGCGGCGTAACCCTTTGATAAGGAGTGTTATTCCACGCTGCCTTTTGTATCATATCAACAAAGGTACTACTGCGTCTTCAAGCTCAAGAGGCGTTTGTAATGATACCCTCAATTCAACGTTGTCCTCGATATCTTTCTTAAATCCTTCCCAGTTGGTTTTACCGTTTGTTAACCTGGGTGGTTTTTCAATTTTGACAAGGCTTTCGCTCATAGTGAGTATGACTGCAGAATGATCTGAGAAGAGATCATGGCCTTCTGAGATTTGAATACGGTTAGAGGGTATTCCTTTTACCATAAACAAATCGATTAAGTCAGGTATTTTTGAACATTTTGAATGAACAACAACAACTCATTGGTAGCGCATCACTCAAGTTGTTGTTGTCAATTCAATATGTTCAAAAATTAGAATTTTGCCTACAATAATAATTAAAAACGCTCTAAATCATCGTAGTGTTAAGTTTGATTATAAAATATCAGATTTTTTTTCTATATGTAACCAGTACCCTATACAAAGTTAATGATGTGAAAACTGCTCACTGCGAAATTCAGAAATACGTTCGATTAAGGTGTTAATTATTTACAAAAACCAATGAAAAGTGAATAGTTGGTTAAAACCGCTCACCATTTTCATACCTCCTTAAACTCTCAAATAAAATTCTATGCAAGGCAAGACTTTGTTTTCAATACCTACAATTTCCTGCTGAATCAGAATGACTAAAGGATGAAGGTGCACTTTGTCTTGGAGGATTTGTCACTTCTACACAAGAGGCATTGCATTACCCTTTAAAAAAAAGTTGTTATTCTTGGGTGACATAGACAAGGACTTGATTTCCAGACTTCCGACATGGCAGTCCATCTACTCTACACTCAATATTACGCCAGCCAAGGGGTACTTCTTCTATTATGCATTGACTTCAACTTTAAAATCAAGCACGCGACCCAAATTCTTTAAATAATTCCATCACTAACCTAAAGCTCTATTGCATAAGAAAAAAACCAAAACACTTTTATCTTTTTTTCTAATTAATAGCCATTTCCCTTAAATGCATGGTTTACTATCTAAACATTTATAGCCACACTTAAATCTGATAAAATAATTCATCAAACATCACGCACGTCCACGTCCATAAACATGACACAACCATAAAAAAAAAGGTTCAAAATTACATCACACATCTAGTCTATGTCTGTCTACGTTTAACAGGTGCATTTTGGCTTTGCATGTTTTGTTTTTTTTTTTTCTTCTCAATTTACCGTAATCAATCATAGATCTCCAATTAATCATGTCCAAACGCCTCCTTTGGCTATGCCCTGCTATGACATTTGCATCTTCATGCTGCAACTGCAATAATAATTATATGTACTTCCGAAGCGTAACTATTATGCACAAGGCATTACACACATCCAGAGGCGCACCGAATCACATTGAATTGTCTGTTTTGAATACAAATCTATGCTTATGTAGCTAGGTATCTTCGGATATTTGAGTTATATTTAATTACAGGTGAGAAATTAATTCGCCCTAAAACGATGTGATGCGATTCGATGTTACAAATGGAAATTAATTAGAATGAATTGTATGAATAAATAATCATGCAAATGAAATTCTCGGCTTACATATTGCTGGTTGTGTTGTGTTTATGTTGTTAAATTCCAACCCACACACCACATCACACTGTTGTTCGGTGGAATAGGATCAATTTTTTATTTGTTTGCTGGTAAAAGACCTATTTTAGATTAATGGAAACAAATTTTTGATCTTGGATATTATTTCATCAAGATTTAAGAAATTTGGGTGACCTGCATCGTGCCTGATCGAGAAACTATTGCTCAGAACTTGGTCCGGGCCAGTAGCGCAACAATCAGTCGCGGTGAAGTCCTCGTGGTAGTGCCCAGCCAAGTATCTGCGTATCTCTACATACTCTACTAGGCTAAAATTACAAGCACGAAAGCCTAGCTTTCTAGGATAGGTTGCGGTTATGATTCTTCCTAATTAAAATCAATACCGCTAACGAAATCGACACTACGCCTCGCATAAAAAATGATAGCACGTTGACGACGAAGACGCATCTTGAAAACAGAAGTGAAGGTCCTCAAAATGCCAGATTCCTCAAATTAGAAAATGAATCCATGCGGTATGAGATGAACATATTAGGGATAAGAAGTAAGATGGTTGGGCTCGGGAAAGTTCAAGTCTCCAACTCGTAAAACTGTACTACTCTACTCCAGAAAGGCACCTGGAAGTTATCGTGAATCTGGCGTTAGATTGCTGCTTACCGATGCAGATGTCAAGAACTTAATTTCATTATTATGGTAATGGAAGACTTGAATGCAAAATTTGGCAATGACAATGCTGGGCTCAGAGATGTTAGAGGAAAGCATGGCGAAAGTTTGTCGTTTTTTGTAACGGAGGGACCATGGTTTGAGCACAAGACGTGCCAAAAAGTCAGTTGGGTGGCGATGAACAGACAAGCAACTTCCAAACAAATTGATCACTTTACGATCAGTCAGTGATTCAGAAGCAGTCTCCAGACCGTTCGAAACAGAAGGGGTGCGGACATGGGAATGGCCCGGGACCATCATATTGTGATGGCTGCTACCGTAAGATTACGCACAGCTGCAGTTCGTAGTTTCCAAGAAAACACCCAAACGACCAAGTTAAATACCGATAGATTTAAAGATCCCACAGTCCGCCAACAACTAGGGGACCACTTTTCACAAGGATTGAGAGCAATCAGTAGCACAGAATCCACCTTCATCGAAAACCACTGTTGTGCTGTGAAAAATGTTTTCATATGCGGTGCTTAAAGTGCTTAAGTTCGCAAGGAAGAAACACTAAACAGTGCCTGGCTTTCCGAAGAAACTTTGGGCTAGGATCGAAGAAAGAAAGCAGCCCAGCTTGTATTGCAGCTAATAAGCAGGAAAGGAGAAAAAACTAGATTCTGCGCATCGCTTGAAGATGATAAAAGCTCACCGTAGCGTGTAACATGATAAGCGTAACTATATCAACGTATTAGCAATAGAATCAGAAGAGGCCGCAGGTTGGTGTGACAGTAGGGTTACCAGATTCAAAATGACGAAAAGGGGGACAGTGGGAGTTTTCCAAGGGGAACATGTGTTCAAAAAATGGGGACAAAATATGTTTTTGAAAAATATACTCGTAACACCAGAGTAAAAAAAGTGAGGTAAGAAAGTTTCATTAGATTTTTTATTATAAAAACAATCACTAAAGCCAAACTGAAGATGAAGGAAAACTTATGCTTCTGAAATGAAATGTAGGCCATTGATGCGTTCAGCTTTGAAAGGATTTTTACTTCAAATTAGTGTATTCAAAGAAAATATTTATAATAATAATAATAATTTTAACTATATGCCTGTAAGACCTTAGGTCTTTAAAATGCAACCTCAATTGCAGGGCACTAGTAAGAAATATGTAGTAGGAGGATAGGAACAATCTGGCACAGTGGATTGAGATCAAGGTGTTTATTACCTCATTAAATCTCACGGGTATAGTCCAGTTAAGTTAGGAGAATGTAGAAAAGAGTGCTACCTAGAATGGGGCTCGAAACCACACCTCTAGGTTAGTAGTCAAGCACTACATCCACTGCACCATTGCCAACCGCAATATTTAATGAAAATATTTTTAGAGTTTGCAATTGAATGTTTTCTCTTTTAGATCTTTTACTTAATAAGGGGGACAGAGGTTGGTATAGAGGAGACAAACAGCATTTTGGTATGAAAAAGGGGGACGTCTGGTAACCCTATGTGTCAGCAGGACCGTCTACAGAATTACCAAAGAGCTTACAGAGGTGTCTAGAGCTCAAAAAAACACCTGGTAAATGATTACTGCTTTTTTCGGCTGTGGCCAGTACTTTCTGGCGTTTTAAACCGCGTTTTCACCAGTGAAATGCACCCAAAACCCAATGACCCATCCATAGTTTCAAACTCCCCAATACGAACTATATTTCCCAGTACCGAAGAAATCGTAGCCGCAATCAAAGCACTGAAGAACAACAAAGTGGTTGGACTTGACGCAGTGCTCTTACAAGCAGCACTAACAATACCGAGGGAGCCCCTCCACCCACTCATTGAGAGAGCTTGGGAAACAGTGTTTTCCTGAGGAGTGGAAAAAAAGGAATTATTATCAAGCTCCCAAAGAAAGGAGACCTTACGCAGTGCGAAATCTATAGATGAATAATAGCAAAAATCGTCCTGGAGTGAATAAAAGAACACCTCGAATACACGTTAAGCTCCGAGCAAGCATGATTCCGCACAGTGTTCCCAGATTGGTGGTTTTTCCAACCAAAATGGTTGGAAAAAATCCCTTTGGTGGGAAAAATGGTGGGAAAATATTCATAGTGGGATTAATGGTGGGAAAATATTTCAATAGTCTCTTTTTTGGTGGGAAAAAATTATTATTACCGTAACCATAATTTACTATATCTGCCTATCTTCGAATTTTATTACCTAATCAATTTGGCACAAACAAACTACTGAAACTAGCTGACCTTTTATAACCGTTCAAGTATCATACTTCCATTTTGAATGACCCATATAAGGTGCCAACATTTTTTTTGTGACTTTGAAACGAACTTTAAAAATTCATAAGAAAAACTATGGCTAACCAATTATAGAAAATAGTTGACCTTATCACGATCTAGTGATCTTTCGAATCGGTATACATTTTTTGCGAATATTCCACAGATGAGGTGGCAAAAATCGTGCGTGACCTTAAAAACATTTTAGTATTGATTACAAGTTTTCTAGGGCTGACCAGTTTCTAGGACAAGTTGACTTTCTTTATCAATTTCTGACCAATTAGATGACATATACTTTTTTTGCGAATATGAAGTGCCAAGAGAGCAAGGCCAACTTTCTTCTTTTTTTTATATTAAGGAAATATTTGTAGCAGAAAAGGTTATGGTGGTTTTTTCTTCCTTCCAGTACAAAAATGGTGGGATTTTTTTTGGGAATTTGGTGGGATTCTAGAAATCTCATCTGGCATCACTGATTCCGCACTGTATCTTCTAACTCCTTGCGGATCATCATTGAATAGGTCATTGTATACTGATCTGATCACCACTTACTTGCTGTTCATCGACTTCGAAAAGGAGTTTGACAGAGTCAATAGAGAATTTGTCTGGCTTGCTTTGTGTAGGAGGGGCATCCCGGATAAAATTGATTGCTATTATTATAAGGCTAGATACAATGGCTGCAAATATCAAGTTCTGTATAGAGGAAAGTTGTCAGAGGAATTTGAAGTCCAAAGTGGGGCTAGGCAAGGTTGTACACTGTCACCAATACTGTTGTTGGTGAGAGGTGATGTGATGCATGCAGTTTTTTTTGTCTGCAAATGGAGGAACTCCGTTTAATCTGCAATCATACCTCAAACATCTGGATTACGCGGACGATGTATGCTTTTAGTCTATTTATTTGTCCTAAGAAACAGGGCAATAAGGAAATAAGACGTTAATGGGATTTTATTATAACAATCTTCAAAGGGTTCATTGAAGATGAGAAAACCGCGGAGTGCTATTAAATTAGAGGGTGAATTTTGGAGAGGGGGTGCTAAAGAACCCTTTTTGGTTTTTTGCATATAACTCGAAAACGAAGCAAATGTTCGAGAAGGTATAAGCTAGAGCATATAGGTTTTGAATACAACCCAGCTTTGTAGGAGCAAAGTGTGTTGATTTTGACACTTATTAAAAATTTTGAAAAAAATAATATGGCAACCCTAAAACTGGGAAAAAACTGAAATTTGAATGAAAAAGCTATTAATTAAGATTTAAAAACTTAAAATTAGACTAGTTTGACCGACTATTTCTCGGTCGATTTTAACCGAATCGTTTTTTTGAATTGTTCATTTTAAAGGCAATTTAATTATCATTCTTTTATTTGGAGCAATGCTTATACATATCTCTGCCAGGTAAAGGAACAAATTGTGGTGTTCCTAAACAATGCGAAGTTGTCATCAAAATGACAAGAAAACCGCAATTCCAGTTGATTTTTTTCTCAGTTTTGCAAAAGTTAGATACTTTTTTGAATGGAAATGAAAAAAAAATACATTTTTCAAAAAAAAAAAAAAAAAAATCAAGTTTTTTTGTTTGAAAATTTTTTTAAATTAATTTTTTTTATTTTTTTGTTTAATGTACTTTTTATTTCATTTCAATTCAAAAAAGTATCTAACTAATACAAAACTGTGAAAAAAATCCACTGGAATTGCGGTTTTCTTGTCATTTTGATGACAACTTCGCATTGTTAAGGAACACCACAATTTGTTCCTTTACCTGGTTTGTAAGACTTTGAAGTTTTGGTGAGGAAAAACGGTTCGATGAATCAATTTGAAAATTTACAAGAATATTGACGATTTAAAAGTCTATAAATTTGCATACCAACGCAAGCCATGCAATCAATATTTGCAACGAAAAAAAAAGATTTACGAAAAGACCACAAAACGTCGGTTTTTAGTACTTTTTTTAATCTAACGGTGAACGGTAAAAAAAAATAATTTCTACAAAATCATAAAACGCTTTTTCAAATTTCCAAAACTGTCTTTGAATTTTTTATCACGTCATTATTTGCTGAGATATTGGTAATCAAGACTAAAAGTATCTTTTTTCATTCAAAGTCAGATAAACCATGTCAAAAAAAATCGTACGAAAACAACAAAAAAACTGAATTGAAGCTGAATAAACAAGGTATCTGATCATGACATTTAATTGACTCAAAAGATTTTATCCATAGAAATGAGAACCTTAAAAAAAAATAAAAACAAAATAATTTTGTTGTCTCGTCTCATTTTTTGCAATAACGCAATAACGGTACTTCAAAAAAATTTGTTTGCAAACAAATCTCGAAACAAAAAACATAAAGCTGTAAAATGCTTTTTATTTCAACTCAATACGACCACTCATCACAAAGATACAGCTCTTCAAAAAACGCTAACAAAAATTGAAAAAAAATTTGTTCCTTTAATATTGTTGACTAGTGTACATTATGTACCTTCCCCATAAACATATAAAACTCCTCTTGAACCTTTTTATATGATGCAGGGTGTATTTTAGTAAAGTTTAATGATTTTGAATCAAATGGCTTAGAAATTAAAAGCCCTTGCCTAATAATAATAATAAAATTAAGATAAACATTTTCACGCATAAGTAAGTAGCATACAGTCGAACTATCTATCGTCTATATCGGATATAATACATATAGATCGAGTATAGTGATATGAGTTGGGTGTATCTGTATTATCTTTCCAAGTTGAATAATCATTTTCATTACCATTGAGGACACAGGCTGTGCGATTGTTAAATTGAGAGAGTAAATCAATAATTAAGTTCCTCCAAAGATTTAAGACATTCGAATGATGTCATTAAATGGATGAACAAAACATTTACATCCATCTTTGTTTGAAGACACACTGTTGAATTGACTTCATTATAGTTGTTGTAATAATAATGAAGGTCGGGCTCGGGGACACAAACAAAGATTTATAATCCACTTATTGATGGAGCTATATTACCAGTTAATTAGTAGAGGGTTGAGTTTTGTTTGTGAGTTTTAAAGGCTTTGACATTGTTTAAGGAGGTTGGGTAATTATTTTATTTTAAACGATTCATTATATTTAATTTTCAATTAAAATGTTAATTGTTATAAATGAAAATATATAAACTCAAAGTGAAATATTAAATGTTATTTTTTCTCAATAATGTCAGATTAAAAAGCTGACAATTTTCATGATGCAATTATTTATTATTTTTAGGAAAAACTTTCGAATTTACTTTTGAAAGTTCGTACTCTCTCGTGTGTCCAGTTTATAGCCTCTTGAAGGATCTTGCACCACCTTAACGCTAAGCTAAGAAATCATAGAATTATATACATATATGTTAGACATAACTTATTGTCAGTATTGGCCTGAGTTTTGCCAGTGGAGACGCTTGGTAGCACGCAAAAGAGAGAGTAAAGTAGGGGAAGGTGGCTTTAAATGGCCCATCCAGGTAAAATGGCCTACTCGATAGAAATCGTAGAATCGAACACAGTTAGGATGTTTTGTGAACACAATTCCTTAGTTTAATAAAAAATTAACAAAAACCAACCAAAAACGAAATTGAAAAATTTAAGATTTCTTATTTTATATACTTTTTTGACACACTAAAGCGTAAATGGCGTTGGATTGGTCACACACTGAGGAAACCAAACGATGAAATTGCAAAGCGGTCCTTTGAATGGAATCCTCAGGGTGCACGGAGGGTTGGAAGACTAAGAACAACATGGAAAGCAACAGCATGACCAATTTAACATTCGTAAAAATATTCTTTTTTATGAAATATGACGCTTAGATTAGAGGAAGTGTTCCGACTATGGAATACCAGAATATAAACTCAGTCTTAAACACAAAAAAAAAATTTCATTCGGTCTTTTAAATAGATGTTGATAAAAATACTAAACTTGCTTTTAAACAAAAGTAGTACTTAAACAAATTATCACACTCCACTTAATAAATTAAAAGGTACAAAAAAATTACAAAATGAGCACATTTCAAAAAGTGACCCTAATATGGACCACTAGGCATTTTCCCATAACATATGCGTTAATTTAATTTACTTATGTGCCGAAAACACAAATAAAATTATCTATAAGATTCTGTGGCAGAGCAATAAATGATGCAAGAGGTCAAAAGGGATTGAAAAATTTGAAAAAAATGTATGAGTAACATGAAAAATTTGAGCAGCTTCTTGAAGCCCATTTCTTTTCACTTGGCAACTGCTATGGCTTTCACCATATTCGCCTTGTCCCAGACGTTACGCTTTTTTCTTTTGGTGTTATCTGATTACTTACAAGACAACCTATGTACAAATTTAAACAAATATATAAATATGGAATATTATTCCATATTAGGAATACTATTCAATATTCAATATGAAATACTTTTCCATATTAGGAAAATACTGATGTTCCATATTAGGAACAAGAAGACTGACTTCACTTTGTAAAAATTTACTAATTATTTAACTGAGCTCGCCGAAATAATTTAAGTTATCCCAAAGGTCGAGCTTTTTCCTAATAACACGTTACGAAAAATATGTTTAAGCTTGATCGGTTCAAAATATAAGAAAAATAAGCTCTCAATAATTTGTTACGCACTTTACTAAAACACTACTTTTAATAACTGCTCATGTCTAGAAAGATCACCTTCTTTGGTTTTTCGATTTTTGTATGCTATTTTGTTTTGGGGTTGGCTTCAAAATCTCGCATTCGAAATCTTGTAATTGCAAAATCTTGCTTTTCATAATCCCGCAATTACAAAATCCCGCTTTTCATAATCTCGCAATAACGAAGTCGCGCAAACTAAAATCTCGCATACCAAAATCACGCAAAATTGAATCGCATTGCAACAATTACATTTTTTAATCAAAATCTCGCGCGAGATTTTAATTTGCGAGATTTTGAATAAAAAAAATTATTTGTTGCAATGCAATTCAATTTTGCAAGATATCCTACCTACTGCGAAATGCATAATCCAGTGTCTGAGTCCTTTAAGACCACACTGTTATTTATTAATTTAAACTGTTGATTTTGTAATATTATTGCTGTCAAAAGAACAAGAAGGAGAGTGTATAGAGATGGTATTTCCAGTTGTAAAGTGTCATGTGCAAATTGCATTAATCATATTTGGTCTTGAACTAGAAAATACTTTTAGTTTCATTATAAACGCGTAAAAGACAACCAAAATGATTATAGAAGTTATTACCAGCAATAAAGGATGTATGTACAAATTTTTTGTATTGATGGGTGGGTAGGTATAGTTAGTTATAAGCTGGAAAGAAAAATCATGCAAACTGCTCTTGGGTAGGTATATTCTCAAAAAAAAAAAAATTTTGCTGTGAAATTTTAAGCTGCGAGATTTTTATTTGCGAAACTTTGTTTGAAATATCGCGAGATTTTAAGATTCGAGATGTAAATGCGAGAATATAAAAAGGCATTTAAATCGTTCTTTAAATTGTATAACCAACTAGTAAGATAGCTTAGCGCTTTTAGCATAGTTAATAGTTCCGATGCGAAAAAAAATCAAATTTTCAAAACGATTTTCCACATATTCTGTGCACCGAGTTGCATAATATTCAGGGCGAAAAACGTTTGCCTTGGCAAAAATAAAAAATAATTATTTTTGGATGCGAAAACCATTTGCATGCAAATAATGCCTTGAGGTGAATATATATATTTCTTTTTTGTGAACTGTAAGCCGACCATCCAAAAAAAAATATTTTATTCACCACACTGCTTTTGCATGCAAAAGAATTGCCGGTCCATTGTTTTGCATGACATGCCATGACAGCAATGGTGTTTTTTTTGCATGAAACTTTAAACCAATCGTGCAAACAATTAATTTAGCAGTTCATCTCAATTATTTTTGACATGCGAGAATATTTGCATAGATTTTGATTCCCTCTCTGGAGAGTAACCAGAAAAACCTTAAGTTAAACCTTAAGTTGAAAGAAATCGCTTCAGTGGTTAAGTCTGTAGGTTGGGGTAAAGACAGACAGACAAGCAGACAGACAGACCACCCATTTTTTTTGTGTTCTCTATCATCGTAATGTCATGTTTGATTGTTATCTCGAAAATTTTTGCTTGCACGATAGCAAAACTTGCCCTATGGTACCTATGTCGCAAGTAAAAATTGTAAGTCGTTGGAGTGGTTTAAAAAAATATAAAATATAGTTCTTGGTAGTAGATCCCACTAATTTAAGCATACAGAAAAAGTTTTATCAAAATGGAGGGAGTCGTTTTTGAGAAAAAAATATTTTTCTTAACGGTTTTTTAACATTGGAAGGACCCGTCAATTTTCATAAAAGTAAAATTTTTTCTCAAAATATTTTCGAGAGTTTTAAGAACTCTTGAGTAAGTACCGAGTTTCAAAAATATCGATTATATCATTTTCGAAAAAATTGAAACATTTTTTAACAATCCAAAATTAATATTTTTTAGAAGCTTATATAAATGAATTTATTAAAATTAGTCATACCGTTTTGAGAAAAGTTATGTAGCCGTTTTTTGAAAAAAACATAGTGTAAGATTGCTTAAAAAAATGTATGGCAGACAGCCCTATTTTAAGTTCTAAAAAAATGATATCAATTATAAAAAAAAAAATTAGCCAAAAATCGCCACCAAACCGTTTCACATTTTTTCGATGATGTTTAATCTTTGATAAAATGTCATCTAAATATCAAAGACTTCCAATTTCTGCTAAACAATCTAGGGAAAAAGCTATTATTTTCACTGAATAATTTTTAATGAACAACATCAACTTGTGTGTGTTACTACAAAAAGAAAAGCCTGGAGTTATAGCTATTTCACGAGTGCCACCTCGATAATGAGACTCTTTTAGTGGTGCTTAGTCTGGATATCAGGGCCGTATCTATGGGTGGGGCAGTTGGGCAAATGCACCAGGCACCTTGCCTCCATGTCGATGTCGTGAAGGCCACTTGTGTACCGAAAAACTACAAATTTAAATTCAAAAATGATTATTGCTATTATAAATAAATAAATAAATTGGGTGGCGCAACAGCTCGTGGAGAACCAGGGCCTAGTGACTTACAACTCACCACACCATTCCTGTGTGCGTGTTGTTGGCAGGAATGGAGGGGGACCTACAGTTTTTTGCCGAGTCCGAATGGCTAAATGAGAAGCACTTTTTCATGACAAGTATACTCTTGGAGGATTTGTCAGTTCCTCGCAAGAGGCAGTACCTCGAATAAAACATTTCTGTTTTTAGGTGGCACGGCTGGGAATCGAACCCACACCTTCGGCATGACAGTCCTACGCACTAACCACCACGCCACGAGGTACTACATTTGCTATTATAATGACAAAATATGATTTGGTATGATTATACGTGTGACTTTTATAAATCAGATTCTTACAATCTCGACAGAAAAAAATCTTTTAGCTGAAAGACGGACTGATGATAACAGATAAACAAAATTCCCTAAAATTTCGATAGCAAGCGACATTTTATGAATCGTAAATTCAACTGTCAACATGTTTTCGAAAGTCGACATTTTGATCAGTTCATACCTTGGATTGTCGTCAGTCAAATAAAGCGATTTTTTAAGTTTAACAAGAATATTAGGCATATGTCTTAGGCTGAATTTAGACCTTTGTTCTTCATTCGGTGAACATTGTTCCACAAACAACGAAAATTGAACAAAGTTCATCCAAATTTCAAAAGGGCTTTGAATTTCTTCGTTGTTTGCCTTCAGTGTTACCACTTACACCTTCGTTGTTCCGCTTATGAGCAACAACGAACAACGTACATACACGGACGATAAGACCGAAAGTCTAAATGCAGCTTGAAACACAGTCCAAAGTTGTCCATAGCATCAAATAACTGTAAAGTCCCCGTTAAAAAGTCAGATAAGAATAAATTTATGATTCGAGTTTTTGCTGATTCCGAGCAAATATTTCAAGCAGAGCGTTTGCTTTAGAATGAAGTAACATACAAGAATAAACGACAGAAAAACTGTTGAATTGTTAAAATGTTGACAGGCTAAAATGTCGATTTATATCGACTTTTTTGTTGTGTTAAATATTAGGAAAAAATATCGACAAGTGTGTAGAAGTTGATACTTTTCTTGACTTTTTTCAAGGCAGCTTGACTTCTGTCGAGTCAAGTTCAAGATTTAAAACCGTCAAAATTTTGTTGATAATAATCAGTAAAAAAAAGAAAAAAGAATTTTAAACTTTTGGCTTAGGGGAAGTTGCCCTGCTTACTTCACAAACGGCATTTATACAAGGTACACAAGTCGTGATGGGAAGAAATGGCGTGGGGTCACGGAATGAAAATGGTGACTTGCTTGTCGACTTTTGTAACGCGAATCGTCTTGTGATAGGTGGGACTGTATTTAAGCATAAGACGTGCAACAAAATTACCTGGGTGCATCCGGATGGTCAAACCGAAAACCAAATTGATCATATCATGATTCAGCAGCGATGGAGGAAGTCTATGTGTGATGTCCGGAGTATAAGAAATGCCGATGTGGGAAGCGACCACCATTTGGTTCTGATGAGTCTCAAACTACGAACCGCTGCCGTACAAAAACCAGCGCAGGATGCAGCAAGGAGCACAAAATTCATTACTAATGCTTTAAATGACCCCAACATATGTCGAAACTATGTCACCACCCTTAACGACAGAGCCTCGTCATTAAATGGAATCCAGAATTCAACAATTGATGAGATGTGGGGTGAAATTAAAAGTGTTTTTATGGAGGCTGGATCCAAAACTGTACCCAAGCGAACGAGACGTAGAGACTCTTGGATATCCCAAGACACCTGGGATAAGATCGAACTTCGCAAATCGTTGAAAATCCAAATAAATGCCGAAGCTGATGTTCAACGAAAGGCTGACTTGCGAAGAGAGTACCGCATTGCACATAAGATGGTCTACCGCTGTGTGAGACGTGACAATAGGGTGAAGTTGGATGGACTCGCAGATAATGCGGAAAGCGCTGCCAGAAGAGGAGATATCCGGGAATTGTACCAAATAGCCAAAGATGTTATCGGGAAAAAAAGCAACACCAATCATCCTGTAATGGATGTGGATGGCACACTTTTGGTATCAATTGAGGATCAGCTTCGTAGATGGAAGGACCATTTTTGTGCCCTGCTAAATGAGGATTCAGTTGAGCAGAGTGCTGAAGTGCCCCAACTAAACGAGATGCGCAGGTCCTATAGGGGTATTGACATTGAACCCTCGTCAGAATCGGAAATTCGTACATCAATAAATCTCCTCAAAAACAACAAGGCAGCTGGACTGGACGGAATACCAGCTGAATTCCTGAAAGCCGATCCCGTAGCAGCGGCTAGTATTTTACATCCGCTCATACAAAACATTTGGGAAAACGAAAGCTATCCCAGGGACTGGAAGGATGGTGTGATTGTTAAGTTGCCAAAGAAAGGTGACTTAAAGAATTGCAACAATTGGCGTGGTATCACCGTTTTGTCCGTTTTCCCAAAACTAATGGCAACAATCATACTCGAGCGAATAAAGGATAGAATCGAGTCTACACTCAAGAGGCATCAAGCTGGCTTCCGCAGTGGTCGATCGTGTGTCGACCATATCAACACCCTGCGTATCGTTATCGTCCTCGAGCAGTCGATGGAATATCAATCACCGCTTTACCTCATGTTCGTGGATTTTGAAAAGGCCTTTGATTGAGTTAACCGAGAATGTATATGGAGATCGTTGCTTGGTAGAGGAATTCCACCAAAAATTGTTGCCATTATTAAAGATTCCTACAACAACGCGAGGTGTTTTGTTTTGCACAATGGGCAGCTATCCGACTCCTTCGTAGTGCAACAGTGTGTGAGACAAGGGGATGTTCTATCGCCAATTCTCTTCCTGCTGGCGATGGACGACGTATTGACGGCCAGTGTTGGTACAGCTGAGTGACAAGGCATTCAATGGAGAACGTTTGAAATTCTCAGTCATGTAGACTATGCCGATGACATATGTCTACTGGCAAATAACATCAGTGGGCTGAACGGGATGTGCCAAACACTGCAAGTGAAGGGAGAGTCGAGTGGTCTAAGAATTAACAGCAAAAAGACAAAAATAATGCTCACAGGCCGCTCCACACAGCAGCGTATTATTTTACAGGAGACGCCAGTTGAAGTAGTGGAACAATTTAACTACCTTGGCAGTATTGTTTCTGCAAACGGTGGTACGGATCTGGACGTTAAAAGTAGAATAAATAAAGCTCGTGCTGCCTTCGGTACTCTGTCCCCAATTTGGAAATCCAGTCAAATCTCCTTACGCACTAAGTTGAGATTCTTCGAATCCAATGTCAAATCCGTGCTGTTATATGCTTGTGAAACCTGGAAAGTCACGTTTACTATTTCGAAGAAAATGCAGGCTTTTGTGAATCGCTGTCTTCGCCACATCCTAAAAATTCGCTGGCCACAAATAATATCAAATGAGGAATTGTGGCGCAGGACAAGTCAAGAGCGGCTGGACGTCGACATAAGAAAGCGTAAATGGCGTTGGATTGGTCACACACTGAGGAAACCAAACGATGAAATTGCAAAGCAGTCCTTTGAATGGAATCCTCAGGGTGCACGGCGGGTTGGAAGACCAAGAACAACATGGAAATCAACTGTCTTACCGGAAGCAGCATCCCAGAGAAAGACGTGGCCACAGCTTAAGTACCTTGCAGCAAACCGTGAAGGATGGAGACGATTTGTTGACGCCCTATGCCCCAGCCGGGGTTACAGGACACGATGATGATGACACAAGTCTCAGATAAAATGAAAGTCTGTATCTGACGATTTTTAGTCCTTTAAGTTGATGGTGAAAATCAAAAGGACAGGTTTTTGCAAAAATTCAAAGTAATTGAAGACGTGGGCCAGCCAATATTCCCTTATCAGAGTTCAAATTTTCGTTATACAAATATAATGACTCTGGACATGGTCTGTCTAATAACGTTGCATTTCTAACATATTCATTCGAAAAACTCTCATATTTCGTGTTGTATTGAATTTTTAACGAACAAAAATTGTTTTTCCCGTGTACTCGTAGATATAATCTCAATAATTATTTTATGCCTCATCCTTCCTTCTTAAAAAAATTATCGCCTTCTCCTCGAATATTTGCTCTTGAAAAAAAAAAAAAAAAAATACCAACATGTAAATTCTAAAGTGATAATCCCCTAAACGACCTTATATAAACTTCCCTTAATAGCCCGCTTAGGCCAATAAATTAAACGGTTGGATAAAAAAAAAAAAAACCTTTTTTTTCATATTATTTATCCTTGAATATCGGTTATCCTCGTGAAAGACGATATGATGACAAGAAAATTGCTTGTCGCACACCACGAAGCATTTAACTAAAATTTATTTCAACAGCAACCCGTTAAGAAATATTTAACCGAAAATTCCTGAAAATTGTTAGCAAAAACTCTCTCTCTCTCTCAAAAAAAAAAAAAACTTCTAAGTCCTCCTGGTTATAATAGCTTTTTGTGTGTGTCTATATATTTTTCAGCCCGATTCACCTTAAAACCCATTACCACAAAATATAAACGACAATATACAATATAATTGCTGTATATTTCCCTAGCGCTGATTTATGGTCACAAACAAAGGATTCTAACCTTAAATCCAATATAACACACGAGAGTTACCCTAAAGCCTCTCTATGTCTGACGTTGGCACAAAATAATATAAAAAAAAAATAAAATAAAAATAAAAATAAAAATCCTCGAGCGAAGCAACACAATGTGACCAAAGGACACCCAATCCACATCCACCACCATAAAACCAAATCCAATAAATTTCAAAGTTAAAACAAATTCGATCATAAAAAAGAAAAATATCAAAAAACCGTTTTCATAAGCACAACAATAACAACAACAACAATTTTTTTATTGTGTGACTCCGCAGTCATAAAGGATGCTTGTAAGCCCTTCATCCTGCCAAACTGAAGCGGTCGATTGGTCGGTCGTCCTCGTGCGGAATCTCTGTCCTGCAAGCTCTGGGAGCACGTTACGGGTTATCTCAACAAAGGGTTGCAGAAAGATATACACCACTTATGAACGATGTGGGTGGATGGATGACACCCTCAATTCTATGGCGGCGGGCGCGGCAACCAGCAGCGGCGTCGGCCGGCGGTTAGAACTTTTACACAATCGAATTTTTGAAAGTCCTAAAATTATATAACGACAAGAGGGAGCTCTTTAAAATTTACGATCCCAACAAAGGGTTACGATTAAGAACCGGCAAGAGATCGGGAGGACAGGCTAGGGGTTGGGGCTTAGGGTGGTTGGCCGTTTGGATGCTAAGCTAAACTGTATTCATATACAAAGAGGCATACCTCGCTCGCTTCCCAGACCGCACATGAATTTCAATGCGTTGGTCGTGCCGATGAAAAATCAATTGATTTATGGGTTAATACAACCAAATTGGTCACCATTATTGGGGTTATCGCTTAAACAATGGATCACCCATGAAGTGTCAAAATCTGATTTTATTGTTTTGGTGAAAGAGCTTTAAATGTCGAAAATAAAACAAAAAGGAATTTTGTATATTAAAATATTTTGCATTTTTTCTACCTATTTGAAAGGAATTTTAATTACCCAACTCACATTGACACGTTTTTGTTAAATAGAGAGTGACATTTCATTTGGCTCTTAGACCTGTCAGTTGGCATTTTCACGTTTATAGTTAAGCCAAGCTAAAAAAAAAACAGATAAAAGTGATACAAAATATGTTTGACAAACTTAAAAGTATATCACATCGTTAAATTATTATGATCGTAAAATTACAACAACAAAACAAAAAATATATAAACTTAAATGGGAAAATTTTCAGTTATGTGTGTTTTTCTAAATGGGATTTGTTTGATGAACGTTTTGTGGGATTTTTATTGCGGTCCTATGGGATGTTCCATTGCATTTATGAGCCTCTTAAGTATTTCAACAATATATTAGGAAACTTTTGTAGAAAGTGTTTCACGAGTCAATAAAATGCCATTGCGGATGATAGTTGAGAATTTAAGAGATTTACAACTTTTATCACTCTCGAATTATACCTATGGCAGATGAGATGCTTGAAGTTTGGAATTAGATTTTTAGTACGAGTATGACCTGACATGGAAATAGATGTGGGAAATAAATAATTTAAAATAAACCCCACCAGATGGTCTCCGACCTAATTGGGATAAATAAGATTTGCATTGATAGAAATTAAGAAATATTAGCACCTTGTAAAATTTTAGGGAAGTAAGATGCTCTGGTTATTTCGGTATATTGCAAAGGCAATAGTAGGCCATTTAAATTAAGAACTTTTGATCTACCACGTTAAGAATTTCATGGTGCCCGAGATACTTAAGGATGCAAGGTAGTTGAAGTGACAAAGAAATTTTGATTGGTAACTTTTTTCAAGGGTAGACCTGTGAACGGATTAGTCCAGTAGCGGAGCCAGGATTTGGCTGTGGGGGGGGGGGGGGGGGGGTTCGAGAATCCTATTTTAGAAATCTCTCAATTAATTTTTTTTTTAAATGTTGGCCAGTTGGCAGAGTCAAACAATTGTTTCATATTACAAAAATATACTTAATGAAAAACTTTATCATTAGAAAAGGAGCATCTGTAGATAATTACAAGATAAATACATAAGTACACTCTACAACAAGTTGTTAGAATAATTCAAACGTCTTTCTTATTTATACATTTAGGCAGTACGCAGATTGTGCTGAATGTGAGCTAGCACATTTCTCTCTAAATACCAGCTAAAATGCTAGCTCTATTTAAACATAACATTTTTGTGGAGAGTATCATATAAGACAGCTGTTCTCTGAATACAAATTTTACTCAACAATTTCAAAGAATTTTGTGGTTAAATTCAATAGGATCCTTAATGATGAATTCTATCGACATCCTTAATCTAATCAAAATTTTACCTGAAAAGGAATTTTCAAGGCGGAAGGTTACATTTTCACTCATTACAGACACCTACGTAACATATCTTAATTTCGGTTTTCAATTTCTAAAAAGAATTATTAAATGAAAATACCAGGTGTTGTCCACAACCTCCTCAATTGAATCGAACATGTAAACCTGAACTAACATAATTTGTTTCGCCCAATGCTCTACGGGCTTGAACAAAAACGCAGCAGTTTTTCTTCTACCTTGTTTTTTTTTTCGGCCAGTTTCCTAAGGGCTTAAAAAATCACAGTTAACATGTAAATTGTTAAGCCCCAACGTCATATTTTCGTTCAGTTTCCTTGAAGCTTGGGAAAATAACGGCTTACCTGTAAAATTGTAAGGCCCCCACCTCGTCGAATTTCTTTGAGGCTTGGGAAAAAATACAACCAGCATGCAAATTTGCAAATTTGCTAGCCCCACTTTCATTCTTTCTCCAATTCCCTTAGGGCTTGGAAAAACAAATTTAAGGCGTAAATTGGCTAGCCCCAACTCTGATTTTCCGTTCCTCTTGTAGGAATAAACAGAGCCTATACGTTTTTATATTCAAATTGCTTATTCTCATCTTCGTTTATTAATCTAATTACTTGGGGGCTTAGAAAAGCATACTTTCAAGAAAAATTTGTACCCCCAACGTTATTTTAATATATACTACAATAAAACACAAATATTGTATCTATGATTTTAGGGATCATCCTTTTTTTCATCTAGTGTTTATAAAAGTTGTATAGGTAGTACCTCGTGGCTTGATGGTTAGTGCGTAGGACTGTCATGCCGAAGGTGTGGGTTCGATTCCCAGCCGTGCCACCTAAAAACAGAAATGTTTTATTCGAGGTACTGCCTCTTGCGAGGAACTGACAAATCCTCCAAGAGTATACTTGTCATGAAAAAGTGCTTCTCATTTAGCCGTTCGGACTCGGCAAAAAACTGTAGGTCCCCTCCATTCCTGCCAACAAACACGCACACAGGAATGGTTGTGAGTTGTAAGTCACTAGGCCCTGGTTCTCCATGAGCTGTTGCGCCACCCAATTTATATAATTTATTTATTTTGTATAGGCTTGAAAACGAACACACAGTTGAATAATCATCATGTATTGTATTTTGCTATTAAATTAATTGTGCTAATCGACTGTGGGGGGGGCTTCAGCGCCAATAGCCCCCCTCTGGATCCGCCACTGGATAAGTCTTCACCTTAAACACCACGCATTAGTACTGGTAATATAAAAATTAGATTTCAATCTCTTTCGATGGTTGTGGGAGATAAAGCAAAGAACAAACGAGACGGGGTGTTTCCACTTAAGCTCTTTTGCTTGGATTCAAGAAGTGGTAGCAAAGGAATTTTTTTAATGGAATGATGGAATCAATTCTTGCGTCACTTACAAATATGTTGGCTATTATGAATAATTTTGAAAATGTTCTTCAGTATTTGAACTCAGGAACGCCGAACATTGGAGCGCGATGAGGTGGAAAAATCTCATATTTAAAAATTCTTGATTTGGTGTTGTGATGTACTTAATACTTTTCCTACATTATTTCCACAAAGAATCTAGGTGTAATAGTGGTAATGATGTAAAATACTACATATATGGGTGATTCTACACATTTTTTCGACTGCTCCTATGATATTTTAAAAACCATTCAAGTATTGTTGAGAATACTGTTTTAATATTTTGAAATACTTTTGTCTTGGCAATACTGGTTCCTACTGAATGTTGTGCTTAAATGTAAATATAAAATGAGTTCAATATCAATAGGTATTGAACTCATTTTATATTATTATAAGCTTTGGGCCAAGAACACGCTAGAAATTAAATTCGATACGGTTAAGATTTAAAGTTCACATCAGTTTCTTTTGGGAAACCCTTTGGTTACAATATTCTTAAAGCATATTTCGGTTAAGAGAAAATGGAGGGTGTGGTGTTCCTTGTATAAAGTATACTTATTGAAATATGTACTGTATAAAATATTAATAATCTCAGTTATTTGTTTATTTCAATTCAATAATTTAATTTTCTAATATTATTACTCGATATAGTTTTCTGTTACTGTTAGTTATAGTCCAGTAACTATATACATTAGACCTTGCGTCAGGTCCGGTAGTTCTGATATTTTGCTGAGTTGTTTATGATGTTGGCCTAGTATTAAATCTGATTTTTCGAGCGCCGAACGCAACATTGGTAAAAATCCAAAAAACCGCGAATTTTTCGCGGATTTTTCACTTATTGGCTATTTTAACCATTACGCCTTAACTTCCGAATAAAACATTGCTCTACGATTTCAACCTTACTAAATTTTCTTCAATTTGAGTCCAAAGTCGGTTCTGTAGACATAACGGTTTCCAAGGGACGGCATTTCAAAATATAACAATAAAAAATTTAAAACAACAAGTAGTATATAAAACAGTATAATAACAAAAACATGGTCTTTGACATATGCTGCATCAAAGCAATAGAACGTGTAGATTGGGCCAAAAGAAGAAAACAATAGTACCGGATGGGGGGTATATATCCCCCCGTTTAGGCGGGAGGGGCAGTTTTAAGAAAAGTTGACTTCATATAGAAAAATAACCATAAAAATACAATGGTAATATCTGGACGAAAATCCATTCCTCATCTCAAAGCCAGAAATCCATTCTTTAATTTTTTTTAAATAAAGTTTTTTTAGCTGATAGTTTTTGAAAAATTTACTTTCAAACTCAAAATTTTGAGAAAAAGACGACTTTTTTTTGTTAATCTATTTTTTTTTTTTTTTTTATGGTATTAAGTACTATTTTTGATTTTGATTTTCAATGCCCTTATTAATTCTTAGTTAAAAACTGAAAACCAAATGCTAAAATGACTTCTAGTTTTTGAGAAAACTGAAATTAACATTATCAACTTCACTGTTTTCAGTCTAGTATCCTTTTTCTTCGGGGTGGGAGGGCTCTGCCTCAGATGCGGTAGTTCTGATTTTTAGATGAGTTGTTTATGATGTTGGCCTTACCAATAATCCAAGTTTTCGACCTCGAGCGCCGAGCGCAACTTTGTGAAATACGCAAAAAACCGGGAAATTTTCGCGGTTTTTTCAGTTATTGGCTATTTTAACCTTTAAGGCCTGGGTTTCGATTATAACTCTGCTCTACCATTTCAAAATAATTAAATGGGCTTCAATTTGAGCTAAAAATCAATTCAAATTGTGAATTTTTTCATCAACTTTTGAATTTAGAATGCTGCAAATCGAATTGAAGGGGGCTTATTCACCCCTTGTGTGAAATCGTTTGCCCCTTTTCAATGGTTTTTGTAGGTAAGTAAGCGTGTCATGTTGGTTTTATTTTAAGATCTTAACCATGAAGATCGGATGAGTAGAAACGGAGCTATGATTTTTTTAAGTCAACCATATAAAACTCGAACTAAAACAGTACTCAGTTCAGTACCCACCAGTGAGTTATCTGAAGCCAATGTTTTAGTTCGAGTTTTATATGGTTGACTTTAAAAAATCATAACTCCGTTTCTACTCATCCGATCTTCATGATTAAGGTCTTAAAATAAAGCCAACATGACACGCTACACAGTATAAGAAATTCATTGGAAAGGGGCAAACGATTTCACACAAGGGGTGAATAAGCCCCCTTGACTGGAGTCCTGTGAAGTTAGCAAAAAAATTGTTTAAAATTAAATAAAAAATGAGAGTTCCCGGTAGCAAACAAAGAGTTCTAGAGTTCCTCATACTTTTTTTTAATAGTTCTGGCGAATGGAGTGTTAAAATTAAAAAAAATGTTTTTTTTTGCTAACTTCACGCAGCAAGGACTTTTTTGAGAAAAAGAGTTCTGAGCATGTTTTTCACCTTAAAATCAAGAGTTCTGGAGTTCCTGATGGGTTTTAGAAAGAGTTCTACAAAATTGAAAAAGTTAGGGCAATTTAAGGTGCCCATTGACTTAGAACCAAAAATTTTCAAAATCCACACAAATCGAAAAAAAGGAGTTCTGATTAGAGTTCCGGATAGCAAACAAAGAGTTCTGAACATTTTGTTAATAACTTTTTTTTCTAAAACTAATTTTTCAAAAGTTATTCGCAAATTGAGGTGCGAATAACTTTTGAAAAATTAGTTTTAGAAAAAAAAGTTATTAACAAAATGTTCAGAACTCTTTGTTTGCTATCCGGAACTCTAATCAGAACTCCTTTTTTTCGATTTTTGTGGATTTTGAAAATTTTTGGTTCTAAGTCAATGGGCACCTTAAATTGCCCTAACTTTTTCAATTTTGTAGAACTCTTTCTTAAACCCATCAGGAACTCCAGAACTCTTGATTTTAAGGTGAAAAACATGCTCAGAACTCTTTTTCTCAAAAAAGTCCTTGCTGCGTGAAGTTAGCAAAAAAAACATTTTTTTTAATTTTAACACTCCATTCGCCAGAACTATTAAAAAAAAAGTATGAGGAACTCTAGAACTCTTTGTTTGCTACCGGGAACTCTCATTTTTTATTTAATGTTAAACAATTTTTTTGCTAACTTCACAGGACTCTTGACTGGGCTCAAATTGAAGCCCATTTAATTATTTTGAAATGGTAGAGCAGGAGGAGTTGTGGCGCAGGACAAGTCAAGAGCGGCTGGACGTCGACATAAGAAAGCGTAAATGGCGTTGGATTGGTCACACACTGAGGAAACCAAACGATGAAATTGCAAAGCAGTCCTTTGAATGGAATCCTCAGGGTGCACGGCGGGTTGGAAGACCAAGAACAACATGGAAATCAACTGTCTTAGCGGAAGCAGAATCCCAGAGAAAGACGTGGCCACAGCTTAAGTACCTTGCAGCAGACCGTGAAGGATGGAGACGTTTTGTTGACGCCCTATGCCCCAGCCGGGGTTACAGGACACGATGATGATGAGAGCAGAGTTATAATCGAAACCCAGGCCTTAAAGGTTAAAATAGCCAATAACTGAAAAAACCGCGAAAATTTCCCGGTTTTTTGCGTATTTCACAAAGTTGCGCTCGGCGCTCGAGGTCGAAAACTTGGATTATTGGTAAGGCCAACATCATAAACAACTCATCTAAAAATCAGAACTACCGCATCTGAGGCAGAGCCCTCCCACCCCGAAGAAAAAGGATACTAGACTGAAAACAGTGAAGTTGATAATGTTAATTTCAGTTTTCTCAAAAACTAGAAGTCATTTTAGCATTTGGTTTTCAGTTTTTAACTAAGAATTAATAAGGGCATTGAAAATCAAAATCAAAAATAGTACTTAATACCATAAAAAAAAAAAAAAAATAGATTAACAAAAAAAAGTCGTCTTTTTCTCAAAATTTTGAGTTTGAAAGTAAATTTTTCAAAAACTATCAGCTAAAAAAACTTTATTTAAAAAAAATTAAAGAATGGATTTCTGGCTTTGAGATGAGGAATGGATTTTCGTCCAGATATTACCATTGTATTTTTATGGTTATTTTTCTATATGAAGTCAACTTTTCTTAAAACTGCCCCTCCCGCCTAAACGGGGGGATATATACCCCCCATCCGGTACTATTGTTTTCTTCTTTTGGCCCAATCTACACGTTCTATTGCTTTGATGCAGCATATGTCAAAGACCATGTTTTTGTTATTATACTGTTTTATATACTACTTGTTGTTTTAAATTTTTTATTGTTATATTTTGAAATGCCGTCCCTTGGAAACCGTTATGTCTACAGAACCGACTTTGGACTCAAATTGAAGCAAATTCAGTAAGGTTGAAATCGTAGAGCAATGTTTTATTCGGAAGTTAAGGCGTAATGGTTAAAATAGCCAATAAGTGAAAAATCCGCGAAAAATTCGCGGTTCTTTGGATTTTTACTAATGTTGCGTTCGGCGCTCGAGGTCGAAAAATCAGATTTAATACTAGGCCAACATCATAAACAACTCAGCAAAAAATCAGAACTAACGGACCTGACGCAAGGTCTCAGTACTATGAAACTACAAGGTTACTGGACTATTAACACTTTATTTAAAATAAATTATGTTGTTGAATTGTTGCGTTTCTCTTCAAAAAGTTACAATAATTTAGGCGACGAGTGAAGAATATTCCATAAACATTCAATAATTGTATATATTTATTATTAAAATTCAATTTTTATTCAATTTCAAAATGGAAGCAAAACAACTTCAACAAATTCAGAAAGCATTTCAATATCAACAGACGGTAGTTACTCAATTGGTTTCCCAATTACATATGCCTTCAACTCATTCAAATATTAATCCTTTGGAGAACTACGATGCTGAAAAAGAAAAATTTTCAAATTACCAATACATAGAACGTTTCCAAAACTTTTACAACATGAAAAATGTAACAGATGAAGCCAAAAAAGCACAACCCTTATGCGTTTCCATAAGCTCCGTACAATTATATAACCTAGCTGCTTTTCTTGGTTCAGAAAAACCTGTCAAAAACTTGAAAATACTAGACCTAATCGCTAATTTCAAGAAGATGTTGATTCAAAAGATAAATGTAGTGTGGTTTCTCAACGTTACTTCCTTAACGTTTTTCAAAAAGAGGACCATAACGTTGCTGATTTTGACAACATTCTTCTTAAAGCAACCGCTCTCGAAGCTTCAAAAATCGAAAGTAAAGAATTTCGACAAAACTCAAATTCCAGTTCACGTACTGATGTACGAACTAAAAAGTTCAAAAAGCAAGACACACTCTAAAAACCATTCAAGATCCAGGAATCCATCAAACAATAGTCAGAAATCATACGATCGTCCCAGTTCAAAGTCTCAAAACATTAATTACAAAGCCCTGATGGGAATAGAAAAACTGTTGCTTAAGATGTGGATGAAATAATCACAAGGTGTTGTCGGATTGACAAATCTCAATTTATATTGTAACTACTGCAAAAGAGAAGGTCATGTTTCTTAGCTATGTCCTTCAACTCCTTTCTCACAAAATAAAAACCATAACCATCCGACAAATGCGGTTAATGTCGAAGATTGTTCAGGTAATTCAACTGAACAATATGGACTTTACAAAATAGAATCTATTGAACACGAAATAGTAGATTTCGAAATAAACAATTGCGAAAAATATCTCATTGAAGTATGTATGTACATAACTCTAAACAAGAACACTCATTTCTAGCTCAAACTGATTTTCAACGTTTTAATCGTAACTTACCTCTGGCAAATCTCAAGTTGCGGTTAGGTCATAGGCAAATTATCCCATAATGTTGCCTACGGTGTAAGAGAAATTATTGGTTAATTGATCATTCCAAATGGGCATGATGCTCTAGGTCTAGACAATAAATAAGAGGTCTAGATATCGAACTGAATACCATTGATTCAAGCAAGTCTAACCCGTCACCTGCTTTCCGAATTCAACACAATTATTCTGTTACGATTATAATTTGGCTAGTCGGACATCGCGTCCTTCAGTACGAATAGCAGGAGAGCGAAATTTTTCGTTTATGATTTCAATGTCATTTTGTATGGGATTTTTTGATTCGCATTAAACTCCTTTGGGTTTTTTATTGTTTTGTTTTTTGTTTCTTTCAGTACAATATATTTTTTTGTAATTCTTGAGAATAATATCCATTAACATTATCTGCTGTGAAATCGTTTCGCACTGAGTACTAGGCCTTAGATAAGAACGACCAACGTCGTTCAGTGTTTCCGTTTGTATGAATAACTAAAAATATTTTACATAATTTATGAAATTGGTGATTTTATGTTGAACATTATTTATTTTTAAATTCTATATGTACAAATACATAATATGGTAGTTTTTCTTAAAAGAAATACCGTCAAATCTCGAGTGGGTATTTTACCCACTCGAAAAATCTGGAGAGGGTAATGCTACTTACACTACCCATATTATCTGCCGGGTCTGTTGGTACCTACCTTATTCCCACAGTTTTTTTAAGTTATGTATGATCCTACATTTCTAGTTTGTATGGGTCATTCTATTTTAAGAGGTTTTAAGTCCATAGAGGTTATGTCCAAGGAGAAAAGTTGGGGTATTATTGCTAACCAAATATAACAAACTATGAAATACCTCTTAAGCACACATTCACGTAAGGGCAAGTCACCTTATACATATTTACTTGCCTTACAGAAGGCCAGGGTAAGGGTAAATACATATCAAGTTACAAGATTAATATCTAATATTTCCCCTGGTCAGTGGGTAACTCCCTTTGTATGTAAATAGCAGGAAGAAAGACGGCAAGGGAGAGACTTTTTCGTGATAAAATATTTTTTTTTTTACTGAATAAGATAATATTGGGTGAATAATGTATCACACCTCAACTAACTCAGTACTGTCGAATTCAGTAAATTCCATTAAATTAAATCACAACAAAAACATAAATGTTAAAAAAAGAGCCAAGTTCTTATGTGTACAAGAAACCTGTGCGTAAAAAGTCAGCCAAAAAAAGTAATGAGATCTAAAATATATGCCAAGTTTTAAGTTCATGAAGTTTAATGTCAAATATCTTAAGTAGAGTAATATCAAAACAATTCCAAATCATGACAGAAATTTGGTAATTAATGATTACTGATTAAAATTTGGTGGGTTCACTGGTCAAGTTTTCATACATTTTAAATTTGTGATTAAGTAAGTATTTAAGAGAAAACTTGCCAAGTAAATCCACACAATTTTAATCAGTAATCATTAAGTACCAAATTTCTGTCATGATTTGGAATTGTTTCGATATTACTCTACTTAAGATATTTGACATTAAACTTCATGAACTTAAAACTTGGCATATATTTTAGATCTCATTACTTTTTTTGGCTGACTTTTTACGCACAGGTTTCTTGTACACATAAGAACTTGGCTCCTTTTTTAACATTTATGTTTTTGTTGTGATTTCACTCCTTTTTGCAAACATTTATATTGCCTGGTGAAAGTCAAGCCCTACCGCTCTACAAAGTTTCATAATTCTATGACAACCGAAAGTGCTCCATACAAATAATAGCAATTCTGATAAAGTGGGTGGATGGCACCCCCTCTGAATCGACAGTTGCAAATTTTCGGTTTTTTTTCTTTTTAAGTACTTCAAGTCCTACCAACCTACCAATTTTCATCGTTCTACAACAATCGGAAGTGCTCCATATAATTTATAAGAATTTTTAAGAGTGTGGGTGGATGCCACGCCCCCTGTTTAGAAAATCCCAATTTTTCAATTTTTTCTTATTAAGTACCTCTACCCCTACCGACTTACCAATTTTCATTGTTCTACAACAATCGGAAAGGCTCCATATAATTTATAGAATATTTAAGAAAGTGGGTGGATGCCACGCCCCCTGAAGAGAAAATTGCAGATTTTCGATTTTTTCCTTTGTATGTATCATAAGGCCTACCGTTGTGCGAAATTTCAAGTTTCTACGATGTCGGGAAGTGCTCCATAATTTTGATGATCTGTCAGTGAGTCAGTGAGTCAGTGAATCAATGAGTCAGTGAGTCAGTCAGTTACGGTTTTTGCGATTTTTGAAATCCTATATCTTGAGAACTACTAATGCTAAAGAGTTGAGATTTGGTGAGCCATCTGTGTTTGATCAGTTCAGCAAATACTCTGAATTTGAAGTTTCTGACTTTATTGGTACTGAAGTTAGAGGGGGGTTGAAAATCGCCTGAGTTTGTTCCTGTAAAAAGGGTGTAGTACCGCGAACTTGGCTGGGCACTACCGTGCCCTTTGATATTCCCACCTTCCAGGCAGAGTTACAATCACCTTAAGAAACCACTAGAGGGTAATCGACGGGTCACTTCAAATAACAAATGAGAGAGATCTAACAGCTTGTAATTGTAACACACAAGCTTTTAGATCTCTCTCATTTGTTAGTTGAAGTATTACCAACTTCATATTGATATACGCGGTCCTTAAAGCCCTTAATTTAAATATGGCCTTCTTATATTTATATTTGTATCAACGGGCGAAAATTGGCAAGGGTGGATAATGGATATGCAAAAAAGGAGGGACTAAAATAAAGTTTAAAAATTATTGAAAATTAACAAATATATTGGTTTATCTTAGCTACACCCAACTAACATATCATATTCGTTTCGACCTAACTGAATAGGCTCTAAAAAAACATTTGGAAAATTTCCTTAAACATGAAAAGGAGAACATTATAGAAGTTCTAAAGTAATTCGTTGTAGGTCTTTAAGAAGCTTAAACGAGCCCTATTCGAAATATTAATGAAGCTAAGGTTTTGACAGATAGCTTCAGAAAGATTTCTATAAAGGTAAGATCACAAGTATAAAATAGGTATGAGTTATTTAATAGATAGGTTGTATATAATATCTATTAGAAGTAAATAATACAACTTTTACAGAGGTTGACAAATAAAAGAAAAATAATTAATTTTAGTTTCTTTGAAGTTTTTTTATTGCATTTATTTCATTTTTAATCTGAAACTGTGGATTATTTCGTAATTAATGTATTGGAAATAATTATAAAACACCAACATGTTTTCTAACCTTTCTAGGGATCGAACTCAGAACTCCTGAGTGATAGTCCAGCACTCTACCCACTCGGCTATCTTGGATATAATTTGGGAGATGCAAACACTTAATGAGTTTTTTTCTATTTAAGAACTTCAAAATATTTCTAAACGCAACCCTAGCTTCCATACGGGTTCAGATGGGGAAACAAGCTGTAGTTTTGTTGACCATTTCTAAGATTCGCTTTTGGGAAGAAATAATTTTAAATATTCTTTTTTCTTTTTAAGTGGCGTGATGGTTGAACGCTCACACAAACATACCAAACACAAGTTTACCAAAGCGATTAAGCTCATTTTCCTTTCTCTGAAAATAGGTATAAGAAATTATACGACACCGTCAAATATTATAATAAGATGCATTCTGTCTATACGATACAAACCATATATAAGTCTTGTAAGCAGAATGTTACGAAAAATGTTGCAACTTCTATATAAATTACCAAGCTTCTCACAGCTAAAAAATACTTTACGATAATTTTTGTTTCTCGCCAAAAATATTTTCCTAATCAATTTACAAACAGTAAATCTTTAATGAAACAAGACATTAACGCAACAAATCAATTTACGCAATATATTATTACAATCATAATATCTAAAAAGCTTCTTTAAAATGACTTTTACAAATTTGAGCCTCTGTAATATAAATTGACATTTTCTTTTATGGTTCGTGTCCATGATTTGATATGTCACAGCTAAAAATTCGATAAAACTTCTAGAAAATTGTAATACATAGAAACCTTTTGAAGTATGACTAACAGCAACTGCTATAAAATAACCTTAAACAATCTTTATACAGTCATAGTTTCATGTTCCTTCTTTAAATTCATTTACAGAGGTCTATCCGATAGCAGATGCTAGTCTCGTTTAATTTTCTATATCTAGATTTAAAACAATTTTAAAGAAGCAGTTATTGAAGTCGTGACTTTTATAAGGATTTTGTTTTTCATGTAAGCTGTATAGTAGCCTTATACATATCCAGATCCAGACTTGCAGCATATCAATATTTCTAAGCTAATAGAAACTGAAATGTTAGTTGGGCATACATTATAAAGGATACTTTTTCAAATTTGTGCTAAATATAATTTTGTTTGGCAACTGCGACAAAGAATTTATGTACTGTCTGCGTTTTTAACAACTGAAAACATCAAAGGGACAGACCAGGGTAGAATCATTTTCAGAATTAAATATGAAATTTCTGAAAAATTTACTTTAAATGGGAGTTTAATCATAATGCTATTTATAAAATACATTTTGATACTGTGATTTATTGCATAAAATGATAACACTTATAATAAAAAGGAATTTTATAATGATTGCCATATACATTACCCCTGATAATGGAATAACCTGTACCTATAAGCAAATTGTAAAGCACTTCTTCGTAAGTTTTCAGTCAATCAGGTTGGATTTTAGGTGACAAGCTGGCAGTCTATCCTGGAAAGAAAATGGAGGATTAGAACCTTTTTGCAATTTTCTGCAGGAAAGAAAATCTAAATTAAAAACTAGTTTTGAAAACTATTAGGTATAACAAAATTCTTTGAATGTCTTAAATGGCCTCACTTTTCTTTGCAAAAATTCAATGTGACTGACATATTGAATCAAGAAAAAAAAAATCTTACTACAAACTCATCCCATCCTGTTATATCATTTGGAGTTAGGATACAATTTAAAGACATATCATTCTTCGAAGACAATCAAATTATTAATATGTTTTAACTTAACATTTTAAAAGTTGAAAGTTTGTTTTTGCTTTTTCATAAAATAAAAATAATAGAACAAAAATCTTCTCCCAATAGAACTATTTCTACATAACTTATAGGTTCCTTGGATGTTCCTATAGACTTAAGTCGTATTTTGTTTTTACATTTTTTTATTCATTTTCAATTTAATATGATGTTTTGGAGAATTTAAAGATTTTCCGTTTGATATCTATATAATATAAGTTGTGTTGGGCCTTTTAGCATTCTCCTACCCTCCCAATCACAACTTCATATCATAATTTAAACTTTTCCACTCGAAGAAAGCACAAGTTCAAAACAAAATCATCAAAGAATTTTCTGCACAAAATTTAATGTAGATTGGTAGGTATGCGAGTTTTTGCAATAAAAATAAAACACAAAAAAAACATCCCCTGCTGCTTTTTGCTATCATACCAAGTCATGACTATACCATCAACACACTTTTTAAAACTTCCCCCTCGAATAAAATCGAGACAAGAAAATATTTCCAATTAACTCCCCCAAGAGGAGAGAAAGTTATGTACTTCGTCGGTTTCATCTGAACATTCATCAGATATGGTATATACCTTCACCTACAAAAGATACCTGTTGCAATAAGGTGAGGTGTTCCATAACTTTGTGTATCGCCGTCTACCATCATATACCTCCCCCCCACCACCCTACCTCAAACCCACCGCAACACACCGGGAACTTGAAAGGCGCATTTCAACATAAAAAAGCGATCTTACTCTGATGTTTATCGAAGTATTTCAGTGTTCATGCCGTATTCATGCTAAAGATACAAACTTAAGTGCGGCAAGATGGTCCAACTTAAAGCTGATTAGCATACCTACGCAAAATTCCACTGTTCTCATGATATCCGTTTCAGTTGACGCGTGTTTGGCGTGCCTGGAATGGTCGCAGGAGAAAAAAAAAATACAACTTTAAATCCGAAAGACTCTATTTAAGGGTATTACTGTGGCACTTTCCTTATCGTTTTCTGTCAATGCGACTGAAGTATGTATCTCCAGATATCCCAGTAGATGCTAATTACTCGGTAGTTCTTGCTTCTTAGAAACTAGAGGTATACTGCCGCCAGCGGCTGTCGTGCGGCCAGCAGTGGTAAGTACTTAAATTTGACGACTGCGTCGACGCACACTTCCCTTGCGGCAATGGCCTTACTTGGAGACCATATACGAACCAAGAGTGGTAAACTCAAAAGGAATTAGCTAATCAAATAAGAACGTTGGAGGTACTTAACCTATACGTCTTCTGGTTGGCGAGCATGCGAACATTAAAAGAGCATTATCTCGGCTGCGTTCGTTTTCATATAAATAATTGCACGGGCTGAAGTCAGACGCTCAGACTCGTTGCTTCTCAAGCCAAGGCATCTTGAAGGTCTTGTAGAACAAGATGGAATCCATTTTTGGTTGGACAGCGGGGAAAGGGGTTTCCTGTGTTAAACATCCCACACGTAAGATGTATTTCGCCTTCTTCCATCAGGTATGAGTTGCATATCTGTGGGCCAAAGTTCCATCAGCCACAGATTAATGTGCTATAAAGCAAATGGGAGAAGAGGAGGCTTTCTCGCAGTTTAAGATCGCTACATCGCGTGCAGATTTTAATTTTTCACAAAGGTGATGGAGATGAATATTGGTTATACTAATTTCGAACATTGCGAAACACTGTTCGCTCGTGTAGATGTCTGGGTGGCCATTTGGAAGGAGCCATAATCTGTCAGAAGGTGTAATTATTTTGCTAAAATTTACGTGATAATGATGTCTAGGTAGATACCAATTTTGAGCTATTATTGGCAATATAAAGAGCATAAGATGAATCTAAATTGATTTATGAGACTTATGGACTTTCAGCTGATCAAGTTAATTGAATCTTTTTCGCTGTCCAATTCATATGGTTATGGCATATGCTTGTGATGTGATTAATAATTGTTTATATTGATTCTTGTCTAGGTATGTATTCCAAATCTCAGACCATCGGGGCTTGGGACATGAATTATGCATGCCCATAATCTCGTTAAGGCTCCTCTCCTGAGTTATGAAGGAAAAACATTTGAGGCCTGGTCAAACAAAACGCAATCCGAAGATACAATCAATACTTCACTGGGGAAAAACGATCGCGGCAAATAAGGATGACAAATCAAAACAATTTTCGCCTAAAGTGTGTTTCTAACGGTTAATACCTGAACTTCACTTCGGATTTATATGCAAGCATTCAACAATTGATCAAGAACATATCAGATAGACTAATGTAATCGCAACAGCTTTTGAAGAAAAGAACACTTGATCAACAGTCTTTTTGGATATGAGGCAAGTGCTTGAAAAGGTACGGCACGAAGGCCTCAAATTCAAATTAAGACAAGTTCTGCCTAAAGGACTTCATAAAATAAACGAATATCAAGAAAAAAGACTTTTTCGTGAAAGACACGGGAATGAATGTTCTAATTTCAAAGAAATAGTGCCTGGGGTACCACAAGGAAGTGTATTAGGTCCAGTTCTGTAACTTTTATTAACACGTAATATACGTCGAATTGAAGATAATATCGTTGCCATGTTTGCTGACGGAAGGCAAAACTATTAGCAGAACTAAAATTAAATTACAAAACGAGTGGACAAAAACATGACGAATAGCGCTCAATGAACAAAAGCCATGACTCTAGAAGGGAAATTAAAATATAAGCAGTATGTGAAAAAGAAATGTGAAATATTCTAAGCTTAATATTTTTTTTTTTATTGAAAATAAATTGCTTAGGTCATTTGTAAATGTACTATGGTATATACGAAACGACGATCTCGGGATTCTTACGGTTCGGGACGAAATAAAGAGTTTCGCGTAAAAACATAGAAATGGGCAGAATACGGTAATTCACCGATTATTGAAATTCTCGATGGGAACAAAACCTTCTGATTTGGTGCGGTGAACAGAAAACCGCTTTTAAATCGCGGTATAGGCAGGAATTTTACCTGCAACACGTTTCTTTACACGATACGGTTACGGCAGTCCTAAGACCACAATAAATCACATTCAAAATGAAGCAACAAAATTATTTAGAATAATTTGGTTCCTTAGTTAAGGAGCTTACTTTCCTACAAATGAAAGGCTATTATTGTCCGGTCAGGAAACCGAATCCCATGCGTTTTTTGGCGGGAACCGTTTTTTCATGACTGGAACTCAAGCTTAAGGAAGCCATTTTTGATATCCTGTCACTTGGACGCCATTTTTACATTTTGAGAAATGGTGCCCAATTTGTTGTCCAGTCAGGAAACTGAAATCCCTGCACTTTTTGTAATCCTGTTACTTGAACGCCAATAGTAAAAAATGGGGCCTATTCTGTGGAAAATGGTAAATTAAACAGAAACTCTTAAATTATTTGGAGCATTTACATGATCAAAATAACGATGAATGTTGTAAAAGAAAGATTTTTAGTAGACGCACCTTCGAAAATTCAGTTTTGCCACTTTTCAGGAAAATACTTTTTTGTATGTCAAAATTTGGGGCTTATCCTTTCTTTGGTAGTTTTTAACGTGAAAAAAGTTGTGATAAAATGTCAGTGTTGCCACTTTTCGAAAACATACTTTTTTATGTCAAAGGTTGAGAGTTTTTTTGGTTGTTTTTAATGTTTTGAATATGAAAAAAAGTTGTGCGGAAACGCCTCCGGATGCCAAACGCATATTGGGAAAACAACGGTTGATATCTTAAAGGATAGGTGTTGAGTAGAAGCAACTTCGGTAAAAATGTCAGTCTACCCAATTTTCGGGAAAATACTTTTTTATGTCAAATGGTGGAATTTTATATTTTTTGTAAATTTCGAATATTTTGAACACGAAAGATCTTGCAACTTTTTTTCCCAACATGTGCTTGGCATCCGGAGAGCTATTTCCCCAACTTTTCTCTTGTTATCTCACGTAATAAATATTGAAAATTACCAAAAAAGTGGAAATCCAATGCTCTGACATCAAAAAGTTATGTTCCTCAAAAGAGGAAACACTGAAATTATTTTACCCAAAGGTTCGCAACCTTTGTCACGTAGAGCTGTGCCAATCGTTCATTTTGAAAGACCGAATCAATCAATGATTGATTTGACCAAAGATTCGATCTTTTCAATCAATCATTTTATCAATCATTCCTTTGATTATGGCATATTAAAAAAAAAATTCAATAGTATCTGCATAGCTACAGTATGTTTTCAATCCTTATTTAAGGAAGAATTTATATCTTAGAAAAAATAATTTTAAATTTTCATGTGGGCATTATTTTTTTTTTTAAATAGGCCTTAATCCAAAACAAAAACCTAAATTCTTTTTTTTTTCAAAGCTAAAAAGTGCTTACCTACTTAAAATAATTATTTACTATAATACTTTTCGCTAATTGCAAATGCATTGAAAATACAATTAATTAAGAAAGAACTGCATTTTTGTATTCAATCATATCTTTATTATAAAGAAACAAAGATCTATTCGTTCACAATGCCAATGAGATTGATTTGGTCTTGGTCCACAATGGATCTCAATTCCAATCAATCTCAAATGAACGTTTGAACGATATGAACGAAATGAACGATATCGTTCAACTCAATCTCAATCTCTATCTCAATCAAATAATTCTCCAAAACCAAACATGTACTGCGCATAGTCGATAGAGCCATAGACAAAATTCTTAAAGAATGAAGACAAAATGAACACAAATACATACGAGAAAGAGAAAACCCGAAATAAAATGGAAATGGAGTGTAGCTAAGCTAATAGTAGATGTGGATATGTATATCAATTTATGTTCCTGTGGTGTGTTTTTTCATTCACGTAAATAGAGATTGAGATTGTATGTGTTTTTTGTTTCGTTCAGTATTCTGGTGTGGAAATGGATTGATTGAGAATGAGTGGAATGAACGAAATATATCTCGCTCTTTGAAAACTTAAATGATTGATATTGGGATCGATTGATTCGGTCTGCTGTGATTGCAATCAATCATTCTTTGTGAAGAACGGGTCACAAAGACCGAATCAATCACGATTGACACAGCTCTATTGTCACGTTAAAAACTACCAAAGAAAGGATAAGCCCCACATTTTAACATACAAAAAAGTATGTTCCTGAAAAGTGGCAACACTGAATTTTCGCAGGTGCGTCTCATCAAACTTTTTTTTAAGACATAGATCGTAATTCATGATGGAAAATTTCCAGGTGATCTATGTGTTTTTGTTTAAATAGCGCCATTTTTGAGAATGGCGTTGAAGCTAAGGGATTACAAAAAGTGCAAGGATTTTGGTTTTCTGACTGGAAAACAGATTGGAAACTATTTTTCAAAATGGCGTCTAAGCAACAGGATTACAAAAAATTACATACAAGTTAAATTTCTTCCTTTATGTGTAAGGAATGAATTCCAGTCATAAAAAAGGTCCCCGCTAAAAAACGCACGGAATTCGAATTTCTGACCAGACTATGTTTACCAAAAATTATAGAGGTTCCATTAAAAATATATGAAATAAAAAAAAAAATGGTTTCAAGAAACTTTGTTCAAATATTTTATCTACTTCAAAAATGAAGAATCTAAAGAGTTTTCAAAAATATCAAAGGCGAATGGGTGTTTTTCTTTACCTGTAAAATTAGACAAAGCTTGTGAGTTGGATGTTTTTCAATAACAGATAATTAGAAATATGTTTTGAATTGAAATTGTAGTACCTGTGGCATGATGGTTAGTGCATAGGACTTTCATGCCTAAGGTGTGGGCTCGATTCCCAGCCGTGCCACCTAAAAACAGAATTCCTGTGAGGAACAGACAAATCCTCCAATAGTATACTTGTCATGAAAAAGTGCTTCTCATTGAGCCGTTCGGAGTCGGCAAAAAATTGTAGGTCCCTTCCATTTCTGCTGACAACACGCACACAGGAATGGTTGGGAGTTGTAAGACACTTAATCCCGGTACTCCACGAGCTTTTGCGCCACCCAATATATTTTTTATTTATTTATTTTTTGAATTGAAATCCATTCGTTAATGCATAAAAACCTGTGGATGTGAATAAAATATTTTTAATTACGATATAAAGGTACGTACTATTTAGCAAGTTATGCATTCGTAGAAAAGATTGAGCTCGAAATTTTGAACAGTATTTGTTATAATAAGCATATGATGGGGAAGACAAAAATGTGCAAGTTCTTCGTTGTTATTATGATTTGGTTATAAACTCGTGTGATAGACAACTGAGAATTCTCAGATGCTTTTTCTCAGGGCTCTGAGTTGTCTCTTGCCCTTTCTTCTGCGCCACATCAACATTACTTATTAAAAATGCGTAAAATGTTTTTGTTTTCCATTTTATTTCCATTCAAAATTGTAATTAAAGCAAACAAGAAAACGGTATCTATTACATTCCATAGCTTTTGTTATCATTTAAAAAAAAAAAAAATAAAATCTTGTGGGTGTTATTTCTTTATTTTTATTTTGGAAAAATAAGAACCTTTATTTCCGTGGGATTTGTTAAAGTGCAGCCCTAAAATCATCAATTTAACGTCTACTGTCATCTTATGTCTCATTTTCAATCAAGGAAATCATGAATGTAGGTATATTCAATCTGTTTCAACACAAACACCTTTATTAAGAATGTAGGTGAAGGAGTATTCTGGGTAATCAAATCTGGTGCACCTATTGAAGTCTGATATCCAGCCCATAATCCATAAACTCATCCGATAAGAGTGGCTGTGTCAGGGTACAAAACATCACTTGAGTGTCTTACGTGTCGCCTATCAATTAATCTCTAAAGAGGCTACCACAATACTCTTGAAAATGTTAATGCGGGTTTTACGGCGATAACACTTTAAACTTTCTACCTAAATGTTAAAATGTTCAAACCTTTTTGTCAGAAGTGCCTCCAAATTGCTAGAGATTGACAGACAATGCCATTGCACTTAACATACAAGGCGCTTGAATACTATTTACTTGCGGGCTAAGTATCATTATTCGGAAGGCGGCCTCAGGTTGATGGTTTATATGGTGGTGTCGGCACTCATCAAAGTGTCGAGATGCATTATGGTTGCATCTTATTGTCGTCGTAGTCGGTCGTCTCAATTGAATGAAGCGTAATATGAAAGTCTACATATCTTAGCTCAAATCTCTTCATATGAAGTGATATTTGAAGAAGATACCAGCAGCGATGAAGAGACTCCCACTTCGCCTATACTCTACGCTCTACTCAGGTATCTTCTTTATTGAAAAAGATCAATAAATAAGTCACAATCATTTACATAAATATCTTCTTGTTATTGCCTGGTCTTAAAGATAACATCGAAGGTGTTGATGTAACATAATTCTCGTATTGGTTTTTTTATTTTTACAACAAAATTATGACTTCTCGATGTTTGTCTAATAAATTGTAATTCAATTCGTGCTATAAAAATGATGAAGTGTGACTCCCACGGCTACATACATATATTGATATTATGCAAAATAGCTAATCTTATATGATTACATACGTAATACATGTGTGTTTAGATTAGATATTTAAATCTAATTGATTTTTGAAATAACCACAAATTTTGTCTTTGTTTTTTAAAGAACCATAATCGTATATCTAGCAAAAGGAATTAATTTGAATTAAAATTCGAACAAAATAAAAACCTGGAAAAAGCCTTCAGTTCTTTCATGAGATGTGTTCATGAAAAATGTATAGCTTTAATCCTAATTAAAATAATACAAGTTTAGACGGGTCTTGACCGGGCATATTAGAACCATTTCAAAGGTAATTTTAGCAGTTGAATCCACTTTCAGCTCTAGTTTTCCACTTTCAGCTCTAGTTTTTGAGAAATGCTCGTTATAAAATTTAGAAGAAAAACGCGGTTTTGGTTATTTCTGCGTTTACATATAGCTAAAGAGCTGTAAATTTGTTCAACAAAATTTAGCAATAAATGAAAGTACTAATCTTTTTCTTCAAAATTCAGTTTAAATCTTTTCAATATCTGTTCATCACAAATTAAAAAAATTAAAATGAATGACTGGGTCTTATGTTCAAGACACTGTGGGTTTAAGAAAATTGTATATAAAAACATGGAAATTATGAGAGAAAAATGAAATACGACATTTAAATTGAATAAAACAACTCTTTTGACAATTTGAGGTGGAAAATAAGAATGCCATCCTAATCTTGATTGAATATGATTGTATGGGAAAAAAATTTAAATTGTTGGAGCGGTTTTTAAAAAAAATAATTTTTTATATTATTTTTAAGAACAAATTTTGGTATGAAAATCTGAAGTATATATTTATGTGTATAGGTATAAAAACAAAATTTGAAAAGTTGAATTTTCAAAAAAAAAGAAATTTTGAAACTTTTTTTAAAAATCCAATAATTGTTTTTTTGGAAAATTTTAATATGCAATATTATTTGATCGTATCTGAATTTCGTATATAAAAAAATTCATCTAAATCCGTTTAGGCGATAACGAGAAAATTCAAAATAAAAAAAAAACGTTCTATGGCAGGTACTATTATTAGTTGCTTAGTGTAAAATTTTATAATTTTTAGTAGTAGATCGTACTAATTATAGTCTATGAAAAAGTTTAATCAAAATCGTAGGAGTCGTTATTTTTTCATAAATGTAAAATTTTTTCTTAAAATATTTTAGAGAGTACTAAAAAACTCTTAAATATCGAGTTTCAAAAAAAATCGATCATATCGTTTTCGAAATATTTGATTTTCGAAGAAACATTTTATAAAAATCCAAAATTTTGGTACACAAAACTATTTATATTCCTTGGAAGCTTCTGGATAAAAAAATTATTGAAATCGGTCAAATCGTTTTGAAGAATACCAAAAATTAAAAAAATGGTGCTTTGGGGGGTACCATTAATAACCATTTTTGAAAAATGGTTTTCCACCCAAAGGAAGACTTCACTAAAAAAATTTATTGAATCCAAATTTTAGGAACCCAAAAAGTTTGGCGTAAATTCCGGAATTTTATATTAATTTTTCCAAAAATTTCTTGGGCTTTTTTCCTTAAAGAATATTGAAAAAGACCAAAATTTTTTATTTTTTGAAAAAAAACTTGCTTTTGGGCTTTTTTCTAAATTTTACAAAATGCTCTGTTAAAATAAATTGTCAAATTGAAATAAACAAAGTTATAAGAAGATGTGTTGCTTTCAATGTGTTCTAAAAATCAAATCAACTGTGGGGTTGGGGAGGGGGGGGGGGGGAGTGGCGCGTTCATGTTCGTATGCACCCTTTTTTTTGGTGTTATTTCCATTTAAAGTTTTTGGCTCTTTTTTCCAAAATTGCGGCGTAATTCCCACGTTTTTTGGCGAATTTTCCTGTTAAATTTTGGGCGCTTTTTTTTACTTGCGATATAGGTAGGTACTATAGGGCAAGTTTTGGATTCGTGCAAAAAAAAAATTTCGAGATAACAATCAAACATGACATTACGTTGATAGAGAACACGAAAAAAGTGGGTGGCACAATTCTGTCTGTCTGTCTGTCTGTCTGTCTGTCCGTACCTCAACCTACAGCCTAAACCACTGAAGCGATTTTCTTCAAATTTTGAACTTAAGGGTTTTTTGTAACTCTCCAGAGGGAAGATTGAAATTTTTTTTTTAGCTCAAAAAATAACGGTACTTGCCATACAACCGTTAAGGAAAAGCTCATTTATCTCAAAAACGGCTCCAACGATTTTGATAAAAAAAATCAGTGTATTACTGTAGATATGATGTATCTTTCAGTAAGAAAAAAAATCACCAAAAACATTTATTAACGGTACCTGCCATATAACGGTTTTTTTGATTTTTGGTTTTCTCATTAACCGCTCATCCGATCTCAATAAAAATTTTTTCACAAAAGCTTTGTTAGAATATAAACAAAACTGCATACCAAAATTTTTGAAAATTCAATATTTCAAAAACGGGTTGATGAATTAATTTGAAATTTCAGTTTTAAATGTATATTAATATATACTCAAAATTGGCATACCAATTTTTTTTTTGAAAATTGTTACAAAAATTTTATATATAAAAAATTAATTTTTAAGAAAACGGCTCCAACGATTTTAAATTTTTTTTTTGCATATATTCATATTTGTTCAAGTAATCAAATGGCATACTTTTTTTTTAGCTCTAAGTTATTTATCAGACTGTTTATACAATTAAAAGAATGATTTAAATGCTTTTTATACTTTTTCTATAATTACTTGAATATTTCTTAAAGTTCTTAAGTCCCACACAACTTGAACATAAGAGCAAGTACGTGCGATCCAGTCGTGCATTTTATTTAAATTTGATGCCAAACAATTTTGGGTTTTTTTCAAAATTCTTTAAGGCGAAATTTCCTATGACGTAATTTCAGGGAGCCCCAAACACCCACAAAGTTTTTTTCTAAGATTGATCCCTGAAATCCTCCTCCAAAATATAGACCACGAATTAGGGGACACCCTGTATATATCGATACCTTCCCGTAAGAATGTATTAAGCGACATTTCAAAAATTTAAAAGGCATCGAAAAAAACCTCTGGTCCAGTTACTTATTTATGTATTTAAGAAAATAAAAAGATTTGGAACGGGATTTTCAACTCAAAATGCTTCGAAAAATCTGTTTTCTACAACAAAATACCCAAATAAATAATTGAATAAGAGGTTTTTTAAAAATTTAATTTAAATTTTTTCAAATGTCGCTTAATACATTCTTACGGGAAGGTATCGATTTGTTCTTTAACAGAATCAGAAATTTGAATCTGAATTTCATGTAGGACATTGCAAGTACCTCAAAATAGTGCTGGGTGCCATCTAAAAACATATTAGTTGAAACTATTCAGCTATATGTATAGTCTAAGAGCTAGCAGCCACTTTGACTAACCTACCAGACACAAGGCTACGACTTTGTGTATGCTTGATAAGGGACTAGTTAAGTACGAAAACCAAGGTCTGACAGGATTGCCGCGGTCGAAAGGTTGCCATCTGATTTTTTTCCAAAATGCAAAAAAAGGGTCAAAGTTAATCTACTTTCACAGGGCTGAAATTTATTTATAATTTAGTTTATACATTCTAATGCCAACCAAGACGGGTTTGGCGGTCGACAGTGCTTGCCAGACGAGTCTAAAGTTCTTAAAGATATTAATAAAAGATATTGGATAACTTGAGAAATTTGTTAGATACAAGGCTCAAACTAAGTGTATGGTTTATTCGTGAACAGATAAAATAAAAAAATAAAGATCAAGGAATATTTCCGCAATTATAGGTTTGCAATCTATTATTTTCAAAATTTAAAATAACTGCCAAATATAACATATCTACTCTTACAATGCAGGTTTTTTAATTTATAATATCTTATGTCTTTTCTCTGTCGTACCTTGTGAACAGAGGCATGGACACTGTTTTGAGAGGAAAATTCTCCGGTTGATTTTTGGTCCCGTCTGCATAGATGGGGAATGGAGAAGAAGATATACCACAACGAGCTGTACGGGTTGTACAGCGACACTGACCTAGCCACAAAAGTGAAAAGCCAACGACTGGGATGGCTGGGTGACCTAGATCGAATGGACACCAATGATGTCTTTGAATCCGAGACAGCTAGCTAGAAACCGAGCCGGCTGGAAGAAGCTTGTTGGTTGAGGCCCTGGTCCACCCCGGACTGTAGCGCCACGTTAAGTAAGTAAGTAAGCTAGAAACTGAGCCGTCTGGAAGAAACTTGTTGGTTGGGGCCCTGGTCCAACCCAGACTGTAGCGCCACCTTAAGTAAGTAAGTAAGTTAGTAAGTATGTCTTTTTGTACATGAAAATAAAAAGATGCCAGACGAGTTTGGTAGATGAAAATTGCTGGCAACCCTGCCAGTTCCAAATCAACCATACACAAAGTTGTAGCCTTGTGTCTACTACCTGTTGTAGATGATCCAAACCAAAAAATGGAACGTTTTTCTTCTCGGATATCAACCTCTTTGGCTCAATGGACTGGACAGTAGATATTAAGACGCCAAAGACGCAAGGAAGGACATACGCGTTGAACTCATAATTTTTTGACACGTAGGAAACCATAAAATTTGCTCTATATAACAATTAGTTCTGAACAAGTAAAAAACCTGGTCTTAAGGCTGGAAGGCAGGTTCTTTGAAACAACGAAGCCAATTTGGTTTTCTTATACCTTTTCAGGTGTGCTGAATTCTTCAAAGCCCACACGCATCAATATCCGATGCCTTCTTTTGAAGCCATAGAAACTAATTTTTGAGACTCGGAAAGTTTTGCTTCCATGAAAGTAAAATATTCTAATTTCAGAATTAAAAATATTCATAATTTTAAAGACATGGGTGATTCTCCGCCAACTGTGATTTTTTTTTAGATAATTTTCAAAAATTAAAACTTCTTGAAAACAATTTAATTTCGTTTTTCTGGGTTCATTTTGTCCAAGTATCAAATCAGTACAAGCATTCTGCTACAATTATTTAAAAACATAAAATATGGTGAAATTTACTGAAACTGGAAAAGACGATAGTGACACTCTTTTTCTTTTTTTTATTTTTAATTTGTTCTCTCTCTTTTTGACCATATTTTTGTTGAGATTCTTGATATATGTTTTGACCTCTTGATATTTCTACTGCCCTTTTTTACTTGCGATATAGGTACTATAGGGCAAGTTTTGGATTCGTGCAAAAAAAAAATTTCGAGATAACAATCAAACATGACATTACGATGATAGAGAACACGAAAAAAGTGGGTGGCACAATTCTGTCTGTCTGTCTGTCTGTCTGTCTGTCTGTCTGTCTGTCTGTCTGTCTGTCTGTCCGTACCTCAACCTACAGCCTAAACCACTGAAGCGATTTTCTTCAAATTTTGAACTTAAGGTTTTTTTGTAACTCTCCAGAGGGGAAATTGAAATTTTTTTTTTAGCTCAAAAAATAACGGTACTTGCCATACAACCGTTAAGGAAAAGCTTATTTATCTCAAAAACGGCTCCAACGATTTTGATAAAAAAAAATCAGTGTATTATTGTAGATATGATATACCTTTTAGTAAGAAAAAAAATCACCAAAAACATTTATTAACGGTACCTGTCATATAACGGTTTTTTTGATTTTTGGTTTTCTCATTAACCGCTCATCCGATTTCAATAAAAATTTTTGCACAAAAGCTTTGTTAGAATATAAATAATACTGCATACCAAAATTTTTTAAAAAATAAATTTTGGATTTTTAAAAAAAGATTCAAAATTTTTTTTTGAAAATTCAATATGTCAAAAACGGGTTGATGAATTGTTTTGAAATTTCAGTTTTAAATGTATATTAATATATACTCAAAATTGGCATACCAAATTTTGTTTTGAAAAATGTTACAAAAATTTTATATATAAAAAATTAATTTTTAAGAAAACGGCTCCAACGATTTTAAATTTTTTTTTTGCATATATTGATATTTTTTTAAGTAATCAAATGGCATACTTTTTTTGGCGCTCTAAGTTATTTATCAGGCTGTTTAAACAATTAAAAAACGATTTTAATGCTTTTTTATACTTTTCTATAATTACTTGAATATTTTTTAAAGTTCTTAAGTTCCACACAACTTGAACATAAGAGCAAGTACGTGCGATCCAGTCGTGCATTTTATTTCTTTAATAAATGTTCTCTTTTTCGTTTTTGAAGTCTGTTCTTCTGAATGGCAACTCTTTTCTTTGTGCTGGGTTATTACTTAGTTTTTATTGCACGGAATAATTTTTGTTTGGCTATCGTCCGAAGTATTGCTACCGTTCTTATAAGGAAAATTGGTTAAAAAAATATTATTGCAAGGAATTATTTAATTATATTTAATTACAGTTCAAAAAGTATTTAAATGCCACGGTACTGACATCCACGGTACTGACATTTAGACAGTTTATGTAAACTCACTTCACTAAGCTTATGAGAAAAATTATAGACAATTTAAACTTTTGGCGTTAAAAGGAAAGAAAATTCAGATAACCAACCAAAACATGTCATAACATTCTTTAGAAATACTACCACGGCACTGACAAATAAATGTTTGACATACTTTGATTGCATGAAAACATATCACTCTCAAAGTACAATAACGTATACAAAATAAAATTAATGTTGTTAACTACCTATATATAAATAGTGAATATATTAGAAAACAGTTTAAACTAAAACAAAATACGTGTGTGAAGTTAGCATAACATTTTTGAGCTAGGCCAATGGGACCATGGCAGGAATTTGCAGTTTTTTTTTGCAGTTCACCAAATAGTGGGTGTAACAGACTGTACTGCTAACTTCACTGTGAAGTTAGCAGTGCCTATGCTTTTCTCAGCAACCGGGCTAGCTAGGAATCTGAAATAAGGCTCTGAATTTGCAGTTTAATTTGCAGTTCCAGAAAAGGAAAAAACCAAATTTCTAAATCCTTACATAAAAAAAATTTAATACTGTACTGCTAACTTCACTGTGAAGTGAGCATAAAACTCCTTTTCTCGGCAACGGTGATACCTAGAAATTTGCAGTTAAGCTCCAAATTTTCAGTTTAATTTGCAGTTCAGGAAAAATTTATGTCCAAATTTTTAAGTCCAAATTTGAAAAAAAATCGAATAAATTCATTTTTCACTGTTAACGTCACTGTGAAGTTAGCAGTACATACCCTTTTCTCAGCAACTAAGCCACCTAGAAAATTGCAGTTTAGGTCCAAATTTGCAGTTTTTCATGCACTTCAAGAAAAAACTAAGTTCAAATTTTTACGTCCAAATTTGACAACAAAATCGAAAATTTTACTTTGCACTGTTAACAACAGTGTGAAGTTAGCAGTACATACCCCTTTCTCAGCAACTGTGCTAGGTAGAAAATTGCAGTTAAGGTCCAAATTTGCAGTTTTTCATGCACTTCAAGAAAAAACTAAGTTCAAATTTTTGCATCGAAATTTTGACAACAAAATTGAAAAATTTACTTTGCACTGTTAACTACAGTGTGAAGTTAGCAGTACATATCCTTTTCTCAGCAACTGTGCTAGGTAGAAAATTGCAGTTAGGGTCAAATTTGCAGTTTTTCATGCACTTCAAGAAAAAACTAAGTTCAAATTTTTACATCGAAATATGACAAAAAAATCGAAAAATTTACTTTACACTGTTAACTACAGTGTGAAGTTAGCAGTACATACCCTTTTCTCAGCAACTGTGCTAGGTAGAAAACTGCAGTTAGGGTCCTAATTTGCAGTTTTTCATGCACTTCAAGAAAAAACTAAGTTCAAATTTTTACATCGAAATTTGACAAAAAAATCGAAAAATTTACTTTGCACTGTTAACTACAGTGTGAAGTTGCCAGTACATACCCTTTTCTCAGCAACTGTGCTAGGTAGAAAATTGCAGTTAGGGTCCAAATTTGCAGTTTTTCATTTACTTCACGAAAAAATGCAGTTCAAATTTTGAAGTCAAAATTTGGCATTAAAATCGAAAAATTCACTTTGCACTGTTAACGTCAGTGTGAAGTTAGCAGTACATACCCTTTTCTCAAGAACTGAGCCAGCTAGAAAATTGCAGTTAAGGTCCAAATTTGCAGTTTTTTATGCACTTCAAGAAAAAACTAAGTTCAAATTTGTACATCCAAATTTGACAACAAAATCGATTAAATTCATTTTTCACTGTTAACATTACTGTGAAGTTAGCATTACATATCCTTTTCTCAAGAACTGAGTCAACTAGAAAATTGCAATTGAAAAACTGCAAATTTGGACCCTAACTGCAATTTTCTACCTAGCACAGTTGCTGAGAAAAGGATATGTACTGCTAACTTCACACTGTAGTTAACAGTGCAAAGTAAATTTTTCAATTTTGTTGTCAAAATTTCGATGCAAAAATTTGAACTTAGTTTTTTCTTGAAGTGCATGAAAAACTGCAAATTTGGACCCTAACTGCAATTTTCTACCTAGCACAGTTGCTGAGAAAGGGGTATGTACTGCTAACTTCACACTGTTGTTAACAGTGCAAAGTAAAATTTTCGATTTTGTTGTCAAATTTGGACGTAAAAATTTGAACTTAGTTTTTTCTTGAAGTGCATGAAAAACTGCAAATTTGGACCTAAACTGCAATTTTCTAGGTGGCTTAGTTGCTGAGAAAAGGGTATGTACTGCTAACTTCACAGTGACGTTAACAGTGAAAAATGAATTTATTCGATTTTTTTTCAAATTTGGACTTAAAAATTTGGACATAAATTTTTCCTGAACTGCAAATTAAACTGAAAATTTGGAGCTTAACTGCAAATTTCTAGGTATCACCGTTGCCGAGAAAAGGAGTTTTATGCTCACTTCACAGTGAAGTTAGCAGTACAGTATTAAATTTTTTTTATGTAAGGATTTAGAAATTTGGTTTTTTCCTTTTCTGGAACTGCAAATTAAACTGCAAATTCAGAGCCTTATTTCAAATTCCTAGCTAGCCCGGTTGCTGAGAAAAGCATAGGCCAGTCGGTTACACCCACTATTTGGTGAACTGCAAAATCCGGAATAGGAATGCATAAAAATGCAAAAAAACTGCAAATTCCTGCCATGGTCCCATTGACCTAGCTCAAAAATGTTATGCTAAATTCACACACGTAAACAAAATAGCGGTTGAGCGGGAAATCTTTTGAATTCAAAAATAAAACTCAAACCTCGGACAACATTCATTCATGATTATTTTATTCAGCAATAAGTATTTTGACTTTATTTTTGCATTATTTTTTCAAGCAAATATTGCACTCAAACTTTTCTAAGAACAACATTTCTATTCAATTAAGTATTTCATTAGAAAAAAGTAGATTTAATCGGAAAAACAAGGAACGGACATGCCACGGTACTGACATTTTTACTACACTTTTCCAAGCCATGTGGAAGAAGTAGCAAATTTGGTGATGGTATCGAAAGTCGAATGTAGATTGTAGTAAATAGCCGTTTACACAATTAAAACAAAAAAAATATATACGAATATTTTACATTAAGAAACAAAAAAAGCACTGGACATAAAGAATCACAGTTGGGAGGGAATCACCCATATGGGCGATTCTCAAACTGATACATTTTTGAATGCTAAATTTACGAAAAAAATGCTAGATTTCTTAAAAATTCTTAGCGCCATAATGATTGTTATGATATCTTATGTTAGTGCTGAAACAACCGTAAATTTTTTTAACATCAGATTTTACTTGTAAAAATGATGAAATACCACGGTAGTGACACGTTTTTGCTTGCCACGGTAGTGACAAACCTTTAAAGTCAAAATATTTTCCGAACAGATTGAAGATAAGTTTAGCAAACTCTACCTATTCGATCCATGAATAAAAGTATATGGTGTTCGAAATAACGCATACCACGCATAAGGCATAGTGACTTTTTTTTTGATGCTCGATATCATACAAACAAATTTAGAGAGTCGTTTTTTTCATGTATAAGGCGCCAGTTATAGCTATCATTGAAACTCATCATTGAAAATTTTAATGATTGATTTTGAGACGTTTAGAAAGCAAAATCATTTATTATTTTGATGGAAAAATAAAGCTAGAGACTTAATTGATATTTCTAGCCAAAAAAATTGTTCAAATAGGCCCAACTTTCCACATAAAAATACTTTTCTTATTTCAATGATGGAACTACCTTACCAATGATCATTGAAAAATTAAAAGTCAATTTTTGTGGAAAGTTGGGCCTATTTGAACAATTTTTTCGGCTAGAAATAATAAATGATTTTGCTTCCTAAACGTCTCAAAATCAATCATTAAAATTTTCAATGATGAGTTTCAATGATTGCTATAACTGGCGCCTATACGGGGACGATGCTTATCTAAATCTGTGCATGTATATTACAATCCACCTTATAACACAACTGTACGAACACGAAAATATAAACAAATTATTTGATATTGTTTTCTTCAAAACTCTGGGACAGATTTTGAACTAAGCCGGCAAATTCTGAAAATGAGTTATATCTAACTTATAAAAATATAAAATTTTAAAGCTGCAGTTATATATTTTACGTAAATAAAACTCAAATCAGTTTTGGTTTTTTAATTAAAGTCGAGTTTTAACGAAATAGTTGGTAACCTCAGGGTGGGGTCATGCCACGCAACAAATTAAATATTTGACGTTTAAGCATAGTTCGAAGTTCCATGTAAAAGAAAAATCTAATTTTTAAAAACAATTTTCCACATATTCTGTCCTTAATTTTGTATAAAATTTTAGGAGCAAAATGTTTGCTTTTGGCAAAACCACCCATTGAGTCATTAATTAATCCCTTATTAATAAATAAAGAAATAGCAATGGAAAACAATAAATTTTGGATGCAGACCCAATTTGCATGCAAATAATGCTCTGAGGTGAATATATTTTTCTTTGTTTGGATGTGTAAATATTTTTAATCCACCACACTTTATCTCACGCCAAACAATCGTCCAAGTGTTTTGTAGTTCTTTGACAGCAATGGTTCCTTTTTGCATGAAACCGCAAACCAATCATGCAAAGAAGTAATTTTGTATTTCACCTCAATAACTTTGGCCATGCGAAAATATTTGCATAGATTTTTGCATGGAAACTGTACACCAGGCCTTATAACGATGAATTTATTTTCGCTCAAGAAATTTCACTGAAATTTTTTTGCCAGAACGATATGCGTCTGGAATTTGTATTTTCCTTTAATATAAAAAAAAAATCGTTTACAGCACGGACATTTTTTCTTTGAGTACAATTTTTTTTCACCACCAAGCTTTTGTTGCCTACTTAGCTTAAATAGTGAAATATTTTTTCAAAAAATTATTCTTAATAAGAAGGTTTTATAACACAAATTCTATACTACTGAAATAAATCAGCCAAGTAGAAGACTTAGCATTAAGGATTGGACTTGTTGAATTATTGATTCAAAATAGCTTTTTATGGCCTTTAGTCCTACAAATTGGCGTTTCTAATTCTAATCTTGTTGGATATAGTTTACAGTGGATTTTCGTTGAAAAACTCATGTAAGTTGAACTGAACTTAACACAAATTGCGTATGACAAAGCCCTCATTATGTCATTGATGAGTTCAAGTGAGTAAGCCGAACGAAACGCCAATTTGTAGGACTAAAGGCCATAAAAAGCTATTCTTAATTATTTGCGTGCTAAGCGCTCTTTTGAGCACAAGTTGACTAGACTAAAAGTACCTTAATAGTTCAAAATTAATGATTGCATAGTTTTCGAAGTGAATTGAAAATCTCTCAACCTTTTCTTTCAGAAATAGTAGATATACAATACATACGTTAACACAGTTCGACTCGAATATTATGTATGGTTTTAACTGAAAATTTATGCATAGCAGACCATGAACATTGTTAACATCTTTTATCAGAGATGTCAAACTAGCTTAATGCATTTTTCTTCGTTTAGCGGATCTGCAGTCTGCATACTGCACCACCAGCAACCCGCGCACCACAATTTAAACAAATCCACGAAGTGGGTACATTCATTTGCATTTAGTGGCACAGTCATGATAGAAGATAGAGTATCTATGTATATGGGTATTGGGTATACCGCAGCGGCACAGAGTGATGTTTGATGCATTTGCATTTATTTGTTCCAATCATTTACTAAGCCACCACACACACAGCTTCTGGTCTTCTGAAAAACGCTTGCGGCCATACAAATAAGCTCTCTGTGACTAATTGCTTTAAATTAAATAATATCTTGAAATCGCAGGCTTCGCCCTAAACGCTTTTCAAATTCCACAACGATTTGAGAGTTTGTTAATGAGCTCATTAGATAAATCTAAGTTGATTAACATTTCAAGTAGAAAATTATTGAAATCAAGTTAACGCGCCGCATCGCAACAATTACAGATTACAACTATACTATATACTCGTATACATATATTTACCTATTTACATACATATGTACAGGAATTTATAGAGGGAGGCCCGTTTTTGATTAGATGTTGATGATGATTATTTAAAAAAAGTTGATGGAATTTCTCTCTACCCACAAATAGATCTATTTTTTCGGTGCTCAATTGAATGAGTAAAATAACAACTGAACATTTTATTTAATGGTTTTATCTACATTATTGTCAAAAGTATATGAATTGATATTAGAGATTGGATTACAACTGTAAATATGCCTATCGTTATTCAAATCTGATATCCAGCATCTGTTGGAGATGTGTGTATGCTTTCTATGGGCCTCTTAGTTCATTATGATTTCACGAAAATTAGGGTTATCATGAGCTGTGTAATCTTAATGGCATTTAAAATGAGCGGCATCTTTGTGATCTTGTGGCAAGAGCTCTTTTACCAACTGCTTTTTAAAATGGAATATAATGCAATTCATATTGCACGATTTGCCACAAAGTTGTTCTCTTAATTAATTAAAATTCATGAGAAAGTTTTTTTTTAAATGTATTGAACCCGTTCTAAGACAAACAGCAGCTTTTTTTTTTATTTTTATATTTCTGATCGTTGTGGTGTATATGCATATATTTGTTTATCTGCTTCAGACCCTGTTATGCCAAAATCTATGCCTCATATACGACATCCATACACTTTAGACAATGAAGAGTCTGTCCAAATATTGTCTTAAACTAAAATCTGCTGTTTCCACCTTACCCACACGGCTCGGTTTCTATAGCTAGCTGTCTCCAGTTTCGCACGCCAAATTGGTTCAGGTCCTCTTCCACTTGCGAGCGCCACCTTTAACACTGTCCACCTCTACTAGGTTGTCCCACGGGGTTGGATTCAAAGACTTTCTGGGCCAGAACATTGGTGTCCAGTCGCTCTAGGTGACCCAGCCATCTCAGCCGTTGGCTTTTCACTTTTGTGGCTATAGGTCGTTGTCGCTGTACAGCCCGAACAGTTCGATGTTGTATCTTTTTCTCCATTCCCTATCTATGCAGACAGGACCAAAAATCACCCGGAGTATTTTCCTCTCAAAACAGCCTAACGCGTTCTCATCCACTGTTAGCAGTGTCCATGCCTCTGCACCATACATCAGGACCGGGATGATAAGCGTCTTATACAGGGACAGTTTAGTTGCTCGAGAGAGGGCTTTGCTTCTCAATTGCTTTCTTAGCCCAAAGAAACAGCGATTGGCAAGAGTAATTCTTCGTTTGATTTCAGCACTGGTATCGTTCACTGATTTTTTAGATAAGTCCACAAAGTCTCTGACCACCTCAAAATAATAGCTGTCTATAGTGAAGTTCTGTCCTGGACGTCGCACACAGGAGCATTTGCATGAAAAAACTGGTCAAAATTATTTCTTTGTCTAAATAACTTATTTTTCATCTGAAACTTAAATTTACACCGTTTTAAAGCATTTACATTCTTTAAAACAGAAATGAATAATTGTATTTTTTTTTATTTTTTCTACCCATGGTTTTAGATATGCCTGAAACTTCTATATTACATTTTTGACCAAAAAAGGTAATAATCAAATATTTTTTTTTAAATGGAAGGTTGAAGGTTCGGTTTGCCATATTGCATACAAAAAACTTTCGAATAACTTTGAATAATAAAAAAAAAACTTGTTCAAAAATAGTACCTTTGGAAAAACGGCAATTTTAAATAATTTTTTTCTCAGTAAGGAGGAAATATGAGGAAAATGTTTTGGATTGTACAAAACACTGAGACCTTATAGTATGCTTTAAAAATAAATTTACAACCCGACAGCACCCGGCAATATAACAAAAAAACTTAACTGTAAAAAAAAATACATAAACTTCTCGACTTTTTGATGAATCAATGTTTGCCCAAGAACATAGAAATTAGTCATTGAAATCAAATAAATCTAACGTTGAAATTAAGTATACACCATGGTCTCTCACATTCATTGATAAAATTTTTTTCAACTCACTTCAAAAAACATAAAACAACAACTTCAAATTGGTGAAAAAAGACCGCATTGCAAATTCAGGCGTGTCTACTAAATTGGTGTAGATTCTGACTAGCTGCCCGAAGAGGTGGCGTGGTGGGGGTCAAATTTGAGACTGGTTTATGATAATACGGTTAATTAGCTACAAGCAAAACCAAATTGGGGGGGCTTTAACAATAGTTTGATTTTTTCAATTTTGACCGGTTTTTGAGGTAAAATGCTCCATAGTGCGTCGGTGTTGGGTGTCCTTTCTTGTTGACAGCATATATTTTGTTTTGCTTTCATTCACCGATAAACCCATCTTCTTGGCTTCCTAATGAATACTCACCACTGACATCACGCTTTGTTCGTCCGATTACGTCAATGTTGTCAGCGTAAGCGAGTAATTGGAAGGACTTTTGAAAGATTATGCCTCTAGTGTTGACGTGAGAGTTTTGCACTATTCTTTCAAGAACGATGTTGAAGAAGTCGCATGACAGCGCGTCGCCTTGCCTAAAACCTTTTTTCACATCAAAGGTGTCGGTGAGGTCTTTGCCGACCTTGATGGATCAGCATGCATTCTCCATCGTCATCCTGCATATACGGAGGAGTTTGGCAGGGATGCCAAAACTAGACATTGCTCTATATAGCTTGTCTCTATAGATGCTGTCATACGCAGCCTTGAAATCGATGAAAAGGTGTTGGGTATCGATTTGAAACTCCTGGGTTTTCTCCAAGATCTGCTGAAGTGCGAATATTTAGTCGATGGTGGACTCCCCTGGCCTAAAGCCACACTGATATAGGCCTATCATGTTATTGACGAATTGCTTCAGTCGTTCACAAAGTACAGCAAAGAAGATCTTGTAGGCGATAGAACAGAAAACTGATGCCTCTGTAGTTGGTGCAGTCCAGAGGATCGGCTTTCTTGAGGATCGGGCAAACAATGCTGAGGTTCCATTCATCGCGCATGCTTTCCTCTGACTTTCTTTTTACAGATGAGCTGGTGCATACTCCTAACCAATTCATCGCTAACCGCTTTGAATAGCTCAGCCGCAAGGCCATCAGCTCCAGCAACTTTATTGGACTTAAGTTTAGATATGGCTTTTCTCACTTCGTCAAGATCGGGTGGAAGGAATTGTTGGCCTACGTGCGTCGTCCAGGTTGAATGGTGAAATCTGCATGGTAATTCGGTGAATTCGGTTCGTCATCGCCTTTACACAATTTGCAGAAATGATTTTACCATATCCTCAGCACCAACTGCGATTCTACCACGATGTTCCTCTTATTGTCCTTGCAGGCATCGGTTCTGGCCTTGTAACCTTGGGAGGTTCTTTTTACTTTTTGGTAGAACTTCCGAGCTTCATTCCTGCAATGGCATCCCTATAAGTTCTTGATGACGTGCTTCTCATGCTCTTTCTTTTTCCTTCTTAGAAGCTTCTGTACCTCTCTCCTCTTCTGCTCGTTTAGAGCTTTCTAGCAGCTCTGGTCCTTCACAGCGGTCTCAATAAAGAAAATTGGAAGGCCATTGTTGAAGACACCCGATGCGTATAGATCTGTCAGTGAAGAATTGAGCAAGAAGCAACTTAAGTGGCACTCGTAAGAAAATAAAGCTACAAGATCGATAAAAGTAGTAGCAAGAGGCCTTCACTCTTCATGTGTTGTCAAAGAAATTTTCGAAGGCCCAATACAAAAAAAGCTTTCGATGCCACAAGGGTATCATAACGACAAAAAAGGGATCGCAATTTCGAAAATAAATAAAGAAAGTCTCGAAAAGATTTACATTATTAAATCAAATGGGCATACATAGTTGTCAAAATTGAACCACTGCGAAAGTCAAAAATTATTAAACAATGTAAGCGCTGTCAAGCCTTTGGACATACACAAAAATACTGCAACCGCGAGTTAGCTTGTGTCGAGTGCAAAGGCAGACATGCAACTAAGAACTGTCCAATGGGCATCAGAGAATCGATATGTGTTAACTGTCAGGGCAATCATCTTGCAAGTTACAAAGGATGTCCAGCCGCCTGGAATAGGCTTATGCTATGTTTCCACCAAAGGTTTATCTCAGATTAGAATTAATAAATCTTTTTGGTGTTTCCACCGCACAAAAAGATTTAAAAAAGATTAAATTTGACAGCACCTTCAAAAATGCAAATGGCGTTCCAATTTTTCTTATGAAGTGCGAATGAGACAGAATGTTTGATTCGTGTGAAACAATGAAGAACTGAATGCGAGTCTCGAATGAATCGTTCAGCACCATTTAAGAAAAGGTTAGTTCGATTTATAAAAGTATTTGTCCTAGGAAGATTTAACAAGATTAATTTCTAATCTTCAAGATTTACGAAATAAATTTGTATGGTAAATCTTCGAGATTTAAAGGAGATTTGCGGTTAATCTTATTAAATCTCAGATTAGCGTTAGGTGGAAATGTAGCATTAGAAACTCAATAAACACAAAAGCAATAGCTGATATCAAACAAGAAACGGTTCGAAAACAAAACTAAAAATCAACCGGCAAAAGCAGTTGCACCAAGCTAAAGTGATGAGTATAATTTCTATTTCCAGATAGTAAGAAGTTCTATTAAAGAAATGCTGGAAGTTATCCTGAAAAGGATGAAAAGGATTGACAAACAAGATTTAAACATAAAACAGCAAAGCGAATAAGTCGCTCTTAAAAAATCAATGCGGGAAAGAACACACGGTCTCTTACAACATGTATCAGAACTGAACATCTATTAAGACACAGAGCATGGTATAAAAATACAAGGTATGTTGTATATGAGATGAAGGGTCGCCATATTTTGTTTTGTGTGACGTCATAGCGAGTGTTAACCAACACATAGCTTTAAAAAATAAATAATTTATTGTTTTACTTGAAGTTTAACAAAATATAATTTCAAAACATAAATAATCTGTTGCTTTACTTTGAGTTTTAATAGCAAATAGCTTCAAAACATACAAATTTATTGTTTACTTTCTTTGCCATACATCACAAACAATTAAGATCATTCACTCGCAATGACGTCACGAATCAGTTGTCTGAACTGTCAAGCATACCTTGATATTCTTATACCATGGACACAGAGCATATAGACATTTGTTTGGTGTCCGAAACTCACCTCGCTATAAAACAAAGTCTGATTGACTTATTTTATATCTGGTAGGGGCACCATATGAGGGCATACCTTTCATTTCAACCTCACGGGTTGAGCTTTAGTATACAAATAGTCCGTGTCCTAACTTTACTTTTAAGAAGTGTTGCCAAGGTGGCAACACTGTCAGAAGGACAAGAGAAGGGCTGCCACAATCCCTAAATTTAGCTTATATTTATATAAAATTTAGAAAAATATTTGTATTAATAAAATTTAAAGATGGTGTCGACGCATAATTTCACAATCTACTACATTACATTCAGAGTTTATTGAAAACCTACTTTGGTTTTTTTTAAAAAGCCACTTTCAAAGTGCTGGGGAGGGGGGATATGAAAGATTAACAAACTTAAATATTTATCTTGGAATAATATAAGCATATGATACATGTTTCAAGGGTATTTTTTAATGCCCAATCTTACTAAATCAGAATGAACTCGATACAACCACCTTCAAAAAAGTTATTGCCTTTTTTATAAATGATGACTGAATTTTTAGTGAAACAAGTCAAATATTACCGAATTCCAACAGCATTGACACGAAATTTGGTCCACATATTTCATTTGTCATAAGCAACAAGAATCAAAAGTGTCTACAAAAATATTTATAGTGAAAGGGTGTTTTTTTCATTGAAATGGAAAATTTTTGAACTACTACCATAAATCCCCTCCCGAAACTGGAAGGTTAATGGGAATTGGTTAAAACATTTGACTTTTCATCAAGACCAAGAAACAAAAGAAACCAAACAAATATAAACTATCTGAGGATGTTTTTCAATGGGGAATGAGAAGCAGAGTTTTTGGCCGAACATTTTTATGTTTTTGAAACCAAGATTCATAAATGTAATATGGTACATGATTTTGGGGTATTTTTTAATGCTGAATCCAATAATATTAAAATAAAGTAGATACAAGCTCACATATTAAAGTTATCTTACTTTTAAAGAGTTAATGTCTGTAAATGATTGTATTTTTCGACTAGAATAGGTACGATACTCCCTCCCAAAAAAGACCCTCAGACCATGGATATTTGAATGATCTCTTTTGATTCTTGGTAAGCAAATATTTTCACCAACTTTCATCAACGTAGCAGTTTTGGGAGGGGTTTCATGGTAGTAGTTCAAAATTTGTATACATAATTCATTGAAAGAAACACCCTTTCGCAACAAATATTTTTGTAGACTCCTTTGATTCTTGTTGCTTATGACAAATGAAATATGTGGACCAAGTTTCGTGTCAATGCTGTTGAAATTTGGTAATATTTTACGCGTTTCACGAATAATTCCGTCATCATTTATGAAGAAGGCAATAACTTTTTTGAAAGTAGTTGTATCGAGTTCATTCTCATTTAGTAAGATTGGGCATTTAAAAATACCCTTAAAATATGTGTCATATGTTTATATTATTCCAAGATAAATATTTAAGTTTGTTGATCTTTCATATCCCTCCTCCTCAGCACTTTGAAAGTGGCTTTTTAAAAAAACCAAAGTAGGTTTTCAATAAACTTTGGATGTTATGCAGTAGATTGTGAAATTCTGCGTCGACACCATCTTTAAATTTTATTAATAAAATTATTTTTCTAACTTTTATTGGCTTTTCAAATTTTGTTTCCAAAACGACTTTTTTCCACCCCCTTCGTGCAAGGGGAAGGGTGGGGGAAAAACAATAACGTGGTCCAATGGTTTTAAGGGTGTTGGATCCAACGGGAGTTCTAGGGTCATCGTTCGATTTATAAGCAACATTTCGGGGTTGTGGCAACCCTTCTCTTGTCCTTCTGACAGTGTTTCCACCATGGCAACACTTCTTAAAAGTAAAGTTAGGACATGGACTATTTGTATACTAAAGCTCAACCCGTCAGGTCAAAATGAAAGGTTGGTCTCACTATCAGCCCCACTAATCTGTAGACCTCAGAAATGTTCAGTTAATTCAGCTTTTCTTTTAAAAATAAACTAAAATAAATTCGGTCACACGAACTTGCTTGAAACTTGAACTTTTCTTGATAAGCGTATAGCATTGCATTTACTGCATAAAAACGCTATAGGGCACAAGTTGTATCGAAACACGAAAAAGATTGTGTGGGAGGGAGGTGTAGTCTCTCCGCTTAGACGAGGGGTACGATTTTCTAAAAAATTGACCTAAAATAGGAAAAGATTTATAAAAAAATTCAGTTTCCTAGAACACCTGTTTCCAAAAACCTCCCATAAAATTGTAATTCTTTAAAATTTTTTGACTGGTCGCTTTCAAGTATGTGAAAAGACGGCCTAAACTTCAAATGAAGTTAGTTTTTATGTCTATTTGCTTCCAAAATTGTTTTTCGAAATCATCATCATTTGCTTCCATTATTATCAGCCATATATGTACACTGAAAAATGTATTGCACATTCTTTTTATGAATGGCGATCATACAGACAAAATCATTAATTTTTATGAAATATTCATATGAATAATACAAGAATTCATAAGAATGGAGGTTTGTCTTATGACTAAAACATTATACCTGCATGGAAAAGCATTCATAAAATAGGTATCTTTTCATACAAATTTGAATATGAAATTTTATGATAGATTTCTTAAAATGCTTGAAACTATTCATTCGTTGCATGAAAAAATTTATTGAATGAATAAAACCGCATTTAAAAAATTGTTGTTGGAAAATCCAAGTATAAATTTTTGTATTGAGAATATGAAATATGACTTAAAATGCTTGAAACTATTCATTAATTGCATGAAAAAAATCATTAGATGACACCACGTTCATAAAAATGTTTGCTTTAAAATTGTTGTTGCATGTGTTTTATTGAATGCAGTAGACTCTCCCGAAGTCGAATTTCTCTGTAAGGCCCTGATCACAGTGAGCGGGTAGCGGCAAAGCAGCAAGCAGAAATTCTGAGTAGGAATTTCTCCTACAAGAAAATCGATTGAGGGACAAGGAAATGAGGGGAATGCTGGACAAAATTCAGTATGCAGATGTTAACAGTGGTAATTTTATTTGTTTAATCATTAAATGTTTTTAAATTAATTTTGTTTAATTCACATTAAATTTTTGACAAAAATAAAAAAAAAAAAAAAAAAAAAATTTAAATGCAAAAAATTCTTTTTTCTATTCAAATTTTTAGAACCCGACGAATAAAATTTTTAGATAATCTACTAATTTAATTTTTATTTTTAATTTCTTCGAAGTTAGACAATGCTGCTGTCAAGTTAATGTGGTGTCTCCATGGGTTCCTTGTTCCCACCCAAAGGACCATCAAAAACCAAGACGACGGCGACGTTAAGAGCTCACAAGAGGCTTTTACTTTTGTCGCTGAAAGTGTGCAGTAAGTGGATAACCACATTTCCTTTTTGAAAGCTATGCCTGAAAATATACAGCAATTCATTGTGTATTTGGAAATAAAAATATCGAAAATTGACAGGTTGCTTACTACGTTTACTTAGATGGTATAAAATACAACTTAAAAAGGCTACTTAAGGCCCAATTCACATAGAACTGGCTTGAGGTTTTGGTATGGTTCTGGCGTGCTGCATACATATTCCACGTTGTGGAATTCACATGTTCTCTTATGAGATAATACACACACAGATGATGAGGCGAGGGTATGGTGTCACATGCCATCGCCACACCATATTGAAAACTCCAGTGGCCTACGTAAACGTCACGCCACAATGAAATCTCTCAGTAATGTCAAATTGTTAGGCATTAAAAAAAATGTGATTATGAGTTCAATAGCATTTATAAAAATTGAATTCTGCAATGAAATGTTAATATATAAAGATTTATGTAACTACGGGAGGACAAAATTACTGCAACAGGAGCGTGAAAAAAATAGCCCAACAATTCAAGGCAATTGTTTTTTTTTTATATTTCATTTTATTTTCTTTGTAGAAGCCATTTTCTTGTGAAGTGCTCCTCTGTGTTTGTGTGTGTATCTATTGCTTTTCTGTCAAATATCCATTCCCTGTCACTTCTGTGTGAACAAAGCTCACCACAACTTCACCACGCCCGTAGCAGGCCAGAACCACACCAGCACCATAAGCCACTTCTGTGTGAATCGCGCCTAAGGACTATTGATGCCTGTTTCAAAGCCTTCATCTATTTAATCTGGAATATCCAAATGCATGCTCTCAAACTTGGACGTTTATCGAACATCATTTTTACAATATAAACCATTTAACAAAAAAAAAAAATAAAGCATCAAAAATGTATTTGATGTCTGAACACCTTACTTGTTCCTAATGTACAGTAATGTGCAAATTTTTTTTTTATAAACACCAGTAACAATTATTCTATTTAATAAATTAATGTCGTTCTTCTTAAAAGTTTTTCTTTTGTTTCATTTAAATTTTCAGGTGTTCCAATTTTCTTGAAAATAAGTTGTCATCGGAGTCTTTTTATTTTAGATGGTTATTCGTGCACGTATGGAAAATAATTATTTGTTTCATAGAAAATATGAAATATTCATTAAAAAGCAGAGCAGGGGTTCATTCAATTAATGAAAAATATCATAAGTTCCATAATTTCGTACATAAATCTAGTGAAAAGATTCATGCAAATATAAGAAAAGTTTCATAAAATTAAAGATTCACTTCATTAAAAATAGGAAACTTTTCTTACAATTAATGTCACAGTTCATTAATAAATGGAAAAATCGAACAAAAACATGAAAGGAGTTCATTTAATCAATGAAAAATATAAAAGGTTCTATAATTTCGTACCTAAATCTAATGAAAATGTTCAAAATTCTAAGAGAGTTGCATAGAATCAAAGACCGTATAATACCAAGATACCGCATCTCAACCAACCACCAAAAATCAGCTCTAGATGCGGTCGGTCGGGGGAAGGGAAACATTCCCACGTATTGTATCACATCCTCATTCACATTCGAACTCACATAACACATACAGACATGCAAGCCTTTATTCGCGCAGACCCACGACTCAGCGACCGCGCCACCGACGATTGTAAAACTTATACATAGACGGGGTTCTCACTCACACATCTATGGGGTCACCACTGGGGTCGTCACAGTACTAGCGCTTTGACTGTGAATTTTTAAACTAGATGCAATATCTTGGTATTATATGGTCTTTGATAGAATCAATGATTTGCTTCAATAAAATATGAAACTTTTATTTGTATTAATGTCAGAGTTCTTAAACAAATGAAAAAAATCATTAAAAATAAAAATAGAATTCATTAATTCAATGAAAAACATCATAGCTAACATTAATTAAATGAAAAGGTTCATATACTCTAAGAAAAGTTGCATTAATTAAATGATTTTTGTCATTTAAAAAAGGAAAGAATTCCTACAATTATTAGAATTGCAGTTTGTAAGGAAATGATTAAAACAAGGACTGATGTCATTAAATTATTGAGAAAAAAAAATCATGGATTCCATGAGTTTTTACTTGAATCGTAAGAAATAGCTCATATACTTAATGAGAGCAATTACATACAACCAATGATTTTATTTCTATAAACAATGGATCTGTTCTTACAATTTATGTCAGAGTTTCACAAAATAAATTAAAACTATAATAACAGTCTAGAGCAAAATGTATGAAATTAAAGAAAAATCTCCTGAGTTTCAATGATTACTTACATACATCAAATGAAAGAGTTCATATGTTTTGTGAAGTATTGCAAGAATTATTCAATTACTGTCGTTCCTTGATTTAATGCAGGAGTCAATAATTTTAAAACCTTTCATAGCCGTTTAAAGCATATGAAAAAAATCTTAAAAGATTATGTTAGGGACTTCTTTTTTTTAATGAACTCGATTCTTGAACCACTTTTAATGAATTTTTGCATTCAAAATATACAGTTTTTCCTTGAAATCATGTACCTTCTCGGTTCAGTGTACGTTACATACCTACATTACATAAATGTAGGTCACCTTTAATTTTATTAAATTAAAATGGTATCCCTTTACAATGAAATTAACATTACTGGCACCATCCAAGATTCCTGATGAAACACACACAAATAATCATGGCTTTTTTAAATAGATAGCCACGCTTGACACTTCGTTACGATCTATATCGACGCCTCACCCGGGAGTAGCCGCAAGACGATTATGCAAAATCCCTTAATGTAAGTACCACAAGCTAACAAAATTTTCAATTAAACAATATCTTAACAACCTTACCGTACATGTACACTGATGGTACCTCTTGCGCTCACTCAAATATTATTTAGATACAAAATGATCTATATACAGTAGTTGTTGTAGGTACTTACGTGTAGCTTACTCATATTATGATAATATTGCGTTTTGATTCGGGTAGCCAAAGCCAATACTATGCCATGGCTAAGAAGGTGCCTTTCATTTAGTTTAAAATTAATTAGAAATGCTCTTATTTCTTATTAATTAGATTTGTCACATGAACTGAGCGAGGAGCAATATTGTTGGTTAAGCTAAGTAAACCAGAGAGTGAAAGAGAGAGTGAGAGAGAGAGGGCAACGCCAGGACTTAGTCAATAACACTTAAGTGGTGGAAATTTAATTAGCTCAAATCAATCGGTTCGAATATTAAGTGGCTCGGTTTTGCGGTGTCGACTCCAATGGCAGACTCAAACTCATTTAAATAAAATAATCGATAGAATAATTTTGCCTTCGATGCCTTGTGGTTCAAGTTCCAATATAACTACCTTCCATGCGTTGTCGGTCGTGGTCGCGTCGTTTCTGGATATCCCTGGGATAGGAAAAAAGATGACTTTCCTTGGTATGGTGTGTGTAGTGTGTTGTGTTAAGAACACTCTTTTGAGTCCATTACCATTGTTAAGCTTTAAAGTATCCTAAGTTCTCCATTCACATTTCCTTAGTAACTTCTGCCGTTTTCCTACCTATACCAATAATACCTAAACCCATACCTACCTATACCTATGCCTAGATATTGTAAAAATAGGTGAGGCAGATGCCGTTTGATTTTTCATTAGTCATCTATAGGTATACACTCCATTGACAAAATCATCCGAAACAAAATCAATAGATGTCAAAAGATATGCGGCTTGTGCTTTTGTGATAGAGCTCTTATACCTCAATATAGATATGTACATATATATGGTATACCCTAACCCGTGCTGATTCTCATCATCAGAGCCCTTAAGTATCTTAAATGGAAATTTTCATCGTCCCCAAGATACCAACGATTATTTGCATGTAACACGAGCTTCGATGTAAATTTTCCTAATGGTTTCATCTTTTTCAAATTTATTAAGTTTAGCTTTTTGTTGTGGCGACCAATAAATTATACTTTTGGAAATATTATTTGACTTTGAGGTCGACACGACCGACAATATCACCATGTTTTGTGTGAAAATTCTCAGATATGGTTTTTATTCGCACACAAAATTGTTCACAAATAAAATATGTACATACAAACATAGTTTGATATCCGTTTAATATTTAGGATAGCAATCATTTATTGATTTTATGTCGAAAAGTAGCGAATAATGCCTTATGGAGGAAACATTTAGAATATTGACTTGGAATACCGTCAGTGATGGTATTTGGCCCCGGATCTACGATTTTTTCCGAATCTGGGCAAAATTTTGATTTTGGTACCCCTCTAGTTTTTGAGACAAATGAAAAACTAAAACGGTATACTTGGGTTGGATGTAAACGGGAGGATAAAACTTTTTAATGAATTTACAATCGATATAATATATTCAGCAACTTTCAACTTTGCAGGTTGGAGTAAACAATAGACAATGCTTTACATAAAGACATAACACACATACACACCTTCAATCTTTAAGTTTCGTCAGTCTTTCAAAATTTTTAAAAGGAAGGAAAGCCCAATTTAACTTTTATTTTATAAAAGTGTAGGTAGTTTAAAATATTTTTTATTAAGTTGTGAAATGGTAGAAAAACTGCTAAAGGCTGACTGTGAAATACAGTTTGAAATTTAATTGCCCCATTTCATTTTAATATTAAATTTTGCATTACATTGATTTTTATTGACACCCCTAAAGGTTTGTAACCTTTCCTTACTCTGCTTCCTCTCCTCCCCTCTCTATCACCTTATCTTTTCTCACTGGTTCTGGTTCCTTTATCCACTCTTCCCCCTTCCCGTTTCGTTCATTATTTCCCTTATCCTTTCCCTTATTGATTTTTTTTCATTTCTGCCAGACCTGCATTTTTTAAATACATGTTCCCATGTCTCTTGTTCACCCTCATATACTCTGCATGTTCTTTGCTTTTTCCGTTTCCAAGACCATCTTTTTCTCACCTCATCCCCTAGCCTGACTCTTGAAATTCTCCCTGTTCTTTCTGTTTTCCATCCCGCTTTCAAATATTGTGGAATCCCTTCTGTCATTACTTCTATATACCACCTGCTGTCACTGAATTCTCTTATTCGTTCCTTTCTTCCTTCTTCTGCTCTCTCCTGTCTTCTCTTTCTACTCCCTCGTATACGTATCCATTCACGCTGTCTTCTCTTCCCTCTCTTCCCTTCATTTCTTCTCTTCCTTTTTCCGATCGGGGCCCTCTTCCCCGTCCTCTTTCAATTCCTCTAAACATTCCCTTGCTATTTCGCTTCCTTTATATTATATTTTATTTGATTGTGTTTTATTTTATTTTATTTTATATTTTATTATTTTATTTTATTTATTTTTTTTATTTACTGTCTTTGTTTTCATTTCATTAAGTGTCGGCAAAACTCAATTTTGTTTGAGGCACATGGATTTGAAGCCCGTGTAAGCTGCCGCCCGGGGTAGAGGCCCTGGTTTGCCTCTCTCATAGATCCGGTACCCTGAGGACTCCATTCAAAGGACTGCTTTGCAATTTCATCGTTTGGTTTCCTCAGTGTGTGACCAATCCCGCCATTTACGCTTTCTTATGTCGACGTCCAGCCGCTCTTGACTTGTCCTGCGCCACAATTCCTCATTTGATATTATTTGTGGCCAGCGAATCTTTAGGATGTGGCGAAGACAGCGATTCACAAAAGCCTGCAATTTCCTCGAAATGGTAGACGTGACTTTCCAGGTTTCACAAGCATATAACAGCACGGATTTCACATTGGATTCGAAGAATCTCAACTTAGTGTGTAAGGAGATTTGACATGATTTCCAAATTGGGGACAGAGTACCGAAGGCAGCATGAGCTTTATTTATACTACTTTTAACGTCCAGATCAATACCACCGTTTGTAGAAACAATACTGTCAAGGTAGTTAAACTGTTCCACTTATTCAACTGGCTTGTGGCTTCTCTGTTGAATAATACGCTGAATTGTGGAGTGGCCTGTATGAGCATTATTTTTCTCTTTTTGCTGTTTGTTCTTAGACCACTCGACTCTTCCTTCACTTGCAGTGCTTGGCACATTCCGTTCAGCCCACTGATGTTATTTGCCAGTTGACATACGTCGTCGGCATAGTCTTAATCACTGAGCTTTCCGAACGGTCTCCATTGAATGCCCTGTCGCTCAGCTGTACCAATATTGGCCGTCAATACGTCGTCCATCGCCAGTAGGAAGAGAATTGGCGATAGAACATCTCCTTGTCTCACACCCTGTTGCACCACGAAGGAGTTGGATAGCTGCCCATTGTGTAAAACAAAACACCTTGCGTTGTTGTAGGACTCTTTAATAATGGCAACAATTTTTGGCGGAATTCCTCTGCCAAGCAACGATCTTCATATACATTCTCGGTTAACTCGATCAAAGGCCTTTTCAAAATCCACGAACATGAGGTAAAGCGGTGATTAAAATTCCATCGATTGCTCGAGGACGATACGCAGGGTGTTGATATGGTCGACACACGAACGACCACTGCAGAATCCAGCTTGATGCCTCTTGAGTGTAGACTCGATTCTATCCTTTATTCGCTCGAGAATGATGGTTGCTATTAGTTTTGGGAAAACGGACAAAACGGTGATACCACGCCAATTGTTGCAGTTCTTTAGGTCACCTTTCTTTGGCAACTTAACAATCACACCATCCTTCCAGTCATTGGGATAGTTCTCGTTTTCCCAAATGCTTTGTATCAACGGATGTAAAATACTAGCCGCTGTTACGGGATCGGCTTTCAGGAATGCAGCTAATATTTTGTCAAGTCCAGCTGGGTTGTTGTTTTTGAGGAAATTTGTTGATGTTTGGATTTCCGATTCTGACGGTGGGTGGTTCGATGTCAATACCTCTATAGGACCTGCGCATCTCGTTTAGTTGGGGCACTTCGGCCGGCACTCCACTCATCTGAATCCTCATCTAGCAGGGCACAAAAATGGTCTTTGCTTCTTCCCAATAACATCTTTGGCTATTTGGTACAGTTCAATTGTTGTTGCAAGCTTATTAATTGCGAATTAGTTACGCAAAAGAAATTATTTGTTCGTTCATGTGAACTTAGCAGGACAACGTTCATAATTTTCTTAACTTTCTTGCTGCAGAAAAAAATCTTAAACAGAGATTTTTTGAAAATTATGTTATGTAGGTACTTAAAATTGTACATTGATGAATTTTACGAATAATTTATATTTTTCTAGCCATAAGTGAAAAACTCCCAAAAAATGCTCTTTTGCATAATATTTTGCATATATTTTCCATGTTGCGTCAAGAAATTTTAGTTGCAAACTTCAGAGTTGGATTCAGCACCCCTGAAAACAAAATACCTTGCAGGAGTAAAATCAAAGCTACCACAAAATTTTCTTGCTAAGGGCCCTTTTGAGCACGAATTTACTGGACCTTAAGGACTACCTAAAAAGTTTTTATTTTAATTTAAAAAATATAAAGACGGGAACAATTTGCTGTGTCGAAAATACACATAATATCTACGTAGGTATACATTACGTCTAAAACATATTATCCTAGATGGAAAAACATCGTAAATATTCCTTTCCGACTTTTTTTTTAAATCCCTTGTGCTATAATAGAAGATTTCTTTTTTTTTTTCCTTTTTTTAGGAAAACTCTATTTATTTCGCAGCGGGTCATCCTGCCCGATGTTAGATGCTGGTGGCTCAGTGCACAACACACGCAATCATTCTGTGCACCAGGTAAGCAAGACAAATAGGCTGTAGAACCGCGTGCAATGCATAAACTCGAGCAAACGGTTGATATACATAGATAAATGAAATGCACCATGACTGAGTCGCATTCTATTGCTCTTATGGGTAAAGGCTATAATGTGAAGTTGCTTAAAATTACTAAGATATAATTTATTAAATTCAAATTTTTATTATTTTCTCAATATGCGGGTAAATTATAGAGGGTTTGTGTAGGTTTTCATTTTGGAAAAAAGTACAGGGTGCTTCAATAGACACTCTCGAAATTTTTTAGATAAAAGTAAAGTAGCCATAATGTTAGATAAACATCTGTAGAATTTCTTGTAAATTGTTAACGCAGCGGCGACGATGTGAAGTGGATGTCGAGATCGATACCATGCAAAATCAATTTTTTTGACAAAAAATTAATTTGTTTGTATCAAAACTATTTGGCATACCTTACCACCTTCAAGCATAAAAATTCTACAAGGTTCTAATGATAGGAAAAAAATTGAATGACTTTTTTTTCATGACTAAATTAACTTGACCTTATAGAATATCTGCAAAAAAAGTTTAAGTGCTCCCATAGACTGAACGGAATCGAAGGCCAATATACAACGCAGTTTCATTTAAAAGAACACAGCTCCTAGTGTCTCTGATTGCTCTTTCTCTGCTTCTATACAGCCGGGCATTGTTTATTGTGTTCATATATGTATGATTTCTGTGTATGTTCCAGGAATAGCTGGATTTGTTTTTCAGTTGTACTCGTAGGTAGGTAGCTATACCTTGGATGTTTACGCTCCATCTAATTTCACTGTTGAACTCGCTTTGTTTATGTTCGATCCACATGACTATTGCATCCTGTATCTCAATGAATATAAACATTCTATATTAAGATTGATTTTGTTTATAATCTGTTTAACCTCCTCTTTGGGGGTTTACATGTAGAGGAGTGTATTGGTATGATTTCTAATTACATGACCTTATCATCTATTGACGCACAATTGATTAATATTGATGATTGCTTCCTTTATACGCACCTCTATAGTAAAAAGATACGTGCTTATTTTAAGAATGTTTCATTTTTAATACAAAGAGCAATCTATTTATGTTGGAAATTCATTAGGTACCTGATGTATTTTTTACTTGCGATATGAGACTATATTACTTGTGATATAAATACAAATAGGCAGATACTATAATCGTAATTTTTGCATTCGTAAAAAAATCGAACCCGAAATTTTGATTAAACTTGTTATTACGATGATAGAGAAGACGGAAAAAGTTGATCTCACAATTCTGTCTTTCGGTCTGTTCGTTGAGCTATAGCCAAAACGGCTACATCGATTTTCTTTGAACTTGGTACGTAGCGTTTTTTGGTCATTCCCCCTGTACATTTTTTCATTGTGTTTTAGAACCAAAAATAACGGTACCTGCCATGCATTTTTTTTTTGCAAATTTACATCGTCGTATCTTTCTCAAAATATGCTCCATAACTTTTAAAAAAAATGTATAAATTACTTTTAATAAAGGCTACCTTTGGGTGCTCTTTAATAGTACTGGAGAGTGCTAGGACGCCACTACGCACAATGGGACCTCTTGTATGGAGAGCGTGCTCAAAATGCAAAATTGAAACTAACGGTTTCGTATAAAATTATAATGAGGATTCAAAGTTGACATGATTGCTTATCAATATGTCAAGTTTTGAAGTTTTGGGAGACAGAAGGGTAATAGAAAATAAGCGATAAAAGTAGCAATTCGTGTAAATTCTAAAATCCATTGTGCAGTTGTAGGTCATTTTAAAATTAGGAAAAAATAAATTCGCGGTGAATACAAAAATATAAAAAATATATTGGCATCAAATGAAGGTCAGTGGAAAATGAAAAAAATATTTTTATCAAATTAGAACAACATTTGTCCCTTACATTTAAAAAAAATAGAAAAGTTACGTAGAAAATATTCAAAAAATCTTATTTCGGTTTTGCGCACCATGCTCTCACTTTTGACTTCTGTTTCATATAGAGGAATGTTAATACTACTAGACCACGTATTCAGTTTTAAAAGCATTGTGCGCAAAGTCAAAAAAAAAAAAATTGAACATTTTCTACGTAACTTTTCAATTTTCTTAAAATGCAAGTGAAATATGTTGATCTAATTTGATAAAAACATTTTTTTTATTTTTACTGAGCTTCATTTGATGCCAATATATTTTTTTATATTTTTGTATTCACCACGAATTTATTTTTTTCGAATTTTCAAATGACCAACAACTGCGCAATGGATATTAGAATTTACATGAATTGCTGCTTTAGTCGCTTATTTTCTATTACATTTCTGTCTCCCAAAACTTCAAAACTTGACATATTGATAAGCAATCATGTCAACTTTGAATCCACATTACAATTTTATTCGAAACCGTTAGTTTCAATTTTGCATTTTGGGCACGCTCTCCATACAAGAGGTCCCAGTGTGCTACGGCCCCAGGCTCAATGAAAGGCACCTCTACGTGGTAGAGAGCGGGTAACGCTAACGTGCTGGGGAACCGAATGGATGCCGGAAAAAGCAGACAGCCCAGCTATGCTGGTCAGGGCACAAACTTTTTCTCGGGATGGTTAAAAGCCCACTGAAGGCGGATGAACTGCAGGTGGCGTTCAACGGCATGATAGTCTGGTAGCGGAGGAGCCTTTTTTTGTTTAAAGGCCAACGGCAGCAGCATGTAGCGTCTGTAACCCATATTTGGCGGCTACAAAAGGCGTCTATTTTCCCATAGTGGGCGGCCTGGAGCAGTTATGTGCTTGACCATATAAAAGGCGGGTGTGCCTGTCAAATCTGAGCTTATGTATAATATAAATCGTATCTCGGAAAACACCATGTTGGAAGGATATAAGTACATATGCTTATAAATGAAAAGTGACAACAACTGGAAATGAGTCCTCAAGAGGTAATCTTTTTATGGAAAATCCTTCTGCAGCTACGGTTGCAGTAAACCGCACATTGGATTTTGGGGTGCGGCATCTTTCATGTAGGAACGTCAATCAAGACACCATAATAATAAATGAATCGTTGACAAATAGAAGAAGTCTTTCAAGAAACGCATATGTTACTTTTGGCTAACGCATACATTCGAAAATCGGAGCATGGAATGTTCGGTCCTTGCACGGCGACGAGCAGGTTGACCGTGAAATGCTTCGCCTAAAGATCAGTATCCTGGGCATAAGCGAACTAAGTGAAAAGGAAGATCTAAATACAGTTCTGACAAACAAACTGGACAAACGAGAACGCTGTATTCCAGGGAAGATGAAAGAGAAGGTGGCCAAAGATTGCATGGTGTCGGGATTATGTTGAACAAAGAAGCGAGGCGTAGTTTGATTTCATGGGCGCCCATTTCTGCGAGACTACTGACAGCAAGATTTTGTTCAAAAATTTTTAACGCAACAATCATTCAGTGCTACGCCCCCATAAATGAAGCGACCGAAGAGGACAAAACCGCATTCTACACTCATCTTAACTCGGTTTACACGAGTCTTCTAAGAGCCGACATCATAGTCGTCAAGGGCACCTCAATGCCCAAGGCGGTTCAGACAATATTACGGACTGGAACGCGTGATGGGAAAGAATGGCTTGGAGTCACGGAACGAAAATGGTGACTTGCTTCTCGACTTTGGAACGCAATTCGTCTTGTGATAGGTGGGACTGTATTTAAGCATGAAACGTGCAAACAAATCACCTGGATGCAACCGGACGCTCAAACTAAAAACCAAATGGATCATATAATGATTCAGCAGCGATGGATGTGGTTTACGAAGTATAATAAGAAATGCCGATGTGGGAAGCGACCACCATTTGGGTCTGATGAGCCTCAAACTACGCACCGCTGGCTGCCGTACAAAGACAAGCGCAGGATGCAACAAGGAGTCTATAATCCAATACGAATACTTTAAATGACCTTAAAGTTTGTCGTAACTGTGTCACCACCCTTAACAACAAATATTCGTCATTTAACGGTATTAATGAGGTGTGGAGTGAAGTAAGAAGTGTTTTTATGGAGGCTTGATCCGAAACTGTACCTAAGCGGATTAGAGATAGAGACTCTTGGATATCCCAGACACCTGGGATAAAATTGAACTTCGCAAATCGTTGCAAATACAAATAAATGCCGAAGCAGATGTTCAACGAAAGGCTGAATTGCGAAGCGAGTTTCGCCTTGCATATAAGACGGTCTATCGCTGTGTGAGAGGTGACAGGAGGGTGAGGTTGGATGAACTCGCAGAAAATGCGGAAAACGCTGCAGGAAGAGGAGCTATATGGGAATTGTACCAAATATATCCAAAAATGTTATTGGGAGAAAAAGTAACACCAATCATCATGTAAAGGATGTGGATAGCACACTTTTGGTAGATGGAAGGACCATTTTTGTGCCCTGCTAAATGAGAATTCCGTTGAGCAGAGTTCTGAAGGGCCCCACCTTAACGAGATGCGTAGGTCCTTTAGGGGAATTGACAGCGATCCCCCTTCTGTATCGGAAATTCAAACATCAATCAATCTCCTCAAAAACAACAAGGCAGCTGGACTTGACGGAATACCAGCTGAATTTCTGAAAGCCGATTCCATAGCAGCGGCTAGTATTCTACATAAGAAGTGTGTCAATCGTAAATTTTAAAAGATTCAATCGTTCATATGTCATTCAGTTAAATGATTCGTTCTTTTCAATCGTTCATTTTATCAATCATTTTGGCTTATGTTTCATTTTTGTCGCGTACCTATATAATAGGGAAATTTCATTCATTTCCAATCGTTCATCTTTTTTGAAGGAAGAAATTTTTAAAGTACATCGAAGGTTGGTAATAATATCTCCCGTTAAAAAACGATACCCAAAATCATTAAAATCGTTAGGCTTATAACTCTAGGACAAACCGAAAACGAGAAAATAGTCCCTTACATTTTTCAAATCATAAACCTTACAACAGAACTCCACGGTTTTCGTCTTTGGCGGTGACTGTGGGACACTCTCTATAATAACTTTTTCTTAGAAAAGTTTTCTTTTTTTTTACTTTTTTGTGCATATTACTTGTTTTATCTTTGAAAACTATTAAATGACAAATTCTCGAAAATATCAAAATGTTATGATATTTGGATTTGTATCATGTAGTACCACGGAAGTGTAACAACTCATATTAAAGTCACTCATCGCTACAATGATTGTATGACTGATTGAAAACTATTCTGTAGAATATGAGCTAACTCTTTTCATCGATCCCCTAATCCACAATGACTCATTAATGAGTGCGAATTGAGAAATAAACGAACTTAAACTACGCACTCATTGAATTTTGAAAATAGTCAGGGACAAAGCCATTTTGTAATAGTCTTGTTTAGCTTTTGTTTTGGACACCCAAATTTCCGAATGAGTAAGAAGTAAGAAGCTAAGAAAATGGTAAAGTAGTAGGTAACATTATAATTCCCTTATCCTCAACAATAATGTAACTACTATTATTGCATATATTTATGCCCCACAACTTATAGGTACTAAGAGATATCTTTGTATATTTTACATCCATTAATCCATTTTAACGTCTTTCATTAAAGTTTAACCAATTTCTCAATTTAAAGACAAACCTCATCCAACACCGCATCATCAACACGATTATTTATTTCACAAGCATAATCCTGACCCATCTCTATACTCTGATTCATTACCTTTAATCATCTTTGGCGCCGTACATCTATGTATGATGAGGAAAGGTACAATCACCATATATGAACTCATCTATATAGGCACTACTGATTTCCGATACAGATTAAAATAGAATACTCTATGTGTAAGTACATTATATGAGGCCAGAGCATCAACATCACCAGCTTTATATTACTGGTAACATGAATTGCAATTAAGCCATCAAACAGTATATCTACATATATGTAGGTACCAAACGCCTTCTCTGTTTTGTATGACGTGCCAACAGACCCATAAAATTAGTCTTATTGAGTTAACACCTCATAGAGACACAAGAGCAGCACCCTAAAGAACGCAAAACCATTAATTTAGCCTACAGATCCTTGCAAACCCATAACGAATGTTCATTAAACCTGGTTGAATCTGCTTTGATCTTGATTCGTAGAATTCCGTTGCTCCAGAACCAGCTTCCATACCTTGCAATGAATAACGAAATACTTTTCCAGAATCTTTAATAAAAATAAAAGGAACTACGCTCCCGCTAACACCAACAAATCTTGATTGCGGCAAATTAATCAAAATGAGTATAAAAAAAAGAAAGAAAAAAAAAATTAAGGGGATCCGATTTCGCGCGACTGCCTCACGAAATGAATATATTATCATTAGCACCTAAGGTGTGAACACGTGACGTGTGTGTGCGCGTTCGTTTGTTAGTCCGATGACCATCAGGTCTGTCGGCGCTCGACGCTCGACGATAGTAATTAAACCCACCTGAGTCAAGTATCATCAATTGGACTCCAATGAACACACATAACCAGCACACCCCTGTATATTTACTGGAAACAAGCCTTGTGTCCGTTCCTTCATGGTTGTTCTACCATTACACCTCTTGCATATCTATAAGGAGCAGGGCCCTCTGCTTTAATCATGCTCCATCAAAAGCGGACTAAATTAAAGGTCGGCTTGGCAGCAAGTCTATTGCCTTGGCGAAATAATATGATGAGACATACTCGACACTCATAGCACTGAATAAACGCTGCAGTTTATTTCGAGCAAATAGGCGACTTGAGAGGACGCGCGTGTGTGATTTTCCAATCGCCAGCTCTAGCCTTATTATTTACCAGTTACTATGGTTCTCAAGGAATTTCACGTGCAATCCGCGAACCAATATTCCTTTAGCCAAGAATAGTTGAGTTGCCCTGGAGATGGGTATAGGTTTTCTGCTGCAAAACATTATCTCGCGTCGGGATCTTGTTAACAAACACCTCTGCTGATGGAGGAGGACCTCAGTGTGGTTTAAATGGTGTTGTTCTTGTGGCATAGTATGGATTTAAACTCGAGAAAGCTACAGAAATTTAACATAAAATGCCCCGCTTTGTCGCATATACTTGTGCGTTTTGTGCAATTTGTATGCAGACAGAGATTACCGAAAATATTCTCTTTGAAATTTAACTAGGTTTGCAAGTTTTAAATACAGCTACATGAAGGTTTCTACCACAAAATAACTAAATTTCCAAGTTATTATAAGTTTATTGATGAAATTTGATGAAATTTTATAAAATGAATTAACACTTTTCCTCTCTTGGTTTTAGATTAAAATATTTTTAGGTTAAGAGTGTTAGGAATGGGATCTTACATAAAAAAAAAAAAACAAATTTCTCCACCGCACACTTGACAAGAAATGTTACTTGAATTAAAGCCTAAATTTTGTGTTGGTGCAAGAGAATTTTATTTTCACACGAATCCAGCGGAAATAATTTAATATAGGCAAATGAACAAATTAGTTTAGCTGCGTGTGAGTAAATTAAATAAATGCCTAACCTATACTGAAATGTATAAAAGGTGTTCGGTTCATTTTAATCAATTTACAAATTCGTACGAGTAAAATTCGCTCGGATCGAAAATGCAGCTTCATTATACATAATACATTATACGTCTTCATTAGGGCTAATGCGATGATTTTGTTAAAAATATCCAAATTTAAAATTCCATTCATGAAAAACACAAAGAGAATACAGTAAGATTAAAAAAATAATTGATACTTTCAATTCAAAGTAGGTACCTATGAGGAGATGTCAAATATAATTAGAAAATTTTAAATGAAATCACTGTTTATGTATACAAAGGTAATTTACAAAAGAGCCTCATTCCGTATCTTAAGAAAATAAAATGCACGACTGGGTCGCACGTACTTGCTCTTATGTTCAAGACACTGTGGGCTTAAGAAAATTGTATATAAAAACATGGAAATTATGAGAGAAAAAAGTAGAGAAGCATGAAATACGCCATTTAAATTGGATAATACAACTCTTTTGACGGTTTGATGTGGAAAAAAGAATGCCATCTTATTCTTGATTAAATATAATTGTATGGGAAGAAAAAATTTAAAATCGTTGGAGCGGTTTAAAACAATTTTAAGAACAAATTTTGGAATGCAAATCTAAAGTATATATTTATGTGTATATAAAAACAAAATTTGAAAAAAATTGTCAACCCGTTTTTGAGATATCGAATTTTCAAAAAAAAAATTTGAAACTTTTTTTAAAAATCCAAAAACTTTTTTTTGGAAATTTTGATATATGCAATATTATTTGATCTTATCTGAATTTCGTATATAAAAAAATTCATCTAAATCCGTTAAGCCGATAACGAGAAAATTGAAAATAAAAAAATACGTTCTATGACAGCTACTATTAATCGTTGCTAATCGTAAAATTTTATAATTTTTGGTAGTAGATCGTACTAATTTTATAAAATTTAAAAATTTAAAAAAAGTTTAATCAAAATCGTAGAAGTCGTTTTTGAAAAAAAAAATATTTTCCTTTGCGGTTTTTTAACTTTTTAAATGTAATTTTTTTTCTAAAAATATTTTAGAAAGTACTAAAAAAGTCTTAAATAATCGAGTTTCAAAAAAATCGATCATAACGCTATCGAAATATTTGATTTTCCAAAAAAAAATTTGAAACATTTTTTAAAAATCCAAAAAATATTTTTTCAAAAATTTTGGTACACAAAACTGTTCATATTTTTTAGAAATTTCTGTGTAAAAAAAATAATTGAAATCGGTTGTACCGTTTTGAAGAAAATCAAAAATTAAAAAAATGGTTCTTTAGGAGGTACCATTAATAACCATTTTTGAAGAATGGTTTTCCACCCAAAGAAAGCCTTTACTTATTTTAGTAAATTGAATTTTTTTAAATAAAAGTTGTCAAGCCGTTTTTGAGAAAAATACGATTATGTATAACGATTATGACAACGCAAGGTGTTTTGTTTTGCGCAATGGGCAGCTATCCGACTCCTTCGTAGTGCAACAGGGTGTGAGACAAGGGGATGTTCTATCGCCAATTCTCTTCCTGCTGGCGATGGATGACGCGACGTATTGACGGCCAGTGTTGGTACAGCTGAGCGACAGGGCATTCAATGGAGACCGTTCGAAAGGCTCAGTCATTTAGACTTTGCTGATGACATATGTCTACTGGCAAATAACATCAGTGGGCTGAACGGGATGTGCCAAGCACTGCAAGTGAAGGGAGAGTCGAGTGGTCTAAGAATAAACAGCAAAAAGACAAAAATAATGCTCACAGGCCGCTCCACACAGCAGCTTATTATTTCTACAGGAGACGCCAGTTGAAGTAGTGGAACAGTTCAACTACCTTGGCAGTATTGTCTCTGCAAACGGTGGTACGGATCTGGACGTTAAAAGTAGAACAAATAAAGCTCGTTCTGCCTTCGGTACAATGTCCCCAATCTGAAAATCAAGTCAAATCTCCTTACGCACTAAGTTGAGATTCTTCGAATCCAATGTGAAATCCTTGCTGTTATATGCTTGTGAAACCTGGAAAGTCAAGTCTATCATTTCGAAGAAATTGCCGGCTTTTGTGAACCGCTGTCTTCGCCACATCCTAAAGATTCGCTGGCCACAAATAATATCAAATGAGGAATTGTGGCGCAAGACAAGTCAAGAGCGGCTGGACGTCGACATAAGAAAGCGTAAATGGCGTTGGATTGGTTACACACTGAGGAAACCTAACGATGAAATTGCAAAGCAGTCCTTTGAATGAAATCCTCAGGGTGCACGGCGGGTTGGAAGACCAAGAACAACATGGAAATCAACTGTCTTAGTGGAAGCAGAATCCCAGAGAAAGACGTGGCCACAGCTAAAGTACCTTGCAGCAGACCGTGAAGGATGGAGACGTTTTGTTGACGCCCTATGCCCCAGCCGGGGTTACACGACACGATGATGATGATGATGAAAATTGCTAAAAAAATTGTATGGCAGGTACCGTTATTTTTGATTCTAAAAAAAAATAAAAAAACGTGTGGGCATAATCACCAAAAACCACTATGTATCAAGTTTGAAGAAAATCGATCGAACCGTTTAGGCTGTAGACGAACAGACAGACAGAATTGTGCCACCCACTTTTTTGGTGTTCTCTATCATCGTAATATCATGTTTGATTGTTATCTCAAAATTTTTTTTCTGCACGAATCCAAGACTTGCCTTATAGTACCTTTAATCGCAAGTAAAACAGTATGACAAATTGACAATACTACTTTAAGCCCACATTATCTATTAGAGTTCTGCATTTTATTTGCCCGCTTATAAGATAGATAAGATAAGACAGGGCCGGATTAAGCCTCAACGGGGCCCTAGGCAACCATCAATTTGGGGGCCCTTTTTTTTCACGTCCGTTTCCTCCTTCTTTCGATTAAAAAATACAAACTTATGTCTTTCATAAAAATTTTATTGTCACAATGTAATAATATCAATAAAATTACTATCTACATTTTAAACATGTCGTTTTCTACATTTGTTTTCGGCAAATTCATGAATTATATCATCAATATCGATTTGGTTCAATAAATCTGACTCAATGCAAAGTATACCTAACATCTCGAGTCGCTCTTGTCGCATTGTAGCTCTTTCAGCAGCTTTGATTCTTTTTAATTGCGAGAAGGATCGTTCGGCAGAGCAATATTTGTGATCATTAATGTTAAAAAAATCTGAAGAGATATTTCTGTGTTAGGAAATACATCGGCTAATTGATCTTCCATTAGAATCTTATACAAATGACTATGAGTTTTTTGTGCATCAGTGTATCTGGAGTTCACGTAACTTTGGAATTGTTTCATTTCAATGAAAAATTCTTCCAAATCTCTAGAATAAAAACGAACTAAGTTATTTATAGCTTCGTGGAGGTCTCCATCACTTAGAAAAAAGTTGATGAGAAATGCAAATCTCTCTGAAACTTCCATATACATTTTCGCACGTCGTTTGATTTCACTGTGAAGATTGTCGATGATTTAGAGGAAACCTTTTGTCCCAAAATCATCGCGAGGCGAAAATTCTACTTCTGGAGCATTTCCGTCATAAGGTTTTTTTTTTCTACAACGAGTCCGTTTTACGACTTCTGTAACCAAATAATAATTGTTTTGATTCAAAATAGCTTTTTATGGCCTTTAGTCCTATAAATTGGCGTTTCGTTCGGCTTACTCACTTGAACTCATCAGTGACATAGTGAGGGCTTTGTCATACGCAATTTATATTAAGTTCAGTTCAACTTACATGAATTTTTCAACGAAAATCCACTGTAAACTATATCCAACAAGATTAGAATTCCTAATCATTAAGCTGGAAGTTTTTTTGCCCTGGGCCAGGCATAGTTTCTATATAAGAAGGTTTTATAATACAAATTCTATATACTACTGAAATAAATCAGCCAAGTAGAAGACTTAGCATTAAGCCCTTACTATGTCACTGATGAGTTCAAGTGAGTAAGCCGAACGAAACGCCAATTTATAGGACTAAAGGCCATAAAAAGCTATTTTGAATCAATAATTCAACAAGTCCAATCCTTAATGCTAAGTCTTCTACTTGGCTGATTTATTTCAGTAGTATATAGAATTTGTATTATAAAACCTTCTTATATAGAATAATTGTTTTGTTTTTTCCTCGAAATCATTGAACTTTTCACGGAATGAAACTAAACTCTCTTCTAACGATCCGTACAAAAAAGCACACGTTTGCAAATCTGCCTTTTTACTATGCAATGACTTACTCACTGAACGCATAGCAGTCAAAATAGAGTTCCATAAAATCAACATGAAGCCAAATTCGAATTTTTGCATTTTATTGGCGATACACGTCGCCTCATAACGAGTATCAGTATTTTGTGATTCATCATCAGCAATGATTTCTAGAGCCTCTAATATGATATCAAATGAATCGTAAACTGCATTCGTCGCATTCGAGTGTGCTTACCAGCGTGTAGTTGAAGTCATTTTTGTTTATTAAAGTCGTTTTTGTCTATTAAAGTAATGCTTTTATAATAATTTGCGTGTAAAATTTAACTAGAAATTGGCATCAAGTAGTGAAAAAATTGTTATTAAAAACCGTTGTGATTGTGTTATTGAAAAACTTATAAGCAAACCCTTTTACAAGTGGAATTCAGTAGACAAATCTGCAATTATAGCGACTGAAACCTACTCCATTGCTGCCGGACTTGACAACAAAATTTTGCAATAAAAAAAGTATTGCTAAAATTTTATGTTTGTTTCATTTTTCGGGGGCCCCCCTAAAAACGGGGGCCCCAGGCAACTGCTTATTCTGCCTACTTGTTAATCCGGCCCTGAGATAAGATAAGATTTTATTGGCAAACCAAAATCATTCATTACAGTAGTAGGTATATTTTTTATAAACTTAATCATTTTGCATGGCTTTGCCGTCTGCCTGATTGGTTTAAAGAAAAGTTTTACAAATATTATAAGTACAAATAATAATTATTTAAAAAAAAAGGTAATAAATTTATTTAAGTAAACTTAAAATTTTCATTAATAATATTATTCCGATAGTCTAAAGACAATTTATAGTATATGAACAATTTTATAAAATCCATTTCGTTGAGTAATAAAAACATTTGCTCCTCCGTTAAAAAATCAGATCCAAAGACGTTTCTCCTTGTTTTCTCGAAGTATAGGACATCTACCCAAAAAGTGAAATACATCCTCTCGTTCTTCTAAATTGCACAGTTTACAAATAATTGGCAAGTCATTTCGATGGGGAACATAGTTTAACCTCAAAAGCTCTCCTCGCAATCGCAGCATCATAGAAATTTCCTCACTCTTGTTCTTATCGTAAAAGTAGTTTCTCTCACCAAGGTTAAACTCCAGTTGGCTGTATATTACCCGATGTATGGATCCTGAAGCCTCTTCAATATAACGATGCCGGACTTCCTCATCCACCTTGCTTATCAGCTTGCTACTCAGTAAGTGTAATTCCACATCCCTCAGGTAGTTCAAGCCATTCTCCATACCAACTTGTTTTGGAATGAATTGCATGTAGGACAGCTATTCTTGGTAGCCGATTAGCTGACATTTCAAGAGCTTTTAGGAAATAATCAACTTGCATTTTAAATGTCTTTATAAACAAAGGAGATAAGCCGGTCTCAAGCATAAGCATGTAGTTGGGTGTATTTGGCGGTAGATTAAAAATTTTTTTGATAAAAAATCTTAAAAGTTTTTCGACAGAGTCATATTGTTTGCCTCCCTAGATTTGAGCAGCATCTAGCATTATCGACTCAGACACTGCCTCAAAGACTCTATATTTGCTGCTATACGGTAGATATCTATTGCTGAAACAATTCTTCCATGCCATATTGATTGCAGTTTTTGATTTAGCCAGTTTCTCCCTAAGATTATATTCCATATTGAGATTTTAAGTAATGTAGACTCCAAGGTATTTGTACTCCTTGACAATTTCAATTGGTTCCTGATTATATTCCCACTTTTCATTACGGCAATTTCTACCACCACCAGGTTTAAATATCATTATCTTTGACTTGCTGAGGTTGACTTCCAAGCTCCATCATCATCATCATCGTGTCCTGTAACCCCGGCTGGGGCATAGGGCGTCAACAAAACGTCTCCATCCTTCACGGTCTGCTGCAAGGTACTTAAGCTGTGGCCACGTCTTTTTCTGGGATTCTGCTTCCGCTAAGACAGTTGATTTCCATGTTGTTCTTGGTCTTCTAACCCGCCGTGCACCCTGAGGATTCCATTCAAAGGACTGCTTTGCAATTTCATCGTTTGGTTTCCTCAGTGTGTGACCAATCCAACGCCATTTACGCTTTCTTATGTCGACGTCCAGCCGCTCTTGACTTGTCCTGCGCCACAATTCCTCATTTGATATTATTTGTGGCCAGCGAATCTGTAGGATGTGGCGAAGACAGCGATTCACAAAAGCCTGCAATTTCTTCGAAATGGTAGACGTGACTTTCCAGGTTTCACAAGCACGGATTTGACATTGGATTCGAAGAATCTCAACTTAGTGCGTAAGGAGATTTGACTGGATTTCCAAATTGGGGACAGAGTACCGAAGGCAGCACGAGCTTTATTTATTCTACTTTTAACTTCCAGATCCGTTTTGTGTTTTTGCTGTTTATTCTTAAACCACTCGACTCTCCCTTCACTTGCAGTGTTTGGCACATCCCGTTCAGCCCACTGATATTATTTGCCAGTAGACATATGTCATCGGCATAGTCTAAATGACTGATCCTTTCGGTCTCCATCCATTGAATGTCCTGTCAATACGTCGTCCATCGCCAGCAGGAAGAGAATTGGCGATAGAACATCCCCTTGTCTCACACACTATTGCACTACGAAGGAGTCGGATAGCTGGGTAAACAAATTACCTTGCGTTGTTGTAGGACTCCTTTATAATGACATCAATTTTTGACGGAATTCCTCTACCAAGTAACGATCTCCATATACATTCTCGGTTAACTCGATCAAAGGGCTTCTCAAAATCCACGAACATGAGGTAAAGCAGTGATTAAAATTCCATCGACTGCTCGAGCAGAATCACAAGAATCACCAGCCGTCAAACAAATCGGCCGAATATTCAGACTCAGTCAGTTGAAGAATATTATCGACTTTCAGTATATATTCCTTTTCTGGATTATATGTTAAGTGAAATGTTATCCAAGGTTCCCTAGCGCTCCCATGCAAAGAATCGGACAGTTGCAAAAGTTGCTGTCCCATAACTTCAACGACGAAGATGTAGAGGATGTTTTGCAAGGCGCTGAAGCATATAAAGAAGACCTTCCTTGTTTGTTAGCTTTAAAGGAAGAGCTAAAACTTTGGCAACAGATGAGAGAAAATTTCCCAGTATCTCCAGCAGATGCCTACAAAAGAGCAACGGTGCTGCCAAATATTAGAACTCTTTGTCAATTGCTGTGCACGTTTCCAGTCACTACTAGCACTGCTGAGCGATCTTTCTCCACCTTACGTTGATTAAAATCATTTCTTCGCAACAGGATGACAGAAGAGCGTTTGAATGGATTGGCTTTAATGCATATCCATCAAGACCTTGCGCCCGAAATGGACGCTAATGAAGTGCTGAACATCTTTGGCAGGAAATATAAAAGAAAACTGTCTTTGATAAACATTTAATTTTCTATTGTTTTGACCTACATACTTAAATAAACTTGACTTGAAGTATGATACTTCATTTTATTTCTAACTGTTATTGCTGATTTTGTTTGCCAATACTCCCCTTCTGATTTAAACAAAACAACAGACTACTACTGTGACATAGCTCAACATTTTATTGGAGTCAAATGATATTATCTGAAGGAAGTTATATAATAGGCTTTCTCTCACCCAGACCTTTTTTTATGAAATTCGTTTAAACGAAAATTTGAAATTTGAAAATTTGAAAATTTGTACTCACCATCATCCCCTACTGTAAAGTCAAATCATTTTTATTGCAGATACGTTATACATACATACATGCACATATCTATTAACAAATCTTCATTCTACACGTTTTCAATGATTTATGTCCAGGAGTCCAGGCTGGATTATTATGGGGAGACGAAATAAGTCTTCCTCTTTATCAACACACAATGTCAAGATTTATTGCAATATTAGAATATTGTTTTTTTTTTTTTATAATTGCAATACCTGTCCTGTAGGAATAAATAAAATAAAATAGGTGTTATGTCCACAGGGACAACATTCAACACCTTTTGGACGGGGCCGACAATTGCGTGAGCTCTTTTGAGTCTCGACGAAGATGAACTTGCTGTTTGTGGAAAAACTACTTATTGCAATTACGAGTGTTGTCGTCGTCGTCGACGTTGTCTTCGCACATCTTCGCACGTCCTGCTCCTGATCCTGAACGAGGTGTGGACTGATGTCGCTCATGTTGCTTGTCGCCAGTGATAGCCCTGGGGTGTGTCTACCGCTGCTCCGGTGGAATTATAACGAATTATCTCACTGACAAGTGTGAAAATTGGAAAAAAAAATGTTGTGAACGACCTGAATGTCGTATACCTACACTGTAAACAAAAGATATATTATGTGATTTGGGGAAAGTGCTGCTGTTGTTTGTGCTGCACAGATGAATAGTGAGTGACAGGTAGAAGTGTTATTACCTTTGGGCCGTGGCATTTACGTTACCTTGACAATAGAGTTTCCTTGATAGAGTTTCTGTTTTAACATGACAGCAATGGAAGCATATTTACAAATTATTATTGTTTTTAAAAAGAAGATTGTATCTTGTCCTCACAATAATTCCAAAGATTCTTTTTATTTGCGAATTAAAAAAAAAATTATAATAACTACCGTGAATGGATCGCATGTAGTTGATCTTCACTACAGCTTGCTTGTAGCGTCAGTAAGATAACTTGCTAATTGAATCGGAGGCGTTGAGTATTCAAACTTAATTAAAAATTTCGCTTTTTAGTCAAATTTAATTAATGTTACATTGACGCGATTGTAATGCAAACTATGGATAGCTTTGTTATCAAAAAGGGCAAAGACTTTTTTATCTTTAGAGATCATCTTAAATAATTCAAACCAAATATTTAAAAAATAAAAAAAATATATACATATTGAATTTTAAGTTTTTTTTGTTTCAAATTTCAAATCAATCAACTCAGAAGAACTTAATAAATCACCTTTATAAGCTAGTCTAGATTGTAAGTTAGAATATAACAGTGCATTTTATGAGATATTCATATAGAAATTTAAACTATAGATAAGAAGGGCCTCCTTAGTTCTAAAAAGTTCAAAAAATGATTTATTTTTACCGATTCTATTAAATCAACTGTCATTCCGGTGTCTTAGCTGAACTACAACTCTTAAACAAAAGACCAACATAAGAATTTGAGACCTTTTACAGGACTAAATCATTATATTTTATTAAATATATATACGATATTTAAATTAGGTAAAACAACTCCTTTGACAGTTTTAGGTTCAAAAAAAAGAATGCCATCATAATTCTTGATTGAATATGATTTTATGAACAAAAAAGTTTAAAATCGTTAGAGCAGTTTAAAAAAAAAATATTTTTTTTATAAAACTCTTTGAACATTTTTAAGGACAAAGTTTGGAATGCAAATTTAAAGTATATACATATTTGACCTCTCTAAAAGTACTTGAGAGTGCTAGGACGCCATATGGCCCTAGGCTCAATGATAGGAAAATCCCTATGCACACCTCCGCGTGGTAGAGGGTGGGTAACGCTAACGTGCAGGGGGACCGAATGGATGCCGGGATAAGCAGACAACCCAGCTATGCTGGTCAGGGCACAAACTTATCCTTGGGATGGTTAAAAGCCCCCTTAAGACGGATGAACTGCAGGTGGCGGTCAACGGCATGATAGTCTGGTGGCGGAGGAGCGTTTTTTTGTTAAAAGGCCAACGGCAGCAGCAGGTAGCGTTTGTAACCCATATTGGGCGGCTACAAAAGGCGTCTGTTTTCCCATAGTGGGCGGCCTCGAGCAGTTATGTGTTTGACCATACAAAAGGCGGGTGTGCCTGTCAAATCTGAGCTTATGTATGTTATTAATCGTATCTCGGAAAACACCATGGTGGAAGGATATATGCTAATACATGAAATATGACAACAAATGGAAATGAGTCCCCAAGAGGTAACCATTTTATGGAGAATCCTTCGGCAGCTTCGGCTGCTGTAAGCCGCACATCGGATTTGGGGGTGCGGCATCTTTCGTGTACCAGCGTCAATCAAGACGCCATAACAATAAATGAATCGTTAACAAATAGAAGAAGTCTTTTAAGAAGAGCAAATTATACTTTTGGCTACCGCATACGTACGAAAATCGGAGCATGGAACGTTCGATCCTTGTACGGCGAAGGAAGATACGAGCAGGTTGAGCGTGAAATGCTTCACCTTAAGATCAGTATCCTGGGCATCAGCGAAACTAGGTGGAGAGGAAGAGCCGAATACAGAGCTGACTCTGGGCAAACGAGAATGCTGTATTCCGGGGAGGATGAAAGAGAGGGTGGCCAAAGGCTGCATGGTGTCGGAATTATGTTGAACGAAGAAGCGAGGCGTAGTCTTATATCCTGGGTGCCCATTTCTGCAAGAATAATGACCGCAAGGTTCCGTTCAAAAATTCGCAACGTCACAATAATTCAGTGCTACGCCCCCACAGATGAAGCGGCCGAGGAAGACAAAACTGCTTTCTACACTCATCTTAACTCAGTTTACAGTGGTGTTCCAAGAGCCGACATCATAATTGTCATGGGAGATCTCAATGCCCAAGTCGGATCAGACAACTACGGTCTGGAACGCGTCATGGGGAAAAATGGCTTGGGGTAACGAAATGAAAATGGCGATTTGGTGGTCGATTTTTGTAATGCTAATCGTCTTGTACTGGGTGGGACTGTTTAAACATAAGACTTGCAACAAAATCACCTGGGTACATCCGGATGGTCAAACTGAAAACCAAATTGACCACATCATGATTCAGCAGCGATGGAGGAAGTCAATGTGCGATGTTCGAAGCATTAGAAATGCCGACATGGGAAATGACCACAATCTGGTTCTCATGAGTCTCAAGCTACGAACTGCAGCTGTACAACGTCAATCACAGGGTGCAGCAAGGAATTCGAAGTTCAATACAAATGCTTTAAGTGATCCCAACATATGTCGTAACTATGTCACCAACCTTAACGACAGAGCTTTGTCATTAAACGGAATACAACATTCAACAATTGATGAGATGTGGGGTGATATAAAAAGTGTTTTTATGGATGCTGGATCCGAAACTGTACCCAAGCAGTCGAGAGTTAGAGACTCTTGGATATCCCAAGACACCTGGGATAAAATCGAGCTTCGCAAATCGTTAAAGATGCAAATAAATGCCGAAGCGGATGCTCAACGAAAGGCTGAATTGCAAAGAGAGTATCGCTTAGCACATAAGATGGTCTATCGCTGTGTGAGACGTGACAAGAGGGTGAGTTTAGACGGTCTGGCAGAAAATGCGGAAAACTCTGCAAGAAGAGGAGATATGAGGGAATTGTACCAAATATCCAAGGAAGTTGTCGGGAAGAAAAGCAACACCAATCATCCTGTAATGGATGTGGATGGTACACTTTTGACATCAATCGAGGATCAGCTGCGCAGGTGGAAGGATCACTTTTGTGCCTTGCTTAATGAGGATTCTGTCGAGCAGAGTGCTGAAGTGTCCCAGCTTAACGAGATGCGTAGATCATATAGGGGTATTGACATCGAACCCCCTACAGTAGTACAGTACTGGAAATTCCATCTTCGATAAATCTTCTCAAAAATTACAAAGCAGCTGGACTTGACGGTATACCAGCTGAGTTCCTGAAAGCTGACCCTGTCAGAACGGCTAGTATTCTACACCCGTTGATACAAGCTGTGTGGGAAAATGAAATCTATCCCAGCGACTGGAAGGATGGTGTAATTGTTAAGTTGCCAAAGAAAGGTGATCTTAAGAATTGCAACAATTGGCGAGGTATTACAGTTTTGTCCGTTTTTCCAAAATTAATGGCAACCATCATTCTGGAGCGGATAAAGGTTAGAATCGAGTCTACACTCAAGAGACATCAAGCTGGTTTCCGCAGTGGGCAGTCTTGTGTTGACCATATCAACACTCTGCGTATCGTTCTTGAGCAGTCTGCGGAGTTTCAATCACCGCTTTACCTCATGTTCGTGGATTTTGAGAAGGCCTTTGACCGAGTCAACCGCGAATGTATATGGAGATCACTTCTTGGTAGAGGAATTTCCCCAAAAATTGTTGCCATAATAAGAGAGTCCTATAACAACGCAAGATGCTTTGTTTTACACAATGGGCAGCTATCCGACTCTTTCGAAGTGCGGCAGGGGGTGAGACAGGGAGATGTTCTATCGCCAATTCTCTTTCTACTGGCGATTGACGATGTTTTGACGGCCAGCGTTGGAACAGCAGAGAGGCAGGGCATTCAATGGAGACCGTTTGAAAGGCTTAGCCACTTAGACTATGGCGATGATATATGTATGTCTCTTGGCAAATAACATCAGCGGGCTGAACGGGATGTGTCAAGCTCTGAAGGTAAAGGGAGAGGCGAGTGGTCTTAAAATAAATAGCAAAAAGACAAAAATAATGCTCACAGGCCGCTCCACCCATCAGCGTATTTTAATACAGGAGACGCCAGTTGAAGAGGTTGAACAATTTAACTACCTTGGAAGTTTTGTTTCAGCAAATGGTGGTACTGATCTGGACGTTCAAAGTAGAATAAATAAAGCTCACGCAGCCTTCGGTTCTCTCTCCCAAATTTGGAAATCATGTCAAATCTCCTTGCGCACAAAGTTGAGATTCTTCGAATCCAATGTCAAATCCGTGCTGTTATATGCTTGCGAAACCTGGAAAGTCACGACTACCATATCAAAGAAATTGCAGGCTTTTGTGAACCGTTGTCTACGCCATATTCTAAAAATTCGCTGGCCACAAATTATATCAAATGAGGAATTGTGGCGCAGGACAAGTCAAGAGCGGTTGGACGTTGACATAAGAAAGCGTAAATGGCAATGGATTGGTCACACACTGAGGAAACCAAACGATGAAATTGCAAAACAGTCATTTGAATGGAATCCTCAGGGTGCACGGTGGGTTGGAAGACCAAGAACAACATGGAAATCAACAGTTCTAGCAGAAGCAGACTCCCAGAGAAAGACGTGGCCACAGTTAAAATATCTATCTGCAGACCGTGAAGGATGGAAACGATTTGTTGGCGCCCTATCCCCCAACCGGGGTTACAGGACTTGATGATGATGATACATATTTATGTGCGGATAAAAAAAAAAAAAAAAATGTCAACCCGAATTTTTAAAGAAAAAATTTAAAACTTTTTGTAAAACCTCTTTTGAAAATTTTGATATGCAATATTATTTAATCTTATCTGAAATTTTTATAAAGAGTCCGCCAAATAACTTTCTTTTTTTGAAAATGCTATAAAAAAAAACTACTGAATATTTTCTCAAATCTCTTTTTTATTTGAAAGTACAATCCTTTCGGTTAATAATAGAAAATAATTTCTTTCAAATGGCTGCTTCGCTAAGTGGGCCTGCGATCGACTTAGAGAAGATGCCGATTTTGCCAAAAAAAATCATCTTTTCACATGAAGCTCATTTTGATCTTGGCGGGTATGTAAACAAGCAAAATTGTCGCATTTGCCATACACCCAAAACGAGTCACTGTTTGGTGCGGATTTTGGTCCAGAGGCATAATTGGGCCATTTTTCTTCGAGCGGCCGTTACAGTCTATGGCGATCGTTATCGGGCCATGTTGAACTAATTTTTGTTTACAAAAATTGAAGAGGAGGATATTGGCATCATTTGGTTACAACAGGACGGCGCTACGTGCCACACAGCCGAAGCTACACTCCATGTAGTAGTAGCATTTTCAAAAAAAAACAAAGTTACTATTTGGCGGACCCTTTATAAGAAATTAATCGAAATCCGTTCAGCTGATAATGAGAAAATTCAAAATGAAAAATACGTTTTATGACAGGTACTATTAATAGTGTTACTAAGTGCAAAATTGTAAAATTTCTTGTAGTAGATCGTATTTTATTTTAGTATATGGCAAAAGTTTAATTAAAATCGTAGAAGTCGTTTCTGAGCAAAAAAAAAAATATTTTCCTTTCCGGTTGTTTATCATTTGTATTATTTTTCTTACATATATGTAATTTTTTCCTAAGAATATTTCAGAGAGTACTAAAAAACTCTTAAGTATCGAGTTTCAGAAAAATTGAACATATAGTTCTCGCAATATTTGATTTAAAAAAAAATTTGGACATTTTTTAAAAATCCAAGAAATATTTTTTTTATAAATTAAAGTACACAAAAATATTTATAGTTTTTGGAACCCTCAGTATAAAAAAATTATTGAAATCAGTCATACTGTTTTGAAGAAAATCGGAAATTAAAAAAATGGTTATTTGGGACTAACCATTTTTGAAAAATGGTTTTCTACCCAAAGGAAGCCAAGGCTTTACTAAAATTAATTTATTGAATTTTTTTAAAGAAAAGTTTTGGAGCCATTTTTGAGAAAAATACGATTATGTAAAATTGCTGAAAAAAAATTGTATGGCAGGTACCGTTATTTTTGGTTCTAAAAAAAAAAATAGAAAAAACGTGTGGGCATAATCACCAAAAACCACCATGTACCAAGTTTGGTATGTAGATCGAGCCGTTTAGGCTGTAGACAAACAGACAGACAAACAGAACTGTGCCACCCACTTTTTTGGTGTTCTCTATAATGCCATGTTAGATTGCTATCTCAATTTTTTTTTCTGCACGAATCCAAAACTTTCCTTATGGTACCTATTTTGCAAGAAAAAAAATCGTAAAAAAAGAGTATGTAAGTATACGCCACAGTATACAAATCTAAGGTTATATGTATATGCCCAGGATTTCAAAGTTGAAAGTGTGAGTAATTTTAAATAGTTACTCGATAGCTCCTCAAATAACATAATATGTATATACAACAACAAATATATGGGAACATTATGCCAAGTAAACGGATCTGATTCGCCATTTTCACCGATTTGTACAAATGCGCAGAACCAAGTAAAAATTAAAACTATATCGATATTACTCTTAACATATGAGTTTAATGTGAGTCATCGCTATAAAACTCCCTCACAGTTATACTATATAGATCCATCTCTGACATTTTTGCACTACTTCCCTTTTTAATTTCAAAATAAAACTTTTATAACTAAAACCTAGTGTATACATCCATAAAGTGTAGTTTTCACATAAAAAATACTTTTTTTTCCAAAAACTAAATGCAACTCAAATGGCTTTTCGGAACCAATTATTATGATGAAAACTATTTTTTTGAAAACCTATCAGTTCATTACTTATTGATGTTTATTTTCAAACTTTATACTAACTAGGCTCAAGAAAAATATTTTGCTGTTTTCTTCAATCGGTGACAGCTAATTAGTGAGAAACTTTTTTATATACTCGTGAAATAGCTATAACTCCAGCCTCCCAGTGGGAAAAATTTAAAAAATCATTGAGGAAAAACCTGCTTTTTCCTTGAGGAACGGAAGCTGTACCTGCCACTTTTCAGCTTATTCTGTTGATGAATTTAACATGGGCGTGTCATTGGCGGGAAGCACATGCCACTTTCTCGATGAAAATTCACTAACGAATTCACTACTTCAATGGAAGTTGTTTATTCACCGACCCAGGTGATGAAAGATATGGTGATTGCATAATCTGTGAATTCACTACATACGGGCGTGTAGCTTATTCATCAGTTCAATAATTTCGATGAAAAATGTAATGAAAATTTAATTATGAAATCACCAGGTTAGTGGTAGTTTCTTTTCCATCAATTAAATCCTCCCTTTTGTATTGTTTATTAAATCCCAATGGGAAATTTTCAAAAATTCACCGTGGAATCCCAAGCTTTTTCCTCCAGGAGTAGAAGCTAAACACAAGTAATACTTGTTTAATCAATTTATGAGATTATAAACATCGGTAATGTACCCTTTATTTTAAGATGAAAACAAACCAAAAAGCAGTTCCCATTTCAAATCAAAAGGTATTGGCGTTTCGGCAAACTCAATTTCTATTGAGTAAAGTTCGTGTTACATGAACTTTTTTATAGAAAGTCACTGTGAACTGTATCCAACAAAATGAGAATTTATAGTTGCCAAAAAATCATAAACAACTTTGTGCATTACTATTCATCGTTGAAATCATTAATTACAATTCACCATGAGTTTCACTCACATTGGTTTTTTTTTTTTGTTCTCGCCATGAATACTTTACAAAGCAGATGAATGGATTCAAACAATGAACTGATGATCATGTACATTACTTTTCCACAATTGTTTCACCACATACTTTTCCCTTTTAAATTCACCGAAATAAAGGGTCGTTTCATAAACACAAAGCACAAAGTGGATTCAAAGCTACGAACTGAGGAAACTTTGCATTACTCTTCACCTACTAAATCATTGCATGTCGTTTCTCTTATGATTGGCAAGTGAGTTCATTGATTATTTCAGCAATAAATTTCATTGAGAACGATATTTCCCGCTGGGCTAGAAACTTGGTGGTAACATACACACAAGTATGTACTTATGATTTTGAAATCAGCATAGCCAGTCCCGGAAATTCAAAAGCTTGCCATACACGACCGAACCATATGCGATCCAATTGGCTCGGTTGGATTTCAGATTGGCTGAAAATCCTAATGAATCGGTAGCTGATCCACGCCACACACGACCGATTTTGGATCGCAGACTTACGATTTTCTTCTTCTTCTTCGATCTGAGCTTTTCTTGGAATTAATTCCATTGGTCCCAAAAATATCACCAAATTTTATTAACTTATTAATAGAAGGGGCGTTAGTGCAAGATATGAGGCCATACCTTTCGTTTCGACCTGACGGGTTGAGCTTTAGTACACAAATAGTACATGTCCTAACTTTACTCTTAAGAAGTGTTGCCAAGGTGGCAACACTGTCAGAAGGACAAGAAAAGGGTTGCCACAATCCCGAAATGTTGCTTATAATTAGGAAACCAAGGGTCGGACGATGACCCGAGAACTCCCGTTGGATTCAACACCCTTGAAGCCATAGGAACACATTATTGTTTCTCTCCCACCCCTCCCCTTGAACGAAGGGGGTGGAAAAAAGTCGTTTTGGAAACAAAATTTGAAAGGCCAACAAAAGTTAGAAAAATATTTTTATAAATAAAATTTAAAGATGGTGTCGACGCAGAATTTCATTATCTACTACATTACACTCAGAGTTTATTGAAACACTACTTTGGATTTTTTAAAAAGCCAATTTCAAAGTGCTGGGGAGGGGGGATATGAAAGATTAATAAACTTAAATATTTATCTTGGAATAATATAAGCATATGACAAATGTTTTAGGGGTATTTTTAAATGCCCAATCTTACTAAATCAGAATGAACTCGATACAACTACCTTCAAAAAAGTTATAGCCTTTTTCATAAATGATTACTGAATTATTAGTGAAACACGAAAAATATTACCAAATTTCAACAGCATTAGCATGAAACTTGGTCCACATATTTCATTTGTCATAACTCATAAGCAACAAGAATCAAAAGAGTCTACAAAAATATTTATAGTGAAAGGGTGTCTTTTTCATTGAAATTGAAAAATTTTGAACTACTACCATGAATCCCCTCCCAAAACTGGAACGTCAATGATTTGATTAAAACATTTGACTTTTCATCAAGACTATGAACTATATGAGGGTGTTTTTCAATGGGGAATAAGAAGCAGAGTTTTTGGCCGAACATTTCTATATTTTTGAAACCAAGATACATAAATGTAATATGGTGCATGATTTGAAGGTATTTTTTAATGCTGAATCCAATAATATTAATATAAAGTAGATACAAGCTTCCATAAAAGAGTTATCTTACTTTTAAAGAGTTAATGTCTGAAAATGATTGTATTTTTTGACTAGAAAAGGTACGACATTACCTCTCAAAAAAACCCTTAGACCATGGATTTTTAAATGGTCTTTTTTGATTCTTGGCTCCGATAATTAATCAAACATTTTCACCAACTTTCATCAACGTACCAGTTTTGGGAGGGGTTTCATGGTAGCAGTTCAAAATTTTTCTAATTCATTGAAAGAAACACCCTTTTGCTACAAGTATTTTTGTAGACTCATTTGATTCTTGTTGCTTATGTATGACAAATGAAATATGTGGACCAAGTTTTGTGTTAATGCTGTTGAAATTTGGAAATATTTTACGTGTTTTACTGATAATTCCGTCATCACTTATGAAGAAGGCTATAACTTTTTTGAAGGTTGTTGTGTCGAGTTCATTCTGATTTAGTAAGATTGGGCATTTAAAAATACCCCTAAAACATGTGTCATATGCTTATATTATTTCAAGAAAAATATTTAAGTTTTTTAATCTTTGATATCCCCCCCCCAGCACTTTGAAATTGGCTTTTTAAAAAAACCAAAGTAGGTTTTCAATAAACTCTGAATGTAATGTAGATTGTGAAATTCTGCGTCGACACCATCTTTAAATTTTATTAATACAAATATTTTTCTAACTTTTATTGGCTTTTGAAATTTTGTTTCCAAACGACTCTTTTCCACACCCTTCGTGCAAGGGGAGGGGTTGGAGAAAAACAATAATGTGGTCCTATGGTTTCAAGGGTGTTGAATCCAACGGGAGTTCTCGGGTCATCGTCCGACCCTTCGTTTTCGATTTATAAGCAACATTTTGGGATTGTGGCAACCCTTCTCTTGTCCTTCTGACAGTGTTGCCACCTTGGCAACACTTCTTAAGAGTAAAGTTAGGACATGGACTATTTGTATACTAAAGCTCAACCCGTCAGGTCAAAATGAAAGGTTGGTCTCTAGACATGTGTAACGCAGCGCTGCGTTAGCGCAATGCGTTGAAGCAGCAGCTGCGTTATGTGCGCTGATACACCAATTGGTAACGCAGTAGCGCAAAAGCGCAAAAGCGCAGTTCATCAACTCATCAACTCAATAATCGAATTGAGCTTTTGAAAAGTGCTAGCGCAGCGCCAGGAACGCGCCGCATAAACAAAAACCATTGAAGCAAATGGAGAAAGCGCTGATTTCTTTGTAGCGCTCACAAAATGTGTTCGAAAAAAAAATTGTATATTCACTTCACAGTGCTTGGATAAATGCTATCTTCCACATTTTTAGACAGATTTCAATAAAACTCAGTGTGGTTAATGTTTGGAACAAATAATTGAAGAAAAAAATATTTTCAATCAGGGTGGTTCATAAAAAAGTGTTTTCGCACTTTAGGGAAAATTTTTTTTTTATTGTTCAAAAATTTTATATGAAGCGTGTTTCGGGAAAAAAAATATTAAATCTAGTATTTTTACATTAAGGTGTACCTTACAAACGCAATCTTACACATTTTCAAACAGAATTCAATAAAATTAGGTGTGATTGATGTATGGAATAAATAATTGAAGAAAAAAATACTTTCAACGAGGGTGCTTCATAAAAAAAATGTTTTCGCACTTTAAGAAAATTTTTTATTTTTACTGTACAAAAGGTTTATGGAAAAACTGAAAATATTTTTTTGAAAGTTTAGGAAAAAACTTTTTCACCAAATTTTTTTATTTCTTTTAAGCTGACACTTCCTAGATCACGAATATGCATATTATAAGCCGCTAGGACGCTTAGTTTAGCCGCAAATCAAGTTAAAAGGTGTGAACTTTGATACCCCTAGGACGCTTAGTTTGGCCACAAATCGCGTTTAAAGATAAAAGTCGAATTTTCGTTTAATGCGATGCATCAATTGAGCGCCAATGTCAAGTCTTCTTGAGAAACAGTACCTAGGGTGGCGGATAAACAGTGAGGTGTTATGGGGGGGGGGTCATGCTGCCCCCTGCAACCCCCCTGCTTGGGCTCACTATAGGGATTTGGGGTGGGTGAGAGGTTGGGTGCATGCAAAGCACTTTAAGAAAAAAACATCATTCATATTTCGGAGAAAAAAAAAAAGTTGAGAAAGTTTAGCAGCAAAACTGAAAATATTTTTTGAAAGTTTAGGAAAAAACTTTTTTTACCAAATTTTTTTATTTCTTTTAAACTGACACTTCCTAGATCACGAATATGCATTTTATAAGTCGCTAGGACGCTTAGTTTAGCCGCAAATCAAGTTTAAAGGTGTAAACTTTGATACCCCTAGGACGCTTAGTTTAGCCACAAATCGCGTTTAAAGATAAAAGTCGATTTTTCGTATAATCCGATGCATCAATTGAAAGCCAATGTTAATGTTTCTTGAGAAACAGTACCTAGGGTGGCGGATAAACAGTGAGGTATTATGGGGGGGGGTCATGGTGCCCCCCGCAACCCCCCTGCTTGGGCTCACTATAGGGATTTGGGGTGGGTGCGAGGTTGGGTGCATGCAAAGCACTTTAAGAAAAAAATATAGTTCATATTTCAGAAAAAAAAGTTAAGAAAGTTTAGCAGCAAAACTAAAAATATTTTTTGAAAGTTTAGGAAAAAACTTGTTTTGCCAAATTTTTTTATTTCTATTAAACTGACACTTCCTAGTTCACGAATATGCATTTTATAAGTCGCTAGGACGCTTAGCTAAGCCGCAAATCAAGTTTAAAGGTGTTAACTTTAATGCCCCTAGGACGCTTAGTTTAGCCACAAATCGCGTTTAAAGATAAAAGTCGATTTTTCGTATATGCATCAATTGAGATCCAATGTCAAGTAAACAGTGAGGTATAATGGTGGGGGAATTAAAAGAACAAACAAAAAAGTTGAAGAATTTCTAAACTTTTTTGTCCGTTCTTTTAATTTTTCTTCGAAAAATCAATGAATTTTTATTTTTATGAAAATTTCAATCAAAAATAAAACTTTACTCAAATTTTTTGTCTCTTTTTAATTTTAGTGGACCCAAAAAGGAGAGTTAAAATTCTGTTTCCTTAAATCCAGATTCTTTAAATGCAAATAACTTTGTTTACAGCCAACCCCGCACCCACCACAAATCCTATAGCGAGCCCAAACAGGGGGGTTGCGGGGGGCAGCATGACCCCCCCCCCCCATAATACCTCACTGTTTATCCGCCGCCCTAGGTACTGTTTCTCAAGAAAACTTGACATTGCCTTTCAATTGATGCATCGGATTATACGAAAAATCGACTTTTATCTTTAAACGCGATTTGTGGCTAAACTAAGCGTCCTAGGGGTATCAAAGTTTACACCTTTAAACTTGATTTTCGGCTAAACTAAGCGTCCTAGCGACTTATAAAATGCATATTCGTGATCTGGGAAGTGTCAGTTTAAAAGAAATAAAAAATTTGGTAAAAAAAAGTTTTTTCCTAAACTTTCAAAAAATATTTTCAGTTTTGCTGCTAAACTTTCTCAACTTTTTTTTTCTCCGAAATATGAATGATATTTTTTTCTTAAAGTGCTTTGCATGCACCCAACCTCTCACCCACCTCAAATCCCTATAGTGTGCCCAAGCAGGGGGGTTGCAGGGGGCAGCATGAACCCCCCCCCCCCATTATACCTCACTGTTTATCCGCCACCCTACGTACTGTTTCTCAAGAAGACTTGACTTTGGCGCTCAATTGATGCATCGCATTAAACGAAAAATCGACTTTTATCTTTAAACGCGATTTGTGGCCAAACTAAGCGTCCTAGGGGTATCAAAGTTTACACCTTTAAACTTGATTTGCGGCTAAACTAAGCGTCCTAGCGGCTTATAATATGCATATTCGTGATCTAGGAAGTGTCAGTTTAAAAGAAATACAAAATTTGGTAAAAACGTTTTTTCCTAAACTTTCAAAAAAATATTTTCAGTTTTTTTATAAACCTTTTGTACAATAAAAAAAAATTTCCTTAAAGTGCGAAAACACTTTTTATATGAAGCACCCATTGAAAATATTTTATTCTTCAATTATTTATTCCATGTATCAATCACACCTAATTTTATTGAATTCTGTTTGAAAATGTGGAAGATAGCGTCTGTAAGGTACACCCTAATGTAAAAATACTAGATTTAATATTTTTTTTCCCGAAACATGCTTCATATAAAATTTTTGAACAATAAAAAAAAAATTTTTCCTTAAGTGCGAAAACACTTTTTTATGAACCACCCTGATTGAAAATATTTAAAAAAAAAGTTTTTTTTTTTATTTTTCAAAAAAGAAGTCGAAAAATTTCATACATTTTTCAAAAAAAAAATTCCCACCTCTGTCCAGATCCCGACCCACCTCTGTCCAGATGCAGACTCACTCTGTCCAGATCCAGACCCACCTCTGTCCAGATCCAGACCCACCTCTTTCCAGATCCAAACCCATCTCTGTCCAAATCCAATCCACCTCTGTCAAGATCCATAGACCCACCCAAACCCTACAAATTGAAAACCAAATTTAGAACAACATTTTCGTCATGAACTGTAAATTTGATTTATTTTATTATTAGTTTTTTTTTAATTCATTTTTTTGCTTCAACACAGTCCAGTTTGTACGAAATTTGTATTTGAGTCAACAAAGCACACAAAAGAGTGACGCGCTCCGCGCTGCGCTGTTGCGCAAATTGAGTCAGTGAGTTATTTTGTTTCAAATGAGTTAAGAAAAAAAATTGCGTTATGGCGCAAATTGCGTTAACGCATTTCGCTGATACACTGAAGTGCGCTTGAGTCAGTGTATCAGCGCACGAATTTTCACTGCGTTACCCATGTCTATTGGTCTCATTAACAGCCCCACTATAAAGGGTTGGAATCGAACTTCTGGCAAAATTCAAAATTCTTTTTGCAAAATTCTGTTTTAAAAATTCGGCATATCAAAATTCTGGTTGTTAAAATTTTGGTTTTCTAAATTCTGTCTGAGATAAGAAGTCAATAATAAAAAGAAGGTTTGAAAATGCTTAAAGCGGTAGCGTGCTTAAAAAAAATTGTATTTTTGTAAATTCTGAAGTGGAGCAGTCGAAAAATGGGAAGAGGATGAAAAAGAAAGCATTTTAAACAATTAAAAATTAGGAGAATTTAAAAAAAATAGAACAGATGAATGCTGTATACAGCTCTGTTTAGTTACATTTAGTTAATTTTAATTTAAATATTAATATTACTTTTTAAAATTAAAATATTAATCAATTTTTTTTTCTTGACCGAAAAACAGAATAAGCAGGATTTTGTTGTTAATAATTTTAAATGACAGATTTTTTTTGAAAGAACTGAAAAAAAAACAGAACTTTGAAAAACAGGATTCGCGTGGGGACCCAGAATTTTAAAGACTGAATTTTGACCCACTCCCGATCGAGATGCAAAATGTGTATCACCTTTTAGCCTTTTATCCTATTATGTCTGCATCAACCACGCGAAACGTTGACAGTATTGACCGCAGAAACAATTTGTAGTATAAGCTTCTACCAATTCAAAAATGTGAAACATATAATATAATACAATATAATTTTAGATTTTAGAAATCTTCAATCTCCATACATAGTTTTAACGCTTGTAAAAGAAAAAAGTTTTGAAAAAAAAACCGTTGAAAGTATAAGTATTGATAAATTAAAAACTAATATACATTATGAACCTTTGTACATTATGGTGGTCGTTATAATGGGTTTTTTGAGTTCTTATATTTGTATGGGGATATATTGGCCCTAAAAGAAGACAAAAAATTCCCTAATTTTTTGCAAATTTTAATATTCATACATATTGCCTCTATAGTGGATGTAGGGGTGAATTAAACCACCTTTTTTTCACATACAAGAAAATTCGAGTAAGATCTGCCCTACTATAGGATTTTTTTCTTGTCTACTTCCCTTTATTTACGCGAATTCCTTACTTTACTAGTATGCAAATAAAATAAGGGAAATACAGCGACTATACGGGGTGTCCCGGACATGGAAGTATTTAAGGGTGTGGTTCCTAGGGTTATTCTTAGAAAACAATTGTATGGGGGAAAGTTGAATCTAGGGGGAGAGTTTCTGAAACAGTTGACTTTAAATGCAAAAAAGAACATTAAAAATCAACGAAAACACATCAAATAATGTGCTATAAATTTTTGGAATCTGATTTTTAAATCTAATTGTATAAGCGAATAGTTTTTGGATTTTTACTTTTTTCTTTTCACTTTTCACTTTTCCCTTTTCACTTTGCACTTTTCACTTTTCTCTTTGCACTTTTCTCTTTGCACTTTTCACTTTTCTCTTAGCACTTTGCAATTTGCACTTTTCATTGTTCACTTTTCACTATTTCCCTTTCAGTTTGCACTTTGCACATTTCACTTTGCACTTTGCACTTTTCACTTTGCACTATGCACTCTGCACTTTTCACTTTTCACTTTTCACTTTGCACTTTGCACTTTTCACTTTTCACTTTTCACTTTTCACTTTGCACTTTGCACTTTTCACTTTTCACTTTTCGCTTTTCACTTTTCACTTTGCACTTTTCACTTTTCACTTTTCACTTTGCACTTTGCACTTTTCACTTTGCACTTTTCACTTTTCACTTTGCACTTTGCACTTTTCACTTTGCACTTTTCACTTTTCACTTTGCACTTTGCACTTTGCACTTTTCACTTTTCACTTTTCACTTCACTTTTCAATTTTCACTTTTCACTTTGCACTTTTCACTTTTCACTTTTCACTTTTCTCTTTTCACTTTTCACTTTTCACTTTGCACTTTTCACTTTTCACTTTTCACTTTTCACTTTGCACTTTGCACTTTTCACTTTTCACTTTTCACTTTGAACTTTGCACTTTGCACCTTTCACTTTGCACTTTGCACCTTTCACTTTTCACTTTTCACTTTTCACTTTGCACTTTTCACTTTTCACTTTTCACTTTTCACTTTTCACTTTTCACTTTTCACTTTTCACTTTTCACTTTTCACTTTTCACTTTTCACTTTTCACTTTTCACTTTTCACTTTTCACTTTTCACTTTGCACTTTGCACTTTGCACTTTTCACTTTTCACTTTGCACTTTGCACTTTTCACTATTCACTTTTCACTTTTCACTTTTCACTTTTCACTTTTCACTTTGCACTTTTCACTTTTCGCTTGGCACTTTTCACTTTTCACTTTGCACTTTGCACTTTTCCTTTTTCACTTTTAACTTTTCACTTTTCACTCTTTACTTTTCACTTTTCACTTTTCACTTTTCACTTTTCACTTTTCACTTTTCACTATTCACTTTGCACTTTGCACTTTTCACTTTTCACTTTCACTTTTCACTTTGCACCTTTCACTTTTCACTTTTCACTTTTCACTTTTCACTTTTCACTTTTCACTTTTCACTTTGCACTTTCCACTTTGCACTTTTCACTTTTCACATTGCACCATTCATTTTTCACTTTTCACTTTTCACTTTGCACTTTTCACTTTTCACTTTGCACTTTTCACTTTGCACTTTTCACTTTGCACTTTGCACTTGGCACTTTGCACTGCACTTTTCACTTTTCACTTTGCACTTTGCACTTTGCACTTTGCACTTTTCACTTTTCACTTTTCACTTTTCACTTTGCACTTTGCACTTTGCACTTTGCACTTTTCACTTTTCACTTTGCACTTTGCACTTTTCACTTTTCACTTTTCACTTTTCACTTTTCACTTTGCACTTTGCACTTTGCACTTTTCACTTTGCACTTTGCACTTTTCACTTTGCACTTTGCACTTTTCACTTTGCACTTTTCACTTTGCACTTTTCACTTTTCACTTTGCACTTTGCACTTTTCACTTTTCACTTTTCACTTTGCACTTTGCACTTTTCACTTTTCACTTTGCACTTTTCACTTTGCGCTTTGCACTTTTCACTTTTCACTTTTCACTTTTCACTTTTCACTTTGCACTTTGCACTTTTCACTTTTCACTTTGCACTTTTCACTTTGCACTTTGCACTTTTCACTTTTCAATTTGCACTTTTCACTTTGCACTTTTCACTTTGCACTTTGCACTTTTCACTTTTCACTTTGCACTTTGCACTTTTCACTTTTCACTTTTCACTTTGCACTTTTCACTTTCCACTTTTCACTGTTCACTGTTCATGTATGTATGTATGTATGTATGTATGTATATTTTATTTCTCATAAAATTCAGATTAACAAAAGTGAGATAACTTAAATATATGAAAATATTATAGAAAAATTAATGACATTTTGTATTTTTGATACCTAGGTATAAAAATAGTGTCAAATGCCACTTCAATATGAAAAAATTAATACGAAAATTATTAATGAATAAGGGTGGGGTGGCCCTCTGAAACCCAAAAATTACAATAGAAAATGAAAGTGAAAAAAAAGTAAATATTATTTCAATAATTAGAAAAATTCATAGAAAAAAATCGAATTCAAGAGGAATACTCGTAATACAAAAAAAAATTAAACTCTAAAAATAAAAAGGAAATAATTACACTACGGAAGTTAAATCAAAATGCCAGTGAGTTGAGATTCTAAAGTTTCAAAATTTAAATTAAAGAGCCAAAATCTTACTTGTTTGAAGAACATTCCAGGAATTGTTAATTGCCTAATAGATTGAGGTAGTTTATTAAACAAGCGACAAGAAGACACAGTATAAAAGTTACGGAAGGCGGTGGTGCGAAAGTGGGGAACAGATGCGAAGTTCAAGTCATTACCACGAATATTGTAATTTGAAATTAATCTAAAATTTATATTACCAGACCGCATAAAGAACGTCTTTAATACTTTAAAACAATATAAATGACGGACAGGAAGAATTTTAAGATCATAAAACAACGGGTAACTGGGTTGTCGCCGATTTTTACGACATATATTTCTTACAGCAGATTTTTGCAAAACCAATAGAGGTTGAATTTTGTTCAAACTGGCTCCTCCCCAACAAGAAATTCCATATTGAAGCTTAGACTGAAAAATTCCATAGTAAATTATTTTCAGTAAAAAAGGAGAGCATATATTTTTCAGGTAAAAGAAGTGTCTAACAGCGGAACGGAAATATTTCCTCAAAGTTTCTGTGTGATTAGAAAAACTCATCCTTGAATCTATACACAGCCCTAAATATCTAAACTCCTTGACATTTTCGACCAAAAAGCAATTATTACAGCAACTAATATTACTAAAAAAAGTATCAAAAGAACAAGCTGAAGTACAATTGCAGTTATTTAGCTTAAAACGTTGACACTCAGGTGCGTGGTAATAGAGCTTAACGTCGGAAAAGTTATGGGAAGATAAGTTGAAAAGCATAATTTTAGTTTTAGAGCTAATCATCAAATTATGCTCAGCAAACCAGATACGCAATAAATTGAGATCCCAATTAATGTTACTAATTAGGTCCAAAAAACTATTTGACCCATATGAACAACCTACATCATCTGCAAAGGCAGTCAATTCACCTTTAAAATCCAAACTAAACAGTGAGTTAATGTAGATCAAAAAGAGAATTGGACCCAAAACAGAACCTTGGGGAACCCCCAGATTAATAAATTTTCTTTCACTTCTAATATCATCAATTAAAACACTCTGAACTCTGTTATTAAGGTACGTTCTAAACCATTCAAGCATAAATCCACGAAACCCAGCTTTATGTAACTTGTCCAACAAAATATTGTGATCGACCATATCGAATGCCTTTGCAATGTCGATAAACAAACCAGCAGTTAACTTTTTACCATCGAGATTAGAAAAAATTCTAGAGCAAAAAAGCAAAAGAGCATCCTCAGTTGATTTCCCCTCCTGAAATCCAAATTGAGCAGAACTGAAAAAACAAGTTTTGCTTAAGAAATTAACTACTCTTTTCTTAACAACTTTTTCCAAGACTTTACTAAAACCTGGAAGAAGAGGTCTATAATTACATTTGTCACTAGCTGATCCCTTTTTTAACAATGGAACGACATCGGCACGTTTCAAGGCTTCGGGAAAAACTCCAGTAAGTATACTCAGGTTAAAAATATGTGCCAAAACATCCACCAAGAAACATCCAATGTGCTTAAGCATAACATTAGAAATACCATCATATCCACAAGCATTTGAGTTTTTCAAGGAACCAATGCATTTTAAAAGCTCAAACGCAGTAATAGGATCAAAAGCAAAACTGTTACTGCACATATGTGTCCTACAACTGTTAAGCACGGTAGAGCAGCCACAACCATTGGTTTGTATTGTAGAAAAGGATGGTACATTGCTCACTACTGATATAAAATAATTATTGAATTCTTCAGCGACAGCATTTTTTTCAGAAACGTAGTTGTCACCAATGCGTATAACAGTAGGGTTTTTGGATGAACAAGGTTTATTAAGAATGCTGTTAACTACTTGCCATTCATTTTTCAAATTACCCTTGGCCAAATTAAACTGTGTACGATAATAATTATCGCGGCAAATAGGAATTTCTTTTTTAAGTTCTAGACAGAGACTTTTATATTTGTTTTTTAAATAAATGTTATTAGGAAACTTAGAACATTTAACCCTAAGTTTATTTTTGCCTTTAATCTTGTTGTATAAAAGCCTTGTGATCCACGGCTTAAGTCGTTTTATGGATTTTTTGGGTGTAAACGTTGAGGTACATTCGCTAATATGATTTTTAAGCGTATCTATAAAAATTGCAAATGAAACAGAAGCATCGTTTTCTATATACACACTTTCCCAAAACTCATAAAATAGGCAATTTTTTAGTTTTGCAAAATCAATTTTCGAAACCTTCTTTGAGAACCTACAATTATTTCTATTTTTATTTTTGGGAGTGTTAAACAAAAGTCCTGTCATAGAATGATCAGTAATTTTCAAATCGAAAACACACTTTGCACAAGAACTTACATAGTCTTTGTTGAAACGTCCATATATATGGTCTAAACAACTACCTGAAGCCATCCTAGTCGGCTCATTCACAAAGCAAGTAAGACCGTGTGAGTCAAGAAGAGACAAGTATGTAGAAACAACACTAGTATTTTCCAAAGTATTGATATTGAAATCACCCAAAATAATTAAATTTTTCGATTTTTCACTCTCTAAAAGATCAGAAAACTCTTCCAAGAACACGGTAACATTAAACATATGAAGCCTGTAGACGCAAAAAATAACATACTCCACTTGATTACAACTAAAAGTAACCTTCAAAATATCCGCGCTAGAGAAATTCACATCTGATGCAACACAATCAATATATGTGTCTTTTACAAAACAACCAACTCCACCTGCCGCGTAACCTTCATTCGTTTTGGCATAAAAATTATAACCTGGCAAGGAAAAGTCACTTATTTCAAAGCCGTATATCCAAATTTCAGATACAAAAACAAAATCTGGAATGCACATAAACGAATCAAGATGTGCAACAAGAGTAGAAAAATTTTCCCTTAGACTTCTGACATTTTGATGCACAATAAAAAGTTTGTTATCACAAAACGAAGGATTTGAAAAAACAATATTAAAATTTAAATTAGTGAGATCAAGGACAGAAACGTCATCAATATTAAAATTTTGAAAATTATTTAGATTTAGCATAATATATAAAAAACAAAAACTGCACTAGATAAGAAGTGCAAGATCATTAAATGTTTTAATAGAAATGACATTTCCTCCTTCTTCCTTTCTCGCAAGAATTTGATTGTTCTTAAACCATAAATATTTATATCCCTTGTTCTTTCTAACCTCCTTTGCCTGCATGAAGAGAGCCTGATTATACTTTGTGAGAGCATCATTAATGTAAATATCAGTTCCCTTGCGTCCGTTACCGCTACCGCTTCCACTGCTTACATCTTCAAACACATGTGAGTTGAGTTTTTTTTTGTTATTCAGTTTTTCACTCATTATTTTTTTCTTCGTTGAGTGTGCAGAGAATTTCAGACAAATGATCGAATTAGTAGAAGAGCGGCTAACACCATTTCTTTCTACTTTACTACTCTTTTTCTTGACGAAGCATGTCTCAATTTGTTCATCAGAAACTTCAACTGAAAGCGCTCTTTGGAAAAATTGCTGAGCTTTGACTTTAGCATTTTTTTCATCGACATTAGGTACTCCAACTAAGTCCAGGCAATTATTTAGAAGATGTTGCTGCTGCCAGTTAAGCTTATTCTCAAGAAATTCCACTTTAGTTTTCAATCTGTCATTTTCAGATGTTAATTCGTTCAGAGATTTCAGGAAACGATTGTTTGTTTCTTCTAACTTGGATAGCTTTAAGTAGATCATTTGTAGAGTGTATTCACTTTCACCTTCATTAGAAGTTGATTCCGACACAGCCAGAGTAGAGTGAGAAGCACCATTATTAATTTGATCACCAGGAGAGGTAAATGATGTATTTATTCTTTCACTCTGCTTGTTTTGTACTAGCACTGGTTCGGGGTTAAGGAGAGATCTACGTCTTAGAACTCTACATTTATCGCAACGAAAAGCTGTTCCACTTTCTTTAAAGAATTCGAAATCATCCTTAGTAATTTTTACACAAGAAAAATGAAAACTGCCCAGACAGTCATTGCAAGAAATTTTACTTGTGCAATTGCCATCTATCGTTTTGGTACACACTGAACATTTCATTTTGAAATACTGAATGATATAGTTTCAAAAAGGATGCGCACCCCACGACAATTCAAGTGAAACTGATATATTTCACTTTTCACTTTTCACTTTGCACTTTTCACTTTTCACATTTTACTTTTCATTTTTCACTTTTCACTTTGCATTTTTCACTTTTCACTTTGCACTTTGCACTTTGCACTTTTCACTTTTCATTTTGCACTTTGCACTTTTCACTTTTCACTTTTAACTTTTCACTTTTCACTTTTTACTTTGCACTTTGCACTTTTCACTTTTCACTTTTCACTCTTCACTTTTCACTTTTCACTTTTCACTTTTCACTTTGCACTTTTCACTTTTCACTTTTCACTTTTCACTTTGCACTTTGCACTTTTCACTTTTCTTTTTGCACTTTGCACTTTTCACTTTGCACTTTGCACTTTTCACTTTTCTTTTTGCACTTTGCACTTTGCACTTTTCACTTTTCACTTTTCACTTTTCACTTTTCACTTTGCACTTTTCACTTTTCACTTTTCACTTTTCACTTTTCACTTTTCACTTGCACTTTTCACTTTTCACTTTGCACTTTTCACTTTTTCACTTTTCACTATGCACTTTTCACTTTTCACTTTTCGCTTTGCACTTTTCACTTTTCAATTTTCACTTTTCACTAGTCACTTCACTTTTTACTCTTCACTTTTCACTTTTCACTTTTCACTTTTCACTTTTCACTTTTCACTTTGCACTTTGCACTTTTCCCTTGTCACTTTTCACTTTGCACTTTGCACTTTTCACTTTTCACTTTTCACTTTTCACTTTTCACTTTTCACTTTTCACTTTTCACTTTTCACTTTACACTTTTCACTTTTCACTTTGCACTTTGCACTTTTCACTTTTCTTTTTGCACTTTGCACTTTGCACTTTTCACTTTTCTCTTTTCTCTTTTGACTTTTCACTTTTCACTTTGCACTTTTCACTTTTCACTTTGCACTTTTCACTTTGCACTTTGCACTTTTCACTTTTCACTATTCACTTTTCACTTTTCACTCTTCACTCTTCACTTTTCACTTTTCACTTTTCACTTTTAACTTTGCACTTTGCACTTTTCACTTTTCTCTTTGCACTTTTCACTTTTCACTTTTCACTTTTCACTTTTCACTTTGCACTTTGCACTTTTCACTTGTCACTTTTCACTTTTCACTTTGCACTTTGCACTTTTCACTTTCACTTTGCACTTTGCATTTTGCACTTTGCACTTTTCACTTTTCACTCTTCACTTTTCACTTTTAACTTTGCACTTTGCACTTTTCACTTTTCACTTTGCACTTTTCACTTTTCACTTTTCACTTTTCACTTTTCACTTTTCACTTTTCACTTTTCACTTTTCACTTTGCACTTTGCACTTTTCACTTGTCACTTTTCACTTTGCACTTTGCACTTTTCACTTTTCACTTTTCACTTTGCACTTTTCACTTTTCACTTTGCACTTTGCACTTTTCACTTTTCACTTTTCTTTTTGCACTTTGCACTTTTCACTTTTCTTTTTGCACTTTGCACTTTTAACTTTTCACTTTGCACTTTTCACTTTTCTCTTTTGACTTTTCACTTTTCACTTTTCGCTTTGCACTTTTCACTTTTCACTTGGCACTTTTCACTTTTCACTTTTAACTTTGCACTTTTCACTTTTCACTTTGCAATTTGCACTTTGCACTTTTCACTTTTCACTTTGCACTTTTCGCTTTTCACTTTTCGCTTTGCACTTTTCACTTTGCACTTTGCACTTTTCACTTTTCACTTTTCACTTTTCACTTTGCACTTTTCACTTTTCACTTTTCACTTTTCACATTTCTCTTTTCACTTTTCACTTTTCACTTTTCACTTTGCACTTTGCACTTTTCACTTTTCACTTTGCACTTTGCACTTTTCACTTTTCACTTTGCACTTTTCACTTTTCACTTTTCACTTTGCACTTTTCACTTTTCACTTTTCACAGTTCACTTTTCACTTTTCACTTTTCACTTTTCACTTTGCACTTTGCACTTTTCACTTTTCACTTTGCACTTTGCACTTTGCACTTTTCACTTTTCACTTTTCACTTTGCACTTTTCACTTTTCACTTTTGACTTTTCACTTTTCACTTTTCACTTTGCACTTTTCACTTTTCACTATGCACTTTTCACTTTTCACTTTTCACTTTTCACTTTTCACTTTTCACTTTTCACTTTTCACTTTTCACTTTGCACTTTGCACTTTGCACTTTTCACTTTTCACTTTTCACTTTGCACTTTTCACTTTGCACTTTTCACTTTTCACTTTGCACTTTTCACTTTTCACTTTTCACTTTGCACTTTTCACTTTTCACAGTTCACTTTTCACTTTTCACTTTTCACTTTTCACTTTTCACTTTGCACTTTGCACTTTTCACTTTTCACTTTGCACTTTGCACTTTGCACTTTTCACTTTTCACTTTTCACTTTGCACTTTTCACTTTTCACTTTTTACTTTGCACTTTGCACTTTTCACTTTTCACTTTTCACTCTTCACTTTTCACTTTTCACTTTTCACTTTTCACTTTGCACTTTTCACTTTTCACTTTTCACTTTGCACTTTGCACTTTTCACTTTTCACAGTTCACTTTTCACTTTTCACTTTTCACTTTTCACTTTGCACTTTGCACTTTTCACTTTTCACTTTTCACTTTTCACTTTGCACTTTGCACTTTTCACTTTTCACAGTTCACTTTTCACTTTTCACTTTTCACTTTTCACTTTTCACTTTGCACTTTGCACTTTTCACTTTTCACTTTGCACTTTGCACTTTTCACTTTTCACTTTGCACTTTTCACTTTTCACTTTTCACTTTGCACTTTTCACTTTTCACAGTTCACAGTTCACTTTTCACTTTTCACTTTTCACTTTTCACTTTTCACTTTTCACTTTTCACTTTGCACTTTGCACTTTTCACTTTTCACTTTGCACTTTGCACTTTTCACTTTTCACTTTGCACTTTTCACTTTTCACTTTTCACTTTGCACTTTTCACTTTTCACAGTTCACTTTTCACTTTTCACTTTTCACTTTTCACTTTTCACTTTGCACTTTTCACTTTTCACTTTTCACTTTTGACTTTTCACTTTTACTTTTCACTTTTCACTTTTCACTTTTCACTTTTCACTTTTCACTTTGCACTTTTCACTTTTCACTTTTCACTTAGCACTTTTCACTTTTCACTATGCACTTTTCACTTTTCACTTTGCATTTTTCACTTTTCAATTTTCACTTTTCACTTTTCACTATTCACTTTTCACTTTTCACTTTTCACCTTTCACTTTTCACTTTTCACTTTTCACTTTGCACTTTGCACTTTTCACTTGTCACTTTTCACTTTTCACTTTTCACTTTTCACTTTGCACTTTCTTTAAGGAATTCGAAATCATCCTTAGTAATTTTTATACAAGAAAAATGAAAACTGCCCAGACAGTCATTGCAAGAAATTTTACTTGTGCAATTACCATCCATCGTTTTGGTACACACTGAACATTTCATTTTGAAATACTGAATGATATAGTTTCAAAAAGGATGCGCACCCCACGACAATTCAAGTGAAACTGATATATTTCACTTTTCACTTTTCACTTTGCACTTTTCACTTTTCACATTTTACTTTTCATTTTTCACTTTTCACTTTGCATTTTTCACTTTTCACTTTGCACTTTGCACTTTGCACTTTTCACTTTTCATTTTGCACTTTGCACTTTTCACTTTTCACTTTTAACTTTTCACTTTTCACTTTTTACTTTGCACTTTGCACTTTTCACTTTTCACTTTTCACTCTTCACTTTTCACTTTTCACTTTTCACTTTTCACTTTGCACTTTTCACTTTTCACTTTTCACTTTTCACTTTGCACTTTGCACTTTTCACTTTTCTTTTTGCACTTTGCACTTTTCACTTTGCACTTTGCACTTTTCACTTTTCTTTTTGCACTTTGCACTTTGCACTTTTCACTTTTCACTTTTCACTTTTCACTTTTCACTTTTCACTTTGCACTTTTCACTTTTCACTTTTCACTTTGCACTTTTCACTTTTCACTTGCACTTTTCACTTTTCACTTTGCACTTTTCACTTTTTCACTTTTCACTATGCACTTTTCACTTTTCACTTTTCGCTTTGCACTTTTCACTTTTCAATTTTCACTTTTCACTTTTCACTAGTCACTTCACTTTTTACTCTTCACTTTTCACTTTTCACTTTTCACTTTTCACTTTTCACTTTTCACTTTTCACTTTGCACTTTGCACTTTTCCCTTGTCACTTTTCACTTTGCACTTTGCACTTTTCACTTTTCACTTTTCACTTTTCACTTTTCACTTTTCACTTTTCACTTTTCACTTTACACTTTTCACTTTTCACTTTTCACTTTGCACTTTGCACTTTTCACTTTTCTTTTTGCACTTTGCACTTTGCACTTTTCACTTTTCTCTTTTCTCTTTTGACTTTTCACTTTTCACTTTGCACTTTTCACTTTTCACTTTGCACTTTTCACTTTGCACTTTGCACTTTTCACTTTTCACTATTCACTTTTCACTTTTCACTCTTCACTCTTCACTTTTCACTTTTCACTTTTAACTTTGCACTTTGCACTTTTCACTTTTCTCTTTGCACTTTTCACTTTTCACTTTTCACTTTTCACTTTGCACTTTGCACTTTTCACTTGTCACTTTTCACTTTTCACTTTGCACTTTGCACTTTTCACTTTCACTTTGCACTTTGCATTTTGCACTTTGCACTTTTCACTTTTCACTCTTCACTTTTCACTTTTAACTTTGCACTTTGCACTTTTCACTTTTCACTTTGCACTTTTCACTTTTCACTTTTCACTTTTCACTTTTCACTTTTCACTTTTCACTTTTCACTTTGCACTTTGCACTTTTCACTTGTCACTTTTCACTTTGCACTTTGCACTTTTCACTTTTCACTTTGCACTTTTCACTTTTCACTTTTCACTTTGCACTTTTCACTTTTCACTTTTCACAGTTCACTTTTCACTTTTCACTTTTCACTTTTCACTTTTCACTTTGCACTTTGCACTTTTCACTTTTCACTTTGCACTTTTCACTTTTCACAGTTCACTTTTCACTTTTCACTTTTCACTTTTCACTTTTCACTTTGCACTTTGCACTTTTCACTTTTCACTTTGCACTTTGCACTTTGCACTTTTCACTTTTCACTTTTCAGTTTGCACTTTTCACTTTTCACTTTTGACTTTTCACTTTTCACTTTTCACTTTGCACTTTTCACTTTTCGCTTTGCACTTTTCACTTTTCACTTGGCACTTTTCACTTTTCACTTTTAACTTTGCACTTTTCACTTTTCACTTTGCAATTTGCACTTTGCACTTTTCACTTTTCACTTTGCACTTTTCGCTTTTCACTTTTCGCTTTGCACTTTTCACTTTGCACTTTGCACTTTTCACTTTTCACTTTTCACTTTGCACTTTTCACTTTTCACATTTCTCTTTTCACTTTTCACTTTTCACTTTTCACTTTGCACTTTGCACTTTTCACTTTTCACTTTGCACTTTGCACTTTTCACTTTTCACTTTGCACTTTTCACTTTTCACTTTTCACTTTGCACTTTTCACTTTTCACAGTTCACTTTTCACTTTTCACTTTTCACTTTTCACTTTTCACTTTGCACTTTGCACTTTTCACTTTTCACTTTGCACTTTGCACTTTTCACTTTTCACTTTTCACTTTGCACTTTTCACTTTTCACTTTTGACTTTTCACTTTTCACTTTTCACTTTGCACTTTTCACTTTTCACTATGCACTTTTCACTTTTCACTTTTCACTTTTCACTTTTCACTTTTCACTTTTCACTTTTCACTTTTCACTTTTCACTTTTCACTTTGCACTTTGCACTTTGCACTTTTCACTTTTCACTTTGCACTTTTCACTTTGCACTTTTCACTTTTCACTTTTCACTTTGCACTTTTCACTTTTCACTTTTCACTTTGCACTTTTCACTTTTCACAGTTCACTTTTCACTTTTCACTTTTCACTTTTCACTTTTCACTTTTCACTTTGCACTTTGCACTTTTCACTTTTCACTTTGCACTTTGCACTTTTCACTTTTCACTTTTCACTTTGCACTTTTCACTTTTCACTTTTTACTTTGCACTTTGCACTTTTCACTTTTCACTTTTCACTCTTCACTTTTCACTTTTCACTTTTCACTTTTCACTTTGCACTTTTCACTTTTCACTTTTCACTTTGCACTTTTCACTTTTCACAGTTCACTTTTCACTTTTCACTTTTCACTTTGCACTTTGCACTTTTCACTTTTCACTTTTCACTTTTCACTTTGCACTTTGCACTTTTCACTTTTCACAGTTCACTTTTCACTTTTCACTTTTCACTTTTCACTTTGCACTTTGCACTTTTCACTTTTCACTTTGCACTTTGCACTTTTCACTTTTCACTTTGCACTTTTCACTTTTCACTTTTCACTTTGCACTTTTCACTTTTCACAGTTCACAGTTCACTTTTCACTTTTCACTTTTCACTTTTCACTTTTCACTTTTCACTTTGCACTTTGCACTTTTCACTTTTCACTTTGCACTTTGCACTTTTCACTTTTCACTTTGCACTTTTCACTTTTCACTTTTCACTTTGCACTTTTCACTTTTCACAGTTCACTTTTCACTTTTCACTTTTCACTTTTCACTTTGCACTTTTCACTTTTCACTTTTCACTTTTGACTTTTCACTTTTACTTTTCACTTTTCACTTTTCACTTTTCACTTTTCACTTTTCACTTTTCACTTTTCACTATGCACTTTTCACTTTTCACTTTGCATTTTTCACTTTTCAATTTTCACTTTTCACTTTTCACTATTCACTTTTCACTTTTCACTTTTCACCTTTCACTTTTCACTTTTCACTTTTCACTTTGCACTTTGCACTTTTCACTTGTCACTTTTCACTTTTCACTTTTCACTTTTCACTTTGCACTTTTCACTTTTCACTTTGCAATTTGCACTTTGCACTTTGCACTTTTCACTTTTCACTTTGCACTTTTCACTTTGCACTTTTCACTTTTCACTTTTCACTTTTCACTTTGCACTTTTCGCTTTTCACTTTTCACTTTTCACTTTTCACTTTTCACTTTGCATTTTGCACTTTTCACTTGTCACTTTTCACTTTTCACTTTTCACTTTTCTCTTTTGACTTTTCACTTTGCACTTTTCACTTTTCACTTTTCACTTTTCATTTTGCAATTTGCACTTTTCACTTTGCACTTTGCACTTTTCACTTTTCACTTTGCACTTTTCACTTTTCACTTTTCACTTTTCACTTTTCACTTTTCACTTTTCACTTTGCACTTTGCACTTTTCACTTGTCACTTTTCACTTTTCACTTTTCACTTTTCACTTTTCACTTTGCACTTTTCACTTTTCACTTTGCAATTTGCACTTTGCACTTTTCACTTTTCACTTTGCACTTTTCACTTTGCACTTTTCACTTTTCACTTTTCACTTTTCATTTTGCACTTTGCACTTTTCACTTTTCACTTTTCACTTTTCACTTTTCACTTTTCACTTTGCACTTTTCACTTTTCACTTTGCAATTTGCACTTTGCACTTTGCACTTTTCACTTTTCACTTTGCACTTTTCACTTTGCACTTTTCACTTTTCACTTTTCACTTTTCATTTTGCACTTTGCACTTTTCACTTTTCACTTTTCACTTTTCACTTTTCACTTTTCACTTTTCACCTTTCACTTTTCACTTTTCACTTTTCACTTTGCACTTTGCACTTTTCACTTGTCACTTTTCACTTTTCACTTTTCACTTTTCACTTTGCACTTTTCACTTTTCACTTTGCACTTTTCACTTTGCACTTTTCACTTTTCACTTTTCACTTTTCATTTTGCACTTTGCACTTTTCACTTTTCACTTTTCACTTTTCACTTTTCACTTTTCACTTTTCACTTTTCACTTTGCACTTTTCGCTTTTCACTTTTCACTTTTCACTTTTCACTTTTCACTTTGCATTTTGCACTTTGCACCTTTCACTTTTCACTTTGCACTTTTTACTTTGCACTTTTCACTTTTCACTTTTCACTTTTCACTTTGCACTTTGCACTTTTCACTTTTCACTTTTCACTTTTCACTTTTCACTTTTCACTTTACACTTTGCACTTTTCACTTTTCACTTTGCACTTTGCACTTTTCACTTTTCACTTTGCACTTTGCACTTTGCACTTTTCACTTTTCACTTTGCACTTTGCACTTTTCACTTTTCACTTTTCACTTTGCACTTTTCACTTTTCACTATGCACTTTTCACTTTTCACTTTTCACTTTTCACTTTTCACTTTTCACTTTGCACTTTTCACGTTTCACTTTTCACTTTGCACTTTGCACTTTTCACTTTTCACGTTTCACGTTTCACTTTGCACTTTTCACTTTTCACTTTGCACTTTGCACTTTTCACTGTGCACTTTTCACTTTTCACTTTTCACTTTTCACTTTTCACTATGCACTTTTCACTTTTCACTTTTCACTTTTCACTTTTCACTTTTCACTTTGCACTTTTCACTTTTCACTTTTAACTTTCCACTTTGCACTTTTCACTTTTCACTTTTCACTTTTCACTATTCACTATTCACTTTTCACTCTTCACTTTTCACTTTGCACTTTGCACTTTGCACGTTTCACTATTCACTTTTCACTTTTCACTTTTCACTTTGCACTTTTCACTTTTCGCTTGGCACTTTTCACTTTTCACTTTTTACTTTTCACTTTGCACTTTTCACTTTTCGCTTTGCACTTTTCACTTTTCACTTTTCTTTTTGCACTTTGCACTTTTCACTTTTCACTTTTCACTTTGCACTTTTCACTTTTCACTTTTCACTTTTCACTTTTCACTTTGCACTTTTCACTTTTCACTTTGCACTTTGCACTTTTCACTTTTCACTTTTCACTTTTCAATTTTCACTTTTCACTTTTCACTTTGCACTTTTCACTTTTCACTATGCACTTTTCACTTTTCACTTTTTACTTTTCACTTTTCACTTTTCACTTTTCACTTTGCACTTTTCACTTTTCACTTTGCACTTTGCACTTTTCACTTTTCTCTTTTCACTTTTCACTTTGCACTTTTCACTTTTCACTATGCACTTTTCACTTTTCACTTTTTACTTTTCACTTTTCACTTTTCACTTTTCACTTTTCACTTTGCACTTTTCACTTTTCACTTTTCACTATTCACTTTTCACTTTTCACTCTTCACTTTTCACTTTTCACTTTTCACTTTTCACTTTTCACTTTTCACTTTTCACTTTTCACTTTTCACTTTTCACTTTTCACTTTTCACTTTTCACTTTTCACTTTTCACTTTTCACTTTTCACTTTTCACTTTTCACTTGTCACTTGTCACTTTTCACTTTTCACTTTGCACTTTTCACTTTTCGTTTTTCACTTTGCACTTTTCACTTTTCACTTTTCACTTTTCACTTTGCACTTTTCACTTTTCACTTTTCACTTTTCACTTTGCACTTTGCACTTTTCACTTTTCACTATTCACTTTTCACATTTCACTCTTCACTTTTCACTTTTCACTTTTCACTTTTCACTGTTCACTTTTCACTTTGCACTTTTCACTTTTCACTTTTCACTTTTCACTTTTCACTTTTCACTTTGCACTTTGCACTTTTCACTTTTCACTTTGCACTTTTCACTTTGCACTTTGCACTTTTCACTTTTCACTTTTCACTTTTCACGTTTCACGTTTCACTTTGCACTTTTCACTTTTCACTTTTCACTTTGCACTTTGCACTTTTCACTTTGCACTTTTCACTTTTCACTTTTTACTTTTCATTATGCACTTTTCACTTTTCACTTTTCACTTTTCACTTTGCACTTTTCACTTTTCACTTTTCACTTTGCACTTTGCACTTTCCACTTTTCACTTTTCACTATTCACTATTCACTTTTCACTCTTCACTTTTCACTTTGCACTTTGCACTTTGCACGTTTCACTATTCACTTTTCACTTTTCACTTTTCACTTTTCACTTTGCACTTTTCACTTTTCGCTTGGCACTTTTCACTTTTCACTTTTCACTTTGCACTTTTCACTTTTCACTTTTCACTTTGCACTTTTCACTTTTCATTTTTCACTTTGCACTTTGCACTTTTCACTTTTCACTTTTCACTTTGCACTTTTCACTTTTCACTTTTCACTTTGCACTTTTCACTTTTTACTTTTCACTTTTCACTTTTCACTTTGCACTTTTCACTTTTCACTTTTCGCTTTGCACTTTTCACTTTTCTTTTTGCACTTTGCACTTTTCACTTTTCACTTTTCACTTTGCACTTTTCACTTTTCACTTTTCACTTTTCACTTTTCACTTTGCACTTTTCAGTTTTCACTTTGCACTTTGCACTTTTCACTTTTCACTTTTCAATTTTCACTTTTCAGTTTTCACTTTGCACTTTGCACTTTTCACTTTTTACTATGCACTTTTTACTTTTCACTTTTTACTTTTCACTTTTCACTTTTCACTTTGCACTTTTCACTTTTCACTTTGCACTTTGCACTTTTCACTTTTCACTTTTCACTTTGCACTTTTCACTATGCACTTTTCACTTTTCACTTTTTACTTTTCACTTTTCACTTTTCACTTTTCACTTTTCACTTTTCACTTTTCACTTTGCACTTTTCACTTTTCACTATTCACTTTTCACTTTTCACTTTTCACTCTTCACTTTTCACTTTTCACTTTTCACTTTTCACTTTTCACTTTTCACTCTTCACTTTTCACTTTTCACTTTTCACTTGTCACTTGTCACTTTTCACTTTTCACTTTGCACTTTTCACTTTTCACTTTTCACTTTGCACTTTTCACTTTTCACTTTTCACTTTTCACTTTTCACTTTGCACTTTGCACTTTTCACTTTTCACTATTCACTTTTCACTTTTCACTCTTCACTTTTCACTTTTCACTTTTCACTTTTCACTGTTCACTTTTCACTTTGCACTTTTCACTTTTCACTTTTCACTTTTCACTTTTCACTTTTCACTTTTCACTTTTCACTTTTCACTTTGCACTTTGCACTTTTCACTTTTCACTTTGCACTTTGCACTTTTCACTTTTCACTTTTCACTTTGCACTTTTCACTTTTCACTTTTCACTTTTCACTTTGCACTTTGCACTTTGCACTTTTCACTATTCATTCTCACTTTTCACTTTTCACTTTTCACTTTGCACTTTGCACTTTTCACTTTTCGCTTGGCACTTTTCACTTTTCACTTTTCACTTTGCACTTTTCACTTTTCACTTTGCAATTTGCACTTTGCACTTTTCACTTTTCACTTTGCACTTTTCACTTTTCACTTTTCACTTTTCACTTTGCACTTTTCACTTTTCACTTTTCACTATGCACTTTGCACATTTCACTTTTCACTTTTCACTTTTCACGTTTCAGTTTCACTTTGCACTTTTCACTTTTCACTTTTCACTTTGCTTTTTGCACTTTTCACTTTTAATTTTGCACTTTTCACTTTTCATTTTGCACTTTGCACTTTTCACTTTTCACTATTCACTTTTCAATTTTCACTCTTCACTTTTCACTTTTCACTTTCCACTTTCCACTTTTCCCTTTTCACTTTGCACTTTTCACTTTTCTTTTTGCACTTTTCACTTTTCACTTTTCACTTTGCACTTTTCACGGGAGCGGGTCAGAATTCTGGTTTTCAAAATTCTGTTTGGTCAAAGTTCTGTTTTTTTTTGTAAATTCTGTCTGCTCAAAATTCTGTTTGGCCAAAATTCTGTATTTCAAAATTCTGTAAATGCAAAATTCTGTATATCAAAATTCTGTGTGTACAAAATTCTGTATTTCAAAATTCTGCCTGGTCTAAATTCTGTTTTCCAAAATTCTGCTTATGAAAACTAAAATTCTGTCTAAGAAAAATTCCACTTTAAGCAAATTTTTCTCATGATTTTTATTAAAGAACTATTTAACGAAAACAAAAGACATAATTAACAGTATAATTTAAGCAGAACAAATCTATCTTAATGAAAAGTAATATTTCATATTAACTATTAACTTTAAATAAATATAATTAATTTTCCAAATTTAAGCTTAATGGATACAAACATTATGTACAAAACAAAAATATAATTAAATAATTTAAAATAAAACCAAATTTTTTGCGATTCTTTTTAAATAAGCAATATGGCTTAAGTCTAGTCGTTTTTTTATAACTCGCGCAATTTGTTTATTTTTGAGAATTGTTTTTTTTTTCTTAATGTGTTCCCCATTTTTCATTCTATCAACCTGCGCTTTTCCGAAAAGAAGTTTGTTTCTGAGGTTGCTTATGAGTTTATATAACCCTGCCTTTCTTCTCCCAACCAAGCTTTTTAGACGGCGATGCCAAGCTTCAACACTGTTTTGTGTTCTTGGAAAAACTTCCGTTTTTGGCTTTTTATCATCAAAAACAGACCAAAACACTGGTTGATGCGTCCCGTGTATTTAATTTTTTTCAAACCAAAACATAATTCATACAGAGAACGAGAGAAAACTAGAGAGAACGATAAAATATGTATAACAATATCATAATCATATGTTTATGATTTCAATCAAGCAATGATGAATGTGTACCTATGGTTCTCTTGGAATATGAAAATTGTGTATTGTAGGTACTACATATTTGGTTATAACTATACTGTTTATAGATAGTATTTAATAAATTAAAAATCGTTTTAATTATATAATATATTCTTACCACGTTTGATAAATGTATTTTCCATTACAAGAAATCTATTTTTCATAATTCTGTATTTAAATTATGAAAAACAGAATTTTGAAAAACAGAATTTTGAAATACAGAATTTTGGACAAACAGAATTTTGAAATACAGAATTTTGAAAAACAGAATTTTGGTCATGCAGAATTTTGTACAGCCAGAATTTTGAAAAACAGAATTTTGACATGCAGAATTTTGAAAGCAGAATTATGACCCATACAGAATTTCGACCCCAACCACTTTTCACTTTTTACTTTTCACTTTTCACTTTTCACTTTTCACTTTTCATTTTTCAATTTGCACTTTGCACTTTGCACTTTGCACTTTTCTTTTTGCACTTCGCACTTTTCATTTTTCACTTTGCACTTTTCACTTTTCACTTTTCACTTTTCACTTTTCACTTTGCACTTTGCATTTTGCACTTTGCCCTTTTCACTTTTCACTCTTCACTTTTCACTTATCACTTTTCACTGTTCACTTTTCACTTTGCACTTTTCACTTTTCACTTTTCACTTTTCACTTTTCGCTTTTCACTTTTCACTTTTCACTTTGCATTTTTCACTTTTCACTTTGCACTTTGCACTTTGCACTTTTCACTTTTCACTTTTCACTTTGCATTTTTCACTTTTCACTTTGCACTTTGCACTTTGCACTTTGCACTTTGCACTTTTCACTTTTCACTTTTCATTTTGCACTTTGCACTTTTCACTTTTCACTATTCACTTTTCAATTTTCACTCTTCACTTTTCACTTTTCACTTTTCACTTTTCACTTTTCACTTTCCACTTTCCACTTTTCACTTTTCACTTTTCACTTTTCACTTTTCACTTTGCACTTTTCACTTTTCACTTTTCACTTTGCACTTTGCACTTTTCACTTTCACTTTGCACCTTTCACTTTTCAATTTTCACTTTTCACTTTTTACTTTTCACTTTGCACTTTGCACTTTGCACTTTGCACTTTTCACTTTTCTCTTTTCACTTTTCACTTTGCATTTTTCACTTTTCACTTTGCACTTTGCACTTTGCACTTTGCACTTTGCACTTTTCACTTTTCACTTTTCATTTTGCACTTTGCACTTTTCACTTTTCACTATTCACTTTTCAATTTTCACTCTTCACTTTTCACTTTTCACTTTTCACTTTTCACTTTTCACTTTCCACTTTCCACTTTTCACTTTTCACTTTTCACTTTTCACTTTTCACTTTTCACTTTGCACTTTTCACTTTTCACTTTTCACTTTGCACTTTGCACTTTTCACTTTCACTTTGCACCTTTCACTTTTCAATTTTCACTTTTCACTTTTTACTTTTCACTTTGCACTTTGCACTTTGCACTTTGCATTTTGCACTTTGCACTTTTCACTTTTCACTTTGCACTTTGCAGTTTGCACTTTTCACTTTTCACTTTGCACTTTTCACTTTTCACTTTTCACTTTTCACTTTTCACTTTTCACTTTGCACTTTTCACTTTTCACTATGCACTTTGCACATTTCACTTTTCACTTTTCACTTTTCACGTTTCACGTTTCACTTTGAACTTTTCACTTTTCACTTTTCACTTTTCACTTTGCTTTTTGCACTTTGCACTTTTCACTTTTCACTATTCACTATTCACTATTCACTATTCACTATTCACTATTCACTATTCACTATTCACTATTCACTATTCACTATTCACTATTCACTATTCACTATTCACTATTCACTATTCACTATTCACTATTCACTATTCACTATTCACTATTCACTATTCACTATTCACTATTCACTATTCACTATTCACTATTCACTATTCACTATTCACTATTCACTATTCACTATTCACTATTCACTATTCACTATTCACTATTCACTATTCACTATTCACTATTCACTATTCACTATTCACTATTCACTATTCACTATTCACTATTCACTATTCACTATTCACTATTCACTATTCACTATTCACTATTCACTATTCACTATTCACTATTCACTATTCACTATTCACTATTCACTATTCACTATTCACTATTCACTATTCACTATTCACTATTCACTATTCACTATTCACTATTCACTATTCACTATTCACTATTCACTATTCACTATTCACTATTCACTATTCACTATTCACTATTCACTATTCACTATTCACTATTCACTATTCACTATTCACTATTCACTATTCACTATTCACTATTCACTATTCACTATTCACTATTCACTATTCACTATTCACTATTCACTATTCACTATTCACTATTCACTATTCACTATTCACTATTCACTATTCACTATTCACTATTCACTATTCACTATTCACTATTCACTATTCACTATTCACTATTCACTATTCACTATTCACTATTCACTATTCACTATTCACTATTCACTATTCACTATTCACTATTCACTATTCACTATTCACTATTCACTATTCACTATTCACTATTCACTATTCACTATTCACTATTCACTATTCACTATTCACTATTCACTATTCACTATTCACTATTCACTATTCACTATTCACTATTCACTATTCACTATTCACTATTCACTATTCACTATTCACTATTCACTATTCACTATTCACTATTCACTATTCACTATTCACTATTCACTATTCACTATTCACTATTCACTATTCACTATTCACTATTCACTATTCACTATTCACTGTTCACTATTCACTATTCACTATTCACTTTATACTATTCACTATTCGATATTCACTAATCACTATTCACTATTCACTATTCACTATTCACTATTCACTATTCACTATTCACTATTCACTATTCACTATTCACTATTCACTATTCACTATTCACTATTCACTATTCACTATTCAATATTCACTATTCACTATTCACTATTCACTATTCACCATTCACTATTCACTATTCACTATTCACTATTCACTATTCACTATTCACTATTCACTACTCACTATTCACTATTCACTATTCACTATTCGATATTCACTATTCACTATTCACTATTCACTATTCGCTATTCACTTTGCACTTATCACTTTTCACATTGCACTTTGCACTTTGCACTTTACACTTTTCACTATACACTATTCACTATTCACTATTCACTATTCACTATTCACTATTCACTTTGCACTTTCCACTTTTCACTTTTGTCTTTGTACTTTGCACTTTTCACGTTGCACTTTTCACTTTTCACTTTTCACTTTTCGATTTGCACTTTGCACTTTTCACATTGCACTTTTCAATTGTCGCTCTTCACTATTTTTTCATTTTGCACCTTGCACTTTGCACTTTGCGCTTTGTACTTTGCACTTTGCTTTTGCAATATGCGCTTTGCACTTTGCACTATTCACTTTGCAATTAAACTTTTCACTTTGCACTTTTCGCTACTCACTTGGCACTTTGCACTTTTCCCTTTGCACTTTGCGCTTTTCACTTTTCACTTCGCACTTTTCTTTATTCACTTTGCACTTTTCAGTTGGCACATTTCAATCTTCACTATTCACTTTGCACTATGCACTTTGCACTTTGCACTTTGCACTTTTCACTTTTCACTTTTCACTTGTCACTTTGCACTTTGCACTTTTCACTTTTCACTTTGCACTTTTCGCTTTTCACTTTCCTTTTTGCACTTTTTACTTTTCAGTTTTCACTTTGCACTTTGCACTTTGCACTTTTCACATTTCACTTTGCACTTTGCACTTTTCACTGTTCACTTTGCACTTTGCACTTTGCACTTTGCACTTTTCACTTTTTTCTTTGTACTTTGCACTTTGCACTTTACACTTTTCACAAAATCGCATCGTCACCTCCAAGTGGTGCCCGCTGGATAGCCGTAAGGTGAACTAACGACGAGCGTTGGATCTATTGTATCCAAGAGCTGAGACACCTGAGTTACCTTCTCAGGAACTAGGAGCAAAATGTTAGATAAGAAAGACATCGCTCTAAAGAACCAGCTCTCCAAGAAACCCAAGAGCGTCTGACACATAATGTGCGGCTAATTGGTCAGCGTCTGATTCCATAGGGGCGGCTGTATTTAAAAACCTTGAATAGAGAAAGTAACTAGCTATTTATGGTTAACAAGCCGTATACAAAATGTTTTTATTTACTTTCAGTAAAACAATTTGGAAAGGCCTTAAACAGGCCTTTTCATACTAAAGCATACAAGTCTTGTATACAACTTGCCAATTTCAATTTAAAAGTCATTAAACAGGCTATTTTCAAAAATTAATATTGGAAAACGGTTGGCTTGAATAATAAAGGCTAATGTTAGTTCTATGCGAGCTATAGTTTACCAAACTCGAAAAATCGGACCTTATACAAGTTAAATTGTTAGTTGGGTGGTAGTTCACCTTTTGGTAAGTTATTTAACAATCCCTCCCTCTTTCCGAATTTTGGAGAAACTGTTATACCACTATAATATAATTCATAGTTACGATAGTCATCTAACTGATGAGCCCAACTATCGTACCTGGGCGAAACGCAATTATGGAGTTGAGCTCACTTGAACTTTTAACTTTGAATTATATATTCGGTCACTCCACTTAAACAGAAGAATTTCTTTTCAAATTTTCTTCATATTCAATTATTATAAAAAGCCTGAGCGCGGGCATTTGAAATTCTAAGTGTCTGAATTTAACCAAATTCCCTTAGAATAATAAAATTCATAATATCTTAATGCTGTGATTTTTATATTAGTCGGTAAACATCGATACAAAATTGCGTCTTAGAAGGGTACGATAGTCATCTAACTGATGAGCCCAACTATCGTACCTGGGCGAAACGCAATTATGGAGTTGAGCTCACTTGGACTTTTAACTTTGAATTATATATTCGGTCACTCCACTTAAACAGAAGAATTTCTATTCAAATTTTCTTCATATTCAATTGTTATACATTTAAGATAATTATCTATATACACTCTGATTTTTTGTTTCATTTTCGGGAACCAATATGTATTAAGAATGGCTGCAGGTACTTTATCACTACCTATATGTCCTAGTTCATTGTGATATTTATGAAGGACTTGATTTTCCATATCAGTCAAAACGTAAAAAACTACACCATGCTTGGTTTTCTTGTAAACTTTTCCAGGTGTTGACGTATGCGTTGAATAATATTATCTCTGTTCTGACATATAAATTTTGTTCAAAAGTGTTCTCATCTAAAACTAAAATATTCAACGTACGACTTAACGCGTCAACATGTTGCATCTTAATTCCATTTCGATGTTCTATTTAAGGTATAGTCATAATTTTGTAACTGAAGAACCCAACGAGCGATTCGGGGATTAATTTCTTTCTTATTGATAGTCAACCATAAGGAGTTACAATCTGTAACTATTTTAAATTTTATTCCTTGCAAATAAATCCTGAATCGTTCCAGAGCATATATTATAGCTAGAGTTTCTAGTTCAAAGCTGTGAAATTTTGCTTCACGCTCGGTCGTCCTTTTGGAGAAGTAGAAAATTGGATGAAACTTTCCGTCTTTTTTTTTTGCATAAGAATAGGATCCAACCCTATTGCACTAGCATCGCAATGCAGTTCAGTTTCATCTCGAGGATCGTAAATAGATAAGATAGGAGCATCACCTAATTTTTGCTTAAGGAGTTCAAAGCAAGCCAGCTCTTCCTTACCGAAAAGAAACTTCAGCGATTTTCTTATGAGTTTATAAAATGGTTGGGCTATAACTGAAAAGTCCTTAACAAATTTCCTAAAATATGAACACAATCCCAGGAAGCTGTGAACAGCTTTAACATTATTTGGAATTGGGTAATCGATCACTGATTGTATATTCTCTTCTCATCGGGGCGAATTCCTTCTTTAGAGACTGTGTAGCCCCAATATTTAATTTCTGACTGAAGGAACATACATTTGTCTAGTCTCAACTCCAATTAATTTTTGACAAGTATTGTGAACACTTCTTTTAAAACACATAAATGCTCTTCTACGCTACGAGTGGAAATAAGAATGTCATCCATGTAAATGGTTATTTTCCCTGCATTGATGAGATCACTAAAAATTGTACATACATATCTTTGAAACACAGCCGGTGCATTTTTTAAGCCGAAAGGCATTTTAAGAAACTCGTATTGGGCGTTTGGTGTTACAAAAGATGTGTATTTAACTGAATCCTTATCCATAAAAACATGATAGAATGCACTCTTTAAGTCGAGTGTCGAAAATACACTCATATCAGCAAATCTATCAAGGATGTCTTCAATGAGGGGAAGTGGAAAGTTATTCCTCAGAGGAACTTTATTTAACATCCGATAGTCTGTACAAAACCGTAATTCCCCTGTCTTCTTTTTGGCAAAAACGATTGGAGAAGCGTATTCAGAATCACTAAGCCTAATGACAGATAACAAATCAGATATAGTTTCTTCCAGTTTACCCTTTTCAAAACCTTCTGAAATTAAAAAAGCACCTGGTGATGATGGAATTCCATATGAATTTTATAAAAACGTAACACCAACATTCTTAAACCGTATGTGTATACTTTTTAACAAGGTCTTCTCAAGTGCCGATGTCCCTTCCTCCTTTAAGAAGTCTGTTATCTTTCCCATTCATAAAAAAGGATCACTAGATGTACCAGAAAATTACAGAGGTATCTCATTTATGAATACAATAGCAAAAATATTCTGTGGTATCCTTGTGGAACGTCTTGAAAAATGGGTTGATAGATACAGCATACTATCTGACCTACAAGCTGGATTTAGAAAGAACTATTCAACAATAGATCAAATTTTTACACTTTCATCGATAATCAGAGCGTTTCAAGCCAGAAACAAAAAAGTATACACATTTTTCGTCGATTTTAAAGCGGCCTTCGATCTTGTCAATAGAAATGCGCTGCTGTACAAGCTCTCATCTATTGGTCTATCGACAAAGTTCCTGAAAGTTGTGAAAGAAATGTACACCAACACGAATGCAGCTGTTTGGGACGGCGATAAACTTTCAGAATGGTTTGCAACTACTTCTGGTGTGAAACAGGGTTGTTTGCTTAGTGCGATGCTTTTTTCTTTAAATAACGTTGCAGAGGATCTCCCCGGTAATATAAGAATTGCGAATACAGCAGTTAACGTCCTTTTGTATGCCGATGACCTTGTGCTCTTGTCCGAATCTCCAGAAAACCTGCAACTTATGATAAACCGACTCGCAACTTATTGCAAAAAATGGGGATTAACCATAAACACCGAGAAATCGAAAATTATGATTTTTGCACGATCTTCAAATTCGCTGAATAGAAAAAATTGGTTTTATGAAGGGAATCTGATAGAAACATCAAAAGAAGTAAAATACCTTGGAATGAAGCTGAATCCAACTTTAGATTTTAGCAAGCATTTGATCGAAAAAGCGAATAGTTGTCAAAGCTTGCTAAATATAACGTGGAAAAATATTTTTTCAAACAAAAACATTGTCTTATCGACAAAATACAACATTTTTGATTCCGTTGTAAAATCTACACTTTGTTATGGATCGCATGTATGGGGGGCTGATGAATACGAGGGCATTGAAAGATTCTACAGAAACTTTATAAAGAAACTGTTCAACATTCCGCAAAATACACCAGACTACGCCATATATTTAGAAACTGGGTTGCCAAAAATTTTAACATCGACACTGAAGTTACAAGCCGATTATATAATTAAAGTCTGTAATACTAACGAAGACAGTAGACTTGCGAAAAAAATGCTACTATATGAAGTACGGAACAAAGACTGGTGGCTTGCAAAATGCCAGTGTATCGGAAATACTTGTGGAGAGATGTTCGATGTAGATTTCAACAATGTAAGTTTATTAAAAGAAAAGCTGTACTTCATCATACAAAAAAATGAAGACTTTATGAGGAATGAACTAATAGCAAAGGCACGTGAATCCAGCAGCAGATTGTTATACAGTCAACTTAACTTTAATCTCGGTAATAGTAACTATTTCAAAGATTCTCTTAGTTACACGGATATATCTATTATCTTCAAAACGAGATGTGAGGTGCTTGCCTTAAATGGCAATCCATACAACGGAAGCTTCAACCAATTCTGTTCGCTATGTAACTTGAAATCAAAAGAGGACTGTTTCCATTTGATAAGCGTCTGTCCAATCTTTAGTGCCCAAAGACGGTCTTTTTTTAAAAAAACTACACTTTCGAAATGAAATGCTGAATGGAAATGATTGGAAAAAACTAATTAATTTTCTTAAAACAATCTATAAATACAGAATGTTACTTATAACAGAATTTTCTTGAACAATAAAATCAAACTTAAAATTGTAATACTATCATTGAGCAAAAAAAAAATCAAAACTAAAATTTGTTATACTTAAAGTAAAAACATTCAAACTTTTGTCAACCTGGCTGACGGCATAGCCATAGCTAATAAATTCAAAACTTTATATAAAATTGTTAAAATATGAATGTAAATAAAATGAATTACTTACTTACTACTTGCTTTAATAACCTTCTGGGGGTACAGTGGAATGGCTTGGTACTAGTTAACGATATTTTCATTGCGGATTTCACCTCTGGGACCTCGGGACGTTTACAATTTACATAGTATTTTTAAATATAATCTTTACTTTTCTATGATTCCGAAATCTAATTTGTCGTCAATATTAAGGTCAAAACAATCTTTTTCAATTTCAATCAAGTTAAATTTAGATATTTCGGATTGTCAAGCATCAAAATTCAGGATTTTATTATATTATTTTTATCGAAATCAGTATTATTTAAAATCGGTGAAACAACAAATATATTTAAGTTCACGAGTTCATCTTCAAATAAAATAAAAATTTTAGTGTTTCCAAATATGTTTAATTTAACATTGTTAATTCCAAAGTAACTATTATTTATTTTTGTTGTTAATTTAATATCATTTGGTATGAATTTAGTTCAGATGAAACTTATTGGAATTTCCGTATCAATGAGGCATTCTAGTGAAATAAAATTTCGAAAATTGTCAAAATCAAACCTTATTTTAAAATTTCTTACAAATTCATTCTTGCTTCCGTCTTCCAGATGGTGAACTAAATTTGTATAAGCCTTTTGTAAACATTGGTGAAAATAGTGTCCAAACTGTCCGCATGACTGGCAAATAGGAGTTTCTTTTTTCGGGAGTCTGCACTCTGCTGCAACATGACCCAGTAAGCTATAGGTGTAACATCGCAGTGTTCTTTTATTTTCAGGTTTCCTGACGATGATCGACTGTTTCTGCTTGTTTCTGTAGTGATATATCCGAGAATGCCTGTAACAGCTGATTTTTGTTATTGAAGCGATGCATTTTTGCTTGGGTTCGTAGAAAAGGGTCTGGTATTCCCTCTATGATGTATTCCACTAACTCTTCATCGTCAAATTGAATTTTATTCACCAAAATAAGCTTTTTTAATTTTTGAAATTTTCGTTTTTAAGCACTTCCTTTCTTCAAATTGGCGACAAATAGCCAATCTACTTCTTCCACCATCGAATTAGGCTCTCATATCAAACAAAATTGTTGTAAAGGAGACTTCTGCAGCATCTGTTCTTGAATAAAGCCAATTAAGGGCCCTTCCCTTACGCTTCGAGGTAATTAGGTTTCGAACGCTGTTGTCATCCAATTCAAAAATGTTTCTTGCATAAAGAAGTTGCGATTGCCAGATCTGGAAGTTATCTTCTTCGTCTGAATAATCTGAGACTAGTTCTTTAGCACTAGACATTTTATTCAGACAATTTCTGATTGACCATTCGTTTCCATTTCCGGCTTGAGTCTTGTAAAATTCTTTTTCTTTCTTCAAAAGTGCAATTTCTCTTCCTTGCAGTTCCATTTCTTTCAATATTAAAGGCATTTCTTTTTGCATTTGTTTTATACCTTAGTTGGTGGTTCTTTCAGGATTTAAAAATTCTTGGTCTTCTTGAATTTCATAAATAGTAGCTTCAAATTCTTCGATATCTTTTTCATGATCAGTTTCTAACCCTTGTGGTTGAGTTTCATTTTCATTTGGGCCTTTTCCCCTTTCATCTGGAGGAATATTGCCCTATTGCGTTATGAGTTCAGCTTTATTTCCGCTGGTTTTCTTTTTTAAGATCTCAAGCCAACTCTTCAACTGAACCACGGTTAATAGGTTTAAATTTTCTGTGTCAGATGGCATGTTCATAAGTTTAGAATTAAATTCCACTTCTGAAATTTTAAGCGATAAAATAAAAACAAGACTTCTCTTTTTAAGCTGAATCAATTTTATAATAAAGGGTCCGCCAAATAACTTTTTTTTTTTTAAATGCTACTACTACATGGAGTGTAGCTTCGTGTGTGGCACGTAGCGCCGTCCTGTTGAAACCAAATGTTGCCAATATCCTCCTCTTCAATTTTTGTGAACAAAAACTCGTTCAACATGGCCCAATAACGATCGCCATTGACTGTAACGGCCAGAAGAAAAATGGCCCAATTATGCCTCTGGACCAAAATTCGCACCAAACAGTGACTCGTTTTGGGTGTATCGGCTTTTCAATGCCGCACGCAGGCCCACTTAGCGAAGCAGCCATTTGAATGAAATTATTTTTCATTATTAACCGGAAGGATTTTACTTTCAAATAAAAAAAGAAAAAATATTTAGAAGTTTTTTTTTAATAGCATTTTCAAAAAAAAAAAAGTTATTTGGCGGACCTTTTAGTAAATAAAATGATAACGATTACGATAACGATACATATTTCTGATGTTTACTTAATTTCTATTATTTTATATAAAGTAAATCATTTATTTAAAGTATTGCTATAACAGAGATATTTTCAGAGCTTTCCAGAACTGAAAACCAGAATCTTCTATGATACCTACCTGGTTCTCGAAATATAGGTACGCTTCCAAAGTGATATTTTAGATTTTGCGTTAATTTCTTTATTAGCCTGAAAATGCCTTTGGATGTCTATATTTTCGTCGCCAAGCTTTCCAAATGGTTCTCGCTCTCAATTTATAAATTCCCCGGTTCCGGTGAGATATTTTTCTAACTATGTATGTATATCATTTGACTGAACTAATTAGTTTAATTATTAATTCAAAGAACCTTCACAAGCACACGCCCACGTATTTTTTCTCCCATGTTGAAATACGCTGGTGGACTACCATCAGATTCCGCACGACTACTACCTATATGAGATGTGTACTCATAAATCACTAAAATGGTCAATAATTAATTAAATTCGTTAGTTTTCAAAAATATTCACCCCGATTACCAAATCCGCTGAATAGGCTGCGGATCCTATCTGACAGAATTTTCGAGTTTTTACTATCAGAAAATCCGCTGGTGAAAAGTTGAAAGAATGTCGATAACATAGTTTAATTTTTTTTTAGACTACTGAATACTCAACCCATCCGCGTTCTATATAACTTTTGACATTGCAAATCCGCATCAAAAGTGTTGCGGATCCAAATTAATTAATTTGTTCTCCTGAGAAATTTTGGCAAACAATATGGAAAATAATGAACTGAAAGTGAAAATTAGACAAAAAAATTGAGTTTTTGACCCAGCTATGCTCAAAGATGTAGTGGGCAGAACGTAAAAATATCTATATAGAAGCATGAACTAAGAGAAGAATCCAACTTTTTTGTTATTCCTAAAAAACAGTGGATCAATCCATTTTTGTTTGCATTTGAATGGCGTTGTCCGTTCCTGACAAACTCAAACTATTTTTTCAGTATGTTTTTGCATTTTTTCTTGTTTCTAGTGTGTTTTTAATGCTAAGTTCCATAAATCTGAATTAAAAATGAGGAGGATAGTAATAAAATATGAAAATGACAAGGAAAGGACAGAAATCTAATTGAAAAGATTGATTTAACATTTAATCAAAAAAAAAAAAATTATGGTGGAAAAGTCGGGCAACTTTATAGGGATATTTACAATTTCAGCTAGGAACAATACGTTCTTAGATTTTGTAAATGTGTCAAAAGACCGAAAAAAAACTTCATTTGCATTATTATAGCAAAAAATCGTTCATTTTTCCATTGTAAATAATTCTCCTTTATCGTTTACAAATGGCCCAAATACCATTTTAATTTTTTTTTTCTGAACTTCATCAAGAGCAATTAACCGATAACAACAGGAACGCATGCGATAATAAGTTAACTATTTTTGGAAAAAGAACGCAACAATGAAATTGAATGCCAAAAACTGACAGCATCGATAAGAAAGTTCGGAAATGATAAGGTAGTTTTAAGAATCGACAATGTAGTTCTTCCGGCGGATTTACTAATTAATTTTTACCGAAGACGTGAATCGAGCTGATTCCCCGGGACTTAAATTTTGCGGATTTTGTAATCGGCATGATTATATCATGCCCAATACATCAAACACCAACATAAGACAGAAGACATTAACCATATCCAAATGAGATCAAAAGACATAGGTACATATACCTTTACTCCAAATCACATGTGTATCAAATATCCAAGTGCATCATCATCACTTTTTATATTAAATCCAGAAATTCCTACCAATAAACATAGGTATCTATATTGCTTCCAGCTACATTTATACCCCACACAACTTCTTAATACCTAGCTACATCTTTATCTTCTCCAAATTGAATATAAAGCCTTCATAACACGAAATCCCCATACTTTTTAAAAACATATGAAAATTATGAAAAAAAGAAATCGAAACTGGAAGCGACATACCAAAATGATTGATGTACTATTCGACAAAACTTTAAGATTTTTTTGTATTTTGATTTTTTTTTTAAGAAAGTTTTCACTCAATCGAAAGTAAGAATTCGGGACAGAAGAAAAAAAAAGTAACTTAAAAAAAAGAGCTGGCTCAGCAAAATATTATAATACTGAAATAAAACTTTATACTTTCCGCATAACTTGAAACAATCAATCATATATAGCTAGCTACCTAACCAACCACCACCTTTTTTTTACTTAAATGTATATCACCATCTTCAACACGAAAAAAAAAGAATGTATAGAAGAATCTATATGACGCATTTATGTGGAGGCACAGAGTGTGTTGCCTGCCCTTTATGCTTGAAGGCTTACTCATAAATTAAACATAACCTTCCTCAAAGTAGGTTTTTTTTTTCGAGACTAAATTTGTGTTGTTTATTTCTTTCCCTAACATGTTTTAAACATTTTTCCTCTTGAAAACAATGTTGCCACAGATAACATTTCATACAAAAATATGTCTGCATCAATGTGGAATGTATGTTCGATTTTTCGAAGAAGGAGAAATACATATTTCCCCGTCAAGTAGCTCAGTTAACAGCTGAAATAACATGCATTGCCAAGTTCCACACGAATGTTATGTTGCTGTTGTTAAAATTTAAACACAAAACATGTGTCGGAATAAGGTCAATGTTTAGATACTTTTCTTATAGCAAAACAAAGATACAAATCAATTTATTTTCATTCTGATTCTCTACTCTCGTTGTTCGAATAGCTTAAAAATTCCTGTCATTTTCTTTTCTCTGAGGTTATTACACCTGTTCATTTCTGTGAATAGACTCGCTCGCGTGGACTAAGTGCTATGATGATGATGATAAGGTTTTGGTTTGCGGTAGGTCTCTATTTCGAGTTCGAAATCTAAAGGAAGTCGAAAATATACCTATAACATCGTTAATTCATACAAACAAAAAATCTATACCTTCATATTTGAAGGAAATTAAATTATTTTTAGTTAAAGAGCCAAAAACATCAGAGTAAGCCCCAGGATTTATGTTTAAAGCTGACGGATGGAAAATCAATATTTTGGGTTTTTTTATTTTTAAGGAATAAAAACAAATACCTTCATTAGATTGTTAGGTAACGATAATTTGAAGAGGTTTTTATTTTTTTTTTACATTCAAACAGAGAATATTTTATTTTTTTCTTGTCAATTAAATCGCCAGGAGGTACAAATTTTTTTGTAGGACGCAATCAAAAGTAAAAAAAAAACCTTGAAATTTAAATAGAACACAATGCCAGCCATATCCATATCCATTCGTTATCTGGCTCTATTATTCACTTGTGTATAGATAGTTATTGCAGGTAAAAGTCCTTGAATGTAGAGAGGAGATATCTATAAAACGTCCGACGACTAGCTATACGTCGAATAGAATTCCTGTGCCACATGAAATTGGTCAATTGTAGAAATATATTTTTTTTGTGTAGCTAGGCTGAGGGTGCCTTGCCTAAATATCCTTTTTTTTGTACCTATGGTGTATGCTCGTCAGGATTTGGCTTCGTTTGGAATTGGATGATAGATAGAAATTTCATTTTTAGATGTTTGTTTTTTGTTTTTTTTTTTTTGGTTATTCCGGAAGCATGTACAGAGATACAGATGGTCATATTATGTTGGATTTCTAAGCGCGATTTATCTAGGTCAACTGTGTGTGGCAAGCGCAAGGATTGAATGCAGTGCTTTAGTCGAATAAACATAGATATGTGTGTGTATATAGCATACATATATAGCGAATTTATGAAGGTACACTTTGAATATTCAGCAGGTTAATATTTTGTTTCTAGGTTAAGAGTTAATGTGCGGGGATCAATAAAACAATTATTGTTTGCAGGATCCCAAAGTACTTATTCACAAAGTGAGCTTGATGCTTGGCAGTGCACTCATTCTACATCGTAAATAAAGAGGTTGATGGAAAAATTGTGGAAAAGGATAAATTTTAATTGATATTTGGCTACGGGTAGGTAGTTAGTGGCCAGAAAGATAAAATACCAAATTGTTTTTGGTAGTAAAGTGGTTCTGTAGGGTGCTTATCAACGCTGATGTTATTACATAATTTTAGAATTTTACAGGTAGGTAATGAGGGTAAGACCAAGCATAATGTTGTCATTAGTAAAGGACACACAATAATCACGTCTGGAAAATAACCTCGTCATATAGACAGCCATTAATGTAATGTATTAAGGGACTTTGTCCATAATAATAATAGAACCTGATTCTTGATTTTATTCTAAGAAACAAATTATACAGGGGGAAAGTTGTATAGATAAAGGAGGGGGGCCAATGGGTGCAATTTCCCCCTGCTCAAGAACAATTGAAGTACAAAACTTAAATATAATACAATTTGGATGTACTTATTGCAACAAATATAAAAAAAAACAAACGATCCACATTTATTCCATTCCATAGTTCTATAGAAGGAAGCCAAAAACCTTGCCGAGAAACCGTGCTACAACAACAAACTGAATAAATCTATTTCGCGAAGCTCCAACGTACCCGCTGTTCTCTTTATCCAAAACGAAAAACTGTCCTCATGAGGACTTTGTGGTGTGCACTGTGTACTCACATCGCTTTGTGAGACCAGATTCGTAGAGCGTATGAATAATATAAATAATTTTTATAGCTTCATAAATTTTATAACTAAATAATATTGCTTAGAAAATATTTTTCTTATAAACTGTCGATACATACGCCTCCATTTCGTACTTTTTTTTTTTTTTTCTTTCTTTATTGTTTTTCTTTTCTTTTTTGCTCCTTTTTCTCTTTCCTCTTAACTAGCCAATATGATTGGAAATGTAGCCTATCCTCTGAGTATGCTTTTGGTATCATTTGTGCCGTGCTTCATGTCATTACCTTTGTTTTTATTAATTTATAACAGCTATGCAATCGAATTATGAGTTTTTAAATTCCATGGGCGACGGAGTTAATGGAATCTCTCGATCAATGATCAATGTTTTTGGTAACCAAAAGCCTGGTCTAAGGGTGTGTCATATGAATACGCAGAGTCTGCTACCTAAGCTTGATGAGTTTAGAGATCTTTTTGAAGGTTCTACGGTGGATGTTGTTTGTGTCTCAGAATCTTGGTTCTGTGATCGTATCAACGATGAGGTGTATAAGGTGAATGGATATAACATTTTTCGTGGGGACAGAATAGGAAGAGTTGGTGGAGGTGCTGCACTATATGTTAAAAAGGGGTTGAAATGTTTTTTGAAGTGTAAATCTATGATTGGGAGCGAAGTTGATTATGTTTTCGTAGAAATTAAATCTTCATCTGGTAATCTTCTAATTGGATCTGTTTATAGACCCAACAGAAATATTGATCCTTCTCCCATTTTTACACTCTTGGAATCAATTTCTTCAAACTATCGACAAATCATTATAGGTGGTGACTTGAATAGCAACCGGAAATAAATATGATCGAAGGTATGAGGTCTCTTGATTTGTTCCCAGTAAACACTAGTACTGCAACACATTTTACTGGAGATTCGAGTACTCTCTTAGATGTATTTTTTGTAAATGATCTAACCAGCGTTCTTTTTTATGACCAGTTGTCAGCCCCTGCTTTTTCAAAGCATGACCTTATATATTTAATTTTTGATTTTTCGGTTATCTGTCCTGACTTAACTTATGAATATAGGGATTATTTCAACATTGATTATAATTTTTTGGAATTGGATGCTCGAAGTATTGAGTGGAATCGTGTATTTTATATGACATCTGTATATGATCAAGTTGAGTTTCTTAATCATAATATCCGTGTTCTTTTTGATAGTCATGTGCCATTAAAAGTTAGACGTGTTAGGCATGGTCAATGTCCTTGGTTCACTGTTGCAATTCGACAAATTATTGAAAGACGAAACCGAGCATATTGTGACTGGAAGCGTTACAGATTGGATTCTCAATTGCAGGTCTATCGTTCTTTGCGCAATCTAGCTGTAACCAAAATTAAGCTTGCTAAAAAGAAATTTTATGAAAGCAAAATTAACCCATCAATAAAAGGTAGCGAGCTTTGGCGTAGCCTAAGAGAATTGGGAGTGGGTAAAATAAAACAAAATGTTGACACTGGCCTGGACATAAACCAATTGAATAAGAGCTTTGTTACAATTCCGTTTCCTAACTTGAATGTTTTACCTTTAAATTCGAATGCCGCACATGAACTTTCCCAAACTGGTACCTTTGAATTCTCTTGTGTAGACAGTTCTGAAATCGTTGAATGTTTGCTATCTGTCAAATCACATGCTTTTAGTTTTGATGGAATTCATCCAAAATTTATCAAAATTATTTTGCCTATACTTCTCCCAGCACTAGAACACGTTTTCAACTTTATTATAACCACCGGTTTCTACCCTCCTCAATGGAAAAATTCAAAAATTATACCTATTCGTAAGAGTCCTACCAGTAAACCAGTAAAGATTTCAGGCCCATTTCCATACTTCCTTATTTATCTAAGGTATTTGAGAGAGTGGTTCAGAAACAAATAAACTCTTACATCAACACCAATAACTTGCTTTCTCCAATGCAATCTGGATTTAGGAAGCACCATAGCTGTATCTCTGCAGTTATTGACATTGTAGACAATATAAGACGGTCTATGGATGAGGACAAAATAAGATTTTTGGTTTTACTGGATTTTTCGAAGGCCTTCGACACGGTTGACCATACCAACCTTTGTAACAAGCTTTTGACGCTATTTGGTTTCTCAATGTCTGCAGTTAAACTCATGTCATCTTATTTGAAGTCCAGAACACAAGCTATCTCGTTAGGTGATGAAATTTCCAGCTTTCTATCTAACAGCAGAGGGGTTCCACAAGGTTCCATACTTGGACCTCTATTGTTTTCATTATATGTTAATGAAATTCCCTCTTTAGTATCCTCTTCCATACAAATGTATGCCGATGATGTCCAACTGTATAAGAGTTGTCCCCTTGGGTTGCTAGAGGACTGCGCAAATACAATTAATACTGATTTAGATAAGATCTCCACTTGGTCTGAGAAGAATGGGCTTTTTCTTAACCCACTAAAAACAAAATGCATAGTCATTAGTAAGAAACCATTAGACCTTTCCTACTTCCCTGAAATCTCCCTTCGAGGTTCAAAAATTGAATATGTTGAAACCACAAGAAATCTAGGAATGGTTTTTAATAGGACACTGACTTGGAATAATCATATCAATGCAGCTGTTGGGAAAGTCTATGGAACACTTCGCCAGCTCTGGATGTCTCACCAATTTACCCCTCAAAGAACACGTATGATGTTAGCAAAAACACTCATTATTCCTAATCTTAACTATGGTTGTGAAATTTTTGGAAACTGCGATTCTGTTAGCAGGAGAAAACTTAACATCGCTTTTAACAACATCGCACGTTACGTATTTAACGTAAGACGTTTCGATCGGATTTCACATTTCTCCAAACTTCTTTATAATATGTCATATGATCATCTTATTCGTTACAGATCTCTTATCCTGCTCTCTAATATAATTCAAACTAATCAGCCTAGTTACTTATTTAACAAGATACGCTATAGTACCTCAATGAGATCTCGTCAACTTATCCAACCTCGTTTCTCTTGCCTTACATCTGAGCGGCAGTTTTTGTTAACTCTATTCGCTTATGGAATTCTTTACCAAGGAATGTTCGTGGTTTCGGTGGCACTGATAGGTTTAGGTTGGAGCTTAGGTCCCTTTTCACTCAAAACATTGGCTAATTTATGCTACAGCATTTTTTATGTTATTTTCTTTTTTTTTTATTTTTTTTTTCTCTTGTCTATTTGTACTATTTTTCCTTATTATAAATGGAGAGGTGTGTATTTAAAAATATTTATTGATTTTTTTGTAATTTTAAACTCAATTTTGTTTTTTCCTTTTTCTTTTTTATTCAATTTCGAAAACGCTCTTTATATAGCTCGAATTTAAATTGTTAAATGCATCTTTAAGCTTCACTATCTATAAGATTGTACTTCTTAATGTGAATGCCTTCAAATAAATAAATAAATGTAAATGTAAATGTAAATATGAAGGTGTACTCAAATTTTCAATAGACCTGGGGGGTCATTCCGTATTTCGATAATCGCCAGACGATATCGTTTAGACGATAGTCTTGCTTTCCGTAACTTTGAAAATGACTATCGTCTTGGCGATCTCGTTTTGGCGATGAATTTCTTGCTCTACGTAAGTCAATAATCGTCAAAACGCTATCGTCAAAACGATAGAGCTTAGACGATAGCTAAAGAGGTATCGTCATGTAATTATTTGAGTGTTTTAAAAGTGATAAATGCCTTTTCGTTGATTTTTAACCATTGTTTTTTTCAATAATATGAAAACAAAGCAATTATTGAATAATTACGGCATATATGTTAATATATCAGTTCATGGTTTGAGTTTTCAGAAAAAAAAATCTTACCAACTAATCATACTTGCTCAATAATCGAATTAACAAAAAGTATCTGCCCAGTGATCAAAATTCGACCATTTATACCAAAATAATCGTTTATCCATACAGGCGCCTATGTCAACAGGGCTCTCATCGCGTAAGACGGTGATCGTCTGACGGTGTCTTTTTCACGTTTAGTTAAACGCGATAGCTAAAGAGTGCCTACTCTTTTTGGTTTTGAGAAAAAAAAGTTAAGAAGCAAAAAAGCATATCTTTGCTAGATATATTTTATTCAATAATAAATAATTTTGATGCACATCATTCATTTTTTTACAATTTTGCACTTTTTAAATAACCAAAGAATTGGAAATCGTAGAGGATGAGAGAAGAGGCTATGTCAACTATTAGAAACCCGCACCGTGATTAAAGGCATTGTCTTTTTTGTATTTTTATATTCGTTTTCAACACTGGGCTGGGGGGTCATTCCGTATTTCGATTATCGCCAGACGATATCGTTTAGACGATAGTCTTGCTCTACGTAACATTGAAAATGACTATCGTCTTGGCGATCTCGTTTTGGCGATGAATTATTTGCTTTACGTAAGTCAATAATCGTCAAAACGCTATCGTCAAAACGATAGAGCTTAGACGATAGCTAAATAGGTATCGTCTTGTAATTATTTGAATGTTTTAAGAGCGATAATTGGTTGTTAGTTGATTTTAACCATTGTTTTTTTAATAATACGAATAAAAAATAAAATAATTATTGAATAATTATAGCATTAATATCAGTTCATATAGTTTCGACTATTCAGAAAAATCTTACCAACAAATCCTACCCAATAGGAATCAAAATTAAAAAGTATTTATGTATCTGCCCAGTGGTCAAAATTCGACCATTTATACCAAAATAATTGGTCATCAATACAGGCACCTATGTCAACAGGGCTCTCATCGCGTAAAACGTTGATCGTCTTCACGCATAGTTAATCGCGATATCCATTATGCTAAGGGGTTCCTACTCTATATGGTTTTGAGAAAAAAGCAATAAGTTAGGGAACGAAAAAGCATATCTTGGCTTAAAACTGATGCAAATACTTTATTCAATATTAAATAATTTTGATGGACATCATACATCTTTTGACAATTTTGCACTTATCAACTATCCAAAGAAGAGGAAATCTTAGAGGTTGAGAGGAGAGCCAATGGCAACCGTTAGAAAGCAGCACCGTGATTAAAGGCATTTTGTTGCTGCAAAATCATACCTCAAGCTGTATATTCGATCGGATATTTTTGGTACCTTAATATTTTTAGTATTACCTCTTGCCATAATGGTTAGTGCGTTGGACTGTCATGCCGAAGGTGTTGCTTCGATTCCCAGCCACTGCCACCTATAAACAGAGGAACTGACAAATCATTCAAGAATATACTTGTCATGAATAAGTGCTTCTCATCTAGCCGTTCTGACTCGGCAAAAATTTGTAGGTCGCCTCCATTCCAGCCAACAACACGCACATAGGAATGGTTGAGAGTTGTAAGTCACTAGGGCCTGCTTTCCACGAGCTGTTGCGCCACCAGATTTATTTTTTATTATTTTGTTCATATTTGTATTCAACACTGGGCTGCTTGTAGGCTTAAATCGTACTTTTAAGGGGACACTCAGATTGACCAGCTACTTTAAGAACGTTTTCTATATTGTTGCGTATACCGAAAAGAATCAATTTATCCACAAATACAACTTTTAACGGATGATATTGCAAATAAATTTTTAGAATAACGTGACATTTCAAATAAAACGACAAGGATTTTTAGTTTTGACAGCAAAATTTAATTTTCAAATTCATTTTGTTCATTCAAATAAAAAACGATAGACGAGACGATAGTGATTGAGTTACGTGAAGCAAATTATAGACGATATCGTTATAGATAATCGTTTTGACGATTATCGTTTTAAAAATTACGGAATGACCCCCCTGCTTGTAGGCAAAAATCGTATTTTTAAAGGGACCAGCTGCTTTCAGGCCTTGTTTCTTTAATGTTGCGCAACGTAAAGAATCAATTTATCCACGAACACAAACTTTAACGGACGATATTGCAATTACATTTTTAAAATAACCTGACATTTCAAATAAAATTACAAGGATTTTTTGTTTTGACAGCAAAATTTAATTTTCAAATTCATTTCATTCATTCAAAAAAATAAACGATAGAAGAGACGATAGTGATTGAGTTACGTGAAGCAAATTATAGACGATATCGTTAAAGATAATCGTTTTGACGATTATCGTTTTAAAAATTACGGAATGACCCCCCTGGTTAAGATTGTTGAAGCTCTGGAAAGAATGGCTTCCTTCAAGGGATAAACAACCAGATCGTTACGTTTAACTGTAAAATCAACATTTGCTGAGAAAATAAAAACAGCGCTTGATCTTAATTGCAGCACTTTTTAGATAAGGAACACAATTTATGTTCTTGCTAGTCACAGGGAGAATATGAATGATCGTTTAAACAACCTCTGGTAGTGTGCACAATATTTAGCTGATCGACTGTATGTTGAGCTGAAAATTCCTTAAATCCCTTGTCACGGTGCCGGTGGATGCCAACTTTATCGTTCCAACCAGCTGAAGAATACTTATACTACAGGATTTGAACATAAGAAAATACGTTTCCCTCTCTGTTCTCACAGATCTGTTTTAGCTAAAAGTATGTACTTTTCATTCCAAACAATAGGCTTGTTTTCATGGGAAATGCATAGCTAGCACAGTTAAATTTCCCTCGGTTGTTGTTTGCCGAGGGAAATTTTACTGCGCTTTTGTACGATTAAAAACAAATATATTTTCGAGAATACCAGTAGACGCTCGATTAAGTGAATCTCAAAATAGTGAACTATTCACATAAGTGAACACACAAAATTTTATTAAAAAATGTATTCTGTATAAAAATGTCTCGCAAGCATTTTAGATTGCCTACTTGAAAGTTGAGAACAATGAGAAATTGTTCCTACTTTTTGCTTTTTATTAAACCTGAAAGAACGTTTTATTTAACGCTTAAATTAATGTAAAAAAATTCACATTGAACAAAATGTGAATTTTTGGTCAAAATCACAAGCCTTTTATTTTAAAATTCCCGCTCGAAAAAGTGAACAATCTCAGAAGAGTGAACATACCTGGTTTTAGTAGTACACTTTATGGAGTGTCTACTGTAGAGAGATGTCAAATCTTTCAGTGTATACGCAGGTTCGTGTAGATCTTACCACAAAATCAAGATGAGGTTTACTCGATTTTGTCCTTTTAGTCCAGTCATATTGTATCTTTTCCATGCAAATTGTGGGGTAATTTTGATTATTTCGCTCCTATATGTTTTCGGGGGTGCTGAATCCGAATCTGAGGTTTGCCAACAAAAATTTCGTGACGCAACAAGGAAAAATATGCAAAAAATGCATTTTTTTTTGGACTTTTTACTAATGGCTCGAAAACTACCAACTATTCGAAAATTACATCAAAGTACCATTGAAAGTATACACAATTTCCAATAAATCCTTATTTAAGGTTTTTTTCTGCGACAACCCATTTGGATTCAAGCGCTTGTCGAAAATTGAAGTATTTTTACTGTTTTCGAAAATTCACTCGAAAGCTCTAAAAAAATGCTTTGTGTGACAAAATTTGAATTTTTGTCTGTAACATGAACCAAGATATACTTTTCTGATAGTATTTGATACGCCGCGCTCAAATCTGGCCATTAAATTGCTCTATCACGTCACGTTTTTGAAATATTTGAATCTAAAAATTACAAAAAAATGCATTTTTTATACAAATTTGGTGTTAGTTTTTTTTTTCTCGAGGTAATTTTTTTCGAAAAAATGTGTATTATGAACATTTTACTTCAAAATTCTTTTTGGACCTTTCAAATACCTCCATACGTCTTCGAGAAATCAACATTTTTTCGAAAAAAATTACCTCGAGAAAAAAATATAACTTCAAATTTGCATACAAAATTCATTTTTGTTTAATCTTTAGATTCGAATATCTCAAAAACGTAACGTGCTAGAGCAATTCCAAAGCCAGATTCGAACTCAACGCATCTTAGACCATCAGAAAAGTACCTATATCTTGGTTCATGTTACAGACAAACGTTAAAATTTTGTCACAAAAAGTAATTTCTTAGTGCTTTCAAGTGGATTTTCGAAAACAGTAAAAATACACAAATTTTCGACCAAAATGGGTTGTTGCAGAAAAAAAACCTTGAATAGAGATTTATTGAAAATTGTGTATACTTTCTATGTATGTACCTACTTTAAGGTAATTTACCAATAGCTGGTAGCTTTCAAGCCATTAGCAAAAAACTCCCAAGAAATGCATTTTTGCATCATTTTTTGCTTTTTTTTCCATGTTGCGTCACGAAATTTTGTTGCCAAACCTCAGATTCGATTTTTCTCTGCTAATGCGAAACGAAGAATCCCATACAAAAATGCCACACTGTGCGACGTCAGCAGCCAGTTACCAGAAAGTATTGCATATCCCGTAGGCGCCCACGCAAAAATGCATAAGAGGACACACATTGGTGGTTGACGTAGTCAGCAAATAAATTACGTTCGCGATTTTTACAATCCACATTTGCTTTTGGCAGCAAAGTCAACATGTGAGGGTTGGAATTTCATCGAAATTCAGATTCTTCTTGCGACCGTGTGTTGACGTTCCAATTAAGTGTACAAGGTAAAGAAAATCTCAATTAAATTAGTTCCGTACTTATGCGAAACACACTGCTGGTCACATATACCAGGTAGTAGCTTCAAAACTTTTTGGCTTCCGTCGTTAAATACCACCGCTCTCTTCCTTCTCTTTTATCATTAGCTCAGGCTAGGGACTCTATCCCAATCTTCGCTGTCTGAGCCTCCTCTCCTCCCTTGCCGAAGTTAAGACTAGGATCTGTATGCCAACCTTCGCTGTCTAAGCCTTTTCCTCTCCGCCGCCATAGTTAAAGGACTAAAAACTCTATCCCAAACTTCGCTGTCTTAACCTCGAACGATATTATCGCTGCAGACTAGGGACTCTATCCCCAACCATCACCGTCTCAGCTATCTGCCGTTTATTACTGCTCTGTCGCTGCTTAAGACTAGGGACTATATCCCAAACTTTGCTATCATTAGCTCCGTACAGGGCTAGGGAACTTATCCCGCCATTAGTGTATATGAAATACTTTGTTAGCTTATTGTTAGACCTTAAATATGTATAATATGAAATACTTTGCTATACCGCAAATACTATAACATTATATGAAATACGTTGTTATACTATATATGTATATTTAATAATTATACTTTGGAACTGGACTTCTGAACTCTCTATTGGCCGAGTTTTTCTGCTTTCTTCGGTTGACCTTGGAACCCGCTGACCTACCTCAGCTGGAAACAAAAAAGCATCAGATAACCTATTCATTACAACTAATTTATGTTTTTTCACTTTTAAATAAAGCCTATAAGCGGGTTCACAAAACACAGCTCTAATTAAATATGTATGACAAAAGTTGAAAAAAAAAAAACAAAATATGTATTATAAAGTTACTTTTAAATGATTCAATCAAATTACAAATTTTATCAGAATATATATTTTGTATTGTTATAATTCAACGGATAATATAATTATTATTTTCATTACTGCGCAAAAATACTTTCCTTTGATACCTACCTACGTAGTACATGTAATTTATTTTCAATTTAGCTTGTAGGATGAAAGAAAACGAACCCCTTGAGTCAGTTCTCTAATGAATATACATTATGTACATTAACATACTCTGTGGTACTTTCGCCCTTTCAGTAATAAAAATTAAGGAGATATTATAATAGGACGTGTATTTATGTATATGGTGTATGTAAATTGAATAGACATTATCGGGGGTGTTATAGATATTATATATTATATTAGATAATTATATTCTCCCCGAAAAATTAAAATTTTAAAATTTCAGAGTTTTGAAAAAAAACAACATCATTAATGCCTGTAATCTCCTTTTAAATTAAAGGAGAGTCAGTAGAGATGAATTTAGACAAAAAATAAACTACATAGTAGTTTAATTGAAAAAGTGAACGGCCAATTGTAAGTAACCTATAACTTTGCGCGAATTCATACATAAAACAAAATCAACAGAAAACAATCAAAACAAATTTTGTTTGTGATTTCGGTTTCAAAAAATTTTCTAAAATAATTTTATTGGTTTTCTCCGTTCATATAAATTTTTCGATTCTAGTTATAAAATAGTATAAAATATTCCACATACGCACCCTGCCCTGTACAATACGATACAAAAAAAGTTGTCCTGATAATTAGTGCAACAATGAAGATTTTGAGTCTGCATTTGATCGCTATTTTGACAAGTTCAACGCTTCTTACCATAAGGCTATCGCAACGAATTCACTTCGGTGGAAAAAGTGTATTGGACTAAAAAAAAAATTGTGAAAATGTTAGTGTTTTCCTTGTTCGGTCGGGTTCTTCAGTCTTGGACCGACCTCTTCTTTTCTCAGTAGTTATGAAACAAGTTATTTTAAGCAAGACAAAAAAAAAAAAAAAAAAAATTAATTTAATGCAAATTGATAGAGAATATTACTATAAACAATAAACATTTTTAATATTTACTTTGCGACATACTGGGGCTGAGATATTAATTAAAAGCTAAAAACATAAGTTGTGTAGATGGGCTGATTAAACTTTGTTGTTAACTTTGGTAACAAAAGTTGTTAGGTGGTGCATATTTGGTTTTAGGCCTCTGCGCGTAAGGTTAGGCCCTTTTTCAAGACGCTTTGACTGGATTATAATGGAATTTGAAGTTCACTGTTTAAGCTCTCACCTGATTGTGCATACAATATTCATTTCGGATAACATAACTAGGGCAGTAAGTATAAATTTTGGGTAAACCTAAGATTTTCTTTTATTTTAACACCAAAAATTTACGTGATTGCCCTTTTAGGCAAACAACACTGTTGGACAAAATAATAGAGAGGAACACTTGCAGAAAGTGAGTATAAATATTTAGAAGATATATCTATATCTATATCAATATACACTCCTCGTCAACTGAATACGCACAAAAATTGTTTAATATACTTTATCCATTTTTCCAAACAGTGATGGTTATTATGCCATCTGTTGATGCTAACTATTCCCTTAAGATGTTAAGCAGATAATTCCGAAAGAATTATCCAAAAACAACCGTGAGTTTTTCTTCAACCACTTGCAAAGTGTTTATATGCAAAGTAGGAGTTTTTTTTTTAGTCAACTGAATAGGTACAACGCCATTTTCTTCGTTGTTTATAAGTTTTTTTGGAGTGCTTGACAGTTTAAATTAACGATTTTAGTGTTTTCAGTAAAATTTAATTCTTGATTTCAAATTTTAAGAAAAATGGGTAGATCTACGTGTCTTAACAGTGTTGAAAAAGCTAAAATCGATTTACTTAGAGACCAAGGCCTAACTGGACGTGCAATAGCTGATAAAGTTGCCGAAGTTTTAATGTAGTTTATTCTTACTTGAAAAATAAAGATGCATACGGCAAAAATATGAAGGGAGGTAAGAAAAACAGCAACAACAGCAGCTGAGAGACGAAGAATTTTAAGATATGCATCAAATTCATTCTGATTCTGTGGCAAAAATAAAACAAAAAGTCGGCGTAAACGCAAGTTGCTCAACAGTATTAAGAGTAATCAACAACTCAAGCCATCTTAACGAATGAAACTTAAGAAAAAAACACCACTTGAAGAGAGACGAAAATATTGCGATTAGATTTTTCAAGACTTCACATGAGTTGGAAAAAAGAATGGTATCACGTGGTTTTTTCAGATGAAAAAAAGTTTAATTTCGATGGCCCTGATGGGTTCAACTTCTATTTTCACGACTTAAGAAAAGAAAAAAGATTTTTAAAGCACCATCATCGTCGTGAAGGAGGTGTCATGATATGGGGAGCAGTCAGTTATTATGGAACAGTTGAGCTCGAGGTTGTAACATCAAGAATGACAGCAGCTGGGTATAAAGTAATTTTGGAAAGAAATTTTCCTAAATTTTCTAACATCTTTGGACCCATAAACTGGACCTACCAACATGATAATGCGCCTATTCACTCAGCGCGCATAATAAAAACATGGATAGAGGAGCAACAAGTGCAGTTGCTTCAATGGCCGCCGTACTCACCTGATCTAAACATCATAGAAAATGTCTGGGGATGGTTAGTACGCAAAGTTTATGAGGGTGGTCGTCAGTTCGAAGACAAAGAAACCTTAATTTCTGCAATCAATTAGCGTGGAGCGAAATTTCGTTAAATTACATTAAAAAGCTATACGATTCCATGCCGGATCGAATTTACGAAGTAATTAAAAATAAAGGTGGAAGTACCCACTACTAAACTTAAACAAAAACTTGTTTCATTCCATTCCAATACCAATTTTAATTTTTGTACCTATTCAGTTGACTCAAAAAAAAAACTTCTACTTTGCATAAGTTACACTTTGGAAGTGGTTGAAGGAAAAACTCACGGTTGTTTTTGGATAAAACTTTGAAATTCTGTTATTTTTATGTTACGAAAATTTTTACCATCAACAGATGGCATAATAACCATCACTGTTTGGAAAAAATGGATAAAATATATTCAAAAATGTTTGTGCGTATTCAGTTGACGAGGAGTGTATCTATATATTAATACGCTTAGGAAATCGTATGAATTTCTTTCGGTACACTTTTCTCCGTAAATACTTAACGGAAATGCATGAACTATACAACGTTGAAAAGTTTTTGTCCCACAGATGTGCAGAAATGATGTGTCTATATGTAGCCATTAAGGTAAGTAACGGCTATTTTTTATTTTTAGCATTAATGAATTTTATCTTTTAATGAGCTGGGTTAAGAGGTACCTATGAAATTTTGGTAGATGATGGCAATTAATGATTGGGATTTTTGGTGAAAAAATGAATTTCTTAAATACAATTATTTGCAAAAAATTGCAATATTATATATATTTGAAAAAAATTCAATACATAGAATACTTAGCTTAAAACGCAAACAAAAAGTCAATTTTTTGTTTGTTCAAGTATTTCAAAAGTTAAATTGGTTTTCATTTGGCTTAAAGCTACAATTAAAGGTAAATACATGCAATATTGATTTGAAATTTCATTTACTATTTATTTTTATTTATTCACAGATCTGGATTGGCATTACTAAAAGTATACTATAAAATCAATGATTTATTTTATTGATTAAGGATTTGCGTGCACAATTTTGCGAAAAAATGTTGCAGTATTAATCGTTGGCTTTGGTAATTTTGGTAAGTAAAATATTTGGTTAGTTTCGAAAGAAAAGTATGCACATACATATCGATACCTACCCGTAAGAATGTATTAAGCGACATTTCAAAAATTTTAAAGGCATCGAAAAAAACCTCTGGTCCAGTTATTTATTTATGTATTTAAAAAATAAAAAGATTTGGAACGGGATTTTCAACTCAAAATGCCTCTAAAAATCTGTTTATTACAACAAAATAGCCAAATAAATAACTGAATAAGAGGCATTTTAAAAATTTAATTTAACATTTTGAAAATGTCGCTTAATACATTCTTACGGGAAGGTATCGATATGTATGTATTTTGTTTGCATAGAATAACACGGATCGTGATTGGAAAAATAATAAATAAATTTTCATTAAAAAATTAATGACATTTTACGGACGAAGAAAAAAAAATTATTCTGCTTTGCAAAAAAGTGCAACATGAAATGAATAAAAATTAATTTCTTTTTTTTATTGATTGAAGATTTGCACACAGAATTTTGTGCAAGAATTTTTGCAGTTCCAACAATTGGTTTGATATTTTTGGTGAGTAAAATATTTGTTTTTTTTTTTATTTTCGAAAAAAAAAGAAATTTGAGTATCTTATGTACATATGTACATATACGTATGCACAAGTATTTTTTTTTTCATAGAATATCGTGATTGGACAAAGCATTTTCAATGAAGAATTCTTGAACTTTTGCATATGGATCAACAAAAAAAAAAAAAACGTCAAAATAATTGTGGTATTTTAAATAAGTATCCGACCAGTGGTCGAAATTCGACCCATTAAATTTATACATACATATACACATTTTACATTTACACGAAGCACGACTATATGAAGCAGTCGAAGTCATTGGACTTGCTCTCGGATAAACTACGATTATGTACATAACTCACAATTCTGGATTGTCAGTGTTGTGCTCTTTTACTTTTCCTTTTACTTATTCGTTGTGAAAAAAGAAAACACTGAACTGCAATTTGCATCGAATCCAGTTTTTTCTAATTTTGGTTCTTCTAAAACGACTAAATAGAAAATGCTATCAAGGTTTCAATGTAAACAGTTTTTTTTCACCAACACCTACCATGGCGCATATGTCAACAGTTCCTATCTTGGGTGGCCATCTGCTGGGTGACGCCTTTTCTAATATGGTAATGGTCAGATAAACCCGGACTTCTGACTTTAGTCGTTCATCATAGAGCCAAAAGAATTAAAAATAAAGCAATTTTTTATATTCTATTTGAAATACAAAATTATTTGTATACTTATAATTTTTAAAGCTAAGTGTACTAAACAATAAACATTTGTTTCGCTTAAATGAGTGATATTTGAGCAAAAATTTATGAAACCGTAATTTTTTTCTTCGAATCATGGTTAATTAGAAATCTCAATTTTCCACCAGAAATCTAAATTAAAAATCATCATTAATGAAATTTCATTAATCTAGTTTATATTAATACGCTTAGCAAATTGTATGGAAATTATTTCAGTATACACTTTTCTCCGTTAATACTCAACGCAGAAGCATGAATTAAGTATACTGTTGGAAAGGTTTTATCCCACAGATGTGCAGAATCTAAAAATTATTTGTAGCCGTTAAGCTTGGTCCTCTAAAAGTACTTGAGAGTGCTAGGACGCCATATGCTCCTAGGCTCAATGAAAGGAAAATCCCTATGCACGCACACCTCCGCGTGATAGAGGGCGGGTAACGCTAACGTGCAGGGGGACCGAATGGATGCCGGGATAAGCAGACAACCCAGCGTTGCTGGTCAGGGCACAAACTTGTTCTTGGGATGGTTAAAAGCCCCCTTAAGACGGATGAACTGCAGGTGGCGGTCAACGGCATGATAGTCTGGTGGCGGAGGAGCTTTTTTTTGGTAAAAGGCCAACGGCAGCAGCAGGTAGCGTCTGTAACCCATATTGGGCGGCTACAAAAGGCGTCTGTTTTCCCATAGTGGGCGGCCTCGAGCAGTTATGTGTTTGACCATACAAAAGGCGGGTGTGCCTGTCAAATCTGAGCTTATGTATATGTTATTAATCATATCTCGGAAAACACCATGGTGGAAGGATATATGCAAATACATGAATTATGACAACAAATGGAAATGAGTCCCCAAGAGGTAATCTTTTTATAGAAAATCTTTCTGTAGCTTCGGTTGCAGTAAAACGCACATCGGATTTGGGGGGTGCGGCATCTTTCATTTACGAGCGTCAATCAAGACGCCATAATAATAAATGAATCGTTGACAAATTAGAAGAAGTCTTTCAAGAAGCGCAAATGTTACTTTTGGCTACCGCATACGTACGAAAATCGGAGCATGGAACGTTCGATCCTTGTACAGCGATGGTAGATACGAGCAGGTTGAGCGTGAAATGCTTCGCCTAAAGATCAGTATCCTGGGCATAAGCGAAACTAAGTGGAGAGGAAGAGCTGAATACAGGTCAGACACTGGACAGACGAGAATGCTGTATTCCGGGGAAGATGAAAGAGAGGGTGGCCAAAGACTGCATGGTGTCGGGATTATGTTGAACGAAGAAGCGAGGCGTAGTTTGATCTCCTGGGCGCCCATTTCGGCGAGATTAATGACAGCAAGGTTTCGTTCAAAAATTCGTAACGTCACAATTATTCAGTGCTACGCCCCCACAAATGAAGCGACCGAGGAAGACAAAACCGCGTTCTACACTCATCTTAACTCGGTTTACAGTAGTGTTCCGAGAGCCGACATCATAGTCGTTATGGGAGACCTCAATGCCCAAGTCGGTTCAGACAATTATGGACAGGAACGCGTGATGGGAAGAAATGGCTTGGGGTCACGGAATGAAAATGGTGACTTGCTTGTCGACTTTTGTAACGCGAATCGTCTTGTGATAGGTGGGACTGTATTTAAGCATAAGACGTAAAACAAAATTACCTGGGTGCATCCGGATGGTCAAACCGAAAACTAAATTGATCATATCATGATTCAGCAGTGGTGGAGGAAGTCAATGTGTGATGTCCGGAGTATAAGAAATGCCGATGTGGGAAGCGACAACCATTTGGTTCTGATGAGTCTCAAGCTACGAACCGCTGCCGTACAAAAACCAGCGCAGGATGCAGCAAGGAACTCAAAATTCATTACGAATGCTTTAAATGACCCCAACATTATGTCGAAACTATGTCACCACCCTTAACGACAGAGCCTCGTCATTAAACGGAATCCAGAATTCAACAATTGATGAGATGTGGGGTGAAATTAAAAGTGTTTTTATGGAGGCTGGATCCGAAACTGTACCCAAACGAACGAGACGTAGAGACTCTTGGATATTCCAAGACACCTGGGATCGAACTTCGCAAATCGTTGAAAATCCAAATAAATGCCGAAGCAGATATTCAACGAAAGGCTGATTTGCGAAGAGAGTACCGCATTGCACATAAGATGGTCTATCGCTGTGTGAGACGTGACAAGAGGGTGAAGGTAGATGGACTCGCAGATAATGCGGAAATCGCTGCCAGAAGAGGAGATATCCGGGAATTGTACCAAATAGCCAAAGATGTTATCGGGAAAAAAAACAACACCAATCATCCTGTAATGGATGTGGATGGCACACTTTTGGTATCAATTGAGGATCAGCTTCGTAGATGGAAGGACCATTTTTGTGCCCTGCTAAATGAGGATTCAGTTGAGCAGAGTGCTGAAGTGCCCCAACTAAACGAGATGCGCAGGTCCTATAGGGGTATTGACATCGAACCCCCGTCAGAATCGGAAATCCAGACATCAATAAATCTCCTCAAAAACAACAAGGCGGCTGGACTGGACGGAATACCAGCTGAGTTCCTGAAAGCCGATCCCGTAACAGCGGCTAGTATTTTACATCCGTTGATACAAAGCATTTGGGAAAACGAAAGCTATCCCAGGGATTGGAAGGATGGTGTGATTGTTAAGTTGCCAAAGAAAGGTGACTTAAAGAATTGCAACAATTGGCGTGGTATCACCGTTTTGTCCGTTTTCCCAAAACTAATGGCAACCATCATTCTCGAGCGAATAAAGGATAGAATGGAGTCTACACTCAAGAGGCATCAAGCTGGCTTCCGCAGTGGTCGATCGTGCGTCGACCATATCAACACCCTGCGTATCGTCCTCGAACAGTCGATGGAATTTCAATCACCGCTTTACCTCATGTTCGTGGATTTTGAGAAAGCCTTTGATCGAGTTAACCGAGAATGTATATGGAGATCGTTGCTTGGTAGAGGAATTCCACCAAAAATTGTAACCAATATAAAAGAGTCCTACAACAACGCAAGGTGTTTTGTTTTGCACAATGGGCAGCTATCCGACTCCTTCGTAGTGCAACAGGGTGTGAGACAAGGGGATGTTGTATCACCAATTCTCTTCCTGCTGGCGATGGACGACGTATTGACGGCCAGTGTAGGTACAGCTGAGCGACAGGGCATTCAATGGAGACCCTTCGAAAGGCTCAGTCATTTAGACTATGCCGATGACATATGTCTACTGGCAAATAACATCAGTGGGCTGAACGGGATGTGCCAAACACTGCAAGTGAAGGGAGAGTCGAGTGGTCTAAGAATAAACAGCAAAAAGACGAAAATAATGCTCACAGGCCGCTCCACACAGCAGCGTATTATTCTACAGGAGACGCCAGTTGAAGTAGTTGAACAGTTCAACTACCTCGGCAGTATTGTCTCTGCAAACGGTGGTACGGATCTGGACGTTAAAAGTAGAATAAATAAAGCTCGTTCTGCCTTCGGTACTCTGTCCCCAATCTGGAAATCAAGTCAAATCTCCTTACGCACTAAGTTGAGATTCTTCGAATCCAATGTCAAATCCGTGCTGTTATATGTTTGTGAAACCTGGAAAGTCACGTCTATCATTTCGAAGAAATTGCAGGCTTTTGTGAATCGCTGTCTTCGCCACATCCTAAAGACTCGATGGCCACAAATCAAGAGCGGCTGGACGTCGACATAAGAAAGCGTAAATGGCGTTGGATTGGTCACACACTGAGGAAACCAAACGATGAAATTGCAAAGCAGTCCTTTGAATGGAATCCTCAGGGTGCACGGCGGGTTGGAAGACCAAGAACAACATGGAAATCAACTGTCTTAGCAGAAGCAGAATCCCAGAGAAAGACGTGGCCACAGCTAAAGTACCTTGCAGCAGACCGTGAAGGATGGAGGCGTTTTGTTGACGCCCTATGCCCCAGCCGGGGTTACAGGACACGATGAAGCTTGGTAATGGTTATTTGAAATTTTTTAGGTTATTGAATATTTTTAAGGGTTGTGTTTAGAAGTATGAAATTTTGGGAGATGATGAAGATTATGTTAATTGGGATTTTTGGTGAAAAATGGAAATTCTAATTTTTGTTCAACTATAACTCATATAAAAGAAATTCATGTTTTTTGTACAGCATACTTCGCTTTAAAAGCTATAAGCAAATACATACATATTTTTTTGTTTTAGTATTTAAAAAAAAATGCTTTGCTTTTATTCTTTTGACTATTGTATGAAACTTTTGACTGTAGGATGAACGACCAAAGCCAGAAGAACCGATAAGGCAACAACCTGAAGAGGGCCACCCAAGGTAGATAAGAAGTAGCTAACAACAACTGTTGTTGTAGGATCCTGTGTTACCAAAGTACATTATGTTAAAGGTAATATCACTAGCGTTTCAATTTCTGTTCAGTTCTGCGCATCTATCAAAATATGTGCTAAAATTTGGTGTTGCGTTTACGTGTTTCACGAATAGCATTTTTTTTTATTTCTGACAAAAACAATTTTGACAACATGCGCAGTATATTACTTTAGATGTTTTCACTGTGCCCAAGCGACACACTTACACAATGGGGATGGGGAGAAAGAACTCCAGAGGGAGTTTGAAACCTCTGAACCTCTTAACTAAATGGTCGAGTCTCAACCACAGGGCGGATACTAGTACATATAATTAGCCTTAAATAAATTTTGTCGTACCATTTTCCCAAAACGCATTCAGCCGATTTAAAAAAGAATTTATATGGTTGGAAAGGTGTGGGAATCATAAAATTATGCACTATGGGTCCATTTTAGTTAAATACAATTTTACACTATCGACAACTGTGCATATTCAAACAAATGAAATTTAAAACTAAAAAAAGCAGTTTTGTTTCAAATTTCAAAAAATATTTTCTATAGCTATAGTAGTTACAAAAAGTTTTTGTGGTGTCGAGTTTCGATACGGCAAGGGCAAATTTTAAATAAATTAAAAATACTTATTTTATTTATTTATTTAATATATTGGTTTATTTTCATTTTATATTTTTTTTTAAGGCCTTATAAACATGATGAATTTAGAACTAAGTATGTATTCAGAGTAAGCAACTTGTTACTTGTTAAAGGGCTCTGGACCCTTGGCACCTCATATATGGGAAATTTGAAAAAGGAAATGCCATCTAACTGGCCAGTAATTGGTCAGAAAAGGTCAAATTGTGCTTGAAAATGGTCAGCCCTTCATAACTTGTAACCAAGGCTTAAAGTTTTTCAAGGTCACGCAAGGTCACACTTGATTTTTGGCACCTCATTTGTAAGAAATTTTCAAAAAATTTAAACCTTTTGAAAGATTCCTAGATCGTGATTAAAGGTCAACTACTTTTAGGTAGTGATGGAGTTTTTTGCTATGCATTTTTTAAGTTAGTTATGATTTTGAAGAAAATTAAAAATAATATTCTTCTGCTTAAGTTTCAAGTTCGTTTAAAAAAAAAAAACTTTTGGCATCTCATTTGGGTCATTAAGAAAAAAAGAATACCATTTGAAAGGCCAATTCACGGTCATAAAAAGTCAGCTTTTTTCAGTAATTCGTCACCCATACATTTTTTTATGAATTTTTAATGAATTAAAAAAAAATAATTCAAAGTCAAAGCGATTTTTGGCACCTCATTTATGGGAAATTTCCAAAAGTATAGGTATACCATCTGAAAGATATCGAAATCTATATAAAAGGTCAGCTAGTTTCAGTAAGTGGTCAGCTATACATTCTTTCTTATGGCTTTTTAAAGTTTAAAGCATTTTTATTTGATTTGAAAGTTTAAAGCAATTTGAAGCAAAACGTTCGGGGTGAGTACTAAAGTGCACTCTTTAAACTTTTATAACGTGGCTAATCCGAAAAATAATTTATCTATTATGTCTATAAACAACCGCGAAAGCCTAAAAAGTTATATTATTAAAGTTTTTTTTGTTCAAGTTCACGAACGATTTATGGCATAAGCATAAACAATCATAAAAATAAATCTACGGCTGACCATTTTCAGAAACTAACTGACCTTTTATGATGATCTAGTAACCTATTTGATGTTTTTTTTTTTTGTAAAATTACCCAAGTTAAGTGCCAAAAATCGTTCATGACCTTGACAAAAAAAAATTAAAAAATCGTGAATAAGAATCTTTTGCTGAACAATTACTGAAACTAGCTGATCTTTTATATTTATCTTAACACCTTTCAGGTGGTATTATTTTTTTAAAAATTTCCCATATAAATGAGGGTAAATGATGTGCCAAAAATCGCTATTATCTTGAAAAAACTGTAAAAAAATTCATTAAAAAATATCTATGATGGCTGACCATAGATACTAAAACTAGCTGACCTTTTATAAATAGATCGAAGGGCTTTTCAGATGGTATTAAGTTTTTGCAAATTTTCCCTAAATGAGATGCCAAAAATCGCGAGTGATCCTGCTTGACCTTGAGAAACTTAAATTCTTGATTGCAAGCTATCTTGTGCTGACTAATTTCTAGGACTAGTTGACCTTTTCTCAACATTTAGATGGCATTTTCTTCTTTTGAATTTCCTTTATATGAGGTGCCAAAGTTCCAGAGCTGCCTATGGCAGTAAATATTATTTTTTACTGCCATAGGCAGCTCTGGAACCTTGGCACCTCATATATGGGAAATTATTTTTTTTTAACTATTTAGCTGGGGTGATGCCATCTAAAGTGCTGATTGTTGCACATTGAATTCGAACTCGCTGTTGACCATCATTGTCATTTATCTTTGTTGACATTCGTACATCATTGAAAAACCGTAAGTCATGTTTATGTCGTTCATCTCGGTCGCATCGGTTATTTTGCTTGTCGTCGTTTGTTAAATTATAAATTATTTTTAATAATCGTTTCGGTTTGCGGTTCGTTGCGAATAAAAAGTGCAACAACTTTAAGAACTTGCCAGATATTCATGGACCTGACCTTCAATACCGAGAAATATTATTTGGCTGTGAAAGAAAACAGGAGTCCTAGCGCTAGAAAAAATCCTTTCACTTACAATTCAACTCGATTTAACTACGAACTTAATGGTAACAAATAGGTAGTGTTTTATAAAGCTGCCCCAAGCAACACAAAAACTCTTGCAGAGTTCTTGAAATAAATTTATCAGCTCTTAATGGCATCTTAGTTCAGTCTTCTTGATTTCATTGCACTTAATACACGGCCGTAGCCAGGCCTACGCTAGGGTGAGCTCAGCTCACCCAAAAAAATCTTGAGCTCACCCAAACAATTTTTTAAGATCTTGGACATCTTTAACATAAATCAAAATAAAATTTAAAATGTGCACGAACTGAAAAATATTGATCAATTACTTAATTATTCGAAGAAGATTAAGAATGCATCAAAAACAACTTTAATGTAGTCTAGTGGTATACATAATTAAGAACAATTTTGTAGCTTGAACTTTTTTTTAATCATTGCAAATCAAAAAAATAACAGAGTTAGAAAACAACTTCACATGTTGTATTTTTTCGACATATTAAAGCTGGTTTTTGAAGCAATCGATACATGAGGGATCAGCATCAGCACATCTACGAAATGAGACATCATTTTCAGCACTTTCGCAAATAGAAGCTATACGATGGTCATCAATGACCGATTAAATCCTGTGCAGTCTTTATTTTCTTGCATTGAATTTATGAAAATGGATTATATTTTGGGTAGATTTGACGAAAAAAACACTGAGCCCAACTTTTTCAAATACTTTTTGGTCATATCAGGTACATTAGTGCAGGCTTTTTACACATTTCTAAAAAAAAATTGTTAACAGCAGTTTAACGACTAAAAATGGTGAATGTAAAAAATCTATTTCCCAGCAGCGGAATTGGAGGGGCGATTTGGGGAGGTGAAAGAGAGGGGAAATTGTATAATTGCGTTTTCCGAGTAAAGTTGACCCCAGAATGAAAAGTGCTCAATAGAAATGTAGATCACGCAAAAACCTAGAACTTAAATGAGACTTTGTGAAAATATATCTTGTTGTATCCTTAATAACCACAATTTTTTTTAAGCAAAACCATTGATTAGTTTTTGAGATATTCAATTTTGTTTGGAAAAAAATACTTTTTTTCAAATGAAAAATGTACTTCAGAAAATCAGACAGAGCATCATTTCCTATTGACCATAATATTAAAATAGGAAACCAAGTTGGTTTTTAACCTCCATCCCCACCAAAGGCTGAGAAAAAAAACTGCCAAACTTTGGTATTTGATAACGGAATACATGTTTAAACTTTCATACTCAGATTCTGGTTAAAAATCCACTCCCAAGATTTGGTGTCGGCTCTTGTTATGTACTATTATTTTAGTTTTTCATTTAAAACTGTATGTACTGAAATGAATATTTCTATAGCAATATCGTTGCGGCATCGGCAAAACTTTTGTCTCGGGTCAGATAATAAAATACTGTTTATGTATTTTTTTCCCTAGAATTCAAGGGTGTGATTGGTTTTTGCATTTTCCAAAAATTTTTAACAATTTATCAACCATTATTAAAAAATTAACGTTGAAAAATGATTTGTATAATAGTTGTAGATTTTTGTGTGATCTGCAACATTTCTATTGAACACATTTTATTTTGGGGTCAACTTGCTGAAAACGCAATAATGAAATTCCCCCCCTCTTTTTCACCCCCCAAATCCCACCTCCAACTCCGCTGCTGGGAAATAGATTTTTCTTATATTCCTTATAACCCCCTTCATCATTTTCAATCTTAACTGTTGTTACCAATTTTTCTTTTTTTCCAGTAAAAATATGTTACTAAACCTGCACTACATGTGGTATTGTGTGCAAAAATATGTGTATTTTATACACATTATGTATTATGATTTTCGTTAAAAAATGTCAGCTCACCCAAAAATACCTTGAGCTCACCCATACGATTGATCCTGGCTACGGCCGTGACTTAATAAGCACTTTATGAACTCCTAAAAAGATAATTTAAAGCCAATACTTATAAATACATCTTAAAAACACCTTATAGACATCTTTTTCAAGTTATTTTTTCATATCTCTTTATGAAACTTCTTCAAAACCTTCTTAATTCCTTAAAAATAAGAGTATTTTAAGAGTTTACTTGCTTGCTCTCTCAAAGACATCTTATAGACCTCTTTTTGAAGTTATTTTTCCATATCTCTTTATGAAATTTCTTCAAAACCTCTTTAACTCCTTAAAAATAAGAGTATCTTAAGAGTTTACTAGCTTGCTCTCTCAAGACATCTTGAAGACATCTTATCGACCTCTTATTGAAGTTATTTTTTCATATCTTTTTCTGAAACTTCTTCAAAACCTCTTTAACTCCTTAAAAATAAGAGTATTTTAAAAGTTTACTAGCGTCCTCTCTCAAAGACATCTTGAATAAGAGGTCTTCCAGATATCTTTAAAGACATTGTTGCACTGATTTCTTATCTGTCAACTTGAAGTTATGTTTCTGTATAGCGAAACGAAATCTCACTATAAGAAGTTACATATATCTTTTAAAAATGTTGAATATAAGAAACTGTTGGGATAAATGGAAAAAAACTGCCATTAATTTATTCTTGGAAGCAAACTAAGTTCAATCATATTTCCTGCACCATAATCTGATCAGTTTATAAAGTTCCTCTTGTCTTGCTATGCACTTGTTCAACAAGGTTGTTGCCATTGATACTGGTTTGACATTTCGTTTTTTTAAGACCTAAAAAGTAATTAATGACCACTTAATGGTGTCTTATTTAGAAGTAATTAAGCGTGATTTGACTCTGGGGAAGAGTGACTATATCCAAGACGTTTTTAAGAGTTTTTTAAGAACTTTTTAAAACGTTTTGAGATTTGGAAAAAATATTAATTTATTTATGTATATTTTTTACAGGGTGTCATTAACTTTAAAAAATTAAAATATTTGTATTTAAATGTTTAATTGATATTTGTATATTTTTTGGTTTGTTTGTCTATCTGCTACGCATGATAGGTTATATTTTGAGACCAAATGGCTACATTATTGTTATAAGCCGCATTTTATAAAACTTTTTGATCAGATCTGTATAATAGAAAAAGCGTTTATAATATGTGAATAAAACTTTGAAAATTTTGCGAAACTCAGAAGGGTGAAAATAGCTTTAATTTTGATGTGTAATCAAAACGTTGACTTTCCTCTGTGCAACATTACGGAGTATAGCACGTTTCGTAGCGCGTATTCTCGGAATTCTGATTTGACATTTTGACACTAACTAAAAGTGTTCCAGTGGACCCAGAACGTCAGGCGGACATTAGGTAATATCCACCTTCTAAATCGATTAGCGTACTCCGTTTTTCGATTCCGCCGTACCAAAACTTTTGGCACATTTTGACACCTGTCAAACTAAAAGTATTCTAGTGGACCCCAAAGGTCAGGCGTGACACTAGGTAATATCCACCTCCTAAATCGATTGGTGTACTCCGCTTTTCGATCCGCCGTATCAACAGTTTTGGCACATTTTGACACCTGCCAAAATAAAAATATTCTAGTAGACCCAGAACGTCAGACGTGACACTAGTAAGTAATATTAATCAATTGGTGTGCTCTGTTTCTCGATCCGCCGTACTAAAATTCTGAACTGCAAATTTTCGGGTTTCCACTGGAGCTAAAGCGCTGGCCGTGACAGCAGGTGAGAACAAACGTTGATGTTTACACATATTAACCATGAGTCCCAGCACTCAGACAACTTTCTATCTCTTTTTTGTTTGTGACTTATGTAAATAATAAAATGCAGCTTTAGAAACAAACAAAATAAATAATTGCGTAACTATTTATATATAAGAGGCACCCTGTCGCTTACACGCCATATTTATTGATTTCAATTTCTAAAACTATTTTGTATAAAATATAATAAATGACAATTTGGGCTTAAATAATCGCAGATTCATTTCATAATTTTGTGTAGACCTCTTAAAATAACATAATAACCCAACAAAATGCAATTAACATTTTTTACTTCAGTAACAAGTTTTTTGTCTAGAAAGAAAATGAAAAAAAATGTAAATATCTTTATTTTTGTAAGCGCGTGAATTTTTAGGGGGGTAGCATCTATGACTTTAAAGTAAATATGATCGCGCATGTCGAAACACATTCTAGATATGCTTCACAAAATATGTTAAGACTGTCATATTAAAATAACTAACTTGGCCGAGCTTCTTATAAATGAAATTAAAACAATTCCTTATGTTTTCACCACTCATCTTAAGTTTCATTCCATTTCATTAAAATGCAACTCAATGTTTACATGCGTGAAAGAGAAAATATTATTTATTGCCATGATGCATGCGTAAAAGAGAAAAAGTAATTTTTTTCTCGCTTCCGCGTTTACTTTTAAAGAGATTTTAAAGACCTTTTTAAGAGAATATTTAAAATCTATTGAAAACCTCTTTAAAATATCTTGAATACGTCGTCAATACATCAACAAAAGAAGTCCTCTTTATCAGCACTTACAAAGACATTAATTAGAACTCTTCACTTCATACAATTGGCTCCGCCCCTTTGGGCCTTTTTAGGTCTTAGAGACATCTTTAAGTTATCTTGCAGTGTTGAATGCTCTTTATTTAAGAATTCTGAAAGATATCTGTAAGAGGAGAATGTGTTGCAAGTCCGAAGTCAAAAAGGACTTATGGATCAGTACGGTATCTACGTATGATTATACCCATAACACATTGGGGCATATAATTGAAATTTCTTCAAGGTAAACTCTAGTTTTGCCAAGCAACAACTTAAGCAATTTCTATGAATATGCCCCAGTATGATTATCTTTACTATTTAGGTAGTGCATTCTTACATATTTTTTAATCCCCTCATTACAAAATTTCTAGATTGAAGAAACATTATACAAAATTTAATCTCTTAAACCGTAGAGACCTATGTTGCAATTTACAAAACAATAAGTTGCAGACAAACTTTTTAAAATCCTTTCAATGTTTTTGGTTTTCTTGAAAAAAAAACAAAAACAAATAAATTTTCGTTGATAAAAAGTTTTTGATAGATTAAACTGCAATAATATTCTTACAGGTATCACTACATAGCATCTAACACACATAAACATGACACTTTTCAAACTATGTCCGCAATTATAAAGTTCTTAAAGGAACAACAACCCACACTATGTATACAAGACAATTGCACACATGTTTATAACAGATGTGTAGGTATGTCGGTACCTACTTATGCTGAAGTTTTCAGCTTCCATTTTCCAACCGAAGCTCATTAGGTACAAGTATTATTCACATAAACTTTTTTTGTTTGTATTAAAGGACACATATATCTACTTTCATTCGAAAAAAAAAACTAAAAAACATTCTCAATTGCATTACAAGAGTGTTGGCATACAAAAAACATAGCTACAGTGCTGGACAAAAAAAAGAAAATTGTTCAACTCTTTCTTATAACCATTTTGGTTGGATTGTGAACAATTTTCTTTTTACTTTAACTTGTTTAATCAAAAAAAAAAAAAAAAAAAAAAAAAATGTAAATTTTGTGACGTTTCAATGAAATACAACAACAACAAAGAATATCCTATGGAGAAGTTCAAAAACCTTTTATATTTTGATTGTGCGTTTCAAGGTCGTAAAAGTTTATTCTAAGAGGATCTTTAAGTTTTCATAACTACGTCGAATTGATCGGACTTAATGATTATGGTATCTTATCCTCCCGCTATAGCACCAAATGGTATCCGCCAACGCCAACGTCTGTATGGATTCTTCATTTATTCTTTTGAGATGTGTACATATGTGAAGTGAACCTTCAAGTACAGGCTTTTCAATTTTCTTACACATTTCGAGCTAAAAGTTTTGAAACACCAAATCAAAGGAGAATAGGACAAAACGGTCTACAAGACCAATAAGAACGAGACATATGTCGTCGGAAAGGTATTTTTATGTACTACAATAGTTACTATGGGGGCTTACTTCAAATCACTGTGTGAAAAAAGTTATTCGCTGAATAGGATAGTGCTCTGGTGCATTCTAGTATGAATAAAGTATATTTAGTATGGAGAAAATTTATGAAAACTGGTCTAACCAATAACGACAGTATATATATGTCATTGGAAAGGTATTTCCATTACCTACAATATCTTTCATATAAGTTCAGTTCAAATCACTGTGTGAAAAAAGGTATTCGTTAACTAATGAAATATTGTGGTTCATTTTAGTGTGAAAAAATGTATTTTTTTTAGTATGGGCAAAAAGGGTGATGGCAAGTTCAACCAATAACAACAGGACGTATGTTGTTGGAAAGGAAATTTTATGTACTACAATAGTCAATACGGCAGCTTAACTCAAATCACTGTGTGAAAAAAGTTATTCGCTAGTTGTTACCCATGCTCCATACATTTTATCTGTGCTAAAATTCCCTAAAACAGCGAATAACTATTTCCACACAGTGATTTTAAATAAGTTGTTATGCTAACTATTATTGTTCATAAAAATACCTTTCCAACGACATGCATCTTATTAGTACTGGTAAGACCAGTCTGTATACATTTTTTCCACACTTAATGGTACTAACACAAAACGTTGGTTAACGAATAACTTTTTTCACACAGTGATTTGAAATTGAGCCGCCATAGTGACTATTGTAGCGCATAAAAATACCTTTCCAACGACATACGTCTCGTTGTTATTGGTTCCTAGACCACCTTCCATACATTTTTGCCGATTGTCCTTTGTTGCTCGAGGCTAACAGATAAGGGTTTAGGGCTTTTATTTTAGTCTTAGAGCCGACAGCATATTATGGGAGTGGATTTCATGGTGATTCACCTTTAGTGTGATAAAAATATAGAGCGTTAAGGTTAGGTCAGGACAGTAAATAAAATCGTATAGGAGGGTGACTGTTTCCCGCCTGTTTATGAGAGGGGCAGTTCTATAAAAAATTGACATAAAACAGAAAATAATATTATTTAAAAACAACGATAACACTTTTGTTCACGAACAGAATGAATGTACATACACACACCCTAATATAAATAACTACTATCCAATTTAAATATTAATTCATAAATTCATACAATTCAATGTATACCAAATACAATCCAAATGCACATACTGAATCTATTCGCGTCAGTAAATACATTTTTGACCTACCTCAAAATTAGTGCATTCTTTTTATCATAAACACTACGCGAATACATTCAGTATGCAAAAGCATAATAAACGACAAGAATTCCGGATACCCGAAACATGATGCCCAGCCAAAAGAAAATTCACCTTGAACTGCTACTGCAGGTTAATAAACTAAAGGCGCAGTAGAGTGGCAATGGCAAAGTGTTTCGCGTATCCGAAATTCGACCCTTTAAAAAATACATTATGTTCAAGGTTTGTCGATAGAGCAAAATTTGCATTATTTTATTTTTCATTTTATTAGTAAGATATTTATTGTTTAGGTTAGCAATTATTGAATATAAATATTCCCGATTTTGGGACAATAAAGTCATTCAATTTTCAATCGCCGGATAAGAATTTTGTTTCATTTCAATTCATATTAGCTATCCCCCCACCCGAGGTAAGGTGGCTAATATTCAAATACTATAATTGTGAATTGGTACATGAACCGATTTCACACTCCACAAAAGTCACGGTGTTCTACCCTGGCTATCGATTCGTTGAGGCAAAAGAGCCTCATCGTTAAACATTGGTGACCCCGACGTGATATTGCTTCCCCCCACCAGAGGTAAGGGGCAATTCGCGCAAATTAAACGACATTAATAAAAGCGTTTGTCAGGGCTAAACACTGACAATAAGCCATTTACTACAAAATTTAAAAATACGAAGAGCGTCACCAGGGCCATAACACTGGGTGCCAGCTACTTGCCAAGTTCCTGAATCAAGAGCGTCACCAGGGCCATAACACTGGTTGCCAGCTATTTCAAGCAAGTTCCTGAATTATCATCAGGTTGCTAACCTACCACAAGTTCCTGATCAGCAAGCAAGTTCCTTCGTCAGAAGCAGATAACAAGCAGCATCAGGTTCCAGATAACAAAACAAGTTCTTATATTCATTACGTTACTTATTAACAAGAAGCTCCTGACCATCCATCAAGTTCCTGACTAATTTAAAATGGATGAAGCTGATATTACAATCGTCGTGGCACGACAAAAAATCATAGCCGATGAATTGGCAAAACTAAAAGTAAATATCGGCAAGGATAGTGCTTCAAGAAAAACGGCACAATACAAGGAAGACCGTATTAAGCGCGTCGAACAGTATTGGAATCGATTTCAAGAAAATCATAAGCAAATTGAGGGTTCGCTTAAACATGACACACCCTATGTTGCTGGAAAGACATATCAGAAGGTACAAGTTCTGTACAATGATCTGATGGCAACCCTTCGAGGTATTAATCCCGTGGATGTTGAAGAAGGCGATACAGAAAAAGAAGGCGAAGCAGACAAATCTGCAAACAAAGATGACCAGGAATTAGCCAAGACTAAGCCAATTCCAACCTCTAGAAGTTCCTTACTTCAAATAGAAACATCAGTCCCCATCATCAGGCGGCAATATGCTGCAATAGCAGGGCTGCAGAGAGCATTAGAAGGAGCATCAACTCAAATGGCAAATCGTTCTTCGGAATTTTATAAAATAAAAATAAAGAACATTGAACGGTATTGGGAGGAAGTTCTGCACATCCACAATTTAGTGCATGAACAATATGAAAATCCCTCCCTGGAAGGATACAACGTTCAAGATTTCTTTAAAATTGAAGAACACACTGAAGAGAAGTTAATTGAGCTAAACGAACTAGCAAATCAAGGTCAACAGGGCACCACAGGTCACAGCTCCAACTCTTCAAGCAATTTAAAATTACTTAAAATTTCATTGCAGAAATTTAATGGTGATTATTTAAAATGGCGGCAATTTCATGACTTGTTCGTCCAGATAGTACACAATCAACCAATGGCTAAATGTCAAAAATTATGGTACCTTAAAACTAATTTATCGGGAGAGGCTGAAAGGCTTATCCGACACTTCACAACGTCAGATAATAATTATGATGCTGCATGGAAGACAATAGTTGATCGATACGACAACACCAGATTGTTGGTATCGGCATTGATCAATAAATTAATGAATCAACCAAACGGGTCGTCCGACAGAGGAACATCAAGTTCGGTAAAGGCTATCCATGACACTACACAAGAATGTCTGATGGGATTAACAAATATTGGAATTAGCATTGATAATTGGGATCCACTCATAACCCACATTGTGCTGAAGAAACTCGACAGAGACACTCATACCTTGTATGAACAGTCACTTGAAAATCCCAGAAACGTCCAAAAAATAAATGATCTACTTGAATTCCTGGAAAGGCGTTTTCAATCACTTGAAGCTTTGGGTAGTAAAGGAAAGTTCCCAGAGGAACAAAGACGAGTACACTTGATGAAGAAGGTAGCAGCAGCATCAGCTCCAACAACTTCATCATGTATAAGTTGTAATGGCACACATCCACTTTATGCTTGCCATGAGTTCCTACGTATGACACCTGGACATCGACTGAACCTGCTCAAGAAACATCAAAAATGCGTTAACTGTTTTATGACAGGTCATCAGGCTTCAAAATGCAAAAGGAGAGGATGTACTAAATGTTTCAAAAAACATAACACTTTAGTACATCTTGACACGATGAAACCAATCGAACACAACAAAACATCAGTAAGCAAGCTTCAGCAAACTCCAGATCAAGGGCGTGACCAGACACTAACAGTGAGCGCAGCAAGCCAGCAGAATCCAGAACAAGGCCGTGACCAGACACTCGCACTAAGCGCAGTTAGCCAACACTCGAAAACATATATCTTGTTGGGGACTGCTAGGATCAGTTTAGAATCGAAAAATGGAGAATTTATAGAATGCAGAGCACTCTTGGACTCAGGATCCCAAGTAAACTTTATAACAGAGAAGTTAGTTGGAAGGCTGGGGCTCTCAGCAAAACACGACACGATGCAGATCCAGGGTATAGGCCATGCCACTCAAAACTCATATAAAAGAGTCAACATCCATTTACAATCCAGAATAAATGGGTTCTCTACAAGAATAGAGGCAATGGTTCTTCCAAAGATTCTTTCTCAACAACCGACACAGTTTATCAATATTAAACAATGGAACGTCCCAAAGAACATCCAGCTGGCTGATCCAAAATTCAACTGTCCCGGCAACATCGACCTGCTCATAGGCGCGGAGTTATATCATGAACTCCTCTCTGTTGGGCAAATCAAATCCGATGAAGAAATGCCAACATTACAAAATACAGTTTTCGGTTGGATTGCCACAGGAAGAGTTGGCCATCATCCCAGATCAGCACTGACTTGCGGTATGTGCATAGAAGATGAAAACCTAAATGCACTCATCGAAAAATTCTGGTCAATTGAAGACCCAGAGGATACGCGTAGATCAATAACAAGTGCAGAAAAATGGTGTGAAACACATTTTACACAAACCACACACCGAGATGAAAATGGCCGTTTTATCGTAAGACTGCCATTCCAAGACGATCCATCATCCTTAGGAGAGTCAAAAAACATAGCTTTACGACGACTGTACTCATTAGAGAGACGTTTAGCTAATAATTCAGAACTGAAAAAACAGTATCATCAATTCATGGACGAATATATATCACTAGGGCACATGCAAGAGGTTGCTGCCCCGCCAAGCGAATCACCACACTACTTTCTACCTCACCATTGTGTGCAGAAACCAGACAGTAGCACCACTAAATTGAGAGTAGTCTTTGACGCCTCCTCAAAAACATCGTCCAATATATCACTCAACGATATATTACACACTGGTCCAAAAATTCAAGATGACTTATTTACAATTTTGCTGAGGTTCCGCTTACCACGCTTCGTGTTTACTGCTGACATTCAAAAAATGTACAGACAAGTGCTAGTACATGAAGAAGACAGAAAATACCAGCTTATTCTATGGAGAAGATCCACATCAGAACCTATCAAGTGCTATCAGCTCAATACATTAACATATGGTACATCAGCCGCTCCATACCTGGCAATTAAATCCCTTCAACATCTATCTCAATCATCAATAATGTCACATCCAATCGGCAGCAAGGTCCTTCAGCACGATTTCTATGTAGACGATGTCATGACCGGATCAAACAGCCTCTCAACAACATTAGAAATGCAGGGACAACTTATTGATGTACTTCAGACGGCAGGATTTAAGTTGCGAAAATGGTGTGCCAATCATCCACGTTTACTTCAAGCGTTTCTACCAGAAGATAAGGAGATGGAACTTGACTTCAGCCTAGACTCAGAAGACAACATTAAAACACTCGGTTTAACATGGCTGCCAAAGGTGGATGACTTCTGTATCAAATCACATGGGATTACCGAGACCAAAATAACAAAAAGAATTGTCTCTTCAGAAATAGCCCGCTTATTCGACCCTCTTGGATTTTTGGCCCCAATAGTAATAACCGCAAAAATCTTCTTACAACAATTATGGCAATTGAAAATAGATTGGGATGCAGCATTACCTCAGGATCTACACTCCAAATGGATGAAATTTCGTGATGACTTCAAATTGATAAACCAAATCCGAATACCAAGGCACATATTTTCACAAAAAATACCAGACAAAATACAACTTCATATCTTTGCCGATGCTTCAGAAAGTGCTTATGGAGCTTGCATTTACGTACGATCCAAAGTCAACCCTGGTACAATCATAGTGCGGTTATTATGTGCAAAATCTCGTGTAGCTCCAATTGAAAAGAAGACAGTAAAGAAACCAACAATACCACGGCTCGAATTATGCGCAGCCAAGTTAGCGGCTGACCTTGCTAAAAGGGTCAAGAAGGACATAGAATATGAGAAGGTCGCTACATATTTCTGGACCGATTCTGAAATAGTTTTGGCGTGGATTAATTCGACCTCAAAAACACTACCGATCTTCATTGCCAATAGGGTATCGTCTATCCAAGCTAGTACCATATCACAACAATGGCGTCATGTGAGATCTAAAGAAAATCCAGCAGATTTATTAACACGCGGTATATCTCCTGAAAAATTGAAGGAATCTAATCTATGGTTCTATGGGCCAATTTTTCTTCATGGCCAAGAATCAGCTTGGCCACAACCTTATGCCAAACCAGTAACTTCAGCTATCATGAATGACAATAGGGATTCAATACACTTCATTTACAAAATTCAGCATGGAAATTCGTTTAAGAGGTTGCAGCGAGTTACTGCATTTGTACTAAGATACATCCAGTATCTTAAAATTGAGGTTGAGAGGAAGAAGCAAGAAAAACTTCATTCAAATCTATCAAATCAGAACAAGAAAAAACGTCTTGAGAAGGTTCTTTCCACGGAAGAAGTTAACAAGAAAATCCAAGAGGTGGTTCTATCAAGTCAGGAGCTAACTCACGCACTCAATACCATAGTCCAAGTGATGCAAAGAGACGAATTTAGTGCGGATATTTTACAACTTAACAAATATCATGAATGCAGCAAAACAAGTGCTATACTCTGCCTTTCTCCATTTTTAGATGAAAACAAAATCATACGCGTTGGAGGAAGACTGGAATCATCAACATTGCCATATGAAGCAAAGCATCCTATTCTATTGCCTTATGAACACCCGTTTGTAAAGATGATAATGAAGGACATCCATGAAGACCACAAACATGTTGGCCCACAAGCACTTCTGGCCATAACCAGACAACGCTTCTGGCCAATTAAGGGTAAAATTATTGCACGAGCTGTAGTAAAAGGTTGCATACGATGTACCAGAGCAAAGCCTGAGCTGCTTTCTCCAAAAATGGGAAATCTGCCAACAACCAGAGTAGAACCCGCTCGTCCATTTGTGAATTCAGGGGTGGATTTTTGCGGACCAATTTGGATCCATTATCGAGGCAGAGGAAGTCGACCACAGAAGGGATACATCGCAGTGTTTTGCTGCTTTGCTACAAAGGCAGTCCATCTAGAGGTTGTAAGCGCTTTGACAACAGAAGCATTCATAGGTGCATTAAAACGCTTTACAGGAAGGAGAGGTCACGTCAGAAACCTTTATTGTGACAACGCAACAAACTTCGTCGGAGCTAGAAACCAACTCCAGGAGCTGAGCCAGTCATTATACTCCTCTGAAGGAAGTAACTCCATAATATCATCCTGCACAACAAAAGGTATTGATTTCCATTTCATACCGCCTCGATCTCCACACTTCGGTGGCCTATGGGAAGCTGCTGTAAAGTCAGCGAAACATCTTCTTTACCGAAGTACAACAACTGCATCATTGACATATGAAGAATTCGAAACACTTATAATCGAAATTGAGGCAATTCTGAATTCTCGGCCTCTGACACCTCTATCATCCGATCCAAATGATCTGACAGCCCTAACACCAGGTCACTTCCTAATTGGTGAACCATTAACAGCATCAATTGATTCTAATGTTGAGACAAGAAGAATGAGCCTGCCTACACGATGGAAATTGGTCACGTACATCAAGAACGAATTTTGGAAAAGATGGTCCAGGGAGTATTTGAATGAATTACAACAAAGAAGTAAATGGAAGCAAGACAAACAAAATCTTCAACCTGGAGCTATAGTTTTAATTAAAGAAGACAACATCCCACCACTAAAATGGCCACTGGGTAGAGTCGTCAAAACTTATCCGGGAGAAGACGGTGTAGCTCGCGTAGCAGACGTAAAAACAGCAACTAACATTTTACGACGAGCAATTCACAAACTTGCTCCTCTTCCAATCGATGATGATGATGACAAACCAAAACAAGAATGTCCATATAAACAAAAGCCCGAGGATTTATCACGAAAGCCCAATGGTTCATCTAAACGAAAAGCAGAAGATTATACTTCAATGGTAACGAAGGCTAGCACCAGCAACAGCGAACATGATCAACCACAAAGAAAACATCGAAGGTCCTTCAGTTCGGCAGTAGCAACAGTGCTACTAGTATGTCTAGCGTTACCAATTATAAGTAGTCACCCTGTGGAAATCAATCAATTTCCTGCTCAACTTGGACTTCACTTTGAATCTCTTGGAATAGTTAATCTGGCATCAAACGATTGGAACCTGGTTGTGTATTATGATCTAGAACCATATTGGGCTGAAAACGCAGAATTTACCAACGGAATACTATCTTTGCGGCAGCTTTGCAAATTGATATCGCACAACAGTTCCTGCATATCAATAATCAACCAATTTGTCCAGCTACAAGAAGAGTTAAAAGGAGGCAATGAGCTATTCACTAATAACAATCACAAACCAAGAGAAAAACGGGGTGCCTTTAATATAGTGGGGACCTTAGCTAATTCTTTATTTGGAGTCTTAGATGCTGACTATGCCCAGGAGTTATCAAAAACCATCAGTGACATAAAAGGAAACGAAGATTATGTTCTACAACTCCTAAAAAACCATACATCCATCATAGACTCAACAGTAAACATAATTAAAGGGGATCAGGTTTCAATTCGCGAAAAATTTAGAACTTTGAAGGAGCAGGTTAATAAAATAATTGATCACACAAATCAAGAAAACTTGCACAATTTATTCCTGGCGCTGTCGATCGAGCTGACATTGATCATCACCAACACACAACGAATACAAGCATCTTTAATCAATGTGCTAATCGACACCAATCATGGAAAGATCAACCCACTCCTTCTATCACCACAACAACTTAACAAAGAAATACTGATCATAAGAGGACACATCCCCTCTTCGCTTCGACTACCGGTTGAATCATCTGAGCTGTTGCAGTTATACAAGCTTATGACCCTAAAAAGTCGAATCATCAACAACCACGTCATGTTTCAAATAAAATTCCCTCTTGTCATCATAGAAACGTTTGACATATTCAGAGTAATACCCATACCAATATTTACAAACGGCTCGTTCACGGCAATCAAACCAGACACACCATATCTGATTGTCAGTCAACATCGTGACCAATACTATCCACTATTGGATCAAGAACTGGCAACATGTTTAACAACTGGACCATCAACATACTTTTGCGAACAAACAAAACCTTTATACCGCAAGGGATCAAGTGTATGCATATGCGAAGTTTCCTTATTAAACAACATGCCATTACCATCAAAATGCAAATTAACGCAATTAATCAAAAATCAAATATGGACACGACTTACACATCCAAATGAATGGATTTATGCAATCAAAAACAAGACAATCATCAATGCTGTATGCGGCAGTGTCATCTCCTCAATCTGTTTGGAGGGATCAGGTCTTCTTAAAATACAACCAAATTGTGTCATCAAGCAAGACGAGTTAACGTTTCAAGGACATAAAATTTACACCAGCAATACGAAGATCTCATACACTAAACTGAGCAACTTGTCAAGTACAGCAGTGGCAAACGACCTTGTTCCAGCAGAACCATCATTTAAATTTGAAACAGAGAAGATCGAAGAACTAAGCCGGCGAATTAAAAATCAAATACTCACTGAATCATCCCACAAACTTAGTAATCACGACATTCATCAGTACTCTGTAGGATACTTAGCCCTTATCTTATTGGTATCATTCATCACAATCTGGTGTTGGAGAACAAGAGCTAGTATAAATCGCATGGACCTAAGAAGAACTCCAAGACAGAGCCCTATCCCAAGAATACGGACAAAACTAAGTCTACCTGCAGAACAAGCTTAAAATTTCAACTATGTAAATTATATAAATAAAATTTAAATAAATAAATTAAATTGTTTGTAATAAATTTGCCTACCTGAAAAATAAGCTCAATTTTAACCATGTAAATTTACAATTAATGAATTTGTTTCCTTTGATAAAATATCATTAGTTTTGTGTAATAAATTTGAAAATATTGAACTTAAATAACTACATCAAATAATAACATTTATTCATTTTGAAAAATAAAAAAAAAAAAGAAAAAGATGAAAAATAAATTTTTGTAATCAAAAAAAAAAAAAAACTTGTTGAATGCATATCATTCAACGAGGGGGAGTATGTTCACGAACAGAATGAATGTACATACACACACCCTAATATAAATAACTACTATCCAATTTAAATATTAATTCATAAATTCATACAATTCAATGTATACCAAATACAATCCAAATGCACATACTGAATCTATTCGCGTCAGTAAATACATTTTTGACCTACCTCAAAATTAGTGCATTCTTTTTATCATAAACACTACGCGAATACATTCAGTATGCAAAAGCATAATAAACGACAAGAATTCCGGATACCCGAAACATGATGCCCAGCCAAAAGAAAATTCACCTTGAACTGCTACTGCAGGTTAATAAACTAAAGGCGCAGTAGAGTGGCAATGGCAAAGTGTTTCGCGTATCCGAAATTCGGCCCTTTAAAAAATACATTATGTTCAAGGTTTGTCGATAGAGCAAAATTTGCATTATTTTATTTTTCATTTTATTAGTAAGATATTTATTGTTTAGGTTAGCAATTATTGAATATAAATATTCCCGATTTTGGGACAATAAAGTCATTCAATTTTCAATCGCCGGATAAGAATTTTGTTTCATTTCAATTCATATTAGCTATCCCCCCACCCGAGGTAAGGTGGCTAATATTCAAATACTATAATTGTGAATTGGTACATGATCCGATTTCACACTCCACAAAAGTCACGGTGTTCTACCCTGGCTATCGATTCGTTGAGGCAAAAGAGCCTCATCGTTAAACAACTTTGTTGATGTTGATATTATACTTTTGTAAAGTATATGTACTTTTGTAAAGTAAAAAGTACTTGCAAGCAATTAATTGCTGCACGTGATTTACTTGCCTGCAAGTACTTGCGCAAGCAATGCTTGCACGGTGTGACTAGTTCCTGCAAGCACTTGCAAGCAAGTAAAACACTTGAAATCACTTGTCGCAAGTACTTGCCACTTGTAGGATTTGCGCAAGCAAGTTTTTTACTTGCTTGCAAGCGAACGTATGTTTTTCGATCAAAATTACAGACAAAATCGCCTCCCTCTGCCGAAAAGTATCACATCAGTGTTGTAAAGTACGAATTTTCATTCCAAAATGAATTATCATCGATCACTCACATTTTTTAGTTTCAAATGCTCCAACATAGAACAGGGTGTCTCGTATTGTTCTTGAATACATGTTTTTTGACAATAATAGTATGAACGACTGGATCGTTCGTAATTGCTCTTATAGTTCAACTTGCTTGGAACTTCAGATCTTTTAAAAATATTTGAGTAATTAAAGAATAATGCAAAGAAGCTCTTTCTATCAATATTGTAAAAACAGCTCGCCAGATTTTGATAGAAATGGGTATAGCAATTAATGAGAAAGTTGAAATAAAAAAAAACTATAAGGAAGGTACCGATAATAACAACTTTTAGTAAATTTTTTTATCAGAAAGTGCAACTTACTTACAATCAAATAACTAGCTGCAATCAATCGCATGTTATTTTTACTAATAATAATCTACAAGAATAAATTGCCTCGATTTCAACAAATCTTCATGTTCAAAAACCATTTCCTCGTAAAAAATTATTCTTCATAATCTGGATTATCCATTTAGATCTATTTCTGAAGAAACAATAAACCAAACTGAATTAAAAATGGCAAAATCACACCTGTTTACACGCGCAAGTACTTTCAGAAACTAATTTCAGCAAGTAATTTCAGCAATTACTTGCAGCAAGTACTTTCAGCAATTAATTTCAGCAAGTACTTGCTTGCTCGGTGTGACAAGCTGAAAAGTACTTGCGCGCAAGTTTGTGTTGCAAGCAAGTAAAAAGTAGTTTCAGCAAGCAATTTACTTGCCTGGTGCTCTCTGCAAGTACTTGCACGAATATTTCAAATTCGAATTTTAATTTTAATTAGCGTAATTAGCCCACCTCCTATGTGATTGTTTTTAATGTATTGACCTTACCAACACGCTTCATCTTTTCATCGCAACTTAGGTGAATCAGCTTCGGGATATGCAAAATAAAAGTTGCATCATAAGATGGGTTTTCTTAAAAATAGTTCTAATTTATATAATGTTGGTAGCATTTACCTAAGCAATTAAAAACTGACTTTCAAATATAAGTTCATTTACCCTTTTCGGTAATATTTACAAAATTGATTTTTTTGTTATCCAAAAATAATTTTTTTTTCAAAATTTTGACATGCAAATTAGTAAGAATTTGAAGGATTTTTTGCATACAAAGGAGAATAGGACAAAACGGTCTACAAGACCAATAACGACGAGACATATGTCTCGTCGTCGGAAAGGTATTTTTATGTACTATAATAGTTAATATGGGACTTACTTCAAATCACTGTGTGAAAAAAGTTATTCGCTAAATAGGATTGTTTTCTGGTGCATTCTAGTATGAATAAAATATATTTAGTATGGGGAAAATTTATGAAAACTGGTCTAACCAATAACGACAATATATATGTCATTGAAAAGGTATTTCCATTACCTACAATATCTTTCATATTTGTTCAGTTCAAATCACTGTCTGAAAAAAGTTATTCGTAAGCTAATGAAATATTGTGGTTCATTTTAGTGTGAAAAAAATGTTTCTTTTTTTAATATGGGCAAAAAGTGTGATAGTTAGCTCAACCTATAGCAACGGAACGTATGTCGTTGGAAAGAAAATTTTATTTACTACAATAGTCAATACGGCAGCTTAGCTCAAATCACTGTGTGAAAAAAGTAATTCTCTAATTGTTACCCATGCTCTATACATTTTATCTGTGCCAAAATTCCCTAAAACAGCGAACAACTATTTCCACACAGTGATTTTTAATAAGTTGTTGTGGTAGCAATTATTGTTCATAAAAATACCTTTTCAACGACAAACATCTTATTAGTGCTGGTAATACCAGTTTGTATACATTTTTTCCACACTAAAATGTACCAAAACAAAACCTTGGTTAACGAATAACTTTTTTCACGCAGTGATTTGAAATAAACCGCCATAGTGAGTGACTATTGTAGCGCACAAAAATACCTTTCCAACGACATACGTCTCGTTGTTATTGGTTCCTAGACCACCTTCCATACATTTTTGCCGATTGTCCTTTTGATAATATTTGGTTGAGCAGTTAATGAGAAAATTTAAAATCAAAACTTGCGATATAAGTTCGATAAGGCAAGTTTTGGATTTGTAAAAAAAAAAAATTGACATAACAATCAAACATGATATTACGATGATAGAGAACACAAAAAAAGTGGGTGGCACAATTCTGTCTGTCTGTTCGTCTACAGCCGTTTAGGCTCGATCGATTTTCTTCAAACATGGAACATAGTGGTTTTTGTGATTATGCCCACTCGTTTTTTCATATTTTCTTAGAACCAAAAATAACGGTTCCTGCCATACAATTTCCTAACAATTTTACATAATCGTTTTTTTCTTAAAAACGGATCCACAACTTTTCTTAAGAAAAATTCAATAAATTCATTTTAGTAAAGGCTTTCTTTGGTTGGAAAACCATTTCTCAAAAAATTGTTATTCATGGCACCTCCCAAAGAACAATTTTTTTAATATTCGATTTTCTTCAAAACGGTATGACTGTTTTTTTTTGTATACCAAACTAAAAACAAATTTTAAAAAATGTTTTTTTTTTGAAAATCAAATACTTCGAAAGCTATATGATCGATTTTTTTGAAACTCGATACAAATGAGTTTTTTTTAGTACTCTCTAAAATACTTTTTGAAAAAAAAATGTTCATTCATGAAAGGAAAATATTTTTTTTTTTTCAGAAATGACTCCTACGATTTTGATAAAACTTTTTCCATATACTGAAATAAGTACGATCTACTACCAAAAATTATAAGATCTTACACTTACCAGCTATTAATAGTAGGGGAGAGGGGGGCAAGAAGGACTACTTAAGCTTCAAACCTTTCTTACTACTTTAATATTTCTTAAAATCAAATCAAATTTTTCACAAATAATAGCTCGAACCTTAAGCTTTATCATAACAAAGGATCATAAGGATTTGAGAAGCATATACAAAGCTAGAAAAAAAAATATAACACTATTTCAAAAATCCGTTTTGCCCCAATAGCGGGGCAAAAGCGACCTTTGAATGGGGTAAGATGGACATCAATTTTTTGTACCGAGGATTGGAAGAAAAATATGAAAAACAACTATATTTTCCATTACAATATTATTTTGTATTTTACTGAAAGTATACAAAATAACTAAATACCTCCTGCGACATATTAAATTTAAGTAAATTGATATCTATCTCAGAATGATATATGAAAACAAAGGCGGAAGCAAATGACACGAAAAAACAGAAAAAACTGTAACGAAAACTATATATGACAACATAAAAAAGATATTGACTGAAAACTACATTTTAAAATTAAAAAGTCAATAAAGAGCAAATTTTTGCTCCCTTGAACGTCGTGGGGCAAAATGGACTCGTAGTTCGTTTTGCCCCATTACGTTCTGGACCTTTTTACCCTGGAAGGATTTTTTTGCAATATCATTTTTTTCTTATAAACTAAGAATTGTTCAAAGATTATTTTAGCATTTATTAATTATTTAATTTATAAAAACAAATAAAAGCAGTTACTTAGGTTAACCAAAAATTGTGGTTGCAAAATAACCGTGAGTTTGAAAGTCTTTTAAAAAGTTTATGTTTTTTTTTTAGTTTTTAGAAAACTGTCTGTTTTCATTATTTCATGATTAACACTGGACCCAACTTCATTCTATCTATGAAACTAAGGGGTGCGTTCTTAAAGTAGGTTCTCATCATTCAAAATAAGATTGAGTTGCAAACTAAGCCCAAATTCGGCTTGGACCGAACGACCTCGGGGTCCGTTTTACCCCTATCTCCCCTACTTGTCATAGAACTTTTTTTTTATTTTGAATTTTCTTACTATCGGCTTCACGGATATCGATAAATTTTTGTATATATACAAATTTCAGATAAGATTTAATAATATTGCATATCGAAATTAAAAAAAAAAAGTTTTTTGAATTTTTAAAAAAAGTTTCAATTTATTTTTTGAAAATTCGATTATTCGACACCGCAAAACCAGTTTACGATTTTTTTTAAATTTTTTTTATATACACATATATATGTAGGTACTTTAGAATACTTAAAAAAACGTCAAAATCCTTTCCCAATATGCAGATTAAAATATAATATCAATCATCATCGTTCCATGCTGCAATGGCAAGAATCTTTATAAATCTGTTATTTTTGCATTAAAGTTCAAACAGAATTTTTGAGGTCTCAACCAGATCCAATCATAATACAGTGCACAGCACTGTATTATGATTGTGACTTGCGAGCCTGCGACTTAATGTAACACATTCTCATAGACCGCCAACATTTACGATTATTGTTATTATTATTATATGGTTTTGCAGTTGTGTTATTATCCTTGCGATAATTACTTCCTCCTAAATCGCGGAGAAAAGAATTAACGACACTCACTGATTCACAATGTGCGGGTGTTTTGTTTGTTTGTTGTTGTTGAATTTCCTTTATTCTTCTTCCAAAAAGTGTGAAGAATGAATGAAAAACATATTGCACAACTAAAGCAGGTACACTATGCTTTATGCTCAATATATGTATGTGGTATGTCCCTATAATGGTTTATAATACAGAACGATGACAAGATACTATTATTTTACAGAGCCCTACAAAATCAAGTTGTTCTTTTAAAATGGCTTACATAATAAAAACTATTCTTGATATGAGAAGGTACCTACATATATGTTGGTGATGTTTCCTTATAGGTCCTTATAAGGGTTCATTCTTATGCTAAAGAACAAAGTAATGAAACATTAAAAAGCAGTTTCCCTTCAGATGGTTTTATATGTACATATATGTATGAGTCTTTCAACTTGAATAGAAAGACAGGCACAGTAATTTGAACCCAAATGAAAATGATAAAATAGACTAGGTAAAGGCATACACAAATAAGTTTTATTTTATTATATACATAATTATCTTTAGAGGAAAAAAAGCTAAGATTCATTCAAGATATAAAAAATGAATATACGATTAACTTTTTTCCCTTAAAACGATATTAGATAATAAAAACAACGATAACACTCGCTCGGTGCCCAATTAGCGCTGGATTGTGCCGTTTTGATACCATAACTCCTTTGACCTGTGGGTGAGGGTGGATTAAAGTGAGGTTTTGTGGACATATCCTCTGAGAAACTGACAATAAAATCAACGAATTTGTTCAATTCTACAAAAACGATCCCTCAGAGGTTCATCCCCCTGGGCCGCCCGTCTTGGCTCACTCCGTATGACAGGAGTTTTCGAGTTACATTAAGCCGTGATTGATCCAACCGTATGATCATCATTGTCATTGAGCATCACGAAACTTCCTGAAACTCGGACTCCAGTTGCTCACAGCACTCGGGTCAGGAAGGGAATACGATAGAACTGATTTTCGTCTTTGAGATGAAACAGCGTAAATGGCTCAGTCGATTTTCTTCAAACTTGATACCCTAGTGGTATTTGCTGATTATGCCCACACGTTTTTTTAATTTTTTTTAGAACCAAAAATAACGGTACCTGCCATACATTTTTCTTAGCAATTTTACATAATCGCATTTTTCTCAAAAACGGCTCAACAGCTTTTCTTAAAAAAATTCAGTAAATTTATTTTTGTTTAATTTTTGATTTTCTTCAAAACTGTAGAACCAATTTCAAATATTTTTTTTTATACAGAAGCTTCCAAAAAATATAAATAGTTTTGTGTACCAAAATTTTTGATAAAATATTTTTTGGATTTTTAAAAAATGTTTCAAAATTTTTGTTGGAAAAATCAAATATTTCGAAAATGACATGATCGATTTTTTTTCAAGCTCGATACTAAAGAGTTTTTTAGTACGCTCTAACATATTTTTAGAAAAAATTATACATTTATGAAAAAATAACGGTACCTTCCATACAAAAGTTAAAAAACCGCAAAGGAAAATATTTTTTTGCTTAAAAACGACTCCCACGATTTTAATTAAACTTTTTTAATATGCTAAATTTTTACACTAAGCAACTATTAATAGTACCTGTCATAGAACGTATTTTTTTATTTTGAATTTTCTTGTTAACGGCTAAACGGATTTAGATGAATATTTTTTGTATACAAATTTCATATAAGATTAAATAATATTGCATACAAAATTAAAAAAGAAATTTCAAATTTTGTTTTTATGTACCTACACAGAAATATGTTCTTTAGATTTTGTTCTTAAATTAAATAAAATTAAAAATTAATTTTTTAAAAAACCGCTCCAACGATTTTAATTTTTTTTTCTCCATACAATCATATTCAATCAAGAATTAAGATGGCATTCTTTTTTTCACCTCAAACTGTCAAAAGAGTTGCTTAAGCCAGTTTAAATGTCATATTTCATGCTTCTCTACATTTTTCTCTCATAATTTCCATGTTTTTATATACAATTTTCTTAAGGCTGCAGAGTCTTGAATATAAGAGCAAGTACGTGCGACCCAGTCGTGCATTTTATTTTATTTTGAATTTATAATGAACAGATATTGAAAAGACTTAAACTGAATTTTGAAATTTTATGTTTTGCACGATACCAAAACTTGCCTTATACATAGTAGGTACCTATATCGCAAGTAAAAATAAAATTTTTGAAAATTTTGATATGCAATATTATTTGATCTTATCTGAAATTTGTATATAAAAAAAATCATCTAAGGCCGATAACGAGAAAATTCAAAATACAAAAATACGTTCTATGACAGGTACTATTAATAGCTGCTACGTGTAAAATTTTATAATTTTTGGTAGTAGATCGTACTAATTTTAGTATATGAAAAAGGCTAATCAAAACCGTAGGAGTCGTTTTTAAGCAAAAAAATATTTTCCTTTGCGGCTTTTTAACTTTTTTATGGAAGGTACCGTTATTTTTTCATAAATGTAAATTTGTTTGTAAAAGTATTTTAGAGAGTACTAAAAAACTCTTAAATATCGAGTTTCAAAAAAATCGATCATGTTGTTTTTGAAATATTTGATTTTCCAAAAAAAAAATTGCAACATTTTTTAAAAATCCAAAAAATATTTTTTTCAAATATTTTAGTACAAGAAACTATTTATAGTTTTTGGAAGCTGTATAAAAAAAATAATTGAAATCGGTCATACCGTTTTGAAAAAAATCAAAATCTAAAAAAATGGTTCCATATTTGAAAAATGGTTTTCCACCCAAAGAAAGCTTTTATTAAAATAAATGTATTGAATTTTTTTAAAGAAAAGTTGTCGAGCCGTTTTTGAGAAAATTACGATTATGTAAAATTGCTAAAAAAAATTCATGGCAGGTACCGTTATTTTTGGTTCTAAAAACAAGAAAAAAAAACGTGTGGGCATAATCAGCAAAAACCACTATTTACCAAGTTTAAAGAAAAGCGATCGAGCCGTTTAGGCTGTAGACGAACAGATAGACAGAATTGTGCCACCCACTTTTTTGGTGTTCTCTATCATCGTAATGTTATGTTTGATTGTCATCTCAAATTTTTTTTTTCACGAATCCAAAACTTGCCTTATGGTACTTAACCTATATCGCAGGTAAAAATGAATGACTGTTTTCTTTTCTTGTGATCCCCGCAGCTACAACTCTGGGTATTGTAAGGAATATACCCTGTCCCACCGCATGTTCTCCAACTGGTCAGTGTGCAGTAGAAGTTGTAATGACCCTTGCTTAGTTTTGCTCTGGTCTACAAATGTACATATATCAGATCAATGGTTCGGGATTTTTATATGCGGGCCATTTGTCTGGATATTTTGCATTTGGTTAGCTGTTCCACCTATGATCGGATTCAATAAGGAAAATTGACAATTTATTGCCTTTAACTCCAAGGAGAATGTTGACTCAACGCCAGTAGCGGATCCAGGATTTGGCTGTGGGGGGCATCGATGCTCCTATTTTAGACATCTCTCAATCCTAATTTTCTTTTAACAGAATGTAGGCCATTCGGCAATATACATAAAACTAATGAAAAATATTATCATTGGAAAAGAAGCAGTATAAAAAGTTGTTAAGATAATTAAAATGTCTTTCTTTTTATACTGAATGTTTTTTTTTTTAATCTACACATTTCTCTCCAAACACCAGCTAACAAGCTAGCTCTATTTTAAAATTTTTGTGGAAAATATCACATAAAAAAGCTATTCTCTGAATACAAATTAACTCATTAATTTTCAAAGATTTCAAGTAAATCTGATAAATAAAATGGGTTTTTCTCGTATTGTTCTCTCTTTCGATTTTTATTTTAACAAAGTTTAAAGTCTACCTAAATTTCATGAATAAAACAAACTGTACAAATTTAGCTCGAGAATAATGTGGCGAACAACTATTTCATACACTTAATTTTGACAGGCATCTTGGTGATGTACAGTAAGAAACGGAAATTAAATTGGATTTGCGTACTGCTCAGCCAAAATACTAGGCAAATTTTTGGGGAGAATTTTGTATGGGAAAAAAATTTTACCGCGTTCTATAAAGATATTGGCTAAAAAAACCATTTACAGTCACGCTATTTAGTTTGAATGATCCTACCATTTCTTATCATAAATATTTAATGAATATTTTCAATTAATTAATGCATTAAATTGTATTTATTTATTACCTTAAAGAAGTCCAAAAAGGAGAAACTTAGATTAAAAATCGCTTCGTTTTGGAAACGTATGAAATCGTCAAAATATTTTCGAACTACAAATCTTTATTTTCAATTTCGAGGACACTGATTTGATTTTAATAAACAATAATTGTTTCATTCGGTTGCTCGAAAACATTTCATGCAAATTTATTTTTTGCATCGGAAACACAGTTTTTAGATTTATAAGCTCTAAAATTTCCGGGGGTCAGCTAAGCCCGAAAGGTATCAACAGAAGAGCTTCGGAAAAAAGGTGGCATTAATTTGCTCTTGTGGTCAAATTCAATAGGATCCTTAATGATGGATTCTATCGATATCCTTAGCTTTCGATCATTCAGCTTAAAACAATAGCATGCTCTACTCAAAATTGTATCTGAAAAGGAGTCAAATGGTAACATTTTTCACTAAATACAGACACCTACATTTCTGAATTTTGGTTTTCAATTTCTGAAAAAAAAGATATTAAATGAAAATATCAGGTGTTGTCCTTAAGCTGCTCAATTTAAATTTACTGACCTAACCTTGCTTGTTTCGCCAAATGCTCTACGGGTTGGAAAAAAACGCTGCATTTTTTCGGCCAGTTCCCTAGGGGCTAAAGAAAAACACAGCTTGACAAAACGCTAGCTTACATATGGTAAAGCCCCAGCCTTGTCAAATTTCTTTAAGATTTGGGAAAAAAACAAAGCCAACATGCAAATTTGCTAGCCCCATTCTCATTTTGCTCCAATTCCCTTAGGGCTTGGAAAAACACATTTTAGGCGTTAATTGGTTAACCCCAACTCTGTGTCTTATAAAGGGGTTGGAATAAATAGAGTCTACGTTTTTATATTCAAATTGCTTTGAAATTTAAGCTTTTGGGGGCTTAGAAAAACATGTTTTCATTCAAATTTTTCAACCCCAACCCTGTTTAAATACATATTATAAAAAACACAATTATTATTATATCTATGATTTTAGAGATCATTCTTTGTTTCATCAAGTATTTTCAAAAATTTTAGGTTTGAAAACGAACACAAAATTGAAACATCGTAATGAATTGTATTTTGCTATTAATTTAATTGTAATAAACGACTGTTAATGTAGAAAAGCCGTATCACGATTTTGGTTTGGGTCTAGTTAAAGAATCTTGCATGACCCCCTGATTTCCAGTAATTCAGCTTGAACATTGAAAAGATATTCAGAAAAGATTCCTGAACCAACACCGCACTCTATCTTTGAGCCTTCACTATAGATAGTTTTGTCGAAGTCTCTTGTCATCATCCCAGTCCTTTTTGGATGGGAATAAGACTTTAAAATCTTTACTAAGGGGCATTGTAGGAGTGCGGTACTCAGTGGGAGTCGAAAATATTTCAGTGGAAATCAAGTTTGTGATATTGCTGTTACCATAAGGTTTGGCAACCTAATTATTTGAGTCTTAATACATTGCAAGATACTAGACATCTAATGCGTAGATCAAGTGGTAAAAGGTGCAGAAAAACACTTATGGAATCCGTTGGGAATAATGGAAGACCAACTATGGTATCAATGGAAAGCTGTTCTTTGAACATTTTTAAGTTTAAGGTGCGGCCCACCACAGACAATAAAACCATAAGTTAGATTCGGCCCTACCACTGCTGTATACGTCCAAAAGATCGCACCTTTGATTGAAAGCCCTACTTTTTACCAAAGGTAAAAAAACACCCACGGGGGTTTTTTCCATTTTGAAATGGAAATAAAAGCCACGGGCTTTGTTTCCTTTTCCTTGTGGGTCTTAATTCCAATTATAAATGGAAAGAAGACCCACTTAACAAAGTAAACCAAAACTCAAGTTTAACATCCTTTAAAAGTATTTTAATATAACAGGGGGGTACGTATGGGGGGCATGCTGCCCCCCTGCAACACCCCTGCTTAAGCTCACTATAGGATTTGCGGTGGGTGCGAGGTTGGGTGTATAGGTACAAAGTTTCTCTTGCATTTATAGATTCTGGATTTAAAGAAACTTTGAATTTATCCTATATATCCAACAACAATAATTGTAGCTGTATCATTTTGAGATTTTTAAATAGAAGAGTATTTTGAGGCAGAGTATGGATCATACTTTAAGCGTGGGCTTAAATGCCAAAGCCAAAAGGCAATAACACCCGCGGTTCCTATTTCTATTCTTTCGTGGGTCTTTCTTATTGCCATTTCAAAATGGAACACACCCCCGGGGGGGAGGTCTGCCAACCTCTCAAGGAATATGCGGTTGCACCGTTCTGGGAGGTGGCACCTTCTTTACTTTTTTCAGGCCGAGAAAATTGGTCCTCTTCGGAGGTTGGACTCGTCTCGAGACCTACTACGTTTGACAGATTTTTCTTTGACTTTTCCTGTGTAGCCAGGAGATTGTTGTACTCTTAAACAATCTTCTGACACTTGATCTTAGCAGCAAAGTCTCTCTCAAGAACAACTCCAACTTCCTCATTTTTAGCAATCTTATGAAGAATGAAGAAGGCCTTTCAGATCTGTTACTTGAGAAGAGTACCCTCCGATTTATCTTTACTTCAGTATTGGTGGTTGGTCGGGACACAGGTGTGCTATGGTTGGTACTCAAAGTGCTCCCAGAGTGTGCAGGTTGCCCTTCATGTCATGTCAAAAGTTAATCCTCAGTATCAGCGGATGGTAAGTCTGTTCTCTTCAAAAAAAAAAACACAATTAAATTGTCTTAAATTCGTAACTTTTGTTTTTGGGAATATGATGAAAATTTTAAACAAAACTTGTTGGGATATAAATGTTACTCGTAAGGTCCGTTCAAATAAATGTTCTTGTATGCTTATTTAAGTTACCTTCAATCTTCAACAACTGACTATCTACTGCATCCATCCATGTTGCCTCTTTAACTATACTTTTAGGATCTTATCAAAGCAGATTTCATCTATGTATTTGAAAGAGAAATAAAATTCATGACTTGGTCGCTCGAACTATTAAAAAGCCGTTTCTGTTTTTTTAAATAAAATTAAATTTACATTTTTCGTTATAATTTTTCTTATCAAAATCCTTTAAGCCACTTTGGAGAAAATTTGCTTCGCAGCTATACAAGTTCTAAAATAGTTAAACACAAATTTGAAGAAATTAATCGAACAGATGTATCGTTCGTATATCTCAAGATGGATGGAAGGTGTGTGACTTCTACTACTCTTACTACTTCTTTATGTTTGATTAAATCTGGGTTTATTTTTGCACGAAATCAAAACCTGCTCTTTAGAGCAAATAAAAAAGCACCAATACTCAGACTTCCAGGATATTTATTAAGGGAACTCGACACTTTTTCTTCCATTCCATATTTATCATCTCATGTGTTTGCCAAGCTAAACAATTTGTGGAGTGAAAAAAAATCCGTACCACCTGTTAGGCTATAAGGTGTCATGTCATAAACTTTTTCAATAAGTCATGCAATCATCTACCGAAGTTTCAGTCTCTGTGTGTGTTCTGATGTAAAAAGGACTACAAGGAGTGTGTATGCACTACGATTATATAATGTTCACCACGATGGTATCCATTCAACTCTTTAACTTTACGCTTACATTCATATCTATGGTAACATTCACATTGATTCAAATGGATTTCTGAAAATAGTTAACCTGAATCAAATTCCGGAGGTTGATGATTTTAATTTTACTTGCGGTTAGAATGAAATGCTTCAAAGAGATGCTTTGGTAATATTTCAATCATTACATTCATTCGTTGGTCCTTTTAAGTATAATATTGAAAAGGATGTGGTTTGTTTTAAGTAAAATCAGATATGCGTTTGAAATGAATGGCAGGTGATAAAGAGGGTTTGAAATACCACCCTTAAGTGTACAACCATTATGTATAATTATGCACATGAGTAGGTTTTTTTTAATATTTTCTTAAAGTGAAACAATTTATGAGAATTTACTTTAAATCTTTAAAATTATAGCTTTTTGGAGACAAAATTTGATATTTTCATATACATGGTGTCCGCCGGGAAGGTATACTACTTTGTTTTGCCGCCATTGGTAAACATTAGTCTTAAAGTAGACACGTGGCAAATTTATTATGGAAAAATATTCGGTAAACCAACGTGACATTTTATCAAAATCAATCATCGATTACTGTGACGATGAGAAAGTTAGTGAAATTTTTGGGAGAAACATTGAGGCACATTTTCATTTGAATGGGTATGTGAATAAACAGAATAGTCGGTTCTGGGCAATGAAAAACCCTCAAATTATTCATCAGTCACCTTTGCATCCATTAAAAGTTACAGTCTGATGTACAATTTGGTCAGGAGGAATCATTGGACCTTACTTTTTTGAATATGAAAACGGCGTAACGGTAACTGTGAATGAGGAGCGATTGAAAACTTTTTAACACCACAACTGCTTGCTATGGACTTGATTAACATGTGGTATCAACAAGACGGTACCACATGGCATATAGCCAGGATAACAATGGAATTACTGCGAGACCCAGCAGTGGCGTAGTGTATAGAGGGGTGGAGGGGGTGGTTCACCCGGGGTGGCACTTTATGTGGGGCGGAAAACATTGCCGCACTATATACGGAGTGAAAAACAATTAATAACTATTAGGTATTAGCTTAAAAATTTGTCCGCCCTCAGCAAATATATTCGGAGTCTACGTGATCAGAAAGGCTACGCATTGAACTTCAATGACCAAATCCAGGGCACCATGAATTGAAATACCAATACGCGAAATTACCTTGCTGTTTACCGAAAGTGCCCTGCAGTTTGCATAATTATTAAATTTTTACATGGGCAAAATGTTCTTTGAATCTTTTCACAATTGGTCTTCTTGTAAAATACAATTAACCTGAGAAGTCGAGTGTAGCACAACACATGCTGGATAATAACCATAATTTTAGCTTACAAAATTTGAAATTAATTCGAAATGTTAATAATCCTTATGAATTAGATGCATATGAATCTCTTTACAGTGTTAAAAATAGAAATAATTTAATGAATAATGACGATGGACCAATAAAAGATCCAATTTTCAAAAAATTTTATAATAGATCCTAAATTCACTATAAATTTGTTTGTGTAGTTTGTTTTGTTTGTATTGAGTTATTTGTATTTAATATCAATCAAAAATTCTGTTTGTATTATCTATACATCTATACACCTATACATCTATACATCTATACATCTATACATCTATACATCTATACATCTATACATCTATACATCTATACATCTATACATCTATACATCTATACATCTATACATCTATACATCTATACATCTATACATCTATACATCTATACATCTATACATATAAATAAAATTGGAGTGTCTGTCGTTAATATTGAAATAATTTCAAGTTTTTGAGCTTAGGTGGTTGTTTAATTGCTAAGAAACATAACTGCATCATTTAAAAAAAATTTTGTCTGTCTGTCTGTTTGTCCGCGGTAACCTTCAAAACGGCAGAACAGGTTATGACGGGACTTTTCATAAATGTAGTGGACAACTCATGAAGTAATCTAGGCCTTTTAATTGCAAAAATGTTAACGGTTTCTTTGAAATATTAGAAAAACAATGAAATTATGGGAAAATTGTGTCCAAACAAAAAATTAATTTATAGGAAATGATTATAAACAAGTAGAAATAATCGATTTTGAAAGTGTCAGACAATTAAATTAGAACAATAATTATGTATATATAGAGGTGGTAAAAGCTTTGCTCAAGACTTTGTCGACATACAGTATGGATCTGTGCAAACTACATGCCACCACAATTTGCAAGAATTGCTTGACCTATTTGGATGATTCTTTTCAGGAAATCTTTGGTATTGGGAGTGTTTTAGTCAAGTTTGGGTAAATTCGGTCTTGCGTTTTGCCAAAAAGGTGCAGAAGCACACTCTGAGTACCTGTTTTATGTAAATAAAATCAATAGAGTTTGAAAAGAAATCAATCAATCATGAAATTTGGTTCTGACAAAATAAAAAAAATACAGTCGAGTCTCGATTATCCGGAATTCGATTAATCGAGGACACATAATTAAAATTTTGTTGTGTTCATTTGTTCTCGAAATTTTTGTCTACCCGGGCGTAGCCAGGGTGGGCCAGCTAGTTATTTATATAAAACTTACTGACGATGGAAGCATTGCTTCCGAAATGCATTTAAGTAAATAAATAAATAAAATAAGTGTTTTTAAGTTGTTCAAAATAATATCTTTTATTTATTTCATGAAAAAACACGTTGAAAATCTCCAATATCAAATCAATTGAATACTTGATTCAAAAACATCCCTATTTTGCATATACGAACTTCGAAGTCTTACCAGTGAGTTTTGCTGCAGCTTTTCTTCCTTTGGGTTTGAAGATATTAATCTACAACTTTGTTATGCCCGCTATTATACGATGAAGGAAGAGCGTTGACTGAGTTTGAAAGAAGTGATGGTAAGGCTTGTTTCACACATATTCGGTTTCATTCGGTTCGGTCTGTATTCGGTTCGTTTTCAGTTTTAGTTTTTTATTTTCACACATATACGGTTCCTATAAGCATTGAATAAATACAAATAGAAGTGACACCGCATTACTCAAAGCGATACTAGAAGGTGTTGGCCAATAGAAACAAATAAATAGAAATTACGAAACTTTTGCGTACGCAAACCAATTCTCAAAGGGATATTTATGTATTTAATATTTCCTTTATTACTGGTTTCCATGACGATTATGGGTCAATTTATTATTTTGTATTTAAATTTTGTTTACAATTTGTGTTATAAGGTATGGTGGTATTGGTTGTTTTTGTTTTTTTTTGTTGCCATGACTATGATTTTTCAAGCTAAGCAGAAGATTTTATTTTTCTTATTGAAATATAGAACAAAATTATTTGAGGATAGTCTTATTATTATTTCATAATGTGTTTAGATACAAACAAAATATATATGGAAAGTTTAGAGACTTGTTGATTTTGATTATTTGTGTATTTGTATAATTGTTGTTGTTTCTTGTATAATTTATGTGAAAAATAGTTTTTGCTCTCAGATTTTAATTTAGGGATGTAGCTACATATGTACTGTACATACATATTTACTGGCTCAGTAGAGTAAGTCATATTTTAAACAAGACAAACACTTTGTTTTTGAAATCGTTTGGTCACCTTCCGGAAGCTAAAGTGCGTGGCTTCCACCATGAGAAGTGCAATAGGTCCATTTATAGGACATTAATTATAACATCTTGCTCAGAAGCTCTGATTGATGTCTTTAACGTCATAATCTTTCTCCTCTGTAGCAGCATCCACGCATGTGAAGCTTTAGTTTGAATAAAAACCAAATCACTTTTTTTTCCAAGATGACGGCCTTCTCCTTAGTGCCCTTTCACACGAGGAAACTGAGTTGCCAGCAACTTTTAGTTCCTTGGTGAGAAGGGCAGGAGGAAAGAGGGGAGAACAGAATCTCCCCGGTCGAGGATTTGAGGAGATTTTTTGACATTTCCTTTCACATCTAGGTTTAGGTGTGTTCAACCAATAGACTTTCAAAGGAAATTTCAAAAATTGCCTGGAGATTTGTTTCCTTGTGTAAAAGGTACAAGAGATTTTTAAGGAGATTAAAAGAAAACGTCAAAAAAATCTCCAGCAACTTGTTTCTTCGTGTGAAAGGGGACTTACCCCGGGCAGGCAACCCACAAACTTGGTTTTATATTGAGGAGATATAGCCAAACACAATTCGTACAAGAACTTCATGTGGTGAACATGAAGTTCTTGTCTTCTTGTACGATTTTCTCTGAATCTATTAATTGTATGAAAAAAGTACCTATGTTAATCTTTTTCGTGTAAGATTACATAAGCTACAATTTTTACTTTCACATTTTTTCAAAAAAAAACTGCTAGTTTTCGTGAAATAAAGAAACAACTGATTTTTACTCCCCCCTAAAAAATTAAGCCCCGGCAAAAATCTACGGAACTTTTTAGGTAATGCTGAAGACGTCAAAACAAAGCTCTCCACCGAATTTCAGCTTTGACGGAATTTTTTCGAAGTTTTGCCATTTGTTTGTCTAATGTTCCTGGGCTATTCCTATTTCTCTCTAAGAAATCCTTAATTAAAATTTTGCGTACTTTCATACTATTTGGTTTAAGACGAAAGCTAACAACTTATCAATTTTTTTCTCAAAGATAAATTAAGGTATTTGGAGGATTCAAAAAGAATCTCGAAGGAAAATGTTCATACTTTAGAATGACCGTAAACATTAATTCGAAAAAAAAAATGACAGCGAGTTTTTTTTTAAACGATTTGCATCAAAACGCATTCCTTTTTAATATTTAGATTTGAATATCTTAAAAACGTGACGTGCTAGAGCAATTTCTAGGCCAGATTCGAAATCAGCGCATCAAAAACCACCAAAAAAGTATATCTTGATTCATGTTAAAGACAAAAATTCAAATGTTGTCACGCAAAGTAGGTAGTAAATTAGTGTTTTCTAGTGGATTTTCGGAAACAGTAAAAACACGTCAATTTTCAACTAGCGCTTGAGTCCAAATAGGTTGCCGCAGAACAAAAACCTAAAACAGAGATTTTTTGGAAATTTTGTATGCTTTCAATTGCTCTCTGATGTAGTTCATGAATAATGGATAGTTTTTAAGCCATAAGTAAAAACCTCCCAAAAAAACCACTTTTGCATCATATTTTGCCTTTTTGTCCACGTTGCGTCACGAAATTTTGTTCGAAAACCTCAGATTCCGATTCAGCAACCCCAAAACCATAAAGCAGGGAACAAATCAAAACTACCCCACAATTTACATGCTAAAAACACAATATGACTGGACTAAATCGCAATGTAACGAAAACGATGCATTTTGAACGATAAATTGTAATATAGGTAGTACAAGAATTTAGTCTGTTATATCTCTTTTTTTTCAGTTCCTCGATTTTCGACTCATTCGATATAAAAACGCACGTACCAGACCCCTATATTCATATTTTGGTGTTGCATTCCACAAAGTAAATGACGGTAATGTTTTTTATTTTTAGTTCTTATACTAACATCTTAACATCTACTTAATTATTTATTCAAAAGCCTTGATAGACCTTAAACTTGACTACGTATATTTAAAATAGCTTTTTATTGCCTTTAGTCCAAAAAATGGCGTTTCGTCCGGCTTACTCACTTGGACTAATCAATCAGTGACATAGTGCGGGCCTTTGTCATACGCAATTTGTATTAAACTATAATATATATATAACTGTAAACTATATCTAACAAGATTAGAGTTCCTAATCATTAAGTTGGAAGTTTTTTTGTCCGGGACTGGGCATAGCTCCTATAAGGCTATAAGGTTTTTTTACTATACAAATTCTATAAAGTACTACTGAAATAAATCAGCCAAGTAGAAGACTAAGCATTAAGGAATGGACTTGTTAAATTATTTTTTTTTTCAGTAGTATATAGAATTTGTATTATGTATACAAAAACCTTCTTATCCTTAAAATATTCATCATAAAATCGAACGATTTTCTAAAAATTAATAAAAAGTTTTTGGCGTTTGGAAATTCTGTGTACCAACCTATATTCTGCTCCCATGCCTATCTCAAAAAAGTGGTAGGTACTAGAATATAGCTTATTTTATCTCCTGTATATTAAGAACTTATCCAAAAGATTAGATCAATTGAACTCAAGTTGAATACCTCAGCAATGCTATGCAGATTTCGTATCAAGAAAATCAGTACATTTATTATTTATATATGTACTAAGCTTTGAAAAAAAGTTTAATTTCAAAAGGCAACGAAAATCATTAAAAACTACAAATTATAAAGAAAATTTAAATTTCATATTAGAACACAACTAACATCCAAAACAGACACTACAATCGTCCTGACACCCATCGTTTCCATAGCAATTCATAATAAACAAAAATAACAAACAATGCTATTATTGAAAAATTCCCTTTCAAATACACCAACTTTATTTAATTGAGGAAATTAATTTTATGTTATACACCAACCTCATCATAAAATTAAAAGCGAAAGCAGAGCTACTATAAAATGAAGCGGACATTTTGTCGGGTGTCACCTTCTATTTATATTTATTCAATGCTATAAGGTTTGTATTCAAATATCTATTTTTAATTCCAAAAAAATATCAACATACTTCAGCACTAGTTGTCAATTCCAAATAAAAACGAACAAAAAAAACCTTATTGAACCGAATATGTGTGAACGCTACGATAAGTTTTTGTGCCCTTGAAACCGAATGAAACCGATTCGTGTCGAGGGGACGTTCGGTGCTATTTGGTTTCTATTAGGTTTTTATTCCTGCCGTTTTCATCGGTTCACACTTATCAGGTCCGACCGAAAACGAACCGAATACAGACCGAACCGAGTGAAACCGTATATGTGTGAAACAAGCCTAATGAATTAATAAATTAATTATGTTGTCTTAAGTTTTTTGCTCTTGAGTCCAAATGGGTTATCGCAGAAAAAAAAATTATTGGAAATCGTGTATACTTCAATGGTATACTCTGATGTAATTTTCGAATAATTTGTATTTTTCGAGCCAATATAGTGAAAAATTCCCAAAAAATGGATTTTCGCATAATTTTATGCATTTTTTTCCATGTTGCGTCACGAAATTTTGTTGGCAAACCTCAGATTCGAATTCAGAACAAAACAAGCCCACAATGTGCATGGTGAAAATACAATATGACTGGACTATTGGCAATCGATAGAATTCAGAGTTTTGTGCCCACGTTCTGTAAACGAAATATTGAAACATGAAACAAAACAAATTTTTTTGTCAATTATCATCGTTTCACGACCAATTTTTCCGATGCGAGAGTTACCACGTAGGCACATCAGGACCGATTCAAAAAAAAAGTACCAAAAGTGAAAATGTCACCTTATATCCCTAAGCTCCTCAATTTTCAACTCCAAATGACATTTAAACTATATTCTGCAATAAAAAAAGCTGTTTGTTTAGCTTTAATTAGAATGGTACACTATATGGCGTATACGTACTTAAAATTAGAAGAAGAATTAAAACGTAAATAATTGAAAATTAATTTATTTTTGTTTTTGTGGATTCTTGAATATACAGTGGTGGTCCAGTATAACTAATGCCGATATAACGAATGATCGATATTATGAACACTTTTTGAGAGCCCATCAGGTATTTTATATAACGAACAAATAACGAATTTCACAAAATTAAACTAAAAATTTTTAAGAATAATTAATTTTTCTGTTACGTACAAGAATTAAGAAAAGAAATTTGTGTAAACCGAATCTTGATTTAAATCCTTGTATCCTTATAATATAAACTTTGTTTTATTTTCCTAATCCTCTCATCTTTAACTATTTAAAGTATGAAGATGTTAAAAATCTTATTTTTGTCATGGAATTGAGGATAAAACTGAGTTTTGTTGGAAAAATCTATTAGCTAAAGTGTTGAAAAACAAATGAAAGCTACTTCTTTGTAGAAGAAAAGTATTCAATATAACCAAATTTCGATATAACAAATGGACCTTGGACATTTTATCATTCATTATACATACTGGACCTCTACTGTAAATTCAAATTTAAAGTTTTTGTGACCTTTAGTCCAGATGCGTTTCGTTCAGATACAACAATTGGGCTCACCAGTTGCAAATTCAACTATAACATATAACTAACAGTGCCTTTGTGCTTTTTATTTAATACGTGTCAGTACCCATCGACTAAAAATTATATGCGTCTTAGAAGGGTACATCAACATCTCACTGATGAGCCCGATTGTAGAAGCTAGGCGAAACGCATTTGGACTACTTAAAGGACAAACAAAATTTTAATTTGAATGTACTTAAAATTAAAAACGCACAATTCACATTATTTCGCACCTACTCTACCTTAAGTTTAGTTTTATTTTTTCAATACAACTAAAGCCAAATTTATAGGTACAAATAGGTAGGTACATATGAACATCAAAAAATTGCTCGGTCTTCATAGTCAGTTTAAAATATAGATTGCCTTTTGGCATATCTATTAATAAAGTGATATTAAAAGCTCTAAATAATACTGTCTCCTACGTTGATGTAGAAATTTTTTGTAGAAATGTAGACATTTTTTTTAATAAATAAATAAATTGGGTGGCGCAACAGCTCATGGAGAACCAGGGCCTAGTGACTTTTACAACTCTCAACCATTCCTGTGTGCGTGTTATTGGGTTATGGGACCTACAGTTTTTTGCCGAGTCCGAACGGCTAAATGAGCAGCACTCATTTATGACAAGTATACTTACTCTTGGAGGATTTGTCAGTTCCTCGCAGGAGGCAGTACCTCGGATAAAACATTTCTGTTTTTAGGTGGCACGGCTGGGAATCGAACCCACACCTTCGACATGACAGTTTTTTTTTTAATATCTATCAAATTCTAAAAGGACAATAAATATACTTATTAGAAAGTACACTCTTCAAAAAGTTCACAAGTAAAATTTACGTATATTGTACTTTTTTGATGATATTCCACCCTATACATTTAAAGTCTTAGGCCACTTTTCCCATAAAAATTTGTATGATTTTTATTTGGAACTACAGCAGCTAGGTATCAATTTTTGTTGATTTTTGTTTTATTATCATTTCTATAAAAGATCAAATTTAAAAATTAAATAATAAAAAGAAAAATAGAATTTACAACAAATAATTTAAACAATTAGGTACTTTTCAATTAGGTACTTTTTTTATTGAGATCTTTTAAAGGAATGTTATAGAGTAACACTTAATTAAAAAATTAAAATAGGAATTGTAGTTTGGGTCATACAATAATGTAACGTACAAATTTTTAAAATACCCACAAAAAAAGAAAAGTATGGGGCGGAAAGTCATTTAAGCAGTAGAAAATACGCTTAATGATTATATTTTTTTTAAAACGTAAAATTAACTTTCAATCTAATGTATGTAGGAACTTTCTAACGGAGTAGATAGTTTTTGATATATACGCAACATCATATGGTAAAAAGTATTATGTCGACGTTTCCTTATAGCTTTACCATCTATCTCTATATCATAATTCATCATAATTGATTCTACAGTTTAGGCGTGAAAGCGTCACAAACAAACAAACAAACAACAAACAAACAAACAAACAAACAAACAAACAAACAAACAAACAAACAAACAAACAAACAAACAAACAAACAAACAAACAAACAAACAAACAAACAAACAAACAAACAAACAAACAAACAAACAAACAAACAAAAAACAAACAAACAAACAAACAAACAAATAACAAACAAACAATCAAACAAACAAACACAAAACAGACAAATAAACAACAAACAAACAAACAAACAAACAAACAAAAAAACAATGTGTGTAAATGATTGTATTTTGGACGAAATATGTGGACCAAGCTTCGTGTAAATGCTGTTGGAATTTGGTAATATTTTACTTTTTTCACTAAAAATTCAGTCATCATTTATGAAAAAGGCTATAACTTTTAATTATTTTAGTTTGAATAAGTTGAAATATTTTATGGGTGAAAAATTTGGTTCTTTTTCGTCCATTTTGTTACTTTGGTATATGCAATGAAACAAGTTATTCCATTTACTTTTCCGACGTTTCGACAGGGGTTGCTGTCATCCTAAGGGGATCTTTATTAAAACAATAAACCACAAAACACAGTTGAACAAATTAGTATAAATAATTTAAAGAAAATAAATGAATTGATCAGATTTCTTATACAGGGTGTCCCGTAATGAGTGGATAATACTGCAACTGGTGATAGCAGGCCTTATGAATGCTCAGAAAAAAAATATAAAAAAATATTTTTCTTGTGGTCTCCATGGTATAATTTATTTTCGAAAAATGTTAAAAAATTCAGGGTCTCCTAAAATACCTGATTACAACGGCCACCCCTAAAGGATTCTTATTATTTTTGTATTTTTATAATATTCTTGAATAACCGTTCTAAATGATGGGTAGTAAATTTTAATACCAGCTGATGCATTTTTGGTGTTATAATTTTTTAAAATTGTTTTTTTATTCAAAAATAATTCAATATTTTTTTTCACCAAAGTTTGAAAAAAAATACAGGGAAAAAAATGTATGAGAACATAAGTGGAAAATTTGATAAAAATTGGCCTGTTTAATGTACTTTCCAAAATGGTATAACAAATGTTTGTTTCTACAACCATAACCAATAAAATTGGCATTTAATCTACTAAAGTAGTTTTTGAACATTTTATCAGATGAAATTAAGTTACAAAGTTAAGTAAACACTTCGACGACGAATGAATGACTCATATTGTTTTTTAAATTTGTATTGCATTTAAAAATAGCCGTTCTTAAATAAAGGCAGTAACACTTAACACTAGTTGCTGGATTTTTTGTTCATTAATTTTTTTAATTAATTTTTTAATAAAAAATGATTAAATATTTATTTTCATCAAAGTTTGTAAGTTAATAAAAAACTGAAAACTTTCGTAGTAAATAATGTTAAATCTCCTTTTAATGTACTTTCCCAAATGGTAAATCACAAGCTTCTATCTACAGCAATAACACATTAAATTGGCTTTTAATCTACTAGAGAAGATTTTTAACACTTTCTCAAACCAAAATTGACTTGTAATAAAATAGGCATTAAAATGCATAAAAGAGTATTATTTGCAAATATTGTCAATTCTCTGTCATTACATTACGAATAACGTTGTTATACTTGTTTCGTCAACTAAACGAATCTTTGAATTTGATTAAATTAATACTGATTAAGAATGTCACAGTGACAGTATACGCCGCTGGAGTATGCAAATATGCATTTAATATACGAGGAATGCAGAGGAAGCGCTAACGCAGCTGCAGCACTCTATAGAGAGCGATATCCAAATCCAAATGCGCAACATCCGGACTATCGAGTGTTCATCAGAGTCCACCAATATTTTTCAGAAGGACGAATGCCTGGTAATGGACGTGTTCAAAACGCTGTGATGAAAATATATTAGCGCCAATATGCTCGTTTTATTGAGAGGTCCTGTATCACAGTGAATGGGGGACAGTTTGAACACTTGATATAAATTTATTTAAAAATACAAATAAATCAGAATCTTTAATACAGTTGTTTTTATTTATCGCATTTCCCATACCTAAATCGAAACCTTTTTGAAAGTGCATACTATTATTTTAGTTAGTGAATTTAGCAGACATAATAGTGACACTGGTATATCTATTGACTTTTCCTTACAACTCATTTTTTGTTGTCATCAAACTTTGATGAAAATAAATATTTAATCATTTTTTTATTAAATAATTAATTTTAAAAATTATATAAAAAAAATCCAGCAACTAGTGTTAAATGTTACTGCCTTTATTTAAGAACGGTTATTTTTAAATGCAATAAAAATTAAAAAAAACAATATGAATTCATTCGTCGTCGTAGTGTTTACTCAACTTTGTAACTTAATTTCATCTGATAAAATGTTCAAAAACTACTTTTGTAGATTCTATGCCAATTTTATTGGTTATAGTTGTAGACACAAACATGTGTTATACCATTTTGGAAAGTACATTAAACAGGCCAATTTTTATCAAATTTTCCACTTATGTTCTCATACATTTTTTTCCCTGTATTATTTTTCAAACTTTGGTGAAAAAAAAAAATTGAATTATTTTTGAATAAAAAAACAATTTTAAAAAATTATAACACCAAAAATGCATCAGCTGGTGTAAAAAATTACTACCCATCACTTAGAACGGTTATTCAAGAATATTATAAAAATACAAAAATAATAAGAATCCTTTAGGGGTGGCTATTGTAATCAGGTATTTTAGGAGACCCTGAATTTTTTAACATTTTTCGAAAATAAATTATACCATGGAGACCACAAGAAAAATATTTTTTTTTTATATTTTTTTTCTGAGCAGTCATAAGGCCTGCTATCACCAGTTGCAGTATTATCCACTCATTACGGGACACCCATAAGAACGAAAAAAAACTTACATTAATAAAGTTAATGAAATGGATTTATATAAATTAATAAATAAATTAATTACGAAAAAAAAGAGTTAAAACAAAAATTAAGCACTTCTTCTCACGAAGTTCAGACTTGTATTACTTTATTTATTGTATTTAGTAACAAAATTTAAAATTTCTTAGCCGTTACAAGAGAGCAATATATTGCAGAAATTGTTTGTATGTCTTGTTTCCTGTTCATGTTGTTATTGTTTTTGAGAATGTGGAGGGTTTCCAAGTTGTAACTTTTGTTAAAATGTCTCTCCGTTTGAAGGATTTTGACCTCATCAAGATCTGGCTGAAATTTTAGCTAACAATGGCTACCCTTATGAACTCATAAGGAGTTTAATACAACGATTCAAAAATAAAGTTAATTCTGAAACTCCGGAAAAAAGTGCAACAGACTGCGTTTATAAAAGCATTGTTTATGTCCCAACGTTAGCTACAAATTTCAAACAAGTTGTCACCAGTCGTTGTAAAATTATGAAATTAGTATTCAAGTCACATTGTACACTTGCATCTGTTTTTACAAAATTGAAACCGAAAACCGAGAAGGAAAATAAAACCGATGTTGTCTATAAAATCAACTGCAAAGGCAAAGATGAGGAAAGCTGCAAGGTTCACCTTACATTAAGCCCGTATGACACTACATTTTTTCTTCATTGCATTTCTCATTTGATCTATCAAAGTGTCAGCAGAGCAAAAAAGGGATAAAAAGAGTTTTTAAGAAAGGGATAGCATTTCTCTAAATTAAATTTCATATTTACAATGTGTCCCAAAAGAAAATATACATCATAACCTAGTGTTTTCTAGGGTCCAGTGTATATCTACTTTTGTAACTGAGTGTACCTTGAAATAATTTTTAATTTTTATTCTGAAATATCAAGAAAAGCTGTCAGAACCTGACAAATTTAATTTGAAAATCACATTTTTTATAGATTTTTTGTGACATTTTTACATTTATGGATATAGTGCGTACCCACTCACACCAATCAAAGTTTGTAAGACCTTTAAAACATGTGTCATATGCTTATATTATACCAAGATAAATATTAAAGTTTATTTATCTTTCACTTTCCCCCTCCCTGCCCTTTGAAAGTGGCTTTTTATTAGAACCACAGTAGGTTTCAATCAACTTTGGTTGTAATGTAGTAGATTGTGAAATTCTGCGTCGGCACCATCTTTAAATTTTATTAATAAAAATATTTTTCTAACTTTCCTTGGCTTTTCAAATTTTCTTTTCCAAAATCACTTTCTTCCACTCCCTTGGTGCATGGGGAGGGGTGGGAGAAAATCAATAATATAGTCCTATGGCTTCCAGGTTGCTGAAGCCAACGGAAGCTCTCGGGTCATCGTCCAACTCTTGATTTTCGATTTATAAGCAACATTTCGGGATTTAAACTGGTCATTGGCAACCTTTTTCTTGTCCTTCTGACAGTGTTGCCACCCTTACAACACTTCTTAAAAGTAAAGTTATAACATGAACAGTTAGTGTACAAAAGCTCAACCCGTCAGGTCAAAATGAAAGGTTGGTCTCACTAACAGCCCCATTAGTATATTTAGTATTAGCTTCAATTCAATTCAATTCAATTTATTTAAAAACCATTGTACAAGTAAGACGTAGTCTTTTATAGTACTTAACAACACGGATAATGATAGCAATATATTAAACTTAAAATTAATCTAAAATAAAATATTTACATATAATTTTATTATTATTATTATTATTATTTACATATTATTTTATAATATATATACAGGGTGTCCTGTAAATAATGGATAACCTTGCAAATGGTTGTAGCAGGCCTTATGACCTTTCCAGAAAAAAATAAAAAAAAAATATTTTCCCTGTGGTTACTATGTAGTACCTCGTGGCTTGATGGTTAGTGCGTAGGACTGTCATGCCGAAGGTGTGGGTTCGATTCCCAGCCGTGCCACCTAAAAACAGAAATGTTTTATTCGAGGTACTGCCTCTTGCGAGGAACTGACAAATCCTCCAAGAGTAAACTTGTCATGAAAAGTGCTTCTCATTTAGCCGTTCGGACTCGGCAAAAAACTGTAGGTCCCCTCCATTCCTGCCAACAAACACGCACACAGGAATGGTTGTGAGTTGTGAGTCACTAGGCCCTGGTTCTCCACGAGCTGTTGCGCCACCCTATTTATTTATTTAATTTTACTATGTTATGACGTTTTTTCCAAAAGTTGTTAACAAGTACTACTTTCCTCGAATACGTGAACGCTACAACCATGGATGAACAATTTTTACTATTTTTATATTTTTGTAATTTTCTGAATAACTGTTGTAATAGATGGGTGGTAAAATTTAACAGTAGTTATTGCATTTTTTTTATTATAATTTTTTAAAATATTTTTTTTGGTACAAAAATTTATTTTCGAAAAAGTTTGACCACCTCTTATAAACTAAAATTGTATGAGAACATGAGTGGCCAATTGCTTAAAAAAGTTGTCTATTTAATGCACTTTTCAAAATGGTATAACACATGCTTGTGTATTAACGAAATAACCAAGAAAATTTGTCAATCATCTAATAAAGCTGCTTTTAACATTTCGGCAAAATGTCTATCAAAATGTTACAATAACCTCCAAATTTGGGTTGGACAAAAATATTCTCTTTTGATGTGTAAAGGGGTTCAGTGCAAGTATAAAACTCTATTTTAGGTGTTGAAAGACCCACCATTTGGCCACCATATTGAAAAACGAGTTCTGCAAAGTTTTCCATGGCAACTAAAATTTTATTAGTCTTAGAAAAAAAACTTTGGTACAAATTTGTAGCAAATTCAATCCTCTTCAAATTATGTTAACATACTTTTTACCCTAAAGTTATAAATAAGAAAGTTATAATCAAAATTTTAACATTGAAAAAATTCATATGTTTTTGATTATAACTTTTTTATTTATAACTTTAGGGTAATAAGTATGTTAACATAATTTGAAGAGGATTGAATTTGCTACAAATTTGTACCAAAGTTTTTTTTCTAAGACTAATAAAATTTTAGTTGCCATGGAAAACTTTGCAGAACTCGTTTTTCAATATGGTGGCCAAATGGTGGGTCTTTCAACACCTAAAATAGAGTTTTATACATGCAATGAACCCCCTTACACATCAAAAGAGAATATTTTTGTCCAACCCAAATTTGGAGGTTATTGTAACATTTTGATAGACATTTTGCCGAAATGTTAAAAGCAGCTTTATTAGATGATTGACAAATTTTCTTGGTTATTTCGTTAATACACAAGCATGTGTTATACCATTTTGAAAAGTGCATTAAATAGACAACTTTTTTAAGCAATTGGCCACTCATGTTCTCATACAATTTTAGTTTATAAGAGGTGGTCAAACTTTTTCGAAAATAAATTTTTGTACCAAAAAAAATATTTTAAAAAATTATAATAAAAAAAATGCAATAACTACTGTTAAATTTTACCACCCATCTATTACAACAGTTATTCAGAAAATTACAAAAATATAAAAATAGTAAAAATTGTTCATCCATGGTTGTAGCGTTCACGTATTCGAGGAAAGTAGTACTTGTTAACAACTTTTGGAAAAAACGTCATAACATAGTAACCACAGGGAAAATATTTTTTTTTATTTTTTTCTGGAAAGGTCATAAGGCCTGCTAAAACCAGTTGCAAGGTTATCCATTATTTACAGGACACCCTGTATATGTTTTTTTTTTATTTTATTTATTTGTTTATTTTACTGTTTAATTATTTAATTATTTAACCTGTTTAAATTTATATTTTAAGGTTTTGAAATTTTAAATTTACTTTTTCATAAGTTTAACGAAAATAAGAAAAGATTGCAACTTTAAAGTTTGCTTCACCAATTATTCTTTTAATAGTAGGAGGAAGAGAGTTCCATAGCCTGGTTGCATGGACAATGAAGAGCCGTGAAGAATTCAAGTAGTTGAGTGCAGTACCTCGTAGCATGATGGTTAGTGCGTAAGACTGTGTGACTTCGAGAAGATTCAGCGATATTGCGATGACTGGAAGTTGAAAATCAACTTCCAGAAATCAGAAACTATCTTGTTTAGGACTCCGTTGCATGGAGCCACAAGGGATACGAGAAAGAACTGGCGTAAGCTGGTGATCATAGGACCAAATGGACAGCCACTGGCGAGTAAAAGTGTAGTAAAGTACCTTGGCATCTGGATGGATCAGTATTTGTATTTCGACAGACGGTGTCAACGCAGCACATCCCAAGGCACCTCATACCCACTCAACTAATACCGCGCAAGTGAACCCAGGCCTCAACCCATACCAGGACAAGTCATACCGGAAGTAAAATCGCCAAAACTCATACCCAAAATAATCTTCGTACCGGAAACTAAAACTCAACGAAAATAAAAATTCAATATAGGGTTTGTGCATTCACTTCGTTCAGTTTTGAAAATTTGAATTTGAGAGTGATTTTCGCTAACGAATTTTTGCGGAGGGATGTTTTTTTTTGTTCTAAGGGCCAGTTTGTTCACACCTTGTCAACTTAAATCAATGGTTATTCCAGTTGGTTATCATTGAATGCGTTTGTTCAGCAACATTTTAAACAGAGAATCCATGATTTGAGCACTTAATTGAAGAAATCACTAATTCGCCGATTCTGTCTGATTAGCACGATTTAATCAAAGATTTTCTGGAATTTCGTTTGTTCATCATTGGTTATTGGCTACGCGTAGGAATAAAAAAGAGAAACAAAATCTATCCAATTCCTTCGAACAAGGAACGTGAATGAAGAGAAACCAAGCATCGTCCATCTTGCAAGAAAAAAAATAAACAAATTGTTAAGATTTTACTACAAGTTGTAGTTATTTTATTTACTATCCAAAAATAAAGTGCATTTTTGCAAGGCCCAATATAACATATGCATAGAAAAACTACAACTGGGAAAAAATCCCATCACTAGGTTTCACAAAATGCCAGCACTACCTACACACTTCAACTACACATTTGGAAAAAAAATCAATCAGCCGCATTAAAATAAAAACAAATTTCACGTGGGTAGCTATTTATAGTAATTTAACAGGAAATAATCTTAAATTGAACACAAAATTATATTTCAAGCACTGATTTTCCCTGTTTTTTGGCACAAAAATGTTTTTTTCGACAGCTCACTCACACTGAAATAAGTTAATGACGGAATACGTCTGACAATTTATTGACAGATAGACTGGAAAATGGAAAGATTATTGGAAAAACTATGATTTATTAATCAAACTGAAAATTGAGTGAACAAACACTTTCTGATTATCACAGATTCATAACTATGGGTTTAACAGAATCAGTGATAATCTAATTGCAGATTTAACCCACTGTGAACAAACTGGCCCTAAGACTGGTGTGGAAAAGATAGTAATGATAAACACTTTTAATTAGGTAGGAACTCTCCTAATTTTTTTTTGATGGATTATGATCTGACGAATGAAGTTCTTGAGGTGGGTCTGGAACCTGGACAAAGGAAAAAATTTTTTATTAACTTTTTCATAGATTTTTTTTGTGGTGTTTCTGGTGGTGGAAGGTCTGATGGAGGAGGTTCTGGAGGTGGGTCAGGAACCTGGACAAAGAAAAAATTTTTTTTTTTTACTTTTTCATAGATTTTTTTTGTGGTGCTTCTGATGGAGTAAGGTCTAACGGAGGTGGTTCTGGAGGTGGATCTGGAACCTGGACAAAGGAAAAATTTTGTTTTTAACTTTTTCATAGATTTTTTTTTTGTGGTGTTTCTGATGGAGTAAGGTCTAACGGAGGTGGCTCTGGAGGTGGGTCTGGAACCTGGACAGAGGAAAAAAAAATTTTTAAACTTTTTCATAGATTTTTTTTGTGGTGTTTCTGGTGGAGGAAGGTCTGATGGAGGAGGTTCTGGAGGTGGGTCAGGAACCTGGACAAAGAAAAAAATTTTTTTTTTAACTTTTTCATAGATTTTTTTTCTGGTGCTTCTGATGGAGTAAGGTCTAACGGAGGTGGTTCTGGAGGTGGATCTGGAACCTGGACAAAGGAAAAATTTTGTTTTTAACTTTTTCATAGATTTTTTTTTTGTGGTGTTTCTGATGGAGTAAGGTCTAATGGAGGAAGTTCTGGAGGTGGGTCTGGAACCTGGACAAAGGACATTTTTTTTACTTTTTCATAGATTTTTTTGTGGTGTTTCTGATGGAGTAAGGTCAACGGAGGTGGGTCTGGAACGTGGACATAGGAAAAAATTTTTTTTAACTTTTTCATAGATTTTTTTTGTGGTGTTTATGATGGAGTAAGGTTTGATGAAGGAGGTTCTGGAGGTGGGTCTGGAACCAGGACAAAGGAAAACTAATTTTTTTTAAAATCTTTCATAGATTTTTTTTTGTGGTGTTTCTGATGGAGTGAGGTCTAACGGAGGTGGCTCTGGAGGTGGGTCTAGAACCTGGACAGAGGAAAATTTTTTTTTTAAATTTTTTCATAGATTTTTTTTGTGGTGTTTCTGGTGGAGGAAGGTCTGATGGAGGAGGTTCTGGAGGTGGGTCAGGAACCTGGACAAAGAAAAAATTTTTTTTTTTTACTTTTTCATAGATTTTTTTTGTGGTGCTTCTGATGGAGTAAGGTCTAACGGAGGTGGTTCTGGAGGTGGATCTGGAACCTGGACAAAGGAAAAATTTTGTTTTTAACTTTTTCATAGATTTTTTTTTGTGGTGTTTCTGATGGAGTAAGGTCTGATGGAGGAGGTTCTGGAGGTTGGTCAGGAACCTGGACAAAGGAAATTTTTTTTTTACTTTTTCATAGATTTTTTTTGTGGTGTTTCTGATTGAGGCAGGTCTAACGGAGGTGGTTCTGAAGGTGGGTCTGGAACCTGTACAAAGGAAAACATTTTTTTTTAACTTTTTCATAGATTTTTTTAGTGGTGTTTCTGATGGAGTAAGGTCTGATGGAGGAGGTTCTGGAGGTGGGTCAGGAACCTGGACAAACGAAAATTTTTTTTTAACTTTTTCATAGATTTTTTTAGTGGTGTTTCTGATGGAGTTAGGTCTGATGGAGGAGGTTCTGGAGGTTGGTCAGGAACCTGGACAAAGGAAATTTTTTTTTTTTACTTTTTCATAGATTTTTTTTGTGGTGTTTCTGATTGAGGCAGGTCTAACGGAGGTGGTTCTGAAGGTGGGTCTGGAACCTGGACAAAGGAAAACATTTTTTTTAACTTTTTCATAGATTTTTTTGTGGTGTTTCTGAATTTCTTAATATGTATGTATGTACATATGTTTGTGTCTTACATACCGATATAATGCAATTGTAATAATGCTCAAAGTATGCATACCTACTTCCATCATAAAAAAAAGCTAACAAACACTCGAGTTTTGTAACATAGTAGTTTTAGTAGTTTTCATTTTTCCAAAAACTAGAAGACCTAGAATCATCTAGTTTTTGATTAAGAATTAGTTAGAGCAACGATTTTCAGAAAAAAAAATTACATATATATAATTTAACAATTTTGAAAAACTACATTTTAAATCTTTTTTATGTTTTTTTTCCAAATGTTTAGTTTATGCATAGATTTTACTTGGTTTAAAAACTAGCTAATAGAACAGAGTATTGGCTTTAAAAAAGGTGTAATATTTAATGGTAAGTGTTAAAGTTATTTTTAAATCTTTTTTCCATTTTTAGTATTATTTTTTTTATTAAATTGCCCCTCCCACCCAAACTGGGGGTGATAGACACCGTAATGGTTGTGTCACTCTTTGATTTTGAGAGCAGTTCTTTAAAAATTACAATGAAAATAGCTATAAGCTTCATATTCATTATCTTGAAAGTGCCACCTTCAATTGATGCATCGCATTATATGAAAAATCGACTTTTAATTTTAAACACGATTTGCGGCTAAACTTAACGTCCTAGATGCATCAAAGTTGGCACCTTTAAACATGATTTGCGGCTAAACTAAGTTTCCTAGCGACTTATAAAAAGCATATTCTAGATCTAGAAAGTGCCAGTTCTAAAAAATCAATAAAAATATTATTAAAAGAGTTTTTTACAAAACTTTCAAAAACATATATTTTGCCATGAATATAAGGTAATTTTCGGCGCTTCTGAGCCACACTATACGTGTGGCGCCTGCCTGACGAAGTGACGACTTTACATACCCCTAAGCGGAGAAACGGAGTTGCGTGAGCAGGACAGAGAGCTAAAAAAGTAATAATTTTTGTTTGCTCTGGGCGTCAGGTTGAGGAAATACCTAAAGTTGGTACATACAAATACATTTTCGAAAAAAACGTTTTTTTTAAAGTTTTTCAAAAACTTTTTTAGCCAACTTTTTTTTATTTTTTTAGAACTGGCACTTCCTAGATCACGAATATGCTTTTTTTAAGTTTCTAGGACACATAGTTTAGCCGCAAATCATGTTTAAAGGTGCCAACTTTGATGCCTCTACGACGTTTAGTTTAGCCGCAAATCGCGTTTAAAGATAAAAGTTGATTTTTCTTACAATACGATGCATCGATTGAAAGGTGGCTCTTCCTAGATTTTGAATATGACCCTTATAGCGAGTTTCATTAAAATTTTTAAGAATTGCTCTCAAAATCAATGAGTAAAACTTTCAAATAAAATAATGAAACTTTTTTCAGTAGCTTGATATACCTGTTTTTTTCACAACAAACAACAAAATATTTTTGTTTTCTAGAGCAACAGTACCTTGGGTGGGACTCTATATTTATATATATATATATTTTTTTGAAAGTTCTGTAAGAAACTCTTTTAACAATTTTTTTTTTGTTGATCTTTTAGAACTGGCATTTTGTAGATCACGAATATGCTTTTTATAAGTCGCTAGGACACTTAGTTTAGCCGCAAATTATGTTTTAAGGTGCCAACTTTGATGCCTCTAGGACGTTTAGTTTAGCCGCAAATCGCGTTTAAAGATAAAAGTTGATTTTCATATAATGCGATGCATCAATTGAAAGGTGGCACTTTCAGGATTATGAATATGACGCTTATATTGAGTTTCATTCTAAATTTAAAGAACTGCTCTCAAAATCAATGACTGACACCACCATTACGGTGTCTATCACCCCCCGTTTGGGCAGGAGTGGAAATTAATTATAAAAATACTAAAAATGGAAAAAAGATTTAAAAATAACATTAGCACTTACAATTAAGTATTATACCTTTTTAAAGCCAATACTCTGTATTCTTAGCTAGTTTTTAAACCAAGTAAAATTTATGCAAAGTTTTTGAAAAAAAACGGGTTTTAAACTCATAATTTGGGAAACAAACTTAAAAAAAGGTTGAAAATGTAATTTCTCAAAACTGTTAAATTATATATAATTTGTCTTTCTGAAATTCGTTGCTCTAATTAATTCTTAATCAAAAACTGAAATTTATATGAGAAAATTGAAAATTACTAAAACTACTATGTTATAAAACTTGAAAGTTTGTTAGCTTTTTTTTATGATAGAAGTAGCTATGCATACTCTGAACATTACAATTGCATTATATCGGTATGTAAGACACAAACATATGTACATATGTACATATTAAGAAATTCAGAAACACCACAAAAAAATCTATGAAAAAGTTAAAAAAAATGTTTTCCTCTGTCCAGGTTCCAGACCCACCTTCAGAACCACCTCCGTTAGACCTGCCTCAATCAGAAACACCACAAAAAAAATTTATGAAAAAGTTAAAAAAAAATGTTTTCCTTTGTCCAGGTTCCAGACCAACCTCCAGAACCTCCTCCATCAGACCTTACTCCATCAGAAACACCACAAACAAAAATCTATGAAAAAGTTAAAAAAAATTTTTTTCCTGAGTCCAGGTTCCAGATCCACCTCCAGAACCACCTCCGTTAGCCCTTACTCCATCAGAAACACCACAAAAAAAATCTATGAAAAAGTTAAAAAAAAAAATGTTTTCCTTTGTCCAGGTTCCAGACCAACCTCCAGAACCTCCTCCATCAGACCTTACTCCATCAGAAACACCACAAACAAAAATCTATGAAAAAGTTAAAACTAATTTTTTTCCTTTGTCCAGGTTCCAGACCCACCTCCAGAACCTCCTCCATTAGACCTTACTCCATCAGAAATACCACAAAAAAAAATCTATGAAAAAGTTAAAAAAAAAAATTTTCCTTTGTTCAGGTTCCAGACCCACCTCCAGAACCTCCTCCATCAGACCTTACTCAATCAGAAACACCACAAACAAAAATCTATGAAAAAGTTAAAAAAAAAAAAATTTTCCTTTGTCCAGGTTCCAGACCCACCTCCAGAACCTCCTCCATCAGACCTTACTCCATCAGAAACACCACAAAAAAAAATCTATGAAAAAGTAAAAAAAAATGTTTTCCTTTGTCCAGGTTCCAGACCCACCTCCAGAACCTCCTCCATCAGACATTACTCCATCAGAAACACCACAAAAAATCTAATAATTATTAAAAAAAAACATATTTTATAAATCCAAATCCCACTTTTATTAACCAAAAAATCCCTCATACAAATAAATTTAACGAACTTATCAAAAACACGGACCATAAGCTTTCCCAGTATTTTATAGTAAGTGTAATTTATTTTTGGGTCCAGTTTCACTTCCGGTATGAGTTGTCACGGTATTAGTTGTACTGGTACCAGCTAGGTCATGGTATGAAAGCTGCGGGATGAGGTGTCTTGGGTTGAGTGGTCCTGGTATGTGCTATACCCAACCCCGACAGACATATAAATGCTGCTCTATCCAGGGCTAGGGGAGCTTTTGCCCTGACAAAACGGTTGTTTTATAGCAGCCGGCTTGACAGCAGGGTGAAGGTGATTTGCTACATGGCCCTCATACGGCCGATGATTGCCTATGGGTGCCCGGTTTGGTTCAACGTTGCCCCATCTCAAATGGAAAAGATTCGGGTGTTTGAGAGGCAGTGTCTTAGACGCTGCATTGGATTACACAGAACACCAGAGTCGGAGTACAAACATTATTATTCCAACCTGGTTCTATACAACGGCGCCAACATAAACAGGATAGATAATTTCTTGCTGAAGCTTATTCGAGGTCACATTGCAAGAGCAATATCTTCGACCAACAGCTTAATTTTTGGGGCTTATTACCCTAAAAACGATTACTACGAGAGTGTGCGTCTAAGCGGCTTTATTCCGCCCGATGCATTCCTCTACTTAGACAGTCGAGGGCTTATCCAGGATAGAGCGGCGGTTCCGCTAATCTACCACGTCGGCCGTAGAACTGTGGATCGGCGGCTCCCTTACAGTCGAGACGTCCTCGCACAACACGGAGCGGAGCACCTTCGGTTCAGTAGGACTGCGTCCGATCGGGATCGAAGAGATAGGGTAAGGCAGGAGAACCAGTTCTGGTGGTTGAAACCTGAACAAGAAGTTAATTCGGATATATAAAAGTTAACTATGCATTTTTCTATGCCATGGCCGACTTACATAGGTTTAGGTAGTTAGTTTTAAGCAGGGACAGTCAGGGTGGCACAAAAAAAAAAAAAAAAAAAAAACACACAAAAATTATAAAACCAATAAAAACACAAAAAAAATATAAAAACCCGAAAATGCTTGCTGTGGCTGTTCTAGTTTGTAAGTAGTCTGTAAGTAGTTTGTAAGTAGCTTTAAGTAGTTTTATAGTAGTTTTAATTAGTTTTAATTAGTTATAATTAGTTTTAATTAGTTTTAATTAGTTTTAATTAGATTTAGTTTAGTTTTATTTAGTTTGTAAGTTTAATATAAAACAAAAAATAAAGACAAAGATACCGAGTTTTTTATAAATTCTTCTCGGTGAAAAATAAAACCGATATGGATTCTAGTTTTAAGATAGTTCTTAGGCCGAAAGGCATTAGCATTAAGTTATTAGTTTAACTTAGAGCGCCCGAATGGGGCCAGTAAGTTAGTTGTAAGATATTGATAAGTAGGCTAGTTTTTATGAATTTTTGTCTAGCTTTAAGATAGTTTTAAGATGAATTGAAAATAAAAATGAATTTACAAAAAAAAAAAAAAAAAAAAAGTGCGTAAGATTTTATCCGAGGTACTGCCTCTTTCGAGGAACTGACAAATCCTCCAAGAGTATACTTGTCATGAATAAGTGCTACTCATTTAGCCGTTCGGACTCGGCCAAAAACTGTAGGTCCCCTCCATTCCTGCCAACGACACGCACACAGGAATGGTTGAGAGTTGTAAGTCACTAGGCCCTGGTTCTCCACGAGCTGTTGTGCCACCCAATTTATTTATTTAGAGTTCTTTATAAGTTAAATGCAAATTTTTGACAATCAACCAACCCTTTGCAGGGTTTCCGCCATCTTAGTTCAAAGAGTGAACTCGGTTTTGGCTATTTTCTAAACGGGGAAATGTAGAAAGATGTTTTTTCTGTATTCGATAGATTATGCAATTACAAGAAAGTCGTAGGTGTAATGAAAAATTCGGAAAAATAAAGGAATGGAAATATGAACATATTAAAGTGAAAAATGGGGAAGTAAATGGCTAAGAAATAATTTGCAATAAATCAGGATGATACTTGTTGTTAGAAAATTTTGTAGTTTTGGAAAGGTAAGAACAAATTATTTTGCCCATATCTGAGGAATTTTTGATTGATGTGTTAGTTCTTGGAGCAAAATTTGTAGCTTTTTGATTTTATATTTTAAACAGATTGGTAAAAAAATTAGAACTCATTAGAAATTATGTGGACTATCTATCTCTATTTTTGATCAATCAATTTATCACATAATATTGTAAGAGACTTCATCTCTTACATGCAATATAAACTATTAATATTATTTGATAAATGAAACTAATAACAATAACGTACGGCAACGCGAATTTACGATATAATGTTTCATGTTTTATGTTCCATTTTATTATTATTATTGAGAGCAAGAAAAGCTCTTTTATAATGCATATGTTTCTTTCGAAATATTAACTGTTTATAAAAGAGCTTAATGCAAAACTCTTTCTCAAGAAATCGAATGATTTTTAACCTGTTCTTATGTAAAACATTTTGTACTGTTCAAATAACGTTCTTATGCGAAAGCTTTTCTCTTATTTTAAGTAAATGATATTATGTTCTAAGTTATAAGTCACACTCTGAATAAAGAAGTCGAATGGATAAGTTTAATGTTTCTTTTTATTTAATTTGCTTGCTTTATTTGTTTGCTTAAATTTTAATAAGTATTTTGCTCGCATGGTTTCGCTTTTATTATTTTTTATTAAATTGTAATAAAATTTGCATGAAAGAACCTTACAATAATGAGCTCACAGAAGTCACATTTCATTTTTAAATTCTGTTTTGGCAACTAACAACCGAGTCTGGCTATTGATGCAAAACAAGAAGATTATGAAGATACAATTTTGCTTGCAATATTTTAAGTACGATGCTGCGTTTGGAAGCCTTTCCGGTGTTACAGAAAGTAAACAGCTGTTTGAACTAAAAAATATTAAGATGAAAACTGTTAGTAAACGATTTTAAAAGAACTTTAAGAAGGAGAAAATTTGTACGTAGCACTGAACGAAAATTGAATAAAAATATATGAGCTCCATTTTTTGCGTATATTTGGTTGCAGCTCTTAGAAAACACAAAAAATAAAAAAATAACACTTAACACACTTGGCATTTGTATTTTATCGATAAAATTTAAAATACGGATTTAATTTTTGAAACACGAGCTCATTCTTCAATTGAAAATAGTGGTAACCCTGTTATGGATTTATGAACAAAGATTTGGATTTGAGCTTTCTTAATACATAGTTCTTCTTCAAACTCAAAAATAAAAAATATCTTCCCCGTTTCCATATTGAGAAAATCCCACTCACACTTTTTAAGCATTTAATAACGATGAAGTGCGGATACCTTTCAGGCAAAACAGTTGGTAACCAATTGCTTATAAACAGTAAAAAGTAAGAACAACACTGTAGTAAATAGTGATTACAAGAAATTTTGAAAGAAAATTTCGCGCAAACTAAAAGAAAAAATTTACAGATTTCACTCCTTGAGTAACGATGGGGACATTGAAAATGACTTGCTAATGCTAGATAAATCCTTAATCTTTATAATTTATACAATCTTTTTTCTCTTTCAAATTTTATCCTTACCAATTTATACATACATATCAATTTAGTTCATCTTTTTTATGAAGACCAATCCAAACATTATATTGAACTAAGAAAACTAAAAATTTGTTAAACAAACTTTATTCGCACTTCCATCTTTACTTGCGCTTAGTTACACCAAATTGTTTTTTTTTCTTCAGCTTTAAAAATAATTAAGGAAGGATAATTTTTAAGCCGTTAATCCAACAAAAATCGGAGCTCTTAATTGCTTAATACATACATTTAATTTTCCCTCCGTTTTATCTTCAACCAAATTTTGATTCTTCCCTAAGCGCAAAATGATGTTAGCATTATGTATAACTACTTTTTTTTCCTATTTCGTCCTGTATTCGTTTTTTGTTTTCCAAAATCACGTTTTTTGTAACACTAAATAAAATTATATTTTCCAAAAAAACAAATATTTAATGTTGGTAGTTGTTACCTCTCCCCAAAATTTGTCTTCTCTTATTCCCACTGTAGTTTTTTTTATTTTGTTTCATTTTCAAATATACAAAAGAGGTGTTTTCTTTTTGTTATTTTATTGACCCACATAAATTATTTTCCCGCTTGTCTTCTAATCTTATATTTTTCATTTACTTCGTGCGGTACCTTACTTTTTTCTTTTTGATTTAGCTTTGTGGTAGCACCAACCAAAAATTAAAAATTTCTACACCTATTGCTTGTTTATTTCGGTCTGTATTTGAATAGATTTTTCCTAACTCGTGTAACTGTTTAATTGTGGTAGGCAACGCTAACTTATATTTGATTTTCCCTCAAATATATGCCTGCAAACGAATTTTCAACGCTGCTGTTTGGTACGTGTCAGAAAAATTCTATTTTTCTTATGCCCTTTGTAGTTTTTTTTTTTTAATTTTGGGGTTTATTACGAGTCTTTTCGAAAAAATTCGGCAAGACAAAAGTCAACCAAAAATTCTTGATGGACTTAAAATTTCTATCAAATAGGAAAATATTTACTAATACAAATTAGCAATAACGATAAATCGACTTTTAGTCTAATCAACCAGTCTGTTTTGAAGAGACTCTTGCAATACGGTCCTTTATTGCATTTTCAAAAAGAGGCTGGTTGTGACCCACACTAGTAACTTCCAATTTGTGGTGCCCCGGAAGCTAGAGGTCCAATGTTATTTTTTTGTATTCAACAATTTTTGGTATAGTTTTTGTATTTTTTTTTTTGCATTAAAAAAAAAACAGTTTGTTGAATTATTATACAAAACCTACCGATTGTCAATTATAATCTAGTACATACATATATAGAAGCCCGAAACCAATATGATTATTTGTTCCTAACATATTCGAGACTAAAAACAATTCAACATTTTTTTGTAAGGTTTTTTGTAGTTTTTTTGCTTAAAAAACTGGTTATGGGATATTTTTACAAATCCTTATTTATAGAAAAAAATACCCAAAAGCTAATATCATTGTTTGTTCTCAAGATATTTGGGACGAACAAAAATTTTCTACAATTTTGTTAAGTTTCTTGTAGTTTTTTCGATAAAAATAATTATTTGTTGAATATTTTTACAAATTTTATCAATCATTTATTATAAACTCATTTAAAGAATAAAATTAGCCTGAAGTCAATATCATTGTTTGTTCTCAAAATATTTGAGATGAAAAAATATTTTCCACAATTTTTGGTGAAGTACCTATCTTGTAGTTCTTTTTCACTTAAAAAAAAACTTTTTGTTGAATTTTTTTATAAATCCTATCAACTATCAATTCTAAGCTAGTGTGTGGACTTAAATTAACCCGATGTCATGTCATTATCTGTTCTCAAGATTTTTGAGGCAAAAACCAATTTTTTAATAATTAGTGTGTAGAATTGCTTGCAGTTTTTCGCTTAAAAAAAACTATTAATTCAATATTTTTTAAAATTTTATCAATTTGTATCTTTAAACTAGCGTATAAAATAAAATAACCTCGAAGCCAATATCATTGTTTGTTGTCAAGATATTCGAGCCAAACAACTTTTTTCAACAATTTTCATCTACATTTTTTTATAAAAAAAAAAACTATAAGTTGATATACTTCTATATTTTAATCAATTCCTTATTACGTCAATTTGCGTAGAATAAAATTAACCTGAAGTCGATTTGTTCTCGAGATATCTGAGACTAAGGAAATTTGAACTGCTTCTTGAATTTATTGAAAGGTCCTTTCTGCTTGTAATGAAACTACTGTGTATACAATAAAATCCATCCGAAGTCGATATCTTAATTCGTCCTTGAGATACGGTGAACAAAAAAAGCGAAGGAACGTACGAACACACACAGACATCTCTCTACAAAAATGGAATCCGATTCTAGGGAGCGAAACGTGAAGATATGTTAAAATTTTTATTTTGACAAATCGGACCATTTACAATAACTTTCAATGGGAAGTTAAAAAATTATAACTTTTTTGTGTTTAAGTTTTGTGATTTTATTGACCTATATTTGTATTCCCACTTGTAGGTATTCTTATTTCATATTTTTCATTTTCTTCGTTAATCCATCTAATCATAGCTAAACAAAACACAACAGTAAAATAATAAACAAACAAAAAACCCCCAACAAATATCCTAACGAACCTACCTGAAAACTAAACATCCCACATGCATTCTATCCTATTTACCTTTCACGCACATCGCATTCTATACTATTAATACAAAAATATTTACCGGCAAGCAGCGCAAACAAACCTCCCAACTCCAAGGCATCTTTGCAACTGAAGACAGACTGAACACTGAACACTGAAATGAACAGTCTCTTATAATAAACTACTAGACAGATATCAGGGATGAAATCGTGTTTCAGCAATGTATCAAAATATAAAAGGAAAGTGTATCGAATTGTACTTTTTGATTTGATTTGATAATATTTTGTCCACATTTGCTGTTGTATGAACGTATGTAATATTTCTATATCCAATTAATTAAAAAACAACTTAGCTGTTTATGTTAATTAACATATAAGGTACATACATACTTACATATGCGAAACTTTTATAACAAAACTGTAGGAGTTTGTTGCAATACCCTTCGATTTTGCGAGATTTAAATTTTATAAATTTAATGTTTTCGATTTTTAATTGCAAGATTGTTGAAACCGGTATTTTGTAGATGCCATTTTCTCGAACAAACTGTATTAATCATTTTTATTTCTTCTGTTATATCGATGTCAGCCTCGGTTCACAGTATACATTTTGTGAGGTCAGATGATTTTCTTTTTAATTTACTTTATCTTTTTCGTTGAATGCAAAAGTGGAGTACTTTAGCAAAGTGGAGTGTATCGAAAAAAGTACAATCTTATCGACTTTTGCAACCCTGGCAGAGATAGAAAGAAATCTTCAATGAACTATGGGACTCACAGTTGCAAAAAGGCTTACTATTGTACTGAATTCGGTACTATTGGACTCTCCCGAGTACGCAAGTACCACTTTTCAATTTTCAGTGTTATTTGTACTATTTTTAATTTTTGAAAAGGTCAACTTTCATAAATCTCTAAAATCAAAGAAATATGTTCAGTCAGACTTCCCCACATCTTTACATGAAGAAGCTTTTAATGAAAGACCCATATTGTCAATAAACTTCCTAGAAAACCACCTTCCCGTCGAGGAAATCTATTGCGGGACCGAAAGTGAAATTTTTACACTTCTAAAAATTTAACTGAAAGCGAAATTTATAGCCTTAAAAGTCATGCACGGATGTTCTATATAGCTTTCCTCGAAGAAATGATTTAATTTTGAAGACATTTTTTTGAACTCGTTGCAACATTTTTCACAAACTTCAATTTTAGATGGCCAAGTAAATTCAATAGATTTTTTCCTGGCGAACAAAAAAACATTGAACTCATTAATAAAGAATATCGAGCTCTAGCTGACTGCCAATACTTAAAAAAATTTAGAAATGCTTCTATTTCTGAGTTCTGGGCTGAAATTGGCCTTGTGAAAAATGAATGCAACGAGTTAATGCTTTCAAATATATACCGAATCCAGGGTGCTTTCCTATTCCTCATTCTTCCACAAACGTCGAAAGAATTTTTTTTACCAAAATATTATTAAAACGAAATTAAGAAACCGAATGCAGGAGGACACGTGTTCTGCACTAATAGAAACAAAAAAAAACCTAATTAAAAATGAATACTATCACAGCTATATTATTCAAAAAAGTCTATTGAATAGACATTTACCGAGTAAACCACTTGCCGATGAAGAAATTTTAGAGTAAGAAAAACATATAAATGAAATGAATGAATGTACATATGAATGTAAATACAAAGAAAAGCCTTGTGCCAAAGTTGCTATCCGTCCATTTTAAAATCCGTCCGTTTTAAAATAAAATTACACCATTGAAATGTATAGGTATATTTAATTTTTTTTGTTTTGTTTTGTTTTTTTTTTTTAATAAAATATTTATTTTAATTGTTTGCGTTGTTTTATAATTCAAAAAAGTTCAGTACTATTTGGTCTTTTTCAGTACATTTTTTTTTCAGTTTTCAGTACAATCGACAAAAGTCAATTTTCATCACTGATGGGACTATATTTTTGTGCTCTGTTTATTTGGGCTGTTTGTCCGCACAAAAACTTGCAAATCGACGACGATGAATTTTAGGAATATTGATTAAAGATTTAGTACCACTTTTTAATTAATTGTATTTTCGATTTGTGAAGCTTATATAGAACGTACAGCAACGTATGATATATCAAAATAATTGTCAATTATTCAAGCTGCTAATAAAACAAAAACTAATTGTCTAGGTGCACAGATTAAAGAGTTAGTAGGTGATATGTAAATGAACAGAAATATGTTATTATCTCGGCTTAGGTACGATTAAAAAAATCAAATTTTACATGTTATATGTGAATCTATATAATCTATCTCCGGTATGAATTTGATGCAACCATTTAAAAGATAAAAAATAATAACTGCGAAAAATCGATCAACAAAAATTATATAAAATATATAAAATATAAAAAAATACTAGGTATCAAAATTTCCTGAAACGAAACAATTTGTTATTTATTATCTTTCTTAAACTATACAATTTAGTACAATCAGCCTTAACTCTGATGTGTAGCATTTGTGAGCCATCTTTTCTTAGAACTTTGAACTTACAACCAATAATATCTCACTTTGTAGATTTTTTGGAATTGCAAAATATATGTACAAAATTGTTATATTAAACTTAACCATCGATAAACAAAAAAAAATATTACTCTGGCACTTCTCATTTGTTTTCTTTTTTTGTTCGACCATTTCACATAAAACCATATTTTAAAAAACGTCATATTGCACCTCTACATTATTTTCCTATCATAAACATTTTCAAAAAATTTCCAACGCTTAGATTTAGTTTTAGAAGCACAATGCACTGCTGAGTGCTGACTGCACTAGCTCTTGCATTTTATAATTATAGTAATATGTATAGTTAAAACTTATATTGTTCACTTTAGAAACACCAACCAAAAATTCAACCGTACCCTCCCTATCCGCCTGCAATCATCTTCTATACATATTTGTTCATTCCAAAATGAATGGTAACACCACCAAAAATTCGATCTTATCCCCCTTATACGCCAGCGTTCATCTCATATACACACTTGTTCACTTTATTCATTTTAGTAACACCATAATTTACTCAAAACGACCCTATAAACATTTTCAATGTTAAAAAGAATATTTTTAACCAAAAAGTGTGAACTACATTTTGCTTGGTTATAACAGCGTTTTAAAAAAAATACCATATGTTCAAATTTGTAGAACTTACTCTTTTTTTAGGAAAGTAGTTTTTTTTCGATAAATTTAAAATTACGGATATTATTCGCTAAAAACGAATTCACTCTTTAATTCGAAAAAGTCGAAAATTTGGCCTAAGGCTTTCTGCAAAGTACTTTAACGAAATCAAGAAAAAATTGCTTCCCCAATCTTTTATTAAAAAAAGTCTTTAAATTGACTGGACTTTAATCAGTTGGATTATCTCGAAAACTAATACCAAAATTTGAATTTGAAAACCTGATTTTGAAAATCCTGTTAAACCTACTTATTTAAAGTGTTCAAAGGGTAGACACGGTGCATTCAAGAGGACACAAGCGTCCACTGTCTATCAACTCCTACTCTCACCTCCAAGTGGTGAACATCGGGTGCCTAGTACCTTTAACTGAAGATGGGGTTCCAATCCCTGTGGACGGTTTTAGGGGGCAGCAAACGAGAGAGGGGGGGAGGAGTGTTCCCACTAAGGCACTTCTCCTTCATCCAGGCGGCAGCGGAAGAATTCTCAAGATGGAATCCACGGTGGTGTCTACAGTTCCAGTTAGGCTGAACTACTTAGTGAACACCTTATACGGGCTACTACGACATATTCGGAGCTCAGGCCTATAAGGAGCGGTTAATCCGGCTCCCCGCCCTTGGAGTTATATTGTAAGGGTCTGGTCCTCTAAGTTGGGGGTCGTGCCGTCGGGGTGACTTCCCGGCCACGTAAAGCTATCTTAGTTGCGAAGCACCAACAAGCCTCGTGTTCAATACAAATTCTTCTCTAAGAAAAGATGAAACGGAGTATACCAATTAAATCAAAAAGACAACTGCTGTGGTTGAGAGGTGAAATTGTAATGATTTATTTTACACATTAAATTATCTACAAAGCATATTATTCGATGAGCTACTGTGTGATATATTTTCGTATTCCCGTGGGAATATGCAAACTAATTAAAATGACGAAAGTTCGTATTTCGTCTGGTGAACCATTAGAATTAATCGTTCACACAGGAGCTCTCGTTACAAAAAAAGAAGAATAGAACTAAGAAATAAAAAACTTAAACAATAATGCAAGTTACGCAAAATAACAATAAAATAACAATGATTTATATCGTGTGCAAACATTTATGAGTTTGTACATACACCCCTCCTTGGAGGTTCCTAACCTTCAATTTATAAGGTGGCTTCAAAGCGAGGAACTGTTCTTCTTGGTGTTGGAATTGGCCTTCTCTGCCGTAGGCAATAAAAGATAATCATTCCAATAGTAGTCATCAGCAGCAAGGAGCTCAAACCATAATGATGATAATCATGGATGTTCAATTGGGGTTCTTCGGGTGACGCTATGTCTTTCTTCATGTCTTCTATTTCCTGCGTAAGATTCTTAAATTGGTCATAATCAATAGTGCTTACCTTCAATGGGGGGACAAGGTCTTTCGTAAGGTTATGGGTTCCAATCCAGTTGTGGATTCTTACACTCGGTATGAACGACTTGGCTATAGTAGTTTTGAAGCTTGAGCGTCCGTTTATGATGATATTTCCTATTTTGAGAGTGCACATATCTTTGAACTCAATCACTCCATTGGCTGCTAGGGCTATGCTGCTTGTTACTCCATTACAAATGAGAAGACCTGTTGAATTAGTAATCAATGAAAATAACCAACTATTAGTCTGCTTGAGTGCGAGCCACCGATTTTGAGGTGGTATTTCATTCAAGATGCAATCGCTCAATGCATTATCTTCATGATTCAGTAGGGCCATTTCACAAGCTTGCAAATTGTGTTGATGGATATTTGTCGGGACAACCTGAGTACAGAGATGGTTTCTCGTGGCTATAGGTTTGCAGGATGAAAACTCATATTCCGTAAGTCCAAAAAATTTGTCTCTTGCTAATGTAACTTCTAGGTATGGCTTAGATATATCCACTAGAAGGCTCATATTGTTGTGAGTGATAGGCAATGGGATTAGATTGAACACCTGGAATTCTTGATCTTGAGCTAGTGGTATTAGCATTTCAAAAACGATTGAATCCTTAAGTGTTCGTCCCTTGACTGTAATGATTTTGAACATATCCAATATTGAAACATTTGGTAATCTCAAAGACGATGGGAGATTTCCTTGAACAAGCTGCAGCTGGTCGTTAAGTTGCTTTGGTGTGATGAGCTGAGGATTAATTTTGGCATAATTCAAATCCAGTATGACATCAAGTAGAGTGTCTTGAGTGCTCTGAAAATTTATTAAAATCATAATTAAATATGAAGTTAGGGAAACAAAGTGTTGATTCGTGCTAATGCCATCTTGTTGTTTTTCAATTGCATTAAACGTTCTAGCCAGGTATGTGTTCAATGTCTGGAATTGCTCTTTGACTTCCATTGTATTGCGTCTCAGAATATTTGTGGTTGAATCTGAAATAGAACTTTGTTTTTTAATAAGAGCCGATAAGTGAATTTCATGTTTATTTGCTAGGTCAATCTGATTTTGAATATGCTGAGCCTCTTCTTGATCGAGGACACCGAACAAACTATGCGCCACACTACCAACGAAATCGAATGGAGATCTGCGATGCCGAATGGCTGTCCGACTTGAGGTGTTAAACCCATTAATGAACTCGTTGTTTTGGTCAATGACAGCGACTCTTTGTCGAAAAATATCGATAGTCTGATGACAGTAGTAAATCTTGCCCAATTTATCTGCCGCACAAGCGCTTTCCAATTCATTTAAGTAGGTTTTGATTTCAGTTAATTCTAACCAATAATTGGTTAGATTGTAATAGACATAAAAGCTCCAGAAATTGTTAACTACCCGCAGTGTTCCTAAGTCTTCAAAGTAGATTCCGACTGCGTTATCAAGCTGGTTGATAATGACGTGGTTGTCTGTGTTCGCGGTGGTAACTGGCGCAATCAACAATGCGATGAAAAGGGATACAAATAAAGATCCCGTTGTAACTCTGCCGCTTCTCAGTTTCCGTGATGTTGAACATATATTTGGTTCTCCATCGTTTTTAAGAGGTGGCTTCTTTGTATGATCTGGTGGATGATCTGTTTTGTCTGCTTCTTCTACCGGTAAGGGACACAAATTATGAATAGCTCGCTGGAGAATTCCTCCATGGGTCTTTATGTTGGCAACACGAACCAATCCATCATTTCCTTTGATTACTTCTACTACACGCCCCAACTTCCATTTTGTTGGTGGCATATTGGGTTCCTTTAATAAAACAAGAGTATTTGGCTTTAAGTTTTGGGATTCAGTTTTCCACTTAGCTCGTTGTTGTAAGAGATGTAAGTACTCACCAGACCATCTCTTCCAGAATGATTGCTGTACATGCTGGATTTGTCGATATTTATTAAGAGAACTTACTTTTTTGTCAGTGACATCGGGCTCAGCTATGGAAAGAAGTGGTGCTCCTATCAAAAAATGGCCGGGGGTAAGAGCTTCTAGATCATTTGGGTCCGATGAAATTGGCATCAAAGGCCTCGAATTAAGTATTGCTTCTATCTGAATTGCGATTGTGGTTAGCTCCTCGTATGTTAACGAAGCCTCGCCCAGGTGTCGAACCAACAACCCTTTAGCTGATTTTACAGCTGACTCCCAGAGTCCTCCAAAGTGCGGAGAACGAGGGGGAATAAATTGCCAATTAATTCCCGTCTGAATACATGTTGATTGAATGGCTGATTCCATTCTCTTTGATTGCATAACTCCTTTAAGCTCCTTGAGTTTGTTACTAGCACCAACGAAATTGGTCGCATTATCGCAGAAAATAGTGTGACACAATCCACGTCTGCCTATGAACCTTTTAAGGCAATTGATGAACGACTCGGTGGAGAGGTCTCCAACAACTTCGATATGAATTGCTTTTGTGGAAAAGCATACGAAAATTGCTAAATACGATTTTGAAGGAGTCTTACCTCTGATTTTGTAGTGTGATTTTATAGGACCAGCAAAGTCAACCCCAGTGTAGTAAAATGGGCGAGATGGTGTTACTCTTTCCATTGGTAGGTCGCCCATCAGCTGTGTTATAGATGTTGGCCTGGACTTCGCACAAATGATACACTTTCTTATCACTGATCTTGCTTCTCTTCCAATGCTTAATATCCAATATTGTTGTCGCGAAATTGCTATTAGAGCCCTGTGGGATATGTGTAAGTTTGTTCTATGTAAATGCTCTAAAAGCAACCTTGTGACAGTGATGTTCTTAGGCAAAAGTATTTGATTTTTGGCATCCGGCAGAAGCACAGAATTTTCTAATCTCCCACCCACTCGAATTAAGTTGTATTTTTTATCAAAATAGGGCGTTAATGTTGCTAAGCTTGATTGAGCAATTGTACTTACATTGCCTTTTAAAGCTTTGTATTCTTCTGGAAAGGCCATCCGTTGAGTGTATACCAAGAGAAGGCGGGTTCCTTCACGCAGTTCATCAGCAGAAAGCATGCCACTCCTTCTTAGGAGGTCAGGCCGTCTGGCGTTCCTTAAGAATCTGCTACAGTATGAGAATATTTTCTGTAATGTATAGAAAGAGTTTCTATGATTAATTCTATTTAATATATCTTCATCGTGAGTTGCAGTTATCAATGCCGTTTTGGTTTTTCGCAATTCTGGAACGACCTGTGGAATGGTGTACTTACTGGGCTCCCAAAGTGATTCATCTAGTTTAAGAAAAGATGGACCTTCAAACCATGTCAATGATGATGAAAGGTCGACGAGAGTCCATCCTCTCGTTATTAAATCAGCTGGATTTATTTCTCCTTTAATATGATTCCATTGTGATATCTGAGTTTCTGCTTGGATCTTGGCTACCCTATTTGCTACAAATGTATCCCAGACATAAGAGGGAGAGTTAATCCAAGCCAGCACAGTTGTTGAATCTGTGTAGTATGCTATCTTATGAACATACTTGTTAAATGTCAGGAGTATTCTCCTTACCAGCTCAACCAAGAGCTCTGCAGCTTGAAGTTCAGGACGAGCGATTGTAATGGCCTTCATTGGAGCGATGCGAGATTTTGAGCAAAGTAACTTACTATAGATGTTGCCTGATTCGTCTATGCATCTGACGTAAACACACGCTCCAAGGGCGGACATACTACTATCCGAAAACCCATGTAGTTCGGTTCATTTTGGCAATGGGCACATTACAAATCGAGGTATGCTTATATTTTCTAAATCAAAGAATTGATTTACATACCTGTTCCACTTTTCGGTCAGATCCATAGGAAGCTGGTCATCCCATGAGAACTCCGTCTTCCACAAATCTTGTAAAAAGAGTTTGCCAAGCATTATGACTGGACTTAATAGACCTAGAGGATCAAACAATCGTGCGAGGTCTGACAAAACAGTTCTGCGTGTTACAGGAGTTTTGGGTGCTGTGAATTTGTCTGAGTTAAATCCAAATTCAAATTGATCGAGAGTTGGATTCCAAATTAATCCTAAGGTTTTGATTACGTCAGACTGATGGAATCTTACTAACCTTTCCTTGTGTGCATCAGGAATATTCTTAAGAATGTTGTTATCATTAGAACAGAATTTTCTTAATTCAAATTTACCCTTTTGTAGAAAGAGCGTTATGTCTTCTAGCAGTTCTCTGGCCTCTGACACTGTGTCTGCTCCAGCAAGTAGATCATCAACGTAAATATTTTCACGTATAGTTTGGGATGCTCTTTTGTGCAGCTGTTGATAATTGTCTGCAAGCTGGGCAAGACATTTGGTTGCTAAATAAGGAGCACAAGCTGATCCGTAGGTTAATGTGTTAAGTTTGTATGTCTTCAGAGGTTGATTGCTTTGAGGTCTCCAAAGAATTAGTTGAAAAGCTCTGTCTTCTGGCCGTACCAGTACCTGTCGGTACATTTTGCTTATATCTGCTGTAAATGCATACCTTTCTAATCTGAAATTAATAATTATTGAAAATAGGTCAGGTTGAACTGTTGGTCCAACGCCTAGAACATCATTGAGAGAAAATCCAGATGTTGTTTTTGCTGAACAATCAAAGACCACACGCAATGCTGTTGATGAGCTTTCTGGCTTTAACACACAATGATGCGGGATGAAATAATGATTTTGTGGGATCTCAAAGTTCTCAATGGGACTCATATGGCCCAGTTCTTCGTACTCTAATAGGAACTGAGAATAAAGCTCACGCAATGCATAATCTTTTTCAAATCTTCGTTCTAATGAAAGAAATCTTTTGCGTGCCCTTTCGAGAGATGCACCCAAACAAGATGGATTTTTTTTGAAAGGAAGACTTACCATGAATCTTCCATTTGATACAACCTTTGTGCTGGAGTTGAAAAATTCCTCACAGTTATGCTCTTCATTACTCATGCGTTTGATTTGAGTATCATGGGTCTCGTACTCCCAGAACCTACTCACAAGTTTCTCTAATGACGATAGAGATGGCCTTGTGGCAATGGTGCAAACAGCAATGTGGTTTGAAGTTTGAACGCCACCTGCGACTATCCATCCTAGTTTTGTGTTACGGAGTGTAGGAAGTTGAGGTCCAACTGTTATTTTCCCTGGAAGGAGAAGATCGAAAAACAATTCGGCACCGATAAGCATATCGATTTTTTGATTAGTCATAAATCCTGGATCAGCTAACTGAATATGAGACGGAATTTCCCAATGTTGTGACTGAACTTCACATCGTGGCTGGTAATCTGTAATCCTAGCTAGTATGGTTGCTTCAATACTTGCCTTGAAACTTGAATTATTTGATTCAAGTGTGATTGATACAGCAAATTGTGTTTGTGTGCCATGTCCTCCTATGCCACTTATTGAGGATTCCGATCGGTGCTTCTGAAGACCCAGTGCTTGTGCAAAAGCAGCAGTCACAAAATGAATTTGTGATCCTGAATCTAACAAGACCCGACAAGGAAGCCATGTTCCACATGCCGACCTGACGTTTACCAATGCTGTTGCTAGATAAACTTGCCGTGGTTTTGATTTACAACAAGTAGCTGCATTGGAATGCGTATAGTGGTTGGTTGATGTTGATTGACCTTCCCCCCTTTGAGTTGGTTGCTGCTGCTGGCTACCTATGGAATGCATTTGATTATTTATTTGTTTTGTTCTAAAAGATTGCCTTGAATCCTTCTTATGGTGAAGGAGGGTATTATGTTTGCCATTACAACTAAAGCATCCTCTGGCGTGGCATGTGTTGGGGGCATGCCCTGCCTTAAGGCAGTTACGGCAAATTCCAAGCCTTTGAACAGTTCTCTCACGATCACCACCTGAAAGAGAAAGAAATGCTTTGCAATTAAATATCTTATGGCTACCTGAACTGCACATTGGGCAGCCATCAACTTTGGCTGCTACTACGGTTGTTGGCTTCCTTCTCTCGTCTGTGTTGTTTATTGTTTCAAGGGTTTGAAACGGGGATTCCATAAACTTTAGTAGCTCTTTCAGGGAAGGACTGCTTCTTGGATCAGCTAACGATTGCTCAAAAAGTGTCCTGCTTTCCTTGTCCACTTTCTTGAGCATCAGATGAACAACTATGGGATCCCAGTCATGAGCGCGGAATCCCAGATTTATGAGTGCCTGGATTCCTTCCTTGGTGTTATCGTGCAGTTTCCTTAAACTGGAGGCAGTTCCTGATGCGGCTGGTTGACTTAAAAGTTTTTCTAATTGAGCCGACAAGAGGAGCCGTTTATTGTCGTATCTATCCATAAGCGTCTGCCAGGCTGCTTCAAAGTTGTTGTCTGTTGCTGTAAATCCTTGGATTAAACCGAGCGCTTCTCCGGTCAAATTAGATCGCAAAAAATAGAGCTTTTGAGCAAGTGATATTGGTTGTTCCAGGATCATTGGCTTGAAAAGATCATAAAATTGACGCCACTTTAGATAGTTTCCGTCAAATTTTGGCAACTCAATTTTTGGCAGTTTCAATGATGTACTTGAAATAGGTGGATCCTGTATACCAGATGTATCAATTGCCTTTGTTGGAAGCCCAATCAGCCTTAACTCCAACTGCTGCTGTAGATGAAAATATTGTTCGATATTTTCTTCGTCTAAGTCACCATCCAGTCGCTGATATAAAACTTTGATTTGCTCAAAAAAGTTTTCTTTGATGTTTGCAACTTTAACTTGAAACATTTGGGGTTCGGTGCCCTTTAAATCTATTGAGCATTTGTCCAATGATGCTTGGAGATGCTTTGAGAGCACCATGAATCTTTTTCTTGGTGAAAGCGTGCTTGGTTTAGAAACTTTAAGCTCAAGCCTTTGTTTATGCTCAGGTGGATTCATCCTGGTTGGTATTGCTGCTGGCGGTGTCATCGATAATCCAAATCCTGATGGCAGTGCTGCTGGTGGCTCTTCCTGGATCTGATTAACGTCCCGTCCTTGCAGTTTTGTCAAACGACTTATAATGTCCATTTTCATGGCTTCATAAACCTTTCGAATCTCTTCATAGTACTCCTTGGTGAAGTACTCATGTTGAAGATGGCCTGAGTATTTATCCCGAATCTCGCTGTCATTGGTATCGAAATATCCGATTTGTTCTTGAAGGTCAGTTAGTTCCTTTAGAGACTGGGACATGATTATGTTTTTTTTTTTTATTTTAATTTATTTGTTGAAATAAAGTAGGTATATTTTTGATTACAATCACAGTTTCGATTTAACAGACGACACTCGTACTTGGTTTCAATACTAACCGACACTTAGTATTGGTTCAAATGCAAACTGAACACACACAATATTCTTGATAATAAAACACAATTAATGTAAGTAAAATGCAGGCACACTAAATTCTTTTAGTTAGGTCCTGTCACGGTCGCCAAATGTTCAATATAAATTCTTCTCTAAGAAAAGATGAAACGGAGTGTACCAATTAAATCAAAAAGACAACTGCTGTGGTTGAGAGGTGAAATTGTAATGATTTATTTTACACATTAAATTATCTACAAAGCATATTATTCGATGAGCTACTGTGTGATATATTTTCGTATTCCCGTGAGAATATGCAAACTAATTAAAATGACGAAAGTTCGTATTTCGTCTGGTGAACCATTAGAATTAATCGTTCACACAGGAGCTCTCGTTACAAAAAAAGAAGAATAGAACTAAGAAATAGAAAACTTAAACAATAATGCAAGTTACGCAAAATAACAATAAAATAACAATGATTTATATCGTGTGCAAACATTTATGAGTTTGTACACCTCGGATACGGACGGATTTACTGTTGACGAACCAAGCAAACGAAATAAGGACAACGAACTTCGGATCTGCACGTGGAATGTTCTGTCTCTCTATAGACCACGTGCAGCCGAACATTTAGCGGAGGCCCTAGACTGCTACAAAGCAGACATCACTGCCATCCACTCTTTGGATGTGGATTCGTCGTTAAAGGCAGACTTAGGCAAGAAGTCTTGAGTTTCAACTATGTGAACAAGCGCCTCACGACAATTCGCATCAAGGCTAAATTCGCCAACATAAGCCTGATATGCGCGCATGCCCCCACAGAGAAGAAAGATGACGACACAAAAGACGAGTTCTACGAGCTCCTGGACAAGACATATGAGCAATGCCCTAGCTATGACATTAAAATTGTCTTGGGTGATTTTAATGCCAAACTAGGAAGAGAAGACGTCTTTGGTGGCACAATCGGAAGATACAGCCTGCACGACACCACCTCCGATAACGGACTCAGGCTAATCGACCTTGCTGCGGGGCGAAACGTTGTGGTAGCTAGTACGCAGTTCCCGCATCTCGATATACATAAAGGGACATGGCGAATTCCTGATCAATCAACCGCAAACCAAATTGACCACATTGCGATCGACGCAAGGCACTCCTCCAGTATCAAGGATGTCCGAACGTTCTGAGGAGCCAACGTTGACTCGGACCACTACCTCGTTGTAGCAAAGGTAATGCTACGGATATCCAGACCAAAGCCAAAACAGGGAAATACTGTGAGGAAGTTCGACGTCGGACGGCTACAGTCGCAAGAAATCGGCAGGTCCTTTTCCGATCGAGTCTCTCGCGCCCTCTTAACTAGTCCTTTGCCGCCAACTACAAACATCGAGAACCAGTGGAAAAACTGCCAGGAAGCCATCAGAGATGCCGCCTCTGACGTGCTGGGCTTTGCACGACCACCACAGCAAAACCCCTGGTTCTACGAAGAATGCCGGCAAGTACATGCAGCCAAACAACAGGCATACAAAGCGGCGCTGCATAGAAGGACCAGAGCTGCTCGCGAGCTCTACGAGCAGAAGAGGAGAGAGGAACACAAGCTTCTTAGAAGGAAGAAGAAAGAGCATGAGAAGCGCGCGATCGAGGAGTTAGAGAGATGCCACTGCAGGAATGAAGTTCTGAAGTTTGAAGTTTTACCAAAAAGTAAAAAGAACCTCCCAAGGTTACAAGGCCCGAACCGAAGCCTGCAAATACGATCAGGGGAACATCGTGGTGGAATCGCAGTCAGTGCTGAGGATATGGAAAAATCATTTCTGCAAATTGTATAACGGCGATGACGAACCGAATTCCGCTAACATGCTAATTGCACCATTCAACTTGGACGACGTCCAACAATTCCGTTCACCCAATCTTGACGAAGTGAGGATAGCCATATCTAAACTTAAGTCCAATAAAGCTGCTGGAGCTGATGGCCTTGCGGCTGAACTATTCAAAGCGGATGGCGATGAATTGGTTAGGAGTATGCACCAGCTCATCTGTAAAATATGGTCGGAGGAAAGCATGCCCGACGAATGGAACCTCAGCATTGTTTGCCCGATCCTCAAGAAAAGCGACCCTCTGGACTGCACCAACTACAGAGGCATCAGCCTTCTTAATATCGCCTACAAGATCTTCTCTGCCGTACTTTGTGAACGCCTGAAGCCATTCGTCAACAACCTGATAGGTCCATATCAGTGTGGCTTTAGGCCAGGGAAGTCCACCATCGACCAAATATTCTCACTACGGCAGATCTTGGAGAAAACCCAGGAGTTTCAAATCGGTACCCACCACCTTTTTATCGATTTCAAGGCCGCGTATGACAGCATCTATAGAGACGAGCTATATAGAGCAATGTCTAGTTTTGGCATCCCTGCCAAACTCGTCCGTTTGTGCAGGATGACGATGGAGAATGCACGCTGCTCCATCAAGATCGGCAAAGACCTCACCGACACCTTTGATGTCAAAAAAGGTTTTAGGCAAGGCGACGCGCTGTCATGCGACTTCTTCAACATCGTTCTTGAAAGAATAGTGCAAAACTCTCACGTCAACACTAGAGGCACAATCTTTCAAAAGTCCGTCCAATTACTCGCTTACGCTGATGACATTGACATAATAGGACGAACAAAGCGTGATGTCAGTGGTGCTTTTGTGAGCATTGAGAAGGAAGCCAAGAAGATGGGTTTAACGGTGAATGAAAGCAAAACGAAGTATATGCTGTCAACAAGAAAGGACACCCAACACCGACGTCTAGGACAGAACGTCACTATAGACAGCTATAATTTTGAGGTGGTCAGAGACTTTGTCTACCTAGGATCCGCTTTAAACTCAGCGAATGATACCAATGCTGAGGTCAAACGAAGAATTACTCTTGCCAATCGCTTTTTCTTCAGGCTAAGAAGGCAATTGAGAAGCAAAGCCCTCTCTCGAGCAACTAAACTGTCCCTGTATAAGACGCTTATCATCCCGGTCCTGATGTATGGTGCAGAGGCATGGACACTGCTAACGGTGGATGAGAACGCGTTAGGCTGTTTCGAGAGGAAAATTCTCCGGGTTATTTTTGGTCCCGTCTGCATAGATGGGGAATGGAGGAGAAGATACAACCACGAACAGTATGGGCTGTACAGCGACACGGACCTAGCCACATAAGTGAAAAACCAACGACTAAGATGGCTGGGTCACCTAGAGCGAATGGACACCAATGCTCCAGCCCGGAAAGTCTTTGAATCCAACCCCGTGGGACAACGCAGCAGAGGTGGACAGCGTAAAAGGTGGCGCACGCAAGTGGAAGAGGACCTCAACCAACTTGGCGTGCGAAACTGGAGCCAGCTAGCTAGAAACCGAGCCGGCTGGAAGAAGCTTGTTGGTTGAGGCCCTGGTCCAACCCGGACTGTAGCGCCACCTTAAGTAAGTAAGTAAGTACTAAATTAAAGTGAAGTCCAAACTAAACGCCACTGTTAAAAAAAAGAAGGATTTTTTTTTCTGTACAGTGGATTGAAAAATAAAGTTTTTTATCTAGCATGAAGTCCCATTGGGATTAATAGAAAATAAGGCTGCCTCTGAGCTAGCATCAGTCAAGAATAGTATTTCCCGACTATTGCTGCTCACATTGTCATAGCTTATACATTTCAAAAGAGCCTCCATCATTATCTTTGATTCCCATAAAATAGACACACAAATAAATTAGTAGATAACAACGAAATTTTATAACTGGTAGACCAAACCCCACGTATAAATATATAATTACCTACACAATAGATTCGAACCATAAAAAAGTCCTCATAAAAATAATTCGTATGATTTATGTTTTAATAAACGAATCAATAACCAAATAGTGATTTACACATTAGAGCCAGTATACGTGCAACTCCGGGGTATAGTTTTACATGTATTTTTGTCTGTGGCTGCATCATTTTTATCTGGTGGTTATGAAAAAAACAAGGTTAACCAACCCTTTTGTTGAGCAAACAAATTTTTATTTTATTTAATGTTTATCAGACTCAGCGTCAGCAGTCGAAGTTAATTGCTCCTGTTGACTCCGCGCTGTACATATATACATATCTGTTGTTTAAATGTTTTCATTTACATAGACGACTAATTAAACACAAATATTTACAAATATTTTTATGCAACTGTGATCGAAAATCGGAAACGGAAGTAATATGCTGCCCTCGCTGACCCTTGCCAAACACAATCATACACAGCTATGCAAAGGGGGATACTTTTTTTTGTGTATAATAGCGGTGTGAATGTGTTTTCAGGATCTGATTACTTGATTGTTTACAATCGAGCACGAAATTGCTGACGACCATCTCCTCTGAGGTTAATATTATTATTACAAAAATTATTTTATTGTTGAAATATTTGCTCTTATCAAGACCACTGGTACTCGTCACGCCCGCCAGGGGGATAAATTGTAAACAACTTAATTGTGATTGTGAGTGTGTTAAGCACAATGCTCATAATATAGATGTACGTAATATTGTATATGTATCCCCATGCTTGTGTCCTCTTAATAATTTCGGCTACTTTTTTCTCGGGTCGGGTCGGGGATTCCATATTAAACACAATTATGTAGATAGATAGATACATAATGTAGGTATATGTGTAAAATGCATATACAGTACACACGGTGTAGTCTGTAGTTAATTAAGGTGTCCCTTGGGGCGGATTGAAAGGCAGACGAGATTTTACTTCTTTTTTTTTGTTGATGTATAAGCAGTGCGAATGGAACGCATACGTAAAATAATACACATAATTATAATTGTTATTAAAATTCTGTTGATACTAGCGTGGAATGTTTTTCATTTTCATTTTTATTGTTTTTTTTTTTTATTTTTTTTTTATTCCACGACATGCACTTTTATGTGGTGATAATGTCGGGAAAAATGCAATATTAAAGCGATTATGCGATATTGAAATTGGATTTTAATGTAAAATTGGACAAGAGAACAAAAAAAAAAGTTAATGATTAAATTAAAAAAAAATTGAAAATATAAATTATAGGGACAAGATGGTGGTGATTTATGAATTCATCGTAGTTCCAAAATTGCTTTTTAAATGGTAATGTAAGTATCTCTTCGTTAACTTAGTAAAAGAAAGACAGATTCAGCAGAAAAACGGTAAGTACGGCTTCTGGAAAGGCCGCTCTACCGATCAGAGCCATAGAAGAAGTAGTTAAGGTAACTTAAACCACCTATAACAGGGAAACCACTAGTGGTGACTTTGATGGATGTAGGTAGGTATAGAACGCTTTCAACTCAGTCAGATGAAACGACATGCTGGACGCGCTCAAGAAAAGGTTAAACATTCCATATTTTATCTTTTGCGTAAATGGTGGAGGACTATCTCAGTGACCTAAAGTTGATATACAACACCATAGATCACCTAACGAGGAAGGTGATCATCTTTGGAGCAGGGAAGGGATTTGTGATTTGACCTTTTGAACATCTTCTACGAATGGCATCCTTCATATGATGAAGGCACCTTCCTAGTGGGGTATTCCAATGACATCGCCACGGTGGGTGGAAGCAGCAGTAAATACACCGAATATACGCAAAAAAATTTAATCAGCACATGAGAAAAACAAATTTAAACATAGCCTCACTCAAGAAACTGAAAAATCAAGATAATTCCCCTCACAAAGTTAAAAATCCCAGCAATAATGGACTCTTCCAAGAAGGATCCTAGGTCATAAAGAGTAAGTATGGATGAACGAACGAATGAATGAAATATAGGGGTTGTTGCCCGGGAACCTTAACATCTATTGTGCCCCCACCTAGCACTGGAAGAAATTGCTCATCTTACAGTTCTGCTTTGAACTATATTTCTATCAGAAATTTGATTATTTGGAGGACTTTTAGAGTTAAAAGGTCACTCTCTTGGTCTGGTGTCTTCTCCTGTGCGAAGCAAAATCCGCATGTTGGACTGCTAAGTGTCTATTTAGTGTAAAATGGCCAGTGAGGAAACCAGTTATTTTCCTCAGGTTGTTCCCACTTAGGTTGATTAAGTCTGTAAAACGTGCTCGGTTGTAGCTACCAAGTAATAGTTTTGCCTGCCTCAGCTTTGGGAGTTCTCTCCAGATTTTGGATCTTTTAACCTCCTCTTGTTCTTTTGTTTTGTTTTTTGTCACATTTTCTCCTATGAAACAATATGGTTCAGGCCCCACTAAAGGAGTCATTGCCCCTAACTTCACCACGGAATCTGCTTGGTGATTTTCATGGACACCAACGTGACCAGGTACCCAATGAAGTGTGACGCTGTTGCTTATGCCAAGGAAATTTAGCTTGTTCACATACTACCACACTACTTTCGAGCTGATGGCATAAGAGCTCAGTGCTTTGAGTGCAGCTTGACTTTGTCTGATATAGTGACAATGTTTTGGTTTCGGTAGTTTCTTTCGAGATTACGATCTGCGCATTTCGTTATGGCGTAAGCTGAAAGGTGCTAGTAGACTGTCCCATCGGTGTGCAAAGTTTGGTACTCGGCCGAAAGACTCCAGCCCCAGTATCTTCAGTTTTTCTCGATCCATCAATGAACCACTTGATGGCATTTGGCTTGAGAGTACTGTTTACTGTTTCGCCAACCCACTCCTCTTTGCTACTTAACTCCGTTTGAAAGTATGTATTTTTAAGTCATGCCATCTCTTGGGATGTCAATGAGGTTTGTTACTGCTGACTTTGGAATTAAGTTTCTAACACTGAGATTAATGCATTTGCCAGTACCGCTTTCCCCTTTGGCAAACCTCATAATCTCCCTTTACAGTGCTGCTATGGCTTTATCTAAGGGGGGATAGATGAAAGATAACTTCCATTGCTGCCGTAGGCAGGGCAAGTTCTCATTGCTCCAGTTATGCATAAGCATGCGAGCCTTTGAACTTTTTCTAGTGATTTCTTAGTTGTGAGTAATTCGGTTCTTTTGTGCTTTGCGACCACACCATAGGTTATGATGGGTCTTACCATCATGGTGTACATCCTCTTAAAGTTAGTTGGTTTGTAGCCCCATGATTTGCCTGCTAGTCTTTTGGAAATCATTAGGGATTTTGTGGCTTTTCCATAGGAGCTTGCGTCTAGATATTTAACCTCACTTTTTGTTTGGATTACTTCGCTCCAACCAAATGGGTCTACGCACGAGACCGCTGAAGTCTTTTCTTATTAAATAGTACTATCATCGTCTTTGTAGAATTAGTAGATGATAATCTACTAAAATATGGATTGAGCTACCTCGGAATGAGACTGGACACAAAGCTTACTTTTTTTGGTACCAAATAAGGACAGCAGAAGAACGAGCATCGAAAGTCACAACTTCACTGAGTAGACTAATGGCAACTTTTAGAGGCCCCTGGCCAGCAAACGAAAATTGCTGATGTCAACCAACCACACATTCCAAGAAGGATTATGGAGGAGTTTTCGGTGTTATTGAACAATACGACACAGGGGGATGATCAATGTGGCAACGATGGAAACGCCTTATTGTAATGCATAAAGCATTTTTCCCTAAGACATTATAATTATGATGAAATGTTTCTCTCACTTCAGTCGTAGACATTTCATAGTTGAATGTGATCCTTCGGCTGCCCATAGATGTCTTAAGAACTCTATGTTTTCTGATCATCTCTTCAGAGTCACAACTAGAGTAAAGATTATAGCAGCCGTAATTTAAAGGAGATATATAGTAAGAAAACGCCATCTTTAAGAGCTTGGCTTAGATTCCAGCCAGTTTGGTCTCTAGCAAGCTGTCTACAGCTTCGCACGCCAAGTTAGTTTATGTCCTCTAAAAATAGGCAAGGCCTGTGCCACCTGTTACGCTGTCCCACTCAACTGCACCGTCTAAAGTCTAATGGGGTTGGATTCAAAGACTTTTCGGACCGGAGCAAAGATTTCTATTCGCTCTAGGTGACCCGATACCTCAGTTGTTGGCGTTTCACTTTTATGGCTTTAATTGTCGGTGAACAGCCCGTACAGTTCGTTGTTGTATCTTCTTCTCCATTCCCCATCTATGCAGACGGGACCAAAAATCCCCCAGAGAATTTTCCTCTCAAGACTGTCTAAGGCGTTCTCACCCACAATTAATAGAATATTTTCCATGCCTCTGCATCATACATAAGGACCGTTATGATAAGTGTCCCATACGGGGGCACTTTAGTTGCTCAAGTGAGGGCTTTGCTCCTCAATTGCCTTCTTAGCCCAAAGAAGCAGGGTCTGGCAAGAATAATTCTTCGTTTGATCTCAGCACCGGTATCGTTCAATGAGTTGAAAGTAGAGCCTAGGTTGACAAAGTCTCTGTCTATAGTGACGTTCTGTCCGAGACGTGCGTCGATGTTGAGTGTCCTTTCTTGTTGACAGCATATATTTCATTTTGCTTTTATTCACTGTTAACCCCATCTTATTGAATTTTGTCTCAATACTCACGAAAGCACCACTGATGCTTTGTTCGTCCAATTATATCAATGTCGTTAGCGTAAGCGAGTAATTGGACGGACTTTTAAAAGATGTTGAAGATGTCGCATGACATCGTGTCACCTTGCCTAAAGGCTTTTCTGACATCAAAGGTGTCGGTGTTGCCCTTTATAGCTCGTCTCTATAGATGCTGTCATGCGGCTTTAAAATCAATGAAAGGGTGGTGTGTATCGATTTCAAACTCCTGGGTTTTTTCTATGATCTGCCGTAGTGCGAATATTTGGTCGATGGTGGACTTCCCTGGCCTAAAGCCACACTGATATGGACCTATAAGGTTGTTGACGAATGGCTTCAGGCGTTCACAAAGTACGGCAGAGAAGATCTTGTAGGCGATATTAAGAAGACTGATGCCTCTGTAGTTGGTGCAGTCCACAATGCTGAGGTTCCATTTATTGGGCATGCTTTCCTCCAGCCATATTTAGCAGATAGGCACGTGCATACTTCTTACCAATTCAACGCCAGCCTCTTTGAGAAACTTGGCCGCAAGGCCATCAGCTCCAGCTGCTTTATTAGACTTAATCTTAGATATATCATATAGATATAGCTATCTTCAATTCCACGAGATTGGGTGAACGGAATTGTTGGCCTACGTCGTCGTCCAGGTTCAATTGTGCAATCTACGTGGTAGTGGAGTTCAGTTTGTCATCGCTGTTATATAATTTGCAGAAATAATTTTTCCATATCTTCAGTACTAACTGCGATTCTACCACGATGTTCCCCGGCTCCTCCTTGCGGGTTTTGGTCCAAGCCTTGTAACTATTTTTAGGTCCTCTTTACCTTTTGGTAAGATCTCCTAACTTCATTCCTGCAATTGCATCCCTCTATTTCCTCGATTGAGTGCTTTTCTTGATTTTTCTTATTTCTTATGAGGAGCAATTGTTCCTCTAGATCTCTTACTGCTGATAGGGAACTCATCCACACCCGATAATTACTAGAAGATTATCTCCGAAAACTTCACTTAGAGAACAAAATTAGCATGTTCTTCATCTTTTTTCGGTTAGTCAAGCTTGCTCCTCCCCGGAGGTAGGTTGGTCTTGTCTCGAGACCTATTTCACTTCAACAGTTTGTGAGAAGACTTTTTCGCTTTTGAAAAATGTTTTGATACTTGATCCCATTGGTGATGCCTTTCGCATAAATCGTTCCTGTTTCCTCATTCTATGCCATCTTGTCAAGTAAATAAACTCCTTCTTGAACTGCATCTTATCGCAGCTGTAGTAGATGTCACAATCACAATACCACGTGAAATTAACTCAAGCTTTTGAGTATATCGCTTCAGGCGAGTAAAGTATTTTCGTGTTCCCAGGCACATACTCTCAAATCGTTATCTGTAAACCTAACCTACCCGGTACCGGACTTTACCATTTGTGGTTAGTCGTTTTCGGAGAATCCTAGTGTTTCCTGTTTAATTCGTACATACATTTCCATGACTCAGAAAATAACAATTCTCAATAATAAAAGCCTTAAGTCAAACTTAGAAACCAACTTCAAAATACAAACATGTAAATTATAAGGAAAAAAAAAAATAATATGTAATTTTTTGTTTGACCATCGCTGTCAACTTTGAACAGTAAAATAAGGGATTCTATATGTGCAGTATACACATAGATAGCCCAGGATAAAGGTTTCCTATTAAATTAAATATCGCAACATTCAAAAGAATATTTATTTAGGTATGTAGTACTTGTGAGTGACTTAACATTTTTATGAAATACTCAAAACATACAATTTTAGAAGAAGTAAAAAATATGAATTTTTATTCAAACTTTTCATAGAATTTGTCATAAACTATATTATAAAAAGCGTCGAAGAAATCTCCATATAATGAAACTGGATAGCTCTATCAACAAAAATTCAAAGGGCTTCATAAAAACCAATCTCTTTTCTTTTTTTTTTTCTCTAGATACCTCTGGCAAATTTCTTTGTGTGAAAGATTTTTCTAGGTGTACGAATACATAGATATATCTTTTGGGAAATAAGATTTTGCATCTTCACATTGTGACAACATCAGAGTTGTTGTAGTTAGCGGCAACAATTTAAAACTACTAACACAAGCTATGAAGGAAGAAGAAGAAAAAAAAATAAAATCATAAACCCAGATATTCAAATAATCTTCTTCATCTTTCAGCTGGAAGAGAAAATCACGAAGAAAAGAGTTTTTTTTATTCGAGAATATAATAAATTTTAAGAATTTTTCACTACTTCTTAATCTTTTGTTGTTGCATTTCATTTCATCTAAAAAGTTATATTGGAATTCTTATAGGGCACATAATTTTGACCGCTTTGCACTAAATATGCATTAATTTAATAACAGTTTTTAAAATATGCGGAAATAGGTAGTCAAATATTATATAATGGGTAGGTACTTGCGAAGTCCTTTTTTAGAGAGTACTAGAGTCCAAATGGTTTCTTTGTTGTGTCTGTTGTTTTTGTACATAACTTGAAATTATGTCAATCCAACAGATGATGTCCAAGGAGGTTAGGAGCAAGTTATACATCAAAGGCTTTTCCTAAGCGTTCTCAGTATATTAAACCTTGAAGAAGTGACATATTAACCATAAACCAAAATTGCTAGCTATCAGTTTTTAGGAAAAGAAAAAAATATAACAATTGAATGGAACATGAATATGAGAAAAAAATGCGGGCTCCTTCAAAAAGTTATGGTCATTTTTATGTGATGATGACTTTTATATTTTCAGTTACTACCTATATGAAAGTTTTTTGAGGCACCATTTTCGATTTTCAAAAAAAAAAGTTGTGCTGTATTGTGCTCAACTTGTGCTGCCTTGTGCCGTAAATATTTTTAAAAATTTGCAATTTCATCTCTTCGGAATATGGCAGCACAAATTGAGCAAAATACAATACCACATAGATTTCTTACAAAATTGCAAAATTTGAAAAATTTGCATCCGTAAAATTGGCAAATTTACGATTTTTTTAAAAATATTTACGGCCAGCACATAAGGCGGTACAAGCTGAGCACAATACAGCACAACTTTTTTTTGAAAATCGAAAATGGTGGTACTAGCTAACTTCCCGCTACAGCCCTTCGCAAAGTTTTGTTTTGGTCTTAATAGGTGCAACTATGCGATTTGTTTTTTCTCTTCGGTTCTTAGTAGTATCTTTTGAGCACAAAAACGGACAGTTTTTTTTAAGATATGATATTTCATTCATGAGATTGACCGTTGAACTGTCAAAGGTTGCAAAGGCAAATATTTCACGGCTCTTAAAAAAACATAAATTTCTTATATTTTTACCACGGAATTTGTTTGTTTTAAGTCAAAAGTCGATTTATAACCGCAACAAAGCAATAAATCTGTTGTTTTTCATTACATACCGCGAAAAAAATAATCAAAAGTCATTGATTTCAAGTGTAAAACTAATGTCTAACACGAACAAAAGAAACTTGCAGCAATCACCATCACCAGAATCTTCCAACACAATAAAGAAACCATATCTTAAAGAAATGTCTGTCGCTTCAATGACAATTACTGATCTAAAAGATATGTTTTCCAACGTCCTGGAAGAGAAAATGCAGGATTTACCAACAAAGCACGACTTCATACAAGTTTTCGATGACGTTAAAACACTCAAGGAAACAAATGAATTACTAGCACAAGAACTAGAAAAATAAGGAACAAAAACAATGCACTTGAGAAGAAAATGGAACACCTAGAAAAGCAGTCTAAGGAGAGAAATCTCATTTTCACCCTCCCATCCGCCTTACAAAACGATGCCCACAAATCAATCAACAAAATCGCCAACAAAATTATGGACGATCGAAATATCACCTTTGAAGATATAATAGCCCTTCCATCCAAAGGGAAACAACAACTATTTTTAGTAGATACAAAAAGCAAAGCCATTACAACGCAGCTACTGAGGAACTCCGCCAAACTCAAAGACACTGGCGTGTATGTAAGCCCCGACTACACCACAGATGAGCAAAGGAGACGTCAACAAATTCTGCGCATTCGACGAGCTATAAAATCCAAAGTCCCCTTTCACACGAAGAAACAAGTTGCTGGAGATTTTTTTGACGTTTTCTTTTAATCTCCTTAAAAATCTCTTGTACCTTTCACACAAGGAAACAAATCTCCAGGCAATTTTTGAAATTTCCTTTGAAAGTCTATTGGTTGAACACACCTAAACCTAGATGTGAAAGGAAATGTCAAAAAAATCTCCTCAAATCCTCGACCGGGGAGATTCTGTTCGCCCCTCTTTCCTCCTGCCCTTCTCACCCAGGAACTAAAAGTTGCTGGCAACTCAGTTTCCTCGTGTGAAAGGGCACAAACATCCATCAACAACCCCACAAATTAGTTGTAAACGAAAAAACATTTTATGCAACACAAGATGGAAAAATTTTATGTGGAGGCCACGACGGAATGGAAGTGCTTCAGGAAATGTTTGGCGATCTGGATCTTGATGAAAACACCATTTCTACGAAACAAACACAAAATCAGGTTGTCAGTGAACATGTGCAGATGCAGCCGTCAACTTCTACAGCTAACCAAATCTCCTTGAAGACAACAGCGCCACCTAAAAGATCAACACAACAACAACCGAAACATCATAATTGAAATAGAGTTGCCGTCTGTCACGCAAGTAGTAGTAGTAGTAGTAGTAGTAGTAATAGTAATAGTAGCAAAAACTTAATCTCCAAAAAAAATTAAACTAGAAAAATAATCATACTTTCACAAAACATTGCTGGTCTAGCAAGTAAATTATTTAATGTTGATTTTTTTAAATATGTAAAGGAACATGACATCTTTTTCCTTTTCGAAACCTTTATTACAAGCGAGCACTATGAAACTTTTAACAAATATTTTAACGAATATAAACTACATTGGATATCAGCCTACCGCGATCACGAATTTGGTAGAGCCATAGGGGGTTCTTTGTTCGGAATCAAACAAAATATAAATGGTAGCTTTTTTGATGTGAATGACCAAGCTTATCTTATTATTAATAGTTCAAAGTCAAAATTTTATATCTTGCCAACGTATATAAACTGCAATTTTAGGGATAACGATTTTTATGCTCTTAACGATTTGCTTAACTCAATTAACTCAGAAAATATTATGCTCATTGGTGATGTTAATGCTAGAATTGGAGAAAGTCAGATAGTTCCAACGAAAACCAATTTTATTGGCCTAGATATTTCTGAGAAACGTAATTCAAAAGATAAATCACAAACAGAAATGGTCACCTGTTTTTAGAAATGTGTCAAACTTTTAAAACGTATATTCTCAATGGTAGCAGCAGGGATGACACAAATGAAGAGTTTACATTTATTGGCGGGTCTGGGAAATCTGCGTAATAGATTTTTGTGCTGTTTCAGGAGATTGGAGTACTACTGTGTCCTCTTTTAAAGTAGGAACTCAAATTTTCTCAGATCACATGCCCCTCACAGTAGTTTTCAATCTAGATTTCAAGCCAGAAGATATTGCACTTACCTTACCACCAAAACTAGTTTGGTAAGAAGAAAAAAAAGATATGTATGCAAGTATGCTAACAGCTGAATTAGAGAGTACACTCGCAACCATTACAGCACAACCAACCGCCGCACAGTGGAACGATCAGTACAAATTTCTGGTCATGAGGTGATTTTTTGTTTTTGTGATATGAACATAGTTCTTATATTTGATGTTTTGAAAATTGTCCACTATTTCAAAAGCTATAAAATTTTTGTTAGTAAACATAACGGTTTTCATGAAATAATGGCTTAAGTTAACACTTTTTTTTCTAAGCCGAAAAAATGTGATATTAGATATTTTTGGTTTTTCGAGTTTTTCATTCAATTTTTGAGATAACTCAATGAAACAAATTTTGTTCGACTAAGGAAGATTAGTTTAAGAAAATAAAATTAAAAAAAAAATGAAATTAAAGATTTTTCCATTCGAAAACACCCGTTTTTACAGTTGCTTTTAAAAAATAATATCTAGAACTTCCAACAAGCTTTTAAAAAAATGCTTACATATGCCTGCTTTCTAATTCACCTTTAGAGAATTTAATGATATCTGTGAGTAATATTTAACAAGAATTGGATCCGACCGGATCCGACCCCGCTAACCTATGAGCTTTAAAAAATATCTACCTTTTATACTGGTCATTGCTCAACTGTCTCCTTTTTTCTTGTAACAGAAACCAAAATATATTTTTACAGTATTTTTAGGTGTGCTGAACTCGAATCCGAAGTCAGAAAAATTCTATCACGTCACGTTTCTGGGATATAACCGTTTGAAAATTGAAAATACCCGTTTTTCGCTGTTTTCGTAACAGTGCTTTAACATAACCTATGTTAAAGCGTGAAGTTACTTGTTTGAACAAAATGTGTAACGGTTTCTAGAAGAATAAAATTGTTTCTTTTAAATTCCTTTCAAATCTTTCCGGTATCTCTTTTCTTCTCCGAGAAATCCATCAGATCCGAATGACGATATCGAGAGTGGAAATAGCATTTAAAGCTTATTTTTGATTTTGAATACTATTCTTTTGTTTTTAAATTTACTTGAGCGTTTTTTTTCCATTTATCTATTACATGACTTAATTTTCCACAATTTTCTTAAAGAAATTTTGTGAAATAAAATTAATGCTATTATATAATATTCTAAGGCTCTTTATTTGGATTTAAAATTATTTATGTAAGTTTTCAGCAGTTTGTATCGGGAAACAATATTTGAAATTGATTGATTTTTAATAGCGATATAATGTATATTGTACGTACATATGAACATAGATTTATGTAATACATGCCTTTTCTATAAATATTCTAGAGAGGGGTATTTGAAATGTTCTTAAGAGATAAAATATCATTTTCTCTTATATGACAGTTGAATAAAAGTTCATTTTCAAAATTGTGCATCATTTTGGTAACAAAATTTCTTAAATTCGATATAATCACAGTATTGGATACAATCATAAGTATCTTCATACCTTAACTATAGTCAAAACAGATAGAAAAATTGTTTTAATATTTACTTTTATAGATTCAATTTTTTAGGATTTTTAGATTTATCGGTATTGGGTGTATGTATCTCAACAAAACAAATAACTTTTTTTACTTGATTATTTGAGGGACAATTTTTTAAATAAAGAAGTATTTAGAATTTAAATGAGTATATGGTAAACTTTAAAATTCCATTTTTTTATGTTGGTTTTTTTTTCAAATGCACTTTTTACTAGATATGGAATCGTATGCTTTATGAAATATTTTTCTATGTCTTATAAATCTATAGTATTTAACAAACATAATGTCGAAAAAATCATCAAAATCCATCCATTTATTCAAAAGTTACAGCACGATGTCCACTTTTTCAGCTTTTCGTTCCACTGTGCGCCGCCGCGGATGAGATACGATTGCTAAACAACTGCATACAAAAGGTGGTACCTTTTAACACGCGACCTATAAAACAAATCTACCAACAGAAGTGGTTTGACCATGAATGCCTCACAGCAAGAAAACTATCGTTTACCCTTCTAAGAAAAGTAAAAAACTCAACGAGTCCGAATGAAAATTTCACGAAACAGTATGTAAGCGCTAGTAGAAATTATAAGCTTCTCTGCAAAGAAAAACGCGAAAACTATTTCAGAGAGCTAGCAAGAGAGCTATCTACCGCAACCAACAGTAAAAGCTTTTGGGAAAAAATAAAGGCTTTTAAAGGCTTAGATTACGTGTGCGGGATACAGATAACTGCTTCTAAGCTTGCAGAGTATTTTGAGTTTTTACTAAATCCCCCCGATGTCAGGGAACCCATCCAATTCGCAGAACCGTTTATAGTAAATGACTTTCTAGACTCGGAAATTCAAATGAGTGAACTCCAGCTTAGTCTCTACAACGCCAAAAATAAAAAAGCACCGGGCCCTGATCGCATAGGCAATGAATTTTACAAAAACGCCCCAACCCTATTTTTAAACAATTTGTTAGCAACCTTCAACTCCATTTTTTCATCAGGAGAGATACCTCAAGAGTTCAAAGATGCAATTGTGTATCCAATATACAAAAGAGGCGATGTCAATACACCGAGTAACTATCAAGGTATCTCTTTTATGAACTCAATCGCCAAACTGTTCTGCTCCATTCTATTAAATCGAATCAACACCTGGGTAGAAAATAACCAAATACCGAGCGAATATCAAGCTGGTTTTCGCAAAGGCTATTCCACGGTTGACAATATCTTTACGATTACAACTATGGCCCAATACTTCCTTAGACAAAAAAGGAGATTTTACATATTCTTTGTAGACTTTAGAGCTGCTTTTGATTCTATAGACCGCAATGCACTTTTTTATAAACTTTCGCAAAAAGGAATGTCAACAAAAACGCTCAGAGTTCTCAAACGTATGTATACAAATACACGTCAAAGAATATGGGATGGTAGAAATGTATCTGACTGGTTCGAAACCAAGTCTGGAGTGAAGCAAGGCTGCCTTTTAAGCGCAATCCTTTTCGCATTGTTTATAGATGACATATCGGAACATTTACCTGCAGGAATAAGAATTGCAGAACAAGTTATCAAAGTACTACTTTACGCAGATGACATTGTTCTTTTAGCAGAATCCCCTCATAGTTTACAACTTATGATCAATAAAATGAACAATTTCTGCAAGTCTTGGAACCTGAAGGTAAATTTGGAAAAATCTAAAATTATGATAGTTTGCAGCAGGCAAACAAAACTAGAAACGAACGAAAAATGGTTCTTCGATGGGGAAAAAATTGAAATAGTAACACACTATAAATACTTAGGAGTAATTTTGATCCCAAATATGAAACCCAATCTGCACCTTGAAAAAAACTGTCTACGGCTAAAAGTCTCATAAATGCATCTTGGAAAAATATAATAGGAAAACAAGAAATACCGGTCTCCGCGAAATATCGTGTATTCGAATCAGTCATGCGATCTGTCATGTGCTATAGTGCTCAAACTTGGGGATACAAGCAGGACGAAGAAGTTGAAAAGCTACTTCGATTCTTTTTGAAAAAGCTTTTCCATCTTCCCCCGACTACTCCTAATTATGTACTAAGCCTAGACACGGGTCTACCGAACCTTTTTAGTTTCACTTTAAAGTTACACTTTGATTACGTGCTCAAAGTGCACAAATACCCTGCACACAGACTTCCACTTACACTTACAAAATTTTGTATGGACAAGAGAGTAGAATGGGTTAAAGAGTGGATAGTACTGGCAGAAAAATGTGATGCTAGTAAATATACAGTATAATAACACAATAGTTTTAAAACAGCAGCTTTTTAGTTTCACTTTAAGTTCACCATTCAAGAAAACATTTACAAATCTTTAGCTCTATATGCAACTTTTAAATGAAAGAAGACACATTCCATTTCCTGGCAATATGTCCAATATACAAAGAGATCAGGCTTATTCATTTCGGAAAGCTATCATTAATAATGGAACAAACGAAGAACATCCTTAACGGGTATAACTGGGAAGCTCTGCATAAATTCATTGAGACTGCACTCTCCTATAGACATACATAATATTATAACTGAATTTTTGTAAAAAAACCACACCATGTCATGTTTTTATATTACCCTAATTTTCTTTTATTTTTGTTTTTTTTTAAGATTACTTATTGATTCAATTTTAAACTTTTAAACGCGTCAATCTGGCAGACGGCAACGCCATTGCCCTTTTAAATTATTATTATTATTCTATATTTGATTTTGTTATATGTATATATTTAAAATATTGAAAAAATAAAATAATTTATGAAATCTGAAAATCTGAATCTGATATTTCATTCGTAAAATTTGCAACACAAAATGGCAGTGCTTACTTCACGCTAGAAAAATGGGTACCCTCTAAAAACCAAATCCTTAGTACCTAACAATTTTTTAAAATACGGCACATGGTAGCACAAGTTGGGCACATTTACTGCACAACCTATATTTTTTTGAAAATCAAAAATGGCGGTGCTAGCCTTCACGCACCTTGGTTTATGTTAAGAGTGAAAATAACTCAGTTTAAAAAAACAAGTGACGTGCGTCGCACAAGTGGGGCAGCCTGTAAGGCAAACCCGGAATCAATCCAAAAAATATAATGAGAGAAATGAGTATTTTTTGTTATTTTCCCGTTACATAATATTTCAGTGCATGACAAGGTCATTCATTTAACTTTCCTACATGATCACTCACTCCAAGACTTTCAATTGAAGTGGAAGGTTTTATCGCTTTCAAATGTGGTTTAAGAAAAGTAATAAAAAAGCTTGGTGTTTAAATAGCAGTTTCTTTCTTGGAAATAACGGCAAACATAGAATAAACCATGGAACCATCGATAGCGTCAGGTACGTAATTTATTATTTTAATAGAACAAATTAGAATCAAACAAGCATTTTTGTATTTATTTTTTGTTTAAGTAGTGTGTAAGGTTCATAGCTATTTAATAATTTCTTTTCTAAAAGTATAAGCTTAAAGTAAGGATCCGCACGCTTCCGTATCAAGATTTTGATGTCATTATAACTTGACTTATTGTCTAAGAGAATCAAAAGAGAACGGGTGCTCATATGTGCTCCATTTTTGTTTACATTTTTTTTTTCTTAACGACCATTTTCTTAGGCATTTCAAGAATATTTAAATATTTTTTTAAATGACTTATTTTTTGGTGTAGGTTCACAGTCAAATGACTTATTTTTTACACGGATGGAGTTGTTTAGCATAATGAAGGAGTCTGGTAAAGCCACATTAGAAGAAAAAATTCAATTTTTAAAATCTCACCTTCAAGAACGCACCCATTGCCCTCCTACAAAGATAAACAAACTTAATTATATTACTTCGCAATTTTCATCGCGGTTCAAACAAAAATGGGCACAATCTGATCGTAATGAATCCCGATTTAAGCAAACAATTCAGATATGGCTTCAGAAATCCATTGGTTTTAAACGATTTAACGATAGCCAATTTAAACGAGGTCGTCCGGAAACAGCTTTTGAAGAAAGCTGTGAGCAATCTAAACGTATTAAAACCGCAGTTATAAGAAAGAATTTCTCTGCTATGGAATTAGGATTTGCTACAAAAGTTAATCTAAGAGCTGAGGGTCATTTGTCTGCATCAAGATTACTAGATGACGTATTATATTCGCCTAACCGGGCAATTAGTTATAGAAAAGCTTATCAGTCACACGAAAAAAAAGTAGGGTGTCAGGAGAAGAAGCCCTTTCTGCTATTGTGGAAGCGAAGCTAACACGGCATCAGTATGATGTGATTAGAAATAAAGACCGCGATAGATTTCCATCATACAAAGTAGTTCAGAGGCCGCAAAAAAAACTGCTATCCGCTAAAAGAAAGTATACAGGTTACTGCATCATCCGCTGAAGTCGCTCACTGTTCAGGCTTTAGTGAATCACGCGACTGAACGTTTGGTTAAAGCCCAAGAAGAAGTTATTTTTCGTTTACAAAATGAGCTGTTAAACAATTTGTATTTAATATCGAAGTGGGGCTTCGATGGCAGCTCAGGCCATAGTTGCTACAAGCAAAAATCTGTAGGAATATAAGCTGATGATTCCAGCGTTTTCATAACATCAGTGGTACCCTTGCAGTTGGTCTGTGAAAATTTGAACAGAAAAGAAAACGTAGGTATGGCAAAATCCACGACCATATCTTCTACCAGGTATTGCCGTCCCATAAAAATTTATTTCACCAAAGAGTCAAACACAACTAACAATTTCTGAAAAGTTAAAAATTGATACCCAAATCCAAAATTTGAGACCTTCCGAAGTAAATATTAATTCGAGTTTCACACAAACTTTTGTTTTCAATGGTAGATGCTAAAGTCTGCAATGCGTTAGCAAATAATATTTCTTCTCAGCGCTGTTACATCTGTGGTTTGAGCTCGAAAGAGTTTAACGATGTTCAAAAAAATGTTGTTGAAGCCCCATAACCCCGATACGTTGCAGCTTGGTCTGTCAGTGTTACATTGCTGGATTCGAGTTTTTGAGTGCCTTTTGCATATTGGCTATAAGCTTCCCATCAAAAAGTGGCAAGCTAGAAAATAAGATAAAGAAGTAGTAGCATTAAACAAAACTCGAATACAAATGCAGTTTAAAGAGGGAATGGGACTTATCGTTGATCAACCGAAGCCAGGTTTTGGTAACTCCAACGATGGCAACACTGCTCGAAGATTTGTTAACAATGCAGATGTAGTTTCTGAAATCTTGAGTGTCGACAAACTGCTAATTATTGAGAAACTACATACAATTCTGGTAGCCATTTCAAGTGGCTATGACATATGTATGTACAAATCGATAAAGAAGAAAAAATAATAAAAAACAACAGCAATAGCTACTTATTGATGTACATATGCTTTTTTGAAATTAACAACTTTCGAAATAAGTAATTTTTATTAATGCTTTTTCAGAAAATAATTTTAAAAGTAAAAATTTTGATTTTTTTAATGTACCTACACATGTACCTACTTATTTGGCTTCCAAAATTCATTACTCCTACAAAAAAATATAAATTGATTGTAAAATGTCTTCTTGTTTTTGACAAAATTCAATATTATGAAGACAAAGATTTTTTTTTTTGGAAGGTATTAGGTAAGTACGCGTATTATCTGGTTATTCATTTGAAATTGTAAGCGGTATTGAATATACTAGAAGCCAGACAAGTACTTTCAATGGAAAAGCTTTTTAAAAATCAGTCCCTACCAATTTTCTTGCAACTTTTTTTTGAGTTCGAAATTTTGTTTTAAATTTTTTTTTTTTGAAATGACTTTATTTCCATTTTAAACAAAGTTTTTTGAAAATCACCTCTCCTAGGATGCAGGAAGAAAAAGACACTCTTTCCTATAAGATATTTTTCGTGTCTTGACCCGATCTATACGTTCTATTTTTTATTACATCTTATTTGAAACAATCCATATTATAGAATTATTGTGTTTTTATTTTTTGTTTGAAAGCTTGCTGATATAAGAGTGATTACAAATTAAATATGAGACATTGGAAAAAGGAAATGTGTTTTGTATGTATTTCTGAACAGTTCCGAAATAACCACACAAAATTTCACCCAACAAATACAACCCATGAATTGATTCCGGTTTTCGAGGTATCTTGCCCCACTGTGCGTCGCCTCCACGGTTCACCTATAAGTTCTGTAAAACGGATGAACTTCAATAAACCATAATTGTTTTATCCATATGGTTTTTTCGAAAAACAATTCCGAAAAAAAATCTAAAATAACTCAACTTATTTTATTGAAATTTTGGCGCTGGATTGATCACACAATACGTAGCCAATAATATCAATCAAAAGCTCATATTATAGGTAATTAAAAGGACTACCACTCTACTCTTTTGTAACAAATTGTTACACTTTTCAATTTCCCCCCACACCAAGCGTTCAACAATTAATCATCGGTCCGTCACCGTCCATTAATAAATACACCCACCACCAGCAACATCAGCTATCAGCACCCTACATCACCAATAAACCGCCATAGACCAACATCAACTACCATCACCCTATATCAGCATTAATGCACACTATCACCCAGCATAACCAAACCACCAAATATCTACTTACATCCATGTCATCATATGCCCGCCACCACCCACCGAATGATCAACAGCCACACACAGCACACAGAATGCCATTGTATACACCGACACCCTATATAAGCAACAACAACTACGCACTGCATTCGGTGGTGTCACCGACAAGCCTGATTCACAATGCGGCGGGGAAAACGAGACGAGAGCGTGACGTGATTCGCTGTCATCTTTTTCTAGTTATAAAATCGTTACCCAATTCACAATGCGGCGAGATTCTTTACAACGAAAACTCTTTTGTTAAAAATAAAAAACAATAAAAATTGTCCAAAAAAGCTTTAAAGACAACAGATTAGGAATTACTTGATCTTTTAATTTCAAGTTATCGTATTTTTTCTTTAAAAAAATACTTCCATTATGTAAATAACTTGTCAAAAAATAAAATCATCGTCTCGTCGCGTCTTTTTTCAATTTTTCGAATTCTTGGCGTGATGTGACGACGAGAAACGCTTCATTGTGCATATCTCCATATACTTTCATTGTTTGAAATTCAATTGACAGCAACGACGGGATCTCGTCACGCTCACGTCTCGTTTCCTCGTCGCATTGTGAATCAGGCTTCACACGATTTTTACATTTGTCTTTCTTACAATTCACACAATCTTGTGGCACAAAAATCATGATAAGGAGGTACAAATTTTCGGAAACGCCGAAGCTTATAACATCAAAATAATTGCAAATTATTTACTAATAATTGCGAATTTTAGGAGAGCTAAGTTTCCAGCAGTTCAACGTTTGTAGCAACCTTGATAAGCTTAGGTACTTTATGGCCAAATCACAATCTCGCGTTTGGTCGCTCGCGCTTTGACGGGCTTTTTACCGACTTTACGATAATGTGTGTCATAAAGCGCGACCCTTAAATTTGCAAATCGGAATGTAGCTTCAGGCTTCGGGCGTTGACAAAACACAAATATGACAGAATAAAAGTTCTATTTCCTTAAAACTCTAGGCGTGTTTTATTATCATCGGGATTTGGACTGGATCTGGATTTACTTTTAACACGTGTTACAAAAACAATTTTAGAAAATTTCCAATTATTTTGTTTTTGTTTTACGTGTAAAAGTTAATCCAGATCCAGATTCCGATAATAAAAAACAAGCCTACTATAAAAATTCTTCACCAAGAAGGGGGACATAAACTCTCTTTTATTTATAAACAAAAGCAGCATTGGGTTCGGGAGCTAAATTTGAGCAGGTTTTCTTTGCTCTTAGTTATGAAGCAATAAAAAATAAAAATCCCGAACATTTTCTTTTATAAATAACTAGATGATTAATATGTTAGTATGAAACCACTTCACAATTTGTAAACTTAAAGGCAACTAACTTTAGCTTAATTTAATTTCTTTAATTTTAACCCACTGATTTCGGCGGAATAACAGCGAAGTACAACCATATACATCGCTACCATCACATACTTGAACCACCATTATAAACCTCGGATGTACAACTGGCCCTAAGAAAATCCAGTTTAAACCACTAAAACAGTGACAGTTCTTGCAAAAACTAACCAAACAAATCTTTTTTGACATTTGTAAATGTCAAAGTGTCACAATGGAGTTTGTACTATACGAAAAAGATAAAAATCGAAACAAAAGGAGTTTCAATACAACACAGCACATATTCACCACTCATCTGTGATAATCAGAGTATGTTTGTTCACTCAATTTTCAGTATAATTAATAAATCATAGTTTTTCCAATAATCGTTCCATTTTAAAGTCTATCTGTCAAATCAAATTGTTTATTTTTTTTCTTACAATATGGACGATGCTTGGTTTCTGTTTATTCATGTTCCTTGTTCGTAGGAATTCGATGATTTTGTTTCTTTTTTCTATACCTACGCTTAAGGAATAACCAATAATGAACAAACGATGTTCCAGAAAATCTTTGATTAAATCGTGCTAATCAAACAGAATCGGCGAGTTAGTGATTTCTCCAATTAAGTGCTCAAATCATGGACTCTCTGTTTAAAATTTTGCTGAACAAACGCATTCAATGATAATCAACTGGAATAATCATTGATTTAAGTTGACAAAGTGTGAACAAACTAGCCCTTAGCAAGTACCGAAACCAGGAGGTATGAAGAGAAAATTCCCTTATCGAGTTCTAAATTTACTACAAGCAACAACCATAACAACCACAGACAAAGTACAAACAAAGAACACGAAGAATATTTTTCCTTCCAAGCCACATTTATTTGGAATCTATACAAATACTTACAAAAACACACTTATTTGCACTAGCAAAGATTAAACAAATTACAATTGCATTTAGTTTGTATTGTTGACTGAAAGTGTGTTTAAGTTTTCACAACAAAACGAATTAAAACAAGAAAAAATAAGTGCCGAAATAAATAAAATCTCCATCCGAGCTTACTTATTGAGGATCCAAGCAGTACCGACAAAGTTCGGTCAATGAATATGCTGTCAAATCCCTTAACAAAACAGACCAAATGAGTGAAGTCACCATACATTTCAATTGAAAAACTTTTATTGATAATTCAAAATTCTTTTGCTTTCGAAGAACGCAAACCAATGCTCATGTTCTATAACCCTTGCATCGACAAAATTCGTCGAGAAGCTTTTAAAAATGAATCGAAACTCATGTGTTTTGTTTCAGATTTCATAATTACAGAACCTGGCACAGTGTACACTGTACACTGTACATAAACAGTGCAAACAGCTGTCAAATCGTCGCCCGAGAGTTGTTTTGTTGTATACGCCAATTTTACGATTTTGGGAAATCGCATTTTAAGGTTTGCGTTCATATAAAAAAAAATCTGACCGATAAAGTTTGTTTTTTCTTTTTTTAATAATATTGTGTGGAATATCTTCTTTTGAATAATGTATTCAAAACTGTCTTACCTGTTTTAGTTTTGAAATTATAAAGGTTTTTACCCAAAATGAGTTTGTCGTATACGCCACCAAAATGAGCATTTGCTTCCATCCCATACACGTTCGACAATGTGAGCGCACGTACGACATTCCAATATTCAAGCACCAATACGAATTGGTTTGGGAATCAAATAAAAAAAAAAACAATTTTCAAAGTTAACAGTATTTTTTTTTATTAAATGAACATAAAAATACATAAAAAACAGTCTTTTTGTACTAAGGCAGTCTTGGCATACAAAACATTAATTCAAAAAACATAAAAGGTTAAGTCATCCTGACTGTAAAACTTACAAGTTAGTAAATATGAGATCAATATAACATTTTTTTATAAACAATAATACAAAAGTCATCCTATGACTATCAAAAATAAATGTATAAGGCCCATTTGCCGATACGAAACTTAAATATTTAAGTAGAACAAAAGCGCTTATGTGACAGTTTAAGCAGAGGAAAAAGTAGAACATACGCTTTTAAGTAGAACATAAATACTTAAGAATCGTATCAACAAATGGACCTAAATCTATTATATAACATTTTGTTTAATACAATATATAAAGTCATTCTATGACCATATCAACTTAAATAACTAAAAAAATTACACTGGTCAACAAAATTTTATTATTTTTTTGTTACAGAAATTAAAATATACTTGTCCGTAGGGTTTTGGTGTGCTGAACTCGAATCTGAAGTCAGAAAAATTCTATCGGGCCACGTTTTTGAGATATTCCCGTTATAAAATCGAAAAACCGTTTTTTGCTAATTTCAAAGTTGTATTGTAACGTGAGGTAAATTGTTTCAACAAAATTTTTAATGGTTTCTGAAAGAACTAATTTTCTTCTTTTAAAATCAGTTTAAATCTTTCCGATGCCTCCTTTCATCTCTGATAAATCTTCGTTAAAAAGGTTATTCTGGTTCATCATTTAATTATATGGCTGTTAAGCTCTAAGCCATGGGTTTCGCGAGATATTTGGCTTCAGAGCACCAAAAAAAACAATAATGCAACTCCATATTTGGACATTGTGTTCCTAATAAACATTAGCCGAATATCACGTGAACCCCATGGTTTAGAGCTCAACGGCGATATAATGAAATGATTTATAAATGATACTTTCAACGATGTATGACACATTCGTATTGGGAAATGGACCAGCTCCCATAAATGTTTGCCCATTCTTCTTTAAATTGTATTTTTGTCATAAATGGAAGGCCTACAATTATAACTGAAGATTTCTCCGAGAAAAAAAGAGTTATCGGGAAGGTTTAAACTGATTTTAAAAGAAGAAAATTAGTTCTTTCAGAAACAATTAAGAATGTTGCTGTAACAATTTACCTCACGTTACAATACAACTTTAAAAAGAGCCAAAAAATGGTTTTTTCGATTTTATAACGAGAATATCTCAAAAACGTAGCCCGATAAAATTTTTCTGACTTCAGATTCAAATTCAGCACACCAAAACCTAAGGAAAAGTATATTTTGGTTTCTGTAACAAAAACCTTGTTGACCAGTGTTATTGGAAAACAATAAGCAAAATAAAATCATAATTATATTTATGATTTTATTCTAATTTTTTGATTTGAATAAGGCTTCATAATAGGCTTGGTCTGCCTCAGGCATGAAAATAAAGAGACTTTTAAGATCACTAGTTTTCTCTTTTGATATAGGCTTCGAGTTGCTTGTGACTTGAAGGCATAGGCTGAACAAATTTTTTGGAGTTTTCAGATTAGATTTGGTTGATTTCTTAAATATTGAGGCATTTCGAAATTCCATTTCTCTACCACTTGTTTTGTAAGACAATGTAAAGAGATCGGTATTATTATATTTCAGAAATTTAATTTTACTGAATGGAATAGCAGAGAAATTCAATTGGCCTGCTCTGGCAGAAAATGCTTTTAAAGTCTATTGGGAGCATTTGGATTATTTTTAGTGTTACAAACCAAACCTGAATAATTTTTTTCCATTTGTGTTGTATGTGTATATGATCAGTCTTACATTGTCTGTGAGTTTCATGCACGTACGACAAAACAATCTAAAGATTTTATTATACATTTTCGGTCGTATGTGTTAAGCCTATGGATATGCGACAAAACAATACTAAACAAAAAATTATGGCAAAACACATGGAATTTTTGTCGTATATGCCAAAAAGTGGCGCTTACGACACCCCAAAACTAAGGATATGCTTATTTTGTGGATATACGACAAAATGCATACTGCAACAAAATACATTCCAAACACGTTGTTGCGGTAAAATTTACCACAACAAGTTTCACCTGCCAACTCTTTCTCCTTAACCACTTTTAGCCTTTCCTTTTTCCGTTGCAGCTCCAAAATGCTTGTAGAGTTAGTAGATACCTGGCATCCATCAGCCAGAGACCTACTCTTAAAGTATTTTGGAAAAGTAACAAAAACAGGTTTCGAGCGATTTGCGATTTGAGTGGAACAGTTGGTTCCAAAATTCACGAACCCTAATTATCAAGAAGACGGGCGGTCTCTTGTCGATGTGCCAGCGGATGAGCTGAAGAAGTAAGCGAGTCAGGCGGACTCTTACTTATACCTAAATTCTCAAATCATCATGAACTAAAATTAACGTAACGTAACGTAATTTAACGTAACTTATTATTTTGTTAGAAAATGGGTTGTTAACTTGATTTATAAAACTTGTAACTTAACTTTTTTTAAATTGTAATGAGATAGATATATCGGAATTGACACGCGAAAGAAAAGAAATGAGTAGATCCTAGGATTAAAAAAGAAAATGTGTTCCTCTCTCACCTCGAAGTGTTAGTTTTGTAGAGATTGCTTCGCGCTTCGAATCACTTGCGATAATTTTAGAGTAACTAGGAGAATGCCTAGAAGAAACTTTTTCTCGATTTTGATTCTTTTAAATTTTCTCGAATAGTTTAGTTGAAAGGGGTCTGAACTCGGCCATTTGGATTCGGCAAGTTTTGGAAAGACATCCAACAACTTGCTGAATCGTTGAATGTGTGTGTGAGAGTAAAGTTTCGATGAGATTCGACAACGGAGGAACGGAGGTTTTCGAGGAGAGCACGTAGCTTTCCAGGAAGCCGTGATCCCGTGACTGAAGATCTCGAAAACGATTGGCTGGTTGTATGAATGTGTGAGAGAGTGGAATGGCCGAGGTAGACAATAGGATTAGCATGGAAAGTTCACTCTTTGGAGAACTATTCAAGCAAAAAGTTGTGTTTAGAAATAAATTCGAAGAAGTTTAGAAGAAATTAAAACTGAGAAAAAGTATTTGTGGTTTGAGAAAAAGTTGTCGAGAATTTTTGAAAAAAAGGAAATTTAGTGATTCGAGGCGGAGAAGGAATTAGCAGGAGGCTAAAATATCGAGGTGATAGAGGAAAAGGGCGGATAGGAGATCCGCAGACATCCCAAAAAAAAAGATAAGTAGAGTGTTTGGTTGTACAATTTCATTTTGTGTCAATTTCGATAGCTTTTGATTTTGTTCGTTCGATTCGGATTTTATCCCGATTTTGTGGGACACGGTATTTTCTTGTTAACGGCCCAATTTTCATTTTCTTTCTTTGTTTTCGGCTTTACGTTTTCACCGTAAGCCCTTTAAGATTGTTGTAATTATCTACCTACATATCGAAAAAATTTTGGGTTTTAATCCCTGGGTTTCGGCTCAAAGGTTTCCCAAATAAAATCTATTAAAATCCCCATCTGGGTATATAAAAACTTGTGTTTTACTTTTGGTTCTTTTATTGTTTTTTTTTTTGTTGTTTCCTTTCCTTGCTCACAATTCAATAAAAATTAGTTTTGGAATTTCCTAATTTTCTTGTAGAAAAAAATTCCTGGCGCCCACTTTAAGTACAAGTACACCCTGTACTTATACTTACCATTTGATTTTTTTTTTTTATCCATTTTATTAATCGAATTCGATTAATAAAATAATTTTCATCACTGAACCCACCCCATTGCTGAGCTACTGGGTGGCAGCACTTTATGTGTTGTCAGTTGTGGAAGTTATTAAGCACACCCATCCTTTGACAGATCGTAGTTTCTCTCCTTGTTTTGTCGCGGCGCACGCATACTTCGTGCAATCGTTTTCTTTTTTTTTTATTTTAGTTAACTTAAATATTTCGTTTATTTGGATTTATACAAATCCATTGAGTTTGCGGATTGCAGTTCCGCCATCGTAAAATCAAATTTCGCGTTTAATAATTTCACAACATTTGGCATCCGAACGTGGGGCTCCCTTTGTGTTGCTTGGGTGAAAAAAAGTGTTCAAAGTGCACTTGATTGTTTTTTTTTGTGCTGTTTTTGTTTAGGGAAGTGTTTTTATATATTTTCATTCAAAGAGATTTACTTGGTGTTATTTTCTTTTATTCCTAGGTACCTAAAAAGTGTTAAATTGTGTTGAGAAGCGAGGAGTATCATCGCAATAAAATCTTTTCGGAAAAATTGGATAGCCGAATGAATACCTACTTTTCATACAGAATATCAAAGGAAATTTGCGGTTGAGAAAGATATAAAGAGTGGAAAAATCGAGTAAGGTTTTCATTTCATTTTCTTTATTTTATTTTTTGATTAGAGATTTCATTTTAATTGAGTGATTTTTTTTTACTGTTTACAATATTAATTCGTCATTTTGTATTTCAATTTTGTTTCCATTGAGTGAATAGTGTGGTCTCTTTCAGACCAACCATTTTGGTATTAGCTAAAAATATTATTTTGACGTTTCGGAGTTTCGGAGTAAACACTACCGAAGCTGCCACTTTAAAATAGTACTTTTTTTTGGGCTACCACTTTTGTGAATTTTTTTTGATTGATTTTTTTTAATCTTGTTTTTTTAAATAATTTATTTGTTTTAAATTTTTACTTTTAAATCAACTATCGTTTTTATTATTAGTAAATTGATTTTACAGGTTAGTTTAGAAAAGGAAAACAAATATTAAAGTGATTTTATGCGGTTTCGGGGATTTATTTGAAAAGTTTTTTTTAGTTTTTTTTTTTAACTGTGTGGAACTTGTGAGGAGTCGCCACCGTACGCGATAGGTTGAATCGATTCCGACAAAACTTTCTTTCATTGAATAAAACAAATTCATACTTACCAGTGTATTTTGGGATTTCGATTGAGGTTTATTTTGTCGGCTTTGTTTTTTTTTTACTTTTAACTTTTTGGATAGTTTTCTTGTTTACTTTTTTATTTTGTTTTTTTTTTTTCATTTTGAAATGGATGTTAGTCAGGTTAATAGACTCTCGCAAGACGAGATTACGTACGAAGTAGAATGGAGGGGTTAAGCTTTAGGTACAGTAGAGGAGATGCGCAAGGCGCTTAGGGTCGCATTAAAATTAGAACGTAGGAATTCTTATACACCTCCCCCCTATCCGTTCACCTTTGAACAGGATCTTATGGCGGTGGAGAAGAAACTAGGAGAAATAGGGAAACTTTTAGAAAATCCTCCGAAGTCGGAAACTTCGAAGGAGTACTTAAAAATTATCACGAAGGTAGAGTGGAGGTTACGTAGGATGGATAGGAGCATACCAGAGAATGAGACTCAGGAGAAGAGCAAGCAGGCTCTAAAGAATAAAATAGTGATGGCTATGGCCGAATTAGAAGGCGAGGATGAGGATGAGGATGAAGATGAAGAAAAAGAAGAGGATAGGAATGAAGAGGAAAATATTAATAAAGAGAAACAGCAGCAGGAACTTAAGAAAAAGAGCGAGGTTGAAAAGCAGCGTTCAGCTGAACCTCTGGATAGCAGGTCGGTGGTTACTTCTGCCAGTACATCGACGGGCTTAGGAGTGGCAGTTACCCAAGTAACAATTTTAGCTCTTCAAATGCTTTAACAGCGTTTTTAGAGCAAACCTTAAAGCTCTTTGATTTCAAAAGAAGCTCCAGATGCGCTTCTAAAGCAAGTGTAAAACATGTTTACAGCGAATTCATTGAGTTTGAGAGCTAATTTTTGCTCGAAGCCAGCTCTTTGTCAGTGGCTAGTATGGCTTTGAAGCTCTTTGGTTCATGATTCAGATATCTTTAAAGCAGCATTTTTGACAGCACTTTGTTTGTATTAGTTTAGATAATACAAATGATAAATTAAAATAATATTAGGGAGATGTATTTCATGTGTGTGATAGTAGCAATCGAAAAGGTCATGTGATGTCGTGGAAATTAATTAAATATTCGCAGAGAAAATGTCGTAGTGAGAAATAAAATTAATATTTGTGAGTGCCATGTAAGTGATTTTTTAGTGCGCGTTTAGTTTTATCACAATTATACTGAAGGTACCTCGAAAAATAACAACGCGCCTTCGAAATTATTTATTTTACGCTGTGAAATATTTAAAAAAGTTTACACAAACAATGTAAAAAATTGATAAATAAATTAAATAAATCATGAAACTAAATATTTTTGTTTTCATTGCAATATTTTATTGTGTTTTTGTTGAAAGGAAAGATTTTGCATTCGTTTAAATAAATAAAGAAAAATTATTCAATGATTTTTTTTCCGTCGCCATAGTTTTTATTATGAACATAGTTTGTCTTCAACCGAGCTCTTCTAGAGCTAGTTTCCACAAAATGAGAGTTTTGCGTTCAGTACTTAAAAAGTAGGGTGTTCGGAAATTGAAAGTCATTGGCTAATTCTAATTTCTGGAAAAAAATTCTTGTTTATTTAAATTCCATTCAACATTGAAGTGCATTATGATTTCTTAGCACGTAAGCAAGTACTTTTGCGACTCAGCCATAGATTTAATATTATTTAAAAAAAATTTTTTTTAGTAAACTGTTTAATTGATTTTAATAAAAAAAATGTGAATTTAGCATCTAATTTGATATTTGTGGTGCATACTCGGTATTCACCAGAAAGTGAGAGGAATACATTTATTTTCTAGTTTTGGTTTAATTTTTCCCGTTGAAGTCATGGCTAATATATTTTATTGTGGAACACCCTAATATTGAGTAGTAGTATTTTATTTGAGAGAGGTTTAGTATTGAGCTCTATAGTCGATTTGCTGTAGCTCTATCGAGTCTTCACATTTCCCAATGCTCAGAGATAGATTTTATAATGCTCAGAGAGATTTCAAGCGCATGCGCTAGTGTTAACTTCACAAGGGTTTGTGTGAAAGTATTAGTAATTAAACTCTACAGCCGTTTTTTGTGTAGCTTTTGAAGTGCTATTTTTTTGACATTTCTATAAATTCATGCGTTAGTATTTTGAACATGAAATTAAGCAGCTCTACAATGCTTCTTTATGTGCTGATATCAATAGTTAGCTCGTTTAAAATACGTTGAACGTTATTAAAGAGCTATTTTTAAATCGTGAGTCGTTATAAAATTAATAGAGCTAAAAGTGTTCTGAAACTTCGATTATAGAACATCATTTTTATATGAAATGTAGGGAGCTGTGCAATAATCTATTTAAGAGCTTAAGCTTTGGATTTCACTGCTAACAAGCTGCTAAAGAAGAGTTTTGCTTCTATTAGCTCCAACGATGTTACTTGGGTAGTAGTGTAGGGGTAAATAGTCAAGGGAATAACTCATTTATAGAACGGGTTATAAGCAATTCAGAAAAATTTCAGAACATATCTAAATGGGATGTTAAGTTCACTGGTGAGCGCTGTGGTGCCTCCGTGAACGCATTCTTAGAACGAGTTGAGGAGATGCGTCAGGCTAGGGGGGTTTCGGAACCCCAACTTTTTAAAGCAGCAGTAGAGCTTTTCATAGGAAAAGCTTTAATTTGGTTTAGGGCATTTAGGGTTACAGTCAATTCGTGGCCAGAACTTATCAGAGAATTGAAGCTGGAGTTCTTGCCACCGAATTATGACGATCAACTTTTAGATGAAATTAGGCGTCGTACACAAGGCAAAGATGAATCCATCGGAGTCTATGTGGCGACTATGCAGAACTTGTTTGGTAGGTTAACTGATCCAATTTCGGAAGGTAGGAAGTTGTCAATGATTCAAAGGAACTTGACACCTTTCTATCAAACTCAACTTGGTTTGGCGAAACCAAGTTGTGTATCCGATTTGGTGGCTTTAGGTAGGAATTTAGAAGCAGTTAGGGCAAATGTGGAATCGTATATTCCACCACCTAGTGTTAGGGATAATAGGAATCTGCTAGAACCGGATCTAGCTTATGTAGGTGTTGAAACTCCAAAAGTTTCGGTTGTTGCTGAGAACAACGGAACTGATCGTCAGGCCCAATCATCGAATCCTTCAAGATCTTCGCTTAGGTGTTATAATTGCAATGGATCAGGCCATTTTGCAAATAGGTGATCTGCTCCTAGGCGTTGTTTTGGCTGTGGGAATTTAGGGGTCAATAGACAAAATTGCCGTCGCTGTTCGGGAAACGAACAACGGACACTTGCGCCAGCAGGACGGGATGTCCGAAGACGTTGAGGAGGTTACCTGCTGGTAACCAGCTGGTGAATCAGATTCACTTAGGTTTTACTTTGGAGGCAAACGGTAGTGATAGGAGACCATTTTTAGGTGTTAGCATTTATGGTACTAGATTTTTAGGTTTATTAGATTCAGGAGCTTCTAGGACCATAATAGGTAGGGATGCTTGGAGAATACTCCAAGATTTAGGTCTTCCTTTGAAGACAGACACTGTTCACTGCGTTCGTCTAGCAGATGGAACAGGTGTCGAAGTTTTAGGGATTCTCTCTCTTCCAATAATAGTAGAGGATAGGGCAATACTGATTGACTGTTTGGTCATACCATCTCTGCCGCATACAGTGATCCTTGGTGCAGATTTTTGGGCACTATCGGGTATTGTCCCGGATCTTAGATCACGTATGTGGAATTTTTCAGAGCAGGATAGTGAGGTTTCGATCTGTTCGATTACAGAACGGTCGGAATTGACTGATAGGGAAATCAAAATGTTAGAAGATCTGATTCAAGAATCATTTAGGAAGATGCCTGAAGGCTTAGGGTGCACAACTATGGTTGAGCACAAAATTAGGACGTCGGCGAAACCGATTAAGCAACGGTATTATCCGGTTTCTCCGGCAATGCAGGAGCATATTGATAGGGAATTGAATGAAATGCTAGAAGCAGGAGTTATTGAGAGATCGACAAGTGCGTGGTCATCTCCAATACTATTAGTGAAGAACAAAGATGGCTCCTATAGGTTCTGTGTGGACTATAGGAAGCTAAATAAAAATACAGATAGGGATGCTTATCCACTGCCATATATTAATTCAATTTTGGACAGGCTTCGAGGTGCGAGGTTCTTGTCTTCGCTAGACATCAAGTCAGCGTATTGGCAGATTCCTATGGAGGAGGAATCTAAACCCTATACTGCCTTTACGGTTCCTGGGAGAGGGCTTTTTCAGTTTAGGAGAATGCCTTTCGGGCTTCACAACTCACCTGCGACTTGGCAGAGGTTTATCGACACAGTTTTGGGTGCCGACCTCGAGCCATTCGTGTTCGTCTATTTAGATGACATCATCATCATTACAGACAATTTCGACAAACATCTAGAAATTCTTAATGAGGTGATGAAAAGGTTGAGTGAAGCAGGATTGAAAGTCAGTAGGGAGAAATGCAATTTTTGCATGCCATCGTTGAAGTTTTTAGGTTATATAGTGGATCGAAATGGTTAACATGTAGATCCAGAGAAAGTGGAAAGCATGGTTAGGATTCCAGCACCGAGGAATGTAAAAGAGATTAGGAGTTTTATAGGGACAGTTTCATGGTACCGACGTTTTGTACCAAATTTTGCAGAATTACTTAGGCCTTTGTCAGATTTGTTAAAAAAGAATAAAAAGTTCATTTGGACTCAAGAGTGCGAGGATAGTTTTAGGAGGGCAAAAGAGTGTTTGGTGACAGCACCTATACTCACTTGCCCAGATTTTAAACGACCTTTTGTCGTGCAAACAGACGCTTCAGATTTTGGTATCGGTGCAGTTCTTTCACAGAACTTTGATGAGGGAGAAAAGGTTGTCTGTTACCTTAGTAGGTCTTTGAATAGGAACGAGAGAAATTACTCCACAACTGAGAAGGAATGCTTAGCTGTACTTTGGGCTATTGAGAGGTTGCGACCGTATATCGAAGGTGTTCGGTTTACGGTTGTGACAGATCACTATTCCCTGGTATGGCTAAGTAATCTTAAGGATCCACAGGGTAGGTTAGCGCGTTGGGCAATTAGGCTCCAACAATTCGATTTTGAAATCATTCACCGCAAGGGCAAAGAGCATGTAGTTCCGGATATGCTCTCTCGGGGAGTGCCACAGTTGGGTGGTATCTCAGACGAGGATTTAGACCCTTGGGTGAAGAAAATGAATTCAGATGTGAACTCGAATCCCCTTAGATATCCAGCCTGGAGAGTTGAGCAAGGGTTGTTGTTCAAACTCGTGAAGGCTAATCATATAGTAGTTCATGAAACTAATCAAGAATGGAAGAGAGTGTTAGGGAAAAATGAAAGGTTAGGGATTTTACAGGAATACCATGATGGACCATTAGCAGGACACATGGGAGTTAGGAAAACTTTTGCCCGAATTGGGGCAAAGTTTTATTGGCCAAAAATGAGGGCCGATATAACAAAGTATGTTAGGAGTTGTAAAGTTTGCCAACAAGTAAAACCGGTGAATGATAAGCCAGCTGGGTTAATGACTGAGAGAGTAGGAATCAAGGCACCGTGGGAAATGATTTGTATTGATTTGGTAGGTCCGCTTCCTAAGTCGAGTAGGGGTTTTATTTACATTTTGACGGTGGTGGATTACTTTACGAAGTTTCCACTACTATTTGCGTTGAGGTCGGCCACTGCTAAGGCAATTGTTAGGGAATTAGAGGACAACGTTTTACTATTATTTGGCATACCAAAGGTGATCGTCTGTGACAACGGTCCCCAGTTTCGATCCAAGGAACTGAAAACGCTTTGCCAGGCGTACGGGTCACAACTAAAATTCACAGCCCATTATCATCCGCAGGCGAATCCTGCGGAGAGAATAAACCAGATTCTGAAGACGACGTTGAGGGCTTACGTCGCTGAAAACCACCGAGTGTGGGATTCACAATTAAGCAAGGTGGCGTGTGCTATTCGCACGTCACAACATGAGGTTTTGGGAGTTTCGCCTTACTATGCGAACTTCGGCAGAGACATGGTGACTTCAGGTCGAGAAGCACCATCTGTAGGGGATAGTTCAGGAAGCCTTCAGGATCGGAATGAGATCGCTGAACGTTTCAAGGAACTCAGGGAAGATATAGGCAACAAATTACAAGCAGCATCAAAAAGATCTGCTCAAGCCTACAATCTTCGACGGCGGCGTGATGTTCAATATCAGCCGGGCGATATTGTATGGCGTAGAAACTTTTCGTTGTCGGATGCCGCGAATTATTATGCAGCCAAATTAGCACCGAAGTTTGTCGGTCCGTTTGAAATTAAGAAGCGTGTGTCACCTTGGACATATGTCTTACAAGATAGTAGTGGTAAAGAGCGCGGAACTTGGCACGTTAAAGATTTGAAACCGTATACCGATGCATCCGAGGATTAAAGTAAAGTAACGTAGTTTGTTTTTTTTTATTTTTTTTTAGTATTTTGGCTTTGATAACAATTGATGATTTGCATCTTAAGTTTTGTTTTGAGTTTTCTTTTGATGGAAAATCCTTTTTCATTTTTCATTACCTTGGCATACCTTTGGAAAATGTGTTACAGAAATGTAAGCACATTTCCTAGGAGGTAAGGGTGGGATTTGCTGCGGTAAAATTTACCACAACAAGTTTCACCTGCCAACTCTTTCTCCTTAACCACTTTTAGCCTTTCCTTTTTCCGTTGCAGCTCCAAAATGCTTGTAGAGTTAGTAGATACCTGGCATCCATCAGCCAGAGACCTACTCTTAAAGTATTTTGGAAAAGTAACAAAAACAGGTTTCGAGCGATTTGCGATTTGAGTGGAACAGTTGGTTCCAAAATTCACGAACCCTAATTATCAAGAAGACGGGCGGTCTCTTGTCGATGTGCCAGCGGATGAGCTGGAGAAGTAAGCGAGTCAGGCGGACTCTTACTTATACCTAAATTCTCAAATCATCATGAACTAAAATTAACGTAACGTAACGTAATTTAACGTAACTTATTATTTTGTTAGAAAATGGGTTGTTAACTTGATTTATAAAACTTGTAACTTAACTTTTTTTAAATTGTAATGAGATAGATATATCGGAATTGACACGCGAAAGAAAAGAAATGAGTAGATCCTAGGATTAAAAAAGAAAATGTGTTCCTCTCTCACCTCGAAGTGTTAGTTTTGTAGAGATTGCTTCGCGCTTCGAATCACTCGCGATAATTTTAGAGTAACTAGGAGAATGCCTAGAAGAAACTTTTTCTCGATTTTGATTCTTTTAAATTTTCTCGAATAGTTTAGTTGAAAGGGGTCTGAACTCGGCCATTTGGATTCGGCAAGTTTTGGAAAGACATCCAACAACTTGCTGAATCGTTGAATGTGTGTGTGAGAGTAAAGTTTCGATGAGATTCGACAACGGAGGAACGGAGGTTTTCGAGGAGAGCACGTAGCTTTCCAGAAAGCCGTGATCCCGTGACTGAAGATCTCGAAAACGATTGGCTGGTTGTATGAATGTGTGAGAGAGTGGAATGGCCGAGGTAGACAATAGGATTAGCATGGAAAGTTCACTCTTTGGAGAACTATTCAAGCAAAAAGTTGTGTTTAGAAATAAATTCGAAGAAGTTTAGAAGAAATTAAAACTGAGAAAAAGTATTTGTGGTTTGAGAAAAAGTTGTCGAGAATTTTTGAAAAAAAAGGAAATTTAGTGATTCGAGGCGGAGAAGGAATTAGCAGGAGGCTAAAATATCGAGGTGATAGAGGAAAAGGGCGGATAGGAGATCCGCAGACATCCCAAAAAAAAAGATAAGTAGAGTGTTTGGTTGTACAATTTCATTTTGTGTCAATTTCGATAGCTTTTGATTTTGTTCGTTCGATTCGGATTTTATCCCGATTTTGTGGGACACGGTATTTTCTTGTTAACGGCCCAATTTTCATTTTCTTTCTTTGTTTTCGGCTTTACGTTTTCACCGTAAGCCCTTTAAGATTGTTGTAATTATCTACCTACATATCGAAAAAATTTTGGGTTTTAATCCCTGGGTTTCGGCTCAAAGGTTTCCCAAATAAAATCTATTAAAATCCCCATCTGGGTATATAAAAACTTGTGTTTTACTTTTGGTTCTTTTATTGTTTTTTTTTGTTGTTTCCTTTCCTTGCTCACAATTCAATAAAAATTAGTTTTGGAATTTCCTAATTTTCTTGTAGAAAAAAATTCCTGGCGCCCACTTTAAGTACAAGTACACCCTGTACTTATACTTACCATTTGATTTTTTTTTTTTATCCATTTTATTAATCGAATTCGATTAATAAAATAATTTTCATCACTGAACCCACCCCATTGCTGAGCTACTGGGTGGCAGCACTTTATGTGTTGTCAGTTGTGGAAGTTATTAAACACACCCATCCTTTGACAGATCGTAGTTTCTCTCCTTGTTTTGTCGCGGCGCACGCATACTTCGTGCAATCGTTTTCTTTTTTTTTATTTTAGTTAACTTAAATATTTCGTTTATTTGGATTTATACAAATCCATTGAGTTTGCGGATTGCAGTTCCGCCATCGTAAAATCAAATTTCGCGTTTAATAATTTCACAACAACGTACATAGATACAATGAGTCTTATTTCTGCTGTTGTCGTTGCAAATTAATAAAGTAATCACAAAAACACAATTTTTAGTTTCTACTGGCTCTAAGAATTACTAATCTATTTTTTTTTTTTTTATCAGAAATGGTAAATTTTATTAAATATTTGCTAAAACACTTCTCATACACACAAAAAAAAGAACACATGCAAAGAAAAAGTCTATTTCAGTTGTCAAAGCGTGACTGGAATAGAAAATAGATCTATTCGGGCGTTTGGCTAAGGCTTACGATATTAACGATGTGAGGCAAGCCCGACGCCTGAGGTAACATTTAAGATTGCCCCATAAGATTACATTGTTTCTATTGAATATGTCAAAGCCAGCACGACCGAACGCTTGATTGTGGTTTGGCTATTACTTGGTGCATCCGTGTATCACATAAAGAAAACCTTTTTGGCAGCCGCCGTTAAGACCCCGTTATTCTCAATGGGACTAGCCTTGGGCTGGAATCAGATTCCTACCGTTGTTCTACCTGCCTGCTTTTTGGAGTTGGTTCAGGGCCAAGCCGGTTGTTCTCCCTTGGACTAGCTTTGGACTGGAATCAGACTCCTACCGTTGTTCTCCCTGCCTGCTCTTTGGATTTGGTTCAGGGGCAAACCCGTTGTTCTACCTTGGACTAGCCCTGGACTGGAATCAGATTCCTACCATTGTTCTGCCTGCTATTCAGGAGTTGGTTCAGGACCAAAGCCGTTGCTCTCCCTTGGACTAGCCTAGGGCTGGAATCATATTTCTACCGTTGTTCTCCCTGCCTGCTCTTTGGAGTTGGTTCAGCGCAAAACCCGTTGTTCTCCCTTGGATAAGCCTTGGGCTGGAATCAGATTCCTACCGTTGTTCTGCCTGCCTGCTCTTTGGAGTTAGTTCAGGGCCAAACCCGTTGTTCTCCCTTGGACTAGCCTTGGGCTGGAATCACGGCCGTAGCCAGGCCTACGCTAGGGTGAGCTCAGCTCACCCAAAAAAATGTTGAACTCACCCAAACAATTGTGGGACAATTCAAGATCTTGGACATCTTTAACATAAATCAAAATATTGCTTCAACATTTAATTTTAAATGTGCACCAACTGAAAAATATTGATCAATTACCTCATTATTCGAAGACGATTAGAATGCATCAAAAACAACGTTAATGCAGTGGATATGGAGAGAGCTCTGTTGGTATACATAATTGAGAACAATTTTGTAGCTGGAACTTTTTTAATCATTGCAAATAAAAAAAAAAATAACAGAGTTAGAAAACAACTTCAAAAGTTGTACTTTTTCGACATATTAAAAATGGGGTTTGAAGCAATCGATACATTAGGGATCAGCACATCTACGAAATGAGACATCATTTTCAGCACTTTCGCAAATAGAAGCTATACGATGGTCATCAATGACCGATCAAAGCCAGTGCAGTCTTTATTTTCTTGCATTCTAAAATACACGATTGAATTTATGAAAATGGATGATATTTTGGGTAGATTTGACGAAAAAAAACACTGAGCCTAATTTTTTCAAATACTTTTTGCTCATATTTGTGATTTTATGTATATTTGTAATCAGGAACATTAATGCAGTTTTTATACACAATTATTAAAAAAAATTGTTAACAGCAGTTTAACGACTGATAATGGTGATTCTTAATAACCACAATTTTTGTCAAGCAAAACCATTGATCAATTTTTGAGATATTCAATTTTGTTTGGAAAAAAATACTTTTTCTCAAATGAAAAATGTACTTCAGAAAACCATCGTACAGAGTTCATTTAAGGATCATTAGTTTTGTTTTAAACTTAACTTTTATGAAAAATAATCAATTATGACAGTCTGATGTATAAAACTCAAGATATAACCATTTAATGCGGACCTTATCACCCCTTTATTCAAATATTTCAAACAAAACAAAATTCAACAAAATAAAGTCTCAAAAAAAAAAATTGTATATCTCAAAAACTTATCAATGGTTTTGCTTGGAAAAAATTGTGGATATTAAGGACACAACAAGATATTTTTCCACAATATTTCATTTAAATTCATTTATTTTTGGGAAAATGAAAAATAAAAAACAAAAACTAACAAAAAATACGGGTTTTCTCCAATATCTCGGAAACTTTAAGGTAACGTTAAAAAATGATTTGTATAAAAGTTGTAGATTTTTGTGTGATCTGCAACATTTCTATTGAACACATTTTATTTTCGGGTCAACTTTAGTCGGAAAACGCAATAATGAAATTCCCCCCTCTTTTTCACCCCCCAAATCCTACCTCCAACTCCGCTGCTGGGAAATAGATTTTTCTTACATTCCTTATAACCCCCTTCACCATTTTCAGTCGTTTAACTGTTGTTAACAATTTTTCTTTTTTTCTAGTAGAAATATGTAAATAAGCCTACACTACATGTGGTATTGTTTCAATAAAATTTGTGTATTTTATATTCAATTTGTATTATGATTTTCGTTAAAAAAATGTCAGCTCACCCAAAAATACCTTGAGCTCACCCATACGATTGATCCTGGCTACGGCCGTGGCTGAAATCAGATTCCTACCGTTTAATCCTCGGTTCACTTCTTCCAAGTAGACTTTTTTTTGGTGGAGTCTACTCCTGTAGCTCTACAATACCGAGTCTAGATTTATATAAAAAACCGTGATAGTATCTCTTAGACAAAAAGAACCAAAACTGTAAGATTGTAAGCCTCTTTTTATTCACTAGTCTCATCCCCACCCCGTGTCGAAATTCGACACCAATCAAAAAATGAAAGCTAGCTATAAAATATTTGAAAATTGAAGCAAAAAACAATTTTTGTATTTTTTAAATTTAATTTTTTGAATGTGCACAGTGAGCGGCAGTATAAAATGGTACTCAGCCAAAATGGACCCGCAGTGTTTAATTTTGTGATTCGCACACCCACCGAGACTACAGCTTTCCAACTACATAAAATTTATCTAAATGGGTCCAATACTTTTTGAGAAAATGGTACCACAAAATTTATTTAAGCTTATTTATATATAGATAAAGAGAAAATATTATGAGGCTAGTGTTTAACCCGAGTTCTTTCCTTCTTAGTGGCGGATCTGCCCTAACCCTAAAAATCTCGAAAACTCCTTTTTATAACAAGGCATATCCAAACAGATTTCATAAACAGAATTTTGTCCATTGAAAAATGCGTTTTAGATTCTTTTTTTTTTTTTAATGGGCTGTTTTTGTACTTTTTTTATATTCAAACATTTGCTAAAAAAAAGTGTCCTCGTTTGGTGTCAAAGAAAGTTAGAAAAACTACCTCCTTTCCTTGATATTTTTAGAGACTCTTTTGGTTCTTCATTCTCGAAATTAAGGGACAAATTTTACGAAGTTTCATGATGATACTTTTTTTGACTCAGAATGTGGTAGTGGTAGTAGTTCCATCTGATTCCGTTTTCCGTTTGATAAACCACAACTCTTCCCCCCCCCTCTCCTCTCCACAAAGAACATTCTTCCATGTGAAATATCATTACTCATGTGATTCTTCATTCCAATTTACATGAAACGTTTTCACCAAGTTTCATTCATTAGGCGTTTTTCTTTTTTAATTCCGAAAAGAGCTCTGAACAGAGTCCGAGCATGTCGACCATGTTCTGAACATCATCTGAGCAAGTTTGTTCTGACCACCCCGAACTATTTTTGAAATACACCTGAACAAGAGCTGTCAAATGTTATGAGTTCAGCATTGAACTCAGTCATTTTATTCTGAACTCATAGAGCGTGCTCTGAACAAACTCTGAACACACTCAGAACGAAAAAAGATATATGATTTTTTAGCTCTGAACGTTCAGAACTAAAAAAAAACACAACTTTTTGTTTGACAGTTCAGGCTCTGCTCTGAATTAAAAAAGAAAAATCCCTATTATGGCACTTTTTTTTGTTTTATCTATTCTATTTTTACTATGATGTTGTTTGTTATTCGACCTTACAGAATGTTGGAGTATACTTCAGTTGTCAAATATTCAATAGAAAATGTAGTGCTTTGCACCGATTAGGTAGGTTAAGTATGTACTAAAAATGTTTCTATTGTTTTTGTTTTGAGTACCTACCTATACCTACCACTTACCTACAATCAATTTAAAAAGTTAAATAAATGCCTGTTAAAACTAATGCAGAGGGCGGGAAATCTATTGAGTAAGCGATTTAGTATATTTTCATACACTAAACAAAATATCGTTCGTAACATCAATAAACAATCTTTATCAACTGTTTTTTCCGTGCCCCATGGATTGTTGGATATAGTTTACAGTGGTGTTTTGCTAAAAAATCTATGCAAGTTAAACTGAACTTAATAAAAATTGCCTTCTGCGACAAGGCACTCACCATGTCACTGATGAGTCCAAGTGAGTAAGCCGGACGAAACGCCAATAATATATTTGACTAGCTCAATAAAACAATTTACTGTACAAAAAATTAAGCAATTGCCAATTGGCACAATAAATGGTACATTGATGATACATTTAAATAACAAAACAGAACCAATAATCAATTTCTTGTATTAATAAAAGTTTTTGGAAACATTAATCAAACTGTTCATTGGACGTGAGTTTAAATTTAAAAAAGTTACTCTCCTAATAATGGTTTTTATTATATCTACGTCTATGTACCTTTTTAGTTCAGTGTAGTAGAGTTCTACAATTTTGATTTTCTCAATATCAAATGCATAGTTTGTTTCGAGTTTGGAATTTTCCACTTGCTTTCCGTTTTAAATATTTCCTAATTTTTATATTGTGGTTGATAAACCTCCCAAGCTCCTTCCTTACAGAAATCAATTTGTCGTTAAGTGCCATTGATGTGATTAAACGAAGTACTTAAGTGCGAAATTATTGCATAAAGCCTTACGATAAAAGACCAATAACAAGTGAGTAGGTACTCTCATACTCTCATTACCACAAAGCCTATTAAAACAAAATGAAAAATCATACACCTTATACCATACCACCCTCTATAATAACAACGCCACTTTTGTTTGCATCATTCAGTGTTAACTGTAACGAATCAATGAAACCACTTTTGTTCAAAAAAAATTTAACTCAAGTCCCTTCTTAAATGATTTTAAAGCCATTTTACAAACGGCGAACCATCCCCCAGGGCTAATTTTACACTTCAATGACACTTGCTATTGCATTTTAAACACACCAAAATCATATTAATTATGTTGTAATATACCGTAATTCAGAACAGTATACTTTTACTTACAGAAAAGCAGAACGATAGATGTAAGGGAACCATTTTGTGTTAGAAGCAGCAGCGGAAGCGGTGGCGTTTGATATGACGACGACGATGCGGCTTGAACAGCAACAACAACAGCCAGCCCTCTGTAGTTGTTAAAGTCAATTTTCCCTTTGACTGAACAAATAAAGTTAAGGAACATTAAATTTTTAACAAGGTAAAATGTATGAGATCAAACGTTTTTATGTCCCGTCATTGTCGTGATGGCGTCCGTCACCATCAAAGTTTACCATGTTACATGATACTGTGGCTCCAAATCCCCAAAAGCCTTATAAAAAATCGAAATAATTAAACAATGTTGTTTTTGATTACAAACAAAAAAAGACGAGTTTTTTAATCTAAAAAGTATAAAGTAAGCGTGTTTTTCTGGTAATCACCAGCAAGCTTAGCAATAAAAGTTCCATTTAAAATGTAGGTATATTCCTTTAATACTGAGTTTCCATTCCTAGAGTTTTGTTCGAAAATATTTTTCTTGATTCTGTTTCTCCACATAGCACAATTTAATCTGGGGATTATTAGACCGAGAGCCAACGATATAAAAAGTCAAGTCATTTGCGTAACATTGTAAGTCACAACAAAAACAGCCTTTTTTTTATAATTTGCGCGCACTAAAGGGGTTATGACTACCCTTAAGATGATTATAGTACACAGTACGAGCGTTTGGAAAATGAGGAAGGATTTAACAGGAGATACCGATGTACATTGGTTTTGAAGTTTTGAATATTAAAATGGGGGGGGGGGGGGGGAAAGATGGAGCCTGGTAAAGCATTCCACATTCTTGCTGTGCGGCTGAAGAAAGAATCTCTGAACTTTACAGTACGTCCGAAGTTGGACTCAAGGGTAAACTGATGAGCATTCCCAATAGCGCAAGTATTACGGTTGAATTGTTTTAGGGGAGGAATGCAACTGGCTATTTCACTAGAACATTGTTTATAAAAATAGCGATAGAATAATGAGAGACTTGAAACACTGCGACGGTGTTTCAGAGATGTTATTGATTGCGTTATTAATGAATCACCTATCATTTTCAAGGCTCTATTTTGGATTCTATCCAAGAGATTCAAGTGAGTTATAGGAGCACCTGCCAAGATGTGGGAGTTTAACTCAAGCTTAGGTCGGCTGAAGGCTTTATAGCCAGATCAGAAGAAGAGAAAAATTTATTGCATTGTCGAAGGAAACCTAGACAATTAGCAGCGTTTTTAGCGAAGTCGAATGTGAATCTGAAAACGAATATGAAAATCTGAGGGTACTGTCCTCAGCAAAACAATTTAATGGATTAGAAGTTTCAAACAAGAGATCGTTGATGAAAATAAGAAAGAGAGTCGGAGACAAAACGGAGCCCTGGGGCACACCAGCATTTATTTTATGAATATCAGACTTGAAACCATCCAAAACACTTGTATTGAGTGGTCCGAAAGGTAGTTTCTAATCCAGCGAAGAAGAGATTCATCGATACCAAATGCACGCATTTTCGATAAGAGAGCTTGGTGCCAAGCTCTATCAAACACTTTTGAAATATCAAGTGCAACAATCTTACTTTCTCCAAAACGATGTAAAGATTTGTTGCACTGCTCGGTGAGATTTACCATCAATTCACCAGTGGACCTATTGCTACGAAAGCCGTACTGCCGGTCATTAAGAAGCTTCCGTTCTTCGAGATATTTCTTAAGCTGATACATAGTTTATCAGCGTTTCCATGACCTTGGAAAGAAGGGACGTAAGTGCAATTGGGCGATAATTAGTCGAATTAACAGCAAGCTGTGCTGCAAGCAAATTGGCTTTATCTAGTGAGCTGACGTAGGGAGTGTTATTGAAGACGAGCGTTGAGGTGTTGAACCAATAACCGTTTGTCTGCCTACCTTAACACGTCACGTGTCGAATAGGTGTAAAATTTGATGTAAATTTCTTACATCAATTTATTTCATTCAATGTCTATTGGTCGGAGCGAAAAAGTGTGGCATACAAGAAATATTAAGCCAAACTCTCTCTTGTTTGTCCTTTAAAAGATAGAAAGCGGCAAAATTTCCAAAAAAAATACTCAAGTAAAGAAGTGATTTTTGGAAACTTCGTGGCTCTCTATCTTCTTAGGGATTCACTACAGAGAGATGGACGTTCAAAATTGCAAACTAAATATTTAAACATTTTTTTCCTCCGACGAATAGGCATTAAATGAAAAAAATCGATGTAAGAAATGTACGTCAAGTTTTACAACTGTTTGACACGTGCTAAGGAAGGCAGACAAACGAGTATTGGTTCAACACCTCAAAGGCTATTATTGATGTGAATTACAATGTTACGCAAATGACTTGACTTTTTGTGTCGTTGGCTCTTAGACCATATTGACATACTTAGAAGCGCTCAAGTGAAACTATCCTGTGGAGGCATGGGCGTGCTGTGGTGATTTCAGTTAGTTATGCGCTAACTTGTTTTGCAGTGAAAACACATTTTTTTCGGACACTGCGAAAAACAAGCAGATACTTCAAACAACAATTCTAAGCGGTTACAAAACTTTCTCACTATAAGTTTATTGAAAAAAGTAATAAACGTCAGCAAAAGTAGACCAAAACAACAGCGCCAATGATCATTGGCGTAGGATGGAATTTTTTCTAAGGTGGGGCAACCAGTCCAAGCCAAACTTAATCATTAAACAATTTTTCGGAGCAAATGATTCCTCAATACCTATGTACAGTGGCGTAGTGAGGGTTCGAGCCGTGGGGGGGTGACGTTCATTAAAATGCCGACTTATTTTAGGAATTTGCCGACTTATTTTAAAAATTTGCCGACTATAGATCTAGCATTTTTCGGGTGAAACTCAAAATAAGGGAAAAGAAAAAAGGGATTTTTTCCGAGTGGAATGACATTCGGGCGAAACTCCTGATAGGGCTGATTGATTTTAGCTCAAATCTTCACTTCGCGACATACACTTTTGAGATTTCGAAATGCGAGTTTTTTCAATGAAACCGCCTTCAGCTGATGTAAGAGATTTAAAAAACTTAGGAGCAATGATTTTCCATGAAACAATTTTAAAATCTTGGGAACTATTATTTGGTAGAAGAATAAGATATCAATTATTTTGGAATTATGTATTTATTTATAATAAATAATTAAAAACAATGGAATAAATAATAATAAAATAAATAAATTAAATAAATTATTATTATTATTGCAACGATTAATCTAAATAAGAAATAATTTTTAACAACGAATTAAATTCATGAACATTTGCAGCAGTTTTTTTTGTTTAGGTATTTATAATAATAAAATACATTAATTTATTAATATTGCAGCAGTTTATTTATTTAAAATAAACAATTTTTAATAATATAGCTAATTATTTATAATAAATTCATTTTAATAATAAAACTTATTAATATATATTTATTATTATTTTATTGCAGCAACTTAATAAGTTGTAATGAAAATTTAATATTTAAATTTAACATTGTACTATCTAGATTTTAATTCGGCGGTGTTTTAATAAGGACCATTCTTCAACGACCTCATAATTTCAATAATTTCGTCCACTTTATTTTTCGAAGAATAAAGCAGCATCAAATTATTCAAACGATCATCACCCATTGCCGTGCGCAAATAGCTTAAGACTAATTTTAATTTACTAAATGATCGTTCACAAGAAGCGGATGTCACAGGAGCAGTTAAAATGAAGCAAATGAGTTTGTGCGCTAAGGGAATTACCATTTTCAACTTGAATACAATTGTGGATGAATCAAGAAGAATTTGCAACTCAGAAAGCAAATACTCTGGATCTTCTTTAAAAAATAGGGGCTCCAATTTCATTATGGATTCACTGATTCTATTGTGACATTGCCTCTGTCGACTGGAATTTCAAAAATCTTTTGAAAAGGTTCGAAATATGAAAAATTATCTTTTAAATTATCGTTTATACACGTCGTGAAAACTTGCAAAACCGTTCTAAATTCTTTTCGATAAAATGTTTGGAAATCGAAGTCGAAAGCTGTTTCTGGATTTTCATCGATTCTTCTTGGTACACGGCGCGGCGTGTTCTATGATGTTTCATAAAATCATTCTCTGGATTTATTTTTAATTTCTCAGCGAATGAAGATGAACTTTTTATTAATGCATCGATTTGGTCGTCATCGTCATTCATTTGTTGAAATGATATTGATGTGCTTCGAATCAACAATACAGCATCAATGACATTCAACTCTTCAGCTTCTAAATTTTCTGTAAAATATTTTACTTTAAACATGACGTTTTTACAAAAATATAACGAGCTTATAAAATCAAAATCCAAGATTTTTTCAGCTTTCAGTTTTATTAAATTTTTTTCAAATTAAGATTCGTTGATTTGCCGACTCTTGAATTAGTCGGCATATATGCGAAACTCGCAATCGGCAAAAATGCTCGTT